>CM062297.1:856015837-857458865 GCA_031216915.1 Pictodentalium vernedei
CCCACGGGGAATCATAATATGGAGAAAACTTCTATTATACCAGTGAATACAAGTGAAATATGGGTTTTCTGGCTGAGTGTTTGGATGGTGATTTGGGAGAGGATTGGAATATAATTGGAATCCCCTCTATAACAAGTACTATGATAGGGAAACCATGGTTTAATTAAATGTGTTAATAGGTAAAATAGGTGGTTATATGTGTTTTTGGTATTTGCCGGAGGTTATAGTGTGCTACTCAGTTCTGGATGCCACACTTGCTCAAGATGCATTTAACTGCATTATTTTTGGCAATATATGGCCTTTATTGATGACTGTGACAAAAATATAACTTTTCAAAAAATAAAACAGTATTATTCGGTCTGTGTTTCTTATATGAACATTTAAATGTGAAATGCGTGTAATATCCAAAAAATAATAATTAAATCAGTGTTAGAAGCCAAAATACATGCACATTTACATGTATGTATTTCCTATAATCAATCCCAAACCTTCCAAAGGGTAACCTACAAAACTTTTACCTGACAATCCCCCCCCCCCCTCCCCACCACCACCCAACCATTTTTCACACAGTGCACAAAAATGCCCCCCCCCCCCCTCCATGTTTTTTTCAGGTGAACAGAAATTCCTCTCTCCATAATTTCTGGTGAACCAAAATCCCCCCCCCCCCCACTAATTTGTTACAAGTATATTTAAAGCCATACAAAAATGTCCAAAACTTTTTACCACTCAAGGCAGAGCACTTCCTTAAACTCCAATAAAAAAATAAATAACTGTCCTGATAAATAGTTATTGAGGCATGTTTTCTTGTAAATAGTGATGAGTGTTTATGTAATTTACAAATTAAATACATAAGTTTTTAAATCCTCTTGGACTGCCTTTTAACCTTTTGGTGTAAAAGGCTGGGAGGGGGATTTTTGTACTGCTCTTAAAATAATGTGGGAGATTGTGGTACTACCCTCAAAAACTGTAGGGGGGGGGGGGATTTTGCTAAGTGTGTAAAAATGATTGGGAGGGATTTTAGCTTCATTCTAATCCTTCCAAAGATACATTTTACCTCTTTCATTTGATAAAAGAGTCATTTCTGCTTGGGAATTCACTGCTTTCTTTGAAAACTACCCCAATCCCAAAATAAAACTAAAATCTGCATCAGCAGACAATAGTTTGGGGAAAAATCTGTCTCATTCCACTCCACACAAAACAAAATGAATGTCAATTTTGTTTTAAAAACTGGTGTTGCAGCTATATAAATCACCAATATTGCTAGATAGTGCCATTTTATCCTAACAAATGATGTCAAATTTTCTTCTACATGTACATACTGATGTGGTAAAATATAGCCCTGAATGTGTCCCCTAGACCCCCAGCATACTCACTTTCATCCAAAACTATGATATAATTCAAAAATTAATTGATGTTGACACAAAACAAACTTCTTATGATATTAAATTTCTCATTTGTCCAGCAAAAGGAACCAACTGCTAGAGGTACGAATCGTCCAGGCTATGAGTTTTCCAACTCACTGATGGATGGATGGACAGACAGAAATGCCGTCACACATTTTGTAATAAATTAAATTTCAGTTTCCTTTTGAATGCTAAAACAAACTAGAATTAGTAGAAATGAAATATTTCCTCTGGAATCAGTGTGCAAATGTTATTTAGAGGTCGGTTCTGGGGAGGTTGGTATTTAGGCTTTTTAAACTTTTTTTGCCATTTTTGGAGAAACATACATGTACTAATTATCAGAATCCCCACCTCCAGATGTTGGTCAGACGAGGAGGGCAACGACATTGATTAGTTTGAGGATGAATTCAGTTCTATTCTGGTTGCAAAACCTGAAGCATCCAGGAATTAAAATATTGTTTACCAAAACACAGAGGAAGTGTAATTTAAATGGGAGTTGTGAGTGGTTCTGGTATTTAGCCTTTAGCCTAAGTTTAGGAGAACACGTCGGATCACAAAATTGGCTGGCCGCTACACTGTAATTCTGACAGTCTTAAACTGACATTGTATTGTATCACTGGTAAAAATAGTTCATAGACTAGAGCCAGTGAATATGTGAAGAAAAATCTTGGAAATAAACCGTAAACGAATATCGCTGTTCGCGTCCATGTCTGTTTCTGTAAAATTTTACTACAACTTACAAGACTGTATGTCCGTGTTTTGAAAACAAAGATTTCCCCAGACCGTACGACAACATAACTTCAATTCATCCGAACTCCGGCTGTTTCTAAGGAAATCGGACTAAGTTCCCCACAAATGAAAAAGGCCCACTAAAAGTGTCAATAAATCACTGGTTTTATTTTGTTATTCGTTGTCAACAATTTGTGAAGTGTACGTTCTCAATTAAAATTGAAACTGGGCTTTTGAATCTGACGAAACCAGCAACGGACAACATTGGCACTTGGAACTTTCAAACAATACCTAACTCGCCAACAACCACCTAACTTCGAAAGTCACTTCATTACTTAATTATTTCTCATAATTTCCAGCATTCTGCGACAATATATTTTACATAATGTCCTTTGAAAAGCCAAAAACAATTAAATAACCGTTACAATGATTCTGGATTTTTTGCCAGTGGGAGAGCCACGCCACCAGATGGCACCCCAAACTCTGTTGCATGGTATATAGAAAAAATATAAAATCATGGATACGTGCCTGGGTTACCTATGTGCGCCCACGCCACTGCGTGGGTGTGCACTATTATAGTACCTATCAGCCAATCAGAGGAGGGGGAAATCGTCGTGTTTAATATATTGATAATAATTTCGTTCAGTTCAGGCGAAACCAAACCAATAAACTAATGGGATTAGTACACATTTTGCCGATTAACCCTTTACCCAACGAATCGGCCACATCCGCCCGCGTAATATGTAAATTCAGCAGCTGAAAAAAATATTATTTTTCTAAAAATTTCAACAAAACCACATCATTTGATCCCTCTTTGGAGCGAGCTCGTCGAGCTCGTTCCAAAGAGGGGTCACATGATATGGTTTTGTTGAAATTTTTTGAAAAAAATTAAAAAATTATATTTAAAATAATAAATTTTGAAATCGTCTGCGATGGGTAAAGGGTTAACCAAATTACATAATTTTTAACAGGAATAAAAAGTTTATATTTCGCTATAACGGCAAAATGTATTTTATTAGTATCGTCAGATATATCACTGAATCACACGTTTCAACAACATGCTTATGAAGACATAAGCAACTTGCTTTGGATGAAAAATGTATTATATGATATTCGTAAGCGTGCAAAATAAGTAGTGTTGATGAAGTACAAAATGTGAGTGACCATCTTTTGTCCCGTCCAGCCCAACTCTTCGCATTCGACGCCCATGATCCAGTTTATCACCCCATCTTTGCAACACGTTAAGGATTCTTCGAGTTGGCTTTGTAAACATCACACACGTCTGGACAAACTAATCGATTAGATGCTTTTTGTTGAAATGGAGAGCAATATTATTAAGGATTTCTTTTGTGACCAGTAATTGCTCATTACTCTAGGTCCAAATGACCTCCGATGCAAGTTTACATTATCACCCAAGCGTCGAATATAATTGAATACATGATATTTCAATTTCAGTTATAAATAATCATCTTTTCATTCCTACCGTTCTGCGTGAAAAAATTAGATGACTCACATTATCAACAAATTATCTGCTAAACATCCGAACACAGTACAGACCCAACGTTTCGAAATTGACACATGATCGACGGATGAAATGGTGGAGAAAATTTTCCTCCGTAGACACTCCCCTCCCCCCCCCCACCTCCCCCCCCCCGAAAAAAAAATGCAGGTAGGGCACTTCTTCCAGACATTTCCCCACACAGTAATGATCAAGTAGATTATATTTCCCTGGTCCGTTCCCAAAATGTTAGGAAATATTCCCCAAGAATTTAATCCAATTTTATAATATTCTGATATTATATCTTCACTTGTATGTCTTCAGGAGCCAGCTAATAAAAAAAATTAAAGTCATTAATTTATATTTTTTCTTATGTTTCTATCTTTTCAATGATTGTTTATATTGAAATATGAATATGGATGAATCAGCATTATTCCATGATATCACACATAACCCCATAGCACCTTGAATATCTCAACCTAGCTTTGTTTCGAAAAATATATTTTAATGGGAACTGATAAACTGGCTATTTATTTATTTTATTTACTGGGGATTAACGACACTTTCGACAACCAGGATCATCTCGTGTCGGACAGTTTCATGAGCAGGAGAAGCTGGAGTACCCGGAGAGAACCACCAAGCAACGGCGAGCAACTGTCAGACTCCCCAATGCACTAACTTTACACAAGCAGGGTAAGCACTGGTTGAAGACAAGTACACCATCGACGTGCAGTACGCCTTAATACACGGCGCCTTCGTGTCGCAACATGGGCAATCGGGTTGAAGTGCCTTGCCAAAGGACACAACGCAGTTACACCTGGGGGGATCGTATTGTGGACCTCTCGGTTTGAAGTTTAATGCAGCAACCACTGAGTCACCGCTCTCCCAGTTAACTACAGTACAATCGCCTTGGATTGGTCGTAATCCACACGTGGGCAGTGATGTCCACGCATGCGTTTACCGGGTAAGAAAAATCATCATCAGCAAAATTTTAATTAATGAAGCACCGGGTTGTACCCGGTGCTTCAGTAATTAAATTTTTCATGCTTATTTCTTTAATTAGTGTTTTAAATCTAATATTAATGCGTCCGTGGAAATATTGCCCACCCGTGGAAAGTGTCCAGTCCACGGCGGTTGTACTGTAGCTAAGGTTTCAATATCGCACAAATGCGTCAAATGGAATTCGGCTTGAATCCATTTCACACTTAACCACCTGTTTTAAATAAACACAAACTGGCATGCCTTTTAAAAAAAATGCGACACATCAAAGGAGACACTCATTCATATCCTAACCACTGACCACCATGGAGGTAAATGACACATGGATTAATTATTAGTATAATTTTGTTAGTTTTTATTTATTGAACTCCAAAAGATATGAAAGTGAAAATTATTGTACTAGAAAATTATATAATCTTTGGGGAAATATGTCCAATTTAAACTTTTTAGGGGAATTTTTTGCACTTGATATTTTTATTTTTTTGCCGTGGAAATATCTAAGGTAGGGGGATATATCATACCTAAAGTTTTGTGGGGGAGTTCAGGGGATATGTCTGACCCCGAGGCGGGGACCTCTTTGCTCACAGTACTATGATTACAAAAGCGAATAGAGAATTGCAGTCGCGATCTGATCACCATTCTCCGCCCCCCCCCCCGACACTGTACAACCACACCTGTCGAAAAGTTTCCGAGATTCTATGTTTAGTCATTTCTTGTCTACATGTGATATTCTTCTGTATCGTGGGGATATAAGCAAACAGAGAATTTCGACCTGATCGGACTCTGTCGCGATCCACAGGAAATTTTCTGCTGCTTCTGCAATCACAGTGATGTTTGGGGCATAAAATTAATTACTTTTTAATTGCTGAAATGATCATAACATTCCATCACAATACTGATCACTAAAATATCGCGACATCTGTGTGTGGTTAAAAGGTGAAACTCCCACAGAAAATCCAATCCCATTATAAAATACCCTGGAGACCAGAGCTTTCAGAGTGAATTTCATTTTTATTATCACTATTCTGATTGGTCTGACAGTGCCATGTCGAGCTGGATATGCAAAACTTATTCTCTGCGGATTGTTAATTTCCTTACATTGAAGATGGGTTTGTCATCTTGTCCTAATCATGCCAAAATTGCGTAATATATCTTTGGGTATTAATGTCAAAATAAATTATTTCTTATCTGTTCTTGAAGAACTGGCTCTGAAATAGGAAAGTAAATAAAAAAATAGGAATCACAAAATTAGTTTATATCATCAGAACGAGGCAGCACAGAAAGATGTTCAATAGAATCAAAGTTCCATTCTGACTCCACTTTGGGGGAAGGGCACATATAACTTGGTTTATTACTTTCCAAAGTGCGATTTACTGGGATTTCCGGGTTTGATTATAAACGATAACTTCACAAGTGAATTATGCAATCAACAATTGTGTCATGTATCCGTGCGCGCAAACGAAGACGCTTTGCCGTGGGTGAAATGGGGACTTCATAGTTTTTTAACCCTTTACCTAATATGAAAAGCAGGCGACACTTTAAAAAAAAAATATTGAATAGCTATTATTTTCATTTTTTTCTCAAAAACATAGGTTATGACCCCTCATTGGAACGAGCTCGACGAGCTCGTTCCAATGAGGGGTCATAACCTATCTTTTAGAGACAAAAAATTAAAAAAATAATGAAAATTAATTGGCGATTTTTTAGAATAGCGCTGGTCGTTACGTTAGGTAAAGGGTTAAATAATGAAAAGTAATAAACAGAGTAATCGCTTGACTGGACTGGTTACGTGAAATAATTCATTCGAGGCGAGGGACTATATTGTAAAACACTCGTGCGCATTCGCGCACTCGTATTTGTACAACGTCCCTCCCTCGAATGAATTATTTCACGTAACCAGTCCAGTCAAACGATTACTCTCTATATGATGGTGGAAAAAATAATGCGTGACATAAGATCACTGCAGAATAATGTGATATTTTTTTTATAAAAATGAACAACTAACTTTAAAAAATAAAAATACCGAAAACGTGTGCTTAATAAAAATTTGTCGTATGACCATGAATACCAATACTTTGTAGTATTTTACATGGTTTGACACTCAGGTATTAACTGATTAGTGCATTTGGTGCACACAATGTTCTGCATAGATAATGAAGTTTGTTATGCAATAAGAACAGCACTGAGGATGTTTGTTAGTGCAGTGACACCATGTTAATCGAATAACCTCCTTGTCAATGAAAAATATTTATTTAATAGGATATTAAATGAACAGAACATTGACCATTTTCATATATTCTGGTCATAAACTGAACATTTATTCTGTTATATCTTGTTTGACAGAACTCACTGAGCTCTGTCAAACAAGATATAATAGAATAAAGCCTATGGAGGATTATTGGACCCAAAATAGGCCTGTAAACACAGTGGATTCGTTGATTGTCAAAGTAAGATTTTTAATTCAGCTAACAGGAGTTCAATTCAAGGGTCCTGGGTGATGGGATAAAGGACACTTCTCGATTTTTACCAACGCAGGCGACTCTTACGTCGCATCCATTGTGCAATACCCGAAATTTCACAGGATTGTCCACACACGCGCTACTGTATTCTGGAATCGGTATGGTTGGAGTTCGGCCCAGGATGGCTGGGTTGATTGAACAAAAGTCCGACTAGCCTCGTGTTCGCTCGAACCAGCTGGTTTGAACTGGTTTTCGGTCTAGCTGCACACTGGAATCGGTTGGGTTGTGGCTCGGCCCGGGTTACCAGGTTGAGTGAATGAGAGCCCGACTGGGTTCGTCTTCGCTTGACCCAGTTGGTTTTTAACCCGGCTGATTGTGGGGTGTGGTAGTACGTTTTATTATACAATTGCCCATGGGATTGTGGGGAGTCACCGAGAGGGAGGTCGCGGTTATGTGACAACGAATCTGTTAAAATCCGTACTTGTTATTGGATAAAATGCCGAGCTAGATATTTATATATCCCCAAACTCGGAAAGAAGTGCGCTTTGTGGACAATCCATCCACCTCCATTGCTTCAATGCGGGCTACTTAAACCAGTATAACTATCATATATCTCCGTTGGTTTTGTATTTCTTTTCTTTGCAATATTATCATTAACATTTTCGTTCTGTCTCTTAAACCTGTATTTCCATTATATACTCGAACAAACACATAGTGACCCAACTCCTTGACAAATTTAATGATTAGTATACTGTTGCTATCTGGCATATCTTATCTAATCTGTTTGTAATATTATTAAAAACATGGAAACGACAACAATAAGCCCGCGTCTTACTGTCGATTCAATCCACATACTATTGTACATTAGGTATCACAGAACTAAATATTTCCCATAGGCGACCATTGTAACGTTCAGGTGGAAAAAAATATGATCGCATCACTTTAATTTTGGCATTCAAGTATCTCTGTCAAGTATAGCCCCTCAGACAACTTTTTCTGATCTGAAAACAGGGGGTCATGCAACAAATAAGAGAGAAAAACTGACACAAAGGGAAGTACAGGTCACGTGCACGTATTTTTCAGGGAATTCCCTACAAAAACACACAAAAAGTAAATTGTATTTTTTAGGTCCAAAAGTCATCAAATCGCCCTCTTTTTTATCAGGAATATTCAACAATAATGCAAGATGTCAATAGAATGTTTTCAAACTTTAATGAAAACAATGGATTTTCCCAAGGCTGTTTATATTTAGAGATTGCGTCATTTTAAGGCGGTTCACTCTAATTCCAATACTTAGTTCCGCGATACCATTACAACCAGATATTATTGAAACATATATTGTTTAAACTAATTCAGTAACAGGTCAAATTTGTACTGAGGGTATGGTAAATGGTTTGGTGTTTAGAAGTTAGTTTAAGCAATATCTTAAGGTTATATTCAATTAACATGATTATTCTATTAAGGGATAGGCAGCCAGTGGTGCTCTACTTATGGTTCTTGAAGAACCATCGGTACTGCAAATATTGGCGCCGCTACGGTACTGATATTATTACCGTAGTACCGTTAAGGTACTGACGTGTATCCACTAATTACATAGACAGAACGGCATTCGCGTTAGAACTGTCATTTTTTTACCGAACGAGATCGATTTTGTCGGAGGGATAATATTGGAAGAGAAGCGAAGGCTTCGAGTTCAATGTTATCCCTCCGCCACAATCGATAGGGTGTGGTAAAAAGTGACAGTTCGAACGCGTATGCTGCTCTGAATTTATTGCATGCCTACAGTTTGCTAAAAAATTATTACAAACACAAATTATTGCCAAAAATAACCAAAACGTTAAAAAAGAAATATTATTCTGTGGCAGTTAAAAAGTCAATGTGTAAAATGGTCCGTGCACGTGACCAGTATTGTTCAAGGACAATACAAAAACAAATATTGTTAACTTTGTTTTTTGCAGAAAAAGCGTACAGTTGATGAAAATAAAAGCATAGACGTGCAATAAAAGGGTTTAGCTAAAGTGAATGGGATAATGACACTAATCTCTATTAAGCTAAATTGCCGGTGTAAAAGGAATGGAAGTCCGTAGGAACGTTAGTCCCTCTGGACTGTTATTCCGCGGAATTATAGTCCTAGGTCTAACATTTCTAGGAATAGTAGTCCGGCGGACTACTATTCCTAGAAATGTTAGACCTAGGACTATAATTCCGCGGAATAATAGTCCAGAGGGACTAATTTTCCTACGGACTTCCATTCTGTCACACCGGAACACAGCGAAAAAACATCGCAGTTCACTCTGCCCCCTATAGACAACGTCAAGTTAATCTACGTTCTAACGGTGGCGTTTGATGACGTGAAATCTGTTCACCACAGCGTTCACATTATCAATTATCAAAGGAATACCAAGAAACGAAAACCAGTAACATTGTATCAATTTTCCAATCTCGACACTTGTTTTTGTTAATACTAAATAAAATATGTAAATACAGTGGAGCCCACTGAACTGGAAATCTCTTAACTGTAAGTCACTGTTAACTGAATATAACTTCCAAACACAAAACCATTTCCCATACCTTCAGTACAAATTTAACTTGTTAATTGGATATGGATTATAGAATATACTCCTGTTAATTGAATAAACGATTTCGCCATGTGTCGAGAAATTACCAGGACAATCATCCAATTCTCCTCGTTTATGGACCTATTCGGTCTCAGTACAGCCAACAAAGGCATTTAATCTATTATATCTTGTTTGTAGAACTCCATGAGCTCTGTCAAACAAGCTATACTAGAATAAATGTTCAGTTTGTATCTAGAACAAAGGAAAAAACCAAATCCCTGTTAATTGACTACACTTGTTAACTGAATAATTTGCACTGGCAAAGTGACTATTCAATTAACAGGTTTCCACTGTATTGAATTTGTATTGATGCGAGAAATGTGCACACCAGCAACATAGTCGTCTTTCATAGACATTGATAATATGAACTGAAAAGCGATTTCAAGGCGTCGGAATATTGAAAACCTCTCGGATATTTTTATTTAGTTTTTGGACACGCTTCCCCAATGAAATTGTACGATGGCCGCTAATTCCGAGCACTACCCCAGTACACACTCTAACTGAAATATGCTTCATTTGAGGATGCTAAAACAGGCAAAGGTAAATGCAAAAAGGTTGATATGTGTGGCATCCTCGAAAAAAACGAGCCATTAATTACAGATTCCGAGTAGTACCGAGAACTGTCGGTCACAGTGACGTAGAACCGATACCACAAAAAGACCCAAGTACCGGCTGTAACGATACTGATACCTGCTGAGTACCTTGGATTCACTGTACTTTAAAACAATTTTAAAAAAATAAACAAAAAAAAATGCCTGATAGGATGAACTGGTTACTCTATGCTGGTTAGAAGATAAATTACAATGAATGTGTCGCAGGATTACAGGGGTTAAATTGATGTTCGAAATGATGGGGGGAAATTTATGTTCTTATCAGTGCTCAGCCGATAGCCAGTGACTATCGTCTGAACCCCAGTTCGAACGTAAACCTTGCCACCTTATCAATGCCCTGTCCGCTTGGAACTCTTAGGATTCCTGAAGGTGCCTGTGGATTACAACGCCAAAGGGTGATCAACGATAATTCACTGAAAAGATTATTTATTTACATGTACGAAGAAATAAAATATGAAACAAATTACTCACAAAATTATCCATAAGAATACACCAATTACGCGGATAAAAGTTTATTCTTTAGGGCCCTCGACGTCTCCCACAGCTAGCTGCGTCCGCTAGATCATACATCATCTTCACTTTCTCCCGGTTTGTGATACATACAACGTGTCTATTCACTTCATGTTGCTTCCTCTTCGCAGGGTTAACTTCACAGTCATTCGGGCTTAACACATATAATGTTCTGCTTGTGTGACTCTATCAGATTCTCACAGTTCAATCACAATTCAATCGGCGTCTACCACAGTTCACGATCACTGCGCCTTGCCGTGCTCTCACGGGGTTAAGATATTCATCGCCTTCAGATATATGCTTACAAAGCTTACATAAAAATATTCTGCAAAATGTTCTCAACATCACCAATTCTCGTACCGCCTAAAACTATTTTATCTCGCGAGATATTCAAGCGCTTACTCAAGCTCTTAATACGGTTTCTAGACCTCACCTTTACAGCTTTTACTTCTTTGGATCCTATGCCACTACGGTTCGCAACCGTTAACAAACTACTATCGGTTCATTACAACCCTCACAGGGTCACGACAATACGCGGACTTTCAATCTCGGTGTCTATGACCCTCGACTGCTGAAGCTAAACTCGGACCTTCTCTGAGTGACCTCAGGCCAACTGCCCACCTCAGAATTCTGCTTCACTCTTTATACAGTCGGAACGCAAAGTTTAAACATATTAATTCTGATTTAACGAGTGATTTGTAATTCGATGTGGATAGAAATATTAATGCGTGTTTTGTTTGAGTTAGACTCGCTTGACATTTTGTAGACACTTTTATTATTATGAGCTCTTGTTCTGTGATGTCTGGCAACATATCTCGGAGCTCTCCTGGCTTGGTAAGATATGCTTCATGTGAAACAACTAGACATTTTAATGATTGTCTGAAACGGTCAGACCACGATTAGACTGTTTACGTTCAAAGTACCCGTGAACAATCGCTAATTCAAATCCACGATAGTCAGGATGATACATTGGTTTAGTGTAACCATAAAGAGAAAATCGCTTGCCAAATTCCACACGTGTGCGCTCACTTATGTCTGCTTCGAAAACGCGAAACAATATTCTAGCTGATGAGAGGTTAAGTTGACCGCATTATTTCTAATTGACCACTTAACCAGATAGCGTGACACAAGCAAATAAATATTATTTAATCGAAGGCTCCCATAGATTTCTCCAGCAATCTTCGCCATATTACTGTGATTTGTGTTTTTTCCACAAATCTTAGGACTTGTGTATACTTTAGTCCAAGTTAAATTACATAAAAACATAATACAGTTGTAATCTCAACTCTTGGCCTCAAATAGCGTCACAGGATGGCATTTTACCCTCAGAAGTATACTTATTAATCCTTTTGCCTAACTTAACGGCCAAAAACGGTAGTTTTTTTTCGAAATATGGACATTCATTTTCAAATTGTTTTCTCTGCTACATAGCTTTTGAGACATCATTTGTGTCGAACGCCCAGCACGAAACCTAGGAGCCCAGAATTAATTTGTCAATGTCTTCATGTTGAACATACGCTCCGAGCCGCAAACCTCAGACCACGTTACCGTCAACTCATCACAATAACGTATATGTTCTAATAAGACACTATACGTAGCCCAAAACCAACGTTGAGAAACTCAGGATGCTTATTTCCTAAACTTGTTATCGTTAAAAGTTGTAACGATCACAGATTTAGCAAATAAACCTTCCGTGTACCCCACGACGGCAGTGGATAAATAATCAATAAGCTAGATAAACTCATTCCATCTCAGTTCAAATCGTAAATCGGTTTGTAATTTAAACAATACTTCACCCAGAACACCATCTGCTGCGCATGTGAAGATTTCAGAAAAATGAAGCGGCTTACTAGTCATTCCGTTGATGGAGCAATTACGAAACGGGCGACATCATTTCAAATATTTCGCGTGGTGACGTCAGACGGTAATATTTGCGACTGGAGCCGTAAACATAAAAGAAACTACGCCAGCTCTCAGAGGGCGAGGATTTTACTCTTTGGAACATAAGTATATTTTGTAGAAAAAAAGATGGGCTACTGGAAGCGTCTGAATACTGAAAAAAATCGAATATTTGTTTTATTGTGCATTTTCTATTTAACCCTTTCCCCCAACGAATCGCCCGCATCCGCCCGCGTAATATGCAAATTCAGCAGCTGAAAAAAAATATTATTTTTCGAAAACTTTCAACAAAACCATATCACGTGACCCCCTCTTTGGAACGAGCTCATCGAGCTCGTTCAAAAGAGGGGTCACATGATATGGTTTTGTTGAAATTTTTTGAAACAATTTAAAAAATGATGTTTAAAATAAAAAAAATTGAAATCGTCTGCGTTGAGAATATGTATCCAATGGGCAAACAAATCAGTTGTATAAATATCGATGCATACGAGTGCACATTGCCACTACAACTGCACATCACATCAACATATTAATTTTTTCGAACACATTAAAGTATATTATTTAAAAAAGCGATTGTGAGGCGTAGGGATATTGATACCTTTCGAGGGTTTTTTTTTTATTTGTTGAGCATTGACTTTTGTTGAGCGCTATCTATTTATTGCAGTCATGCCCCCCCCCCCCCCCCCAACCGCACAGCTACCAAAAATGACGGTAGGTGTGACGCGTTTTTATATGTGACTAAAGCGCACTGCACTTCAGCAATTCAGTTATACAGAGATAAGTTCATGCGTATGAAATCGGTGGGAGTTTTTCATTTGTTGTACTTGTGTTGTCACTAAGTTGGTATTTGATGGCAATTTAAGTTTGTTTCGAAGAAATGTTCAATACAATAAAATGTACACCGCAGGGAACCCTACTACCCACAATGAACACTATACGGGTATAGTCATCTACATGCCATGCCATATTCATTAAGTATATGCATATAAATAAAGCTCTTCAATTAATTGTACATTATGCACGATCAGACAAAACAAACATAATGAGCACCTCTTTCAAGTCAGTTTGTGAATGACATTACATGTACGTCTTTTTGTCAAGGTGATAGCTTGGATTTTCGATTTTGTTGTTTAAAGTGTATATATTTTCGATAATCTTTCTCACTCAGGCTAAATGTGAGGCGTAAAGATAGGTATATGACGGAACACGTCACTTGTCACTTAAACAGACCAGCAATAATTCAAGCGCTGCTAATTAAGCGTGAAATTTAATGTCCATTATTGCTCATTTGTTGAACGCCACATGGGCTATCTGATAACCGAACGGTCATGATTAGCCATTGCGCATAAGTACCAAACACCAAAAATTAAATAAATAAACTGATAATTGATTAACGAAGTAAGAGAGACCTGTGTTCTCCTACAGTCATTATCTGTGTAATTATGTCCAGTTAATAAGTAATTGTTGTAAAAAAAAGTACATCCCCCGGATTCTGAACACAAACCCATATTACGCATCTAGCATGTCACCGAATGTCAGGAGATACCAAAATGCGAGACTTTCAAAGGACCTTAAAAGCAAATATTAAATTAATGTAGATCTAAGCTGCCAAGTTCAAGATAATCAATTAAAATGAGAATTAATGTTCTGGCTATCGAAATAAAAATTGGGGAATTTCTCGAAAAATTCATTCCAGTCTGAAGGCCTGTATGGCTCTGGATCGTTGGCCGTGAGAGCTGGGGATGTCCCATGCTATAGATTGGAGATGGTGCCGCATCGGTGCAAGAGTAAAGGCACGCTGTAGTGTAGAGGAGCCGCAGAGCTCAAATTTAGAATATGGGCAGACGCGGGCCAAGTCGGTGGCCATTTATGAGAAAAGGATCAGAAACACGAAGCACGAGCTCAGGGAGTTATTTGTATTTAGGAAGACGGCATACCTGTTCTAGAAGGCAAGTCATACGTATGGTGAGCAGGGTTTGCCTGTATGAACATTATTCTGAGATAAAAAGAGGGGATCGTTTAACCCTATTAATGGCGACTGCTTGAGAGGAAATCGTCCAGTAAAGTGAAAATAAGCTAGTGCAACGGCGGTGGTAGAGTGATATTCCGTCACTTGTTAGAGTGAGGCGATAGATTAAAGTGACAATACGTTCGTTAATGTACGTGCGACATTTCGTCGCATGGTAGAGCAAAGGTGCCCGGTGAAGTGACAATACGTTAGTAGCCGTGCGACGGCAGTGAAGAAGTGAAGTGAAGAGGCGTCCAAAGAACAAACGCCAGCGAGAAGGAGGAAAACCCAGCCACAACAGAGAATGCCGGCTCGCAAGTGACTCAGAAACACTGTGTGGGTAGGGGGTGATTGACGTTTTGTTTTTCTTATTCATTTGGATTTCATGTAAGTCACGAATTACCATATTTATTTTTATATATATGCATTAAAATTGTTGTTTCCAATGAACCTCAGTTGATTTATGCTTTACGAGGAAAAGACATTGACGCCTTCAGGATAAGAACCTCCCCCAACAAAGTGAAACGGGCGGGTTCGTCACTGCGAGACACACGTTCACGCATGGATTCAGGCGACACTCCTTGAGTTTTGGCTGAATACGCGGCGTGAATCTATTTCCCCCAGCAACGACAAAGCCCGGTTTTCGACACTTGTTGACATATCAAAACATGAAAACACAACGGCATACCATGGGGACGAAATCGCATGAAGCAGAATGTGAACCAAGTCCCAGCTCCCGTTACGTGTATTCACTGTCAACGAAATGCATTACGGAAATTAATCCTTACTTGTTAGCTGGGGACAAGATCTTTCTGAAAATCTCCTCAGAGACTGACTGAACCAGCTTGACACGATCATTGCATTAGTCGGATTACGTTGTTGAGATTTTCACGCCAATCAGCATTTCGTTGAAAGATGCAATTGATCGAGAGACAGAACTAATCTCGCTTTAAATACGATTTTAAAATTTCTGCAATTTAATATGTCTGTCCCTCTCCGTCTATTCGGCAATAAATGTCGATTTAGTTTTGTACTTGCCGGAAGTCTTGACCCCAGTCGCCTATCTTAAATCCACTTACTCTTTAATGAGGGTAACAACCTTTCACAACCTTTCCTGTGTTTTATGGTTGAACTTGTTAACTCGAAAGTACAATTTGGTTAAAAAGATGGGTGTTTGTATCGCTGTTGCGTGCAATACAGTCCCCGCGAAGGTGGTTCGTATCCTGCAGGGGGTTAATAACTTTTCCTCGAAAAGCATAAATCAACGGGGGTTCACTGAAAATGGGAAAACAACGATTTTAATACATACATATATAAAAGAAATAAATATGATTATTGGTGACTTACATGGAATCCAAAAGAATAAGAAATCAAAACGTCAATCACCCCCTACCCACATTGTTTCTGAGTCACTTGCGGGGCCGCATTCTCTGTTGTCGTTGGTTTTTCCTCCTTTTCGCTGGTATTTCTTCCTTAGTCGCCTCTTCACTTCACCCCTTTCACTGCCGTCGCACGGCCACTAACGTATTGTCACTTTATCGGACACCTCTGCTCTAACATGTGACGGAATGTCACTCTGCCACTGCCGTCGCACGGCCACTAGCTTATTGTCACTTTCCTTGACGATTTTCACCCAAGCAGTCGCCACCAATAGGGTTAAACTCTCCCCTACGTCTATCTCAGAATAATGTTCATACAGGCAAAGCCTACTCTGCCTATGTATGTCTTGCCTTCTAAAACAGGTACGTTTACTTGAATGCAAATTAGCTCCCCGAGCTCGTACTTCGTGTTTCTGATCCTATCCTTATATATGGCCACCGACTTGGCCCGCGACTGCGCCTATTCTAAATATATGCTCTGTGGTTCCTTTACACCACAACGTGTCTATACTTTCGCACCAATGCGGCACCTCCTCTACCCTATAGCATGGGCCCTCCCCATCTACTCGCAACGACCCACAGCCTTACACACCTTCAGACTGGAATTGGCTGGAATGAAATTTTCGAGAAACCCCCCGATTTTTATTTAGATAGCCAGAACATTAATTCTTAGTTTAATCGCTTCTCTTGAACTTGGCCGCTTAGATCTATCTTAATTTAACACTCGCTTTTAAAGTCCCTTTGAACGAATAACATTTTGGAATCTTTTGACATTTCAGAGACAGGATAGATGCGTAATATGGATGTGTGTCCAGAACATGTGCGATGCACTATTTTCCAAAAGTTACATATTAACTGGCCATGTACCAAAAGTGGTTGTATTACAAAGGTGGTTGGTACATGGCCATAATTAACTAAAGAAGAATACTTCTTTGATCGGTTATCAGACGGCCCATGTGGCGTTCAACAAATGCGTCCTAATGGACATTACATTTCATTTTTAATTTGGCAGCGAATGAATTATTGTCGATCTGTTTTCGGGATCCGTCATATACCTATCTTTATGCTTTACATTTAACCCAGGCAGAAAAATTCTCGAAAATATTTACACCTTTAAACAACAAAATTGCTACGTTTAGCTATCATCTTGACTTAATGGTTGAAAACTAGCATCCAATAATTAAATCTCTGGACGGAGAACGAGCGACTTTTAATGTTAAGTTTCAAATGAATCGGTGACAATACTTTTAACATTAGAGTGTTCAGAAGAAAAGGAATAACGAATGCTCCTAGGGATGATTTTTTCGAGATGTCTACTTAAGATCGAGAGTGAATCTCAAGATACCATCCAACGAAGAACGGCCAAGGCCGACTTTTGTCATTTCAGGAAGAAGGTATCGATATCACGTGAACAAGAATGTCACTTAATTTCAACTCTATTGGGTTTCATACCTTTCATATTGCAAATCTTCCATTGTGTAATATCTGATGTATTGAAAAGTGACACGTTAATAAAATACTTACTAATACTACTACTTTAAATAATGAACTTTTATTTTAAAGTTTTCCGACACTTGGCAGGACTTATATTTCATCTAAAATTGCGAGACTCCATTTGGATTCTGACGAAAATGGTTCCGAGAATCCTGTCAAGGCGATAGCTTGGATTTTCGATTTTGTTGTTTAAAAGTGTATATATTTTCGATAATCTTTCTCACTTGGGTTAAATGTACAGCGTAAAGATAGGTATATGACGGACCCCGAAAATCGATTTGTCACTTAAACAGACCAGCAATAATTCAAGCGCTGCTAATTAAGCATGAAACTTAATGTCCATTATGGAGCATTTGAAGAACACCGCATGGGCTATCTGATAACTGATTAAGGTAGTAAGAGAGACAGTGTCCTCCTGAAGTCATTATCTATGTAATTATGGCCAGTTAATAGGTAATTGTGGTAAAAAAACAGTACACCACACATGTTCTGGATGCACACCCATATTACGCATCTAACCTGTCAACAGGCACCGAAATGCGACACTCTCAAAGGAACTTAAAAGCGAATATTAAATTTAGATAGATCTCAGTGGCCAAGTTCAAGAGCAGCGATTAAACTGAGAATTGATGTTCTGGCTATCGAAATAAAAGTCGGGGGATTTCTCGAAAATTTCCTTCCAGTCTGAAAGTCTGCAAGACTGTGGGTCATTGCGTGTAGATGGGAATGTCCCGTGCAATAGGTTAGAGGAGGTGTCGCATCGGTGCGAAAGTATAGGCACGTTGTGATGTAAGGGGGACACAGAGTTCATATTTAGAATAGGAGCAGTCGCGGACCAAGTCGGTGGCCACATACGAGAATAGGATGATAAACACGAAGTACGAGATCAGGGAGCTATTCGCATTTAGGTAAACGGCATTACCTGTTTAAGAAGGCAAGTCATACCTTGGCAGAGTAGGCTTTGCTTGTATGAACATTATTCTGAGATAAATTGAGGGGAGCGTTTAACCCCATTGGTGGCAACTGCTGAGTGAAAAGCGCCCAGTAAAGTGACAATAAGCTAGAGGGCGTGCGACGGCAGTAGTAGAGAGACATCCCATCACAAGTTGGAGGGAATTCGGTATAGTGAAGTGACAATACGTTAGTGGACGTGCGACGACAGTGGTGGAGTGACATTCCGTCACATGTTGGAGCAAAGGCGTCCGATAAAGTGACAATATGTAAGCGGCCGGGTAACGGCAGTAAAAGACTGTAGTGAAGAAGCGACCAAAGAACAAACACCAGCAAGAAGGAGGAAAAAACAGCGACAATAGAAAATGCGGGCCCGCAAGTGACTCAAAAACTGTGTGGGTAATGGGTGATTAACGTTTTGTTTTTCATATTCATTGGATTCCACGTAAGCCACAACTTACAAATATTTATTTATAAGTATATGTATTAAACTTGTTTCCAGTGAACCCCTGTTGATTTCGAGGAAAAATCATTGACTCCTTCAGGATAAGAACCATCCTTACAAAAGTGAAACGGGTGGGTTCGTCACGGTGAGACATACGTTTACGCACTGATTCAGGCGACACTCCTTGCGTTTTGGCTGAATACGCGGCGTGAATCCATTTCTTCCAGCAGCGACGAAGCCCGGTTTCCGACAAATCCATACCTGCTATGCCTGTCCCCGGATCCCATGAATCCACTATGGTTGTGCCCCTGTTGCATACTGATAGCACATGTTAACTGTTTAATCAACAAAGCTTTTTAATTTTTAAAACATCAACTGAATTTGTTTTAAAAAGAAACAATATTCACCAATAAAACCTTACAAACATGGATGCCATTGGAACCGGCTCATTGAGCCGGTTCCAATGACAGACACATTTGTACAAGTTTATTGACAAAGAGTCAGAATATTTCAGGACATGTTAGCCTTGTATTGGTTAATTTGATGCCGCTATGTTATGTAAAGGGCTAAACTGACTAATTCTTTTCAGGCAAATCCTAGCAGAGGTGCAGCGAGAATCTACATGGATTCTCGCTGGTTTTGTTGCGCGAATCTTTGCGTGAATCGATTTTCGGAATCTCGTTGAAATGTAAGCCCTGGTCGGGTTTATGGTGATGACATTGAATATATTATATCAGTGAGAATATGAATGTCATGCTGAATAAATTCATCTATTCCTGCAGATGTATGCAAGATATGAAAGCCGAATCTCGGGCGGTTTCTAAAGTTGGACTGTCACAACGTTGCATGGTAAAGAATTGACAATTTCAAATGACCAGAATTTGGTGTGTGAAGTTCAAGGCTTTGCAACTTATTACTACGGGCATCGTTCCCGTAGTTAATGAATAATGTCCAAAATGGCCGCAAACGTGAGATAATAAGCCCAGTAGTATTTACGACATATCTCCAATATTCGATGTAAAGTTTTTTAAGCGTATTTGTTTGTAACTGTTAGCACTAAGATATCACTTAACCATATTAACAGTAGTGGTTTCTCCCATGTCAGTTCAATGGCAGCAATTGGAAGGGTCCATATTAATTATCTGGGGGTAGACTAATTAATATTTTCAACGTGCCGCTCCAGGGCGGCACATTGAAAATATTAATTGGTCAACTCTACACATTCACCAAGCAGCCATTCTTCGTAAATCAATTGTAATTATCCTGTTCCTGGCCAGGAAAAAAGGTCGCTCAAGTTCAAAGCGTGAAACTAAATAAACTAAAACATCACTTGTTTTCATGTGAAATCTTAGTTTTAACTTTTAGCAATCTCGGTCGCTCATAGCGTCCTGGCGTCAAATCTATAAATGTATGTGCACTCTAACATTAGTTGGGTTAAAATCAACCAAAATCGACTGGGTTGAGTGAATATGAACCCAATTGGGTTCATATTCACTCAACCCAGTCGGTTTGGGTTGATTTTTAACCCAACTAATTTTAGAGTGTGTGAATAAAAAACCAAACCAAAATAGTGCACGGGTTCGTATATTGAGTGAGCTGTTTATGAATCTGTTCATCGTATTTTTGTAATTTCTGCATTCTGTGCGACGTAAAAACCGATATATTTCCAAACGTCAAACTATAAATGACGTAAACACGTGCCAAATGACATTAAATGAAGTTTTTTTTTTAAAAAAAAGGTTTAACCTCTACAAAACCACAACAACACACTAAATCTCGTCTAAATCTGACTTTACGTTTTTCGATGAAGCTATTATCTGCTATAACCAGATATAAATGTTCATTTTATTTACTTTGTTGCATTTACTCACAGAGTCAAAGGCATTGGGCAAGTCGTTCAACCCATTTCCCAATGTAACAGTGAATGTAACGGCAAACACTGGCCAGCATAATTTACTAAAACTGCCATTCAAAGTTTATTATCTATTCATTTTTTGCTTTCAAAAACATAGCTTCTGACCCCATCATTAGAATGAGTTCATTGAGCTTGTTCCTATGGTGGGTCATAAGCTGTGTTTTTGAGACAAAAAATGAAAAATGTTAGTCAGTCAACAATTTTTTTCCAAGTGTCGTCTTCTAACCACATTGGTTAATGGGTAAATCTGGTGTCTGGGAGCCATGGGTAACCTCCCAATTCATAATAACTACCCCAATATATTGTAAAATCATCCCAAACTGCGTCTCAATAAATTCCAACTATAATTATCTGTTAAAAGTATGTGAGGAAAAAATTTAGACCAACTGGAAAAAAGTGAGTTTTGGAGCTGCTGGACCACCCACCCACCCCGGCCTTGTATATCGGATTTGTTTGAAGAACGACCCCCCCCCCCCCCACCGACCCCCCGCCCCTCCTCCCCCTGCTATCATAACGTTAAAATATCTCGCGCAACTTCTGAGTCATTAAACTGAAGTATTGATGTCTTTAAGTATTCCTTTGCACAGCACAAATATATTTAATATTATCAATTTAACATTGACTCATAAATACCGTTGTATAGGTGTTTCTCCATGAAAATACCCTCCAAGGAAAAAAAAAACAACTGGAAAAAATGTAAGAATATTAAAATGAATTTTCTTTTTAATTATGTTAGGTAAAGGGTTACTTATTTAGTCCTATTTGTAAAGTTCTTTGTTATATTTACTATAATATTAAAAACTTATAATAACAAAACCATACCTGATCTGTCTCAGTGAAACCATACAAATAGGGATACCACTAGAACCGGCTCATCGAGCCGGTTCTAATGATATCCATATTTGTACGTTTATATCGAAAAATTGTGAGAATCTTTTTCAAATTTTATTTATTTTTTTTAAAAATGTTGTGTGAAGGGTTATTTGTAATGATGCTCATTATATTTACTATAACATTAAATTTTGTTTTTATTACATTTTACATTCACAATTCTACCCTATTTATGACAAATTATATATACAGTTCTCTTTTATCTGTTGTCAACCAATAGATATCTGAATAAAAAATATGAAACAGAAAAGGTATTGAATTAGAAACGTTTACTGCTGAATGCAATGAAGAACAAACATCAGTAGCTTCCTTTTTTTTTGCTAAACAGTTTACCCAACCCGAACCGCAGAGAATACAGTCATGCAAATAAAAAATCTTAAGTACTGACTATTTTCACTTATAATAACAAAACCATAGCTGAATTGCTCAATGAAACCATACAAATATGGATACCACTAGAACCGGCTCATCGTGCCGGTTCTAATGTTATCCATATTTGTACGTTTATATCGAAAAATTGTGAGAATCTTTTTCAAATTTTATTTATTTTTTTGAAAAATGTTGTGTGAAGGGTTATTTGTAATGATGCTCATTATATTTACTATAACATTAAATTTTGTTTTTATTACATTTTACAATATTAAATAGTTATGATTCTACAAATTTCTTGTTCCTAACGCGAGTTACGATGTTGGGGAGCTGGCAGCTGCTCGTCGTTGCTCGGTGGTTCTCTCCGGGTACTCCGGCTTCCTCCACCCGTAAAACTGTCACGGTCATGATTAGTCATTGTGCATAAATATGTGACCTTAAACATCAATAAATAAATAAATAAATTTCTTGTTCAGTATTATTTTCCTTTCATTACATTTTACAAGAATATTGAATAGTTATCACAATAAAGCCATGTCATTTTAATTGGCCCACAGACCAAGCTCCATTGATATCCACATTCGTTTTGTTTTCATTATATACAGCTTTTCATTCTCAGTTTTTGTCCCTGAGTTTGTTTTTTCCTATTTTTTTTTCCTATGTTTTTTTTTCCATTTTTTTATTTTCGGCTGTTTTTTCCGTATACGATTACCGCTTCTCCATGAGGTAATAGTGTATCGTGAACTATGATTAATGAACTCTGTGTAATTTGAAAATTCACAATTCTACCCTGTTTATGACATATTATATATACAGTTCTCTTTTATCTGTTGTTAACCAATAGAAATCTGAATAAAAAATATGAAACAGAAACGGTATTGAATTAGAAACGTTTACTGCTGAATGCAATGAAGAACAAACATCAGTAGCTTGTTTTTCTGTTTGCTAAACATTTTACCCAACCCGAACCTCAGAGAATACAGTCATGCAAACAAAAAATCTTAAGTACTGACGATTTTCACTTTTACGTCAAAACATAACTGATGGCATATGTAGGAACGAGCTCGTTGAGCTCGTGAAGCTCGTTCCAATGAATGGGCATAAGCTATGTTTTTGGAACAAATATGAGGGGAAAAAACGATAATCAAAATTGACCGGCGATTTGTGTGAATAACCCTTGCCGTTTATCCCTCACGTTGTTGAAGGGTTAACCATCGGATACCCCTTACATGACGCGGCACCGAACTCCCCTATACTATAATCAAGCTACAAATGTAAGCATAATTATAAAGAAGTGTCGAGGCTTGACTATCTCGTCTTCCAATTTGTGAGGTTCTGAAATGTTGAAATTTATATTGGAGTCGAATGTCCAAACACTTTGTTTAAGACCAATGCGTTCAATTTTCTTGACATATAGCACTGTCTAACAAATGCGTTACGTCTTCCTTCTAATTGCACGTCTTAGTGATTCATGGATCGACCGCTCTTCGAGTCAATAGATTGCGTAAAATCAAAGCAACCAGACAAACGAATAGAGTCAATTCTACGTTACTTTACAGAAACATTTGAACCCAAAGCAACTTTTCCTGCGAATGCTAAATCCTGCAGAGAAATTCAACTCCTCATCTTTTTTACGCCTCAAAACAGGTTGAACGCAATGAAACTGTTTAATACAATTTAAAGGTAAGATGTCTCGCGTCAAGAACGTTTGAGCTGGGAAGTTTTTTTCCATGGGAATTTTCAGACTGGGGCGATATGTACTAGGACGGCTCAGGCCAAAATCTTTGATCTTGGTAGACGTGTAAGCTATTTCATTTGTAATGTATTTTTAGAACAAAGGTGAAAAAAAATAAACTTAAACATAACAGATATTTGAAAAAAATCAATGTAAGAAATATACTCCGCCCCCCTCCCCCCCCCCCCCCCCGCAAAAAATAAGATGGAAATTTGTTAATACAATTACACAAATATGGGTAGGGTTGTAACTCGACGAGCCGATTAAAATAGTGACCATGTGCGTGCGTTAATAAACACTATCAACTATTTGAAAATATAAACATTGAGTAACAGAAACAAACTAATAATTATCAAGGACAAAATAAACTAATTGAGACATTAACTGATACACAATGATTGATCTACAGATTGATATGGGTCCTCAATTAATTTGAGAACTTCTTTTAAAAGCATATGCAACTTCTGAGCAAATTAAAAAGAATGATAATTATTATTAATTTAATAGTTTCAGAATAATAAAAAAATAAAAATAATAAAAATTGAAATGCGGTACGAATTGTCCGTGGGCCAAAACGTCCTTGTTCTTTACGCGGTTTCGTTTCGATGACAAGAGCATTGAATTGACTCCGCACTCGAACAAACTGGTACATAACCTAGAAGCGTGAAAAATATCAACATAAATTCAAACTGACATATAAATATTAATTTCTGTTTACTTATTTAGTGCTATTTGTAAAGTTCTCTGTAATATTTATTATAATATTATAAACTTATAATAACAAAACCATTCCTGAATTGTCTCAATACAACCATACAAATATGGATACCATTAGAACCGGTGTAAAAGGAATGGAAGTCCGTAGGAACGTTAGTCCCTCTGGACTATTATTCCGCGGAATTATAGTCCTAGGTCAAACATTTCTAGGAATAGTAGTTCGCCGGACTACTATTCCTAGAAATGTTAGACCTAGGACTATAATTCCGCGGAATAATAGTCCAGAGGGACTAATTTTCCTACGGACTTCCATTCCTGTTATACCGGTTCTAATGATATCCTTAATTGTATATTTGTATCGAAAAAATGTGAGAATTTTTTTCAAATTTTAATTATTTTTTTGAAAAATGCTGTGATTAAATTATATTTTACAAGAATATTAAATAGTTACGATTGAAAAATATACTGCGAATCTTATTTATTCAGGTTACGACCCGTGTCGGACAGTTGCATGCGGGTTGAGGGAGGAGTGAGCCGAAAAACTGACGTGTATCTTATGGCGTTGAGCACATAATGTACATCGCGGATGAAAAGATTATTGTTATAACCCTTCACCCAACGAATCGTCCGCATCCGCCCCCGTAATATGCAAATTCAGCAGTTGAAAAAGTATTATTTTTCAAAACATTTCAACCAAACCATATCATGTGACCCCTCGTTGGAACGAGCTCGTCGAGCTCGTTCCAACGAGGGTTCACATGATATGGTTCTGTTGAAATTTTTTGAAAAATTTGAAAAAATGATATTTAAAATAATAAATTTTGATATCGTCTGCGTTGGGTAGCTCAGTGGCTATGGCACTGGTCTTTAAATTGAACGGCTGATGGTTCGATTCCGGTCTGGTGGTAACTTCGTTGTGTACTTGTGAAAATCACTTAGTCCCAATTGACGATGTGTACTGAGGCGATCTGCGCCTCGGTGGTGCACTTGTCTTCAACCAATACTCACCCTGCTTGTATGGAGTTAGTACATTGGAGAATCTGACGGTTGCTCGCCGTTGATCGGTGGTTCTCTATGGGTACAACGGCTTCCTCCAACCATAAAACTGTCCGACAGAGGTGACTCGGCATGTCGAAAGTGTCATTAAATCCCAATAAACAAACAAATAAATTGTTTTGAGAAAATGATGTGCTGCTAGAACATGTGTACAGTTATTATTATTATTATTATTATTATTATTATTATTATTATTATTATTATTATTATTATTACTATTATTATAAATGTTCATTGATTCATCTGAACAGAACTAGAACTAATGGGAACATTGCATTCTGATATAAAAACACATCGCATGGACAGAAAAAAAAATGGTCAGATTATCTGATTATGGTCTCTTTTATTTCCATTAGTTTCTTCCTTCTATTTCCCAAATGACGAAATTTTGATCATCCGTCAATCAACTTTCAGTGATAGGCTGATTGCCACAAATTGGTATCACGCAATTGGCCACGTTGCTGCTTCCGAATACAAATGCAAAGCGTGTGATAGTTGGTATCACAGAACTAAATATTTTCCTATAGTCAGCATCATAACGTTCGGGCGAAAAAAAATATGATCGCATCACTTTAATTGGCATTCAAATATGTTTGTCAAGTATAGCCCTTCAGACAACTTTTTCTGACCCGAAAGCAGGGAGTCATGCAACAAATAAGAAAGAAAAAATGACACGAAGGGAAGTCACGTGCACATATTTTTCAGGCAATTCCCTACAAAAACACACAAAAAGTAAATTATATTTTTTAGGTCCAAAAGTCATCAAACCACCCTCTTTTTTATCAGGAATATTTAACAATATGTCAATAAAATGTTTCAAACGTTTATTGAAACAATATATTTTCCTAAGACTTTAAAAATATGTTAAACACATTCTAAAATATCATGAAATACTTATTCCACAGTCTCGCAACAAATGATACGTTGTAACTTCGTCATTATAGGCCTATTTTTAACCCTTTACCCAACGCATACGATATCAAAATTTATTATTTTAAATATCGTTTTTTTAATTTTTTCAAAACATTTCAACAAAACCATATCATGTGACCCCTAATTGGAACGAGCTCGACGAGCTCGAAGCAAAGAGGGGTCACATGATATGGTTTTGTTGAAATGTTTTGAAATATACTATTTTTTTCAGCTGCTGAATTTGAGTAACACGCGGGCGGATGCGGCCGATTCGTTGGGGAAAGGGTTAAACCCAATGCTCAAAAGATCCTGTAATTTTAAGGAAATCAACCTATTTAATAAATTTCGAATTTTTTTTTATCTTTAAATCATGTTTATTCTACCAACAGGTTGATTTACATAGTTTTCCTTAACAACTTGTAGCTTTACTCATTACTGTTTTACACTCCTTATCCCTCTGTAATTACAGAGTAATTATATACTGATTTTAAGAAATTGCTCTACACCATTAAAGATAATCATCTTTTTTCACAATAAAGTCGTCTTCCGCCACGACATTGCCTTACATGCTGATTTGATAGATATCAAAAATAAATAAAACAAGTAAATATAGCAAAGGTATGCAAAACAAGAACGATGACCCACTGCTAAGGAATCGGGTAGCTAATTTAGGAAACCGCATGGCGCAGTGACCGGACGTGTAAACCCTTCTCGCTATATTTTGTACCACTTATCAACTGAGGTCAAAGTGAGCCCAATGGTTTTCATGTCACTAGGTAGAAGCACTTTAGGTTGGCAGGGAGCCGCAAGGCGTAGTCAGTGACATGCTTGGTTGAATTTCCTATGTATTACGAGTGCACGTAGTAGGACGTACTTAACTCGGTCCACTGGGACCAGTAGTTTAACCTTTGGTAGGTAGTCACGATGGTTAGTGAGATTTAGGTGATATTATTGTTGGCTCTCCTTCTTGGATACCCAACTGTAATACGAACTATATAACAATGACTGTGCATTAGCTTGAAGTTGCAAGGGAGTCACTGTGGTTGCTAGGAGAATTAATTTATGAGATATCCTCACATACCCATCTGTTTGGATTACCAGTGTATTGTGAGTTCATGAACCAAATTTGTTTAAACCCGCCCAATAGGTTACCTAGTCCCGTTGGTTGGTTCAGCCTGCCTTGTTACGCAATATAGAATCGGCCAAGAAGTCGAATCTAGTGAAAACTTGACCATATAGTTTGTTGCTAGAAACTCGCGTTGTTCGCCATGGAAGTCAAGCGATATGGCCACTACCTTAATATGACAAGGTCCAAATGCTTTATGGATCCACGTATCAAGTTTCGTCACAATTGGACCAGTGCTTTCCCCCTTGCTAGAAAGACGTCTGCTTTGCTATGGAAGTCAGTGGTATTGTCAGTGACCCGTTGCTATGGAAGTCATGCGGTATGGTCAGGGCCCTAATATGCCAAACTCCAAATATATTAAGTGTTCTCGTATCACATTTCATCACAACTGGCCGAGAACTTTTCCTGTTGCTAAAAAGTCTATGAAGAGTCTACATTGACATGGTCAGAGGCCCAATAGGCCCGTTTCGCAATGTATTATGCGTCCAATATCAAATTTGACCAAAATCGACCAAGTAGCTTGCAGTTGCTAAGGGAGTCATGTGACACGGTCAGTGGCCAAATAGGTGAAATACCTAATACATTATGGGTTCGTATACTAAATTTAGGTAATTTCGAGCATGCCGCTCAAGCGTTGCTCGTGAGTGATTTTGGTTGCTATGGGAGTCACGTGATATGATCAATGTTCCGATAGGTCAAAAATCCCATTGCATAATGGTTCCATACACCTAATTTGGTTAAATCGGTCTAGTAAGTTGCTCATTGCCAGTAAGTCACGTTGTTTGCTGTAGAAAACAATTGACATGGTCAGTACCCTGATAGGTCGAATTACAAATGCATTCTGAGTTCATATAACAAATTTGATCAAAACCGACTCGTTAACAGGTCACACTGGTTGCTATGGAAGTCACGTGGCATGGTTAATTGTCAAATACGTCGAATACCCAATGCATTATTGACCATTTGCCAAATTTGCTTAAAATCGACCTGATAGTAGTGCCCGTTGCTAAGGAGTTGCGTTAGTTGCTCTTAAAGTCAACTGACATGGCCAGTGCCCTAATAGGTCGAATTTCAAATATTTTAGGGGCCCATATACGAAATGTGGTCAAAATCGGCCCAGGACCTTCTGTGTTGCTAGGGAGTCGCGTTGGTAACTATGGATTTCACTTGACATGGTCAATGGTCCAATAAGTCAGTTTCCCAATGTATAATGAGTTCATATTCGGAATTTGGTTACAATCTGCCCAGAAGTTTTCCCGTTTCTATGGAATCACGCTGCTTGCTACGGGGATCACGTGACCCTGTCAGTGCCGTAATTGGTCTAATGCCAAATATATTATGTTCCACATACCACATTTGGCCTAAACAGGCCAAACACTTTCTCTGTTGCTGGGGAGTCGCTTTGGTTTCCATTGATCGGAAGTGACATTTCCATATGCCCAATAGATCGATTTTGCAATGTATTATGGGTTCATATACCAAACATGGTTAAAATCAGCCCAGTAGTTTACCCGTTGCTAGAGAGTCTCATCGGTTGCTATGGATTCGCAAGTGCCCTAGTAAGCCGATTTCCGATGTACTCTAGGTCAATAACCAAATTTGATCAAAATCGGTCCAGTAGTTTGCTTGTTGCAAGAAAATCGCGTTAGTTGTTATGGTGTCGCGTGACATGGTCTGTGGTCCAATACATCGAATTCCCAAACCATCATGGGTTCATACTCCAAATTTGTTTCAAATCGGCCCAGTGGTTTGCCCCGGTGCTAGGTGAACGCCGGACATAATCCCATCGGACATAATCCCATCCGGACAAAATCCCAGCGGACAGAATCCCAGCGGACAAAATCCCATACATGGGCGGACAGAATCCCAGTTGGGTATAAAAAATAAAAAGACACAATTTTTTATCCCATTGGATTCAAGTACTTTTATTTCTTAATATCAATAATATTAACATTAACACCCCCCACGAATATTGTTAGTTCTGTGCCCTCCCTCTAATGTTGTTTGGTGGACATTCCATGTTTCTGGAGGAAACGGTGGTTTTCGACGACGGAAACGAATAGATGGCATTGCAGCATCAGAATTGTTAGAGGGTGGTGGTTGAATAGCCCGATAGCTACCCGTAACGTATGTATAATCAAAATATGATATGAAGTCCTCCAGTCCGTCTGGAGTATTGTTTTTTAAATGTTCCATGGCTGGTACCACATCAGGAAGTGGCAACAGAGCCAGTCCATCAACTTTAGCACAAAACTGCCTAACGTCAACACTGGATTTATACAAGTTTGTTAGACCCAGTTCCTGAACTTTCCTCCACGTACTTTGTGTGAGGTGATAGAAGCACCCTTGTGTTGTCACGTGATCCTCGAACGAGCTATGAACTGCTTGACGAACTGCAGATTCAAAATCAGTTACAATAACCTGCGGATCTAAATCGAAACCCCGATCTACACATGATGAAAAAATAGGCGGACAGGCGGTTTAAAACAAAGTGAGAAGTTTGAGTAAAACAACAACCCAAACACTGTTTTTGTAAATCAAAAATATTTCCTGGCATTTTGTACGCTTTTGCCAGAAAAAAAATACTACCTGGGATTTTGTCCGCTTTTTTGTGAAAAAATATTGCCTGGTGTTTTGTCCGCCCATGTCTGGGATTTTGTCCGCTGGGATTTCGTCCGGGTAAAAAATCTGGGATATTGTCCGGATGGGATTTTGTCCGGTGGGATTTTGTCCGCGCACCGTGGTAGGTAACCGCATCGGTTGCTATTGGAGTTATATGGCATGGTCAGTGACCCAATAGATCAAATTGTTAGTGCATTGTGGGGTCCACATACCAAATTCGGTTAAAATTGGCCCAGTAGTTTGTCCGTTGCTATGGAGTACCGTGGTTGCTATGGAAGTTAGTTAAATGACATGATCAATGGCAGGATAGGCCGGATTCCAAATTTATCATGGATTAATATGCCAAAGAAACGTGCTGTCCATTTTGTCAAATTCAGTGGCTAGTGTCCAAAAGTTCCTGAAAATGATGATATTGTGTCTTAATTTTCTTCCAAAAAATTCACGAGGCAGTAAATACTCTCGTCGAGAATCTTTGCGGAAACAACTTCGACGTTAAAAAATGGATTTTAGTATAAAGGGCTATCGACTTCAAACGTCTTCGACGTCTTCACTCGGTCGTCTTCGTCGCCATGGTCCTTTTATTTAATTAAAGAAGTAATTAAAAATATGTTTCAAATTGTTAAACAATAATCTGCATGGGGTACTGAATAACGTCAGGTCACACGACTATCTAGTTTGTTTTGATTCTGTATCTTTCAAACGACATTGTGAGGTCCGAATCCGAACAGGAACGATGATGTCGATTGCTAAAGCCGAGTTCTCACTGTGGTTTTTACCGGTGCTACTAAATATCAAGCTATACCAAGCTATACCAAGCTGAAGGAAATTAAAGGAAAATAAAGGGTTTTTTTAATATTTGAACGTTATATGTATGTTGATATATGCCAGTACATTAAAGAAAATCTATTTTGGTTGGGGTTCTATAGATATATTTAAAGTAATATGAGACAAAGCTCTAAATCGCTTAGAAAATATTCAGCTTGGTATTTAGTATGTACGCGCTAATTGGATTAGTTACTGCACTACTCGACTAACATAAAACAAAAACTCTTATATAAACATGTTATAAGTGTGATTTCGGATTAGAGTGAAAGTGCCGTTAGGAAAGCAAAAAAAAAAAAAGGTTTCAATCCCTTGAGTGAGATAACTGGCAGGTACAGTTAAAACTAGAAGTCCTGTCACGAAATGTGCGCTTATCTAGGCTTAATTGCGCGTGGGAATTGCGCGCAATTGCCATATCGAATGGAATTCAAAGCACAGCAGGTTCTCATGGTTACTGATAGCAAACACCTGCAATGTTTCTGCCAATGGACCTCCGGGTTACCCGCAGGTCCATTGGCTGAAACATTGCTTTTGCACAGGCTACATGCACAGAATTTAATAGCCTCACGATGGTCATAACGCGTAGATTAACGCGCATATCGACGAGCTATTTGTGCGCATTTCATGACAGGACTTCTAGTTTTAACTGTATAAGTAAGGCTTCCAATTCGGATAACGGCATACAGTCAACGATGTCGTCTTATTTCTGCGGCGTTTCCTAGGAACCATGTCACAAAAATCGAAGAATGGTCTGCGCTCTGTGTGATACGTTTTTGCACTTGGATTGCGAGCTACTTCAGTGCTCCGACTTTTCTTTTTTCATGAAGTCATCTCTTCCGTACTACTGCTCTAAGTGTTTGTATGTCTCTGGTGGTTTTGATTGACAGGCATCACATAGGCGGTTCAGGTTGTCAGTTAATACTGCATCGTTTCCAGATATTGCAAAACGAGAAGAGATTTTCTTGCGACTGGAGAACTCGATCCGGGGTTACTGACATTCAACAGTACCATCCTATGTCGGCCTTACATTTGAGAGTTTCGCAGGCAAAAAGGCTTCTTCGTAAAAATTGGGAGTCCTCTGTTCCAGTTATTGTGTCGGATGATTGTAGTTGCCTCTTTAACTCTATTTCAGTTGCCATTTTCGGTGATGAGTCAAAGTCGTCGGCGGAGCTTCGGCTTCGTACTTGCATTGAGTTATCTGAACACAAGGAGTTTTATGAGAAGTTTCACCAATCGACTCAGATACCACATTTTAGTCCGTCGCTCGATGCTGACAGGAAGATGATTGTGGTTCTTGGGATAGCAAATCTTACTCAATAAAGAAGTATCCGTTCTTAAGAAGTGACTCGGGACCTCTCTGTCGAGTTGAGAAAATGGTGATCTCCATGGTCGTATTGTGAAGAAAAGTTTTCATCCGTTCAATCCCCAACCAGAATCAGACCAATTAGTTGTTTTCACTAGGAAATGGTGTTCTGTGTTGCGAAGTAAGTCTTACAAAAAGAGGTTTACGTGGATTGAGTGTGTTCCTGGCAAGCGTGGACGGAACATTCCAGACATACCATCGTTTTTTATCGTACCTTAGTAGCAAATTGACTGACATACAGTTAAATCTAGAAGTCCTGTCACGAATAGTGCGCTTATCTAGGCTTAATTGCGCGTTGGAATTGCGCGCGATTGCCATATCGAATGACATCCAAACCACGGCAGTCTCTCTTCGTTACTCATAGCAAACACATGCAATGTTTCTGCCAATGGACCTCCGGGTTACACGGAGGTCCATTGGCTGAAACATTGCTTGTGCATAGGCCATATGTACATAATTTGATAGCTTTACTTGGGCCATAACGCGTACATTAACGCGCATATCAACGTGCTATTTGTGCGCATTTCATGACAGGACTTCTAGTTTTAACTGTACAACAGACATTTACTTTATTTTTTGGTACAGACGATGAAACGGCTATGATTAATGCAATAAAGGCTTGTTTTCCGACATCAATTCACACTCTATGCACTCGACATCTCAAGGAAAATGACCTTCGTCAACTAGCTAAGACAGAGAACAAAAAGGCTGTAGACAGCATAGTTTCAAAGATTTTCGGAAAGGAATCAGGACGTTTGACGATCGACTGGTTTACGAGGAAATAGAAACTGACTTGCTAACTGTGCACAGTAATAACAAATACCTAACCGACACATTGATACCGAAACTGTACCAAGACCGACATCTACAACAATTCCTAAACTATGGACGAACAATAACTGCGAGAGCATCAACAACGTTATAAAATTAGAGAATGTTTGGAAAGGGTAAAGTCCTCAAAAACCAAAACCAAAGTTTTCGCATGATATGTACAGTTAAAACTAGAAGTCCTGTCACGAACTGTGCGCTTATCTAGGCTTAATTGCGCGTAGGACTTGCGCGCAATTGCCATATCGATCGGCATCCAAAGCACGACAGGTTCTCTTGGTTACCTATAGCAAACACAGACAATGTTTCTGCCAATGGACCTCCGTGGTACCCGGAGGTCCGTTGGCTGAAACATTGCTTGTGCACATTGCTTGTGCACAGGCCATATGTACAGAATTTGATAGCCGTTTATGGTCATACCGCGTAGATTAACGCGCAGATCGACGTGATATTTGTGGGCATTTCATGGCAGGGCTTCTAGTTTTAACTGTAGCTGTGGGTGTACGAAGCACTGTCTATCATCTGCGTAACCTGAATAGGACGCATGTATATATAACAGCGTGACCTGAAGAGGACGCATGTGAAAAGTAATAAAATACATATAAAACTGTATATACAGCGTGTGGAGAGTGTATTATCACTAAATCACCCGCAGAGTGGAGATTCCACCCAAACAATAATTGCAAATTTGTTGCAAAGCATAACACGCACAATCAAAGTTTCAGCCAATGGACCTCCGGGTTGAAACATTGCTTGTGTTTTTAGTGGATAAATACAAAATTTGAAAATCATAGTTTGGGTGATAACTCCACTCCGCGGGTGATTTAGTTACAATCCACTCTCCACGTACTGTAGTTTTATCATGACATGTAGCTTTGGGTGTACCAAGCACTGTCTATCATCCGCGTAACCTGAATAGGGCGCATATACATATAATAGCGTAACCTTAAGAGGGCGCATATAAAAAAAATAAATAATAATAATAAATAAAATAAAATAAAATAATAATTTTAAATCTGCCAGAATTGTCTGCCAGTCCAAAGCCTGGATAAAAGCTGAAGCTGATGGGAGTTTTTGTTTTATGTTAGTTGAGTAGTGCAGTAACTAATTCAATTAGCGCGTACATACTAAATACCAAGCTGAGTATTTTCTAAGCGATTTAGAGCTTTGTCTCATATTACTTTAAAAAAATCTATAAAACCCCAACCTAAATAGATTTTCTTCAATGTACCTTCATATATCAACATACATATAACGTTTAAATATTAAAAAAAACTTTTATTTTCCTTTATTTTCCTTCAGCTTGATATAGCTTGGTATTTATCGTTTGACTTTTCCTGTAAACGACAAAGTTGGTGTCGATCGACAAAAATCTATAGTGAGAACACGCAAGACGGATGATGTTCTTTCGATTTTTGACTGATACGATTTTTGTCGAAACAATCAAACGCGTTTGATTTCAACTTCTTTCATTGAAAAACTCCTTCGATTTGTCCAATAGATTACGGCTGACCAGCTTCCAGAGAAAAATCGTACTACAAAAGTATATAGTGAGAACAGCCTTCAGATATTTGACGTTCAACTTTAATAGAGCGACAAAAGACGTTCGATAAAAGACGTACGATAACAACCTATAGTGAAAACACAGGTTAAGTTTTGTGTGGTACGTCCAATAGGACAAACCACACCGAAATGTAGTATGCAGTGACATAATTAATTAATATATATAGAATATACCCATAGTAGCTTGGTTTACCAAATGTTCACCACGAGTGGTGAACATCTGATACACCAAGCTACTTTGGGTATATTTTATTTATACAATGATCGTCAGATTATTAAGAGTTGCTATTATTTTTTCTAGATTTTACTGAGCAGGAGCCGGACATACGTGCGAATGTGCTTCTGTTTACATGAGGATCGGTGGGCGGTACTTCCGCTGTCAATTTTATCACCAAAACGAGATAGAAAAAGAAGCAGGGCCTTTTTCATTTTAATAAAATAATAACATACTGTTTCGAGTTATGGATGCTTTATTAACACGAGACAATGCATGTTTATAAATTTTTGGCGTTTTATGGGGTAAACACATTTAAAAACGTAATAAACAATTGCCACTTTCATTTCACTCTTCGCGAGGCGACGTGCGATAAATTTAGATAGGTTCGCATTCAGGTCGACGTCACCAAAGGTCAACTTGGATGTAGTTCCATTGTAGGTGTAAATTTTAACTATTGAAATCCCATTGCTGGCGTGTTCATCACGGTTGGTGTATAAAGCAAAAATTTTTGTCATAGGCTTTTTGCATATGGTAGAGTAGGTAATCATGGTATAAACAGCTTTATGGTATAATTTTGAAATAGTTCCGACCAAGTTTACTTTCCATTGCATCCTTGCTTTGTTTGAAATAGACGATTTTTTTAATAAAGTAATTGCATTTGTTATTTTGTTTAAGATAATTTACCCGTTTTATGAACAAGTGTTTGTTAAATTTGAACCTGTTCTTTTTATCGCAGTCTTGTCTGCTGGAGACAAGGTATGCATGTATATTCCTGGATGTTTGTATATGGAAATGGTTCCATTTTTGATAGAATTCAAAAATTTAAACCCCTAACTAACGAAAAGGCCCAATTCACCTAGCGTAACACGTGTAAAAACATTGACCTTTGGTTATTTCTTTTCAATTTTTACATTAGAAATAATCCTGCAACATACAATCTTCACGAGCTTATTGCGTTTGTTCTAATGAGTGGCGATTACCCATTTTGCTTTCAAAGTCTTCCCGACACTCAATAAATCGGAAAATCGGATGTGTACGGATGGTGTGTGTTTTCACCTCCACTAGTATAAGTGTGAAAGGTGTCCCTCGAGTTGGCCATACAGTGGTTCCGCTGTAAATCTCTATCCATTTTATATCTCCATTCAAAAAATCATTGCCTATTCTCATTTGTATCCGAATTATCTCCCCGCTAAACGTTTCTTTTTTATTATTTTTTTGTTTTTATTTTATTTTTTTTTTTTTGTTTTTGTCGATATTTTCCCAAATTGTTCCAAGCCCTGATAATATCCGGAACCGCGAGTTTGTACAGTACGGCCGTCGTGGGAAGGTCAAAATCCGCGCGTAGGAATTATTTCCACGCATGCATTAACAGTGAAACTCCGACATCAAATCAGAGTTTGAATGAATGAGGCACCGGGTATGACCTGACGTTTTTTTTATTGAATATTTACTGAAAACAACTGGTTATTGATTGAGAAAAGCCCGTTACATTCCACGTTGGCTGTACTGTACTCGAGAGTGTTATCTCTCCTCTATGATAATGAGCTCCAGTGATCACTTTTGGGCTGTTGCCCGTCCGTCCGTGCGTCCGTCTGTCCGTCCTTCCTTCCGGAACTTTACGAGTCTTGTTTCGCCATAAGCATTGGACCGATTTACAGTACGTGGAGAGTGGATTGTAACTGAATCACCCGCGAAGTGGAGTTATCACCCAAACTATAACTTTCAATTTTTATATATATCGACAAAAAACACAAGCAATGTTTCAGCCAATGGACCTCCGGGTTTAACCCGGAGGTCCATTGGCTGAAACTTTGCTGGTGCTGGGTATGCTTTGCAACAAATTTGCAATTATTGCTCGGGTGGAATCTCCACTCTGCGGGTGATGTAGTGATAAAACACTTTCCACGTACTGTATGACATCATGTTTTGATTTTGTTCAAATGAAGTTGCTCCAAATTTTGTAAAGCATTCTGATGGATGGAATAAGTTTATATTTGGCATTCAACTTCGTGTTGAGGTGTACACCAGAATGTGTATAAAAGAACTTTGCGTGGCAATACTTTCAAGTTGTTCAATCAAATCCCTTTCATGTCAATGAGTTTTATCTAACATCTTTGCACATAGTTTCGTTACGGGAAATTAAATCCCCCGTATGCTTTAACTTCCCATTACATCCAATTTGCGTTGGCGTGAAACCCTTGTAAAGCTAACACAATTTCAGGACGACTCTCCCCACCTTCAAACATGCATTTGTGTATCACAAGTTCTCGCGTTTTGTAGTGTATCTTGGCTCTGAAAAAAACGCATTCTATTCTTTTCTTTCAAGCATCCATCAATAGGCCGCTAGAAAGACGTCCATTAAGTGCCCTTTCTCAACTATACTTCCAGGTAGAACGACTGCATCGAATGTTCTGTACACATGTATCATTCATTGACTTCGTACACGTGGTTTTGGTTAACCCTTTACCTAACATGAAAAGAAGACGACATTTGCAAAAAGAATTCTTGAATAACTTATTTATTTCATTTTTTGCTTAAAAAAATAGCTTATGACCCCTCGCTGGAACGAGCTCAACGAGCTCGTCCCAACGAGGGTTCATAACCTATGTTTTTGAAACAAAAAAAATGAAAAAAATAATGAAAATTAATTGGCGATTTTTGAGAATAGCGCTGGCCGGTTTTAGCCGTTGCGTTGGGTAAAAGGTTAATTCCTGAAACCGGGGATAACTCTAACGCCTCTACGAGTAGTAAATCCGTATTACTGCAAGTAAAACCGTTTGATTCCCTGCACACGGACGACACATACCTATTTTCGAAGAGCATGTCCTGTCTTGGTAAATCCGATTAGCCATTGAGAGAGAACTCTGGGAGTAATTTACTTAATGTTTACCGACATTACTGGTGATAAATTTTTCCGAGGAACAAACAAAGCAGATAATCAACTGTGTATGTTCTTGAACTGATTACTTTTATCGATCGCTCCAACACAATAAGTGTAACCCATTGATTATGGAGTCACGTATTACTGATATATGTTAAATACGTAATAGCGCCAGCGTGCTATGCGGCTCGGCGTCATTTATCGCACGCTGTCAGTTGTTTAAATCCATGAATACCCCCAGCTATGTTGGTAACTGACTTACACCATGTCTTTTATTCAATGAATAAATAGTACAGAGTCTGGTATACTCCGTACATGTGAGGTATTCAAGTAACATCACTTGCACACTCGGACCATTGTTCTATCAGGTATTTCAAGTCGGTTACTAACCCCGAAAAGACAAAAGAGCCAGGGTGTAATGGACATTACAAAGGTTAAATTGATATGGGTTGGCGTATTCGGCCGAGTTGACAAGACCCGATCAGTTAGAATAAACAGGGCGCCGTTGGCGTCGAGTTGAATCTGATTGGTCGGTCTTGTCAACGAGACGGGATATGACAACTCATATCAGTTGACTGTAGTAATATTTTGTTTATTATATGACATTGGAAATTTAAAAATTGAATACGACATTCAAAATGTACACAACAAGGAAATCATGGAGTTTTTGTCAAGGGTATTTGACACAAAAGCTCTCAAGTTTTCTTTTCGTGTTTTTAAAATTGTCTCTTCGAAAATGTCCGCACGTCCGTGACATCACTCTTGAACCTCGTTTGAGACAGACGTGATATGGATTTGGAAACGTCAAAAAATTTCAACATGACAATATCATGGGACCCCTCGTTGGAACGAGCTCGTCGAGCTCGTTCCAAAGAGGGGTCACATGATATGGTTTTGTGGAAATTGTTCGAAAAAATTTAAAAAATGATATTTAAAATAATAAATTTTTAAATCGTCTGTGTTGGGTAAAGAGTTAAATTAAGATAGATCTAAACGGCTAAGTTCAAGAGAGCGAATTAAACTGAGAATTGATGTTCTGGCTATGGAAATACAATTTTTTTTTTCTCGAAAACTTCATTCCAGTCTGAAGGTGTGTAAGGCTGTGGGTTTCAGGCGAGGATATGGGGGTGGTCCATGCAAGAGGTTAGATGAGGTGCCGCATCGGTGCGAAAGTATAGGCACGTTGCAGTGTAGGGGAGCCACAGAACAGAATATGGGCAGTCGTGGGCCAAGTCTGTGGCCATATCTGAGTGTAGGATCAGAAATAGAAAGTGCGAGCTCAGCGAGCTATTAGTATTTAGGAAGACGGCATACCTGTTGAAGAAGGCAAGACATAGGTAGGCAGAGTAGGCTTGCTTATATAAACATTATTATGAAATAAACGCAGGGGAGAGATTAACCCCATCGGTGGCGACACTGAGTTTTTGAATACGCGGCGTGAATCTATTTATTTATTTAATCTTATTTGTTTTATAAGGATTGGCGAACAAGTTATGCAACTTATATTAGCGCCTCTCCTTGGCCCAATGGCGTAGGTGTGTGAGATGACCTTCAAAGCGGCAACTTCCTGGCCTAGCTCTTCTCGAATACCACGAAGGGATCTTTAGCCTGCACGGAGTGTGTCTCTCTTCGCACAGAGGACAGCCATTTTACGTCCCCACCCGATAGGACGGTACGCTGTGACAGCATCATCTCCACAATTGATGCTGACGGAGAGTGTTCGGACATCACGAGAACTTTCCCCGACCGGGGATCGATCCCGGGACCTCTGGCATGAGAGACCAGCGCACTTATCCACTCGGTCACCACTCTTATTAATCTATTTCTTCCATCAGCGACAAAGCCTGGTTTCCGACAGAGTTCATGATGTTTTTTGGAGTACTGTCGTCTCCTTCACCCGTAAAACTGCCCAACACGATGTGATCCCGCCAGATGAAAGTGTCATTAAACCTCATTATACAAACAGACGACAAACAAACGCAAATGTTTTTGTTGGAAGTCAAGACAATCAGAATACTACCCACAATTCACATGTTATGTCTGTGGCTTTACAACTCACTGAATTACACTTTAAAAAAAAAGTGTTACAATTGCAGTCTCGGTGCTGGAGACGACCTATGGTTACTTTCACCTCAATACCTCAATGTTTACGTTGATGACTGTTACTGCTTAACATTTCATAATATGAAAACTAACAGAGGTGTGTTCGTGTACAATGGAGTAATTTTACAACTCTTTAGTTCCAGATTTTGCAAAATTGCATCATCCAAGGCGAGAGATGCCTAGTTTTAGAAGACTCAATTTTTATGGTGGACCAATTAATATCTTTAACCTGCAGCCATATGGGTTAAAGATACTAATTGCTCTATTCTAGATGACAAATCAACAACAGTAGTCTATCATGCACGTCTCGTGCCTATCAGAGGGATCTCATCTGGAGATCTCATATGACGTCATAGTCACGTGACCTAGTGTCGCCATATTTTGTTGTCAGAGTAACACACGTGAGTGACCATATTGTGACGTAATTACCATAGTGATACGTGACGTTAGTACGCATGCGCAGAGCGTGTTGTTAGGGTGAGGTATACAGGGGTATGTTCAGAGTGTGTGTTTGATTCAATAGGAGTAGTTTCACGATTCGTTTACTTCGTAGAATTACCACAAACAACCCGACAATCCATCCAAATCACAAAAATCCACACCAAACCACCGAAACGATCTTGGCGAAGCCCTATTTTGGGATTATAATAGCAGTACGTAGTAATATAGGGTACGTTCGATTCAATAGGAGTACAACTAATTACCCAAATAGACCCTACAATCCCTCCAAGCCTCCCAAAACCACAAGAAACGGACGTGGAGAAACCCCATTTAGGGTTTTAATAGTAGCACCCATTGCTATATGATCGAGAGGTTTCCTGGGGTAAATTCTATTACATTAGAGTACTGGTTCAGATTTTCCCCAAATCGCATTTTCTGCCCATTACATATGTTATTTTACTTACTCTGACACTAGCAGTTCAATTAGTCCTAGCTACTATTCTACCCATCCCGACCTCTGCCCTCGTTCAAGTTATATAATCACCAATTAGACTGTTTGATTTCCCATAATCAGTACCTAAACATACAGATTTATCTCCCTTGTGTACAACGAAGGCTTGTATGATTCCCAAAACTAAGAATCCATGGAGCAGTAACTGGGAAATGTATTCCTTGAACGACTCGAATCTCATCGAGCAAATGAGCTATAGAACAATTGCTCGATCGAGTGACTCCACATACTGCTCTACGACTCATTTGGGTAGTTGAGGATACCTATGACCTGGTACTGTATTATTTGAGGATATTTTTTGACGATATCGTTTTAGGATACCTGTTGGGGATACCTTTTAGAAAATTCCTTTCGCAGGATATTTATCGGAAGATAGTTATGGCTGCAATACAACTTCTAGACCTTCCATCACATTCATAGCCCCAGGACCACGACTGGTCCATAGTTTATCTGCCCAATGGTCGGCCTGTATTGTATTCATCCAATACTATAGTGTTCTACCAGCCTTGCAGTTTTGTACTATTAAGCCTTGTAGCATTACTATCGGCCATCACTACTCTGTCCTGTGTTTCAACCATTATTGACTTGCGGTTATCAAGGTGATAGCTTGAATTTTCGATTTTGTTGTATATGTGTATATATCTTTGATAATTTTTCTCGTTCGGGCCAAAGGTATAAGAATGCGCGTTTATAGGGCGGACCCCGAAAACCGATTTGTCACTTAAACAGACCAGCAATAATTTAAGCGCTGCTAATTAAGCGTGATTTTTATATCTATTGTCGCGGGTCAGGAGAACCTGTTTGGGAGCTATCTGATAACAGATTAATGTTCGAGACACACACCCATATTACGCCTCCAGCCTGTCACCGGGGTGCCAGGATATGCCGAAATGCAAGACTTTCAAAGGAACTTAAAAGTGAGTATTAAATTAAGATAGATCTAAGCGACCAAGTTCAAGAGAAGCGATTAAACAGAGAATTAATGTTCTGGCTATGGAAATAAACATCGGAGGATCTATCGAAAAATTCATTCCAGTCTGAAAGTGTGTGAGACTGTGGGTCTCAGGCGAGGATATGGGTATGTCCCGTGTTATAGGATAGAGGAGGTGCCGCATCGGTGCGAACGTATAGACACGTTGTAATGTTAGGGGACCCACAAAGCTCATATTTAGAATAGGGACAGTCGCTGGCCAAGACGGTGGCCATATATGAGAATAGGATCAGACACACAAAGTACGAGCTCAGGGAGCTATTTGCATTTAGGTAAATGGCATTACCTGTTGCAGAAGGCAAGCCATACGTAGACGGGGTAAGCTTCGCCTGTATGAACATTATTCTGAGATAGACGTAGGGGAGAGTTTAACCCCATTGGTGGCGACTGCTTGAGTGAAAAGCGTCAAGTAAAGTGACAATAAGCTAGTGGCCGTGTGACGGTAGTGGTAGAGTGGCATTCCATCACTTGTTGGAGGGAATGCGATATAGTGAAGTGACAATACGTTAGTGGCCGTGTGACGGTAGTGATAGAATGGCATTCCGTCACTTGTTAGAGCAAAGGCGTCCGGATAAAGTGACAATACGTTAGTGGCCGTGCGATGGTCGTGGAAGGGTGAAGTGAAAAGGCGACCAGAAAACGAACACCAGCGAGTAGGAGGACAAAACAGCGACAGCAGAGTATGCGGGCCCGCAAGTGACCCAAAAACTGTGTGGGTAGGGGGTGAATGACGTTTTGTTTTTAATATTCATTGGATTCCGTGTAAGTCACAAATTACCATATTTATTTATATGTATATGCAGTAAAATTGTTTTCAGTGAACCCCTGTTGATTCATGCTTTTTGACGAAAAGTCACAGACCTCTTCAGGATAAGAACCACCTCATCAAAAGTGAAACGGACGGGTTCGTCACGGTGAGACATGCGTTCACGCACGGATTCTGGCGACACTCCTTGAGTTTTTGGCTGAATACGCGCGGCGTGAATCCATTTCCCCCATCAACGACGAAGCGCCGGTTTCTGACATCTAGCTACTATTCTACCATCCGGAACTCTGCCCTTGTTCACGTTTTATAATCACCAGTTAGACTGCTTGATTTCTCATAATCTGTACCTAGGCAAATAGATTTATCTCCATTGATTACAACGAAGGCATTTTATGATTCCCCAAAACTAAGACTCTATCGAGCAGTAACTGGGACATGTATTCCTGGAACGACTCCAATCCCATCGAGCAAATGAGATATAGAGCAATTGCTCGATCGAGTGACTCCACATACTGCTCTACGACTCATCTGGGTAGTCGAGGATACATATGACATGGTACTGTACTATTTGAGGATATGTTTTGAGGATGCCTTTTGAGGATACATGTTGAGGATACCTTTTAGAGAATACCTTTCGCAGAATATGCATCGGAAGATAGTTATGGCTGCTATACTGCTTCTACACCGCCCATCACATTCGTAGCCCCAAGGCCACGACTGGTCCATGGTCTATCTGCCCAGTGGTCAGCCTTACTGTATTCATCCAATACTATAGTGTTCTACCAGCCTTGCAGTTTTGTACCATTAACCCGTTGAAGCCTTGTGGTATATTCCATATTAGGTCAATGACAGTAACAGGAAGAGTCCATGTTCATTATTTGGGGGTAGACCAATTAATATATTCAACGTGCAGTCTTGGGGCTGCACGTTGAAAATAGTGATTGGTGTACCACACACCTACACTTAGCATCCATCCTATTTAATGAAATTATGACGTATCAAGTTCCAGGCTGGAAAAACGGCCTCTAGGGTTCAAAGGTTTACGGCCTTATACCATTACTATTGGCTATCACTACTCCGTCCTGTGTTTCAACCATTATCGACTTGCGGTACTATTATGGCTCTTATCACATTAATGCCGCAACGAGTCGTAGTTCATATCACTATTATTCCGCTACTGCTTGTTCGAATAACTTTTTCATACCTATTCCGATTTCCCCTAATAAGCTATCGAGCAAATGAGCTTTAGAGTAATTGTGTCGCAGGATTACGGGGTTGAGTGAGGGAGGAAAATTTAGGTTCTTATCAGTGCTCAGCCGACAGCCAGTGACTGTCGTCTGGGCCCCAGTTCGAACGTAAACATTGCCATCTTATCAATGCCCTATCCGCTTGGGACTCTTATGATTCCTGAAGGTGCCTGTGGCTCACAACGCCAAAGGTGTGATCAACGATAATTCACTGAAAAGATTATTTATTTACATGTACGAAGAAATAAAATATGAAACAAATTACTCACAAAATTATCTGTAAGAATACACTAATTACGCGGATAAAAGTTTATTCTTTAGGTCCCTCGACGTCTCCCACAGCTAGCTGTGTCCGATGGATCAACCTCACATCATCTTCATCCTCTCACGGTTTGTGACAAATACAAAGTGTCTATTCACTTCTCGTTGCTTCCTCATCGCAGAGTTAACTTTGCCGTCAGTCGGGCTTAACACATACAATGTTCTGCTTGTGCGACTCTATCAGCGTTCTCTCAGTTCAACCACAATTCAATCGGCGTCTACCACAGTTCACCATCACTTTGCGCCTTGTCTGGCTCTCACGGGGTTAAGTTATTCTTCGTCTTCAGCTATACACTTGACAAAGCCTACATAAAAATATTCTGCTAAGTGTTCTCAACATCACCAATTCTCACTCCGCCTAAAACTATTTTATCTCGCGAGCTATCCAAGCGCTTACTCAAGCTCTTAATACGGTCTCTAGACCTCAACGTCACAGCTCTTACTTCTTTGGCTACTATGCCACTACGGTTCGCAACCGTTAACAAACTACTGTCGGTTCCTTACAACCCTCACAGGGTTACCACAATACGCGGACTTTTAATCTCGGTGCCTATGACCTTCGACGGCCAAGGCTAATTTCGGACCTTCTCTGAGTGCCCTCAGGCCAACTGCCTCTCAGAATTGGGCTTCACTCTTTATACAGTCGGAACGCAGAGTTTAAACATATTAATTCTGATTTAACGAGTGCTTTGTAATTCGATATGGATAGAGATATAAATAGGAATTTCGTTTGAAGTGAACACTTTCGACATTTCGGAGACAGGATAGATGCGTAATATGGGTGTGTGTCCAGAACATGTGTGATGCACTGGTTTTCAACAATTACAATTTAACTGGTCTTTAATTACCCAGATAATTATTACAGAAGAGAATATTGTCTCTCTTACTATTGATCTGTTATCAGAGGCCCACATGGCGATGAACACGTGTGCCATAATGGATATTAAATTTCATACTTAATTAGCAAAATTTGAATTATTGATTGCCTGTTTAGATGACAAATGGGTTTCGGAGTCCGTTACATACGTATCTCCACACTTTACATCCAACCCAGGCAGAAACATTATCGAAAATATTTACACTTTCATACAATAAAATCGCAACTTTTAACGATCACCTTGACAAATTGCAAGGTCGAGTGACTCCACACACTGCTCGAACGACTCGAATCGCATCGAGCAAATGAGCTTTATAGCAATTGCTCGATCGAGTGTCTCCACATACTGCTCTGTGACTTATCTGGGTACTTGAGGATATCTATGACATGGCATTGCACTAATTGGGGATATCCTTTGTGGATATCTTTTGGGAAAACTTATCTAAAGATTCTTGTCGAACAGGTATTTACATCCGGGTACTTCACGGTACATTCGGGCACTTCTGTTGAGTAGCTGATAAAAAACAACAATACATAACATTTTTGTATATTTGTATTCCATTCACAGCTTACAAATCAATTGCTCAAGGCATCTTTTTCGCCGAATATACCTTTAAAAATGACGAATTGTGAACAGCAACAATCCTTTCACCAACGCAGTTGGTTCTAGCCAAATATCGTCTGCCTGAATAGGCAGACGACACTTAAGTAGAAAGAACTGCTACGCTAAAAGTGTTCATAATTTTGATGTTTGTTAAGTTTATCGAAATTAGATAACTAAATGACTAGTATTCCTCGCGCTTTACCTCCAAGTGTTTCGCGATTTACCACATATGCACGCTGGGATATTTGATATTTGAGAGGGATTTCTAATATAATATTAGAACGTTCCTTTTCATGTTCTATTGGTCGATAGTACCTGACTTTGTGTGATTTCTGAAATAAAACCTGAAGCAGCGAAGCTGCTGAAGGTTTTATTTCAGAAATCACACAAACTCAGGTACTATCGACCGATAGAACATGAAAAGAAACGTTCCAATTATTTTATTATGCCGAACAAAATATGACTTTTATTGATAAGCGTTAACTGCAACAAGCCATCGATCTTGTAACAACAATGTAGTCGAATCCAAAAACATGACGTCATTTCGAACGAATGACGTCTCTTCGAAAAGGACTTGTCACAAGTGCCGTCGCTTTGGGAGTTTCTTTATCAAATGCCAATGTTAACAACTGCATCATGCTGTTCGTGTTATAATTCATTGTTAATGCTTGTGTGAAAAGTGATTTAAATTACTGGAATATAAATTCATGTTTCTCGGACAACAGTTGATAGAATTAAGCGGAGTGAAACACAAGTCATAACTGAGACTCATATTCAGGATTCACTGAAGTGGTGAACAACATGCGAGTGAGTTTTTTTAATATTTCTGATTCTTTTGAACTTATTGTTTGCAGTTAAAATTGAAAACATACCCACTGAAGATGATATATTTGTTGGTAAGTTTGTGTCTACCGGTGTTGAAAAAACTAAACGGACACGGAGCCAGCGTTTGGTGTTGAGAAATTCGACGCTGATCAATGGAAGTGGCGCTTACATTTTCTTCGTTCTCTTGTCTCCAGGGAAAAACGTTCCGATAGTACCCGTGTTTTGCCACAAAACTCCAGTACTATGACTTTTAGAAGGTGTCAAATTAACCAATCACGGCTGATGTTACAAACTTGAGGCATAATAATATATATATATATATATATAAAATCAGATACAAGATGGAGGAGAATTGGGAAATATTATTCAAATTCGCTTAATAATAAATTTGCAATGCCACACGAATTGAACCCTTGCTCTTCCCTTAGGGAGTAGACTCTCGTCGTAGAAAATAGCATATTGTCTTGAAGTGCAAAATTATATTTTTCTACCTCTCGGCCAGAAACGTCCACCGTTGAAAGACATTAACGCATTTTACAGCAAGCCACAAAACACGAACACCACTGTGTATATAGACGGGTTGAGTAAATGAAACTAATCACTGGTTTGATTATTTGATGATTGGGGCTTAACAAAACTTTCAGTAAGTAGGAGCCATATAATGTCGGACATCTTTACTGATGGGGAAAATTAAGAGAACCATGAACGGAGCAACAGCTATCATACTAAACAACACAAAAGCGGACGGAGAGTTTAAATCAGATCGTAACGGGGTCGTGACCCGGTGTAAATTATATTTTATATATTATTTTTTCTCCCCACTGTAGAATTTCAGCCGTCGGAACGAGATGCTATTGTCATGATTTTACCATGTAAGAACCTTGAATCTGAGATTCTATTTTCGTGATTCGGCTTTGATTCGCAAAATATTGTTCATGAAATACCGGCACGCTGCTGTGTGTCAGGACTCGGGCTGTCACGATTAATCGATTAGTCGATTGTCGATCGGTCACGCCGAAATCGATCAGTATTTTTCGTTGTCGAAGAATCGGTAAATTTTACATCGTTTTAGACTTTTAATAATTAAAAAAAAAATTGATGAAAAAACTATTATTTCTAAAGGTAAAAGGTCAAGAACGTCGACGTTAAACCGTAAAAAAGCCATTACAAGCATTTGTGTTTTAGGTACATTCAAAGCTTTGATGTTCTGAACTTTTGGACAAGACCGGCCGGCAGTTGCGAACTTGCGAAGTTCGAAACTAAGGACCGGTCTTGATTATGGCACTGATGGTTCAAAAGTTCAGAACATCAAAGCTTTGAATGTACCTAAAAGAGGATAGTCTTCCTGTTTACTTGGGGGTAGGTCAACTGACTTGAACACCATTTTTAACGACTTGAAGGAGAGGGAGAAGGGGGTCATCATCTAGGTACGATTAATCGAATATTATCGATTACTTGCGACGGTTAATCGATTCCTAAATTCAAGAATCGTGACAGCCCTTGTCAAGACCCAATTGCAATGACAAGACCGAGCAAAATACCACTTCTGTGATCACAAGGCTGTACAGAACAGCCGCCGCGGGAAGCATAAAATCTACGCGGGGGCAGTGTTGCCTACGGGCGCTTTTCAAGATCAATAATCAATAGTTTTCAGCAAACATTCAATGAGAGAAGCACCCGGTGATTGATTCATTGAAAATTTGATCATGATTCCATTGTTTTATTTCGGAGGTTCACTGTTAACATTGCATGAAAATATTGCCCACTCGTGGATTTTAACCTTTCCACGATGATCGTACTGTATATCAGTCTGTCACGTGTCATGGACAATGATGCGTAGTGTGATTATTTCTCATCGACAGCTAACGCGCACGTTTTTTAGAACAAATATTACACAGAGAGTAATCGCTTGACTGGACTGGTTACGTGAAATAATTCATGAGAGGTGAGGGACGTTGTGCAAACACGAGTGCGCGAATGCGCACGAGTGTTTTACAATATAGTCCCTCGCCTCAATGAATTATTCCACGCAACCATTCCAGACAAGCGATTACTCTGTTTATTACTTTTCATTATTAACGATAATTATATTATTGAACCCTTTACCTAACGTAACGGCCAAAACCGGCCAGCGCTGATCTAAAAAATCGCCAATTAATGTTAATTATTTTTTCATTTTTTGTCTCTAAAACATAGGTTATGACCCTCATTGGAACGAGCTCGACGAGCTCGTTCCAATGAGGGGTCATAACCTATGTTTTTGAAACAAAAAAAAATGAAAATAATAGTTATTCAAGATTTTTTTTTCAAGTGCCGTCTTGTTAGGTAAAGGGTTACAAAAACAAACAAAAAAACAATGAAGTCCCCATTACACCTACGGCAAACCGTCTTCGTTTGCGCGCACGGATACATGACACAATTATTGATTGCATAATTCACTTGTGAAGTTATCGTTTATAATCAAACCCGGAACCCCCAGTAAATCACACTTTGGAAAGTAATAAATACATTCCTTTCGTCGGAAAGGACTTCATTATCAAAATAGGACATTTTTCGTTTTTATTTTTAATTTCAACTGACAATTTGTTCCATTATGCGCAGTGTAAGAATCTTTGAAGAGTATGGCTTCTCAAATATAACTTACATATTTCATTTTATTGTATGGCTTGATTCTCTGTGAAGTCATTTCGATAACACCATATTGAAATCCGAAATGTCACTAATACGCGTACAAATGGTAATTCATTTTTTTTTTCAGGCATATTTGATAGCCGAACGTGTTGATTAGTACATCCATACCGAATACTGGCTCATCCATTTTCTGGAAAGAATAAATAGATATAGAACGAACTTGAAGGAATAAGTTTCACCCGTAAACGCACACATTTTAATTTTTTTTCTATCTATTTTCTATTTTTTTTTTTTTTTCAATTTTATCAAATTTAATAAACAATATCATGAAACCCTCCCATTGGAACGAGCTCGACGAACTCGTTCCAAGGAGAAGGCAACATGATATTTTTTCTTTAAGTTTGTGGAATAAAAAATTTTTCCAACTGCTCACTTTATAAATTACGTGAGCGGGTGGAATCGATTCGTTAGGTAAAGGGTTTTATCATGTAACTCGTCCGTTTTGTTCACTTTAAAACATTTCATATTTTGTTTTCATATTAATCAGTGATAAATAAAGCCTTCCGTCAATTTCATTGGGCAATTTCAAAACTAGACAATTTGATTGGCTGAACAAAATACAACTGGGCCACATTTTCATAATTAGAGTTGGGACCTTTCATTGGTCAATTTCAAAACTGGACAATTTGATTGGCTAAACAAAATACAACTGGGTCACATTTGCATAATTTCAGTAGGGAGAATTTTCGTTATCTGTTATATTTAGGGTGGGTTATATTGTATTAATCTTTTACCTACAAGAAAAATGCCATTCATGTTTTTGTATTTTCACTTTTTGCTTCCAAAACATAGGTTATTACCCCTCATTGGAACGAGCTCGATGAGCTCGTTCCAATGAGGGGTCATAACCTATGTTTTGGAAGCAAAAAATGAAAATTATCTGTTATACGGGGATGTTTTTTTTCAAGTGCCGCCTGAACTCAAGTTAGGTGATGGGTTAAAAAATCCTACTAAGTGGCTAATTTGTGCGTGTGTGTGTCATATGACAAATAGAATATGAAATGAGTGTTTTCCTCATATAATATTTATGAAACTCGTCCGAATTGTCCGTTTGGGCTCGCCAAAACGGAAAATTCTTAGACTCGTTTCATAAATATTATATGAGAAAAGCACTCATTCCATATCCTCTATATATTAACACAACGATAGGACACAACAAAATGATATTTCTGAAAACACTATTACTAACTTACAAATATTTTCTTTGATCCTTCAGGGAAACAGGGTCAGAGAGGCGTCGTGGTGTGTGTTGTTGGGAACAAAACCATGATAACCTTTCAAAGCCTGAAAGGCGAAATTATATATAACTCTGAATGAATTCACTGATCGTGTTAGTTAAGGATTGCCGAACTCTCATTACAGGCGCGGGCAGAAAATTTAAGTGGAACCGGTGGACGATAGGTACCGTGTTTTATGTATGTGACATGTTTGGTGTGTGAGCTGATTTGAATTGATGACAGCTAGATATAATGGGGGAGGGAGGTCATGAATATGATTGGACTATCACCGAAGAATAGCTTGTTGTTACAGTATCGTCGTCCATGTTATATACAGATTATCACCACAGTGTGTGTCTCCGGGAATTCAGATCAAGTCGAGTTGTAGGAACAGAACAGTATTTCGACGAGCCCGTGTTATAAAACTATTTCAAGAGGAACTTTTTCATTTGCCTTATCGATGGAAAGACGCAAATTGAAAAATAGAATAGCGTTCATTGATCTCCATATTAAGGTCAGTGATGACGTTACACTTCAGAGAAAATTACGTCACTGGTATTCACTTTACAGAATACTGTCTTGTGAAGTGGAGCAACTGTGTGTTTCGTCAACGTGAATTTGGCTGTTACTTTTGCAATAATTACTGGTAAATTAAATATCCCTCTTGGTGTAAAGGTTTATTATATTTTAAAATATGCCGTTCATCGTTTATTGAAGTGGAGTTTTCCACATTTCATAGCGAAAGCTAATCCTTTAACTTCAAGAGAGAAGCCTCGACTCGAGCGTTCAGGAAAATCCCAATAATAGGCTACAAACCAGCCCAAGACGCCGACAAGTGCGCATAATTTAACTATTCGTTGAGTTAACTTCCCCAGTGACATTTTAGCATGCCGTGCATAATAAATACGTTACTTACAGGGCGTTTAGTTGGCAGATACAGTGTCATATACGGCTCAGAGAAAACAATATTAGGTTCGGCTTCGCCTCACCTAATATTGTTTTCTCTGAAGGGAAAAACGCAAAGCGATCGAAAAATGATATTAATGCCGTTGTTTTGGCAACAGCAGAATCACGCACTTGTATCAGGGGCCCTTAATACGGATTCGGAACAAGGGCCCCGATACATTAAACTTTAATTGCGTAACAGTGCAAAAACGCCCTGATTGTGAGATAAAGTAGTGAATCTCATCGTATAATGAGTTGCTCCTTTTGGGAAAATGGCAATATCCATGAGAGTAGTTTTTGTGTTTTGTTGTTTTTTTTGTTTTTTTTTGTTTTTTTTTTAGGAGGGGGGTGGGGGAGGTCAAAGGCGACAGGTTGCTCAACAGCAATAATAAGGGGATCTGCAAATAGAGTTAACTGCTAACAGAAGTCCAATCAAGAAAAAAAACTGGGATGGCTGGTCTAAATGCAAGATTAACTAAGGAACACATCCTCAAATACTGCTTTCGAGGATAATGTAAGGGAAAGATTATATTCATAGATATTATATCTCACGTCACTTCCTTGCATTCTGATTGGCTGAAAGGTAATACCCTATTTCGTGTAATTTGCATCCACAGAACTGACCAGGCACTACACGTTTTCTTTTTTTAGCACACTACTATATCAGTTTTCTTTTCATACTGGGCGAATAAAACTGATCAGGCTAAATTTAAAAATCGATTCACAGAGGCACAGCATCCACAAAACGACCCGGAAAGAAAACTTTGTGGAAAAATGTATCGCTTTTCCATTGTTGAAGTCACATTTTTCGAGGCGTTCATTTTATTCCTTGAGAAGATGATCCATATCTCGTTTCGAAGAGAATGATCCATACCTGGGTCCAACTTTCATGAGAACGCGTCGGGATATGAAAAATCGTTTGTTTCGCTGCTCATATTATTTCGCTATTTAATTGTATGTTTTGGGCAGTAAACGAATAAATAATGGAATTCAATTGAATCTTCGGAGTTTGTATCCCGTGCTGACCCATTCGGTAATGTACATGTGTGACAAATGTGTGGAAATTATCAAACTGCGTAGTCAAATTTCGAAAACTTTAGTTTTCATTCGCGAGTTGCACGATTCTAGAACACACACAGTTCCGTTTGGGGGAAATGTTTTGTTTACCCTTGCCGACCGATTCAAAATCTGTCTTCTGCTCATAAGAATAATCCAAGTTAGCCGTGTTTTGGAAGAAGAAAATGTTTTTTAAAAACTACATGGTATTTTTTTTCTATATAACGCTGGTTGGTAGGGCTGCTACCTGGATAATAGATTAACAAATCGGACAGATGTTTTTCTTGGTGGGTGTTCGATAATATAAGGATTAGTGCATGTCTTGTCGTTGACTACGCCCTTATAGTGCCCAGTGAGGTGGTGTAGTTCCCTCTGCTTCGCGGCGGGAACTACACCACCTCACTGGGCACTATATGGGCGTAGACAACTCCAAGCCATGCACTATTCCTTATATAGATAGATAGTTTATTGCAAAAACACCAAAACAAGGTAGATTGTATGTTACACAACTAATCGTACAGAACAATAATGTTAAGTCTTGAAGATAATGAATTAATAATAATTGGTTATTTACATATTATGTGGAATGTTTATACAGTGTGTCACTTCATTAAGTAGCCACAGCATTTCTTCTGTTCTTGAAGAATTGAAGGATCATATTACAGATATTACATAATGGTGGGATTTCATTTTTCATATAAGGAAATATGAATTTCTCCGAACCGCCCATGTTGACGAAATGCGGGTATTCTCTACTTATTTTGCCAAATGAATAAGTTCGGAGCCCTTCACATTCCTTACACTCCATGACAAAGTGACATTCAGTTTCAATTTCGCCTACATTACGTAAACGACATAGCCTTTCTCTTACATGCAAGGGTGGTTGGCTGTGCCTCCCTTTTTCAATCATCAGACAGTGGTTGCTTATGCGCAGCCGCGTGAACAAGTTCTTCGCTTCAACAGATGTTGTGTACAGCAAATAATTTTCCAAGTTGAACGTTTCTTTAAACTTTCTATAGGTCCGTAATTTGTTTTTTCCGACTTTTTTTCTCGTCATTAAATATCAGTGGTGGCGCCAAGGGGGTGGGGGGGGTCAGAGGGGCCCACCCCCACCCCCCCCCCCCCCGTCGGAGAGGTCCAGCCTCCCCGTCGGAGATTTTCAGTCAGTCCGTCGGAGAGTCTCGTAAACCCGACTTCACGAGAAATTTCCGACAATCATCTGTAGATATCTCGTCTTGTCAGTCTCGAACTCGTGCAGCTCTGGAACTTTGATAGAGAATAGTGATTCTCACGAAATTCCTTAATGTCGTTCGTCAAACTGGCTTTATAGATGAAATATTTCCCGACCTCATTATAATATGTTTACTTTAACCCTTTACCTAAGGTAACGGCCAAAACCGGCCAGCGCTATTCTCAAAAGTCGCCAATTAATTTTCATTATTTTGTTCATTTTTCGTCTCAAAAACATAAGTTATGACCCCTCGTTGGAACGAGCTCGTCGAGCTCGTTCCAACGAGGGGTCATAACCTATGTTTTTGAGACAAAAAATGAAAAAAATTACTTATTCAAGAATTATTTTTGCAAGTGTCGTCTGCTTTTTAGGTTAGGTAAAGGGTTAAATAATCAACAAACATACTCAATTTGCTTCTATTTTGGTTCTCCAATTTACCAATTTTCACTCATTTTCCTTCGTTTGGGAGGTCAAATGTTAAAGCCCCCTGTCGGAGAGATCAGCCCCCCTGTCGAGAAATCCCTGGTGCCACCCCTGTTAAATATATATGTAATGAAGGTATTAAAATGTTTACTTCTAAAGCTTCTGTGGATTTTGACCGAATTCAAAAAACGTTGACTTGGTATTTGTCACCGAGGGGTATGTGCGTTGCAATATAACCCTTTATCTAACACGAAAAGCAGACGTCACATGCAAACAAAATTCTGGAATAACTAAATATTTTCATTTTTTTGCATCAAAACCATAGCTTATGACCCCTCACTGGAACGAGCTCATCGAGCTCGTTCCAATGAGGGGTCATACGCTGTTTTAAGACACAAAATGAAAACAATAATGAAAATTGAATGGTAATTTCTGTGAATAGCGATCGCCGTTTTTGGGTGTTACGTTGTGTAAATGGTTAACATATTAATTGATGTATAAGAAATAGTGTTGTGCAAATTTAGTAAGTTTTATATTCAGATAGTTACTTTCCGATGCTCGGTGGTTCTCGGTAGGTATTCCATCTGTAAAACTCTCCAGCACGATTGACTCTGCCTCTTGAATGTGTCGTTAAACAAACAAACAAACCTTTAACTGGAATGTGTTTTACAAGCTTGTTACAATGAATGAGCATGAGTAGTACATATTACATGCTTTCAAGGGGATATTTGCGAGAAGCCGTACACTTTACAACGAATGTAACATGCCTTTATTTATATTATTATGCAGATTATTTTATTTAGCAAATACACCAAAAAACGAGACAGATTGCAAAAGAGCAAAACTCATAGGATAATACAGTTCGTGGAGAGTGGATTGTAACTAAATCACCCGCAGGGTGGAGTTATCACCCAAACTATAACTTTCAAATTTTGTATATATCGACTAAAAAACACAAGCAATGTTTCAGCCAATGGATCTCCGGGTTTAACCCGGAGGTCCATTGGCTGAAACTTTGCTTGTGCTTGTTATGCTTTGCAACAAATTTGCAATTATTGCTTGGGTGGAATCTCCACTCTGTGGGTGATTTAGTGATAATACACTCTCCACGTACTGTATATACTATTAAAAAAAAGTAGGGCATATCCAAACTGATGTTGATATTTTCGGAAAATGGTATTGGCTACGCGTGATTGGACACATCAATATGTTACCAAGTTTAGTGTGGATCATGAATGTCACCGGCCCACGAAAACTTCGTGCAGGTTTTTCGCACGAGCGCCGCGTTAATGTCTGTGAGGTACGTTTTGAAATTAATATTTGTACTGGACGGGGGTTTTCGGAGGTCTCATCGTTCTTTTCTTCGTTCAACTCGTTCATCAATAGGTTCTACTCGAAACATAACTTTTGAGGTATGCGAAGACTGACACGTGACGAACGTTTACGTGCCGTTGGCATGTTGGAAGCTGGCAACAAACAGACTGCAGAGGCTCAAATTCTCAATGTTATTCAATCGGTGATCAGCAGGTTGTGGTCACGCTACCGTCAGAGGGCAATGTTGATGACAGACGTCGGTCGGGTCGTCCAAGGGAACCAGGATCGTTTCATCCGAACCACAGCATTACGTAACCGCCATCAAAGTACCTCAGAAATTGAACAGCAACTACACCGGGCGACAGATGTGCGAGTCACTGGTCTGACTATCCGAAATCACCTACACAGCTGGAATTTGTACGCTCGTCGACCTCGAATAATTCCATGATTGACTGAACGTCACATCTCAGCAATGCGTAATTGGTGTGGACACGACAGCGCTGGGACAATCGTCGGTGGAGCAACGTCATGTTTTCCGATGAATCGAGGTTCACTATCGACTTCCACGACAGGCGAAACAGAGTGTGGCGGTGGTGAAACGAACGATACCATGACGTAATCGTTTGCCATCACGATCGTTTTGGTGGTGGATCGGTTATGGTGTGGGGAGGCATACCATGACAAAGAGAACAGCATTACATGTCATCCAAAGGCGTGTCACAGGGCAGACTACCGTGGCATCATGTTAGCAGCTCACGCGGTGTCATTTACGCGACGTCACTGCCGTCGATTTATTTTCCAAGATGACAATGCAAGAGCACACATGGCCAGTGTCGCTACAGAGTTCCTCCAGAAGTAGAATATCAGTACACTGCCTTGGCCAACTCTACGTCCAGACCTTTCACCAATCGAGCACGTCTGGGAAACGCTTGGCAGGCGCCTACGGCAATGGCAACAGCCCCCCCTACAGATGTCCAGAAACTCGCCGATGTGCTGCAGGAAGAATGAAATAACACCAGTCAAGCTGATATTGGACGTTTGGTGAGGAGTATGCCACGTCGGATCCGCGCTTGTCTCGCGAACCGAGGAGAAAATACAAGGTATTGAGGTCTTGGACTGAATGTGGTAAATGATCTGACTGGCCACCCATGTCTTCTACAGCTCCGTGCGTGGAATTTGTGCTTGTCAGACACCCAACTATCACTGAAATCATTCACCAGATATCACAGTGTAATGCCTAAACTGTCTTTTTGGTGGAAATATAAATATGTTTCTTCCTGTATCTCACTTTTATCAAATATCCCCTACTTTTTTTTAATAGAATATACAAGGAATAGTGAACAATGTTTACCTAAATATACATACACACATTCAGTCATGATAATCCTACTAGATTTTCTACTGTACAATAATTCTCGCTGTTTAAAGAACTATTGGATCATATCTCAGATTACATTACATAATGGTTGTATTTAGTTTTTCATAAGAAACACGAACCGATCCGAGCTAATCATTTCCGAAAATAGAGGAAATTCACATTAAATTTTCTGAAACGCAATAGACCTGATAGACTCGTACTCCCTGCAATCCATCACAAACTGTAACTCCTCTTCTAGAGCAACAGAATTGCATATCAGATACCCCCTTCCGTTTACAGGCACGGGTGGTTGCATATGCCTCCCACTTTCTATATGAAGTTTATGGTTGCTAACACGTAACCGAGTAAATATAATTCTATAGGAAAAGGAAGAAACGCATCGTCTCTTGAGTTCCAATGTGTTCTATGTGCCAGCGGGCACATAGAACACATTGGAACTCAGGGGACGGACGCTCCAACATTTCGGGTTTATGGGCTACCAAAAAAACATTTTGTATGTCCAAAACCTTATTTTAGCCAGAACCCCACCCCCTCTCCCCTAGAACTTATATTTAACCATAACCCCACCCCTCCACCCAAAAATCACACCCTAACCCTGACCCTACCCCACCCTGACTCTAAACCCTAAAAGTCCACCCCAGACCCTAACTCCCACCCACCCCCGGGACCTAACCCCCAACCTTAAGCCCTACTCTGGGGCTACTCCTAACCCTTACCCATACCCCACCACTGACCCAACCCCACCCTAGCCAAACCAATAGGATTAGGAGCTATTTTTCGGTTTAGGGGCTACTAAAACTAAAACCCCACCCCTGACTCCAACCCTAACCCCCCGGGTCCTAACCCTCCCCAACCTTAAGCCCTACTCTGGGGCTACCCCTAACCCTAACCCCACCCTACTCCTAACCCTAACACTACCTTAATTTGGAGGTAGACCATAATAATAATATCCCCTAGCCCCTAATAATAATATCCCCTAAACCCCCAATGTTGGCCCGGCATTACACGTATAATTACAAAGGTCATTATTATGTTTTTGTGTCTGAATCATCAGAAGTTTTCTCAAGGCAGTTACAACGTTCAAGCGTTTTCAAATCGGAACAAACGCGAGAATTAAGTTTATCTGTGAAAGTTCAAGGCAGACGAGAACAGCATCGATGGAAATGGCAGCATTTCACAAGTTTGAAAATAAATTTTGAAATGATAACACACGTAAATCAAGTTATGATCAGTACATTTGACAAGTGTAATGTAAATTTGTGATCACCAGTATCTTAATGTACAAACTGTTTTCGCTTTTGTTTCTAATAAAATATTACGACTTATCGAGACATGGCCATAGACACAAGAGCAGAACTGTGATTTTGTAGATAAACATGATGGTGATAATATACACGTATCAAAATCGCGAAGTATTGACTTCAAAAGCAAGGGCATTGGACGCATCCGAGGGCAAATGGTGCAGGAGTATCGAAAAGGGCACTCGACCCTGAGTATGAGTTTAGATCAGGAGTTTACGGGGTATCATAAAATGCAATGTGACACTCAACAGTACTGACCTTATATAATATATCGTCCTTTGGGTGCAATAGGGCGCCATCTGCAATGCCTTTGCATTGCAGATGGCGCCTTATTGCACTCAAGGACGACATAAAGCGTTAGAACTCACCCCGATGAATGTTTGATGATTTTCGACTTGCCTGCGTCATTATACCTGATACTCTTCTAATCCCACCTCTATTGACATAGACATTCGTAAAATACGTAAAAAAACACGAGAGTGTCCCAGGTACAGTTCTCTGAAAGTAAAGTATTTTCCACTACCCAAAACGTGAAACAGGCTGCTCACCTTGTCCCTAGCCCCAGGGCGAGGGGGGGGGGGGGGGCAGCTGTTTCGGAAACGTGCTGTAGAGGATGTCTGATAAAACAAACTCTTAATCTGAAGTCGCGGTAAATTTGTAATATTTCTTCTGGGCGCCAAATAGAAAAACAAAAACGCTCATTGTATATATATCGTATGTGTGTGTGTGTGTGTGGGGGGGGGGGGGGGGTGAACGAAGCACCCTTGCATGTTAGAGTTTAGGAATATGATTACAATACAAGGCTCAACATTTGATAAGACATTCATCGACATATTTGTACATAAATGGTAAATGTGCACAGTTTTAGGTTTATTTTTTGTATTAGGGTTTAATGGCACTTTCACCAACCTGGGTTATATTATATCGGACATTTTACAGGTGGGGGAAATTGGAGCAATCGGAGAAAACTACTGAACACCCCTGAGTAACTGCCGGAGTCTCCAGTTTACAATCTTGGTACAGACAGAGTTAGCATTGGCTGAAGAAAAGTGTATCGTAGGCGTTGAATACGTGTTTCTCCCCCCCCCCCCCCACTGTGAGTGTAACATACGTGTGTCCAGGGTGAGATAGCAAGTGAGAGACAGATGTATCCCACCGCACCCACGTGACGTTATCCATGTATAACGTTATTATGACGTTGTGCATATCGTATCAGTTTCTTCCTACCAAATAATTCATATTGACGTCATCGGAATGCAGTGTGATCAAAGTTTGTTCCTAATCGATTTTGTAGTATATACATTTGGTATATACATAACTTGTGCATGTTAACCCAGGTTAACCCAGGTCCCCCAAACCCAACCCAGATAGCAACGCTCTCTGTTATTCACTATAATATTCGAAGTATTAGAAACAAACTAAATTTAATAGTTGATGATGTTGATGATGCTGATGTAATCTGTTTTACCGAAACTCACCTGGATCCCAGTTTTAGCTCCGACAACGTGTTGATCCCTGGCTTTTCTCCACCCGTGAAGCCACGCGGTGGGGGAGTGGCAGTTTATTTTTCTAAACAAGTCAAATTTAAACGAATGCCTCAGTTAGAGTTTGATCAATCGATGCTTTGGTTCGAAATCACAACCGAAATGAAACTTATGTTATGCGTAGCTTATCGCTCAATTCAGTTTTCTACCGAGGGCTACTGGATGAAACTTGAACGTGCAATTGAGAACTCAGTTTGTACTAACCCATCATTGCTAATTACTGGTGACTTGAATAGCGATCTTCTCAATCCATCAAATGCACTCAACGAGGTTATTGATACATTTAACTTAAGAAACACCATAACCGAACCGACGCGCACCACTAAGTCTTCTCACTCAAGCACTTTACTTGACCCAATGATAGTTAGTGATAATGTCAAAGTCTTGAACAGTGATGTACTGGACCTCGGGATCTCCGACCACAAGGCAGTTTCCATGACAATTCAGACTGGTATTACACAACAGAAACCAACGACAAGACAGGTCTGGAATTATAACAAAGCCAACTTTCTTAAAAAGAATAATTTTATATCCCAGACAGAGTGGCAAACAATTATTAATAGTAACAACAGCCTAGACACTCCACTTCACAACTTTCTGACACGGTTTTTTGAAATTGCAAAAGAATGTATACCGTGCTACGATATTACTGTTCGCCCTTCTGATAAGCCATGGTTCGATTCTGCACTGCGTCGGGAAATTCGGAAGAGAGACCGCTTAAGGCAACGAGCCCTAAAAAGTAATAATTCCACTACTTTTGAAAAATATAAACATATCCGTAATAAGGTAAATAATATGAAGAAAAAGGCTAAATCTACATACCTTTCTAAATTAGACACTTCTCTCTCCATACATCGCGACCCAAAAACGTTTTGGCATACCGTTAAACAACTATTATGTAATTCTGATAGTAAGTCTCAAGTTCAGCACCTTGAAACTGTGACTGACGCTGAAACTTTGGTAACTATATCCAGTGATCAACAAATGGCTAACTTGCTTAATACAAATTTTCTGAAAAATAGCGAAATCCACGACGAACGACATGACTTGCCTGTGTTCCGTTCCAAGAGCCAAGAAATTCTTTCCGACATTAATGTTACGGAAGCAGACATCTACGAGATACTGAGCTCGCTAGAAATCAATAAAGCAGCCGGCCATGACGGCATCAGTAATCGAATGCTGAAGGAGACACGGTAAACATTATGCAAGCCACTCCTATTATTATTCCAGCAGTCACTTCTCGCACGTATCCATCAGACTGGAAGCTGGCGACCGTCATACCAATCTTCAAGGAGGCAACACCCACGACCCTAACAACTATAGGCCCGTTTCTCTTCTTAGTTGTGTGAGTAAAGTGATGGAAAAGGTTATCTTCAAGAAAGTATTCGACCACTTTCACAACAATAAGCTGTTCTTTAAATACCAATCTGGCTTCCTACCGAAACACCGTACTGTATTCCAGCTACTAGAAATCTACCACAACTTATGTTTAGCCTATGACAACCGTCTCTTCTCACTAGAGGTTTTTTGTGACATATCAAAAGCATTTGATGGAGTCTGGCATAAGGGGCTTATTTTTAAATTGAGGCAATATGGTATTACAGGATCCATCCTGGAATGGTTCGAAAGCTACCTAAAAAAACGTCAACAACGAGTAATAATAAATTCTGCTTATTCTGACTATCTGCCCGTTAAGTGTGGAGTACCGCAGGGATCAGTGCTGGGACCGCTACTCTTTTTGATTTACATCAATGACATTTCTGAATATATGTCCTCTGCAGGTTCGTGTAGGCTATTCGCAGATGATACATGTATAACAAAAAACAATTCTGATCTTGATCAGCTCAGTATAGTTATTAACCTTGGACTTAATGTCGTATTAGAATGGGCTCAGCAGTGGCTCGTAAATTTTAACCCGTCAAAACCAAGGCTATGCTATTTACCAGGAAAGCAGTAGCCGTGAGTCCAGGTGTGAGATTTGGGGGGGGGGGGACACTTCTGGATCTCACAACTGAACACACACACCTCGGACTAACATTACAAGCTGACTTGAACTGGAATACACATATTTCCAACATATGCAAGGAAGCTAGCTCTTGGCTTTCCCAGTTGAGGAGACTTAAATTTACACTGAGCAGAAAAACTCTTGAAATAATGTACAAGTCTTTTATACTTCCAATAATAGAGTACGCAGACGTAGTATGGGCCGGAGCCCCCGATTACTTACTTTCTGGACTAGATAAAATACACACGGAAGCCGGGAGGATAATAACTGGACTCAGTAGGTCGGTGCCGTCTTCGGGAGTACTTTTCGAACTCGGCTGGGAAACCCTAGAACAACGACGAAAATTGCATAAGATGGTGACCTTCTTCCAAATTATTCATGGAGATGCCCCAAAATACCTCCTGGAACTATTGCCCCAGTCATTCCAGGACTACTCGCCATATAAAACACGTGCTCGTTCGAATTTCAAAATTCCTCTGATGCACACTGAATTATTCAAAAATTATTTCATCCCATCTTGTATCTCAGAGTGGAACTCACTTCCTATGGATATAAAGAACCTGGAATCTTCAAGTGAATTTACTACGTATTTCAAAAGCGAGGTATGTAGGCCATCATCGTATTTTGGAATCGGTTCTAGAGAGATGAACATACTGCATTGCAGACTACGTAATGCATGCAGTGATTTAAATTTTGACAAATTTCAAAATTATATTCACGACACAGCAAACTGCTCGTGTGGCAACGACCTAGAAGACGTATTGCACTACTTTTTTGTCTGCCCAAGGTATACCAATGAAAGATTAATACTACAACTGGATCTGGCCAACATCACAATTAATTCTGTTACGGGTATCCTCTACGGTATCCCTAGCATGTCACCATCTGCAAATGGCCATCTATTTCGAGTAATACAAAAGTATATCAAAGCAACCAATCGATTCAATACCTTTGAGAATATTCATTCAGGAAATAGTTAGTTCTATGTTTCCAGGCCCCCGGAAAATAATGTAATGTAGTGCTGGTCTATTATGGTGGACAGTGCCGCATCTTTGGAAAAATTGCTCTGGTAGCCATTGTGTGGTGTGCAGGTCGCTTATAGTGACTGGCTTGATTAAGCCTTTGCCGGAAGTAGTGGTCTAAATCTGCCAGCGCTATTCATATAATCACTAATTTCTCTTTTTTAACCTCAAAATATAGCTTGCGTCTCCTAATTGGAGCGAGCTCGCTCAGCTCGTTCCAATGAGGAATCATGAGCTGTGTGTTTGGTACAGAGGATGGAAAAGGGACAGTTATTCGAGAGGTTTAGTTGCAAATTCCCTCTGCCTTTCTTGATGGGTAAGGTGTTAAATACGATTGGAGGATCTTGACTTACCCGTACCGTGTTTATGAAATAGCTGCACACGTTGGATCTGATCATATATATTAGTGTCACGAATATACTATTGTCACGTGAGAACCATGGGGTTCTATCTTCCGGTGGAAGAGAGAGCATTGTGGTTGTCAGATGACGATATATCGCTAGACGTTGCTTACCTTCTTTATATGTGATGACAAAACACTGCATGCACCTTGCAGTGATGGGGCTTTTCTGGAGCGATGCGGCCTGGTGAGTTGGCTGGAGACAGTTTGATATTTGATATTTGTTTGATGAGTACAAGGTATCAGTCCCCCTCTTTTCTTCCTTCTCTTTTCTTTCGCTAATATCGACTATATAAACACCATTGCAATCTTGAATAGCGTATTGTTTATTATGATGTGTTTATATTGAAAAAAAATGCTGCATTTACTTGTTAATCGTATACAAAGGAGAGGACATGTTTTAAGTGTTGAGCACTTGTTGTCCAATCCTTTTTGTTTATTTTGACAAATAAAATATGTTTAAACTAACTTGTACATGCTCTTTCCGATGGTGTCATCAGTTTCTCAAAACAACGAATACAAAATGAGTTGAGTGAATCAGCACGTGACTCCCAATTACCTCTGGTTAACGTAATCGCTGAATGGTGGGGGGGGGGGGGGGGGGGGAGAAAAAATCATCCTCGATGAGTCTAAAGGTGGGAATGGGGAAATCTCACCCTCGGGGCAAGATATTTGAACCAGACAAGCCTCGGGTCTGGTTCAAATATCTTGCCCCTCGGGTGAGATTTCCCCATCCCACCTCCAGACTCAGCGGGGATCATAATAATCTCCGACGTACAGCACGTCTTTAGCTGGTGATAAATCTGCTTGCGGGATAGAAACTTAGAGCTCCAACAGTTTCTCACCGTGGGTCGTCTGTTCTCGCCGGGTTGCCTGCCTTCCTCCACACGTAAAATTTTCCGACGTGTTAGGGCCCGGGCTGTAAAGCCCTGTAATCAAATAAACAAACATATAAAATGTACAAATTTACCCTTTATTTACAAATATATAGAAGGTTATGACTGGTCCTTATCACATTTTGAGAAGTATATATGTATTTGTGTTCGATTTCATTGTTCAGTGTACATTTGATTTGTTTTGTTTGCCCATTGTATAATTATGTTTGTTACTGTGTGCCATATCTGTTGTTTCGTGAGGTAGTGCAATAAACTTCTATATCCTAATTATGCATCTACATGTTGGTTGGTCAAATATTATGAATAAATTATTGCGAACCTAAGCCTGGGAGAAAGATTGTAAATAAATACATAATATCACTACTGAGAAGTGATCTGGATGGTCGTATTATGTCGAATTGAGGCGGTCATATCGCCAGATCAAACGACCTCCTCAGCGCGACGTGATGCGACGACCCAGATCACTTCACTGAAGGGATAAAAGGTTTATTATACACTCTAAATCGGTTGGGTTAAAAATCAACCCAAATCGACTGGGTTGAGTGAATATGAACCCAATTTGGGTTCATATTCACTCAATCCAGTCGATTTGGGTTGATTTTTAACCCAACCGATTTTAGAGTGTATGATTTATAGTTCAACATCGCATGCCAACACTAGCATAAACAATTCCCTCAACCATTTTTGGTAAATTGGACTGAAGTGAAAAAGAACTATTTTTGTTTACACTTATTTTTGTAACAGGTGCACACTTCCGGGGAATCCCCCAATGCGCATGAATACGATAAAAATATGAATACGATAAAAAAAAAAACCCGGACCGCCGTTCGAGTGCACCCATTCCAACACGGAGCAAGGTCCTCTCTGCGGCGGGAACAGCTAATTATGCAAATTCGAACGCATCCGTAAATAGTCCGTCATACTATAGTGATACGGGATCGGATTCCACACTGTGAATTTTCCGGGGACCAGGATAATATCGCTATACAGTAGTGATATTTAGCGGTTAAATTATATAGTCATATTATAAGCATAAATATCATCTGATAGATGTTCAATTCGTAAATCTCCTTCAAAAGGTGAGATTCTGCAGGATTGGGGGAGGAAAGCGGACAAATAAATTCGACTGGACCCAGTCGCGATCCAGTCGAAATTATCTGTCCAAGTTTGTAATTACAATACCACAGACTACTGCAACATTCCCCACGAGAACGGCTTTCTCTGTTTCAATATTGATTTGTTGATATTATTTCCAGATATTCACAACCATATAGGGAGCGCGGTTTTTCAGTGGTTGTGACATTGGACTTCAAACCGAAAGGCTCACGGTTCGATACCCGCCATGGGATGACTGCGTTGCGTCCTTAGGCAAGGCACATCATTCCAATTGCCCGCGTGGGGGCACGGTGGCGCTGTGTAAGAAGGCGTACTGCACGCCGATGGTGTACTTGTCTTCATCCACGCTAAAAACTAAAGTGTTAAATACTACACTTGAAGTGCTGTATTTAACACTTACTAAGTACTGAACTAGCACTTTGTTCAGGTGTAGATATCCCAGAACTTGACAAGTGTTACAGTAATACCACTTGACAAGTGTAATGTCGCGGCACTTAAAAGGAAACAACGCAAATGACGCGGATCAGGCTCGAACTCTCGAGCCAGATCCGCGTCATCTGCGTTGTGTCCTTTTAATTATGTACCCACCAAGCGCAAATCAAATTATGGACGATTCTGGAAGAACCACCAATGCTAGACACATGGGAAGTGCCATCCATTCAAGTTTCAGATGTCTGACGATTGTAATGTCTAAGTGCTTAAAGCATTGCACTTTGAATGTTAAAATCAAACCCTAAGAGTTAGAATGGGTTTAACACCTTTAAAGTGTCAGTTTTAACACTTTAGTTTTTAGTGTGTCCACTGCATACCCTGCCTGTGTGGGATTAGAGTCTTTGGGGGGTCTATCAGTTGCTCGCTGTCGCCCGGTGGTTCTCTTCGGGTTCTCCGGCTTCCTCCACCCGTAAAACTGTTCGACACGATATTGATATTGCTATTGATATTTTTTTTATTCGCAGTATGCAAGAAACATTTACAGTACAGTACAGTAAACTACAAATACGGTACATAATGAATATTTCAGAAATAAAGGCGAACATGCTGCAGAGGATGACATAGCCAGATTGGCTGTCTACCTATCATCCCCTCTTGGAACAAGAACTCAGGTGCATACAGTCTGTGAGAACGTGAGAAAGCTATATGTTGTACATATTTCCGATCAGCTGAAAATCGAATCCAAAAGAGAAGAAAAGAATCAATTGGTACACTTTCTAAATTATCAGTTTTGGTTGTAAATTAGTTTGGGTCTGTCCGACGCAACTTTTAGGTCTGTTCGACGACACGAGGTGGCCCTGGATGTCGAAAGTGTCGTTAAAACACATTAAATAAATAAATAAATATTCAGAACCAACTAATATTTTTATATCATGTATTCCAACATTTAACTATTTTGGTTAATCAACAGTGATTGTGTACTCCGTTGTAACTTTTCTACAAAGCCTTTTCGGGAACATTCAGACACTTCTGAAACCTGTGCTGTGAAAGTTTAATACAAATCAGAAATACAATTTTGCTGAGTTGTGAAATTTCATTTTTCATAAATTGTTCCAAAGTATCATTTTTATCAATGTTATTGATGATATATAACTCATTACATGAACATCAAAAGTGTTTGGGTGTTTGATAAGTGCTCATATATCGCCGCGCAGAATTTTCAACCACTTTTTGTCATTTAACCCTTTACCCAACGCATACGATATCAAAATTTATTATTTTAAATATCATTTTTTAAAATTTAAAAAACAAATTCAACAAAACCATATCATGTGACCCCTCGTTGGTCGAACTCGTTCCAACGAGGGGTCACATGATATGGTTTTGTTGAAATTATTTGAAAAATAATATTGTTTCAACTGCTGAATTTGCATATTACGCGGGCGGATGCGGACGATTCGTTGGGTAAAGGGTTAATTATCAATTTAATGGTTTCAAATCAAGAAGTATTGCTTTTTCGTTTACGTTATTTTGTTCCGAAAGTTTTCTGACTATAACACAGACATGAGTTTAATAGAATGTGACACCAAATATGCCCTCCTCGTAATCACTCATAAATAAACGCGAAAGGTTGTCACACCAAGAAATGATGTGTTTTGAGAAGGATATTAGAAACATCGAGAGAATATATATCAACCGGTTCGGAAACTGCAATAATTCCGTGTACGTTTTGTACCGATATTTGAAAATGTCATTCTGACTTTTTTGTAACTGGAGTTTCAAGCATATTCGAAAAGCTTTGTTTGCTTATGTGTTAAAGAATAATTTTGAAATTAGAATTGGCTGTGGAAGCGTACCGGACACACAAACCCGCACAGACAGAGACTTACGCACAGATACGGCTAATATTCATAAGCGCACAGGAAATATTACGAGCAAATTCTATAACCTCTCATTAAATCAAAAGTGAGTTGTACCAATCGGCGTAGGTAGTATTGCGAACTAAAACTAAATCGCATTCATAAACCCTACGTCGAAATGGTTAATGCGGAGTAATAGTGCTATTCGAGGCATGTTTTTGTCAGAAAAAGTGTGCATGACCCAGCTCTGGTGCGGAGATAATGGTTAGTTTTCAAAAGGACTGTCCCCTAATTGCGATCATCCACAGAGAACACAACATGGACGGATGCCGCCCACATCCACCACTTAAGAATGAGGTTCCGATGTAGATATTATTTATTTATTTATTTATTTATTTATTTATTTATTTATTTATTTATTTATTTATTTATTTATTGGTGATTAAGGTCACATACTTATCTATGCACAATGGCTAATCGTGACCGTGACAGTTTTACGGGTGGAGGAAGCCGTAGTACGCAGAGCGAACCACCGAGCATCGACGAACAACTGTCAGCTCCTCAACATTCGAACTCTGTTCAAGCTCCGCTCAAGCAGGGTTACGGCGGTTGAATACATGTGCACCATCGACGTGCAGTACGCCTTAGTGCACGGTGTCATCGTGCACCTATGTAGGCAACCGGGATAAAGTGCCTTGTACAACGACACAACACTAGTCTTCCCGGACGGGGATCGAATTCGGGATCTCTAGCATAGAAATCCTGCAGTCTACCACTGAGCCACCGTGCTCCCGTCGAACCCAGATCATCAAGGGATAATACTATAAATCTTTTACAATTGTATTTTCTAGAATTGTATTTTCTAGTTATGATTTTATATGGTTTCAAATGAACCATTAGCATTTGAAGAGATATGGCAATTTGCCAGTTGGCAAATTGCCATATCTTTTCAAATGCTAATGATTATATTTTGTCAGTTATATTAAAAGGTAGAAAATACAATTGTAGAAAATACAATTGTAAAAGGTTTTATAGTATTCGCTTCTGGTGGCGATAACGACCCGAACAGATCTTTAATCAAAGCGAAGTACATGCACTAGGACAATTTAACCTTTGCCATTAATTTGAATTCGTCATATTTATTCTTACACGCAAACCTTAGTTTTTACGTAATCTTGGGTACTTACATCACACAGACCTGATTATAGAGCTGTACCGTCAATTTGACAACCCACTTAACAGTTTATGTTCACAGAAGGTTCATGCATGTGTGCCTTAATTACAACGCTTTGAAGCTTGTGTACAACGGAAGTCACATTTTTGGAATTAGGACGTGACCTACACAGAACTTGCGTGACATGATCTCTTTCTTTATGACCATTAAATAGAATTGTGTTCATATTTACTGTTATTATATACCATTGACCTTCAATGCTATTGAGTCTGATCGAACGAAAGTAACTTAATTTCCCAACTTAATAATCCACATTGTTTCACTGTTAGTTTTCTATCAACTTTGCGTGTCGAAGTATCATTATAGTTCCTCGTCCGCCGGAACTAATAGGTACCTCTAACCTCACATCCGTTTGAACTTAGTTTAATTTATTGTCTTTCTCCACAACTGTGTGGCAGGCGAATTGGGATGGAGCGACAAATCGTTCCCCGAGTTCCAATGTGTTCTATGTGCCAGTAGGCACATAGAACACATTGGAACTCAGGGGACGAAATAACAAGCTTCATCGCTTTCGACCGAATATTTTTTATCACTACCCATCTAGTAACCTTTGTAGAAAAGATTGTCAAGGTGACAGCTTAAAGTTGCGATTTTGTTGTTTAAAAGTGTAAATATTTCGATAATCTTTCTCACTGGGTTAAATATAAAGCGTAAAGATAGGTATATGACGAACCCAGAAAACCGATTTGTCACTTAAACAAACCAGCAATAGTCCATGCGCTGCTAATTAAGCGTTGAATTTTATGTCAGTTATCGCGGGTCTTGTGAACGCATTTAGGAGCTAATTGGTAAGAGATTAAAATAAAGAGAGACCAGTGTTTTCCTGCAGTCATTAGGTGTGTAATTGTGCCAAGTTAGGTAATTGATGTAAAAACAGCACATCGCACATGCTCTGGACACACACCCATATTACGCATCCGGCCTGTCAACGAATGTCAACACGCACCGAAATGCGAGTCTTTCAAAGAAACTTTAAAGCGAATGTTAAATTAAGATAGATCTGAGTGGCCAAGTTCAAGAGAAGCAATTGAGCTGAGAATTAATGTCTGGCTATGGAAATAAAAACCGGGGGTGGGGGGTTTCTCGAAAAATTAATTCCAGTCTGAAGGGTGTAAGGCTATGGATCGCAGGAGAAGATATGGGGATTCCCCATGCTATAGGTTGGAGGAGGTGCCGCATCGGTGCGAAAGTATAGGCACGTTGTAGTGTAGGGGAGTCACAGAGCTCATATTTAGAATAGGGGCAGTCGCGAGCCAAGTTGGTGGCCATATCTGAGTGTAGGATCAGAAATAGAAAGTGCGAGCTCAGGGAGCTGTTAGCATTTAGGAAGACTGCATACCTGTTGTAGAATGGAAGCCATACGTATGCAGGGTAGGCTTTGCCTGTTTGAACATTATTCTGAGATAAACGTAAGGGAGAGTTTAACCCTATGTGTGGCGACTGCTTAAGCGAAAAGCGTTCAGGAAAGTGACAATACGTCAGTGGCCCTGAGACGGCAGTGGTAGAGTGACGTTCCGTCACTTGTTGGAGGGAAAGCGACAAAGTAAAGTGACAATACTTTAGTGGCCGTGCGACGACAATGGTACGGTCACATTCCGTCACATGTTAAAGCAAAGGCGTCCGGTGAAATGACAATACGTTAGTGGCTTTGCGACGGCAGTGGAAGAGTGAAGTGAAGAGGCGACCAAACACCAGCGAGAAGGAGGAGAAACCATCGACAAAGTCTGGTTTCCGACAAAGATCACGTAGTTTTGACACGATGTCCTATTGGTCATACAAGACTACAGTACATGGAGAGTGTATTATCACTAAATCACCCGCAGAGCGGAGATTCCACCCAAGCAATAATTGCAAATTTGTTGCAAAGCAAAACAGCAGAAGTAAAGTTTCAGCCAAGGGACCTCCGGGTTAAACCCGGAGGTCCATTGGCTGAAACATTGCTTGTGTTTTTATCGATATGTACACAACTTGAAAGTTATAGCTTGGGTGACAACTCCACTCCGCGGGTGATTTAGTTGTCATCCACTCTCCACCTACTGTAACTCATTCCTTTTTGTTAGAGGGTACTATGCGACCAAAGTGTGTTCCTTGCCAGTAGGTGCTGTCCCTGGAACACTTTATTTTACACTGTACTGATTTTAATCATGTTAGAGGGCAGTTTTTCACAGTTGGATCTCTAAGAGATATGTTTTATCTTACAAGCCCGCACAAATTTCTCTCATTTTCTAAAGTAATCAACTTTTTTGATAAATTGTAAATGCTTTTATTATTTTAAATTTCCATCCATTTATGTTGATTTTTTTCACATTTTTGAACAACTGCACTCATCTTCTCATTCACTCCTTACTTTTATTCCTCGTGTTATGTATTTCATCGACTCGTTTTTAATTATTTCATGGAAATTAACAATCTATTATGCATTTCATTCTTTTCATCGTCAAGATATAGTCTTAGCTGCTGATGCGGCGTAAAGCACCAATAAATAAACAGATTTTGTCTCCCACCAAGTGTCCGCTTTTCCGCGTGGACAAGTTTGGGGTAGGCCAACTGCGACATCATTTGTACGATAAAGTGGGGCAATTTTTTAAAAAATACTAACCTGCCTGATATTTTCATCTCACACGCCTAAGAATAATTCATTGTTGGATAACGAGCGTTTCTTACAAACATTTAAATTTAAATACAGGCTCAGTTTACAGACGGCTTGGAAATTGAAAAGTATTCATATAGAAGCACCCGGCGTACACGCGAGATTTCGTCAGACATATACAGTGCTGTGATCCCGAGAGCGGTATTATATCAGACTGCGATCTGATTGGGTCAACTTTATATTAGAGAATCCAGATTCCACGAATCGAGAGATCGAGAAATGAAGTAACTGTGAAGAGAAACGCATATAGCTTATGGGTCAAGAGAAACAAACGGTTGGCAAGACGCGTGACTTTCGTGTTTCGTTTTGATAGGTTCTGCAGTGAAGTAGGAAGGATAGCGTGGAGATAATTTGGACTAGATCGCGACTCAGTCACTACCAGGTCGAAATCGTCCATCCCCTTTTGATTAACATTGCTGTAGGCAAACATTATTCTCTATCCTGAACTTGCTTTAGGGAGGCCGACAACAAAGAAAAACTAGGACTGTCACCGCGACAATTCATTTAACACTTAGCTGCCGAAACCAACTTTTGTTACCTGTTTTAGGAAGTTTATATGTACGTTCTGGAATGCACAGATCAAACCTAACATCTGATTAATTGCTGGAAACGGCCCAGAGAGCCCTTTCCAACCATCAATCAGGTGATAAGAGTTTCAATAAATTTTATTAAACTTCCTCTTATACAGACGTACACAGAGCCCCTCCATATATGGTTAAAGTGGTCGTGGCAGTAAAAGGGTTAATCGATGATCGGTCGTTCACGGCATAATCGATTCGTAGTTTCCTTTATCGAATTAGCAGTAAAGTTTTAACCCAGTTTAAATGCTTAGAAACTGAAAGAACAATTGATACAAAATAAATAGTGGGAAAAAATAATTTAAGTATCATATCCGCCGCAGATCTGAAAATTTCAGTTTTCCCATTTGTCGACATCCGTTTTGTTTTAGATGAACGATTTTCAAAAACGAGTATGTACTCCAAAATCGCCGACCTTAATAAAATATATAGAAGTCATGTCGAGATGTTTCAGATCGAATATTTTATGAGTTCGACTTGAATATCAGTAACAAGGCACGCTACTGGCTTTTCTTTCACAATAGATACATTGAATGTCTTCAAAAGTACATACAAATCATGTAGAATTATTTCATAAAAATAAAACTATAGAAGTGCTGTTGTTGCATCAAAAACAGTTCACGTTTTCCGGATTTTTTTTTTATAAATGGGAAGGGTAATTAAAGCCGAAAATAGAACGATAAAATAGAATGTATTGGGCAAAAGTGTCAATTGATCCCCAGGCAATCCCTCACTGAAATTGAACACCTTCATTGGAAATTTTTGTTGCCGTTTAGTGTCTTCCAATATAACTACAAAACTGGGAGATTTGAAACTTTTTATGCTTTTTAATTGATGTTCAGGTTTGTAACTGAAGCTTGAAGAGCGTAACTAAAGACTGTATACATCTTGTAGCTTTACGGTTATTTGTTGGCAACTTGCCTAGAAACGACTGTTAACCCCCTGCACACTGATGTCGAAATATCTAAAGTTCAGGGTGCAAATATTTCCCATAATGCAACTAGAAATTTAACCAATTCAATCTTGTTTGACAGAGCTCAATGAGCTCTGTCAAACAAGATTGAATTGGTTAAATTCCCAGTTGCATTATGGGAAAAATGACTACTTCAAATCTGGATATTTTGACATCAGTATGCAGGGGGTTAAGGCACTTGGAATAATGTAACGTGTAAGTTTCCCTAGAGACAGCATGTTGGGGCAACTGTTCTGTTGCAAGAAAAGTGATCAAAGTTGAATTAGGGCCTTGATGGTTAAATGAGTTAATTTGTATAATTATGCACATTCGAGATATTCTGTATGAGAAAAGAAAGTGAAACCCTCACAAATCCATGCTCATTATTTGCAAGAAAACATACAAATTAACCCTTTGAGACTTCAATTAACACCTGCCGTTCAAACGACATTGGGAATTCAGTTTGTTTAACGCTTTTCAAAATGCGACGTCAAACGTCGGAAAGTACAGATAACAATATATTTTTCACATTAGTGATTAACTGGTTGAGGGCTAGATTATTTTTGGTGATCTGAATTTGTTATTCAAAACTTTTTTTATTACAAATTATTGGAGAATGCCAATAGGCACTCTCCAATAATTTGTAGTACAACAAATTTATATAAACATATTATTTGTGTTTGACTGAATATGAAACAGAAGCAAGGAAAGTGTTGGCTTTTGCTCTGGTATCCTCATTTTTTGCACTAATGGTGGCTTCTAGCACTCAACCAGTTAAGAAGTCTTCACACCAGAAGCCTTCCAATGAGTGGTCATAACCAATGTTTTTGAGACAAAAAACGAAAAAAAATAATGAAAATAAGTTGGCGATTTTTGTGAATGGCGCTGGCAGGTTTTTTGCCGTTACGTTGGTTAAAGGGTTAATCCGTTGTGGGGATAACAAGTAACAAATAAACTGTTAGAAACGCAGTGCAAAGGGCACAAATAGTCATTTAAACAAGCAAAATTATCCAAATCCGTGATTGTTCGTTTTTGTTCGTGGTGTGTTTGTTTGCTTGGTTCTCTTAAGGGATCACCTAGCTGTGACTAGTAAATTATAATCGATAATTGCGCCCGATTAATCGATTAGAAAACCCCTTTAGCTTGTCACGAGGGTGGAGTTGGGGTTGTTATTTCACGGAGGGCTTCCTGTCTATCCAGTCCCTTTTGTTCTGGAAAAAGGGTGAAACCTTTCTTGATCAAAGAAATGCCGACTGTAGTTTTGTTCAAGTTACTGGTTTGTTTAGTTGGGAAACGACAGTGGTAGGGTGACATCCGGTCACTCGTTGGAGGAAAGGCGTCCCGATAAAGTGACAATACGTTAGTGACCGTGCGACGGCAGTGACAGGAGTGAAGTGAAGAGGCGACCAAGGAACGAATACCAGCGAAAAGGAGGAAGAACCAGCGACAACAGAGAATGCGGGCCCGCAAGTGACTCAAACACTGTGTGGGTAGGGGGAGATTGACGTTTTGTTTTCTCATTCTTTTGGATTCCATGTAAGTCACCAATTATAACATTTTTTATATACATATAGAACAGTTCTGTGCTTTCCGGGGGCTAAAGTGGAGGACCTGAGGGATAGAGTGGACGGTATTGTAGCTGGGTCGGGGCCTGATCCGGTAGTGGTATTACATGTGGGGTCCAATAACATCAGGGAGAGGAAATCAGTTCGTTTGGTGGACACATACAAGGACCTAATTAGTAAGCTACTTAGCAGGAATGCTCGGATCATCGTTTCAGGGGTGCTCCCCGTTATGGGTGGTGGGAATGAGAGGAACTCGCGGATTATGGCACTAAACGAGGAGCTGGAAGAGCACTGCAAAGACTTGGGAATACATTTCATTGACCATTGGGATTCATTCTGGGGACAAGGAGAGTTGTATGGGCGAGACGGATTGCATTTAAGTAGGATGGGTACAGACCTGTTGGGCCAAAAAATTTTACAGGTGGCTGGGCCTTTTTTGGAGAAAAGGGGGGTAGGGGACCACAGCCGATAACCCAGAGGGGCACAAATGCTGGGAACATAGGAAGAACAACAAACATGCACAACACAGGGACATACCAGGGTTATAATAATGTGCCAGTGATGACAAAAAAACAAAGATTCATTAAGTTTGGGTACTGCAACATCCAGGGTCTGCACAAGAAAGTAAGCGAAATATCAACAATGATGGACGAAGGAGACTTCGATATAATGGGTCTAAGTGAGACATGGATACGACGGGATGAGCGGGTTGATCAGATGAAGGGTTGCGTGTGGATAGGAGCTGGGCGAACTGAGGGTCAGAAACGGGGCGGGGGTGTTGGCATCTACGCTAAAGAGGAATTACAGCCCTCATTGATTACAGATCTCACAGAAGCAAGGACTCAGATTCCAGTATCCAACGAAATAGTCTGGGCAAAAATTTCAAAATAGGAAGCAGGAGTGTTGCCGTTGGTGTTGTATACTTAGCAGTGGAGGGAAGTAAGCCCGAGTGGAATGATTCAATATATACAACTCTTAGATCGAATATCACAGAGCTTGAAAGCAGAGGGTTCAGTATTGTCCTAATGGGGGACTTCAATGGGCACATCGGGGATAAGGAGGAGGGCATACAGGGAGGTAATAGGAAAATTAACACGAATGGGAGGAAGATGTTGGACCTATCAAAAGAGCTTGGTTTAAAGATCCTGAACAGGGATGCGAAATGTAAGGGTAAATGGACCTGGGAGAGGAACGATAAGAAAACAATAATTGATTATATACTCACTGACATCAGCGTATGGAGGGAGGTTATAGATGTAGAAATAGATGACGAGGGACAAAATGACTTGGGTAGTGATCACAACCTGATAACAGTTAAGATTATGGGCAAACAGACGAATAGAGACAGAAATACCTTCAAGGAAGTTTGGGGACTAAAACAAGGAGCCGACTGGAAGCAGTTTCGGGAAAAACTAAAACCAAATCTTGAATGTATACCTAGGGATGCAAATGTCCAGTGTATTTCAGATGGCATAGTGAGTAGCCTAACAGAGGCAGGGAAGGATTGTATAGGAAGGGTGAGGGTCCCAACTAGAGAGCTTGGATACAGGGTTAACGAGGGACTGAAAAAGGCTATAAAAGAAAGGAAGGTAACATGCGCTGCTTACAGAAGAAGTAGGAAGCTTAAAGGGGTGGATAACAATGACACGAGACTAATGAAAGGAGAATATGAACTGGCACGGAAAAAGGTGAATGAGATAAAGAATAATAATAGGAAGAAGCGCAATTGCAGTCTTGCCAGAACAATAAAGAAAACGGGGGGTTCGAGCGCAAACGTATTTTGGAACTGGGTAAATAAACGGGGGAAAAGTAGTGTGCAGAGTATCAAAGTGGATGGGGAAAGTACAGAAGATAAAGGCCGTATCGCTTCAGAGTTAGTCAAGCACTGGGAAAAGATAAACGATAGGCGATGGGGCAGTGGGTCCCCACCAAGAAGGAATACACTGGTGGAGGAGAACGTATCCAATCGTGTATGTAGCGACATAACGGCAGAAGAAGTGCGGAACGTGGTCTCGAAATTCAAAAATGGTAAAGCGGGAGGGACTGATGAAATTCCGAACGAATTCCTCAAAAATGGAGGGGAGGCACTTATTGAAGTCCTGACAAACCTTTTCAACCTGGCTCTGCGAAAGCAAGAGGTCCCCAGAGAGTGGAGGGAAAGTAAGGTGTCGTTCATACACAAAAAGGGGGATAAGGAAGTTCTAGATAACTATAGGGGGATATCAGTTAGTAGTAACATCGGAAAAGTATTCTGTAAGGTCATATACGGTAGACTAGAGGAAGTTATTGAAGAGAAAGGTTTTTTAGGAGAAATTCAAAATGGCTTCAGGAAAGGACGAAGAGTCACTGATCACCTATTTACACTCACCCAACTGATAGAATCAACAAAGGCTGAAAAGAAAAAGATGTTTCTGGCATTTCCAGATGTGAAAAAAGCGTACGACCGAGTGTGGAGGGAAGGTATGTGGCGAAAGCTCGAGGGCATCGGACTGGGGGTGACTTTGTGGGAATCATGAAAGCCCTGTATACAGATGTGCAAAGCCAACTCAGTCTAGGGAGTATCACTACAAAACGAGTCCCTATGGATATAGGCCTCAAGCAGGGGTGTATCTTTTCACCGATTTTGTTTGCATTGTATGTTAAAGAGTTAGGGGACGAACTAATTCAGAGTGCGGAGGGGGTAAATGTTGGAGACATAAAGATACCAGGCTTATTCTTTGCGGACGACATGGTGTTAATGTCTAGAACTGAACAGGGGCTAGAGAAATTGCTGGAAATTGTTGGTAGATATGGGAACACTTGGCGGCTCGAACTAAATGAAAATAAAAGCAAGGTAATACCCGTTGGACGCAAGGTAGATATGACGAAGAGATGGAGAGTGGGGGGAGTTCTCAATCCCCGAAGGGGAAAGCAAACAAATCACTGTAGGAGAAACGGGAGAGTATGAGTATCTAGGGGTAAGCATAAATATAACGGGAAGAGGGGTGTACAGAAATTACTCAGCCAAACTGATTCTGAAGGGGAAAAGAATTCTGAACCAACTAAAACTTTTAGGGAAAGATAGTTTCAACAAGGTCTTTGTGGGGAAAACACTGTGGGAGAGGGTGGGTTTACCAAGTATAACGTATGGCACGGACGTGATTCCATTAAACCAAACCGTTATTAAGAAGTTGGAAAGTACTCAGAATGATGCCGGCAGATGGATAACAGGGTCGAGTAATGCTGCTGCTTTGGAAGCAGTAAGGGGGGAGCTTGGGTGGATGAAAATCAAGGACAGGGTAGATTTGGGAAAACTGTGTTACTTTAACTACTTGAGAAACCTGCCTGACAACCGGTGGTGCAAATTGATGCTCGATACAATTTGGAATTCTAATATAGAAACGGGGTGGTCAAAACATGTGAGGGAACTAATGGACAATTACTCTATAGAGGTCACAAACATAGAAGTAGGAATGAAAGAAGGCAAAAGGTTTGTCAAAGAGAGAGTCATGGAAGATTGCAATCGAAACTGGCGAGCAGGGGTTAGCGTGAAAAGATCACTGCAGGGGTTACAATATAAAGAAAAGCCAGCTTTTGAGAAGTACCTAGGTGGCACCTTTGGAGGGTCACTGCTGTTCAAACTGAGATCAAGATCACTGGAGCTTCGGGGAAAAATTGGGAGAGATGGTGAAAAGGGATGCCAAATGTGCCACTCTGGAGTAGTGGAGACCCTGGAACATTTTCTCTTGGAATGCCCACAGAATATACCTCATAGAATAAAATTTACTGGAAGAATAATGCAGAAGTGGGGTGAAGAAACAAAGGATAGATGGCTGAAGGGGGACACGAGGGAGAGGGTAGGAATGCTTATTGAAGAAATTGAAAAAGAGGAAGTAAGGGACACTACTAAGCAGTTTATATCTGAATGCTGGGAGGAGAGGAGGGGAAAAGGGGGTGGGGTGCAGGGGGAATGATGGCCTTCTCTTATGAGGACCGCGACAAATCAGCGGCTGGCCAAAGAGTTATTATTATTATTATTATTATTATATGTATTAAAATTGTTGTTTTCAGTGAACACCTATTGATTTATGCTTTTCGAGGAAACGATATTAACCCCTTCAGGATAAGAACCATCCCAACAAAAGTGAAACGGGCGGGTTCGTCACCGTGAGACATACGTTCACGCACGGATTCAGGCGACACTCCTTGAGTTTGGCTGAATACGCGGCGTGAATCTATTTCTTCCAGCAGCTACAAAGCCCCGGTTTCCGACATCTGGCGAGGCTAACACCAGGATCTTCCTAAAAGGTAACAATTGAAAAGTTAAAAATCAACAGGCTCACTCAATGACAATTTTAATACGTGCTTCAGTTTTAATGTTCATTGGTTGCCGCATTGAAATGTTAATAATTTTCATAAGTTGGGTAGGTGTTAATCATTGGTTAAATTAGCTTTAAATTCGATCGGCGAATTTAAAACACCGCTGGTGGAAATTGTCGCGTAATAATAGGACGCAGTGTGGGATAGGCAGTAATTAACCCTTGAGGTCAAAAACATATTTTTTGTGTCGAATTTTTAGTGTTACATCTTAATAATGGATACCCCACGCTTGGAACAATTAATTAGTATGGGAGAGCGGTTGGGCTTTGCGGGTAGTGAGTTCCAAAAATCTGTGAGAGATGAACAAAAGCGTGTGGCGAAAGAAGTGTCTGCAGAGTTGGAGCGTCAGGTTACATTGAATCGCGAGGAGGTTCCTTACGGGCAGCCGAACGTGAGAAAGAGGTTGAGGGAGCTGAGAGAGACAGCACAAAGAGCTGCAGAGCGAGAGAAAGAAATTCAGGTTGAGCGCGAAAGAGCTGAGAGAGAATCCGCGTTAGAGCGAGAAAGAGCTGAAAGGTCTGAAAGGGAAGCTGCGTTACAGCGCGAAAGGAGAGAGAGAGGCAGCACTAAGAGCTGCGGAGCGAGAGAAAGAGATTCATGTTAAGCGCGAAAGGTCTGAAAGGGCGCGTGAGGAGACTGAAAGGCAACATGAGAGGGAAATGGAAATGTTAAGGGCCAGGGTGCAGTTACCCGGAGCTAACGGTAGACAGGGTGCAGAAAGTCCCGTGGAAAACGTGAGGGCACCTTATCCCCAGTTGCCAAAGTTCAATGGACAGACTGATGACATTGGCGCTTACTTACAGCGGTTCGAAAGGTTTGCATCCTGTCGGGGTTGGCCCGATGATGCCGGGGGGGGGGGGGGGGCAGTCTTAGTTCACTGCTGGCAGGCAAGTCGCAACACGTATATGTGAGCATGTCCCCTGACCAAGCTAATGACTACGGTCAGCTGCAAAAGGCTATAATCAAGAGGTACTAGCTCACCGAGGAGGGTTTCAGGACGAAATTGGGAGAATGTAAGGCTGATAAGGGTGAAAGTGTGTACCAGTTTGTGTCAAGGACCACAAGATATTTCGACAGATGGGTCGAATTATCTGATATTGAAGAGTCATTTCCCTCCCTGAAAGACTTACCTATACTTACTGTGTGGGTAGGGGGTGATTGAAGTTTTGTTTTCTCATTCTTTTGAATTCCATGTAAGTCACCAATTATCATATTTATTTTTTATATATATATGTGTATTAAAATTGTTGTTTTCAGTGAACCCCTGTTGATTTATGCTTTTCGAGGAAAAGTTATTAACCCCTTCAGGATAAGTACCACCCAAACAAAAGTGAAACGGGCGGGTTCGTCACGGTGAGACATACGTTCACGCGCGGATTCAGGCGACACTCCTTGAGTTTGGCTGAATACGCGGCGTGAATCTATTTCTTCCAGCAGCCACAAAGCCCCGGTTTCCGACAATACCACGATTAAATACGAAATAAGTGAGTGAAACCTACATTTGTAAAGACAAAATATCACCTTCGGCGGTGTGTTTACATGTTGAAATACTGTATTTAAAAAACAGACAATGCCTTGTTTATTCTCAAAATGACATATACACTTCTGAGAAGACTTAAGAAAACTAATTCCAGCACTGTCTATAAACATAAAATCATCTGCTGTGGCTGTAATGTCAGTGCGACTGAGTTGTTACAAGTATTATATACTAAATAATTAAATAGTGTCTGAATAGGTGCTATGGATCTCGGATACTAGTCAACGGTTATGGGTTTACGCAATCATATTTTCAATAGTAATGTTTCTCTGGTGAAAATATTTATATCTAGGGAACGAGGGATGCGAACTTTGCAACATTGTGTGCATTGCATAATTACTGTGTCACCTGAATCCATTTAACCAATACAGAAATATTGTTATGCCCGATCGTGTCGTTTACCTAATTTCCTCTAGCAGAGGCGGTGGACGCCACGGAACTCCCTCATCCCCAACCCCCATTATCCCTATTGTTCCTAGAGACATTCTACACCTTGGATCACTTCGGTATGTACCTCTACTTCAACCAATTTGGAAAATGATTAAAGAAATAAACCGGACAGTGACTCTTTGCTTGTCTAATCGTGAGATTAGCAAGCATTCGTACATTAGCCGATATATAGAGGATATGGAATGAGTGTTTTTTTTCATATAATATTTATGAAACGAGTCTAAGAATTTTCCGTTTTGGCGAGCCTCTGGCGAGCCCAAACGGAAATATTCGGACGAGTTTCATAAATATTATATGAGAAAAACACTCATTTCATGTTCTATTTATCATATGACACACACACGGACAAATTAGCCACTTAGTATGACTTTTTAACCCATCACCTAACTTGAGTTGCAGGCGGCACTTGGAAAAAACATCATCGTATAACTAGAAATTTTCGTTTTTTGCTCCCAAAACATAGGTTATGACCCCTCATTGGAACGAGCTAGTCGAGCTCGTTCCAATGAGGGGTCATAACCTATGTTTTGGAAGCAAAAAGTGAAAATATAAAAAAATGAATGGTGTTTTTCTTGTAGGCAAAATATAAATACAATATAACCCACCCTAAATAGGACAAATAACGTAAATTCTCCCTACTGAAATTATGCAAATGTGACCCAGTTGTATTTTGTTTAGCCAATCAAATTGTCCAGTTTTGAAATTGACCAATGAAAGCTCCCAACTCTAATTATGCAAATTATGAATATGTGGTCCAGTTTTATTTGGTTCGGTCTATCAAATTGTCTAGTTTTGAAATTGACCAATGAAATCGACAGAAGGCTTTATTTATCGCTGATTAATATGAAAGCAAAATATCAAATGTTTTAAAGTGAACAAAACGGACGAGTCATATGATGAATGACTATAACTATTGCTCATCACCACAGCTGGTCCGGTTACTTTTGGGACATTATGCCCCTTTATTTTCATTGAGCTTCCACCGCCTCTGACGAAGCGACTTAGTCAGCTGATTCGAAAGTATAGTATATTTATCGGTGTCCCCATCTTTCCCCTTCCCCCGTACACACATCCACATTTTAAGACCTGCCGCTGCATTCGTAAAGGTACGAGAAGTATGTAAATGACATTTATGTGTATCCATTTTCTCTTGGTAGGTCTGTTGTGTCTTGTAACTTCTAATGAGCTTCTGCCGCCTCTGGAGTTAGTCACAATATACATAGGTTGAAAGATGGTTGATGTAAAGTGAGTAGACCGTATTACGATTAGGTAATATAAATGGGTTCCACATGTTCATACATGAGTTATTATCACTAAATGTTGGTTTTCAACAATGCTGTGTTCTGAACCTCCAGCCTCCCTGGCCGGCACCTTCTCTGTTTTTTTTCACGTGATGTGTGTTCCGTGTCGGTGCTTGCGTGTGTGCTCTGTCATGTTGGTTTTTTTAGGCAGGAATATGTGTCCGTTGGGTAGGACCATGGCGTCGCTTCCCATGAGATTCGCGTGTGTTGCCAGGTGGCTTTATTCAACGCGATTAATATCGCGTTCCGTTGTCCATTGTACCTCATCCTTGACTGGTTCTGTCGTTGAGTATTGATACTGATATATTTTATTCACCAGTATACTGAACATAAAACACAATTTACATATAATGTACAAATCGCAACACAAAAATCAAACCAATAAGTTTGAGATCAACAAGTTTACTTTAGTATACCAGCAGGGAGAGGCATAGCCAGATTGGCTGTCTTCCTGCATTCCCCTGGGTGAATGAGAAAAAGAGTAAAAGGTGGGTAGATAGCAACAGGTAAAAGAAAGTACTTGGATTGAAAGGGTGCTGCGCTTGCTATATGGTACGGTACACTGGTGTTGGTGTGTAGCAATTTAGGTTTAGTCTCCCTCTATAAAAAGCGATAAACAGTAAGTTCCTTGTGTGACGGGTTTGGTTTCGGTAAGTCGATGTACCGTGAAAATATCAGATAAAATTGTGCAAACATAGTTTTAATTAACCTCGCACAACTTAAAAGAATGGTCATTTTCCATTTTATTCCGAAATTACTGTTTATTGTGTCCTGTTAAACCATTTTAGGAAGTATTCAGTTAGGTGTAAATTCTGATCCCCATTCCATCACTGTTATTTTACAAAGTTCACCATTTTGGCAGTTCAGCCAAACGTTTTCCACAATCCGCTCTCCGATTGGTCCGTTCTTAAATGATAAGACCAGTGGGGACCTGGTTTGTGGAAGGCGTCCGTGCAAGTTGTTATTGGCTGGCGGTGGTTTTAAAAGCCGCATCGCGCCGTAGTCACTTCACTTAGGTTGTGATTTAAGAACTCCCAAGTTCGCTCTACTTCCTAAGGACTTTTTAGTTCCTCTCTTTGTGGTATTTGATGGTGGGAGGTTTAAGCAGTTTTTTTTTTTTATCTTGGCATTTTTTTTTATAAATGGAATTGTTAGGATAAAGTAGGAAATAAGTCCGGCCTGAGTCACAAGACACTTTCCATCTCTTGTGTCTCAAGTTATCAATAGCAAGGATTAAACTTCATAATGTATTAAATATTGACCATCCTTTGTCAGTTTAGGATATCCGTCCGTCCGTCGTTCGTCCGTTTGGCGGCCATTCATCACAAGGATTAAACTTCATAATGTATTATATATTGACCATCCTTTGTCAGTTTAGGATATCCACCCGTCCATTGTTCGTGCGGTTGGCGGCCGTTCATCACAAGGATTAAACTTTATAATGTATTAACTATTGTTCATCCTTTGTCAGTTTAGGACATCCGTCCGCCGCCGTTCGTCCGTTCGTCAGCCACCGTCCTTCAGTCAGTAAATCACTATCTTATAGTTTTCAGCCTTCAGTCTGAATCTTAGTATGAAATAGATCACCTATTCACTTTATTTTGCTACAGTGTACGCAGCAGAATAAACCACGGACTGAGTCTTGGGTGTAAATAAGGCTGATTGATATTCACTAAAGATATACTGACATACTGAAACCAAAACGTCAGAACAAAATGCTTCCTTCAATTTGTAATAAAATTATCTGAGTGTCTACCCTATTCTTGTGTTGTCGTTCTTGTCCTTTGTGTACATGGTACTCCCTTAGCCATAGTTCAAGAACTTACGGACTTGTGTGGGATAACCAGCGGTAAGAGGGTGTTGAAGTGGGTCAGTGGATGGTGTTATAGTCTGCCCTGTACCGCCCCGATTACATTTGATTAAATCACGGTCTCGGAGTCTGTTGATTGCTTTGTAAGCAAAGGTTTCAAGTCTATCTGCGATTGATTTTATATTGACCCATTCATGAAGCTAAGGATTGAAATTAAAATATTTCTCCCAGGGCATATTGTCTTGGAGGTGCTAAAGTATTTCTATGCGTGATTTGGTTGATGATAAGGGTCTTATATTCCATCACAAGGCAAATAAATTCTTTGTCGAGATTTACAATGACGCTTCTTTGGATTCCCATTTTGAGTCCCTGACTTTTTTAGAATGTTAACCATTTACCTAACGTAATCGCCAAAACCGGCCAGCGTTATTCACAAAAAATACTATCCAGTTTTCATTATTGTTTCATTTTTTATCACAAAAACATGGCTTATGACCCCTCATTGAAACGAGCTCGCTGAGCTCGTTCCAGCGAGGGGTCATAAGCTATGTTTTTGTGATAAAAAAATAAAACAAAATAGTTATTCAAGTATTTTATTTGCAAGTGTCGTCTGATTTTCGTTTTAGGTAAAGGGTTAACCCTTTGGACTCGAAAGACCGCTTTCCATGTTCAGGACCAAGACACCGTGGGTGGATATTCTGTAAATTTGTGAGGGGTAGCCCAATCAATATTTTCCTCATGGCCTTATGGCTGCACGTTGGAAATAATAATCGGTCTACCCCTATATAATGAATGTGAACTCGTCTAACTGCTGATATCAAATAGACATGGAAGATACCATTAGACTAAACTGGTTAATTCTTATTGTATAGCTTTGGTAGCTATTTGATTTGTTCTGAGACGCGATCCTGTTGAATGTCTGTCCACTTCCTTCCCCACAGTGTCAGTCCATATCTTTGGTAAAGGGAATACGAGTCCCTTCAATCTCATATTATTTTTCCATTTGTTTTTCGTGTGTCATTCTTGTATAGGACTGGCAATTTTCGTCATAGGAAGTGCGTTACAGGAAAGTTAGCTCCCTTAATTTCTGAAAGCTGCAAGTATTTATTTATTGGTGGTTAAGGTCACATACTTATGCACAATGGCTAATCATGACCGTGACAGTTTTACGGGTGGAGGAAGCCGGAGCACCCGGAGAGAACCACCGAGCAACGACGTGCAGCCGCCAGCTCCCCAACATCGTAACTCCTCACTGCAGCACAGGCAGGGTTAGATTGGTTGAAGACATGCACACCATCGACGTGCAATACGCCTTAGTACACGGCGTCATCGTGCCCTCGTGTGGACAATCGGGGTTAAGTGCCTTGCCCAAGGACACAACGCGGGAGTCCGAATCGATCGCACAGACGGTCACCCATCCGAGGACAGACCGGGTTCGACGTTGCTTAACTTCGGTGATCTGACGAGAGCCGGTTACCGCAACGCCACTGCGTCCCCAAAATCTGCAAGTAAATCTACCACTAACGGTATGAGAATTTCGTATAAAAATATTTAATTTTCGAATGTTATCGAATTTATATCATTTCACACACTTCAGGAATTTTCCTGTTAAGTAGTATAAAAGTAGTACAGTACGAGGAGAGTGTATTATCACCAAATCACCCACAGAGTGGAGATTCCACCCAAGCAATAATTGAATATTTGTTGCAAAGCATAACCAGCACAAGCAAGGTTTCAGCCAATGGACCTCCGGGTTACACCCGGAGGTCCAATGGCTGAAACATTGCTTGTGATTTTTGTTTATATAAGTACAAAATTTTAAAGTTATAGCTTGGGTGATACCTCCACTCTGCGGGTGCTTTAGTTACAATCTACTCTCCGCGTACTGTATAAAAATACACAAGCAGGCGTTTTTACATTTTGTCACAATCTGTTTCAACGTTTGACAATTATTACCTGATGAAAACTATTTAAAGATAATTAAACGGCCTTTTCGCCATCTGCTGATATTCTGAGATTTTTCTTTTCTGTTCATGAAATCAGCAATACACGCATCGTGATATATAATACAGGCTTTTCATTAATATAAAAATACAGGGGATGAGATTGGCTTTTATTCCCGGGAAGGATAAAAACTTGCACATTTTTGTAGACACACATTCGCAAAAGACAGAACCAAGGTGGACGTTTAGTACTCGTAGGTGTCATACTGATATATATTCTTAACAACGGACTGCAGTTAAAACTGGACGTCCTGTCACGAACTGTGCGCTTATCAGGCATAAGTGCGCGTATGAACTGCGCGCAATTGCCATATCGAATGGCATCCAAAGCACGGCAGGTTCTCCTGGTTACTCATAGCAAACACAGGCAATGTTTCTGCCAATGGACCTCCGGGTTACCCGGAGGTCCATTGGCTGAAACATTGCTTGTGCACAGGCAATATGTATATAAATTGATAGACTCACTATGGTCATAACGCGGAGATTAACGCGCAGATCGACATGCTATTTGTGTGCGTTTCATGACAGGACTTTAACTGTATCTATGAAATAGTTGTCTGTTGTATTCGTTTGTTAAGAAATAGCAAAAGGAAATTTTGCTTTATTTTTTTATTGCTGTTTTATCAACAACCACTTGCTTCTTAGTCGAACCTTCCTCGCTCGTCTTACAATTTCAGGGGAGATAACTTAAAGAAAAGTTGATTTTCTTGACGGTATTATTTAGGAACGGATTTCAAAATATGAAATTTCGACTCACTGGTGGAAGAGAGTCACTATCAAATCCTGATCTGATGGATGAATTGACCGATTTTGCAATCGCAGTACCGTATAGTTCCTTGATGAAGTTTATTTCGGTAATTATCTTTCTGGCTTTGAACTATCTTAAAACGCATTTTTGTCAAAAACAAAAAAGAAAATATTTATCTTTGGCCTCTGTATCTTGCATATAAAGGAATCAGGGCCCTTGCAAATATGCAAAATTGGGTTTTGCATCACATGGTAGGTTTACAACATACCTAACTAAATATTATCCACAAAAGATAATCTTTTAAATACACTTTCAAACCTCTAACACGAGGGATGCAGAAGTTCAAAAGTTGAACGCACTTCCTAATTGGAGATATTATGAGACATGGGTCCAAGTCTATTAGGAAAAGCAGAAACGTTTACGGGGATGGCAAGCATGGTCGTTGTACCTTGATAGGCCAGAATGACTGTGACATGCAGAAAAGACAGGCAATTAACTCTCTACCCAACGCAAACGCCAAATCCGACCAGCCCTATTCACAAAAATCACCATTCACTTTTCAATATTTTTTTAAATTTTGGATCCCAAAAACATAACTTATGACACCTCAATGGAAGGAGCTGATTGAAATCGTTCCAATGAGGGGTCATAAGATATGTTTTTGACGCTAAAATAAAAAGACTTTTATTTGCAAGTGTCGCCTGCACTCAAGTAATCCGATCGTGGGGCAAATGTGCAAACAATCCGCGATGGAATACGTGTGAGTTGCTGGAGTAAAAGAGATTGGATTTTATGGAAAGCGCAGTCGACCCGATGAGGATGGTAAAGGAAACGGCAAGCAAAAAAATAAAAACTCAAAAGAAAAAGTCAAGAACAAATCACAAGACCGATAAACATGAGCAAAAAAATGTTGACTTTTGCTCTGGCACAGTATGTGGAAAGGGATTGTAACAAAATCACCCGCGGAGTGGATTTATCACCCAAAGTATTACTTTCAAATTATGTACATATAGACAAATAACACAAGCAATGTTTCAGCCAATGGACCTCCGGGTTTAACCCGGAGGACCATTGGCTGGAACTTTGCTTGTGCTTGTTATGCTTTGCAACAAATTTGCAATTATTGCTTGGGTGGAATCTCCACTCCGCGGGTGATTTACTGATAATACACTCTACACGTACTGTACCTTATTTTTTTTCTGAAAGCCCCAATAGTGGCTTCTGACACTCAACCAGTTAAACTGACACACTTGCCTTCAACCTAAGTCTGCTTGTGAAGAGTCAGTAAGTCGGTGAGTCTGGGAGTTGCTCGTCGCTGCTTGGTGGTTCTATACGAGTATTTCGCCGTTCTCTGTCCGTAAATCCTTCCGACACGGTGGTGCCCTGGCTGTTGAAAGTGTCGCTAAAGTCCCGATAAATATAAACACTGGGCTGATCTACTTCAACACACACTGTCAAGGCTCAAATGTGCATGTAAACATCTCATCAACTAAGCAATGTTTAGCTCTCGGTCTCTACAAATAATCTGACCTAAATGTCTGAAACCGGGGTTTTGTTGTTGCTGGGGGAAATAGATTCACGCTGCGTATTCATCCAAAACTCAAGGAGTGTCGCCTGAATCCGTGCTTGAAAGTATGGCTCACCGTGACGAATCCGTCCGTTTCGTTTTTGTTGGGGTGGTTCTTATCCTGAAGGGGTCAATGACTTTCCCTCAGAAAAGTATAAATCAACAGGGGTTCACTGAAATTAACAATTTTAATACATATAGAAAAGCATAGTAATTTGTAACTTACATAGAATCCAATGAATAAAACACAAACGTCTTCTTCCTAGTCGCTGGTGTTTGGACTCTTTCCGCCTTTTCACAAACATAAAACTGGAACTTCGCTCTTTCACTTCCGTCGCTCTACCACTAACGTATTGTCAGTTTACCGGACGCCCTTGCTCTAACATGTGACGGAATGTCACTCTACCACTGCCGCCGCACGACCACTAACGTATTGTCACTTTACAGGATGACGCACTCTACCTCTGCCGCCGCACATTTACTTTACTGGACGCTTTTCGTTCAAAAGGTCGGCACTTAGGGGGTTAAGCGCTCCCCTCCATTTATCTCAGAACAATGTTCATACAGGCAAAGCCTACTTCATCTGTGTACGTCTTGCCTTCTACTTCCTACTTCTGAACCTACACTCATAAATGGCCATCGACTTGGCTCTCGGCTGTTCCTTTTCTAAATATGAGCTCTGTGGTTCCCCTTACATTACAACGTGCCTATACTTTCGCACCGATCCGCCACTTCCACTAACCTATAGCATGGGACATTCCCAGCTCATCGCCTAGGATCCGCAGTCTTACATGCCTTTAGACTGGAATTAAATTTTCGAGAACCCCCATGACTTTTATTTCGGTCGCCAGTACATTAATTTCCATTTCAATTGCTTCTGTTGAACTTGGCCTCATACAAAGTACGGCCGCCGAGAATTGGTCACTTTCCACGGGGTGGGCAGTATATCTACGGGCGCAATAATATTAGATTGCAAACACTAATTATAGGAATAATCATCAAACATTTAATTAATGAAGCACCGGGTACAACCCGGCGCTTCATTAATTAAAATTTTGCTGATGATGATTTTTGTCACCTGGTAAACGCATGCGTGGACATTACTGCCCACGCGTGGATTACAACCAGTCCACGGTGACTGTACTGTATCTATCTTAATTTAATTTTCGCTTTTAAGCTCCTTTGAAAGTCTCGCATGTTTGGTATATCCTGTCATTCGGTGACAGGCGAGATGGGTAATATGGGTGTGTGTACAGAACATGTGCGATGTACTGGTTTTACGACAATTACCTATTAACTGGACATAATTACATAGATAATGACAGCAGGAGAACACTGTCTTTTATTAATCTTTTACCAGACATCCTATTATAGCGTTAAACAGAAACGCGGTAATGGACATAACATTCCATGCTTAATTCGCAGCGCATGAATTATTGCTGGTCTGTTTTTAAATGACAAATCGGTTTCAGGGTCCGTCATACACCTATCCTTACACTTAATGTTTAGCCCGAGTGAGAAAGTTTATATATATCTACACCTTTAAACAAACAGAATCGTAAATTCAGTCTATCACCTTGACAACCGAATATACATCTGGGCTTTCAGAAAAGTGAAGGTTCCACAGCAATTGTTAATATTTTCTTTCTTCATGGTTCATATTCCGCAAAATGCAAATAATATTTTGTTTATATAAATGTGTTCTACTGCTAATTGCAGGAGGATGCCTGTGGACTCTCTCCAATAATTTATAACAAGCAAATTTTGAATAACAATTGCGACCACAAAATAATAATCTAGCCCTCAACTAGCTAAATTACCAGCCTATATTTATACTTGCTCAATCTCCAGTGCTTAATATTCTAGTCCCATCGCGCGTAATTCCCCAGTAGTATCAGTTTGTATTTGAGTCTCTGAAATATGAATCCATCCTGTAAACATTTACAAAACTCAACAGTTTTTTTTTCCAGCAAAATATTTTGTTTATATAAATTTGTTCTACTGCTAATTGTTGAAGGTGCCTGTGGGCTCTCTCCAATAATTTGTAACAATCAAATTTTGAATAACAATTGAGACTACCAAAACTAATCTAGCCCTCAACTATCTAAATTACCAGCCTGTACTTATACTTGCTCAATCTCCAGTATTTAATATTCTGGTTCCATCGCGCGTCATACCCCAGTGGTATCACTTTGTATTTGAGTCTCTGAAATATGAATCTATCCTGTAAACATTTACAAAACTCGACTTTTTTTGTTTGTTCCCAGGCTACGACGTGGCTGCTGTAAAACAGCCATATCTCAGTCAGGATTCTAATATAATTCACTGTTATCATTTTAGAATTAAGGTAAAAATAATACTTCCCCTCATTCTTCGGATTAAATACTCAAGTTCAGCATGAACGTACATGTGTTCAATTTCCAGAGTCCATTTCTCAAATGAAATCTTGGAACTTCGAAGGGTACAAATTAGTTTATCGTTTCACCGATCATCATCTGAACATTCACATTACCTGCTAGTGTTTCATATTTGCCCCAGCTGTTGCGTTGCTGCTGCAAATTTAGCCTCGTCGCAGCCAGGACATTAAATGTGACCTTTCAAACACTTGTCCTCCACAATAACTTAATATCCCGCTCATTATAAGCTTGTAATACAGTTCCGGAATCATCCATACTATAAGACCGTGTTGCCCCTTGGGCGCCGCATGGTTCCACACGCAATACTATATTATTGCAGATGGCGCCTTGAAGCGCCTGTGAGACGATACACGCTCTCCGTTTCTAAATCATTCACGAGTTTGATTCGGCATTTGATTAGGAGGAATCACTTACGTCAGGGGCTTTCGTTCACTCCGTTCTTCAAAAGTGTACTTGTTCAACACGTCTGGAGTTCATATGATGCGGCGGTATGCGAGTCGTCACTGCCGCATCATGTGAGCGCTGATGAATGTGTTGAGTAGGTGAAATGATGAATTTGGACGCGTTGTTTCTTCCTCAGTACTCACTGTATATTCACGTTTCAACTGTAGTCCATCCCCGCTCTCATGGGTCCAATAAGTACCATCATCTACTTACTTCCTGTGATTATCCACTGAGATAATCCCATCTGGAATAAAATATGAACCCAATCATTGTTCATGAATATGCATCCTTTACTCCTATTCTCATTGTTGCTAGGCAGCGCTAGACCATTTTTAGGTAAACTGCAACTCATTCTACCTACTTTAAAGACGTGTTTTTGATTGCAATTGTTGCAAAATTCACGGTTCGAATACACGCCGAGCTGAATATATCAAAGATTCTAAAACATTCATATATCTAGCCAACTCGAGTAATACTTAGGCCACGTGGTATTTTGGTACCAATCGAGAAAAGTGTTAATATGAAAACTAGTGTGATGAACAACGGTAATGACGATGAAAATCCCTTCGTGACTACAGACACTTCTTGTTTTCCACTGTTATGTGCTTGCAGAATCCCACTCTATGCTGTACCTCAACCCCTGCACGACACTGGCCCATGTAGGTACTTAACTTATCCCTTCCCTAATAGTATAGTTATACCAACTCCGTTTATACCACCCCAATAATATACTCCAAAGCCAACCCAAACTACTTAACCTTACCGTACTACTCTATGTGCTCTTGTGCACTGTTCATTTTTGTACGACTCACTGTTTTTTATGTCTTTTGCTTGAGCAGTGCTCCATCTCTTGTAAACATGTTGTTGAAACAGGTAACCACCAGCAAAAACACTTTACATTGCATCTATTTCCCTTTTTAGCCAAATCGTCCAGTTCACAGTCCTACAAACACAATCACAGCGATATATTTTAGTCAGCACATTGATATTTCTCCTATCCAAAAAAAAAAACAAGTGTTCCATCACCCGACTTTGATGACCTCTTTACCACTTTTCTGAAAACGAACCTTCAAAATGGCGATAACAATAGCTCAGTATAGAACCATAATTGGGGTTCTCAATGCCGGGTGTTGGAATGCGGACAGTGCAAAAAAAAAAAAAAATTCTTTCGACAACAACAACACTGTGAATTTTGTGACGTTATCCGTTCTGTTTTGGCAATTGTCGGGAATAACATTGACGTACAGTCTTATTATCCAAACTGCCTTACTTATTGTTGCTGGGGATATCGAACCCATGCCCAAATGATTCTGCTTCTGATAATCAATCAATTCTATCAATCTTCCATTATACTGTTCGTAGTTTACATTTTAAACTTGCACGGATTGTTGATATTTCAGAGGATTTCGATGTTCTGTGCTTCACCGAAACCCACCTACAGTACGTGTAGAGTGGATTGTAACTAAATCACCCACGGAGTGGACTTATCACCCAAACTATAACTTTCAATTTTTTTATATATTGACTAAAAACACAAGCAATGTTTCAGCCAATGGACCTCCGGGTTTAACCCGGAGGTCCATTGGCTGAAACTTTGCTTGTGCTTGTTATGTTTTGCAACAAATTTGCAATTATGGCTTGGTTGGAATCTCCACTCTGTGGGTGATTTAGTGATAATACACTCTCCACGTACTGTAAACGATGAATTTGATTCAAATGACATTAAAATAGCCAACTTCTCCCTGCCTGTTCGTAATGACAGAGGCAGCTTTGGTGGTGGCTTTGCAGTTTACGTCACAAACGGGCTGCACTACAAACGTTTAACTAATCTGGAATTCGATATTTTTATCATGTGGTTCTAAATCTCATCCGACGTTATTTCGTTATCTTCTGGGGGTATCATACCTTCTTGACAGAAATCTCATCCGAAGTTATTTCGTTATCTTCTGGGGGTATCATACCTTCTTGACAGAAATCTCATCCGACGTTATTTCGTTATCTTCTGGGGGTATCATACCTTCTTGACAGAAATCTCATCCGAAGTTATTTCGTTATCTTCTGGGGGTATCATACCTTCTTGACAGAAATCTTATCCGAAGTTATTTCGTTATCTTCTGGGGGTATCATACCTTCTTGACAGAAATCTTATCCGAAGTTATTTCGTTATCTTCTGGGGGTATCATACCTTCTTGACAGAAATCTTATCCGAAGTTATTTCGTTATCTTCTGGGGGTATCATACCTTCTTGACAGAAATCTCATCCGAAGTTATTTCGTTATCTTCTGGGGGTATCATACCTTCTTGACAGAAATCTCATCCGAAGTTATTTCGTTATCTTCTGGGGGTATCATACCTTCTTGACAGAAATCTCATCCGAAGTTATTTCGTTATCTTCTGGGGGTATCATACCTTCTTGACTACCTCAATTGAAGAAACTCTGAATTTAAATCGTTCACTTATCCTCTGTGGTGATTTCAACTCTGACTTGCTAAACAGCCAAGGTAAACTGAACAATATACTGAGTCATTTTAATCTAATTAATGCTATAACTAAACCAACACGTATTACACCGCACTATGAAACGTTATTTAACCCCATTCTTCGAACCGATTCTGTTCGAACCACTGAATCTGATACTATTGACCTTGAATTGTCTGACGGAGTGTGTACCCACGTTGCCTTTGACAATGTATCTCAAGAGGCTTTTTATCGCTTAGTGCGGATCTATAACCAAGCCGATTTTAATTTAGTTAACATTCTCCTTTGTCAGGTGGATTGGAACACCGTCCTAGAATCTGATGACATAAACCTTCTGCAAAGCAACTTTGTAAACACCTATCTTGAAATCATTGATAAATGCATACCTGAATCTAAAATACTTATACGTCCAAAGAACAAATACAGGTTTACGTCGGAAATACGTTCAGACATACGTCGACGTGATAAACTTAGGTAAAGAGTAAAGAGAACCGGGAGAGATACTGTTTGGATTCTATTCAAACACTGTCGTAATAAAATTCAATAACATGAAAAAGCATGACAAAGCCCAATTCGAAGAACAATTGCAAGATAAAATAATTGATTGTTCATCCCCCAAACAATTCGGGCACATCGCCAAACATGTCCTTGGCAATCATTCATCCATATCAATTCCACCACTTACCCGCTATCCCAACTCCACTTCCGACATGGCCTTCACCGATGAAGAAAAAGCTAACTTACTGAATGAAACCTTTATAAGCAATGGATTTGCCAATGATCAAAATCATACCCTTCCCGAATTTATTCCATGTTCAGGCCATTGTACCACAACAAATTTCTCAACGAAAGCTCCCAATTCGCAGAATTAATGCGATCTGGCCCGTCGCTGTGTGTTCAAACTTATTCTGACTGTCAGCTTGAGTATTATAACGCGATACCACTATAAATCGTGGTATTATCTTTCATATGTCGCAAACATCACCACCAGAAGTCGAGACCGCTGGCCATTTTGTGGCAATAGAAGGCCCTTCGGCCGACTATTGTCATAATATACCAGTCTAGATCCCGGCGAACGTTCGAGAGTCGATTTGGTTCCGATTTTTTTCACTGATTCGTTTCGATCCGAAACCACAAGTTTGACTGCAAAACAAATATAAGGGGACGCAGGCCTATATATGTCCAATGTATATAAGCAGACAATATACTGTAATAACAGATGACTTGTTTTTATTGTATTGGCTATTGTTAACTGGCTGTGAAATAATATATGCCAACCTATCTGGAGGTCTTCGTAGAATTGAACAACCTGACCGCGTGCTGCGACTGACACCGAGCCAAGTAACTGCGAGGTGTCACAGCACACTGGTGGGTTACTCAAATACATGAATACCGACAGCTAGGGAGGTAACTGACTTACACCCCGTGTATTGTTTGATCAATAAAACGTACACACACGAGTTTAGTTAAAACACTATTTTATTCAATGAATATGCTACAGTACATGGAGAGTGGATTGTAACTAAAACACCCGCGGAGTGGATTTATCACCCAATCTATATCTTTCAAATTTTGTATATATCGACAAAAAACACAAACAATGTTTCAGCCAATGGACCTCCGGGTTTAACCCGGAGGTCCATTATCTGAAACTTTGCTGGTGCCGGTTACGCTTTGCAACACATTTGCAATTATTGCTCGGGTGGAATCTCCACTCTGCGGGTGATTTAGTGATAATACATTCTCCACGTACTGTATATGTTACAGGAATGAACACCAAAAAAGTAACAGTATATATATTGGTCATCAAAACATATAACATATATTAACAAACAAAAAAAAATTCCCGAATTGCTGAGTAATGGAGGGATCTGACAGAGAGCGTGCAGCTTGTGTTAGCCATCTCCCTAGTTGTCTCGGGTTTCCTCAGTGGACGAGAGGTATTCGAGTGACGTACCTTAAACGTTCGACCCATGATTCTGTTAGACATTTCGGGTTAGATATTAACCACTAAAAGATGATAGCACGGGGTGTAAAGCTTCTGCTATTTTTAGAATGCCTCAGCCGATCTGTCTCAGTGGTAGATTGCCTCTATCGATGTCTCATTTTGCACACAGTTCAACGAATTCACTGTAAAATTTACATGAAATTTCCTCTCCTCATATTTTGTGTGTGCAAAGCTAGGACTTATTTAAATCAATTTATTTGCTACATTTTAATACGGGCATCGATGCATTTCGTATCCCTCCATATTAACAACTAATTTAGAATGTTCAATAACACCCAGTTGGACTTCATCTATCATATATAGCGTGCGCCAGTGAGTCACACAAGTTTTAAAATGCGATAGTGATTGGATCGTAAAACCTGTAATTATGTGTAGAAATGTAATTGAAGGGCGTTAATTGTTTTACATGCATCTGTTCAAATATTGTAGTTGTGATTACTAATCTTAAGTTGAACAATCTTCAGAGATAATTTGTCTGTTGAAAGGTGATATCGATGTTGCATGACAGCAGCTGATTTAATTAGCTTTAATTGTGAATGACAATCTCTGAAAGCAATCAAATAATATTATGAAACATTCAACTCGAGTAATTGATGAATACTTTATAAAAAAGGCCTCCATTTTTATTTAGTTTCAACCCTTTACCCAACGCAGACGATATCAAAACTTATTATTTTAAATATTATTTTTCTAAAGTTTTCAAATTTTTTCAACAAAACCATATCACGTGACCCCTCTTTGGAACGAGCTCGACGAGCTCGTTCCAATAAGGGGTCACATGATATGGTATTGTTAATTTTTTTTGAAAAATATTATGTTTTAAACTGCTGAATTTGAATATTACGTGGGAGGATGTGGACATCATTTCAGGAGTTACAGCAAAATTCGCCCTATTCACTATGGCCAAGGGAAATCTGAGCTGTCGAGAACATTTTTGTCCCCAATCTATTTAGGAAGGTACAAGTTTGGGAAAAGCGGTCTTATTTTCAACGAAGATTCTACATTTTGTAGGAGACCTTAAACGTCATTGACACAGCGTTTCCATGAATATAAAATTAGGGCGCTGAGAATATCAAGTTTTGGGTCGGATCGAATCGAATCAAGCAAATTATTTCGAATCGAACCGAATCTCCAATCGAGCCTCACAACGTTCGAGTTGTAGATATTACACCTCTGAAACACGAAATGCTGCAAATATGTCATTCTCCACTCAAGTGTTGTACTCAAAGGGTAGTAGTCTTTTGGGGTAAGTCAGCCAAAATATCGGAATATCCCAGAAAAGAATGAATGGCTATGAGGTGAGAAAACTCCTTGAACTCTTCTTCTATCACCAGGCCTCCTGTACAGGAAACTTGGTGATAGTTGAAGAGACCAACAGAAACACTTGATTGGATTTTAGGAACATCTGGACGATTGGAAAAAATCGAATCAGCGCCACTTGAATTGAATCAGATCATCGGGACGATCTCAAATAAAGTAGAATTGAATTTCGAGGTTTGCGGGGCTATACATAAAGTGGGTTATCAGTGCGTTTTGCAAAAGACAGCATGGGATGTGAAATATTCAATCACTCAGTTAAGCCCCTGCCACAATAGACTCTTTGGCTTACAGACAAATGACGCGCTGAACGAGAATGGTCTATTTTGAGTGTGTCTCCAACTCGATTACCGCGTCGCTCACCTCCTTTGTGAGCCGTGACGTGGAGTGAATTAACGCCTCCATCCCCTTCCCTCACGAGGCGAAGTGTGAATATCCTCTTTGCAGCAACAGACCTGTCCCCATTCAAAACACTTGCCACTGATGGAATCCAGTACCACCCACCTCACCTTCAGCCCCATTGTCTGCATATGAAAGAAGAATGAGTGTTAGCGTTGACAACGGTTGTTTGGGTAAATCGACTGTTCGTTCGCACTGAAAATACTGACTGATAATGTCTGTAAAGCCCCTGTCGCATCTTTGCGTTTTTTGACACGATCTACTATGACATGAAAATCACGGGCAAAATCGTGGATATCCGTACTGAGATCCGTACTGTTTCGTAGTAATTCTTGAGTATTCTTAGTTGATCGGCATACGTGTACGAAAGTTTTAAACTGGTTAAAACCTTCGTACTCCATCGTGCGATTTTTCAATTCCGTAGTGCGTCGTACCGCTGTCATACTGATCGTAATCGTTCAGGGTCTTCTTGGGTATTCTTGAGTGTTCGTGAGTGTTCGTGCGCACTTGGTCTGTAGGTTTGCGTCAAGATTCAGTAAGAACAATATCATGATATATTACGATCTACTACGATGACACTATGGGTTTCGTACGACTCCGACAAGACTCCATGCGACTTTCTCTGGGTTATAGTACGACGTACCCAGATTAATCACCATACCGGTAAGAACTAGTAAGACCACACTACGAATCTCTACGAAGTTTCAAGATTCTGGACGATTTTAATACGATTCCTGTAAGACCCAGTAGGAAAACAGTAGGAACTTCCAAAAACTCACACATTTTCACCACGATTCCCGACATAAAAGGATATAAACCGCACAATCAGCGGCTCAGAAATAATTTTGTTCTGACTGTCGAGGATTCTTGATAGGTCTTGCATCATATTACTAGTTCGTCCTAGTTCGTACCGGTGTCGTGCGAGTTCCGTACAAGGCCGTATCCATTCGTACTGAATAGGTTTGGCAAATCTTAGTAGATTCTTACTACAGTCGTGGTGAACCGTACAAGGTCGTACGAAGGTCGTGTTAAGGTCGTGTAAGGTCGTGAGAGAAGCCGATTCATTGCGATTTTAAAAAAAAAAAATCGTGGTCAATGGTGGAAATTTGAATCCGTGGCTATTCTTGGACATTCATACAAAAACTCGCAAAGATGTGACAGGGGCTTTACTGGAATTCGGTCAGCGCTTTCGTAGCAGGAGCATTTCGGTTATTGTGGAGTATCCAAATGGATTAGCACTTCGACACTGATGCCAAGTTTTCGGATGCTGTTAATACTGCTGAACCAGTTATGGAATTATGCAACTGGTTAGCCATGTTGTATACGATTTAGCTGCTCGTATCTGGGACAGACAATATGTATGATAGGATAATGTACAGAGATAATGTAGTCACGATCTAGATAATTAGACATACAGTGTATTGGTCTATTCATACAGTGAGAAAAAAACTGGAATGTCGCTTATGCTAATTTTGCTATAGAGATCGTGACCGGAAAATGTTTGTGCCCGCAGTACTGGTTAATGAATTAACAGTTTTACCTCTAATTTGTAAAGTGGGCATTTGCGCCTGAGAATTTTGGCACTGGTGGCATGCACGTATGTCCATACCACCGACCTCTATACGGCTGGATTGGTTCCATATAGACAAGTGTTCACAGGCAGCCACTCGTCTCACGGATGAGTGGCACTTGTTGCTACAATAAACTAATACACAACAATAACAAAAATGTTCTCGAAAGGTTTTCAATTTTCCAACTCCTCGCAATCGCCTTTTAAATAATACACTTTGATGTCTTTGGAAAATGCATATGTTGATGACGTGTACATTTTTTGTCGTTATACTTACATGTTTCAAATTATTATTGACAGAAAACAGGGGTTTAATATATTCCCGGTTTACTATAGTGACGGAAACGGGAATGAAATTACACCCAGAACTGGGAATCGGGGAATGTCCCGGATAATATCAAGTAAATTTACGAGAGTAACAAGATGCATCTTTCTCGTGAAAATGAACATATTGTATTGGCAATCTGCCATCTCCAACCTTAAAGCTTAATGGGCCATCATAAATTCAGAAGGAGGCATTTCCCCCATTTGAAGCCCTGAACATCACATATTTTTTCCTATACAATTTATTGGTTAAGTCAGCTAACTTTTTTTTTTTCATCGTTTGGTCCGACTTTTTTGAGAGAGACGACGACCTACATGGTGTAATTCATGAAATTTTTCAAGATGAAAAAAAACCCAAATTATTTGCCAATTTTTCAATACCTTTTCGCATTTGCGTCAACTTGTGAGTAGTATATAATTGCTCACATGGCGAAGGCGAGTTTTTCGACGCAATCACAACAAGTAGAAATCAGATCAGATACACTCAGTGCATTAGTATCAAAGCAGCGATGGGGGTAGACTGCAGGCAAGTAATATTGGGCACTCACAATGCAAGTTTAAAAAAAAAAAAAGTCACCAATATTATGTCCAGACATAGTGAATATCTTTCGACTCAGTCATTTAATGTCTACCAAAGGTTCGCTCAATATTATGGTAAGAGAAGAGAGAAGACCAAGTTTCCAATATGATGCCAGAGGCATGTTTCCCTAAGAGAAGTGGGAAAACCCCAAAGCGCTTTTAACTCGTCTTCACTTTCAAAATCACTAGTTTTATTACCACAACTTCCTCAGGCTTCAACTCCCTCTTCACAGCCGTCACCAGTCTCCTCTGCTAGAAGCAGAGGAGACTGGAGACGATAGCGGAGGTGAAGTTAGTGTTGAAGGAGGTATTGAATAATGAGTGTTATTAGTGATTCTGAAAATGAAGGCGCGTTTGAACTTTGAAACGAATAAAGATCTTGCTGCTGCAGTGGGGTGTCCTCCTGAACTGATTGAGAGCTGCAGTGATTTGATAAAAAGGGGTTTTCGGGAAGCAAGGCTGTAAAAATTTCAGGCGTGGAAGGGCTTACGAAATCTTACAAAGTTACATTGGGGAATGTTTGCAATTTAGAAAACTTTATTTCAACACACACAAACAGTGCCATGCATGATTTTCGGTTCCGTGCTATAGATTTAAAAGGTATCGTGACCGGCTTCCGGGACAGAGAATACGGGAATTCCGGTTCCGGAATTAAACCCTACAGAAAACTAATAGCGAGATTGACAGTGTTATTAGATTTCATGCAAGGCTTTCATTTGATGTTTGATGATGTGAAAGTTGTTGCGTTATGACTGCAGTCACATCCTAACAGCCATCATGTCATCAAATGTCATCGTCGATTGACATAACGCCATCTTGTGAGTCCCAGCTTAAGGTTCGACGTTTTTCTCTGACATTCCAGCGATCCAGCTGTACAGAGATCAGTGTTCTACACCAAGATGCCGATTCGACCACCGTGAAATACCGATGAATGAGACTAGACCATGTTATATTTCTGAATATTATTTTTTTCCTACTCAAGGCGTATTACAGTTAAAACTAGAAGTCCTGCCACGAACTGTTCGCTTATCTAGGCTTAATTGTGCGTAGGAATTGCGCGCTATTGCCATATCGAATGGCATCCAAAGCACAGCATGTTCTCCTGGTTACTCATAGCAAACACAGGCAATGTTTCTGCCAATGGACCTCCGGGTTACCCGGAGGCCCATTGGCTGAAACATTGCTTGTGCACAGGCCGTATGTTCAGAATATGATATCCCTACTTTGGGCATAACGCTTAGATTAACATGCAGATCGACGTGCTATTTGTGCGCACTTCATGACAGGACTTCTAGTTTTAACTGTAGCTACCAAAGTTGGGTAAGTAACATTTTATGTGGGCGAGTAGAAACAATAAGTAATTGCACAGGTTGGTATTTTCGTAGAATTCCATGGACGTTTTTACACATCGGCTCAACAAAATGAAGCACCCTCTTTCAGCAGCTTTGGAAGTGAGGCCGACATTTACTGATTTTGGAAAGAAAGAAAATTTTGTAATGAGAGTATCACGTGACCTTACAGAGTTAACAGCAAGATATGAGGAAAAGTTTCTTTATCCTCTTTAAACCTTTGAACCCTTTTCGGGCCAGAACGATTGCTGCTAAGTGAATGTGTGAGGTAGAAAAATCAATATTTTCAACGTGCGGCCCCATATTAATTGGTCTACCCACAAATAATGAAGATGGACTCATCCAATTACTGTCATTGAACTGACATGGAAGATACCACTAGGGTTAAAGGGGTAAATAACTTAGCAGCTATTTTTTTCTATTTGAAAACCAGAGAACGAATGGATATTGAACACACACACTAGTGAAAGAGTGGAAGTGAACCAAGGGGCGTGAAAACACAATTATTAAAGTTAATATTCCCGTAAATTTAGAGAACGCAGAGGTTAGCTGTTTCCACCATTATAACAGTAGTCTTTCTCTCTGTCCATCAGCACATGTTAAAACATTTATTTCGGTTAATTTGAATATGACAGCCACGTGTTGCGAAACTATGATGATCTCATTAAGAATGTATATGCCAATGACACATGGGAAGATAAGTATTAGAAATCTTGTAAAGTTAAATCAGGATGATTGTTTTTCACAGATACACAAAACTATTACGCCAGGTCACCCGGAACACTATTGAGATGTCGAAATTCTGGCGACATGATGGGCTAGAAACAAAACCCGTTAAATTCTCATTCATATACGAAAGGATGTAAGGTTTCAAGAGAACGATTCTTATTAAAAACATCGCCTATTCTATGATTTATTAACGCTTTCTTGCTTTTGTGAAAGATTTAGCGAGGCATCCGCCCCGGGGGCGGAAGCAGCGAGAACCCACGATATAGTGAGTGAGATCTGAGGCTCGTGATGTACTGTTGTAATCGGAGTGCCGCCGTGGGTTATTTATTTATTTATTTATTTATTTATTTATTGGAGTTTAACGACACTTTTGACAGCCAGGATCACCTCGTGTTGGACAGTTTTACGGGTGGATGAAGCCGAAGTACCCGGAGAGCACCACCGAGCAGCGGCGAGCAACTGTCGGACTCCCAAACGTACAAACTTCACAGAAGCTGCGTTACCATTGGTTGAAGACGGTTGCACCATCGACAAATAATATTTCGTTTATATTATATGAATTTGTTTTATTACAAATTATTGGAGAGTGCCTGTGGGCACTCTCCAATTATTTGTAATAAAACAAGTTTTGGATAATAAATTTAGACCACCAAAAATAATCTAGCCCTCAATCAGATAATCACTAATGTGAAAAATATCTTGTTATTTGTACTTTCCGATGTTTGACGTCGCATTTTGAAAATCATTGAAGAGACTGAATTCCCAGTGACGTTTGAATGTCATGATAATTAAAGTTCCAAAGGGTTAAACCTTTACCCAATTCAAATTTATTTATTGGAGTTTAACAACACTTTTGACAGCCAGGGTCACCTCGTGTCAAGCAGTTTTACGAGTGGAGGAAGCTGGAGTACCTGGAGAGAACCACCGAGCAACTGTCGGACTCCCCAACTTCTTAACTCCACACAAACAGGGTTACCATTGGTTGAACCATCGACGTGCATTATGCCTTAGTACAGAGCACCACTGTGCCCGCACGTGGACAATCGGGATTAAGTATGTTGCCCAATTACATAACGCTGTTACCCCTGACGGGAATCGAATCGCTGATCCCTCGGTTTGAAGATCAATGCCGCAACCACTCAGCCACCGCGCTCCCTGGTCTGGGTCATAAAGATGAGTTGAGGACGATAACAGCTGCGAAGTGCGATTATAGAGTGAAAGACGCCCAGGAAGCTACGATGCGTCTTTAGTGTCAAGGTGATAGCTAAAAGTTACAATTTTCTTGTTTAAAAGTGTAAATATTTCCGATAGTTTTTCTGAAAGGGTTAAACATAAAACGTAAAAATAGGTATATAACGGACCCCGAAAACCGATTTGTCACTTAAACAGACCAGCAATAATTCAAGCGCTGCTAAATGAAGTATGAAATTTAATGTCCATTATGGCGCATTTGTTGAACGCCATATGGGCTATCTGATAACGGATAAAAGGAGTAGTATTCTATTACAGTCATTATCTGTGTAATTATGGCCAGTTAATAGGTGATTGTTGTAAAAACTGTACATCGTATATGTTCTGGACACACACCCATATTACGCATCTAGCTTGTCACAGAATGTCAAAAGGTACCAAAATCTGAGTCTTTCCAAAGAACTTAAAAGCGAGTATTAAATTAAGATAGATCTAAGCGGCCAAGTTCAAGAGATTAAACTGAGAATTAGTGTTCTGGCTATGGAAATAAAAATCGGGGGGGGAGGGGGGTTCTCGAAAAATTCATTCGAGTCTGAAGGTGTTTAAGACTGTGGGTCGTTGCGAGTAGATGAGGATGTCCCATGCAATAGGTTAGAGGAGGTGCCGCATCGCTGCGAAAGTATAGACACGTTGTCGTGTAGGGGAGCCACAGAGCTCATATTTAGAATAGGAGCAGTCGTGGGCCAAGTCGGTGGCCATATATGAGAATAGGATCAGAAACACGAAGTACGAGCTCAGGGAGCAATTTGCATTTAGGTAAACGGAATTACCTGTTTTAGAAGGCAAGCCATACGTAGGCAGAACGTTATTTTGAGATAAACGTAGAGGAGAGAACCCCATTGGTGGCAACTGCTTGAGTGAAAAGCGTCAAATAAAGTGACAATAAGCTAGTGGCCGTGCGACGGCAGTGGTAGAGTGGCAAACCGTCACTAGTTGGAGGAAAGGCGTCCGGATAAAGTGACAATACGTTAGTGGCCGTGCGATGGCAGTGAAAGGGGGAAGTGAAGAGGCGACCAAGGAAGAAATACAACCGAAAAGGAAAAAACAGCGACAGCAGAGAATGCGGGCCCGCAAATGACTTAAAACTGTGTGGGTAGGGGGTGATTGACGTTTCGTTTATTGGATTCCATGTAAGTCACAAATTGCCATACTTATTTATATGTGTATGCATTAAAATTGTTGTTTTCAGTGAACCCATGTTGATTTATGCTTTTCGAGGAAAAGTTATTAACCCCTTCAGGATAAGATCCACCCCAACAAAAGTGAAACGGGCGGGTTCGTCACGGTGCGACATTCGTTCACGCACAGATTCAGGCAACACTCCTTGAGTTTTGACTGAATACGCGACGTGAATCTATGTCTTCCAGCAGCGACAAAGCCTCGGTTTCAGACATTTAGGTCAAATTATTTGTAGAGACCGAGAGCTAAACATTGATTAGTTGATGAGATGTTTGCATACACATTTGAGCCTTGACAGTGTGTGTTGAAGAAGATTGGCCCGTTGTTTATATTTATCGGGACGTTAGCGACACTTTCAACAGCCAGGGCACCACCGTGTCGGAAAGATTTACGGACAGAGAACGGGGAAATACTCGTATAGAACCACCAAGCAGCGACGAACAACTGTTAGACTCACCGACTTACTGATTCTTCACAAGCAGACTTTGGGTGAAGGCAAGTGTGGCAATTTAACTGGTTGAGTTTAAGAAGCCGCTATCGGGGCTTTCAGAAAAATTAAGGTACAGTATGTGTAGAGTGTATTATCACTAAATCACCCGCGGAGTGGAGATTTCACCCAAGCAATAATTGCAAATGTATTGCAAAGCGTAACAAGCACAAGTAACGTTTCAGCCAATGGACCTCCGGGTTTATCCCGGAGGTCCATTGGCTGAAACACTGCTTGTGTTTGTCCATATGTACAAAATTTGAAAGTAATTCTTTGGGTGATAAATCCACTCCATGGGTGATTTTGTTACAATCCACTCTCCACGTACTGTACCAGAGCAAAAGCCAACATTTTTCTTGCTTATGTTCCATAATCAGTCAAACACAAATAAGGTTTTGCTTGTATAAATTTCTTTCAATGCCTGTGGCCACTCTCCAATAATTTGTAATAAACAATTTTGAATAACAAATTCAGACCACCAACAAATAATCTAGTCCTCAACCAGTTAAGAGAAGGCAATACCATTTTTTTTTATTTTTTAAATATCTTGGGTTCAATTAGTCACATTCTCATATTCTCACCGAATAACGGAGAAAAGTATCCATTAAAAAATGGATTCAATGTGGAGGATTAATGATTTATGTTATTCAGAGTAAGCATTTGTCTCTTGAGAAGCACGGCTATAATCATCTAACAGTGCAGTCCCTAAATATTGTAATTTGGTGTTCAACAGACGCCAATTAAAGATATTAATCTCGATAAGATACAATGTGTTCTAATCATGGAAAACCTGAAAAACCATATATAACCGCATTGCGTCGCTCAAATCAAAGAATCACTCAGTTACGCATGTTTGTCTGTAAATAGATCTAATCCCGTAACGTCCACCAGGATTGCATTTTGACACTTAAGTGCCAATTTGAATAAAAAGCGTACAGATCACCCAAATCTGTCGCTGGAGTTTGACGCAGAGGATGATACCAGCACATCTCATTCTGGAAGAGGTTGCACGTTTAGTGAGAGGAACCCCTCTCACACTGGTCCTCACCCGAAGGAGTCTGGAAAGAAAAAGAGAAAGAAAAGTCCGACAACCAAGCGTAGGTACGCTCGACGCTTGGAGGCTGGTTAGAGAGGAGAAAAGTTGAGACAGAGAAAAAAGGAAGAGAAGAGGGATACCAACATCAAATTGCCACCACGCTCCCCTCCCATTCCTACGTAAAGCTCTTCACCAAAGAGGTCGGCGGGCAGGGAGATGGGGAGGTGGAGTATGAGATGGAGGTCCCAACCTAGATCTCCTATCAGCTTGGACCACTCAAGCCACGGACCAGAGGAGGCTACCGCCGACATTCAGATCTGTACGACGAGATAAAACTAGACTTCATCGGGACCACCAGCCAGTCCAAGAAATTTGTGAAAGACAACTACAATGAGACCAGCCAAAATATTGTTATAAAAGAATACACAGACCCAGAAGATGAAGCCCAAAAGATCAGAGATCAAGATGTCCACACTCACGTAAGACACATACTCGCTGGCCCAACCGAAAAGAAAACCAGGGGAAAAAAACAAACTCCGCCAACTCAGTGCCGCAGCCTCTTTGCTCCTTTACCACGCCCAGACTTAACAAAATTATTCAACGATAATATAGGGTCGAAAGAGGCTTGCCCCATAACGTCCCTGAGGCGCGCGAAACCATTGATCTGATTTCAGAAATAGCACCCATAACCAGGACAACCCGAAAAACGTCATTAAAACGTCGCGATTCTGTCAAGTAAACTTGAATGAAAAGCAAATTGTTTATAAAAATATTTATATTTACCGAAGTTCCGATTAACAAAGGACACGTTTATTGCTACACTTGGCTGCTTTCAAACTCTAAATATTTTTAGCATTACTAAGGGTCGTCAGTCTCACATGCTTCAGAGAACGTGTAGGCTTGTGGGGCTCTACTCGGAGATCTGTGAAGGTCCACAGTCGCGTCAGTGGACAGCGATGAACCGCTGAGAGTTCGTGCGCGTTAGGCATAAGGGCTAAATAGCTTAGAGTTGTGGAGTGTTGGTTGAGGTCGTCAGACAGAGCTATTATCGTTTGAGCTGTTAGGCGGGAGAGGGCTGTCCGATTTTGTTAACCTTTCGAACTTTCGTTTCCTGGAATGGCATCGCCTTTGTGTACACTTACAGTTAGCTGCGTCAGTCCAATATCAAGATACAGGGAGGTCAAAATAATAACTGCAGTCTGCACCCTAACGGCTGCAGACTGCAGTCATTATTGTACCATCAATGCCCCGTGTATAGACCTCTTTTAATAAGATAAAACGGGACGAAATTATGCTTTGGGCCGAAAAATCGGTCAAAGGGTTAATAGTTTGTGAGACTTTTATACACAAATTTTGCGTCGGTAATTCCTTGTTAGATGGAAGCCAAGTTAATTCTGTGAGAGGTTAACAATCAGTGGAAATATAACTGCACTTTGTAAGACGGAAACGAGGAACGGCAGCAGGGAAACAAGTGTGCGAGAACGCCGTCGAAGGCTTACGATAACTGAACTGTAAGCAACCAAGTCCATGTGAGGGCGGGTTTAACCGTTTGATAGCCACGCCCACTTCAACCATATATGGAGGTCCGCTATGTATGCGAGGAAATTTAATAAAATGTATGACATACTTGAAACAACTCTATCGCCGAATTAATTATTGGAAAGGGCTCTCTGAGCCCTTTCCAACAATTAATCAGATGTTGGTGTGATCTGCGCATACCAGAACGTACATATAGTCATCATAAAATAGGTGACAAAAGTCGTTTTCGGCAGCGTAAGTGTTAACACTGTGAACGAAACGTCGGCGAAAACATGCACAAACGCTATCGTAAAAACAAAAACCAAAGCCGGGCGGAGAAACTGACGATGGAAAACGAAGTCAGAGATGTTCGCGTTGTTAGTAAACTGTAGCATATATTCCTGTATGCATCGTCGATCACCTTTAAATATTCAAGTAAATGACCCATTTAGGAGCACGAACGGTTCCAATCAGATTGGGCGTTAATAAAGTGACGAGACTTACGTTCGAACTCAGGTCCAGACAACAATCTGAGGGTGTCGACTGTGCCACGAGCGAAAACGGAGATCTCCCATCTCTCGATGTTATTAAGCTCTTAATCCGCGACAAGGTGCGCCAGCTAATTGCAGTACGCCGAAGTACACAGCGCCGCCCTGGCCCAAGTGGGACATCAAGATGCCTTGCCCAAGGACACAAGGCAGTTGGCGCTGGTCATGACCGAACCGTCGACCTTTCAGTATAACCCTTTACCTAACATGGAAAGCAGACGACACTTGCAAAAAACAATTTTTGAATAACTATTTTTTTTTCATTTTTGTCTCATTTTGTGTCTCAAAGACATAGGTCATGACCCTTCGTTGGAACGAGCTTAATGAGCTCGATCCAACGAGGGGTCATAACTTATGTTTTTGAGACAAAAAATGAAGAAATAATGAAAATTAATTGGCGATTTTTGAGAATAGCGCTGGCCGGATTTGTCAGTTACGTTGGGTAAAGGGTTAAAGGCCAATACTGTAACCTCCGAGCCACCGCGCTTGATTAAGCTATTAAGTGGAACACCAAGTGAAAGTGACGTTGAACATTTATGTCGTGATAACCATAAAGGACGGAGGAATTAACCTCCTAAACAGCGTGCCCATGTTAGATTCACAACACCATGATGCAAAATTAATATGATCAGAGTGAAAACCTACTGTTAAGAGGATCAATAAACGTAAATGTCATGAGAACGAAACCTGTGAATGCAGTGGGAACCAAAGAGATCCATGCACCAGAAGCAACAACGAGACGTTTCGGGTTCGGAGAATACATGGACTCTCAAACTAATGACTATATCAAGGTATATTTGTGTGATTTCAGGAAAAATGTGAATAGCGTTCTGTTGTTTCCACATATATATACGTTGATGTAAATAAATAGTACTGGGCGAATATTCATACTCGTTTAATAATCTAAACGTAACCGGCACCTTAGTAGTATAGCAGGTACCCGAACGGACCCTATTGGCAGGACCCCGGGCAGGACCCCGGAAGTGACGTCATGTCACGTGACCTGGTGGCGCCATGTTTAGTTGTTATGGTAACCCGCGTGAGCGGCCATCTTGGTACGTCATCTCCATAGTGATACCTATCGAGTATACATTCTGGAGAATCCCTTTTTTTGTCGTAAGAGGCCATGAGGGCCATGAGAACGCCCTCAATGAGGCCTCATTTACTACCCCTCTTAGCCTCATTTTCTTTTGAGGTCATGAGGGCCAAGAAAAAATCCCTCAATGAGGTATAATTTACTTTGTCTCTTAGCCTCATTTCGGTATTTAACAGCCATATCCCCAAGCACCCCAATTTCGGCATCCTTTTTTGGAAACATATGTCCTTTGGCACCCCTTGTTGTCGTATGAGGCCATGAAAAAGCCTCATACGAATAAATAGAACAAAGTCATAAAAAAGGGTTTATGGGGGAATCTGAACCAGAAAACTACTCTAGTTCAGCCGAACGTTCCTCCTGTGCCCCTCGGTACCATAGCACTACGTTCTAAGTCGATAAAATGGGGAATCCGTAGTAAATAAAGTAAATTTCGCTGATTTGGAGGGTTGTCGGGTTGTTAGTGGTAATTTGTGATACTCCGATTTAATCGACCATACCCTCCAAACATACCCCTGTCCTATTATAAGCCTTTGGGTAACATAGCAACCACGTGCTACCGTAGAAACAAGATGGCGGCCTCCAGTATACAAAATGGACGACGGAAACACTTGTCACCCTAACAACACGCGCTGCGCATGCACACTCACATCACGTATCACTATGGAGATGACGTCACAAGATGGCCGCTCACGTGGGTTACCATGACAACCAAACATGGCACCACCAGGTCACGTGACATGACATCACATCCGGTGTCCTGCATGGGGTCCTGTCAATAGGGCCCATTCGGGTACATGCTATACTATTCACCTTAAATAAATGCTGCAGACTGAGGTAAATTAGATAGATATACGATCGTATCTTGTTTCAGACCTTAGTGTCTGGGTGCCGGCTGTTAGTTTTTATTCTCCCTCCACTATTGATTAATATCATTTATTGTTTATTTATTGGTGTTTAAGGTCACATATTTCTGCACAGTGACTAAATCGAGACCGACCATATGTCAATCCGCTCTGCCCTTACAGTGTAGAATGAAACACTATGATACTTCAGTATATGCTCATTATGGATGCGGTCGAGATGGAAGACTGAGAAGAAGACTGGAAGACTGAGCTCAAATGACTGATGGATTCATATTCTGCGATTTGATCAACTGATTTAGACAGCGGTACCGAGAAGAGAAATGGTGTTGTTGGCAACAAATTCGAAAATAACGGTATTAAGCAAGAATAACAGAAAAAAAGAAAATGAAATGAAGCTGACCAAAGCCTCCCCCACCCCCACCTGACGAGGAGGGGGAGGGGTAGAGGGTTACAAATTCGAAGTTTAATTGGAAGTATTAAGAAAATATGAAATTTTCTAAGTCAACAAAGGGCAATCAATCTGTTGAAAATCATCTTCGGACCGACTTACTTCCAACTTCATCATCAAGACATGCCGTCGACGAAGGCATGCCTTGATGACGCAATTGGCATATGAGTCACTCGAGACTTGAGCCATCGCAGTCGGGACAAATTAGGGGTTTACACCCCCACTCACTCGATCATCTATGCGACGCCCCGGGCCACGGTGTTACATGAGATTAAAAAGAAAGATAAACAAAATTTCTGGCTACACGCCTTCAGTGGCGTTGTATTGCTTGTCTCCATCGAGAAGCGAATACGGTCTGGTGTCTCCACCAGAAAAAAAATATCTTCTCCACAAAACATTTCAGAGATAAAACAGAAACTACACAACCTCACTGCAAACACACATTATAAAATAAAATCGACGTTGCGAAAGGTTTACCATCTCAACATGAAATCTTAACAGCTTCCAACTGACACTGAAAATCGTCAATGGAAGCGATTTACAGTCACTCTTCAGAAAGAAAAAATAATTGAATTTTCTTCCGCGGCTTCAATAAATTATTTATATTTTCAAGCCATAATTTCCTATTATCAAGCAATTACGCTCGATATTATTCTGCAATGCTTAAAATATATGGACACTTAACGAAATAGAAATTCTGACATTATGGGCGCCTTTATTTGTTGACGACACTGATTTTCAAGAATTTTTAACCTTGAGATTTTTGTAAGATTGTAAATAATTTCTTTTAGTCAGTGTCATGCGGTTCAATAATTGAAGATTTCATAATGCCACCCTGCTCTATAGCTGATGTGGAATTTTGTTGTTGAGCTGGATAAGGCCTAAACAAAAGTTAAAAATCTGTTTCTCAGGCCCCCTACAGGACCCTTTTGGCTGACGCATGCTCTCTTTTTATCTAATGCAATTTTTACAAAATAAAAATTAAATGGCTTATGTCTGATATTTTACCCAAGTTAAAAAACTGATAAATTTGTCCCTTGAGTGCAACAAGGCTTTGGAATACTTTAGGATTGCAGAGTCGTCTTGCACTCAAGGGACGAAATACATCACCACCCTATATTCTGTAGATTATGAGGCCTAAAACATAAAAAAGACCAAGAACATGAACTTTTGTTGACAAAGAAATAATTGCAAAAATCTAATATATAAATGCGAATGTCTGTATCTCTCTCTCTCTCTCTCTCTCTCTCTCTCTCTCTCTCTCTCTCTCTCTCTCTCTCTCTCTCTCTCTTTGTTCCTGGTGAACTCCTCCGTTTCTCGATCGATCGATCTCAAATTTTCTACACGGGGGTAATTCGTACCTGCGAGTAACATGGGATGGGTGCCGTGCCCGTGTGGGGTGACCTTGACCTTGAAATTGATGACCTTGACCTTTTATTTCGAAAACGGCTGTGCTGATCGGGCTAAAATTTCATATGTGCGGGTATATTGACCGATCGATCATTTTGCCTTTATCGGGGTGCCTGCTCGGGGTGACCTTGACCTTGAAATTGGTGACCTTGACCTTTTATTTCGAAAACGGCTGGGCCGATCGGGCTAAAATTTCATATGTGTCGGAATAATGACCCATCGATCATTTTGACTTTATCGGGGTGCCCGTGTGGGGTGACCTTGAACTTGGTGACCTTGACCTTTTATTTCGAAAACGGCTGGGCCGATCGGGCTAAAATCTCATATTTGCGGGTATATTGACCCATCGATCATTTTTTATCGGGGTGACCGTGAGGGGTGACCTTAATCTTGAAATTGATGACCTTGACCTTTTATTTTCAAAACGGCTGGACCGATCGGGATGAAATTTCATATGTGCGGGTATATTGACCCATCGATCATTTTGACTTTATCGGGGTGCCTGTGTGGGGTGACGTTGACCTTGAAATTGGTAACCTTGACCTTCTATTTCGAAAACGGCCGATATAAGCATCTTCTCCCGTGCAACGCCGGGTAACACCCGCTAGTTAAATATAAAATAAAAAAAACCTCGCCCAGATGTAATTATACGAGAAATGGCCTGAGAAACAGAAGATATATTTTGTGGGACTTAAAGGTTTATATTAAAGGTTGCGCTAGTAATTTAATATGAGGTTCGCGACAGCGCTTGTCCTTCATTGTGGATCTAAAGAGTTGTGGGGTGCGTTGTGAACACTGAACCTTGGAAAATCCATCTTTATACATCACTACAACACATGCCTTTTCGAGCAATAGACAATTGACACTGACATCATCAGTACACGCAAAAATAAAATACAAACGTAATGTATGGCATTTGATTGAGAAAATGTTCCGACAAATAGCATCTTTACTTGACGTCATCAATAACGATACGCTGACACAATATATAGATAATATGGAATGAGTGTTTTTCTCATATAATATTTATGAAACGAGTCTAAGAATTTTCCGTTTTGGCGAGCCTCTGGCGAGCCCAAACGGAAAATTCGGACGAGTTTCCTGAATATTATATGAGAAAGCACTCATTTCATATTCTATTTATCATATGGTACACACACGCACAAATTAGCCACTTAGTGTGACTTTTTAACCCATCGCCTAACTTGAGTTGCAGGCGGCACTTGGAAAAAACATCCTCGCATAACTACAAATTTTCATTTTTTGCTTCCAAAACATAGGTTATGACCCCTCATTGGAACGAGCGCGACATGATGGGTCATAACCTATGTTTTGGAGGCAAAAAGTAAAAATATAAAAAAATGAATGGCGTTTTTCTTGTAGGTAAAAGATTAATACAATATAACCCACCCTAAATAGGACAGATAACGTGTAAATTCTCCCTACTGAAATTATGCAAATGTGACCCAGTTGTATTTTGTTTAGCCAATCAAATTGTCCAGGTTTGAAATTGACCAATGAAAGCTCCCAACTCTAGTTATGCAAATTATGAAAATGTGGCCCAGTTGTATTTTGTTCAGCCAATCAAATTGTCTAGTTTTGAAATTGACCAATGAAATTGACGAAAGGCTTTATTTATCACTGATTAACATGAAAACAAAATATCAAATGTTTTAAAGTGAACAAAACGGACGAGTCAAATGATAAAGCAGAATATCAAATTTACGAATTTGTTTTCTTGTCTTTAAAAGCTCTAATGCGCATGTTGCTTTGCTCACAAAAGTGAACAGTGAATTTCGACCGGATCGCGATTGCAGACTATCAAAATTGTTCACCGCTGATCTATATCGTCATGAAAATCGACTTTCGATAAAGTTATCTCTCTTGAAATTACCAGACATACGATGAAAATCTAATTAAGAAGCAGGTAATTGTAAAGAAAACTGTTATGACAGCATTAGAAAATAAAGCCAAGTTTCCTTTTGTTACTTCTTGAAGCTGTCTGTTGTTTTAATTTATTAAAAGTAACAAACGGAATTATGGCTTTTTTATTGTAAGCTAATTGGAAGCAACTAGTCCACAGATAACCCGTCATTACGAATATATATCAGTATTACACCTACCAACACTAAACGTTCACTGTGGCTCTTTCTTTAGGAAATGTGTTTTACAGTAATTTGCTGGTTTTTGTTTTTTCAAGGTAAAAAACATTAGCAAATCTCACCTCGAAGACCTTTATATACTGAGTCAAAAAGAATGTATAATAGAAACAAATGTGAAAAAATAGCATAAATGATGAAATATAATAGTTCTAATGTTGCATGTTTGTGGACAAGAAGTCGTGCAAAGAGTTTAATGACATGTTGTTGTTGTCCACCCAACCGTATACAATTTTGCTACGGATTTCAAAATAGCACGTGCTACCCGAGAATGTCAAATTGAATGGGTAACCGACCATTTTCTTTGTGTTATGTTGTGCTAGAGAGCCTGGGTTATTGAGAAAACACGCTAGTTTTTGACTTCCGACATTTTAAAAAATGCCAAGGTTAACCGGAAATCAGAGGTTGCATGCCATTGGTATGCATGAGGCTGGGGTACCTCCAGATGAGCTCGCTACTGAGTTCGGAGTCACTGTGGCCACTATTTACCGTCTCATTGGAAGGTATAGAACCACTAGATCTACTGCCGACCCACCGCGTTCAGGTCGATCAAGAGTTACGACCCCTGCACAAGACCGACAAACCAGGACGTCTCGCTTGGGGATCGCTTCCTTCCGGTGACGAGGACAGCAGCAATTACTCCTGGTAGAACTAGCAATAGAATCAGTACCCAAACTGTTTGCAAAAGGCTCGCTGAACACAGCATCCGAAGTAGGCGTCCATAACACGGACCAATATTTACCCAACATCATCGTACCGTCAGAATGGAATGGGTACGTCAGCGTGTTCGCTAGTCTCAGCAGCGTTTGAGCACAGTTCTGCTTAGTGATGAATCACGATTTTGTCTACGGCGCGCTGATGGTAGGGCAAGAGTGTATCGCCGACGAGTAGAACAGAACGGTTTTCTGATGCTTGCGTGCGGGAATGCGACCGTTTCGGCGGCGGTAGTGTAATGGTTTGGGCAGGAATTTCCTTGCACCATCGAGCGCAGTTGATCTTCATCGATGGTAATCTGAATGGACAGCGATGTAGGGACGAAATTCATAACGCTGTTTTTGTCCCTTTGTGCAACGCTAACGTCGGATTGCAGTTATTCCAGCAAGATAATGCCTGATGTCACGTGGCGCGTATCTGTCGTGACTTTCTTGAGAAACAGAGCATCGAACTTCTTCCCTGGCCCCCACTTTCGCCAGATTTGTCACCAATCAAGCATCTTTGGGATCAATTGGACCGTAGGGTACGACTTCATGATCTTTAGACGTTAGGCGATTTACGCAATGTTCTAAGGCAGGAGTGAAACGCAATACCACAGGGTGACATCCAGAGACTTATCAGGTCCATGCGCCGTCGATGTCTTGCCATCCATCCAAGAGGCAAACGGTGGACATACACGCTATTGACTGCATGTGTGAACTTTTGATTTCACCCTATGTCTGAATTGCGACGTCCTGACGTGACTCTGGCAACAGTAAGAACATGAAATTATGCAACTTCACACAGATAGACTCGAAATATGAATTTACAATAATTTGTTTGTGATTAAAGTCGATAATACTAAAAAAACTGCTCCACAAAGTTTATTATACTTTCTTTTTTGACTCAGTATATTAATGGAAATGACACTGTCGGTAGTATATGTCACGATGAGCACACGGTTGATACAAATAACAGGACAAAAAAATGCAGAACATCAAAGGAAAAGATGCCCACGCATGCGTTTACGAGGTAATAAAAATCATCATCAGCAACATTTTATTTAATGAAGCACCAGGTGCTTCATTAATTAAATTTTTGAGGATTATACCAATAATTGGTGTTTGGAATCTAATATTATTGCGTCCGTGGAAATATTGCCCACCCGTGGAAGGTGACCCGTCCACGGCGTCCGTACTATAATGTACAAACTGAGCAGTTGAAAAAATAATATTTAAAAAAAAGTCAACAAAACCATATCGTGTGACCCATCGTTCCAATGATGGTTCACATGATATGGTTTTGTTGAATGTTATTGAAAAATAATATTTAAAATAATAAATTTTGATATCGTTGTTTGGATTAATTATGTTGTTTGTTGAGCGATCGATGAATATTCGCAACGCCACAATCTATACGTACGGTTTGAGGGGGTTAAAACTCAAATTAAATCAATGGGCATTTATCGATATCTATTGAGATAAAAAAAAAAACGACCAGTGACTAAAACTTTCAACTCAGCAATGTTTTTACTTTAGTTTCTTTCGAAATTTCGATTCGATCCAAATCTCAGCTGAGTACACAGCTGAACTTCAGTCAGGAATCTGTAGTCTTAATATACTACTCAAAGTTTGCTAAGCACCAAATATCTGACACATCATTGTGAAATTTGCGTGTGACATATTTGCGATATATTTGGTAGATATGATTGAGGAATATACTGAGATGGTCCCCAGTGTTTACATTGGCTCTCTTGACAGGCAGACTTTTCGTGGCAGTCATGGAAAGCATGTATCCCTTGATTTCCATGATGTTTCCGTGTTCCGTCCACATGTACATGGCATGTGTATGGTATTCAATCTTCATTTCAACACAAACCCTTGGGATCTAATGATTGAATATGGCAAATGCAAATGTAAGAAGACATTTGTCTGAAGCAGAGATGTGGTGGGCTGTAGGGATGGTGGAGCAAGGGGATACCCATCGCCAGGTTGGTAAAACCCTTGGTATGCCCCCTACGGTGATCACCAGAGCCTGGGGAAGATTTCAGCAGTATTGTACACCAGTAAGACGGCATGGTGATGGCAGAGACAGGGCAACATCTGCAGTGGAACCCCGGTTTTTGATCATTCAGGTCCGTAGGAACCGCTTTGCCACAGCAACCCAGCTTAGCAGTGACCTTCAGAATGCATCCGGAGTAAATGTTTCGACACAGACTATTCGGGCAAGGTTGTACGAAGGTGGTCTCCGATCGAGAAGACCATGTATTCGCATTCCACTGTCCCAGAACCACCGACATGCACGATATGAATGGGCCATGAACCATGTTGGGTGGACCAGAGAAGATTGGCGACCTCTCCTTTTAACAGATGAGTCAAGGTACTGCCTAGACCACATAGATAGACGTTCTAGGGTATGGAGAAGACCAGGAGAGCGATTCCATGCAGTCAACATTGCTGAGCATGACCGCTGTGGTGGAGCGTCAATCATGGTCTGGGGCGGCATCAGCAGGGATGGACGTACAGAGCTCTGTGTCCTAGAACCTGGCACATTGGCTGCACACCGGCATATCGATGAGATACTGGATGTCAACGTCAGCTTGTATGCAAGTGCATTGGGTGATAGATTCATTCTGATGGACGATAATGCCCGTCTTCATGTTGCCCATGCTGTCGGGGAGTACCGACAGAGGGAGGGGATTGAGGGTATGGACTGGTCAGCAAGATCCCCTGACCTCAATCCAATCGAACATGTCTGGAATGAATTGCAGCTTGCAATTTCAGCCCGTCCAGTCCAGCCAAGAAGTGTCCAGGAGGTTGGTGCCATGCTGGTCCAAGAATGGAACAACATCCCACAAAGGACCACCAGGAACCTGATTGGGAGCATGAGAAGGCGCTGTCAAGCTGTAATTAACAGTAATGGGTCTCATGCTCGATATTGAACCCATACCAGTTTGCTCCGTCAACTTTTTGGTAAATTGAACAATTTTCTCTTTTACCAATAAAATCCATTGTCCATGGTTGTTGTATTTAAAAGCTAAACAATAATGACAAACACAAATAAAATATTAATTTCTGTACTTATATCATTGAAGATATAATTAAATAAAAAATATATACACTTTTCATTACAATATTTCAACTAAAACGTAAAAAGGTAGTTGGATATACTTGGTGCTTAGCAAACTTTGAGTAGCATGTATATAAGTTAGTTCGTTATGATATCTGCTCCAGGATTCTACGGTCCGCAGCTATATCCCGTGCAAAAGAACCACCACTACAGGTGGGTAGCCAGGGGAGGTGAGATGGGTTCGAACGCAATTTCCTACAAAACTGGAGTCCCACGTGAGAGATTATCTCCCATTTCTATTGCGAAAATTTTGATAAAATGTGGTGACCTCACTTATCCTCATTCATCGTACAATGTTTCTGGCTGAGTTGAAGTAAAACATTAGTGTTCTCATTTGCTTGTAGTTTCTATGAAACCCCAAACCACAACTTTATAAATTATTGTCATGAATTGACGGTAACATTTTCTGAGGTTTGCGGATCGGACCTTAAGTTCAACCAGAGACGCGAACATGTTACCCGTGAAACATGAGAGGCTTATTTACTAAACATGTGATCTTTTAAAAATTTGCCTTGTTCAAGGCAACTTTTAACAATCTCAGGTTTAGTAAATAAACATCTCGTGTAACCAGTACAGCACTTGATAAATAATCAAAAAAACAGATAAACTCATTCCATTTTAGTACAAATCGTAAATTGGTTTGTAATTTAAACAACACTTTATCTGGAACTCCGTCTGCTGCACGTGTGAAAAATCCAGAAAAATGAAGCGCCTTGCTAGTCACACCTTTGATGAAGCAATTACGAAACGTCATTTAAAATAGTTCGCGTGGAGACGCCAGACGGTAACAGTTGCTACTGGAGTCGTAAACATAAAAGAAACTACACAAGCTCTCATCCAATCAGAGGGCGAGGATTTTACTCTTATTAGAACATTGGTACTTCTTGATAGCAGGTATCAAAGTGCCTAGGTATTTCACAGACACTAGATGTGCAATCCTTGTGTTACCTTTCCCTGGGGGGCGCGGTGGCTCAGTTGGTAGAGGTGCAGGCTGCAAGCCGAGAGGTCCTCGGTTCGAATTCCACCTGCGGCAACCGCGTTGTGTCCTTGGGCAAGACACTTCACCCCGATTGCTTACATGGGGGCACGATGACGCTGTGTACTGAGGCGTACTGCACGTCGATGGTGCGCATGTCTTCAACCAATCTAACCCTGCCTGTGCTGCGGTGCAGAGTTCAGAGTTACGATGTTGGAGAGCTGACAGCTGCTCGTCGTTGCTCGGTGGTTCTCTCCGGGTACTCCGGCTTCCTCCACCCGTAAAACTGTCACGGTCACGATTAGCCATTGTGCATAAGTATGTGACCTTAAACACCAATAAATAAATAAATAAATAAATTACCTTCCCCTGTATGTTATACCGACTTTACCTTCGGCCAGAATCGCATATAACAAGAATAACATATATAGATATAATATATATCTGAATATTAACCCTTTGAACACCAGCGGCCGCTTTTCCGGCCAGGAACATGATACGCCATAACGTCATTATATAGGATGGCTGTTCAGTAAATATTGTGGGGTAGACCAAGGCTGCACGTTGAAAATACTGATTGGTCTACTCCAAATAATGAATATTGACTCTTCTAATTGCTGCCATTGAACTGGCATGGAAGATACCACTAGAATTTAAGGGGTTAAATATACCTATCAACTTTATCGATATATATTTTATATGTATTTGTTCACATACAATACGTCTCTTGAGTTCCAATGGGTTCTATGTGCCTACTGAACAGCAGCACCATACCACCACTCCAAACGTCGTCTTTGATGCTTATCGGACAGATCTGGACGCTTGATGATCCTTCTGGATCTCACACCCAGTCCTTTGAGACGTTTTGTTGGGGAGCCGAAGGCGTTTCAAAACGTCACTTGAAGCAAAGGGTTCACACCTAACGAGGCGTGCCAGACTCCGATCTTCCTGAGGAAAAGGTTGTTCGGGGTTGTCCAAGGCTTGGTCGGTCCTTAACATCGCTGGTTTGTTGATTTTCTCGGACAAGTCTGCTGATGACAGAATGCCTATTCTGGCACACATTGGAACTTAGGGGACGAATAGTGCCAAAGAGTTCATATTTTAGATCATTTCACGTTTTTTTTTCTCCAGTAACTACCCCAGAGCTCCATTTTGTACTCATTTTTCACGCCTTTTGCCGTCTGGGCGAACAGTCGTCGCCCCGGCAGAGCAGGTTATCGTTGATCACCACCTAGCGCATCTCCCCCCAATAACATTTCTGACTACGCACCTGCAGTGACATTGTATTGCTCGTTTCTATTGAGAATTGTATAGTCTTGTGCGTCCACCAGAACAAAAAATGTCCTCTCTACTGAACAATTTAGAGATAAAACAGAAACTACATTACAAACCCATATTACAAGATAAAAAATCGACGTTGCAAAAGGTTTACCATCTCAACATGGAATCTTAACTACTTCCAACTGACACCGAAAATCGTCAATCAAAGCGATTTACAGTCACTCTTCAGAAAGAAAAGATAATTGAATTTTCTTCCGCGGCTTCAATAAATTATTTATATTTTCAAGCCATAATTTCCTATTATCAAGCAATTACGCTCGATATTATTCTGCAATGCTTAAAATATATCGACACTAAACGAAATAGAAATTCTGACATTATGGGCGCCATTATTTGTTGACGATACTGAATTTTCAAGAATTTTTAACCTTGAGATTTTTGATTCACTGATAGTACTTTGATTTGAAAAAAATGCACTTTCGGTATCACATTGTTAAAAAAATGAAGAATTAAAATGCGGTTCTGTTGAGTGAAATTTTGTTACTGAGCTGGACAACAAGTTTATATTAAATGTTGTGCTCGTCATCGCAGTTGTGCGTTCCGACAGCACTTGCCCTTCACTGTGGTTCTAAAAGGTTGTGAGGTGCGTTGTTAACCCAGCGCCTTGGAAAATCCATTTTTGTGCAGCACTGCCTTTTCGAGCAATGGGCAATGGGCGCTGGCGTCATCAGTACACGGAATATGCAATACAAACTTACCGTATGACATTTGATTGAGAAAATGTTCCGGAAAATATCATCTTAACATGACTTCATCAGTAACGATGCGCTGACATAATACACCATAATACAGTTAAAACTAGAAGTCCTGTCACGAACTGTGCGCTTATCTAGGCTTAACTGCGCGTAGGAATTGCACGCAATTGACATATCGAATGGCATCCACAGCACGGCAGGATCTCCTGGTTACTCATGGCAAACAAAGGCAATGTTTCTGCCAATGGCATAGGCAATGTTTCTGCCAATGGACCTCCGGGTTACCCGGAGGTCCATTGGTTGAAACATTGCTTGTGCACAGGCCATATGTACAAAATTTGATAGCCTTACTATGGTCATAACGCATAGATTAACGCGCAGATCGACGTGCTATTTGTGCGCATTTCATGACAGTACTTCTAGTTTTAACTGTATCATATTCACGAATTCGCTTTCTTGTCTATTTAAAACTATAATACGCACATATGCATTATGGTGCATTGAACAGTGAATTTCGACTGCATCACGATTGCATTCCGTTGAATTTTTTAATCTCTGACTAATATCGACATGGAAATCGAATTTCGATAAACTTATCCCCTTTGAAATTACCAGACGGCGAAGACGCACGAGAAAAATCCCATTAATAATTGTTAAGGAAACACCAACGACAACAGTAGAAAATAAAGCCAAGTTTCTTTTTATTACTTTTAATAAACGAAAACAAAAAACAGCTCTTAGAGCAGTTTGTTGTTTTCACTTATTAAAAGTAACAAGATGAAACGTGGCTTTTTTATGGCAAGCTAATTTGAAGCAACTAGTTCACAGATAATCCGTCATTAAGAATACCTGAATATAAGAATACCCTGATGATTGGGAGGTGGGTGAAGATGAGCTGTCTGTTGTATTCGTTTATTAAAAGTAACAAGAGGAAACGTGTTTTTTATAGCAAGCTAATTAGCAACGAGTCCACAGGTAATCCGTCATTGAGAATATCCTTCTTGCAGCTATAAAGACTAAAGCTTTCACTTTGGCTCTTTGTTTAGAGAATGTGTTTTTACAGTAATTATTCTTCCCGGGAAAAAAAATAACAAATCTCACCTCGAAGATTTTTATATTAATGGAAAGAACGGTGTCGGTATTATATGTCACGATGCGCGCAGTGCTGATATAATTAGTAGAGAAACAATTACAGAACATCAACGAATGATAACCAAACGTTCAAACTGATTGAAAAAAAAAATGTCGGCTTCTGTTTTCTTATACAGACAGTATGGTGCTGGCACGGACCATGATGAAACAATGCCGGTCATTACTGACAAAACATGTAACTTGTAATCTCCTGAACACAATAGCAGTGTCTGACGTCGGTAGCGAGTGTATCCACCAGTTACCCTGAACCCTCCAACTAATGCTACAGTGAACCTTCTGATACGGTCCAGATGCAACTTCTGCTACTCCTCATGCAATGCAGCTTCCAAATCGGACACATTCTGTACAGGTGGATCCCTTGTTTCAACACGACGTACAAGAAAGTACCAGATATGTTCTAAGGAATTCAAATCATCGGGGCTCATTGCAGGCCAAGGTAGTGTTGTAAGAGCGTTGTTCTGAAGGAATGCTCTCACAGCATGGGAACGATCTGGCCTGGCATTGTCGTTCTTAAATATGGGGCGAGTAGCCAACGGGTGGTTGTCAAAATGAGGCACGACAACCGGATTTAGAATGTCCCGGATGTACTGATAAGATAAGATAAGATATTTATTGTCTCGATATCAACAAAGATAAATGACAAGAACATAGATGTATACGGAAAAGTGACAAAAACAATTACAGGCGCACATTAAATTAAAGCACATGATGACAAACAGTTAGTTATTAGTGACAGCTCAAATCAGGCAATGTGATACAGTCCTATTATATATTGCATGGAGTATTCAATCACAACACTCTCGTGCATATGTATACACACATGCACCCATATATACACACATACAGGTTAAGGGGGTATTTCGGACATCTTGGCTTTTCTGTAATCGAGCGCAGCGCAAGTAAATCTGATAATTTCAGGCGTGATTTCGTAGTCGAATGTTTGCATGAAATTATTCAGGAAGTCTTCCGGTGAAAGATCAGAGTAATTGATGCCACTTGTGTCTTCTATACGTCTGTATAATGCTTCCCGCAGTGAAGTGTACTGTCGGCATTGTAGGAGAAAACGCAATTCGTCCTCCACGCCTGAAGAACATAACGGGCAGATTCTGTCGTCCCTTTGTATCTTGCCACCCCTCACATAGCGCCCGACCTCAATCATTAGAGGGTGGGAACTCATTCTGAGCTGCGTTAGTTTTGCAATATGCATTGGCTCCATAGGGAGGAGCAAGTACGATTCGAGCTTAAAGTCTTCTTTTATTCTACGATGAAACGCCAGTTTGCTATCTGATTGCAGCTTGTCGCTCCACCAATGATAGTAACCGGTTTTGAGTTTTGATTTGACGGCACGGATTAGGCTCCTACGGTCGAATGTCGCTTGATTGTTCCATACATGAAGAAACCCCACATGGGACAGAATAGATTTCATTCTCGAGGTCCAAAGTGAACCGCGGTTACCTTGGGAGTCCAAGAGACATTTGTGGGCTAAGTCGTCCGGTTTGAGATCAAGGAGATGCAGCCAAAAATTGACAGCTTGCACAATAATGTGTATATCAAGCGGATATTCACCCAGTTCTCCACGAGTTGCAACATTTGAGCTGTACCTACTGACGTTTAACGCTTGCTTACAGAATCGAAGTGATAGTTTGCCATATGGTTGGTTATCATATAGTGTTTCCAGTGGCATATTGCCTTTGAGACGGTCAGTATTTAGTGATAGTGGGCCCCATACGCCAGCAGCATACGTGACTATAGACTTGATGAGCGTGTTAAACAGTTTCATATTAGTTCGGGCTGTCATTTCTGTTAATGGTAGTTCTTTTCTTAGGGCGAATAACGCCTTACGGCCTTTATACGTTAGTTGGGTGTGGTTAAATTTACCCGATGCTAAGATATTTAATCCCGGGTATCGATATTCTTTTACTAACTCTATGGGATAATTATTCAGAACAAATTGTTTTTTCAAAAGCTTACCAGATTTATTGAATATCATGACCTTAGATTTATCAGTGTTCACCTGGAGGCACCACTTGTTAAAGTATGGACTCAGCTGATCGAGTGCATTCTGGAGTCCGTTTGCACTGGATGACAGAATCACTATATCATCGGCGTACATAAGACAATTAATGGGCGTATCGTGCATCAAGATGGGATCACAAGTGTGGTCTAGGACATTTGGTAAATCATTAATGTAAAGATTGAATAGTTTAGGGCTCAAAATGCAGCCTTACTTCACGCCGGTGGTGGTTCGTATTGCCTCGGACATGCCTTGAGGGAACTTTATGTGAAACGAAATATCATTGTACATATCCTTTAAGACGGCGGGGAAATTACCACCAATTCCCAGTTTAGCGAGTTTATGGAATACTCCGTCACGCCACACCGTGTCGAAAGCTTTGCGTAGGTCAATAAAACACGCATAGAGATATTTATTCCTTGATAACATTTTATCAACTATGGAGTGGAGTGTGTAAAGGTGGTCACTGGTACGACAGGACTTTTTGAAGCCTATTTGGCAAGGTGACATCACATTACCGGATGATAGGAACGACTCCAGTCTTAAATCTAGGATTTTACAGAAGAACTTGCTTAAGCAGCTGGATATCGCTATACCCCTGTAATTGTTCGGTGTGTCGGTGCTGCCCCCTTTGTGTAGATATGTCATGACGTTCTTTCTCCAAATGTCAGGGAAGTGACCCGATGATAAGATCGAGTTGAACAACTTGACATAGCAAGGCAACAAGGCATTTAGGGACGATTTTATCATCTCATTAGAAATAAGATCGATACTTGCGGCTTTCCCATTTTTGAGTCGCTTGGCAGCATATACCACTTCCTCACTTGAAACCGCATAGTCTAGTGCATGCGACATAAGGTCTTCGGTCTCGGGGCCGATTTCAATTGTTTCAGTTATATCTGGACGATTTAAAGAGTCATTACACATTAGTTTTTTGAGATGTGAAATCCAATCAGCAACGGACAAGGAATTAAGAATGTTCCCTTGTGTCTTGTGATTGGATTTCAACTCATCAAAAGATTTCCAACAAGCAGAGGGATCCGATTTCTCCAAAGTATTTAGCTGTGCTATCAATTTTCCTCTAAACTCTCTGTGTTTGCGCTGTAGACAGCGTCTATAGGCCTTTTTAGCAGCATAAAATTGCTGAACCGCATCTTGTCTGCCCCAGCTAAGTCTTACAAGTCTAGCTTTTGCCATCATTGTCCTTCTCAGCTGGAGGCAGTCAATGTCAAACCATTTCTTTCTGTGGCGTTTAGTTCGCTTCTCCTTTTTCTGGTTGATATGTACATTGCTAATGCGTAGTGCGTCATAAAAAAACGTCAGTAAGATCTTCCGCTAGTACATGAATATTGGGAACCCCGTTGCCACTAGTTGGTGTTGTTTGCAAGTAAGACTGTATTCTTTCGCTTACTTGTGTTGTTTGAATGGCTCTCTTAAATCTGGTTTCCAGGGTGGGGCTCCATTTAACAGTGTTGGGTAGCGGTAGCAGCTTATCTTGCTCGTTAGCCTTCGACTCATAGTGGTAACCACTGGTGAGTTGAACTGTAACTGGGCAATGGTCAGAGTAAGGATGGAATTCGTTAACTGTAAAATGTAGTATCTGCGGTCGGAGTTCTTTTTCCGCCAAACACCAGTCAACTGTGGAGGATCCATTATATTTATGACAGGTTAAGCGTCCACGTGTATCACCAAAAGTTCGGCCATTTAAAATTCTCAGGCCAGCTGTGATACACATGTCAACGATTTGCTGGCCTTGGCAATTTGTTTTCGATCGGTCTTCGGACAGTCGTTTCAGAGCTATTTGATCGATATCATAGTACTGTGGTAGTGTATTATACCTATCGTCATCACAAGTTATATAATCATGACTATCGGGGTTAATCCGGCCATTGAGGTCTCCGAGAAGTATCACATTGCCTGATTTCTGACAGGTGGTTATAACCGTTTCAATGTTATCAAAAGGATTGTTATTTACAGACCGGGAGTCATGGATGGATAAGGAAGAGTTCCCAGGTGGGACGTACGCTGCGATAACAAGCACGTCTTTTTCCCTTCTGAAGAACTTTTTACATATTTTAAATGAGATGATTTCTGAATTGTCTAGAGGGTTGAACATGATACCGGGACTGATTTCTTTTCGAACCAGAACAGCCAGTCCCCCATGCGGCTTCTTTGATGTACGAGGACGGCACACATATGTTGTCTTGTATCCATTTAAGTGAATAGAAGAGGCAATAGATTCGTCACAATGTGTTTCGGCCAGGCATATCACATCACCCTTTAGCTGATTAGTGAATGACTGATCTTCTAATTTGCTGTTACGCTCCCGGCCATGTCGAATAAACAATCCGTTGATATTATAATACATGATATAGAGTTTGTACATTTGTAAGTCTTATGTAATGTAAGCACGTGGACCGCAGTGGGTGGTACGAGGACATTATTACTTAAAAAAGTAAAATAATTCGATAAGAGATTAATGCTATGAAATAATCTTTTGTATACGAAGAAATAATCATTATAACTGTAATTAAGTGTGTATAAACATAATCAGCGGTATGGTAATTATCTGTGTTAATCCAAGGTAATATAGTGAGATAAACCGTGGATCTACTATTATTTACAATTAACTGAAGTTTATTGTGTGAACTGAGGTGACTTCGACTCTTGACACGAAAAAGTTCCTCCTTGTAGATACAAGTGGTACACTAAGATAGTGTGTAAGTAACGATAAGTAACGATAAAGGAAGTTATTGACATCCCAACGTAGGGAGACTGAGGTAGACAGTGGGTCCTATTCCTGATTATTTGTAGAAATTAGCAGGGGAATAGACCGAAAGACTACGACCATGTGAATCTGTACAAATAAAATTGGGGTGTTGGAGTGGGGTGGGGCTGATAAAAGTATGGAGTATTCACCGTGGCAATGCATGCAGTGGGGGTATATGAGCGATTATTGGTACAAATTAGCAGGGAAATTGACTGAAAGACTACGTTCATGTGAATCTGTACAAATAAACTTGACGAGTGTGCGGGGGGGGGGGGGGGGGGGGCAGAGTCTATAATTTTTACAATGACAAAGCCACCGGGTGTGCGAATTGCTAAATATTAAATCACTTCTAAATTCGTGGTAGTACAATCAGATAAATTCTGGCCTTATGGAGTCAATATTACGAAATACAATGGAGTCGGTGACATGTAAATTCCGACTTAACGGCACGGTGAGACCCAGGCAAATCGTTACAGCTTGCGAACTGGAGAAAACCTCCAGAAAAACAACAAAAACTGATGTTTGGACTTGGAGGGTATGGGCGTGAATTGGTATAAATAAACAGGGATATAGATTGATGGTCTAAGTGCATGCAGATCTATACCAATAGACGCGAGGTGGGGTGCGGTGGGGGGGGGGGGGGGTGTAAAGATAGACGAATATTTGTCCTGATAACGACATTAGATGGACGAAACATTAAATGTTGATCGTTGGCGTAAATTTGCAAGACTGGAATAGGGTATTATTTGCTGATAGATTCGATTCATTAGTGTGATTTAGCACGGGCATCGCCCTGAAGCGACGTCCATGGAACCTACACAAATAAATCTTGGGTGGGTGGATATAAGTTTCGGAGAGACGAAGGGTTATCGGCCAGGGATGTGGTTACACTCTTATTAAATAAAGTGGCATTGTATCTGTATAGATGGAAAGGTTTCAAAACGAAACTTTACTTGTACGTCCCTACATAGATAACATTCTGTAGTGCAAATTGTGACATTTTAGTTCTTCTAATTTACACGAAAATGGTCTGAAAGGCCACTTTCATGCAAATTTGAAGAACCAAAAGTTGTAGAAGGGTTTAATTATGTCTCAGCATGGGTCATAATGCGGCGTAACGCCTGTATAATCTGTTTTTCAGACACTGGTGTCGGGTCAGATGAGTAGAACGAAGAACGGCGTTTCCCCCGGGGCGAGGGTTGCTTCATTTGATGATGGGAAACAGTTTTGTCCTGATCACCATTAAGATTCCCAAGTACAGTCACCATATCAAGTTTACAATCATGAGAGAGGCAACCCCAGATCATTACTGATCCTCCACCATAAGGAACAGTAGGTCTGAGTTCCTGGACACGTGAGAAGTATTTCTATGTCTCCACACTCTCATGCGACGGCCCTTGACGTGAAGCAGGAACCTACTCTCGTCTGACCAATGAACTCTCCTCCATGACCTGAGATTCCAATATTGTCGTGCCACCCACCACTCCAAACGTCGTCTTTGATGCTGATCGGACAGAGCTGGACGCTTGATGATCCTTCTGGACCTCACACCCAGTGCTTTGAGACGTTTTGTTGGGGAGACAAAGGCGTTTCAAAACCTCACTTGAAGCAAAGGGTTCACCCATAACGAGACGTGCCAGACTCCGATTTTCCCGAGGAAAAGGTTTTTCGGGGCTATCCAGGGTTTGGTCGGTCCTTAACGTCGCTGGTTTGTTGATTTTCTCGGATAAGTCTGCTGATGACAGAATGCTTATAGCCAAGTTGCCTTCCAATAGCTTGAATGGCATGCCTGTTGCATGCAAGCCAACGATTTGCCATCTTAGTGCCTCTGACAGTCTCCTCCTCGCCATGTCAACATTCACTGATAAAAGAAATGAGAAATTTTATTGTTTTATACCCGGGTATTGCATGTTGATGATAGCGTTTTTGTAACATTCGTGGGTAGCATGCTTCACGTTGACGAGGGGATGTGTTTGGGGTACGCTATCAACCAGAAACATCATGTTTCACGAGATGAAATGTACTGCAAGACATAGCAATCATTAAAACATAATAATCAGTCCTTATTTAAGTTCCATGTGTATAGGTTCAAAATCAACAACGTTCAGTATGTCTTTACGCGACATGCTTTTCTCAAAACCTCCCCCCTCCCCCCCCCCCCCCCAAGAAACAAATAGCAAAAAAGTAATATTTATTGCTTAACCCTTTACCCAACGCAGACGATATCGAAATTTATTATTTTAAATATCATTTTTTTTAAATATTTCAAAACATTTCAACAAAACCATATCATGTGACCCCTCATTGGAACGAGCTTAATGAGCTCGTTCCAATGAGGGGTCACATGATATGGTTTTGTTGAAATATTTTGAAAAAATTAAATTTTTCAACTGCTCAATTGCATATTACACGGGCGGATGCGGGCGATTCGTTAGGAAAAGGGTTAACTCTTAAGAGCATAATTCCAAGTTTAATCACCTTTTCCGCAACAAAACTATATGAATTCACATATTAAACTATAAAATATCTAAACAAAAATTAATTGTTCAACCCGGAGGTGCATTTACCCAGAGGTAGTGTAACAGAGGTATGGCGCATTGGGCATGTCCCTCTCCCCGACACACACTTCATTGATTTTTATACAGATGTTACATAATTAGACATTGAGTTTAAACATTTGAGTATTCTAAATTTGTTTAACCAACGCACACGTTAGCAAAATTAATTTACTTTATTATTAATCAATTAAATTTAATTTGAGATGTGTCACATAAGTTTTAATAAATCCACATAAAGTGACAAGCTCGTTCCTATGAGGTCACATGATATGGTTTTATTGCCATTTTGTGAAAAATAATTTTTCCAACTATTCAGTGTATAAATTACGCGCGAGCGGGGGCGAACGACTCGATCCCCGCTAGGGCCAGGGGTGACTGTGTTGTGATATTGGGCAAGGCACTTAATCCAGTTGCTCACGCCGGGGACGTTGGCGCTGTGCACTAGGGCGTACTGCATGTGGATAGTGCAGTTGCCTTCAAATAATTCTCACCCTGCTTGTGTGGAGTTAGTACGTTAGGGAGTTGCTGGTTGTTGTCCGTCCCTTGCGTGGTTCTCTCCGATCACGCCGGCTTCCCCCACCGTAAAATTGTCCGACACGAGGTGCGCTGGCTGTCGAAGTGTCGTTAAACACCAATCAAATCAACAATAAAAACGTCTGTCAATATTAACAATATATGTCGTATTTGTCTGAAAAAATCAGCCTTAACTTGATTCAATCTGTTTTTTCTTCACCCACCTCCCAACCCTCAGGGATGGAACATAGTTGCAAACATCAAACGCTGCGCAATGTGCCGAAATGAGGCGGCAAAGCGTGTCCTTGATCGCCATAAGTTCACCGGTGGAAACAAAACTTTCGAATATTCTTTTTTAACGTACTTTATTTTAAACAATATTTTATTTCAATAAAAAAAACATGTTATATGTACACATCATGTTCAAAAAGGAAGAAGAAACAAAACGAAATCTAAAATAATAGGACACAAAATAACAAAGAGAACTTGTAAGTAAGGGATTTGACAGAAAGACTGAGCTTTTCTGAGCAGTCTTTTACGCGTGCCAATGCCATTGTGGAGGGAGGGGAGGCTATATAGAATATACCCATACTAGCCTGGTCTACCAAATGTTCACCACGAGTGGTGAACATTTGGTAAACCAAGCTACTTTGGGTATATTTTCTTTATGCCATGATCGTCAGCTTAATAAGAGTTTAAATGTTAAATAAATCAATACTCACACGTGCGAAGCTGTTTTTGTTTACATGAACACGGTGGGCGGTCCTTCCGCTGGCAATTTTATCGCCGAAACGAAATAGAAAACGAAACCGCAAATTACGGGGCCTTTTTCAGTTTAATAACATAATAACATGCTATTTCGTGTTATGGGTGCTTTATTAACACGAGACAACGTAATTTTGTTAATTCTGGGTATCTTATGAGGTAAACTTATTTAAAAACGTAATAGATAATTAACGGTTTCATTGCACTCTTCACGAGGCGACGAGTGATAAATTTACAAAAGTATGCATTCAAGGCGATGTCACCAAAGGCCAGCTTGGATGTAGTTCCACTGTAGGTGTAACTTTTAACTATTCAAATCCCATTGCTGGTCTGTTCATCACGGTTGGTGTGTAAAGCTAAAATTTATGTAATAGTTTTTTTTTTTTTATATAGCAGAAGAGGTAATCATGGTATAAAATCTGGTATACTGGAGGAGACTGCTCTATAATCACCAAACAAAGAAGCTATACAATTCGTGGGGTGCGTTGTATACAGATTATCACCACAGTGTGTGTCTCCGGGAATTCAGATCAAGTCGAGTTGTAGGAACAGAACAGTATTTCGACGAGCCCGTTAGGGCGAGTCGAAATGCGATTCTGTGCCTACAACGAGACTTGATCAGAATTTCCGGAGACACACACTGTGGTGATGATAAATTTATCTCAAAATATTGACCACAAAATGTGTTATAAAACAATTTTAAGAGGAACTTTTTCATTTGCCTTATCGATGGAAAGACGCAAAATGAAAAATAGAATAGCGTTCATTGATCTCCATATTGAGGTCAGTGATGACGTTGCACTTCAGAGAATATTACATCACTGGGATTCACTTTACTGAATACTGTCTTGTGAAGTGCAGCAACTGTGTGTTTCGTCAACGTGAATTTGGTTGTTAATTTTGCAACAATTACTGGTGAATTAAATATCCCTCTTGGTGTAAAGGTTTATTATATTTTAAAATGTTCCGTTCATCGTTTATTGAGGTGAGGTTGTCCACACTTCATAGCGAAAGCTAATCCTTCAACTTCAAGAGAGAAGCCCGGACTCGAGCGTTCAGGAACATCTCAATCATAGGCTACAAACCAGCCCAAGATGCCGAAAAGGGCGCATAATTTAACTATTCGTTGAGTTAACTTCCCCAGTGACATTTTAGCATGCCGTGCATAATAAATACGTTACTGGGCGTTCAGTTGGCAGATACAGTGTCATATACGGCTCAGTGAGGCGAATATTGTTTTCTCTGAAGGGAAAAACGCGAAGCGATCGAAAAATGATATTAATGCTGTTGTTTTGGCAACAGCAGAATCACGCGCGTGTATCAGGGGCCCTTGATAAGGATTCGAAACAAGGGCCCAGATACATTAAACTTTAATTGCGTAACAGTACAAAAACTCCCCGGTTGTGAGATAAAAAGCCACATATCGTCCCTCGAGTAGAACAAGGTGTAATCTGTAACATTTTAGCCTTTCAGATGGCACCTTGTTCCACTCAAGTTATTTATTGATGTTTTAAGGTCACATATTTATGCACAATGGCTAATCATGACCGTGACAGTTTTACGGGTGGGGGAAGCCGGAGTACCCGGAGAGAACCACCGAGCAACGACGAGCAGCTGCCAGCTCCCCAACATCGTAACTCCGCACTGCAGCACAGACAGGGTTAGATTGGTTGAAGACATGCGCACCATCGGCGTGCAGTACGCCTTAGTACACGGCGCCATCGTGCCCCCACGCGGGCAATGGAGATGAAGTGTCTTGCCCAAGGACACAACGCGGTTGCCGCAGTTGGGATTCGAACCGAGGACCTCTCGGCTTGCAGCCTGCAGCTCTACCTACTGAGCCACCGCGCTCCCGTTCCACTCAAGGGACGATATATAATGTCAATACTATTGAACGTCACGTTAGGATTTTATAAGTTAGTATTTTGTAAAACCCCCGTGTTAACTTCCACCCAAACTTGAATGCCCTTCTTGGTACCCCTACCCCCCCCCCCCCTTGTCCAGAGACAAGGCGACAGGGGGCGGGTGGGGAGGGTGTGTCCCCGCCCCAAATCCTGGTCCAAATTTTCTATAGTTGGAAATTCGGAGGGCAAGTCATGACTAGTTGAAAATTCCATCTATCTGGATTTTAGAGCTTTGGTGATGCTGGTTCTCCTTTACTTCCCAAAATTCCAACCCGGTTTCAAATCGGCAAACATTCTAACTGTTACTATTTACAACTACAGTGTACGCAATATCGAGCTTCATAGTTATGCATGATGTCGATCGGTACGTGATTTCTATAGTATGTTTACTTATCGTCATAAAAAAACTCCTCGAAATGCACTTCAATAAAATCACATCATGTAAAATCGTTATCATGAGTTAATTCCATCATTTACAATTACAAAATGATGAAATATCGAAAATTGATCATTTCTGCATAAGATCTGACTTAATGTTAGGATAGTGTGAATTGTTCGAAGTTCTATGCTTGAGCATTTGTTTAGCACATATTAAATTCCCAAAAGACTACCAAATAATAATAACCTGATAATTCTATCATAAATATGTTGGCATTTCAATTACTAGAATCAATTTTATGCCCCCTTTCATGGCTTCCTTTTCAACATCTTTCTCGGTAGAGAATTTCCAACTACGGGGAGGGGCCTGGAGGGGTTCCCCCTCCCGAGTACTCCCCCTAGTTGGAAATTCTCTACCCTACACCCCCCCCCAATCGGAAACCTCAAGCCACGCCCCTGCCATTGCCCTCGGCATGTGCTGAGGTACGATTACGAAACGTGATTTGACACTAAAGGATGCTGTCACGTTTATTGAAGGTATGACACATATTCTTGGCGCCCCAACCCCCACTCTCACTTCCACACACACACAAAGCTCCATCCATCGCACTCGACAAGATTCAGAAATCACGCAAATCGTGTTTCTGCGGAGCCGCTTTTCAAATTGTATCACACTTGACCGAAACATGGTCGGCTCAACGCATCTCGGATACTTTGAGCCCGACCCCACAATCTGCGAGCTTCCGCCGCAGCTGATATCAGTGGAAACGTTGCCCGAAGTCTTTCACGGACTATGATGTAAGTTGTAGCCTGTGTGCAACTTCCACCCTTGGGATGTTCCATTGACGGTCAACAGTCCTCTCATTGTGCGTGTAATCATCATCATGTGCCACTTGGAATTCATTTCACTACTTGATCCGAAAATAACGGTACAAAATGATGCAAATAATAAATTGATGAAGCTGACAAAACTTTAGAGATTGGACTTTCTGGCTGAAGTGGGGAGGGGATTAAATTCTCAATAATGTCTTGTGGTTTAAGAGATGTGAGTCATAAACAATAAATTTACCGAAATTAACAGAATAACGAGAGATTGGAAGTCAGTTTCCTTTATCTACGGCGGGATTAGGATGGGGGTCGTGACCTACTGGATGGAGATCCTTGATGAGAGGAATGAATTGTTAAACTCGGGTGACACTTGAATTATGGCTATTGGAGATGAACTAATGAGAAGACCAAATATTTTATATCAGACACTGCGGTGAAACCCATTAACGTTCCGTTACTGACTAACATCATGGTGCGAGATGGCACACTTTTGAACCATAAAACAAATAATATTATAATGATTTTTTAGAAGTTATGATATGCTGTCATCGAGAAATGGAACGTGGACCTGTTAATGATATTTTATTGACCAACATCAGCCATCGCACGTCATAAAAAAAAACTCACTGTATTTTAAGATAATCAGATTTATTTTTGTATGATTCTTTGACATGTCTTCCAGGGACCGATCAGGACTATTTAAAATACGCTCTAGCCTCGGAGCCTATTTTTTCAATTCATGCGCCAGATTTCAATTTACGGAGTCACACTGCTGTTTGTAACACACACTGCAAGTATGTAATAGCTCTCATCATTTTCATTTAGTACACTATAGCAAACATTAATCTTCACTGTGGTTTCTGATCAAGTCTTGGCTGCCTAAATAGGCAGCCAAGACTTGATCAGAAACCACAGTGAAGATTAATGCTTGGTAATTAAGACTTGAAGTATTAACTTAAGCACTCTACAACAATGATAAATGATAATCATATATATAATACATGTAAGAGTGTCTCTCTCGATTATCCATCGAAAGAATATCGAAATATGATCTGAGAAGTTACGCGCCAACTGAGAAGTCTATTTCTGAGATTTAAGAGCCAGGTCCTGATGTTTCAGAACCAAATGCGCACTGGCGCATGCCCAGGTCGGTCCCTGTCTTCAATTAACACTTCACCCAACACACACGATTTCAAAATGTATTAGTTTAAACAATTACCTAACTTTAAAAGCAGACGACACTTGCAAAAAACATTCTTGAACAACTAATTTTTTTCATGTTTTGTCTCAAAAACATGGGTTATGATCCCTCATTGGAACGAAATATTCACAAAAATCGCTAAATAATTTTCATTACTTTTTTTCATTTTTTGTCTCAAAAACATGGGTTATGACCCCTCCCCTCTTTGGAACGAGCTCGTCGAGCTCGTTCCTATGCGGGGTCATAACCTATGTTTTTGAGACAAAAAATGAATTATTCAAGAATTTTATTTGCAAGTGTCGTCTGCTTTTCGTGTTAGGTAAAAGGTTAAATGCATGGTGAGAAAGGAAATGGCTAATTCTTGCTCTACCACATATTTCGTACTAACAATAGTGCGTACACAATAAAGTGAAATGATTAAAATTGAATGAGGGAGGTTTAATGTCAAGAATTGTTGATAACCGGTGGTTGCTCATGTCCAGGTAACAAATGTCCGGTTGGCACATGTCGCCAGTGGTTACCAGTAAAACAAGTGCAGAGTGAAAGTTCATATTCTGCCCAAATGCATGCTTGCACAAACACAACTTCGGCAAAGGACCTTCGGTGTCAACCTAGCCGTCCATTAACGGGGGCATTGCCATCGCGTCTCATATTTTTGAGAGATGGGAATTCAGGAACACAGCCGATTTGGTAAAGATTCACCCCCACACGGTGACGTATCAAGAGTGGCGTGGAGGGGGTTGTGATCGATCCCCCCCCCACACCCATTCCATTCTGTGGCCATGGACAAAAATAGTTGGGAGTTTGTCTATTGAGCACTTATTTCGATGATTATACCATAGTTCAATGTATCCCTGAACTACTGTTTGTTGATTTGGCCAATCAAGTGAGTGAATGTGTACTAAGTCAATAATTTGTTATGGAAAAACGTTTTTTTAGGTCTCTCATCGCAAAGGACTGACTTTGACCAATGGACTGTCTGTGCTCTCGGATCGTCTAATGTTGTGACTCATTACAGTACGTGGAGAGTGGATTGTAAGTAAATCACCCGCGGAATGGAGTTATCACCCAAGCTATAACTTTCAAATTTTGTTCATATCGACAAAAAATACAAGCAATGTTTCAGCCAATGGACCTCCGGGTTTATCCCGGAGGTCCATTGGCTGAAACATTGCTGGTGCTTTTTGTGCTCTGCAACAACTTCGCAATTATTGCTTGGGTGGAATCTCCACTCTGCGGGTGATATAGTGATAATACAATCTCTACGTACTGTATGTATAGAGGTGTACTGTGTCAGGGTCAAGCTCTCAGGCCACCAGTGTAATTATATACGGAATTTGACTCTGTTATAGGCATTTTAACCCATTTTTAGTGGAGTTTGTGCGCAGATATTCCTTGATTGAATGGGAGGTTCCATTACTCACAAAGATACATAGATATACACCCGTGCTCCAACTCTAGATACTCTAATCAATAAGTATTTAATTCACCTCGCAAACATCAACGGACATCGCAAACATTGACACTGTTAGTGTAACTACGCGGCGTAACCACAAAACTGCAGCTGTGGCAGGGGCGGTGGAGCCGGGGGGGGGGGGGGGTCTCTAGGGGCATGTGCCCCACACTTTTTTTCACCAACTATAGGTACCCGAACAGCATTTTCAGACATAACACACACAAACCCCTATGGTCACTACACATCACCTATACATATATGACCACATTGATTTTCAAGATTTTATTGAATAAAAATAGAAAGCTCCAAATGGAGCGTAATATTCCAAAGGAAGGTTTCAAAGTTATGATTAGCCCTTTGAACCCGAGAGGCCGCTTTTCTGGCCCATGAACATGATACTTTATAAATTAATTAAGTATGATAGCTGGTAAGTGAATGTGTGGGGAAGACCAATCAATAGTTTCAACGTGCTACCCTGAGGCTGCACGTTCAAAATATTAATTGGTCTGGCCACAAATAATGAATATAGCCTCTTCCAATTGCTGCCTTTGAATTGATATGGAATATACCGCCAGGGTTCTGAGGGTTAAAAACAAAACACAATTAATAAGCTGAGGTTAGTTTCTTAAATAGAGTGGCTTCAAGAGTGAGGGATAGCGTATATATATTTATATATTTTACATGAATACACCGACTCACCACCATTGACCCCCCCCCCTCCCCCCCCCCCAAAAAAGTTACTTTCCATCCTACACCACTGAGATGCCCAGAAAGGTGTGACCCCCTCCCCCACACACACACTCTTTTGGAGCTCCCAACGCCTCTGAGCAGTGGCAAGTCTTCATTCAGAATTAATTAATAAACTAACATGGTTGACGGCATTTGCGAAGTCAATAAAGACTCATTCAAATGAAATCTCGATTGAAAAAATTTCCTGCGTTGATTCAAAGAATGAAGTGTGTGTATGATATATTTTAGATTCAAATGGATGGAAAATTTCAAATGTTAAGAAAAGCGAACCTATGGTTCGCTTTTTCCGACCATTTCAAATATTCCAGACAATTGAATTTAAACATAACAGGCCATAACAGCGTCGAATTCCGTACATAATTTGCCTCTTGGTTTGAGGCCTTGTGAGGGGGTTCGGCTGGAGAAAAAATTATTACAACCGCTCATCCCTTTTCCTAAGGGTCTGCATTCAACTTTATATTCAGTCATTGGGGGGGGGGGGGGGGGGGGGTGGCGTTGCGGTAACCGGTTCTCGTCTCAGATCACCGAAGTTAAGCAACGTCGAGCCGGTTAGTCCTCGGATGGCTGACCATCTGAGCGATCGATTCGGACTCCCGCGCTGTGTCCTTGGGCAAGGCACTTAACCCCCATTGTCCACATGGGGGCACGATGAAGTCGTGTACTAAGGCATACTGCACGTCGATGGTGCGCATGTATTCAACCAGTCTAACCCTGTCTGTGCTGCTGTGCAGAGTTACGATGTTGGGGAGCTGGCAACTGCTCGTCGTTGCTCGGTGGTTCTCGGATGGGTGCCCATCTGAGCGATCGATTCGGACTTCCGCGCTATGTCCTTGGGCAAGGCACTTAACCCCCATTGTCCACATGGGGGCACGATGACGCCGTGTACTAAGGCGAACTGCACGTCGATGGTGCGCATGTCTTCAACCAGTCTAACCCTGCCTGTGCTGCAGTGCGGTGTTACGATGTTGGGGAGCTGGCAGCTGCTCGTCGTTGCTCGGTGGTTCTCTCCGGGTACTCAGGCTTCCTCCACCCATAAAACTGCCACGGTCATGATTTGTCATTGTACATAAGTATGTGACCTTAAACAACAACAAATAAATAAATAAACAAATAAATAAATAAATAATTCAAGTCATTCAAGTCATTGCGCTGGATTCCGAAATGTTGCGAACATTCTACTTTACGACAAAATGTTAAACACGATAGTTTTACGATAACTGATTGACGTATGTGATATACGAAAGCAACAGTTGTTAATTGGTGCATACCACTCTAACACTGATTGTTACAATTGCAATTATTACAAAAGAATGCACTTCTGTTCTGCGACTGACCTGTACTAAGATTTAGTAGGGAATGTTTTGAAGAACAAAAAGAATGGAAATTGTTACACAGTGTACTGCGAATACACATTATAATAATGATGATAATTAATGAAGAACAACCATAGAAACTTAATCGGGCTGAAAATATCAATGACAGTTAACCACGAAACACACGCCAGACACGTGTCCACGTTTGTTTGGTTAATGCGGGATTAATTTTAAGTGGCAATCAGTTATTGATGACAATTCCTCGTGTCCGGAATGGTATTTCATGCGAGAGTTCAAATGGTGCGTAGCGAAATGTTGTCCATAAATAACACTGTATTGGCGAGTGTTGTTTCCAGATAGAGCGTTGGAGCAGTTGAAAAGAAGCATAGCTCAAAAAAAGTTACTAACATTTCTGGAATTGCTTCCAGGTACAGAACAGTCGTCGTGCACTGGTCGTAATCCACGCGTAGGAAGTGATATCCACGCATGCGTTTACCAGGTAATACAAATCATCATCAGCAAAATTTTAATTAATGAAGCACCGGGTTGCACCCGGTGCTTCATTAATTAATTTTTTGTTGATTATTCCTATAATTCGTGTTTGGAATCTGATATCACTGCATCCGCGGAAATATTGCTCACTCGCGAAAAGTCATCAGTCAACAGCGGCCGAACAGTAGTCGTTTTTATATCAATCCATGCCACACCGTATAGATCAGACCAATTATTCTGTTGGCAGGATAATGCTGGGAACAGGTCTTAAGGGGGTCGACAGGCCTTAAAATTTGTCCAGATGCACAAGAATTAGTTTTGAGTTTCGCGACCTCCTGCTGCGAAAATCAATTTTCAAGTTCTTTAATAATTTAGAATTTGAGAGTAGTGTTGGTTATAACCTTGTGAGTACAACCAATGTAAATTCCACAGCACACACCTCACACATATATTGTCTAGGGTTTAACACTTAAGGACCTCGCTCGGGTTTTGGTGAGTATCATGACTTACATGTACATGTAGAACCCATGTTCCAACATAGAGGCTTTTGATGCTATTGCTGATGGACGTTATAGAACCTTATCAGTGTTTTTTTTAATAATAATAATAATAATAATAATAATAGTAATAATAATAATAATAATAATAATAATAATAATAATAATAATAATAATAATAATAATAATAATAATTTTAAAGCCTAGAGTCCACACACGATGCTCAATGACTGTACAATAATTGCATACACACATACACACACATACACATACATTCTCTCACAGATACATTGATACATGGATCACCATTATCATTTATTTTACGGAAAACTTGGCTGCCTGTATATTCTTCAGATCTTTAAGACGCTTTCGGAATCTATGACAGGAATTAAATGGACATTTTTGGACAATCAGTGTTGATTAATAACAATAATAAAATGATTGTAGTTGTTTTCTTTACAAAAATCATTTGCGAGAATTGATTCTGATTCTCGTGTGAATTTTAAGCCTCGGAGTGTGACGTAAACGTCTCCAAGCTAGTAGCACCCTCATCTATTTTTGTTAATTTAACCTAACATTAGTTAAACTAGATAGTTGTTTCTGAACATGTTTCCACAACTAACTGCTTGTACTTACAATACATAACCTTTAGACACCAGAGTTGCATTATTCTTTAAAAAAGTATAGAATTACGGTGTTCGGGGCTTTAACACGATACCACTTAAAATAATGACCAGAAACCAGTGGAAGACATCAAACGTCAACGATATAATAAATCGTTGAGCTGCATTCATATTGCCACATCCGAAGCAAGGACATCCGACATGAGCGTGGTGAGTAAGTCAAAGTGTCCGAACTTATTTGTCCTGCAGCAGACATCTCACGAAATATAAAACTTTAGGTTGAGCAGAGACGTGGGAACCGGATGTACATAGGGTACGTGCTACACGAGACTTTTTCCCGAAATAATGTGAGAGAGAGAGAGAGAGAGAGAGGGAGAGAGAGAGAGAGAGATGGACGGATGGATGGACGGAAACAGCAACAGGGACTGAGAGACGAAAATAGAGACAGAGAAAGCCAACATTATCGTTGCCAACCCGTCATTGTAGTCGTAGCTTGGGATGAGCAGCAATGGCATGCACAGACTGTTTACTCATCAGATGTGGCGGGAGATTCTCTCCTTCGATTTGTCTCTTCAACGACCATTAACCCTTTACCCAAAGTGGACGATATCAAAACTTATTATTTTAAATATCATTTTTAATTTTTTCAAAAGATTTCAACCAAACCATATCATGTGACCCCCCTCATTGGAACGAGCTCAATGAGCTCGTTCCAATGAGGGGGAGGGGGGGGGGGGGTCACATGATATGGTTTTGTTGAAATATTTTGAAAAATTTATTTCTTTCAACCGCTCAATTTACATATCACGCGGGCGGATGCGGGCGATTTGTTAGGTAAAGGGTTAAGATCGAGAAAAAATAAACGTTTTGACTCCATATTCAACGCATTTCTCAAGTGGGCAGAAATATCGTTAAATATGAAGCCAAGAAGCACCCAGGTCATCACTGATATATATTATGCAGGGGTGCCTTTTATAACTTTGCACCCCCACCCCAAGGTAGAACGGATTCCTCCGCCCTTGAGGTGGGAAAGGAGTGTGTATTCTATTGGTAAGCGTCCTGTGGTCGTCTGCTTATAGACATCCTGTAGAAATCGAAAAAACATAGTGCTAGATAAGTTCCAGATAAGAACATTTGTTACATTTTGATTCTTCAACGATAATTCCAAAAGCCTTGACATCATTTCTTGGGAAGCTTTCTCTGAAAGCATCCCAAGAAATCCTGTCAAGTCTGGGAATTATCAACAGAGGAAAATTCACTCCGACCAGTACCGGTTCTGGATATTTCATTCACATTGCGTCAGTTGTTGCTTTCTGAATTTAGAACAAGAGCAATGCGAGCTGGTAGCTTCATAATACTGCCACTTAAAGTAAAATCAATCATTTTGCATGGTAAAATTGTCGGAAACCGGGGCTTTGTCGCTGCTGGGGGAAATAGATTTACGCCGCCGCGTATTCAGCCAAAACTCAAGGCGTGTCGTCTGAATCCGTGCGTGAACATGTGTCTCGCCGTAAAGAACCTGCCCGTTTCACTTTGTTGGGGTGGTTCTTATCCGGAAGGGGTCAATGACTTTTCCTCGAAAAGCATATATCAAGAAGGGTTCACTGGAAACAACAATTTTAATGCATATATATTAACCCTTTACCCAACGAATCGCCCTTATCCGCCCGCGTAATATGCAAATTCAGCAGTTGAAAAAATATTATTTTTCAAAAAATTTCAACAAAACCATATCATGTGACCCCTCGTTGGAACGAGCTCGTCGAGCTCGTTCCAACGAGGGGTCACATGATATGGTTTTGTTGAAATTTTTGGAAAACAATTTTAAAAAATGATATTTAAAATAATAAATTTTGATATCGTCTGCGTTGGGTAAAGGGTTAAATAAGTATGGTAATTGTTTTACATTAAATCCAAATGAATAAGAAAAATCAGAACATCAATCACCCCCAACCCACACAGTTTTTGAGTCACTTGCGGGTCCGCATACTCTGTTGTCGCTGTTTGTTTCTTCCTTCTCGCTGATGTTTGTTCTTTGGTGGCCTCTTCACTTCACCCCTTGAATGCCGTCGCACAGCCACTAACGTATTGTCACTTCACAGGACACCTTTGCTCTACCGTGTGACGGAATGTCACTGTACCATTGCCATCGCACGGCCACTAACAAACGCATTGTCACTTTAGTTTATCGCTTTCCCTGTAACAAGTGACGGAATGTCACTCTACCACTGCCGTCGCACGGCCACTCAGGTTTTGTCACTTTACTGAACGCTTTTCACTTAAGCAGTCGCCACCAATAGGGTTAAATTCTCCTCTACGTTTATCTCAAAATAATGTTTATACAGGCAAGCCTACTCTGCCTACGTATGTCTTGCCATCTAGAACAGATATGCAGTCTTCCTAAATACTAATAGCTCCCTGAGCTCATACTTTCTATTTCTGACCCTACATTCAGATATGGCCACCGACTTGGTCCGCGACTGCCCCTATTCTAAATATGAGAAACTGTGGCTCTCCTACACTACAACGTGCCTGTACTTTCGCACCGATCCGGCACCTCCTCTAATCTATAGCATGGGACATCCCCATATCTTCCACTGTGAACCACAGCCTTACACCATTCAGACTGGAATGGATTTTTCGAGAACACCCACCCCCCCCCCCCCCGATTTTTATTTCGATAGCCAGAATATCAATTCTCATTTTACATGCTCCTCTTGAACTTGGCCGCTTCGATCTATCTTAATTTAATATTCGCTTTAAATTTCCTTTGAAAGACTCGAATTTCGATATATCCCGGTATTCAGTGACAGGCTAGATGCCTAATATGGGTGTGTGTCCAGAACATGTGTGATGTACTGTTTTTTACAACAATTACCTATTAACTGGCCATAATTACGAAGATAGTTACTGCAGGAGACCACTGGTCTTCCACTTCTTTAATCTCTTATAAAACAGCTCATATGGCATTCAGAAAACGTGCACTTTATTGCCATTAAATTCATACTTAATTAGCAGCGCATGGATTATTGGTGGTCTGTTTAAGTGACAAATCGGTTTTCGGGGTCGGTCATATACCACTATCCTTACGCTTTATAATAACCCCAGTGAGAAAGATTATCGAAAACATATACGCTTTTAAACAACAAAATCGAAAATTAAAGCTATCACCTTGACAAAAATACAGCCTGCTCATTTCAGTTGAATCCAATCCTACTACGACCTGCAATAAGACCCATCACTTCATGTTAGATAGACACAAACCATGCTTGCCATATTGAACCTGCACTTTATTTGATAGATGCAAACCGTATTGGACATGCACGAATCCTGATTATCAAACAAAAGCTTTCTCAAGTCATCTCTAATCCGCGAAGCCAGGCGTGTTTTCATTTCGCCTTTGTGTAACTGTTGCCTCGAAAATCTTCGAACTTCATCGACTTCAGTGACGTCACGAGAGGCTCGTTTGAGACCGTCATGAAGCGGATTTTTTTTCAAAAGATGCGACCCTCATTTTCTGGCGATTCATAATTGACGGCGAGGTACTGCGGTATTGAGCGGACATAAAATGAGGCACTCAGACACTGCCATCCGAACCCTGGTGTGAATATCTAACAACTGTACCGTATACAAAATGATTTAAGCGACGATGCTGATATTGAAAGGTAGTATCGCGCCTTGTGTGTGAAGTCCAATATGTTAATTAGGAAGTTCGGAAAATGCAGTCCAGATATAAAATCTGTTTTATCTGATAACCATAGAGTATAACAACCGTTGTATATACTTGAAGTATATACAACGGGTGTTGTATATAATTATAATTTATGCGAACGGCCTTTGACCTCGTTCGATTCCATTTTCATTCATTCATAAACTTCGTAATGCAAGTCTGAATTCTACGTTGAAGGAGCAAGTGAAATTTAATCGAAATATATATGACATATTTTCTATAAGTATAAACGTGTAAATTTTCAGTTTAGTTTGCTGTAATAAAGAAATAATTACAACCTACTTCATTCAAAACCTTACTAGACTGTCAGTAATGTGTAATGCGCTATTTATAGCTACGTCTACGTCCACGATCAAAGTACTGCTCCAATTACACGTTCATCTGCCACGTGAAAAAAACGTTTCGTACGAATTGTAAACAAAAACAAAAGTGGACCATAATTAATGGAAATTGGAAACTTCTCGATTGAATACACACTATCATCGTCGCCAGGTAGATCTAAAAACACATGAATAATAGATCAACTGCAACCAGTGGATATGACTGTACAGCAACAACCAAAAAATCGCGTTTGCTTTGTCTCATTTTCTACGGAGGCCCGTGGGAATGAGCATAAAGTGAATATAAGCCTCAACTTGTGAAACTGCTGTTTGTTATCAGATAAAAACAATATACATATAGTATTTTTTTATATCTGGTTTATACAACTCGTTGAAATATAGTTAATATTTTCTCGGCAGAGCCTCGAAAATATTAACTATATTTCAACTCGTTGTATAAACCAGATATAAAAAAATACTATATGTATATTGTCTATATATTGCACTCACTTGTGGGTGAAATTCTTTAAGTACAATATGCGCCACATAACTGTTTGCTATAACAATGCCTATCGTTTACTTTTGAAATATGACCGGTTCTGTTGTGCTAGCACAATGTTCGTCTCCAACTCTGCCCCTACTTTCCCGATGCTTATACGCAAAGCAGTGTACCGATTTCGAGAAAAAGTCAACCAACTCGAGAATGCTTACACTCACACCATTTGTTCTTCGGACTTAAGGTTTAAGTCTGAAACATTTAGACATTGGAACGAAATCCTGTACCTACATATCCCCTGAAATTCCAGTACATGTACATCTATGATTGCTCCGGTAGCCCTATCTTGTATTATTTGTATATGCAATACTTGATAAATAGCCTAGAAGCCTTGCATAATATATAATTGTCGACGCATACTTTGTATATGGTTTATACATAGTTTATATTAATATTTCTATATTATGTTCACTCTTTCTACGAACCTGCATCTTGAGTCTGAAATAAAGATTTATCATATATATGACTTGTCCGTTTTGTTCACATCAAAACATTTGATATTTTTTTTTTATATTAAGCAGTGATAAATAAAGCCTTCTGTCAATTTCATTGGTCAGTTTCAAAACTAGACAATTTGATTGGCTGAACAAAATAAAACTGGGCCACACTTTCATAATTTGCATAATTAGAGTTGGGAGCTTTCATTGGTCAATTTCAAAACTGGACAATTTGATTGGCTAAACAAAATACAACTGGCTGCCATTTGCATAATTTCAGTAGGGAGAATTTACGTTATCTGTCCTATTTAGGGTGGGTTATATTGTATTAATCTTTTACCTACAAGAAAAACGCCATTCATTTTTTTTATATTTTCAGTTTTTGCTTCCAAAACATAGGTTATGACCCCCCATTGGAGCGAGCTCAACGAGCTCGTTCCAATGAGGGGTCATAACCTATGTTTTGGAAGCAAAAAATGAAAATTTTTAGTTATACGAAGATGTTGTTTTTCCAAGTGCCGTCAGCAACTCAAGTTAGGTGATGGGTTAAAAAGTCATACTAAGTGGCTAATTTGTGCGTGCGTGTGTGTCATATGATAAATAGAATATGAAATTAGTGTTTCTCTCATATAATATTTATGAAACTCGTCCGAATTTTCCGTATGGGCTCGCCAGAGGCTCGCCAAAACGGAAAATAGACTCGTTTCATAAATGTTAGATGAGAAAAACACTCATTCCATATCCTCTATATATTATTATATTATTATTATTATATGCTCGTTTACTTTGGGCTATGGGTCCTGTCCTTGAGGTATCAATGACTTTAAAATATTACAATGGGTATGTGCGGTGAATTTATTAACATGAATGTACACATTACTCCCACTTCTTCCACTCAAACAAAATGCATATACTGGCATCATAGTTAGTCCTCAAATTCTGTTTGGAATCTCCGCCCTCGTTTTACTCGATATTTGAAGCTGTATCGGCCCGCAGATTACAATCATTCCCCATGCTCTGTCCCACAGCAGTATGCGCTGCTGATAAATGACCTGATGTTAATGACTTCGCTATTGACCTCGGAGCTGATGTTACGTCCAGTTGCCATATGGCTGTTACGTCTATTGTCATGGTAACCCATGCAGGTGGTCATGTTGTGGCGCTATTCCCATAGTGATACGGCGTTTACGAGCATCGCGTGTTGTTGGGATAACACGTGTTTCTTTTGTACATTTTGTGTGAAAGACGCCACCATTTTGATTTCTATGGTGACACGACTTCGTGGTTGATAAAGGGTTGGCTGGCATCTAACATAGTTGGGGAGGCGGAGAAGGGGTCTTACGATATGATTGATTATATGGAGAGTATAATGTGGGAGGCCATATAATTAACTGGTTGAGTACTAGAAGCCACTATCAGGGTTTTCATAAAAAATGAGGGGCCCAGGGCAAACACCAACATTTTCCTTGCGTATGTTTCATGTTCAATCAAATTCAAATAATATTTTGTTTTAATAATTTGTTCTATTGCAAATTATTGGAGAGTGCCTATGGGCACTCTCCAGTAATTTGTAATAAAACAAATTTTGAACAGCAAATTCAGATCACCAAAACAAAATCTAGCCCTCAACCGGTTAATGGCAGGATGCCGAATTGTCTCTAATGTCCCGACAACTACCAGAAAACCGAAATGGACTATAATCCCCGCCCCCAGGGATGCCATCATGGATGGGACTTTATTTGTGCGAGTAGCACGTAGTGTACGATGGCCGTTAACCATGTACGGTGCATTGAGATAACTCCGGTAGCACAGATCCCAAACTTTCAGTAGAATCGCTATTTTCCGTTTTTTCTGGCCCGTACAGACTAGTAGTGAACCTGGTTATAATTTGTTTCGTGGTTCTGGAGTATTCAATAGAGTGAGTATTGAGTGTGTGTGTGTGTGTGGGGGGGGGTGGAGGGGGGGGGGGACTTTCCATTTGGAATGTTTGATTACCGCTGTATTCTGTCACCGTTATTGACGTCTATCCACACTATCACTTGTAACCTTCTGTCACTGTATCACTTCTGGCTTCCACAACTACCGTTTCCGGCCAGTACTGCAGCCTCTTGTTACTTGCCTACTATTATTATTAACTCGGTTCACTGCCGTCTCTAAGAAATCCTACAATTGTTTTCTACCTTGACTTCACCTATCTGTCCCGTGGTCGACATTCACCAATGCTGTCTTCATACAATAAGAACGTTTCCAACAGCCACCTTGTGATTACCAGTATTGGTCCAATACTGGTGTATTTCACCATTACTACGCAGCTGTAGCGATACTCTCTCCTATCAAAGAACGACTAGTCGCTTCCGCTGTAAGTGAGATTTCTTTTGAAAGACTGTAAGTGTTATGCTTTTTGTTCACTACGTGCCTATGTTTCTGGTCCCATGCTTTCCACAAGTAGTCGAATGCAGACTGTCTAGTCGTAGTACTCTTGCCCCATAGGCAAGAAAGAAATTTGAAAACCTACAGCTCTACCATCCTGGTATTGGAATACCAGGATGGTAGAGCTGTAGGTTTTCAAATTTCTTGTTCGGTTTCGGTTTTGGTTTTCCAGGTGGAGTAAAACCTCAGTTCGGTTCGGTTTTCGGTTTATTCATGAGGCCAAATAAAATTCAATAAAACTCATTCTTATGTCCGGAGTCATAACTGAATGGCAATGAAATTGAGAGAAACTCAATGAATGCCCGAAATAAGCTATAATACATGAAGAATCAGGAAGGCCAATATAATAATTACCAAAATATACAGAACTTTTATTGTGCTTGGCCATTTTTCGAGGTCTGACACCTACACGCAACTTGAGGAAAGCTGCAAACACAACTAAACTGAAATGTCGGAAATTCACAGAATGCAGCCTTCCCAGAGTAGTGAGAGTACCCAGACACTGCCATTGGCAGTGTCTGGGTACTCTCACTACTCTGGGATGGCTACATTCGGTGAATTTCTGCAGCAAGAGAGTATTTAATAAAAAACGAAAAACCTTAGATTACGGGATGTCGACGGTTTCGGTTTCGGTTTTAAAAAAAACTAAAAACATCAGTTCGGTTTCGGTTAACCTACAGCTCTACAGGATGGGTATATAAGCATCTTGAAGAGAGGTCTCAGTGAGGTATTACCTCAGTACCCCTCGCGTCCCTCACAAGATGTAACTGCAGGTGCTTTTTGCATCAACTGGCTTTATCCACTGTTGTTCATCATCTGATGATGGATCTCTATGTCAAATATCACCTCGAATACCGAGAGGGGGATATAAGGAAGCTGAGATTTGACCTCAACGGAGTATTTTCTCATTGCCCTCACACGGTAATATGACAAAACAACTTTATCTGCAAGCATGGACAGGACATAGAAAAGGAATTCTAAGGGTGGAATTCCTCGAAATATGGTTACTCAATACTCAGATAAGAGTATAATGGCAGTTGGTTGAAAACTCAATATTTTTTTTCATAATCGTCAGTGCTTCATACGGGGAAATGGGATTCCACAAGAATAGACAGACTGTAGAAGGGATTCCGTAAGTTGGTTTCTTACTTAATTTCGTGAATTGAGATTCCTTGGCCTGGCATGAACTCTCGAGGGTATTCCTTTTCCCGACTTAAAAGCAAGAACATTCGTTAGATTTTTTGAAACTTTGAGTTCACTGTTCAAAACTGTTATGGAAATCAGTCTGGGACACAAAATGTTACCGGGGAATGCACGTGAAGGGCGGACCTGGAGACATTTCTGATTTTTGAAACTAACGGAAAACTGCTTGATTATTGATGTTTCACATAGAGGGCATTTCGATGGCATTTTTGCATCATCTTTGTCGCTCATTCGAAAAAAAGGTTGCAACAAAGGAGGCGCTCGGATACCTAAAGCCGACCAAAGTTCGGATCAATGGGAGAAAATTTAGATTTTTGTAACTGAAAGAGTCCTGGTATTTTCTTGCATCTGAACGACCAATGACAAACTAGATTTCTGGTATATCGAAATCACATAGAGAGAATTTCGAAATACAGCCAATCTATGCAATTTCACCTTTTGATCACCTTCACGAACTTACATACACCAACAGGTGTTGGACTGCACCAGATTTAGAGGCCACATGGGGCTCCTAATTGGGGAACACCGGCAAATTTCCCGGTGGACATACAGACAGTCCGCGTCTGTCCTTGTTTTTGTTTTCACTGTTCACTTCTCTTTGATCTTCGTTCTTTTTAAACATCAATCCGCTTTCCGTTCATCTTCCTTCTCCTCCATGTTCCGTTTTCAGTCTTCGTTGTCTTCTTCGGTCCGTAAATTGACAGTGATACAGTTAAAACTAGAAGTCTTGTCATGAAATGCGCACAAATAACACATTAATCTACGCGTTATGACTATAGTACGGCTATCAAATTATGTACATGTGGCCTGTGCATAAGCAGTGTTTCACCCAATGGACCTCCGGGTAACCCGGAGGTCCATTGGCAGAAACATTGCCTGTGTTTGTTATGAGTAAACAAGAGAACCTGCCATGTTTTGGATGTCATGCGGCATGGCAATTGTACACAATTCCTACGCGCAATTAAGCCTAGATAAGCGCACAGTTCGTGAGAGGACTTCTAGTTTTAGCTGTACGTTGTGGAGCATTGTTATAGAACTCCATATAATTCTTAACTATCTGGTTATATTTCTGCATCTCTTAGTGTCCGTTCATGAATCAGATTTTCTGTAATCTTTATCATGTCTCGGCTCATTTCCAAAGCAGTCCGTTTGTTTCAATCTCTGTTGACTGGACGTCCAACCAAACCAGCATTGTGGAGTTTGGGTTCCCATAAGACATACCACTTCTCTTCAGAGATCTTAGATCTTGGATTAGTTTAGTCTTCGTCACGTGGTATGTTTCTAGTCATTGGTGACCATGACTTTGTTCATAGCTGCCTGTCTGCTGCGGGTGTGACACTTCCATCGGTTCCAATAGTTTTATCTTCGAATCGTAGTTTTCTAATTGGTCCAATGTATTCTCAGCGTGGCGCTGTTTTATTTCTCTTGTTGAGTGGATCACCACGTGTCTGATTAGATAATTTCTCCTTTGTGAACAACTTTGTATACCCGGGAGCATGGCATTTTCTTGGGTTCTTCCGTCTCTGAAACATTTTAAATAACAGAAGGATTCCCGGCACTCCTTGCAGGCTATGTTGACTCATCTCTAGTCAGAAACCAAATGACAGTGTTTGGAAGCTCGGTCCCCTTTCTGCCTTCAAGAGGTTATGTCAAATATCGGAATTCTACTCGGAGTCGGCTAGGAATCCTATTTATATTTTGCGCCCAAAATATAGCTTAGGAATCTTCATCGAGCTCGTTTCAATTCGAACTCGGAAGCTTGCTTTATGACAAAATACGAATGTCTATCGTTATTCATTTTTGTGTTACAAGAGGGTGGTATTCTATTCATGGTTGTTTGGATTCATGCCGTTCACACCTCGCTTAATTAGTTTTCAATATTTAAAAAAAAAACAAGTTGTCAATCACACAACATTTAAGTTTATCCGGTTTTTTCATCAAAATTAGTGTTTGAGACGTAGTATATTTTCTTTCCCTTCCCCGTGGAAACTCCGGGAAGTGAAGCCGTGTTTGTTTACTGTGGTAAACACGCTTTGTTTTACTAGTAACATAGGACCCAGTCATCAATGCTTGGAGTGGAAACCTCTAAAATGGGCAACATGGGTATAAACGATTGACTAAATTTGTCTGTATCTCCATGTTGTGGTCATGATCAGCCGTTGTGCATAAATATATTACCTTAAACACAAATAAACAAATAAATAGTTTCTTTCCTTACATTTCCTTTTACATTGTTTTTGTCATCATTGATATATGCAGAATACTTACTGTTTTTGACCAGGTGTCGCAGGATACAGGGGTTAAGTGATGGAGGAAAATTTATGTTCTTATCAGTGCTCAGCCGACATCCAGTGACTGACGTCTGAACCCCAGTTCGAACGTAAACCTTGCCACCTTATCAATGTCCTATCCGCTTGGAACTCTTAGGATTCCTGAAGGTGCCTGTGGCTTACAACGCCAAAGGGTGATCAACGATAATTCACTGAAAATATTATTTACTAACATGTACGAAGAAATATAATATGAGACAAATTACTCACAAAATTATCCATAAGAATACACTAATTACGAGAATAAAAGTTTATTCTCTCGACGTCTCCCACAGCTAGTTGTGTCCGATGGATCAGCCTCACATCATCTTCATCTTCTCACGGTTTGTGATGAATACAAAGTGTCTGTTCACTTCTCGTTGCTTCCTCATCGCAGGGTTAACTTCGCCGTCAGTCGGGCTTAACTCATATAATGTTCTGCTTGTGTGACTCTATCAGCGTTCTCACAGTTCAATCACAATTCAATCGGCGTCTACCACAGTTCACGACCACTTTGCGCCTTGCCTGGCTCTCACGGGGGTAAGTTATTCTTCGCCTTCAGATATATACTTAACAAAGCCTACATAATAATATTCTGCAAAGTGTTCTCAACATCACCAATTCTCGCACCGCTTAAAACTATCTTATCTCGCGAGCTATTCCAGCGCTTACTCAAGCTCTTAACACGGTTTCTAGACCTCAACGTTACAGCTTTTACTTCTGTGGCTACTTTGCCACTACGGTTCGCAACCGTTAACAAACTACAATCGGTTCCTTACAACCCTCACAGGGTTACGACAATACGCGGACTTTCAATCTCGGTGCCTATGACCCTCGACGGCCAAGGCTAAATTCGGGCCTTCTCTGAATGCCCTCAGGCCAGCTGCCTCTCAGAATTCTGCGTCACTCTTTATACAGTCGGATCGCAAAGTTTAAACATATTAATTCTGATTTGACGAGTGTTTTGTAATTCGATATGGATAGAGATATAAATGCGAATTTTCGTTTGAGGTGAAGCCTTTCGACATTTCGGAGACAGGATAGATGCGTAATATGGGTGTATGTTCAGACCATATGTGATGCACTCCTAACAACAATTAGATTTTAACTGGCTTTAATTACCGAGATAATGATAACCGGAGAGAATATTGTCTCTCTTAGTACTGATATGTCATCAGATAGCCCATGTGCGTTCAACACGTGCGCCACAATGGACATTAAATTTCATGCCTAATTAGCAGAGTTTGAATTATTGTTAGTATGACAAATCTGTTTTCAGGATCTGTCATATACCTATCTCTACGCTTTACATTTAACCCAGGCAGAAATATTATCGAAAATATTTACACTTTTAAACAAGAAAATCGCCGCTTTTAGCTATCACCTTGACACCAGGCATTATAATTACTGTAAGAAAATATAAGTTTTCATGAGCGACTGAAAGTCGCTTATGAAAACTTAGATTTCCATGCAGTTACAACTGGGATAATTCTTACACCTACTCAAAAATAGTAGGTTTTATTTTAAGTTTATGCCACCCTGTGCTTTAATTGTAATTAAAAGGCCCCATTGTCGAAAAGCGAGGGGATATCGCTCTGTACTTATTGCGTACTTTACGGCCGCCGTGGACTGGTCACTTTCCATGGACGCCGTAATATTATATTCCAAACACTAATCATGGGAATAATCATAACAAATTTAATTAATGAAGTAACGGGTACAATCCGGCCGGTGCTTCATTGATTAAAATGTTGCGGATGATGCCCGTTATTACCTGGAAAACGCATGCGTGGATATCACTGGCGGCAAGTGGATTACGACCAATCCACGAAGACTGTACTGTAATGCGCGTCATGTACGGAGATAGATGTCTCGTACATCGTGACCACAGATATACAGTACGTGGAGAGTGGATTGTTGCTAAATCACCCGCGGAGTGGAGTTGTCACCCAAGCTATAACTTTCAATGTGTATACATATCGACAAAAAAACACAAGCAATGTTTCAGCCAATGGACCTCCGGGTTTAACCCGGAGGTCCATTGGCTGAAACTTTACTTGTACTGTTTTGCTTTGCAACAAATTTGCAATTATTGCTTGGGAGGAATCTCCACTCTGCGGGTGATTTAGTGATAATACACTCTCCACGTACTGTAATACGAAAAATATTTCTTTGGCATCGTCAATAATGTAGCACATATTGAAATTCTATAACGCTGTCATTCTATTCTCTCCTATATTTTTGCCGCTTTTGACTCAGTCATTCTTTTCACTGAAATTTCTGTTGATTTCATCAACTGTACTGTTTTACAACTGCCATTTTTTTGTTTAAGACCATCGCAGTTATACGTTTGATCACTGTATATAAGACATTGTGAACATATTACATGTATGTCTCCACGTCTACGACCTTTTAAAGGGCCATATATCAACAGAAAATACTGACACTTATTCGAGAAAAACTTCAGCATCGGCTAAATACAGAAAAAATATGGCATGAGATTAAATGAATTCGGTGTTCATTGCGAATAGAAACTAGTTAAAAACTTAATTAAGAAAAAACAGTGGCAGTAAATCGATCCCAAGTGTCTACAGTTTGGATGCTGGCTCGATTTATATAATCTATTATATAAATTACTAGAACAAAACACATTCAATTACATTCTCTATTCTTTGCTAAAGCAACAAAGGAATGGTTGGATCCGGAGTTGGGTGTTTCCCCCACCAACTATTTTTGCAACTCCTTTTTACAGGACCGAGACTTCAACAAGTACTCTTATCATACTGCTATAACTTATGGGAGGGTCGCCTGTTGTATAAGTCGTTACAAATAGAGGACGGCTCCAATTGGCTGTTACTTGTGGTTGAAAGATGGCGTGACCAGTCCAGAATGATCGACCACCACTGTTAAAGATATTGTAAATGATTTCAGCGCGTGCTGTCAGGTTGCCACGTAATTCCGACGCCCACTTTGTTCACTGGAGGCCGCCATCTTGGTTCTTTTAATTACTCCGCTCATTTCAGTTTCCTCTTTTTACCCGGTCCTCTTCACACCCCCTTTTTCACCTGTTTGATTCCATCTCTCCCGATTCATTCATCCGTTCCATTTCCTGCTTATCATTCTTCTACTCATTCTCTTATTCGTTCATTGATACATCATTAAGTCATTCACTTTTAACTGTGAACCCATTTATTTTCTTATCTTAGTTATTTTTCTTTATTTTATTTTGTTTATATAAATTATAAATTAATCTGTTATTTATTTATTTATTTGTTTATTTATTTGTTTATTTATTTAGTTAGTTAGTTAGTTAAGCTGTTCCACTTTTCACTTTCTCTCATCCACTCTTTCAATGATTTGTCCATTCATAATTCCTGCATGCCTTCATTCTCTCCTTTCGTTTCACCCATTTCATTGCAACCTCTTTCATTCCCTCCCCTCTCCACTTCTTTCCTTTCCTTTCACCTGTTTCAATGTATTCTTCCGCGCTTCATCCTTTATTCATTCGCTCATTCATTCTCTACAGTCAATCGATTTTTTTGCTGTAAACTCCTTTATTTAATAATTTGTTTGTTTAATCGTCAATCCATGACACCATATGACGGCAATTTCGGGTAGGGTGATGCTGCACCCAACCTACATGTGTATATACCACAGTGTTAATTGTGTTCCCAATCTAACTTTTAATTACAAACTATTACTGCAACAGATTGTGACTATAAATGTAGCAGAATTATCGTCTAACCCCTTTCATCATTTGAACAATGCCCGGGTCTTAATGCCCTTTTATCTTCATCTCGGAATAATATATTCTAGGTATGCCTTGTGTACATGTCCAGCGGGAGAGCATGGTGGTATGTCGGTGAATAATGGCGGATAGCATTTCACTCGACGAGGTGCAGGTGGATGTAGTGTATGACTTTATACGGCTCTACAATAAGAAAGTATGTCCCTTGCCAGAAAATGACGAATCCCCATTTAACAACCTTGCAAGTGATTATAATTACTTTTCGCCGGTACCATCCCATAAGTTACACATCCCATTTGTCACACAGTCTAAATGACTATATAAACACCACCCTTGCACACCTATTATTGGTGTTAATAGTCTGTTCTGAATTAATTTCATTCAGTGACCATTTTCATCATCAGGGGATTTAAAAAAAAACAACAACAAATTAAATGGGTTTTGATGTTTATTGCTAATAAATATGCAACATGGCAGATAAATAAATGAAGAAAATAATAATAACATGAAATTTTTCAAATACAACAAATTAACCTGATAGAATATTTGGACTACACATAATATTACACAATGATACACGAAAAGCAGATAAATAAATAGAGAAAACTTACAATGAAAAATAAAATAAATGAAAATAATAATGAAATGGAATCTTTCAAATACACAAGATAATAAATAGTGATTGACAAAGCAGATAAATAAATAGAGATAATATATAACAAATTAACCTGATAGAATATCTGGACAACACATAATAATAATACACAATGCTACACAAAAAGCAAATAAATAAATAGAGAAAATATACAATGGATTATACAATGGATTAATCAATAAAATTAATTTAATTATAAAATGAAAAAAAAACCAAAACAGATAAATAAATAGCGACAATATATAATGAAATAAATAGCTACAGTCTAATGGAATGAAATATTTCGATATATATTTTATTTTACATATTAGCCAAGTTTCAACAAATGGCCGACACAATCGAGAAGAGTGCTTCTCATACTTGGGTAGGTTGGTATCACGCCTTCCTGACCTGACTAACTCAACTGTCCAATTTCATCATTGTAAATCATTGACAGGGGAGCTATTTCTTCTCTTGCTCTTTTTCTCATATTGCTGACAAATTTAGTAATTGTTATATTTTCTGGTGGGTGGTTGTGTTGTGTGGTGTTTCTGGTGAATTCATCAATAGTTGTGCAAATACCTTTGCATGATTTTACAGCACATGTCCAGTGCTGACAAAACTTCCTAGTGACATGCTTGTTGTAGATGTAACCTTCAAATAAAACTTGTTGTGTACCACGTTGTGATAAAATGTATTCTACTTTCTGAAGAGCTGCCATGTTTACTGTGGAGAACGGCAAGTGAGGAAAATTTACTGTGGAGAATCCAAAATTTACTCCTTAAATAGGGAATATGCATTATGTTTATTGAACATAGAAGCCACTTCAAAAAAAATGTTTAGGCTAAAAACAACAAATGAAATAAAACTTCAAATGTTTATTAATAATCAAAAAATAAAAAAACAACATAACATTTGTTTTATGTAAAAAAATCAAATCAAATCAAAAAGCCATTCAAGTGATAGTGTTTGTACAGAGTGAACAAGGTATGAGTTTTGAATACTTGAAAAAAAAATAAAACTAATAGCATTATCTGTCGAGGGGTAACAGGTTGTTAACACTCTTTTATTAACTTCAAAACTGTGTGACTAATGACACATTTGGATTGTGTGACAAATGGGATGTGTAACTTATGGGACCAAACCCTTTTCGCCTAGTGATTTTCGGTCAACGGCTAGTAAAATAGACGCAGGATTCTCAATATTTCATTTACATTGCCAAAGTCTGAAGTCTCACGGGGATTCCTTCCAAAACATGTTATACAATTTACAAACATGAAAAAATTTCTTTAACATAATAAGACTTACCAAAATATTCCAAATCCCTCCAGATACGTCGTTCACTCTGAATGGGTATGCCCCGGTTATTAAATGTATGAGAGCCGAAAATGATGATGGTGGAGGAGAAGTTGATCTAAATATTAAACAAAAAGAATACCATATACAGTACATGGAGAGTGTATTATCACTAAATCACCCGCAGAGTGGAGATTCCACCCAAGCAATAATTACAAATTTGTGGCAAAGCATAACCAGCACAAGCAAAGTTTTAGCCAATGGACCTCCGGGTTAAACCCGGAGGTCCATTGGCTGAAACATTGCTTGTGAATTTTGTCGATATGTAAAAAAATTGAAAGTTATAGCTTGGGTGATATCTCCACTCCGCGGGTGATTTAGATACAATCCACTCTCCACGTACTGTAAAGTCAGCAGTGATATTTTCATGCCCCGTGCTTTCAAAATTCTATTTATTGAAATTAAAGATAAACACTCCAAAATTATTAGCGCCACCCATAGACTCAACACACCATCAAAAGCCGACATCAACATCTTCTTATCACAATTAAATGAAATAACGAAAATAAAAAAAAGTTTATGATATGGGGGATCTTAATCTAGACCTTCTAAAAACAAGTACACACTCCAAGACGGAAGAATTTGTTGACCTCATGTTCAGCCAGGGATATTTGCCTTATACTGAGCCAACGAGAGCAACCAGTCGTTCTGCCAGACTGAAAGTCCATATCTTTTCTAATAATGTGTCACGAACAACACTACGGGAATAATCAAATCGGATGTGTCACATCATTTTAGTGTTTTTTACATCGAATCAAAAAACAAAGCATGTGATACACCACACTTTACTCTGAAAAGAATTTTAAATGCAGAAAGAACTGCAGATTTTAAAACACTTCTCTCGCAATGTGATTTTAACCCTGCAATACGGTCGAATTGTCCCATTGAGTCATATGAAACGTTTTCAAACATCTATATGGAAGCCTATGAAATAGCATTTCCTTCAAACGTGTTCGCCAGAACAAAAACAAATTATCAGAAAACAGCCCTGGATGACAAGGGGGCTAGTCACATCCTCCAACAATAAAGAAAAATTCTACAATAAAAAACTCAAAGTCCCCAACTAAGGGAACTCACAAAACTATAAAAACTAGAGTAAAATTGTCAACAATGTCAAAAACCAATGTAAAGCTGCTTATTATAGAGACATCCTAAACGAAAACAAGAACAATATGCGAATAACATGGCGGATTTTAAACGAAGCTATCAATAAAGGAAAACTTGAAGCGGATTATCCTCGTCTTTTATCCAGGACAATATCGAAATAAGCTAGACCCATTATATTACAAAATAATTCAACAATTTCTTTATCAATATTAAAAAAAAACTATATGTTAGACTACATGAACAATAATGTTTCCAACTTTTCTTTTATTCAATACCCACAAATCCATCAGAAGTCAACCGAATAATAAAATGAAGCCAAAACTATCTAAAGACTGCTATGATATCACGACCTGTTTTCTTGAACATACGATAAACGAAGTCTTGGATCATCTCACGCATATAATTAATAATTCATTCAGTAGTACATTAGTACTGGTAAAGTACCAGACAGGATGAAGATCGCGAAGGGAACACCCGTATTCAAAGCATTTGACGAGCACAGCTTTACTAATTACAGACCTATCAGTATACTTCCGGCATTCTCAAACGTAAGGGAAAAGCTTAACAGGTTTAACATTCCATACCCTCATCAATACGGGTTCCGAAAACAACATTGCACGATTCACCCATTTTTCAAACTTCTTAAAAGCACCGGAATAGAAAATAATAAACGGGGGAAAAAACAGCACCTTAGCATAGTTCCTGGACTTGTCAAAGGCCTTTGAAACCATAAATCACAAATACTATTAGGTAAACTGGAAATATATGGTATCCGAGGTCCAGCCAATAATTGGTTTAGAAGACACTTGTCCAACAGGTCTCAGTATGTTATGCCCGGTGAACATAAATCGGACTTAGTCAAACAGAGTTGTGGTGGTCCACAGGGCTCAATCTTAAATATTCATATTCCTGTTATGTCAGTTGCGATTTTTCCTGCTGTCCTGATTGCACTTCGTAAATATGAAAATCAGCAATACACGTAAAAGTCATGCTCTGTGTCTTAATCTGGAATCTTCGTCCTGTGCAACCTGCTGCGCTTCTTCTCTACAGTTGCCTGCAAACATCGCGTATAATGCTATCTGCATGCAATTAAGAAATTGTTAACTTGTTAACAATACATTAAACATATAGACCGATAATCTGCTGCACACATCTAAAGCAGGTGATCTATCGCGAGAGCATTCGCCCTTATTGGTATGTTTAATTTGTAACATTCGACACTCTATACAGTGCCAGCCGACGTAGCCACATTGTCTAAGCATAATGGCCCACCCCTTTGTCGCAGTGTAAATGACACTAACCACAGGATGAGACTTGTTGTCGCCATTAGGTGATAGATAGAGTAGTGGACGGAGTTCAATAAGCAGGTTGTTCTTGCCAACCCCGAAGCACCAACCTCCGGTGGCGTATATGATGGACCATGTGCTTGGCCCCGGAAATGAAATAATTCGACCCTCATTCCCCGTTATTTGTCACGTAAATTGTTCTAAGTTTACTCATTTGGTTACTGTCCGTTTGCAATGACTCTGTCTTCCAGGGGGCGGCAGGTAGACAACCAATCTGGCTATGCCACTTCCCACGGTATACTACTTGTAATATTTGTGCAGAATGTTTATTTCTAACCACTTTATATGTAAATATACTGTGAATAAAGAATCTGAATACGGATCTGAATCTGGTTTATCTGGTGACACGCGATCACCATGACCCAGGAAGGCTTCTAAGTGGGTGTGTTCAAAAGGATGTGCTTGCTTGAAAATGAGTAAATGTAATTACCACAAACAACCCGAAAACTACAGAAAATCACCTGTCAAAATGCGTAGCGCGTAGTGCTATACGAAGGGGGGGGGGGGGGAGGCTCCTCGATTGGAGTATGGCTAATCACCGAAAGCTACCCGAAGATCATCGAAATTGATTTTAATAGATTCGAATGGCAGAATTCTCAGTTTCTGACTATATCCGGCTGCTCCCAGCCTAGTAATCTATCTAGTTATAACGATTCATGATCATGTACGGACACATGTCCTCGACCAAGTTTCGTTATATTTATCAGATCGCTCTATTTGCCTAAACTACGCCCACTCTGTGTTCAAACTCAGTTACTTTCCTTTGGTGATATATGTGGTTTCTAACTAGTCAGTTGAGCTGAAGAGCAAATGTTCCTTGTAATAGACACTCTTGCGACTTTTGGTTCATTTATAAGAAAAAGGGATTTTACACCCCTTTCTGCGAAAGGGAATATGTGAAAGAGATTATGCATCGCTATTATACAGCCAGTCTTCTACCACTATCAAGTCTATCAGGGTCTATAAGTACCCATCACTGCACTACTACTGCTACGGATCCCAATGTATATCACTCTTTTATTTAGTTTCCACTACTACTAGCAATCGAATTCAGACTGCTTTTGTGCAACTCTTCGACCCATCTTGGAAAAAAGGAAGTCGACATCCATTTTTTTGTACAGTGCAGTCGCCGTGTACTGGACGTAATCCACGCGTGGGCAGGGATGACCACGCATGCGTTTACCAGGTAATAAAAATCCTCATTAGCAAACTTGTAATTAATGAAGCACAGGGTTGTACCCGGTGCTTCATTAATTATATTGCTGGTGATCATTCCTATAATTAGTGTTTGGAATCTAATATACACTTGGCATTTTATTAAGCAACCCCTGAAATGTTTTATGACAGTGAAGTTGCTTGCTGTTACTAATTATTATGTTTTAATGATTGCTATGTCTTGCAGTATATTTCATCTTGTGACACATTATGTTTCTGGTTGATAGCGTACCCCAAACACATCCCCTCGTCCACGAGAAGGATGCTTCCCACGAATGTCACAAAAAACACTGTCATCCACACGCAGTATCTGGGTATCAAACAAGAAAATATGTCACTTCTTTTATCAATAACTGTTGACATGGTAAGGAGGAGACTTCCAGAGGCACTAAAATGGAAAATCGTTGGCATGTGTGCAACTTGCCTGTCATTCAAAGCTATTGGAAGGCAATTTGGCTACCGTCATTCTGTCATCAGCAGACTTGTCCGAAAACATCAACAAAACCAACGATGTTAAGGACCGAAAAAGGCCTGTACAACCCCAAAAGACCTCCCCTCGGAAACATCTGCCCGGGAAGATCGGAGTCTGGAACGCCTCGTTAGGCATGAACCCTTTGCTTCAAGTGGTGTTTTGAAGAGGCGTTTGTGCAACAGAACTGTCCCAAACCGTCTCCAATAACTGGATATGAGGTCCGGAAGGGTCATCAAGCGTCCAGCTCTGTCCGATCAGCATCAAAGGCGACGTTTGGAGTGGTGTATGGCACAACACTGGAATATGAGGACGTGGAGGAGATGAGATGTCGCATGAGAGTGTGAAGGCATAGATATTCTGGTTACGTGTCCAGAAACATAAGACCTACTTTCCTTATGGTGGAGGATCAGTAATGATCTGGGGATGCCTCTCTCGTGATTGTAAACTTGATATGGTGACTGTACGTGGGAATCTCAATGGCCATCAGTACATCCGGGACATTCTCAATCCTGTTGTCGTGCCTCAGTTTGACAATCAACCGTTTGCTACTCGCCCTGTATTCATGGACGACAATGTAAAGCTACATTGTTCCCATGCCGTGAGAGCATTCCTCCAGAACAACGCTATTACAACACTACCTTGGCCTGCAATGATCCCCAATTTGAATCCCTTAGAACACATCTGGGACTTTCTTGGACGTCGTGTGCAAGCAACGCATCCGCGTGTATAGAATTTGCCCGACTTGGAAGCTGCATTTGCACCAGGAGTGGCAGCAGTTGCCTCTGGGTCGTATCAGAAGGCTCACTGGTAGCATTAGGAGGAGAGTTCAGGCTGTGACCGTGGTGGAGACACTCGCTACTGAAAGGCAGACACTGCTATTGTGTTCATGAGATCACAAGTTACATTTTTTTTTGTCAGTAATTACCGACATTGTTTCACCATGGACCGTTCCAGCACCATACTTGTCGTTAGAACATTTCCCATCAAAAACATTAGTGACAGATATGCGTAATTAGCGCCATTAAAATACTGAATATTTTCATCATTGTGTTGTCTCTCATTTGTCAATAGACTCCGCAAACAATCACCTTTGGCAATCTGAAAGATAGGATGAAAGCAATGGCAGTTTCTATTAACACCACTGCGAAAAAATACAGGGGGTGCTTCATCAATTTTCAGGTGTATATTATTATGACTCGTGGAAACTGTAAGTTGGTTTGACGTGTATGTGGGGTGGATGGAGATTTCATCAAATAAGCTAAAGGACAATAATTTAATCATTTGCCCCGCCTCTGCGTTTGATTGGTTGAAAGCATACAGCGTGAAAGTCGTCAAAATCGTATAAACCGAATCACATAGTGATTTGGAATGTGTACACGTTCGCACATCCGGTCCAACTTTGAAGACTCTGGAAGCCCCGCCCACTCAATCCAATTGTCACCGTTAGGGCGTGCGGCAGACTGATACATGGATAACAAGCTTGTAAACAAAGATCAATGATCGATTTTTCATCGCCTCCAGTCAGCGAGAATATAATGATAATTTCTCGGGAACAATTGAATTTAATAAAATATACTGAAGTGGGAGACGAATAAAAGATCATACATCCAAACATGATTTTGGGGGAACTTAAAAAAATGTTTTTAATGATATTGTTACGTGACTTGCTAAATATCTGTCGTCTGCGATCAAAAATCAAAACAACAGACAATTTGACAATGATTGACGTGACCTGTTTGTGGGACACTTTCCTGAGTTTGACTGTTGTCTTATGCGAACATTAAAAAGTTTTTCGTTCACATACACATAGTTTTTATATTTTAATATTACAGCCGGACTAAATTATAAGAAATAACCGTTGTTTTCCTTCGGTTTATGCGATATAGACGGAACATTTTCAGCACAAGCTTAATCATACGCGAGTTATGAAGCTTGTGCTGAAAATTTTCGGTTTATATCGCATAAACCGAAGGAAAACAACAGTTATTTCTTAAATGATTGCAGTTTCCCTTTGGAGTAAATGCTCTTGCAACCCTTCAACGTCTCTCGGGAAAAGAATGCCGACGTCCAGTCGATTGAAAAAATAGTGTTGTAGGTGGAGTATCGAAATACATTGATTTCATCAAATGAGCTAAAATGCAAGGAGAGCTATTGCTATTGCTATCTGCTCATCTCGGAAAAATGGGGCGTCAAGTAATAGCCAGGTGTATGATGATGTGCCAAAGGCGGGTGCCGAGAAACGTGTATGGTGATTTCGTCAAAAGAGCTGAAGAGTTATCCGAGTAGTTACCGCAACAGACTATGCTTGGGCGACTCGGAGCCTTTTGGGCAAACGAGCTACCCAGCTGAAATTGGAACAAGCATTGCCCGGATGGCGAATCCTGTCAAGTACATGAGCTATCGACCAATTCCTGGACCCTGTGTCTGCACATATGTATCGTCGACTCGGCTCGGCAAGAAGGGATGATGACGTTCAGTCAGTTGTAAGATTGGGGTGGGGTCAAAAGTAAGGCGTTGCAAGTAGGATACCGCGTGTGAGGTTCTGAGATGTTCTGAATAGGAGACCTGATGCTAGAAGAATTCTATAATTTTCCGCTTCCTAAACTATTTCGATTCCATTCTAGAATATTCGGCTTTCCTGAATCAATTTACCGAATAAACGAGTCGCCTTTGAATACAATTCTTGAATGAAGACTTTTAATATTTATGGTTGTAAGAAGATGCAGTATTTACAGTATGTGGAGAATGGATGTTAACTAAATCACCCGTGCAGTGGAGTTATCACCCAAAGTATCTCTTTCAAATTTTGTACATGTGGGCAAAACACAAGCAATGTTTCAGCCAATGGACCTCCGGGTTTAACCCGGAGGTCCGTTGGCTGGAACTCTTCTCGTGCTTATTATGTTTTGCAACAAATTGGCAATTATTGTTTGGGTAGAATCTCTGGGTAGAATCTCCACTCTGCGGGTGATTTAGTTTTTATATATATATTTATTTATTGATGTTTAAGATCACATACTGATGCACAATGGCTAATCGTGACCGTGACAGTTTTACGGGTGGAGGAAGCTGGAGTACCCGGAGAGAACCACCGAGCAGCGACGAGCATCTGTCAGCTCCTCAACATTCTAACTCTGCTCAAGGTCCACTCAAGCAGGGTTACAGCGGTTGAAGACTTGTGCACCTTCGGCGTGCAGTAAGCTTTAGTACACGGCGTCATCGTGCCCCCCATGTGGGCAACCGGGATAAAGTGCCTTGCCCAAGGACACAACGCGGGTCGTCCCTGATGGGGATCGAACTCGGGACCTCTAGCATAGAAGTCCAACAGTCTACCACTGAGCCACCGCGCTTCCGGGTGATTTAGTGATAATACACTCTTCACGTACTGTCCAATCTGATGGGCCGTGAAAAATTCGATTCTAGATTCGATTCGTTTCGAAATTATCTTCCCAATTCGATACGGGATTCGGCTCGGCCAACCAGACTGCAGGGCACTAAAATAAACTACATTTTAGTTTGCAATCTATTGTAAATTAAAATAAATTCAGTTTTGAAGACTTGTACTGAACATTGTAAAAGGGATAAAAAAAAGGTTAGAACTCGCTTCCTTTTGTTGCTGGTAAGTTATGCGTTCTTCGCTTTTATATTAACCATGCGTGTGGAGGAGGAGGATCTGATTATATTAAGCAGGAAAAGGATTGGTCGGCCGACTCACCATGGCGAGCGGGAATACGAGCTGACGAGGCTAATAGGTTAGCCTTCGAATATTATGTGAATATTTAACTGGGGAAATCAAATCTGTGATCTTCAACAACGAATACTCATGTTAACAGAAGTAAATGGATCCATGTGTTCCCCCGTCGAATCACAATGACAAGAAGTGCAACAAGACTGGCAACTAGAGACGCTCCAGACAAGACAGAATGTTACGCAAGCACATCAATGTCCGGATTACTGGAATTCGATTTTTTCATAAATAGAAAACCCTCCTATTGTAGACTATCCAATACATTGGTATCTGTACGTCGACAGTACTCGAAAACAAAATGTTGGATGTTTTAACGCGGGTTTGGACGGTGTGTCACATGGGTCGGTGCCAGGTTCTACGAGTGTGCCAGGAGTGTAAAATGTCATTTTAAAATATGAAAGGATGGGCGGGCGTATGTTGGAAATTGTATGTGCCGAACGCGAATGCAATGGTTAAATTCCGAAAAGTAGTCCTTACGACAAACGTTTGAATGCAAACAATCATCCGTTCAAGTGTCATCTCTGGTGGAAAAAAATACACCCTTCCCATGTAAATAACTGGAAGGGATAGTAAGCCTTTCAGCTCTTTAGATGTTGAAAATTATAATAATTGCATAAACTAGAGCTTAATTACATTCGGAAGCTCAAAGAACGAAACTGGTCAATAGAACAAGAGGCTGACTGGCCGCATGGTCTACCGGGAAATTTCCCTGGACCCCCCCCCCCCACCCCCGCCCAGGGCCCACAAAATTTACGCAGCCCAACATCTGTTCGCGCATGAAATTTGGAGAAAATGAGCAAAGAAGGCGAAATAGATCTGATTGCATAGACTGTCGGTTTATTGAAATTCCCACTATGTTGACTGACAATGGCAGTCAACATAGAGGGCATTTCGATAAACCTTCGTCTAGTCTGCCATTGATCGGTCAGGTTCAAGGAAACAGTGTTTTTTTTTTGGTTCGAAAAATCGAAATTTTCTCCCACTGAGCCGAACTATAGTCGACCTAATGAGTCCGGAGCCCCTTTTGGTGCAACATTTTTACCAAATGAGCGACAAAGATGAAACAAAAATGCCATCAAAATTCGAAAATGTGCTATATGTGGACATCCATTTATCGCTCAGATGCAAGGAAGCAGCGTTCTTTCGGTTCGAAAAATCAAAATTGTGTCCTGGTCCGCCGACACCCCCCCCCCCCCCCCCCCCCCTGTACGTTTCCTGGCAACCATTTTTTTGGCCCGGCCCGCCCCTGAATAGAACATAACATTTTGTCAGGATGCGGATAGGAACCAAGGTTAACCCGAAAGAGTGCACATCCATTTTGCCGCATTTTGACATAACTCTTTAAACCCGAGAGATCGTTTCTTTTTAGCCCAGGAACATGATATGTCATAAGTTTATCACGCAGGATGGCTGCTGAGTGAACGTGAGGGGAGACCACTCAATATTTTCAACGTGTAGAACCAAGGCTGTACGTTGAAACTATTAATTGGTCTACCCCATATTATAATATGGACTCTTCGAATTGCTAACACTGATGCGGCATAGAAAACGCGTAGGCTTAATGTGAATGTTTATGGGCATTACTGTCAAAGTAAGGACAGATTGAAGCCCCTTTGGGATTTTTCTCGTCTGTTTGAATTATTGTATAAATTCTCAAAAAGGTTCAATTAAAAAGAATTCACATTTTCACATATATATATATATGTTTTGGGAAAAACTCAAAGCCTGACTCTCGCCCATGGGGCGGGAGGGGGGGGGGCGCCCCCCTGAGATGGTTTATGATACAATTCGAGGTTAACGTAAATTCATTCAATTTCATTGGGGATTAGTCGATGTTAAGGACACTGAGTCGGATTTGAAGAATGGCGCAATTTAGCAGTTAGACACTGTAATAGCTAGAATCTGTGAACTGTCAGTTTCAAGCCTACGAGAAAGAACAAATTAGCGAGTTGTTGATTGTACAGTTAAAACTAGAAGTCCTGTCACGAACTGTGCGCTTATCTAGGCTTAATTGCTCGTAGGAATATCGAATGCCATCCAAAGCACGGCAGGTTCTCCTGGTTACTCATAGCAAACACAAGCAATGTTTCTGCCAATGGACCTCCGGGTAACCCGGAGGTCCATTGGCTGAAACATTGCTTGTGCACAAGCCATATGTACATAATGTGATAGCTTTACTATGGTCATAACGCATAGATTAACTCGCAGTGCGATCCAGTCCAATTGGGTGGAATCAGGATTAGCCAGGAGAAACGGATCTTTGCTGGTAACTAAACTGCGGCGACAACGGAACTAACGCTGTGGTGAAAAACTCTAGAAGTCAATGTAATTGACCTATGATGGACTCCAGAGTACGCAAAGCCGAAGTCCTTGTGATCCGAGAAACGATCAACCCAAAAGTCACAGGAGCGACACCACAATGATAAAAGTCCAAGCGAAAGTTGGGCTTCATCAAAAAGATGCGAAATGAACCAAGAGGACGATGGGGAGGCAGCACACCCTGTCAGGGACACCTAAGGCCCCGTAAGGCCTGGGCTGACGTGGGGTTGTTTAGTCCCGCTGATGAAGTTGCGGGAAAATTAGACCAACGTGGAGGGTCGGAATCCAAGTGTCGCGAACTCGGCGCAGAGAGCTGAGTTAGACCGACGCCGTGATTCCTTCTCTGCCAAATTGGCCTGAAATAGGTTCGATTTCCGTTAGGTGTGATTTCCTAATCACTTCAGGCTGTATAATGGAAAGAATGATTTAAAGTAACAACGATTCTTTTATTTACACATAAAAATAAATCCGTTTCAATATTTCAACAATCAACAATTCGATTCTTTTCACAGAAAATGGGTCGCCAGGGTTAAACAATTCTCAATAATCATATAGTCATTCTATAGCCCTGTACTGGCACTATAGTCTACACACTGGAACTGTTACTACCGTGAGCTCGCCATAAGAGCTTCACAAATCTGAAATGTTATTACTGTGAGCTCGCCATAAGAGCTTCACCCGCTTAGGCTCAAATGTCAACGTCTGCGCGTAACTGTACCTCTGGCTGTCGGAGGGTTCCGACCAGCAATGTTCGTCATCTATAAAGACACCGTACTTCTGATTTGGGTCAGATATTGTCTACTCATACCTTATGCGCCTTTTGAAAGTCCTCCGTGAAAGTCCTATTGAAATATTCACCGTTCCTGGTTGAATTCACGATTCACAAATGCCCCTTTTGTGATTGTCACTCACACCGATCTCCAGTCGGTATTACGATGCTTCGACAGCAAAACAAACTACTCAGAACGCAATCAGTCTGACGCTTTAAAAGGGTTAATGCGCACAATACAATTAACCTACACTTCTGACTATTGCAGGCTGATACCTGCTACTCGACAATCTAAACTTTAACGTTCCACCTGGGGTGTTCCTTCTCACGAATTCGGCCCCGTAGCCGCCTATCAACGTTAAACTAAACCAATCGTGGAATGCCCTCTCTGGCCCTTGTGCCGTTGAGCCCCCGGTCCATTGCGACGACTTCTTGCGCACATTGGGCGCTGTGCGTCCCCGGCACTCTCTACGTGGTCTCCGCCACCTAGGATGCTTCCCCTTTGATTTGTGGACCCTTTCCTCGGTCCTCTGGGCGCCCACCTTAGCGGTCCCATCCACTTTAACATACTCAACTTGTGTTGACCCGTGCCCTCTCAATTCTGGGGAAGTTTGCCCAGCCATTTTCGTGGGTCTGGCCTCCCCTCTCCATACGGGTGACACCGACTTCTTGGGGCGCTCAACACCCCCACATAAATTTGCTTGAGGGTCTTTCCCCAATGATCCCATTGGGTTCCCTCGCTGTTTGGCGTTTCGCCTGGACCGCCTGCGGCCCTTCTCCCTAATTGGACAGGAGTCGTCCCTCCTGAAACTTCCCGACATTTCGTCGTGTAGGGGCCATCCTCTGGACCATCGGATTGGTTCCCCCTGGGAACCTTCCCTTCCTTACTCGTTGGGCCCTCACTTGGCCCCCTATCCCTGGACCATAACTCATCAGGGCTGGCCCTCACCCCTGGGATATTACCTATGACCAGGTCATACACAGGTGATTCAATGCACATGGCTTCCACTTCGCCACAATAAAATGGGGTATCCACAGTTATCCTCGCGATGGGGAACCTTCTAACGGTCCCATCTATCAAAATACACACATGGTCACGACCCAACAATTGCTTGTCGTCAACCAGTTGCCTTCTAACCGCTGCAGAGGAGCACCCAGAATCCCGGAGCAGACGGATCTCCCTTTGTCCCACATACCCTGGGTACACTGGCATATCAACCTTCTCCTGCGAAGTTGTGAGCCTCTCACACATGCCACTTATTATCGGGACAACCTTCCCGCCTTCCAGCCTTAATTCTCCCTCTTGTATACATTCCCGGAGGGGACTGTGTTCTGGACCGATAGTTTGACAGAACGCTGCCGTCTGCCTACTGGGCCCTGGATCTACGCGGTCACCTTGCTTCCAACCCCTTGACGCTGCGTTCCCGGCCCCCTGCTGAGGTGGTCTAATGTTCCCAGTGGTTCTTACCTGCTTCTGCCAGCAGTCCCTGGCAATATGACCCCGCTTGTTGCAGATAAAACAAGTGGTGTCCTTGGGAGCGCTCCCCTTCCGGCTGGTCTGCGACGCAGGAGGATCGGGGTGGTGTTGCCTTACGGGTGCCATTGCCAACCCGTTTGCCCCACCCCTAGCCGATTTGGGTGCGTTTACACTCCCACCGTGGGCCTCGATGTAGCGTTCCGCCACGGTTGCCATCTCATCATAGGTGGGCGGACCCCTTTCCTTGATGAACAGGCCCAACTCCTTGGAGCATGTAGTTAATAACTGCTCCCGGAGAAATAGATCTCGCAGGGCTCCATATGACTCATTCACTTCTGCGAGATCAGTCCAGCGGTCAAAGTACCGCCTAGCCCGGGCAAAATACTGAGGTACTGTTTCTCCCTTCTCCTGCTTAATTTCTCGGAACTTGGTCCGGAATCCTTCTTCAGTGAGCTGGTATCTCCGAAGGATGGCATTCTTCAGCTCACCGTAGTCGTTAAGAAGTGCAGGAGGCATACTGGTATAAGCCTCGAGGGCTTTACCTGACAACAAAGGGCTCAAGCACATAGCCCATGTGTCTTCTGGCCACATTCGACTGGAGGCAAAACGCTCGAACCTCTCCAAGTACGAGTCCAAGTCATCTGTGTTTTCATTGAAATGAGCGCGATGGGGGCGTGGGGCATGAATTGCTACCCCTGCACTCCCATCCCCTGAGCGCCGACTTTCATTCTCCACATCGGCTCTTGCTCTGAGGAGCTCTAATTCTCTCTCGTGCCTCTGTTGTTCGAGCTCTCGCTCTGCCTCCCTTGCCCCCCTTGCTAATTGGGCTTCCCTCTCTCTCGCCTCATTTGCTAATTGAATCTCTCTCTCTTTCGCCTCTCTTGCGTCTTTCTCACGCTCTCGTTCTAATTGAATCTCTCGCTCTTTTGCCTCCCTTACTGCTTGGGCCTCTCTCTCCCTTGCGTCATTACGTAAGGCAATCTCCTTGGCCTCACGTTTCTGCTCATCTTTAACGAACTTCTGAAGTTCAGCTCCCTCAAGGCCCATTTCCTTGCCTAATGATACCAGTTGGGCGAGGGGTGTAACAACATACATTTTGATTTTTTCTTTCTATCTTCAACACTCGTCAGAAAGAATGAAGAAGGAAAAGAAAGAAAGAAAAAAAAATATGGCAATTGATCCTAATTTACCTCTGTAATTCAACGTAATTAAACGCACCAAATATTCTGAAACCTACCGCAGTTATAATGGCTATTAAGTATCCTCTTGGGGACTACTGTATGGCGATATTAAACCCTTGAACGGCATCAGCTGACCGAACGCGTCAAAACATAAACAGAACCGCCGTTAAAATAAAACAAAATTTCCATATAGCCATTTTTTACCTTTTAGAAATATCCTGGTTAGCCTCGCCAATCAATGTCAGGGACACCTGAGGCCCCGTAAGGCCTGGGCTGACGTGGGGTTATTTAGTCCCGCTGATGAAGTTGCGGGAAAATTAGACCAACGTGGAGGGTCGGAATCCAAGTGTCGCGAACTCGGCGCAGAGAGCTGAGTTAGACCGACGCCGTGATTCCTTCTCTGCCAAATTGGCCTGAAATAGGTTCGATTTCCGTTAGGTGTGATTCCTAATCACTTCAGGCTGTATAATGGAAAGAATGATTTAAAGTAACAACGATTCTTTTATTTACACATAAAAATAAATCCGTTTCAATATTTCAACAATCAACAATTCGATTCTTTTCACAGAAAATGGGTCGCCAGGGTTAAACAATTCTCAATAATCATATAGTCATTCTATAGCCCTGTACTGGCACTATAGTCTACACACTGGAAATGTTACTACCGTGAGCTCGCCATAAGAGCTTCACAAATCTGAAATGTTATTACTGTGAGCTCGCCATAAGAGCGTCACCCGCTTAGGCTCAAATGTCAACGTCTGCGCGTAACTGTACCTCTGGCTGTCGGAGGGTTCCGACCAGCAATGTTCGTCATCTATAAAGACACCGTACTTCTGATTTGGGTCAGATATTGTCTACTCATACCTTATGCGCCTTTTGAAAGTCCTCCGTGAAAGTCCTATTGAAATATTCACCGTTCCTGGTTGAATTCACGATTCACAAATGCCCCTTTTGTGCTAGGGCGAAATTGTCACTCACACCGATCTGCAGTCGGTATTACGATGCTTCGACAGCAAAACAAACTACTCAGAACGCAATCAGTCTGACGCTTCAAAAGGGTTAATGCGCACAATACAATTAACCTACACTTCTGACTATTGCAGGCTGATACCTGCTACTCGACAATCTAAACTTTAACGTTCCACCTGGGGTGTTCCTTCTCACGAATTCGGCCCCGTAGCCGCCTATCAACGTTAAGCTAAATCAATCATGGAATGCCCTCTCTGGCGATTCCAGCCGTGTCAGGGTCCTGTGATCGAAGGTACCCTTATGCCAGGAAACAGAGTCCGCCTGTCCTGGACTTCACCAACGCGTGTGTGACCCCAAGTGTGTGTGTAATGCTCTGCTCTTCAAGGTATATATACTTTTATCTTAAACTGTCAGGTGGACCGACGCTCATCTGTCCACCTGTCAAAACGGTGGGAGATGACGTATATCGAGGCGGAATCAATACAAGTCATCTCACGCGTGACTTAACGGTGATTTGAGAAAACCGATTCGTTCCTGACACGCATTGCTATTACTAATGATGACACGACATTTCTATCTTTTAGAATCTCGTTTCTCAATTGGCCATGACGAAAACCGATTACGTCTCGTAAGATTCGCGACTACTGTATAAATTAAATGAGATTAAACCTTATCTAACATACCGTTTTTCCCCTGGGTCCCTGCGCTAAAGCTGGATATACACCACGTGTGTTTTTTCTATGTCCAGCTTTACAGAGAAGTGAAATTCACGTGGGTTTTTCGCCTTGATGCGGAATATATTTTGAACTTACAATATCTTTAAATATGAGGCCCCTTGCCCCTATATTTAGGCTGGCTTTGACCTGACACACCCAAATACAACGGTGCACCCACGGTTGTGAGACAAACGTTCGAAGCTGGTTCAGACGACATTCTCTTAACGTTATCGTTCATGGACGCTAATTTCTCCCTCCATAGAAAAAAAACATTATTCTATACAGAGGGAATGTGTGTGTTTTCGTACCTGCGCCAAAACGACTACATCCGGGTCCCAAAATATCCGCTGTCGAGTACCGGACAATAGAAATAGAGTACGCGCCATGCAATAGTGCTTGCCTTTAGAGTACAGCCGCCGTGGAATGGTCAAAATGCACGCGTGGGCAGTGTTGCCCAAGGGCGCTTTCTCAATAAACAATCAGTACTTTTGAGGAAAGATGCAATGAAAGAAGCATCGGGTCGTACCCGGAGATTCATTCATTGAAAATCTGATGGCGATTCAGTTGTTTTATCTCGGCGACTCACTGTTGATGCATGTATTAATGTGTTTCCGCATCGACCGTTCTGTAGGTTTTTCGACTCAGAGTTGTCGTTCAGTTACAAAGATTGGGGCGATATCTGTTTTGCCATCGAGACAGCTTCGGTAATAATTTAATCCTAAAGCCTTCTTGGAGAGAGTTAAATTATTACGAACCGTCCTTACGATTTGCCAACCTGTGTGTTGTCCCCCGTTGAATGGCAGAGTTTCCGTTGCATAAAAAGCTATGCACATATCCTTGAAAGGAATAAGGATAAAATAAGATTTCTTCAGAACAAAATATAATTGTTACAGATGTTGGCAAGTAAGATTTTCATTTCTTGGGTGAGTTGTTGACTAAGTACATTCCCAGCTGGCCAAGTACATTACAACGAATTTTCATTCTTTAACATAACTGTCCAGTATTATTGAATTTTTAGAATTGTATTTTCTAGAATTGTATTTGCTAGCTATGGCTTTATTTATTTATTTATTTATTTATTTATTTATTTATTAGGGTTTAACGACACATTATTAGCCAAGGTCATATCGTGTCGATAACAGTTTTACGGGTGGAGGAAGTCGGAGTAACCGGCGAGAACCACAGCGAAACGACGAGCGGCTGCCAGCTCCACAACATCGTAACCCCGCACTGCAGCACAGGCAGAGTTCGATTGGCTGAAGACGTGCGTACCATCGACGTGAAGTACGCCTTAGTACACGGCGCCATCCATCGTGCCTTCATGTGGACAATCGGGGTGAAGTGCCTTGCCCAAGGACACAACGCGGGAGTCCAAATCGATCGCTCAGACGGTCACCCATCCAAGGACTAACCGGGCTCGACGTTGCTTAACTTCGGTGATCTGACGAGAACCGGTTACCAGCTATGACTTTAAATGGGTTGAAATGAACCATTAACATTTTGAAAGATGTGGCAATTTGCCAATTGGCAAATTGCCATATCTTTTAAAATGTTAATGATTAATCTCAGTCAGTTATATTAATAGGTAGAAAATACAATTCTAGAAAATACAATGGTGAAAGTTTCATAGTATTCACCCCAGATGCTAGGCCACATCTGTGACCCCAAACTGACCGTAATAATTTCAGGTTCAGGTGCTTGAATAATTACAGTGTGTAATTAATTTCTCCTCGGGCCTCCAATTCTACAACAAGAGAGATGAGATTTATTTCGTGTTCCAATTCATCGATTCATTGAATTGCTTAATTCACAACTCCAATACCATCCAGCGACTCTTGACACGACAATAACGAGGGGTGTCTGGATTGTGATGTCTCTTAGGTCAATAAGATTATTTGCCCAGCGGAACAAGTGTATTTGTTATTATCCTGATTTCTGTAGAATGGTCTTTCTGTATAAATCATTGAAGACATCCCTACACAATATACATGACATAGTATAGAATTTATTTCGATTTCTTGTAATAACGAATACAAATATTAACATTTGTCTTCGATTGTCACTTTCACCACAAACATCATCCACTTAGGGAACATTAATGATGTGACTTAGTCGCCATTAACAACTGACCCTTTGGCGACTAGACGTATACTTTCCAGTTACATTTTCTACAATATAAAGAGTCTAGTGATTAACAGATAAGGATCTGCGACCGTCATGGGCGCAGATCATGGGGGGACGGGGGGACGTGTCCCCCCCAGATCTCATCAAGGGGGGACATGGTATGCCATGTCCCCCCCCCCCACACACCACTGGGGGGACATGGTATGACATGTCCCCCACTATGCTCCCCCACTTCTGCACCCTCTCATCAATTTTAATGCGAGATTCACTTCTGATACACGTTCAACTAGTCCAAACTTGGACCCACAGTTCGTAATATAATTTTGGGGTTGGTACAGCCTGTACTATAGCCGTATCAACCACAAAAAAATTATATTACGGACTATGTCTGTGGGTCCATGTTTGGACTGACGTAGCGTTCAACGGACAGTTGTTCAACACTGCGCCTTCAAATAAGTTGTTACTCAGCCAGACACAGTTGTGGGTTGCACGAATGTATAAGCAGCATAACTATTTGATATCGGAATATCAATGTTGCAGACAGAATTCTTATGCAGAGAGAGAGTAATAGGCCGATACTGAGCTCGTGAAAATGTGCAAGACAGTATCGTCTGCTTTGTTTACATTTTGAAAACGAAATTCACGCGACTTGTTGATGACGTATGTGTCGGGCTGTTATTGGATCTGTTAATCCATTAACGGGCCCGACACATACGTCGTCGCTCCATCTGTTGGGCCCTTATGCTAATCCACCGCACAGTTGAATTGTGTTAATCTAATAGGGAACGCTCGGTAAAGCGGGAACAATTATGGTTAAGCATTTTGACAAAATTACAACAGGCTGTTGAAAAACATATTTTTTTCTACTAAATAATTAAGAGAAATTATAACCCAGAGGCCACCAGAATGCACCATTTGAAAGCGCAATTTAAAACTTTTCATGGGGGGAGAACACCCCCAAACACCCCTCTGTCGGCTCATGCCTGCGGAACTCGCTGCAGATGCCTTCGGCATCTGCCCGTCCCCCCCCCCCCCCCCCCCCACCACACTTTCTGGAAGAGATCTGCGCCCATGGCGACCGTCATCTTGCCATTTAGTTGAGCACACAGTATGCCGGTTGTGAGTGCCGATGTCAGATAGTAACAACCAAAAGGAGTAGTATGTTTAAGAATGCATAGAAAAGGGTTAATTTTACAGTGCATTCAGGTTAATTGCTTTGTTGACCTCAAGAGTATGTCAGTGTGCGGATTAAAATAAAAATACGACATCAGTGGAAACAAAGATCAAAGACGCTGCACTGTTAACTTGTTTCTGCTGATGTCGCATTTCATTGAGTCATCACACCACACATAGGATGTGTGTCATGAGCAGCAATCAACGATGAGGGTCGAAAGGGGCTTGCCCCACAGCGTCCCTGCGCGCATTCGGAGCGCGAAACAATTGCATTTCCTCAATCAAGGGGAAGATCAGACCAATCAGTGAAATTAGGCCAATCTTGAAACCTGCCAGTCATTGTGGCAACTTATTGTAAATCAAACGTAAGTACAAACTATTTTGAACCAGTGGTTTTCCAGGGACCGATCAGGACTATTTAAAATACGCTCTAGCCTCGGAGCCTAATTTTTCAATTCATGCGCCAGATTTCAATTTACGGAGTCACACTGCTGTTTGTAACACACACTGCAAGTTTGTAATAGCTCTCATCATTTTCATTTAGTACACTACAGCAAACATTAATCTTCACTGTGGTTTCTGATCAAGTCTTGGCTGCCTAAATAGGCAGCCAAGACTTGATCAGAAACCACAGTGAAGATTAATGCTTGGTAATTAAGACTTGAAGTATTAACTTAAGCACTTTACAAAAATGATAAATTATAATCATATATATAATACATGTAAGAATGTCTCGCTCGATTATCCATCGAAAGAATATCAAAATATGATCTGAGAAGTTACGCGCCAACTGAGAAATCTATTTCTTAGATTTAAGAGCCAGGTCCTGATGTTTCAGAACCAAATACGCACTGGCGCATGCCCAGGTCGGTCCCTGGTTTTCCATGTAACCATCGGCATGGACCGATGTTCAAACTCCTCTACCGATCGTCAACCGATGGCTTAAAATCGGCCGATGTCAGATGCCGAACATCGGTTAATCACAAATAAAGACTCTGAAAAGCTCCATACAGTGGCGTAACGAAGATGCCACATTCGAGGGAGTGGTGGTCGTTAAAGTTAAGTTGTCCCGACTGCCTTGGCTCAAGTCAAGACTGACAGCATATTCCACGTACATCATCTTCGAACACATGCCTTGATGATGTAATTGTAATATTGTCAGTCAGGGTTATAGTGAAAAATGTAAAGCGATCTTTGAAATTTATTTGCAAATAAATGTATGCAGCATCCGTGGGGCATGTACGTGCCAGCTTCTTATTTAACTCTTTGCCCAACCGTAACGGCAAAACCCGCCAGCGCTATTTACAAAAAATCGCCAATTAATTTTATTATTTTTTTTTATTTTTTGTTTCAAAAACATAGGTTATGACCCAGGTCATAACCTCTGTTTTTGAGACAAAAAGTGAAAAACAATTAGTTATTCACGAATTTATTTTGCAAGTGTCGTCTACTTTTCATGTTAGATAAAGGGTTAACTCGCAAAACAAAACACTCGTTTTCTCTAATATAAAGACATGGAAAAGCTCCATACTGTGGCGTCGTGGGGTTGACCGATATGAGAGAGGGAGTGCAGGTGTAAACCTGATTTGTTCCGACTCTATTGATTCAAGTCCGGACCGATAAAATATTCCAACTACACCATTAATGCGTTGTCGAAGACATGCCTTGGTGATTTAGTTGGGATATTAGTCAGTCTCGGGACAAAGGGATAAAATCTCAAAAGTTCTTTGAAATTTATTTGCAGATAAATATACGTAGTAGTCGTGGCGCATGTACTTCTCAACTGCATATTTTACTGGAAAGTATCGATCTCCAGTTCGGTCATGTTTGTCCTATAACAGCTCGAATCGTGTACCACAGACTTCCAAATCCACAACGAGGGGGGACGGGTCGCCTTTGCCTTGGTAGATATGCTTAGCAGACTGGGTTTCCTAAGATGTGTTTTTATCGATGAGTGTTCGGGGTTTGACGGGGATAGCTAAATAAAGTGTGTTGACTGGCAGTGGCGAGAAGAGTTTATTGGAGCTCGTATCGTCCATTGAGTGTCAGCCTGGTAGTTGGACTGATGGCAATTAGGAAGTAAAACTGAGTTGTGGGATTACCATTTGGCTGTAGTTTTACAAGCCCGCACAGAGAACTAAGAGGGGTCAGAGCTTTCAACTCAGAGCTGAAGATTAAATTGGACCAGATCTATCTTTGTCAAGACTCTGTATACGGGAGCATGTAGGTCAAGTCCTGCCGTGCAGCGATGATCCTTTTCATACCAGAGTGGGTATCGATTTTATGCTAGTTTCAGGAAAAGAGGACCGCACTTCGAAGGGAAAAGTGTAGTCGGGGAGTGTCCATGTCGTGGTGAATCCTGCAGGGTGTCGCAGGATTACGGGGTTGAGTGATGGAGGGACATTTATGTTCTTATCGGTGCTCAGTCGACTGCCAGTGACTGTCGTCTGAACCCCAGTTCGAACGTAAACCTAGCCACCTTATCAATGCCCTATCCGCTTGGGACTCTTGGGATTCCTGAAGGTACCTTTGGCTTACGACGCCAAAGGGTGATCAACGATAATTCACTGAAAATATTATTTATTTACATGTACGAAGAAATATAATATCAAACAAATTACTCACAAAATTATCCAAAAGAAAGCACAAATTACGCGGATAAAAGTTTATTCTTTAGGGCCCTCGACGTCTCCCACAGCTAGCTGTGTCCGATGGATCGACCTCACATCATCTTCATCTTCTCACGGTTTGTGATGAAAACAAAGTGTCTATTCACTTCTCGTTGCTTCATCCTCGCAGGGTTAACTTCACCGTCAGTCGGGCTTAACACGTGTAATGTTCAGCTTGTGCGAATCTATCGGCGTTCTCACAGTTCAACCACAATTCACTCGGCGTCTACTACAGTTCACGATCACTTTGCGCTTTGTCTGGCTCTCACGGGGTTAAGTTATTCTTCGCCTTCAGACATATACTTGACAAAGCTTCCATAAAAATATTCTGCAAAGTGTTCTCAACATCACCAATTCTCGCACCGCCTAAAACTATTTTACCTCGCGAGCTATTCAAGCGCTTGCGCAAGCTCATAATACGGTTCCTAGACCTCAACGTTACAGCTTCTACTTCTTTGGCTACTATGCCACTATTGTTCGCAACCGTTAACAAACTACAATCGGTTCCTTACAACCCTCACAGACTTACGACAATACGCGGACTTTCAATCTCGGTGCCTATGACCCTCGACGGCCAAGGCTAAATTTGGACCTTCTAAGTGCCCTCAGGACAACTGACTCCCAGAATTCTGCTTCACTCTTTATACAGTCGGAACACAAAGTTTAAACATTTTAATTCTGATTTAACGAGTGCTTTGTAATTCGATATGGATAGAGATATAAATGTGAATTTCGTTTGAGATGAAAACTTTCGACATTTCGGAGACAGAATAGATGCGTAATACGGGTGTGTGTCTAGACCATACTCCTAACAACAATTAGATTTTAACTGGTCTTAATTACCCAGAAAACGATACAGAAGAGTATAGTGTCTCTCTTACTATTGGTCTGTTATCAACAAGTGCCATAACGGACATTAAATTTCAGGCCCCATTTAGAATCTCTGACAAACCTGCTCTCCAGGTCCGTCACATTTCTATCGTGCTTCACATTTAACCCAGGCAGAAATATTATCGAAAATATTTACACTTTTATACAACAAAATCGCAACTTTTAGCTATCACTTTGACACAGGGTGACAATTTAAAGAGGGTTAGTGAATTCTATTACGGAACGGTGGTTAAAACATAAGAGCGGATAACATTTCAATTAGTGGCGCTGTCGGCACCCATAGACTGTCGCCTGGACTCCGATTCGAAAGTAAATTCCATGAACTTGTCAACGCCCTACAGCACGGCCGCCGTGGACTGGTCACTTTCCACGGATGGGCAATATTTCCATGGACGCAATAATATTAGATTCCAAGAACTAATTATAGGAATAATCATCAACAAATTAATTAATGAAGCTCAGGGTATAACCCGGTGCTTTATTAATTAAAATTTTGATGATGATGATTTTTAATACCTGGTAAACGTAAGCGTGGACGTCACTGCCCACGCGATGGTTACGACCAGTCCACAGCGGCTGTACTTTATCTGTTTGGGACAGTTCATGTTCCTGAAGTGTCAATGGCTTTGAATATTCAAAGACGATCTGCGATAACTCATTGAAAAAGATATTTTGTTTATATGCATAGCGCATATATGCCACAATGAACTTACACATCCATCAGTTGTCCGAAAATATATATGTATAATTCACAATTACAGTGCACACTATGTAGCCCCACGCCGTTTATTACAGCTTGCTTTGTCCTGCTGGTCATGCAGCCATCACTGACTCTTGTGTCCGTCTTTGACCTCTCCACACAATTTTGGATTCTGTATCTACGCAGGAGTTCAAGAACACCTTTCGACGTTATTAATCTCGCGTCACCAATCGTAATATGGATTTAGTTTGCATACAGTTCTGCTACGGTACGCCCTAGTTTGAAACCGGTTACCTACCTAACCGGTTAAAAAAAAACGTCAACCGGTTAACCGAAATGTCGATAGTGATCGTCATTCCACGGTTAAAACGTAGTAAATCTGCCGCATCTCCTTTGGGATAGACTACACCTCGTAGCGGCGCTGTATATATTGAGAAATAATCAACTTCAGCGTTCGAGACTTCATTAATGATCGGCAATTTCCGCGAGTACTGAGTAACCACAGAAACTATTCAGTAGTATGTATACAAACTATTCCGTAGTGTGTATACAAACGAACGTTGTCGAGTACTCGACAACGTTCGTTTGTATACACACTACGGAATAGTTTCTGAGAATACTACTTTCCAATTCCAATAGTTTTGATCCCAGATTCGGTGAAATAATGGCTGCGGATAACCGGATATTATCCGGACATTCACTTTTTTTACCGAAGAGTGGTAACTTGGCCTCCACCTCCAAAACAAATACATATACTCCAAAATCAAAATCAAATGAACTAGGTTGAATTAATATGAACCAATATGAATAAGAACTGATTTTAGAGTGTATTCAAAATTTGCGTATATCATCTCTCTGTCACCAAACAATTGTAACTTCAATTTCTCTATATAACGAACACAGCCAGCTCTTCGCAGTTCTTAGATATTGCACTCAAGAACCTTCCGCAGTTCCTGACCAATCACACGACGTTGTTGACCTTCACAGATCTTCGAGTAGGGCCCCCGAACGGTCTACTAGTTCTGTATATAGTACACAACAGTGGCAATGTTCGGGGGAGGGGTGGGGAGTAGTGGAGCCATTCCCACACCTAGAAATTACAGTGCCAACCCACCTCAAAAATGGGAAACTTAAAGCACCAGAGGTTCCCAGATTCAGTCTCAGGGCATTGAATTCTCAAACTTTTCTAGGCGGACCCCACCCCGAACCCCCACCAATTGTGGTTGGGTGGGCATGGCTCTCCCATTGGTGGGGTTCGGATGAGACCCCACCAATGGATCTCAGACCTACGGCCTTCGGATATTCCTGTGGCATATATTGACCTGGCACCCTGCAAAAAATTATGGCCTTCCTCAATAGGAAATTCTAGCGACGCCCCAGGTGCACGAGAAACTGACTACCCCGATTTATACCTGTACCGTTTGAAAGCAATCAATTTTACAGTTCAAACTAGAAGTCCTGTCACGAACTGTGCGCTTATCTAGGCTTGATTGCGCGTAGGAATTGCGCGCAATTGCCATATCGAATGGTGTCCAAAGCAGGACAGGTTCTCCTGGTTACTCATAGCAAACACAGGCAATGTTTCTGCCAATGGACCTCCGGGTTACCCGGAGGTCCATTGGCTGAAACATTGCTTGTGCACCGGCCATATGTGAATTTGACAGAATTTGACAGCCTTACTATGGTCATAAAGCGTAGATTAGCGCGCAGATCGACGTGCTATTTGTGCGCATTTCGTGGCAGGACTTCTAGTTTTAACTGTAACGATAAGTGCTCCTTTTGGTATTTAAAACTTCTGCCAGTATAAATAGGTTTTGGAAGAATCTTCGTTTTTCAAGTTTCCTTGACAGTATCTTTTCATTGTTATGGCGATCTGGTAAGACATTTGTTTTCTTTGGCAGAGAGACTTGCATTGGGTTTCCACTGGTGGTCCTGGTAGGCCTGCACGATATTCAAAACTGAATACCGATATCGGTATTCAAAAAAAATACCGCGGTATACCGGTATATCGAAAACTGTTCAGATATATGAACACAAGTACCACAATCGAGACTCGAAGCATCACAGTCGGAACGAATTAGCATTCCCTGATGATGCGGTTCGAAAAACCTTTACCCAACGCAAGCGATATCAAAATTTAATGTTTTCAAAATTAGTTTATCAGATTTTCCCTAAAGATTTCAACAAAACTATATCATGTGACCCCCTCATTGGAACGAGCTCAACGAGCTCGTTCCAGTGAGGGGTCACATGACATAGTTTCGTTGAAATTTTTGAAAATTATTTTTTCAACAGCTGAATTTGTATATTACGAGGGCACAAGCAGACGGTTTATTGGATAAAGAGATAATATTATTCATTCGGGGCAACAGTTATAAAACTCAAGACATCTTGAAAATTAAATTGTGGATAAATAAATAATGACGATAAACCGATATTTTTGTAATTACACCGGTATTCAATCGATATTGGTTTGAATACCGGTATATATCGGTTTATCGCCATACTGTGCAGCCCTAGGTTCTGGTAGGTATTCCCATTTGGCCCCAAAGAAAGTAGCCAGGAGCCAAAAACGAATAGTTTACTCCATCGCTTTATCAAGTGAAATCGAGCGTCACACGTAATGACCTATTTTCCGTAGCTGAGGGCTACAAATTTCTTCATTTAAATTAATGTAACGAAGTTACAGGGATCTTCACTTCTAGCTAACTATTGCCACGCTTCTGTAAAACAAATGTTTATTTTTCTTTCACATGAATAATTTAGCCTTCACACCGAGGGCTATTCTCCACTTCACAATATCGGCCAGCTTTTACCATTATTCATCGCGAACATAAGAATGGATATAGTTTTAGCCCAAGGATTTTTCAAAAAAATAAATAAATTCTGTCTTAACATTTGATAGCTCCCTGACAAAATCATTGTTGGAATAAAGTCCGTGATCACAGAGAAATTGTTGCAAAGGGCATGAGTATGTTATCATGGAACCGATCGGTACCTTCCCCCTTCAGCAGTTATACATACAGGACGGCCGCCTTGGACTGGTCACTTTCCGCGGGTGGGAAATATTTCCACGGATGCAATATATTAGATCCCAAACATTAATTATACGAATAATCACAATTTTAAAGCTGACTCAAAGAGTCCGAGCGGGCCTATGGTGCAGTTATCCCTGATAATGCGCATAACCGGTTTCGTTCCTATTTTGAACTTCGTCAGAGACAAACAGTGCTTTCTGTGTTAGGGTTTGATTTTAACACTCAAAGTGCAATGCTTTAAGCACTTAGACATTACAATCGTCAGACATCTGAAACTTGAATGGATGGCACTTCTCATGTGTCTAGCATTGGTGGTTCTTCCAGAATCGTCCATAATTTGATTTGCGCTTGGTGGGTACATAATTAAAAGGACACAACTCAGATGACGCGGATCAGGCTCGGGAGTTCGAGCCTGATCCGCGTCATCTGCGTTGTTTCCTTTTAAGTGTCGCGACATTACACTTGTCAAGTGGTATTATTGTAACACCTGTCAAGTTCTGGGATATCAACACTTGAACAAAGTGCCAGTTCTGCACTTGGTAAGTGTAAAATACAGCACTTGAAGTGTAGTTTTTAACACTTTAGTTTTTAGCGTGTATATACTAATTGTTTGGCGAATGCATTGGCGAATGCATTGAATGCATTTGCGAATGCATTGGCGAATGCATAGGCGAATGCACCGCGTGAATGCACTAGCGAGTGCATTGGTGAATGGATTGGTGGATTACATTCGGCTGGACGGAATCCGACGGATGATGTGGCGAGTGCGATGGCGAATGTATTGGCGCCTGCGCCGGAAGCGGTTGTAATTGCCAGTAGTCAGTATAAATGACTTTGTTATCTGTATCAATTCCAATTTAGTATATAATGACAAACCATAATTGTTTTTTGTAGGTTTGGTGTAAAACAGAATGGAGCATGTCAAGACTGCAACATGCAATGAATGCAAAAATCAATATGTCGGGGAAACCAAACGTAATTTTGAAATCCGCATCAAAGAGCATCTGGCTGATATTCGACACAATCGAGATACCCCAGTAGCCATACACATTAATAACCACGCCAATCCAATCCAATCCAGGAACTACGCTACCGCTTTATACAGGTACTAAGATCCAACCCGGACGGGCCTAATGCAATGGAACAGCGCCGTCGCTCTAAAATCAAATGGATTTATGAACTAAAGACGCTACAACCACTCGACTTGAACAGAAATGACTTTTAATTAAGTAGTCTTTAATTTATAGGAATAATCAGCAAAAAATTAATTAATCAAGCACCGGGTATAACCCGGTGCTTCATTAATTAAAATGTTGCTGCTGTGATTTTTATATTACCTGGTAAACGCCTGCGTGGATATCGTTAACCACGCGTGGATTACGACCTGTCCACAGCGACTGTACTGTAGACTTGGTCGTGTTACACCCTGCTTGAGGACCCGTCACCTGATATCTTTATTTGCTGTAGCGGAGGATGGGTTATTTGAGTTATTGGAGGATTAGTTATTTCTTGATCTTTGTTTGCGTGTGCTGTTTGAGTCAGTGAAACCGTTCATTCAACACCACTAGAATATATTTCAAACTGGAAGACTTCTTGCCAATTTCCACTAATTACAAACATTTAAAGGAAATTCAATTCCAACAGGAATGAAAATAATCCCCTAGCTGACGTTTTCTTTCTGTATTTTTTAATCATCCGCAGTTAAGCAGTATAGCTGGAAATGGAACAAATCATTATCTATTACACGAATGAGCAGCGTGTAATTCTGTCCAGCTAGAAATTTCAGCTTTCAGTTTCCCCCTTTATATGCAATGGGCTACTTTTGCATGCTAGCGCGACTGGGACTTTCCTTTCCGCTATCATAAACGATAATTCTATGTTTGTAAAAGCGGTCTCCTCGACCAGATCGCAGTCTCCTTCTCGATCAGAGCGCCATCTGGTCGAAACATATTTAAAGCGAAATTCCCTAAAATAGAATACTCTGAAATGAAGAATCGAATCACGAAAACATCAAACGACAGAAGCTTCTCTAATACAGTGGAGCCCACTTAATTGGACATCTCTTAATTGTATATCCCTGTTAATTGAATATAATTTTCAAACACAAAACCATTTACTATATCTTCAGTACAAATTTGATCTGTTAATTGCATATGGGTTGTAGAGTAAACTCCTGTTAATTGTATATAATTTTTTTGTAATATGTCGAAAAAATTACTGCAACACGCACCAAATTCCCCTTATTTATCAACTTTTTTGTTTTTGGCCTCAGTACATCCAATACAGGCATTTATTCTATTATATCTTGTTTGACAGAGCTCTATGAGCTCTATCAAACAAGATATAATAGAATAAATGCTCAGTTTATTTCCAGAACACAGGAAACTGACCAAATCCCTGTTAATTGTATACTCCTGTTAATTGAATAATTTTCACTGGCAAAATGGATATTCAATTAAGAGAATTCTACTGTACAACGTTCTTGCATAAGTAGGAAAAGACTGAAAATTTTGAATAGCTCACGAATCAGTCACAGTTATTTGTACAGTACGTGGAGAGCGGAGAGTGGATTGTAACTAAATCACCCGCAGAGTGGAGGTATCACCCAAGCTATAACTTTAAAATTTTGTACTTATAAACAAAAATCACAAGCAATGTTTCAGCCAATGGACCTCCAGGTGTAACCCGGAGGTCCATTGGCTGAAACTTTGCTTGTGCTGGTTATGCTTTGAAACAAATATGCAATTATTGCTTGGGTGGAATCTCCACTCTGTGGGTGATTTAGTGATAATACACTCTCCACGTACTGTATGCAGTATAAAGTAGATTACTATAAGGCATACTATATCAGACAATGTGAATGACAACGCAACACATATTTTCAATCTATGTGGAAAGTTGAAGAAACACTCGGACCAAATTGATGCAATTGCACATACAGTACAGCTGCCGTGGACGTAATCCATGCGTGGGTAGCAGTATCCACGGATGCGCTCACCAGGTAATAAAAATAATCAGCAGACAAATTGTAATCCATGATGCAGCGGATTGTACCAGCTGCTCCATTAATTACATTGTTGGTGATTATTACTGTAATTAGTGTTTGATTCGAATATTATTGAGTCTGTGGAAATATTACCCACCCGTGGAAAGTGACCAGTCCTCGGCGATCGTACTGTACATCAAAGGTTATTCAATTGTACCGTTTCTCTCATAAACTGCAAGGCCTTACGTAGTGGAAAACCCTGCCGCGCTCAGGTTCAGTACCAATCTACTCTCCGTATTGTACGCAGGATCGTCAGGGAGATTTCAATATTACTCGACATTCAGTAGACATAAGTGCTTAACGAAAAAGGGGGAATGGAACGATCGGACTGAATCTCAAAGACTCGGTCAAGGACAGCTGTGACTCAGTCGAAGACAGGGATCAGCACCGGAGATGACCAGTAGCCAGAACGGGACAGAATAGCTAAACGTAGTCACAAAACACCAATTATACCCCGAGTGTGAGCTTCGTCCCTACCTGGGTACACTTCGGGCCAAGTAAACGGAGCTGACGTGGTTAACGACCCTATAACACAATGCGGTCTACTAAAGATGGCAGGCCCGACCAGACCATGGAAACAGTGAGTGACAAACAGTGCCAAACAAGAAAGTTAACCCTTTGGGACTTTACTTATCCTGACGTTCAAACGCCGCTGGGAATTCAATTTCTTCAACGTTTTTCAAAAATGCGACGTCAAACGTCGGAAAGTACAAATAACAAGAAATTTTTCACATAAGTGATTAACTGGATGAAGACTAGATTATTTTGGGTGGTCTGAACTTGTTATTCAAAACTTGTTTTATTACAAATTATTGGAGAGCGCCCACAGGCGCTCTCCAATAATTTGTAATAAAACAAATTTATATAAAAAAATATTATTTATGTTTGACTGAATATGAAATATACGCAAGGAAAGCGTTGGCTTTTGCTCTGGTATCCTCATTTTGTGAAAGCCCTGATAGTGGCTTCTAGCACTCAACCAGTTAAGAAGTCTTGATAGCAGGATGTTGGTATTCTAAGCTGCGATAAAATTTGGCTCAACGGCTATCACTGGGCACTATTTGGAAGAAAATAGGAATTTGAGGTTAAAAGCTTAAAAAATCGAAAAATAATACCAATACGCGTTATGTGCCTAGTAAGGCTATCAAATTATGTACACATGGCTTGTGCACAAGCAATTTTTCAGCCAATGGACCTCCGGGTAACCCGGAGGTCCATTGGCAGAAACATTGCCTGTGTTTGCTCTGAGTAACCAGGAGAACGTGCCATGATTTAGATCTCATTTCATGTGGCAATTGCGCGCAATTTCTACGCGCAATTAAGCCTAGATAAGCACACAGTCTGTGACAGGACTTCTAGTTTTAACTGTAGATGCATGCAGAACGCCACGATGTATGAGTGCGACCGTCGATACGGCATCCATGCCACCGTGGAAGGATAGCTGTCCCTCTCGTTATTTCCTTCCGCGCTGGCACGAAGACATTCACAGATCGTGGCGGTCTGTTTACTTGGTGAACGGGCGTCGAAATCGTCAACATTAATATGGTATCCTCTAATACTCTACTGCGTACAAGGAAATGGGTTTGTGTCTTTTGCACTTGTGGAACGGTTCAGTAACAAATAAATCTTACTGCTCTACGGGTCTGTAGAATTTAATATCGCTGATACTACTGTCCAGTTTTTTACCGCGCTGTCTGTTTACGGACTGCAGTTGCGTAACGCAAATACAACGAGGTTAGGGCTGTCTGTTTACGGACTGCAGTTGCGTAACGCAAATACAACGACGTTAGGGCGTCTCCTAAGGGCCCCCAACAATTGCACGGTTTTAGGACCCCCAACAATTCCAACAGTTGGGGAAAAATCATGATTAAGGTTCTCAAAACAGTGTTGTAGTTGAAGCATTGAGGTTGGGTGCCTCAATACCAACTTGCATAAATAATCGGGGGACATTCTCTGAAACCAATTACGGGGTTGTGTACGTGGCACATGACCACATGAGACAGTAGTAATGACGAAACAATTTTAATTAATTTACAAATGTCGATGCATTCTGTACAAGTTGTAACATCAAACCCCCGAAGCAGTATCCGAAACCAGCCAATACCAACATAACTTCTTCTCGGTTAAGATGCTGACCGACTAACGAAGGAACGAACACAGAAACGAACGGAAGGATGAACGAAAATCTGCCTGTGTCGGGTTTGTAAGTTGGAGAGTCTGACAACTGTACCCGGTGCTTTATTAATTAAATTTTTGACTATAACTCCTATAATTAGAGTTTGAAATCTAATATTATTGCGTGAGCGGAAATATTGCCCACCCCTGGAAAGTGACCAGTCCATGACGGCCATACTGTAACTACTAACCATCACTAGAATTTCTTAAGCTAGTTAAAGCCGGGTGAATTTTATACTCTATAGAATGTTTGTACCCAGTCAGTGTGCTAGAATATAGCATTATAATTAACTAAGTCCATACACCACCCCTCCCCCTCCCCTAGAATATATCATTATAATTAACTAAAGCCCCCCCCCCCCCCTCCCCACCGCCCAATATTTCTGTTACGCCACTGACGAACTGTCAGCTTGTTGCGTTACGGTTTGAAAGAGTTGATACTTCAATTAACGGACACATCCAGTAGATGAATTATCCCCAATGCAGATGTGGGCCTGATGTTGCGCAATATGCGTCCGAACCAGGATCCGACGACATTGTCTGAGCATCAGCTGTACACCTCTTTAATCTTACACATTCTTCTACGAAAATGTCAGGCCCAATCTCCTGATTACCTGTGTTGGAGTCATTAAATTGACTAAAAAAATAATCGATTCGTTGTACAGAAAGATTAAGTGTGTTAAATGTAAGTACAGATAAATCCCATATAAATAATTAAACCCTCTAAATAACGTTGTGTGAAGCAAACAGTTCTGACGTTAGAACTTATAAGTCTACTAGGTTAGAGCAGTTAATTACAAAGTCGTGGGAGCATAGAGGCTGAGCTGTAAAAGGTTGTTTTGCCTTTTTTTTGGGGTGGGGTGGGGGTGGGGGTCGGGGGGGGAGAACAAAAGCGGGTAGTACAGGAATTGTAGCTGAGGGAGAAAGATCGGACGAGGAAACCGACGCATAGTTGGAAAGAGTGGTGCCCTGAAGCGTAAGCATGCCACATATTAACTACAGTTAAAAGCGAAAGTCCTGTCCCGAACTGTGCGCTTATCTAGGCTTAATTGCGCGTAGGAATTCCGCGTAATTGCCATATCGGATGGCATCCAAAGTACGACAGGATCTCCTGGTTACTCTTAGCAAACACAAGCAATGTTTCTGCCAATGGACCTCCAGGTTACCCGGAGGTCCATTGACTGAAACATTGCTTGTGCACGGGCCATATACACAGAATTCGATAGCCTAACCATGGTCAAAACGCGTAGATTAACGCGCAGATCGATGTGCGATTTGTGCGCATTTCATGACAGAACTTCTAGTTTTAACTGTAAGCTTATGGACTGCCAGGTTAGTATCACTGTACAGATCTTTCACCTCCTCGTTTCTATGATGTGGGGTGTCCTCGTTGTCGGCATGTATACCACACATGAACAACGATACACCAGGCAGCTGATATACAGATAATTCGCAGGGCCATCGAGAGGAGGGAGAGCCGGCGTAGTAACCCTGGGGCCCGGCGGTCCGGGGGGGGGGGGGGGCGAGAAGACGAAGCCGCGCCACCCGAAACAGCTAGTTTGCGAGCTTTTCTCAATGCCCAGTGTGTGTGAATCGACAGGCGGTCCGCGGGCCCCCGAATTCATTAGTAAGCATATATTCCTTTCAAGAACTAAGTTATTAGATATATCGTGGGTCAAAGATGATACAAAAACTGCAAGATGCAGTCGTGCGGCTGCAGCTTGGAGTTATTTTTATCCTCAGTGTACCATCTGAGGCAATTGAGTCATAATAGATATCGGTCGGGGAAAGGGTGGATATTTTCATGGGTACTTGGTAAGTTGGGTTTGAAACAAGGGGGCCCAGGTGGTACAATCTAATTGATCCCCCCGAGCCCGTATTTTGGACAATTCAAGTCGTATGTACTTGACCTCTTGATTGTATTTGTACCTCTCAGAAGCAGATGATGAGTATGGAAAATGGCCAATTACGGGGAGATGGGTGTGAAAATACAAGTGATCCCGACTATGACGGATCAAGTCCAATTGATAGAATATTCCAACTTGATCACCAGGGCATGCCTTCGTCGTATCAAATCTACTCTCGTATGAAAGTACCCCAACAGTAGCAAGAGTGAACGGATATCTGAATCTCCATTCAAGACACAAATATCTCGAAAAAAAAGATTATTGGAAGTGGCATACGCCGCGCACTCCTTTCTCCACACAAACACCTTTGGTCTGCACCTGAAAAACTTTAAGATTTCAATCACCACTGTTTGTTTCACTTAATGAGAACGGAGGGAAATGAACGATAAATTAAGTTCTCAATTCTTGAGTTTGGTTGAGAGAGATACTTTAGATTTAGTTACGAAACTAAAATGTTCTCATCTTCAAAGAGAATACATTTTAAACATCGAGTATCTTAGGACACATATATAAGACGGATAAGTACACATTTTAAGGTCTGTTTTGTGGAAGTGGTAATCTTTTGAGACATTATCGGTTTACCTTCTTTGAAATCAATCCGTCGACAGAAAAAATATATTATTTGACGTACTATGGAACACAATCTGTAACGGCATCAAAGGGGAGTACGATGACTCATTGGTTAGAGTATTGGACATCAAGCCCAAAGGTCGAAGGTTCGATCCTGACCCACGGCAATAAATGTTGAGTCTTTGTTGAAGACATGTAATCCCCGATTCTCCACGTGGTGACTGGCTACCGCTGTGTACTAAGGCGTACTGCATGTCGATGGTGCACTTTTCTTCAGCCATTGCTAAATCTGCTTGTGCCAAATTAGTAAGATAGAGAGTCTGACAGTTGATCGCCGCCACTCGGCAATTCTTTCCGAGTACTCAGGCTTGCTCCGCATATAACATTGTCGGACATTATGTGACCTCGTTTGTTAAAAGTGTCGTTAAACTCCGATAAACAAACAAAGAACGGTGCCCTTCACCCAATACGACATAGATTCAGTACCTGAACATTTACAAGTTTGCTTCAAAATATACCTTATGGTCAAATTGTCCATGTTTCTATCCACAGTGTCCTGATTGTAACAATAGATTCAGTGATCTCTTGCGTGACTAAGCCATTAATAACAGCAGCTCAGGTAAACATAGTAAGATGGGAACACGGTGTAGACCGCCTTTAAGGCGGGACCAGATCTGTAATGCTTTCCTTGCCTGAATCTCGTCCAAACATTTCATAAAGAATGCCGGTGTGACAGGAATGGAAGTCCGTAGGAAAATTAGTCCCTCTGGACTATTATTCCGCGGAATTATAGTCCTAGGTCTAACATTTCTAGGAATAGTAGTCCGCCGGACTACTATTCCTAGAAATGTTAGACCTAGGACTATAATTCCGCGGAATAATAGTCCAGAGGGACTAGCGTTCCTACGGACTTCCATTCCTTTTACACCGGTCTTTGTTGTGTCTTGCATCTCTTGAAAAGAAATTGAAATTTATTTACAACCTGCACTGCCACGTCCTCGCACTTCCAAGTAGGAGATGGCAGGAAGACAGCCATTGGGCTATGCCGTCTCCTTACAATATGCATGTTTTTTACAACGTGTTACTGTTCTAGTTTCACAATATTTTTTTTTTTTTTTTTTTTTTGGGGGGGGGGGGGGGGGAACATCTAAATACATTTATATTTGTAACTACACTATATGTACATGTATATTGTGAATAAAATATTGTATTGCATTGTATTGTATTGTTGGATCGAATACTTTCCACATTTGTATAATTTCTAGGACGTCAGTACCTTGTGAATCCTTACTGGAATAGGCTGGGAGCTCGGTAGCTTAGTGGTTAGAGTATTGGGCTTTAAACCAAAACGTCGACCGTTCTATCCTGATCCGCGCCATCCCCGCTGAGTTCTTGGGCAATACACTTAGTCGCAATTACCCACGTGGGAGCACCGTGACGCTGTGCACTTGGAAATGCGTACTGCACGTCGATGGTGCACTTGCTATCATCCGTTGCTAACTCTGCCTGTACCAGGTTTGTAAGTTGGAGAGTCTGACAGTTACTCGCCACTGCAATGTAGTTCTCTTCAGGAACGACAGCTTCCGCCACACGAAAAACTGTCAGACACTCACTATTATAAGTTATTGTGATAAATTGACGGTAACATGGTCAGAAGTTAGCGACTCGGGGCGTATGTTCAAACGAGACGCGAACATACGCTCCGAGCCGCAAACCTCAGACCATGTTACCCTCAATTTATCACAAGAACATATATGTGCCAATACGGCCCTCCCGATAGCCCAAAACCTACATCGTGAAACACGAGAGGCCTATTTTCTGAGCTTGTGTGATCGTTAAAAGATGCCCTGGTCAAGGCAACTTTTAACGATCACAAGTTTAGTAAATAAACCTCTCGTGTACCCCACGACAGCAGTGAATAAATAATCAATAAATCAGATAAACTCATTCCATCTTAGTTCAAATCGTAAATTTGTTTGTAATTTAAACAACACTTCATTCAGAACACTGTCTGTTGCACGTGTGGACAATCTAGAAAAAATGAAACGGTTTGCAAGTAACTCAGTTGATGAATCAATTACGAAACGGGCGACGTCATTTCAAATATTTCGCGTGGTGATGTCAGACTGTAGCATTTGCTACTGGAGTCGTAAGCATAAAAAAAAACTACGCCAGCTCTCATCATCCAATCAGAGGGCGAGGATTTTTCTCTTTCTGGAACATAAGAGCTTGACTGGTGAAAGAGTCGTTAAGTGAAAATAGGAATAAACTGGAATAGGCTGACTAAGCTCTCGCCAGTGACCAGTGACGAATCAAAAAGCAAGGGATGGGGCTGGTTGGTGGGGAACAAAATTAAATAGAATAAAATTTGAACGCCACATGCTGCGTTTTCTACTTAATGAACCCTGAAACTATTCCTCTTCACGGACCTAATAACCGTTACTTATTCCCAGTTCCTTATTCGACATTCGTATCAACCGGTTTTAAGGAACTGGCAATAAGTAACGGCTGTCACGTTCCCCACATTTAGGTATTGGATTGAAAAGCCTGATGGAAGTACTTGTGGTATTGAGTGACTTGACTGGAGAGGAGAAGCCATGTCGCTAAACAGACAGTTCATCATATCGTCGCGTGAGAACCAAAAGGTTCTATCTTCCAAGAGAAGATAGAACCTTATGGTTCTCACACGACGATATTTGAGCTCACCTGTGCAACAGCTCAGTCTTACATTACCATTTGAAAAGCCCTGGCCCCTTTCAAGATTCTCGAGATTATGACTTGTTTATGTTTGTAGACCTATTAAAAGACCATTGAAATCATTATGTATTACCTGTTACAGCTGGAGGTCTATCTGTTTTTGATCTCTTTTGAAGATGTTTCGTTTCCTTGTGTAATGTTTTTGACATTGTTGTGTTTATTCAGTCTATTCATATTGCAATGTTTTGTTTTCTTCTAATACGTTCAGGATATTATAATGGATCTAAAATGCTTATTCGTCTTCCAAGAAGCTGACCTGGTGACCTGTTTGTGTAATTATTGTATCCGCTCAAGACGTCTGAAATATTAGTCTTACACGTCATATTATGACATAATTGGATTTAACCATTTCCAGACTAATCCGTGGGTAAAAAGAGCGCGACTTACCTTTCGTTCGCCAGAATTTAAGTGAGGCTTGCGGCTGTACACTCTAAAATTAGTTAGGTTCAAAATCAACCCAAACCAACTGGGTTCATATTCACTCAACCCAGTTGGTTTGAGTTGGTTTTTAACCCAACTGATTTTAGAGTGTAGAAAAGCTATCACAGATAAAATGGCTAATGCAAGTAATCTAACAGATGCGAAAGGACGACTGGCCGGGGGTTTAATGTGCTCCCCTGCCCCTGAGACTTTTTTCCCTGATATTTTACATGATAACAATTTAAGTTTAAGCAAGTGAAGTATACATATGTGTCAATATACATCCTGTAATATTATCTGAAAATTCCAATAAAAGTAGTTGCCTTTGACAACAAGGAGCGTAACTATGGTCGGTTGAAGGGAGTGTAAGGTGGTGTGACACACCCAATAATTTTCCGGTGGGGGCATTTTCGTCTGGATTGGATCTCAATCCCGTACGTGTTAATTAAATAAGAGGTTGGGAAGCCAAAGCATCACGGTAACGGCATGTATTTATCCACAAACACATGTCTAACCCTTTACCTAACATGAAAAGCAGACGACACTTGTAAGAGAAATTTTTAAATAACTAACTTTTTTCATTTTTTTGTCTCAAAAACATAGGTTGTGACCCCTCATTGGAACGAGCTCAACGAGCTCGTTCCAATGAGATGTCATAACCTATGTTACACCCACAATCTGAACATTTTCCTTTGCGCTTATCAAGACTGGAGCCAGCGGGTTTCACACTTTCAAGCAACCTCCGCAGGAAAGTGATTCAAGTAATCAAGAGAATATCATTTAATCAGCTGGATTACAGCCATTGGTGTTTGGCGGTTTGCAATGGTCCGGTTGTTTGGATGTTGGACTCCTGAATACCAGGTGAGATTTGCAACGGTTCGATTCCCTGCCGTGGATCAGAAAACAGCTTTCTAAATTCTTCGAAAACATGATTGTGTCCTTCAGTCCAAACACACACACACACACACACACACACACACACACACACACACACACATACACACACACACACACACACACACACACACACACACACACACACACACACACACACACACAGAGTCTTGTTTTCCCTACATACCGAGGTACCCCATTGTCTGTCCTTTGTGTGGACTAACGGTTTCAACCTCGTTTTCCGGTACAGTTCTGGGAAAACAACCGAGGTAAAGGGTTTCTTTTGTCTTTTGTACCTCGGTAAGGCGAAACACGCAAACTCTTTTGTCTAGTTACCTCGTCAAGTTGGTAAGACAAACCCAGTCTTGTCTACCCTACATACCGAGGTACCCCATTGTTTGTCCTTTGTGTGGACTAACGGTTTCTACCTCGTTTTGCCGGTGTGACAGGAATGATAGTCCGTAGGAACGTTAGTCCCTCTGGACTATTATTCCGCGGAATTATAGTCCTAGGTCTACCATTTCTAGGAATAGTAGTCCGGCGGACTACTATTCCTAGAAATGGTAGACCTAGGACTATAATTCCGCGGAATAATAGTCCAGAGGGACTATTTTTCCTACGGACTATCATTCCTGTCACACCGGTACAGTTCTAGGAAAACAACCGAGGTAAAGGGTTTCTTTTGTCTTTTGTACCTCGGTAAGGCAAAACACGCAAACTCTTTTGTCTAATTACCTCGTCAGGTTGGTAAGACAAACCTACACACACACACACACACACACACACACACACACACACACACACATGCACACACACACCCTCAGAACATTTTCATTGAACGTGCACCGCCTCTGTCATTAAACTTGCCGAATATAATATAATTGTGAAAAGACACACTGAAGTTGACACAACCGAGAGGATGATGGGGAAACAGAGGCAACGCTATGCCTCTGTTCTCGGTAACGTTAGGATGGAAAACAGCAGGGTAGAAATGAACTGCTGCAGCAATAAATTCTGTCTCAGTGAGTGTTTTACATCCCGCAGTTACGTGTGTGCATAAAGTGGCATGTTCTCCGATATCGTTTGATTAACGTCGTTACGAAAATAAAGATATAGTGCTTTGAATGAAAGTGCAGGTAAAATATATCAATATTATCTTGTACAAACATCACATAAAATAAAAGGTGTCCGTCGTAATTTCTCATCAGTTGATTATATCTGGTCCCATACGGAACGGTTTAACTGCATCATGGAGACGTGTACAATTGTAACCAAATGATGCCGCACCAAGAAACTTCAATTAAATCATCAGTGACACAAGAAGTTTAAAATTTTCTGCAAAAGAACAAGAACAAAGTTTTACCTATAGTGCGATCGCAAAAGCGGTCGCTTTCTCGATTTATTCATTTATTTATTTACTGGGGTTTAACTACACTTTCGACAGCCAGGGTCTCCTCCTGTCGGACAGTTCTGCAGGTGGAGGAAGCAAAAGCACCCAGCGAGAACCACCGATCAGGGACGAGCAACAATCAGTCTCCCAAACGTACTAAATCCTCACAAGCAGGGTCAGCATTGGTTGAAGACAAGTGCATAATCAACCATTATCAACGTGCATGCAGTACGCCTTAGTACACGGCATAAAGATTCTTGCCCATGGGCACAACACAGTTACCCCCTGGAGAGGATCAAACCGTTGGCCTTTCGGTTTTGAGTCCAGTGCCGTAACCACTAAACCAACTCGCTCCCCTTTCTCGATCAGATCTCGATCTGTTCGCCACGTACGCAAGTGGATCGAATTTCCTAAATAAAATATTTCGAAATCACGATCGACTCAAGAACATCAAAGGAAAATAGCACCTGATATTCACTGTCTTGTATATCGTTTTCGGCATGTTATTCTATATTGATGGGGGTGGGGGTGGGGTGGAGATGGGGCAGGTAATTTTAGTCGCGATCCGGTCGAAAAAAATATGACCACTAGTGTAATAACAGTAATGTAGCTGTTCAGGCTGTGCTCTATATCAGATATGGCATTCTGTGGTAATTGTCGCAAATATGGTACAAAACTCAATTAATGAATATACGCAATCTTAGATGCAGACAATACGTCTCCTGAGTTCCAATGTGTTCTATGTGCCAGTAGGCACATAGAACACATTGGAACTCCAGAGACGAATTATAGTTAACTGCTCGGATTCGAGTACGATATTTTTTATCTTCGATTGGAGCGCGCGGAGGATTATTTCACGAGGCGTTAGCGAGTGAAATAATCAGCGCGGATCACAAGAGGATAAGATCATACTCGAATTCGAGCAGCGAACTGTTGTATTTATTTTATTTTCTCCTTATTTGTTTTCCCAAAGCAACCCTTTATAACTGATTCCGTGGTTACTTTCAAAACATGTAAAAATATATTTTGTCGTCGCTGAGAGTGGAATACGATGCTGGGAGTGGAATGCCATTTTCAGCGAGTGGGAGTGGGAATACGATTTGTTTTGGGGGGAAGAAACACGAATGAAAATAAAACAAAATGATTTCTTGCCAGTGTGTATTATTAGGAAGATGATTAACAAATATTGCATCATAAATCCTCAGCCAACCCCCCCCCCAACCCCCACCCACCCGCGATATGTATTCTTCACCAAAAGTTTAAAAAATTGCACTACAATTTCTTAGTGTGTGTTTACTGCAGTAAGTAGAGGTGCAGTCTGTAAGCCGAGGAATCTCACCTGCGGCAACCACGTTGTGTCCTTAGGCAAGACACTTCACCCCCATTGCCCACGTGGGGCACGGTGGCCTTGTCTACTACGGCGTAAGTAGTATGTCAGGGGCTTTTGAGGGATAGGTTGCAGGACCCCGGTGCAGGACCCCTAAAGTGACGTCATGTCACGTGACGTAGTGGCGACATGTTGTGTTGTCATGGTAACCCACGTAAGCGGCCATGTTGTGACGTCATCCCCATAGTGATACGTGATGTGAGTGCGCATGCGCAGCGAGTGTTGTTAGGGTGATACGTGTTTCCGTCGTCCATTTTGTATACTGGAGGCCGCCATCTTGGTTTCTATGGTAGCACGTGATTGCTATGTTACCCATTGTTTCTGCAATAAGACGGGATATGTTCGGAGGGTGTGTTCGATTGTAGAAGAGTAAATCTAATTACCACAAACAACCCGACAATCCCTCCAAATCACCAAAATCCACCCGAAATTACCGAAATTGACTTTATTTCCCCAATTGATCGGCTTAGCACGTAGTGTTATAGTACCGAGAGGGTACCGGGGGTACGTTCGACTGAAGTGGAGTAATGTTCTGGCTTAGAATTCTCCCAGAATCCCTTTTTTGGATCCTTATCCCGTGACGTTTTTCCCAATAATTATAGCACGTAGTGCTATAGGGCAAAATTACCCAGAATTCTCTGCTTATATCTGTATATGCAATAGATTTCCTCTACCTGGCCATGTTCCTTTGTTCTGGAATATACTCCAGTAGCGTAGAAGAGCCTATTAGTTGGAACAGTTTACCTTATTATTACTATATTTAGCTATTCTGGTCTATTATTGTTAGTTCTGTTCCTATTCCAATTATTCTTGTAGTTTCCTTTATCTAGATCATTTATATAAATTATAACTAACCAATCAGATTGCTTGATTTCCCATAACCTGTATGCAGAGTTATCTCCTCGTGTATAATAAAAGCCTATATCCAATGGTCATATCCATTGGAATTCCATTTTTGGGAAACACCTGTGGCTATGGAATCCCTTTTTTGTCATATGTACTTATGTGAAAAAGCACAATGTGACACAATGTGCCCTAGCACAAAGGCACATGTTTTATGTGCCGATATGTGCTTATGTGAAAAGGCACAATGTGCCCTATCACATAGGCACATACGGGTATTTGAGGATACCTTTGGCCTGGTATTGTATTATTTGAGGATACCTATCGAGGATACCTACTGGATAATCCCTTTTTGTCATATGTGCTTATGTGAAAAGGCACAATGTGACACAATATGACCTATCACATAGGCACATACTTTATGTGCCGATATGTGCTTATGTGAAACGACACAATGTGACACAATATGCCCTATCACATAGGCACATACGGGTATTTGAGGATACCTATGGCCTGGTATTGTATTATTGAGGATACCTATTGAGGATATATACCTATCGAGGATACCTTTTGGAGAATCCCTTTTTTGTCACATTAGGTTATGTAAAAGCCCTCAATGTGTCTAATGTAGTCTTACCAACCGCTTCCATCTTGTCGCCAAAGGTCCAAGGCCATTACAGGTCTATGGCCTATCTGTCCTATCACTGCCTATCACTCGGCTAGGAATCTCAATTACGGAATGCCTTATATGTATACAGGGGAAATCTGGTTCAACCTTGATCAATGTTATAGTCGAGACTGAGATATGTATAGTTAGGAAGTAATGGGTGAGATAGGGGGCAGAATAACAGAAGCCAATAGTACTGGTACAAGGCCGCAATGGAACAAGACTGTTGTAGAAGGCAGTGATAGGACAGATAGGCCATAGACCTGTAATGGCCTTGGAGTTTTGGCGACAAGATGGAAGCGGTTGCTAAGACTACATTAGACACATTGAGGGCTTTTACATAACCCAATGTGACAAAAAAGGGATTCTCCAAAAGGTATCCTCGATAGGTATATATCCCCAATAGGTATCCTCAAATAATACAATACCAGGCCATAGGTATCCTCAAATACCCGTATGTGCCTATGTGATAGGGCATATTGTGTCACATTGTGTCGTTTCACATAAGCACATATCGGCACATAAAGCATGTGCCTATGTGATAGGTCATATTTTGTCACATTGTGCCTTTTCACATAAGCACATATGACAAAAAGGGATTCTCCAGTAGGTATCCTCGATTGGTATCCTCAAATAATACAATACCAGGCCATATGTATCCTCAAATACCCGTATGTGCCTATATAATAGGGCATATTGTGTCACATTGTGCCTTTTCACATAAGCACATATCGGCACATAAAGCATGTGCCTATGTGATAGGTCATATTGTGTCACATTGTGCCTTTTCACATAAGCACATATGACAAAAAGGGATTCTCCAGTAGGTATCCTCGATAGGTATCCTCAAATAATACAATACCAGGCCAAGGGTATCCTCAAATACCCGTATCTGCCTATGTGATAGGGCACATTGTGTCACATTGTGCCTTTTCACATGAGCACATATCGGCACATAAAACATGTGCCTTTGTGCTAGGGCACATTGTGTCACATTGTGCTTTTTCACATAAGTACATATGACAAAAAAGGGATTCCATAGCCACAGGTGTTTCCCAAAAATGGAATTCCAATGGATATGGCCATCGGATATAGGCTTTTATTATACACGGGGAGATAACTCTGCATACAGGTTATGGGAAATCAAGCAATCTGATTGGTTAGTTATAATTTATATAAATGATCTAGATAAAGGAAACTACAAGAGTACTTGGAATAGGATCAGAACTAACAATAATAGACCAGAATAGCTAAATATAGTAATAATAAGGTAAACTGTTCCAACTAATAGGCTCTTCTACGCTACTGGAGTATATTCAAGAACAAAGGAACATGGCCAGGTAGAGGAAATCTATTGCATATACAGACAGAAGCAGAGAATTCTGGGTAATTTTGCCCTATAGCACTATGTGCTATTCTTATTGGGAAAAACGTCACGGGATAAGGATCCAAAAAGGGATTCGGGGAAAATTCTAAGCCAGAACATTACTCCACTTCAGTCGAACGTAACCCGGTACCCTCTCGGTACTATAGCACTACGTGCTAAGCCGATCAATTGGGGAAATAAAGTCAATTTCGGTAATTTCGGGTGGATTTTGGTGATTTGGAGGGATTGTCGGGTTGTTTGTGGTAATTAGATTTACTCTTCTACAATCAAACACACCCTCCGAACATACCCCGTCTTATTGCAGAAACATTGGGTAACATAGCAATCACGTGCTACCATAGAAACCAAGATGGCGGCCTCCAGTATACAAAATGGACGACGGAAACACGTATCACCCTAACAACACGCGCTGCGCATGCGCACTCACATCACGTATCACTATGGGGATGACGTCACAACATGGCCGCTCACGTGGGTTACCATGACAACACAACATGTCGCCACTACGTCACGTGACATGACGCCACTTCCGGGGCCCTGCACCGGGTTCCTGCAACCTATCCCTCAAAAGCCCCTGACATACTACTGGCGTACTGCAAGTCGATGGTGCACTTGCCTTCAACCAGTGCTAACCCTGCTCGTGTGGAGTTAGTATGTTGGGGAGCTGACAGTTGCTAGCCGTAGCTCGGTGGTTCTCTCCGAGTACTCAGGCTTTCTCCACCCGTAAAACTGTCGTGGTCAAGATTAGCCATTGTGCAGAAATATGTGACCTTAAACGCCAATAAATAAATAGTGTGTGTTTATTTGATAGAAATATTCGGGACGTTTCGAGTGGAGGCTGACATTTGATGTATGTTATTATTCTCAGATTGTGAAACACGTAAGTTACTTACTCTCCAAAAATGGAAGCTAAACAATACCCGCGTTTGTTTTTAAATCTTTACCTAACAGGAAAAGCAGACGACACTTGCAAATAAAATTCTTGAATAACGAATTGTTTTCATTTTTTGTCTCAAAAACATAGGTTATGATCCCTCATTGGAACGAGCTCGACGAGCTCGTTCCAAAGAGGGGTCATAGCCAATGTTTCGGAGACAAAACATGAAAATATAATGAAAATCAATTGGCGATTTATGAGAATAGCGCTGGCCGGTTTTGGCCGTTACGTTTGGTAAAGGGTTAAATATTATAATAAGGGTAGTTGTGAGATGAATTGTTAGGCATTCAAACATTTATTGTTGTGTTCCACCAAACGATTTTAATCGAGTTGTGAGAATTTAGTTGACGGTGTTTTGAAGTCGGTAATTTGACATCAGCACTGCGACGTCATTCGACCTTTGAGTTTTTCAACATTCTTAACAGGACAGCTTGTATAAAGAATAAAGGCTTTAAAAACTGTTTGACATGTGAGTTTTTTGCCATAGTATATGATGATCAAGCTCAACAGTTTTATAATTTTTTTTATCACCAGATATCTGAATCTACGTTTAGTTTATTGCATATTACAGGACTGTGGGTAAAAAAGTGTGTTCATTGGAGGATACGCGCTCCATGACCCCCACCCCACCTCTCCCCATACTCCGTTCACGGTCAAAGATCGACTTTGTTACGACGCGTTTAGGCCAGAATGTCGATATTTCGTTTTTGGAAAAAATATTTTGCAATGGAAAGCAAACGAAAATCGCATCTGAGCTTCATATTTTTCTCACAATATGCTATTGAACGGTTTTGAGAAGGAAAGCGGACAATGAATTTTGACCAGATCGCAACCCAGTCAGCATCTGGTCAAAATTCGCCATCCGCTTTTGTAAATACTGTTAGGTACTGACTTGTCGAAGTTCGCTATCCGCTTTTGTAAACCATGTTGGGTACTGTCTGGTCAAAATTCGCTATCCGCTTTTGTAAACCATGTTGGGTACTGTCTGGTTAAAATTCGCTATCCGCTTTTGTAAACACTATTGGGTACTGTCTGGTCAAAATTCGCTGTCCGTTTTTGTAAATACTGTTGGGGTACTGTCAGGTCAAAATTCGCTATCCGTTTTTGTAAATACCGTTGGGTACTGTCTGGTCAAAATTCGCTATCCGCTTTTGTAAACACTGTTGGGTACTGTCTGGTCAAAATTCGCTGTCCGTTTTTTGTAAATACCGTTGGGGTACTGTCGGGTCAAAATTCGCTATCCGTTTTTGTAAATACCGTTGGGTACTGTCGGGTCCAAATTCGCTATCCGCTTTTGTGAACACTGCTGGGTACTGTCTGGTCAAAATTCGCTGTCCGTTTTTGTAAATATCGTCGGGGTACTGTCGGGACAAAATTTTCTATCCGTTTTTGTAAATACCGTTGGGTACTGTCAAGTCCAAATTCGCTATCCGCTTTTGTGAACACTGCTGGGTACTGTCTAGTCAAAATTCGCTGTACGTTTTTGGAAATACCGTCGGGGTACTGTCGGGACAAAATTCTCTATCCGTTTTTGTGAATACCGTTGGGTACTGTCGGGTCAAAATTCGCTATCCGCTTTTGTAAGCACTTTGGATACAGTCTGGTCAAAATTCGCTATCCGTTTTTGTAAACACTGCTGGGTACTGTCGGGTCAAAATTCGCTGTCCATTTTTGTAAATACCGTTGGATACTGTCGGGTCAAAATTCGCTATCCGCTTTTCTAAACACTGCTATGTACGGTCTAGTCAAAATTCGCTCTCCGCTTTTGTAAACTCTGTTGGGTGTTGTCTGAGCAAAATTCGCTCACCACTTTTGTAAACACTGTTCGGTACTGTCTGGTCACAATTCACTGTCCGCGTTTGTAAACACCGTTGGGTATACAGAGCGTACAATAACGCCGAGTTAAATCAATGCTTTGTTGCAGAAAACTACCAAAAACAGCAAAACGAAATACTTAAGCATCATGCCATGTAAAATTACCTGGCCAATTTTAGACCAACTTCCAAACAAACTCAACAATAGTTTGCTTAGAGTTATTATCGTGTGAAGAACTCGTAATATACTGAGCTGGTAATAACAAATCGATTACTGTTCTCGCGTGGGAGATATCAATGATTTCTGCCTCAACATTACTTAGAACACGCGCATTTCCACCTTATTAGCTACAAGGTTTATGCATTAAAGATGGGATGTTTAGTTGTACAACTCGATGCACGTGACTTGCAGCATTTTTTCCCAATAAATAGAAGAAATTACGTTGTTGTGAAATAGTACTTTACCTTTGTGTATGTATATGATATTGGTGTAATTACCTACTTTATGTGATTCCTCTTAACAAAATATACCGCCGGTTCCGAATCTAACACTTTTTAATGATACGTTACCTACAGAAATCCTTTTTCAAACAGACACTGTAAGTTTGCTGTGCACGTGCCCCGTGTGGACTGCTTGTGCCAAACGTGCAATTACCTCTGAAGCATGAAGAACATGCATTTCAAGTAAAGGTAAGTTCGCAGATTAACAATATTATATCGATCAACTGTTACCTGTAAAACTCGATATCTCCCGACCAAGAGATATAAACAATCGCTTTCGCGGTAACCCAACGCAGGGACCGATCAGGACTATTTAAAATACGCTCTAGCCTCCGAGCCTATTTTGTCAATTCATGCGCCAGATTTCAATTTACGGAGTCACACTGCTGTTTGTTTCACACACTGCAAGTATGTAATAGCTCTCATCATTTTCATTTAGTACACTCTAGCAAACATTAATCTTCACTGTGGTTTCTGATCAAGTCTTGGCTGCCTATTTAGGCAGCCAAGACTTGATCAGAAACCACAGTGAAGATTAATGCTTGGTAATTAAGGCTTGAAGTATTAACTTAAGCACTCTAAAACAACGATAAATGATAATCATATATATAATACATGTAAGAGTGTCTCTCTCGATTATCCATCGAAAGAATATCAAAATATGATCTGAGAAGTTACGCGCCAACTGAGCAGCCTATTTCTGAGATTTAAGAGCAGGTCCTGATGTTTCAGAACCAAATACGCACTGGCGCATGCCCAGGTCGGTCCCTGCAACGTCAAAACCCTACACAAAGTCATTAATATCGTTGACAAAGACAGTTTACTTTATTTGGCTCGGGTTTCCCACAAAATCCTCGGTTTCTACAGTACAGTCGCTGTGGAATGGTCTTACTCCACGCGTGGGCATTGATAACCATGCATGTGTTCACCAGGTAAGATAAATCATCATTATCAACATTTTAATTAATGAAGCACCGGGTTGTACCCGGTGCTTCATTAATTAAATATTTGGCGATCATTCCTATAGTTAGTCTTTCTAATTTAATATTACTGTGTCCGTGGAAATATTGCCCATCCGTGGAAAATGAGCAGTCCACCGCGCCTGTAGTGTATCTTTTACAAACGCTTTTCTAGTTACTCTAACCCTAGCTGTCTTTCTAGTCTTTGCTATCTTTGGTTCTGACCTATGACCTCCAACAATCAGATTGCTTCATTTCCCGTAATCTGTTCCTACAGTTAAAGCAAGAAGTCCTGTAACGAACTGTGCGCTTATCTAGGCTTAATTGCGTGTAGAAATTGCGCGTAATTGCCATATCGAATGGCATCCAAAGCACGACAGGTTCTCCTGGTTATTCATAGCAAACACAGGCAATGTGTCTGCCATTGGACCTCCGGGGTACCCGGAGGTCCATTGGCTGAAATATTGCTTGTGCACAGGTCATATGTATAGAATTTGATAGCCTTACTATGGTCATAACGCGTAGATTAACGCGCAGATCGACGTGCTATATGTGCGCATTTCATGACAGGACTTCTAGTTTTAACTGTACACATAGATAGTCTCCCCCCTTGTGTATAACTAAGGTTTTCTACCCTGTGTATAACCACGGCTTCTTTGATCCTTAAAGTTGAAAGACAACCGGGCAGGAACAGGTATTGTTCTGACGACTCGAATCTCATCGTGCAAAAGAGCTGTATTCCAATTGCTCGAACGGATAATCCCATCTGGGCATTGGAGGAAACCTATGACATGGTAATGTACTATTGATGGATACCTTTTGGAGGATACATCTTGGAGGATAATTATCTGAGGATATCTATCTGAAGATAGTTATGACTCCTGGTGACTGTTTAGTTCCTGACATCTAGACCACACAATACCCTACATAGGTTAAGTCTAAGACCATTACTGCTGACTTACCCATAATGAGATTCGAGTCTTTCGGGCAATCACATGTAGCCAGCAAGCCTTCAGTAGTGTTACAAGTCAAAAATATTCGTACAAGGCTGTAAGCGTGGTAAAATTATTTAGCGACTTCAGTAGAATCTAATCGTAGGACAGATGACTGTAATTATTGGTAAACCAGCAGTAATAGACCTTTGTAGGATATGGAATGGTCCAGGTGCCAGGAACCGAACCGTCGCTAAGAGTCATAACTATCTTCAGATATATATCCTCCGATAAGTACCCTTCAAAATATATCCTCCAAAAGCTATCCTCCAATAGTACATCGCCATGTCAAAGGTACCCTTCAATATCCAAATGGGAATAAATATCCCACAAAAAGGTATCCTCCAAATGGTGTCTTCCAATAGTACATCACCATGTCAAAGGTACCCTTCAATATCCAAATGAGCATAAATATCCCCCAAAAAGGTATCCTCCAAAAGGTATCCTCCAAATGGTGTCTTCCAATAGTACATCACCATGTCAAAGGCACCCTTCAATATCCAAATGGGAATAAATATCCCACAAAAAGGTATCCTCCAAATGGTGTCTTCCAATAGTACATCACCATGTCAAAGGTACCCTTCAATATCCAAATGAGCATAAATATCCCCCAAAAAGGTATCCTCCAAAAGGTATCCTCCAAATGGTGTCTTCCAATAGTACATCACCATGTCAAAGGCACCCTTCAATATCCAAATGGGAATAAATATCCCACAAAAAGGTATCCTCCAAATGGTGTCTTCCAATAGTACATCACCATGTCAAAGGTACCCTTCAATATCCAAATGAGCATAAATATCCCCCAAAAAGGTATCCTCCAAAAGGTATCCTCCAAATGGTGTCTTCCAATAGTACATCACCATGTCAGGTATACTCCAATACCCAGATGAGCATAAGAGTCGTATGTGGAGCCACTTATTTGAGCAATTGATCGATAGCTCATTTGTTCGATAACCCTCGAGTCATTCGAGCAATGACTGTTCAAATCACAGTTCGATGGCTTATTTGCTCCATGAGATTCGAGTCGTCCGGGCAATTCCTATTCTCGCTAGATTGTCTTTCGGGTTTAAAGATCATAGAAGCCATGGTTATACACACTGGAGATAACTCTGTACGGGTAGAAGTCAGAACCAGAGACAGCTATGACTAGATAGGGTTAGAGTAGCTTGAATAGCATCTGTACTAAGTAGAAACCAAGGATTTTGTGGAAAATTCGAGCCAAATAAAGTCCGTTTGTTTTTTGTTTTTTTTGTGATTTGGAGTCGTTATTGAATTGTCGGGTCTATTTGGGTAGTTAGTTATGGTCTTATACAACGGCCTTATAGCACTACGTACTACTCTCATAAGTAGGATTCTGGGGGAATCCGTAAAAAAATAAAGTGATTTTGAGTGTTTTTAGTGATTTGGAGGGATTGACGTGGCTATTTGGGTAATTATATTTACTCCAGTTTAATCGAGCGCACTCTTCGAACATATCCAAGCCTATTGCAGGCCTTGGGGTAAAAGAAAAATACGGGGCTGCCACAGAAACCAAGATGACGTCCTCCAGGATTCAAAATGGACGCGGAAACACGCGTAACCCTAACGGCACGCGACGCGCATGCGCACCAAGACCATGCATCACTATTGGGATGATATCAGAAGATGGCCACTCACGCGAGCTACCATGACAACTAAACATGACGTAATTAGCTCACGTGACTATGACTTCATATGAGACCCGGCTTGAGACCCGGCAGATGGCGGCCGTTTCATCGCTTTCCTGCCACCCGCCGCGCCCCCTAACTAAATTTACTTGGTAATATATCGCCGGAATTCCTGTACACATATACATTTCCATTTTGTAACTCATTGATATGTAATCGTGTAACTTGTCTGTGGACAAGCGTGTACCCCTCCCCGTTCTACCCCACTGTTTCCACCACCTATGTGCTTCATAATTCCAGTTTTTCATATATGTTCTGAATGCTATGAAATTACCATCGACATTCCACATATTTAATAACAAGGTGCGCGTTGATTATTTTTAAGGAATATCCGAAGACTGTAATTATTCGTTTGATACTGTTCTGTTATTTTCCAAAAAGAGATGCATTGTTATATTGATCTGATGTAACTACTATGTTTATTCTTCAGTCTAGTGTGTATCCATTTCTATTAATTTATAGGTACCAAGTTTACATTTTCCTCAGGCGAAAATTACTATCGACATTGTTGCTACACCTGACTGGTTCCCTGGTCATATCTGCATAATCATTGGAAAATCATACTTAATATTCTCCTATTCTCATATGATACAGCATGGAAGGCGGAATAAATAAAGTGCAGGCGTATCTCGCCTGGGGCTCAAATCCATGACCCGAAAGTGCTGGGTTTTAGCTTTAAAATGCAATACATGGATTCTGTCGTTGCAGTCATCGCGGAGTGCGTCCACGACCTTAGCTTTCCCGGCTATTTCATGAATATATCGAGATGGATATCAACCAGTTGTGTTTTTCTGGGGGAACGCGGGCGAACGCCGTTCCCTGAATTTAATTTTCTGAGTGGTGACGCTGTTCCTCAGAATTGCAAGACCTGGAAATGTTTTATCTTGACAAATATCCAAGGCACTGTGCAGCGAGCAAGATGAAGGAGTGCTCGCTGTGTTTAACACAGCGAGCACTCCTTCGTCTTGTTAGATCATTAACGCCACTTTAGTTAAGGGTAGTTACTGGCTTTCAAAAATATAATATATATATAGGTCGGAAATAAATACACAAAATAACGTCACGAAAGTGGCACCGTTGGTAAGTTGCACGCGCGTTTGTTTTGATTTCTAGCGCAATAATATCTCACCAGATCGACATTTCCACGTTCTTCTCATAAAACGGAGGGATGGTGAATCGTCCTGGTTATCTGGTTATCAGAGTAACGAAATTCACCGAGAAAAATCAACGAGAATGCGATTCTTTGGTAATACACTTCAAAACCTTCCCTGGAAGACTCTCGGAAAATTGTCGATGATTCCTGAAATGATGAACACAGATTCCACTACATTTTCATCTCGGAAACCATCACTGTTACCAATAATATCTAAGAGAGAACAAAGTGTTAAATCGCTCGACATTGGTACTATTTAACCCTTTGAACTCTAATGGTATCCTCCATAACAGTTCAATGGCAGCAATTAGAAGAGCCCATATTCATTATCTGGGTAGACCAATCAATATTTTTCAACGTGCAGCCCAAAGGCTGCACGTTGAAAAATATTGATTGGTCTACCCCACACATTTACTGATCAGGCATCCTGTATATAATAACATTATGACGTATCATGTTCCTGGCCGGAAAAAAAGCCATTAGGGATCAAAGAGTTAAGCGAGTTTGAGCAAGCACCACTAAGCAGCCAAACAACGCTATGTCTAAACGTATTTACAACGACACCGAGTACCATTTTAGACGAATCACAGCGGCCCATGCCAAATCTAATACAATAACAATATTTTTCGCTTTTGGGTACTAGTTTCACGCGAGTTATACAGCGAACGCCACTAAACGTCTTAACAACAATATGTCTAAGCGGCACAACAGCAATAAGCAAGACACTGAAATAGTTAACTAGTTCGACTTGGGGGTTCTATTCTCAAATGATTTAAAGCAAACACTGCTAAACAGCGCCCACAAAAAAACAGTGTATCGCAGCACCACTGTGTAAGACCCTAAAAATAGTTGACTATCTCGATTTGGGTACCATTTTCAAACGATTTACAGCAAACACAACTAAACGCCTCAACAACTATATCAGAAGACTTGAAGAGAGAGTTATGAAACAATTGCGACTTGGATTCCAAACTACTGGGTTAACTGGATAGGTTCTGCAGGCACTCAGGTACCTCCAGGCCCCTTCATAGCCACGCCACTGCATAGAACCAAAGCCATTATTATGTGTCGAAAGAAATCTGACACAGTCAGAATTATCTGCAAATCATGTTCTCAAAGAGTAGCTCTTCTCTCAACGCACTCTTCCTTTGAGTACAAGTTGATATTCTATAAGTGCAATGGAATGCAAACCACTTACATTTGTTTGACACTAACCTATCAGACTGGTGAAGCTAGTTTCCAATTACATTCCGATAATCGACATCACAGTATGATCTGTCCATACCGCATGTATGTTTAGTTTAACCAGAAAACATGAAACATTTTAAGTTATTTAGAAAGCTTAATTACCTCGGTAATTATATACCTACATTCGAATTAAAATGTGCACAGCACTAATCTCTATACCAATCAGTTAAAGATAACAAAGTTCTTCATAGCATGTGTGCTGTAATGATAACTTTGTTAATCTGAACATTGACCCGCAATCAGAACATGCTGGCATTTCAAGGTTTCTCCAATAGAGCATTGCTTACCATGTGCAGTAAATATATTGTAAGCATAATTTTTCCACACCGCCCTCTCCCTACTTTGTTGTTCATGTCCAACGAAAGGTGTCTCCATCCTTCTGATTGACACTTTAATACTGTTGTAGTGAAGGCAAATATTGCAGTTCCCGAAAACGTAAAACAATGATTTACAAATCGTGTAATATGTCCCTATGTTATAATGGTTCAACGACGTTTTCAGTAGACATATTTATGGCGCGTCGAACAGATTAAGAGTTGCGGAGTCGGTGATGTGAGCTGCTCATTCTCAAAATCTGTATTGACTCTACAAATAATCACGGATATTATGTGTCTCCGACGGCTACTGACGGCACCTCGCAAATTCGTTATCAATGTTATTACTTTTTTTCATTTTATCTCACAATCGGGGCGTTTTTGCACTGGTATGCAACTAAAGTTTAATGTATCTGGGCCTTTGTTCCGAATCCGTATCAAGGGGCGCCTGATACAAGCGCGTAATTCTGCGGTTGCCAAAACAACGGAATTAATATCATTTTTCGATCGCTTCGCGTTTTTCCCTTCAGAGAAAACAATATTAGGTGAGGCGAAGCCGAACCTAATATTGTTTTCTCTGAGGCGTATATGACACTTATCTGCCAACTAAACGCACTGTAACGTATTTATTATGCGCGGCATGCTAAAATTTCACGGGGGAACTCAACGAATAGTTAAATTATGCGCACTTTTCGGCATCTTGTGTGCTGGTTTGTAGACTAGCCTATTATTGGGATTTCCCTGAACGCTCGACTCGAGGCTTCTCTCTTGAGGTTAAAGGATTAGCTTTCGCTATGATATGTGGAAACATCCATCTCAATAAACGATGAACGGCATATTTTAAAATGTAATAAACCTTTACACCAAGAGGAGATATTTAATTCACCAGTAATTATTGCAAAAGTAACAACCAAATTCACGTTGTCGAAACGTACAGTTGCTCCACTTCGCATGATAGTATTCAGTAAAGTGAATCCCATTGACGTAATTTTCACTGAAGTGTAACGTCATCCTGACCTCAATGTGGAGATCAATGAACGCTATTCTATTTTTCAATTTGCGTCTTTCCATCGATAAGGCAAATGAAAAAAGTTCCTCTTAAAATAGTTTTATAACACATTTTGTGGTCAATATTGTGAGATAAATTTATCACCACTGTGTGTCCGGAAATTCTGATCAAGTCTCGTTGTAGGCACAGAATAGCATTTCGACTCGCCCTAACGGGCTCGTCGAAATACTATTCTGTTCCTACAACTCGACTTGATCTGATTTCCCGGAGATACACACTGTGGTGATAATCTGTATTTATCATCACTCATGTATTTTATCTTATTGTGTAATTTGTTTGTTGCGTAGAGTACAGTCGTCGAGGACTATTCGTAAGCTACGTGTGGGTAGTGATATCCAGGCATGACTGTGTTTACCAGGTCATAAAATCATCAGCACCAAAATTTTAATTAATGAAGCACCGGGTTGTACCGGGGTTGTACCCGGTGCTTCATTGATTAATTTGTTTGATAATTATTCGTATAATTAGTGTTTTGAATGTAATATTAATGCGTCCTTGAAAAATAATGCCCATCCGTGAAAAATGACCACACAGCTGCGGCCGTAATGTATGTCCAATGTATACATTCTTTGTACAACAATTACTGTGCGTATTCAACAGTACGCGATACAATGCAGACATTGGGGAATTTCTAAATGCACCACGCATAGAATCTTGATTACGCGTACGAACGCCAAGTAAGAAAGCATCTGACTGGTCGTTATGCGTCTAAGTGACGTTACGACGTGAATCAAATGCTTCGACCAAAAACTAATTTCATCCACTTAATTCTAGTTTAATCGTGGCATCAATACAGGACACAACTCCGGTAGAGTACAGGGGACAGGAAGCAAAGACCCGTGGTCAAGTTTTTCTTGTATTTCACGCACCACACATCATAGCACAACTGGCCATTGCGATCTCACTGGAGGATAGAGGTGTAATGTCTTCCTTAAAAATACAGAGCGAAACTAAAGTGAACCACACAGTACACAAAGTGGTGCAAATCTCACAGGGATTTAACTGAAAGGTGGTGCAGTGTTGCGCATAAAGACACAGAGGAACAACAAAATCCGACCAGCGCTATTTACAAAAACTGTAATACACTTTTTGATTTTTTGCCTTAAAAAATAGCTGATGACTAATCATTCGAACGATCTCATTCCAATGAGTAATTCAAAGCCACAATGTTTTGACAAATCGTGAATTTGTTAACTTATTCAATGTTTTATAGAGAAAGTATCATCTTCTACAGGCGCCAGTGATTACGGCATTCAACTTCAAATCGAAAGGTTCACGGATCTATCCCCGCCCCCGGTAACTGCGTTGTGTCCTTGGGCGATGGCCCGCATGGGGTCACGGTGATGCTGGTTACAGAAGCGTACTTCTCGTCGATGGTTCACTTGCTTTCAACCAGTGCTAACAATGCTTATAATGAGTTAGTACGTTGGGAAGTCTGGTAGTTGATCGCCGTTGCTCGAGGTTCTGTATATCGGAGGTGTCGTTAAATCCCAATAAATAAACCATTACCGTCTACATCTGTTAAGTAAGACTATACACCAATTAGATCCAAAAAGAACTCTCTATAATATACCTCAGATCAGTAATTAAATAGCGTCTGCTGCCACTCGACAAATTGATGAGAAGTCCAGAAACTATTCATTTCCACTGACCCATAGGGAGAATTGAATTGTCCCTAACCACACCTTGAAAAAAAAGAAAGAACAAAACACGAAAAATGGATACGATCGTTTATCTGACCACAGCGTTGTAAACGGGACGAAACAGCACCCGGGATCGTGCAATACCCCGTGACTGACCAGGCTCGACTCGTCAATGCACCAGTTTTGTTACAGAGTATACGCTTTCCAATAAATTTCAGCAAGAATGATATTTAGGAACAAAACAGTTTTTCTTCCAAGATAAACCTCACCAAACAGTAGAGTGGTTTTAAAAGTGGCATTCCGGAATTATATCGGGATGAAAATTGACTTTCGATAAGTATCCATTGAAATTATTCGACGAGCGAGGAAAGACCAATTAAGTTGCAAGTAACTGTAAGTTGGGAAAACCCCCGATGATTTCAGAAGAAAGTAAAGTCAAATTTCCTTTTGTTTCTTTTAATAAACGAAAACAACAGACAGCTCACAGAGCTGTCTGTTGCTTTCGTTTATTAAAAATAACAAAAGGAAAACTTTGCCTTTTATGGCAAGCTAATTTGAAGCAACTAGTTCACAGATAATCCATCATCGGAATGTCTCTAAGTATGTCACCTACCAACACTAACTGTCCACTTTGGTTCTTTGTTTAGCGAATGTATTTTAACAGTGAAGTGCAAGATTTTATTCTTCTCGGCAAAAAAATGGCAAATCTCACCTCTTTGAGTTTTATATTAATGGAAAGTACAGTGCCTGTATCATATGTCACGATGCAATCAGTGTTCATATAATGATCAGAAACAAAATTACAGAACATCAAAAGATGGTGAAAACGCCGTTTTCTAATTTTTGACTGGGTTTCAATAGTAGTGACACGTTCAAACCGATTGGGAAAAAATGTAAGGAGCCAGCTTTTGTATGTTTATGCTACGCTTCGGGAAAATGCATTACATTTGTGACAACGGTTATACAAATTCGCTAACGTCTCGAAATTTCGATTTTTAAATGACACCTCCATACTCTTAGTATTAAGTTTACTGACAACTTTCGGAAATTAAAGGGAACTAACTTTGTCGCAAATCTCTTCCAATGACAAAAATTGTCAGGGATGATAGTGAATTACGAGCGACTCCGTTGTGTGTCATGGTCAGAATTCTCTGTCCGCTTAACCCCTCCAAGCTCTCCCCACCCCACCCCCGTTCATATTGTAGATCTTACCCGTCAAAGACGAAATACAACATTTAATGCTAAATGCTAAAATTCTTATTTGTTTCTCTGTCCCGGGCTTCGATTCGTAATATTTCATTCCTGAAATCTCGACCCAATTGTGTAAATTCCTCGAGACCCGATCGCGATCTGATCGAGAAAAAAAGACATCCCGATCAGGGTACTGAAATATAAAACGTGTGAAACATGTTACCCGTAACCTTCAACAAAGCCCAAATTGGGCTTGTAGAATTGAAAAGGTAAATTTTTCGACATATATGCCCGAACGAGATGATTTGCCCGAATAACTAACATCCACGTGCCCAATAATGTTGGTTCGGACATCTTTCTGCTCGACGGACTGCTCAACAAAATGAGTCTTCAGATGAGTGAGAACCTCGTTCGGGAATTTACGACGCTGGCCATTCACATGGTTGCCAGTGGCGTAGCGGAAAATCTTGTGCCCCCCCCCCCCCCCCCCGCGAGATAGATACGGGGGCCCTTTCATAATGGTGGTTGCCTTTAAAACGGGAGCAAATTTAGTGTTGTTACCGTGCATAGCATACAGGATTTCACGTAGTACATACGTCATAAATTTAATGAAGGTATAGCATATAGGATCGATTCTAAAAGTACGACTCTGTAGATTTTTCCATTACATGTTTTAAGTTTCACCCCCACCATCCAACAATGCACACATGCACGCCCAACATGTGTGACTTGAGAGGCACCATGTATGTATATTGTTAATTTCTCACCCCTATCAGTTACAATGATGTAGCGTTCACTTAACCCTTTACCTAACCTGAAAAGCAGACGACACTTGCAAAAATAATTCTTGAATAACTAATGTTTTTCATTTTTTGTCTCTGAAACATAGGTTATTATCCCTCGTTGGAACGAGCTCGACGAGCTCGTTCCAACGAGGGGTCATAACCTATGTTTTTGAGACAAAAAATGAAAAAATCATGAAAATTAATTGGCGATTTTTGAGAATGGCGCTGGCCGGTTAGGTAAAGGGTTAAAAGAATAATACATAGACTACAAAGAGTACGTCGTGTGGAAGTGAGAGTTTGAAATTATGTGTAATTGGTACACAGTCTCGTTCTCTCTCTCCATTTCCCTCTTTCTTCCAGCGTTGGGACGTCCTTCAAGACGGGGCCCCCTTTTAGCCGCCCCCCCCCCGCAATGCGGGTCCTGCGGGTCCATCCCCTACGCCACTGATGGCTGCAAAAAGTATAACCTCACTACCGACATCTTTCCTTGACTTTTTTGTTGGAAGAAAAGTTCCTGTTGCAGTGTAATCCAGTAGCGTTCTATTCTTTTGCGCCCACACGGGTCTAGAGCTTCAACTTCAACCCTCCACGAGAACAGTGGAATCTACAAACAATTGAGTCGATTGAGAGGGCTGAGTGTTTTTCGAGCGTGTGAGCAAACCTAACCAGTTTTGAAAATGATAACGCGATTAAACTATATTTCAGTTGTTTGGTTGGCTGTGGTCATTTTTCACCCGTAGAAAATAAAATAACTCATTCTGAGTCAATCTAATTTAATATTCTGCTTAAGTGGAAAGTCCACGATTAGTTGCGGTATAATATGACTTTCTGGAGAAAAGAAACAGGCTAGATTCTCCCCTTTCACTTGAAGCTCTCGTGATCGCTAAGGCGACGATATTGCGACATCGGGTCTATCTACGACATACCAGCGACAGACCAGTATCATTGTTATCCTAAAATGTTCTCACTCCCGAGCGAAAGAACATTTGTGCGAGGTGTCGTGGGTCCTTGATGATGTCCTACACATGGACCACCAAAGTCCTCGAGTGCAATGTACCCCATTCCTGTTGGGGGTGGGGGGAGCCTACCAGTTATTAACGCTTTCCGAAATATTAATGCTGTTACTACTCTTATAAAGCCCATGTATAGTTTTCCGGTCCCACACAGCCCCGATGCTAGTGGGGTGGCCGGTAGTGGCCAATTTGTTGACCCGCATGGCCCTGTGTGTCGGGATATTTTTGTTGTGTTGTCTGTCGGAAAAATTGTTGGCCGGACGAACGCCAACAATTTCTCTGAAAGCCGCGATTTAAAAATAAAAGTTAACCATCTGACGGAACCACAATTTTTAATACAGTACAGTCGCCGTGGAGTGGTCGTAATCCACGCGTGGGCAGTGATGTCCACGCATACGTTTATAAGGTAATAAAAACCATCATCAACAATATTTTAATTGATGTACCCGGTGCTTCATTAGCCCTTTACCCAACGCAGACAATATCAAAATTTATTATTTTAAATATCATTTTTTTTCAAATTTTCTCAAAAAAAATTCAACAAAACCATATCATGTGACCCCTCGTTGGAACGAGCTCGACGAGCTCGTTCCAACGAGGGGTCACTTGATATGGTTTTGTTGAAATTTTTTGAAAAATAATATTTTTTCAACTGCTGAATTTGCATATTACGCGGGCGGATGCGGCCGATTTGTTGGGTAAAGAGTTAATTAATTTGTTGATGATTATTCCTATAATTAGTGCTTGGAATCTAATATTATTGCGTTCCTGGAAATATTGCCCACCCGTGAAAAATGACCAATCCACGGCGGCCGTTCTGTATATCCTTTGAATGTGAGCGCTCGCTTTTGGTATATGACTATTGAGAAGTCCTGTGCACGTGTATTATTATTTTTTTTGTAAAAAAGTAATTCTTTCAAAAATAGTAATAAACTTCTTTCGTTATTTAACGTTTTCAAGAAGTATATTTAGTTATTAGATTTCAAGTTCGTACAGCGGGTCAACGACCCGGGTAAAACTGTCGGGAACTTTTAACTCACTCCGCATCTTGTCTGAAAATGTTGGGTTCTTAGCTCCGACTCCGCTCTTGCATGAACATTTTCAGTCATTCTCTATCCCCTGTAATCTGTCTATAACCTCATGACATGTGTTTTATTTGTGAATCTATTGACTTGGGATTGATCGGTACCAGTCGGTTTAAGTTAAACATGTGTAATGTCGATTATAGGATAATCAACACATGTTTGAAGAATGCAACCAATTAACAAAAATCATTTGAAAACGGTTCATAAAATACTTATGTCTGCTTAAATATTTAAACATGTCTTGAGTTTTCTCTCGTACAATCATTGTAGTTTCAACATACCGATAATAAATAACGAACGTAGTATAAACATCTTCGCTGAAAATAAACTATTTTAGTTTAATAGCGTCTATCTCTATAGTGTATTGATCTCTGGAATAATACACCTCGACTTCAAACTATGAAAACAAAACCCCATGTCTCTCATAAATCATTCTACATTATTGCCGTACTCAAAGATAAAATTTCAAAACAGATGTGCATTCCCACACAAAACGCAGTCTCTGGGACACTGCTTTTGTAACAGAGGTCATTTTTCGCATAAAAGCTTGAAATAATGATAAAATTGACGAATCTTCAAATTGATTTAATTTTTCAATACAAAAACTATGAATTTGTAAAACTATTACTAAACGATTAAACGCTTTAAATACTTCTATTAAACCCTGTTATTGCTTCGGTGATCCTGTTAGGTTTCAACAGCGGCCATGTCCGTTTATGTTTTACCAATAACTAGTCGTCCAGCTGTGGATGCATGCCGTTCGTTCATTTTCCGATTCAGGTTTTTCATTAGTCTGTCTCTTGTAGTTTCCACTATTTTTTTTTTTTTTTTGCGAGACGGACAAAATTGACTAATTCACACAGAAAGCAGGAATGTGCATACAGGGGTTGGGTGTTCCTCATCAGAGGGTTGCAGATAAACCGCTAGCACTCTGGTAGTGCAAGAGATTTGTCCCCAGTCACTCCGTTTTTCTCTTGATTAACCGGGGGGGGGGGGGGGGGGGCACTAAACATTTTCAAGACGTGACGTCCTATTTTTTATTCGGCTCCTTTTTACACCCACCCACCCACCCACTACGTGCACATTTTCTACAACCGTTCTCAGACACCCACCCCCACTCTCCCATTAAATCCAAAATAAACTTACCCCAATTGCCCACGTGGGGGCACGATGACTCTGTGTGCTGAGGCGTACTGCACGCCGAGGTGCACATGTCTTCAGCCAATCTAACCCTGTCTGTGCTGTGTAGTGCGCAGTACCGCTGTGCAGTGTGTAGTACAGTCGTGGGTTATGATGTTGAAGAGCTGACAGCTGCTCGTCGTTGCTCTGTGGTTCACTCCGGGTACTCTGGCTTCCTCCACCCTTAAACCTGTCACCGACACGACATGACCCTGGTTGTTAAAAGTGTCGTTAAACACCAATAAATAACTAAATAAATCAATTAATCAATAAATAACTTGGGTTGAATTTAGTGCATCAGAGAGAATTTCCCCAAAATATTGTCTCCACATTTTCTACATTTCGAACAAGACACCCACCCCCTACTAACGTGTGACATTTTCCCAGATTAAGCCCAATATTCTCACATATAAAGCCTCCTGATGTTGTATTTATGTTAAGGGTGTGATGTTCAACGTCATCTTTAAGGTTTGAAACACAAATGATGGTATATATTAGCTGATATATTGATATATTTTTAAAAAATAAAAAAAATTGCACAAGTTGGAAATGCACATTTTTGGCGCACTCAAGAGACCCACCCACCCCCACATCACATCTTGCAAATTTTTAGTGTCCCTCCCCCCTGGATTAACTAGGAATTTAACCAATTATATCTTGTTTGACAGAGCTCACTGAGTTCTGTCAAACAAGGTATACTTGGTTAAATATCAAACTGCATCGTGGGAAATATTTGCTGCTGAGAACTTTGCCATTTTGACATCAGAGTGCAGAGAGTTAAGCCTGTTGAAACGGACTGCGATAGCTGCCGTTTGCATGTTACAATCAATAGAAATGCTTCTTCCAGACGTCCCCTTTTCGGCAGTTGTTTAAATAAGAGTGGGGACGGGGAACACCCACACCCCACAAATGGGAAAAATGTACACATGATAGTACAACCGACAGCAACTAGCGATGCAAAGCCTCTTCGCGCGCCACTTGCAGTGTACCCAATGCCCTGCATCGGTAAGTCATTCGGATGTTTTATGGTCTCTCCCACCGCTACAAAGAGGTAGTTGATTAATTGTCCTTTCTTTAAACCATTTCACCTAATACAGGGATCGCGGAGCCGGGGTGGGCGGGGTGGCTATGAGAAAGCTTTAACCTTCTCACGTTTCTCAACACTGCTGAAACTAATTAAAGTATTTGAAAATAGTAAACAAATTGAGCTTAATTGCTTATTATTTAACTTGTCGTCCTCAATACCAAAGAAATTACTTTTGAATCGGCGAGTGTCCGAGCCGAGGTTGACGGCGGGGTAGTTACTGACCTAAACTCAGCGTATTAGAAATCACAGCTGAGAGTTATTGAGCGATGTGGGCGATTTTAGAAAACTGGAAAATTAGTGGACTATCAGCACCAGATCTGTGCCGTTAGTTCACTAATCCTCTCAAATCACCATTTTTAGGAATCCTCGCTTGCACTCGTGCCCCATTCTCTCCGCCCACTTTCAATATCGCTACGCGTTCCCTATAATACGGCTAGTAGGCTTAATTGCTTATTATTTAACTTGTCGCCCTCAATACCAAAGACATTACTTTTGTATCGGCTGGTGTCCGAACCAAGTTTGGCGACGGGGTAGTTACTAACCTAAACTTAGCGTGTAAGAAATCACAGCTGAGGGTTATTGAGCGATGCGGGCGATTTTAGGAAATTAGTGGTCTTTTCAATATCGCTACGCGTTCCCTATAATACGACTAGTAGGTTCACACCTAAAGATATTCATTCAGGGCTCCAAATACATAGTTTATTACTTCTTACTCTATTTCATAAACCCTTACTTTCATGTGCCAAAACAACACATCCTTGCTCTATCGTCTACACACCAGGAACTGTTTGTTATATGAGGACCCTGCCATCTGGAAATGTTAAGGTTGACTTAGACTCGAGAGCAATTCCAATCACACCATGTGAACTTTTAAAATGTCGTTCAAATATTAATCGGTCCAAGAAGAACAAACGATCAAGGAATCTGCAGTTTCTGGGAACAGCCCAACTCCATAAGAAAATGTCGTAGCAGTGACGAGAACTGAAGCCGGATTGTCCATAAATCTAGGTATGGGCCCAAGTGGGTATCATCGGTAGAGCCGGTAACGGATACTTTTCATTTCAACTGAAAACTTATTCTTAGTCAGTGACTAACCTGAGCTAGTCAAATACCTGTCCTTCAGTGAGTGTGGGTGTCCATTGTACACTTTGTCTGATGCAAGTCATTCCGGCTTAGATATACAGGTAGGTAACTTTTAAAAAAGCATATAACGAGGCAGGATTGCACAAATAGTATACATAATATAGATCGGATAATGTGTATACTACTGATAAAGATATCAAGAGAACAATTTAACCCTTTACAGAACGTAACGGCCAAAACCGACCAGCGCTATTCTCAAAACTCGCCAATTAATTTTCATTATTTTTTTTTCATTGCTGTCTCAAAAACATAGGTTATGACCCCTCGTTGGAACGAGCTCGTCGAGCTCGTTTCATTGAGGGGCCATAACCTATGTTTTTGAGACAAAAAATAAGTTATTCAAGAATTTTGTTTAAAAGTGTCGTCTGCTTTCCATGTTAGGTAAAGGGTTAATTTATCAATTAATCACCATCAGATAGCGCATTACGGAAAACAATCGTTTACGGTACGTCTAGCACGGAATTACGTCAGAAGTCAACGTAATTTTGTGAGTTGGTTTCGAAAGTAGAAGCAATCTTCTCTTATCTTTCAGTAACTATCTACCTTATACAAATAGCAGACGACATTTGCAGAAAACTTCTCGAATAACTAAATATTTTCATTTTCTCTTGGAAACATAGCCCATGAACACTCATTTGAACGAGCTCTTTCCAGTGATGTGTCAATATACTAATGTTTTGAGAAAAAAATTAAAAACAATTGGATAGCGATTTTTGTGAACAGCACTGGCCAGCTTTAGTCGTTACGTTAGTTGAAATTATACATTATATGATAAAAACAATCCCAAATAGAGATACCAGCATTCCCCCATACTGGATCATGTGAGGAGGAGGGCATATGTCATCTTTGTTTCCAAAACACATCAGACGTGGATAATTTAACAGGCACAATCCTGGTCAGAAAATGGCGGATGTGAGCTCGCCTCAGCGTCAAATAAAAATATATTGGTCTATGACGCTCTAGGACATTTGCGTGAAAATCAACTTTATAGTAAGTATTAGTTGATCTATTATTATTAATGATTATTAATACAATTGTAAAGCCGAGTTAAAATCGAAACTTTAGATTTCGAGCATATTGAAAAGTAATTGCGTACAGTCTGAATCGAGTTGTGTTTCTTCCTTGCTTTGTGAAGCGAAACTGAGCTACCATTTCGAAAATTCGACATTCGAAATGCTTGATATAATAAATTATCTTGCAATCAACCTGTATTTTGTCTGTACTAACTCCGCAACTGTCGTGTATCCGACCCCCTGATACAGATGTTTGTATCAGGGGGTCGGATACAAGCACGTTCCTTTCGCGTGAGTTCCATTTTTTTTGTTGTTCATCCGTACGAATAAATAGTTCGTTATATATTCGTCTACATTCTTGACTTATCCCCAATATATTATAAGATAAAATGATTATTACCATTATGTGGATGTACAAAATATGTATCCGAGTCGAGCTCCGCGTTCTAAGGGCAGATTGTTCGACTCGTCGTGATCTGGCCTTAGAACCCGGAGCTCGAATCGGATACATATTTTGTACATCCACATAATGGTAATAATTTCTACGTACACACGTTACACGTAAGGAAATTAGTAACATATGAAGCGATTTACCAAGTGAGGGAGTTAATGGAGTGCTATTCAATGAAGATCTCAGACTTAGAAGTGTGCACAACCCAGGATAAAAGAATCGACAGATAAAGAGTCATGGCGGATTGTAACATGAAATGGAGAGAGGAGGGGGCGGGCGGGGGTTTTGCTAAGCAAAGAAATCGTTTGGTGGCCTACGTCATCAACAGAAGCCAGGTTTAGAAGAGTACTTTGATGGCACCTTTGAGGGATCACTGATGTTCAAGATGTGGTCGCGGTCGCTGGAGTTTAGGGGGAAACTGGGAAAGACAGTGAAAAGGAGTGACGAATGTATAATCTAGGCGTTGTGGAGACATTGAACCACTTTCTATTAGAATGTTCAATATACCTGTCTAACAGAATAAGATTCACCGAGAGTGTGATGGGGAAGTGGGGTGGGAGAAGTAAGGACATGTGGTTGGTAGGAGCCGTAAAGGAGAAGGTTAGTATGCTCATCGGAGACAATGGGAAGAATGAGGTACCGGAAGGCATCAATCAGTTCGCCTCAGTGTGTTGGAAGGAGAGGAGTCGCGTGAGAATAAGGAGGCATCTGGGAACACAGGAGTAGTAGTGTATTACCCGATCGTGCCTCATTATCCGGAGCTTTGGGGGTGCAGCTAGTGTTAAATTCCCATAGGAACCGGAGCCGTTTGGGGGTGAAACTTTGGGGGTGCAAAAGTACGGTTCCTTGCAGCTAGATCCGGTAAATAGTGTACGTACTGCATATATAGTATGCTATGGCAAGTGTAGTGATATATGTATGCGTGGGGCTATAGGTATATATTATGGGTAAGTGATGGAAAGATGATGGTGAAGATGGGTTTTCTTGAAAGTTTTTCCCGCGAAACGGTTGACGTTGCTATTGACGTCGTGACGTCATGATGCGCACGCGACGTCATAGAGATGTTGACCACTGTTATTGTCCAGTATGCAATCTGACATAACGTTATTCGGGTCAGTGGGTGTCGGGCTTCTCGTTTGGGGATAGGGGGTGATATGGTAGTAGTGGTATATATCCATGTTGGTATACTATTAGCCCTTGGGTCTTCATATTATCCTATGTCTGCTATAGCTAAGTCAAGCAGTAGGGTGGGTGGGGTAGTGTGGTAATGCGAGATAGTCATTGGTGATTTAAATTGGACAGTACAGGATGAATGATCTGTTGGTCTATTACCCCCTTAGTACTATTAACCTACCGAATCCTTTGTATTATCTTATGGCTGGTATTGGTAGTTTAGTGTTAGGCCAGGCAGTATTATACTAGGTTGTTTAGAACGGGTGGCATAGGATGCATTGTATATACCACTGTAGGTCCAGTCCTCGATATTATTAACTAGCCGATTGCTTTGTACTATTCAATGACTGGTATAGGGAGTACGTTATGGCAGGTCAAGTGGTATTGTGGGGTGGGGGTGGGGGTAATGCCTGGCAGTATAGAACAGCAGTATAGTATGGACGATATATACCTCTGTGGGCCCATGCAGGGCCCATGTTAGCCCTTAGTACTATTAATCCACCTGATGCTTCATGTTATCCTATGACCGGTATAGGTAGTATGTAATGCTAGGCATAGAGGTATTGTGGGTAGGGGTACTGTCTGGTAGTTTAGAACGGTACTATAGTATGGGCGGTATATACACCTATCGGCCCCTGTTAGTGCTTGGTACTATTAACCAACCGATTGCTTTCTTTTATTATATGGCTGGTATATCTAGTACGTTATGGTAGACCTAGTGATTTTGTGGGGGTGGGTGTAATGCTTGGTAGTTTAGAACGGTAGTATAACATAGGCTATGCATATACCTGTAGGTCTCTTGCTGGCCCTTGGTACTGCTGATCCGCCAGGTGCTTCATATTATTGAGCGGTATTCTGGGGTGGGGCCAATGCCTGGTAATACAGAACGGCAGCAGAGTATGGTTGGTATATTCCCCTGTAGGTTCCATCCTAACCCTTGATAGTATTAACCTACCAAATGATTTGTATCATCCTCTTACTGGTAAGGTGGTACGTAATAGCAGTAGTTCTGTGGTACATAATAGCAGTAGTTCTGACCCTATTCCAAGTATTCTTGTTGTTTCATTTATATAACTAACCAATCAGATTGCTTGATTTCCCATAATCTGTATACAGAGTTATCTCCCTTGTGTATAATAAAAGCCTATATCCAATGACCATATTCCCAGGCACCCCAATTTTGGCACCCCTTTTTTTGAAAAACATATGGCTTTCGGCACCCCTTTTTTCTGAAATGAGGATAAGAGTCGTTCGAGGAGTCACTCGATCGAGCAATTGCTCGTTGGCTCATTTGCTCGATGGGATTCGAGTCATTCGAGCAATAGTTGCGAGTCACTCGAAATAAGACGGAATTCCACAAATGGGATTCCATAAGTGGGATTCCATAAGTTAACGATGATTCTCCTTTCCGGGAGAGCAGCGGGAGCATGTTACTTATAGCACCGCACGACATGGGAGCTTGGTGGAACAGTGGTTACGGCGTTGAACTTCAAACCGATAGGTTTACGGTTCGATCCCGCCAGGAAAGACTGCGCTGTATCCTTGGGTAAGGCACTTATTGCCGATTGCCCTCGTGGGGGCTCGGTGGCGATGTGTACCAAGGCGTACCTCACGTCGATGGTGCACTTGTTTTAAACCTTTGCTAATCCTGCTTGTGTGGAGCTAGTACGTTGGGGAGTCTGACAGTTGCTCGCCATTGCACTGGCTTCGACCACCCGTAAAACTGTTTGAAACGAGATGATCTTGGCTGTCGAAAGCGTCGTTAGACTCCAATAAATGAATAAATAAATAAATTGCACTTCGTGGGATTTTCATTCTCCATATAAGAATTGAAATAAATTATTTGTCGCTTTATCGGAGTATGAATGTGGGATGGCCGTGTTAAGTTGCATGGAGTGCGTAGTGTGGTACAGTCGCCGTGGATTGGTCGTAATCCACACGTGGGCAGTTATGTCCGCGCATCTGTTTACCAGGTAATAAAAATCATCATTAGCAAAATTTTAATTAATGAAGCACCGGGTTGTACCCGGTGCTTCATTAATTAAATTTTTGATGATCATTCCTGTAATTAGTGTTTGGAATCTACTATTATTGCGTCCGTGGAAATTATGCCTACGTGTGGAAAGTAACCAGTCCACGGCAACTGTACTATAGTTATTATTTAATTCAGAGTGCTTATACAGTAGTGTCGCCGTGAACTGGTCGTAATCCACACGTGGGCAGTGTTGTCCACGCATGCGTTTAACAGGTAAACGAATCATCATCAGCAAAATTTTAATTAATGAAACACCGGTGATCACCTGGTGATTCATTAATTAAATTGTAGATGCTTATTCCTATAATTAGTGTTTGGAATCTAATATTATTGCGTCCATGGAAATATTTGCCCACCCGTGGAGAGTGACCAGTCCACGGCGGGTGTACTGTATGATAATGTACGTCCTTTACTGACATATCAACTGTTGTGCACATAGCGGTTTTATTATTTTCAGCATTGACTAATTCACGCGATTTCAAATTTTGAAGTGAAACACTAATGTGATCCAACAACCTTAACACTAACTTGGAGATGAAATGATTTGCACTCGCCGAAGGCGCACGGGGCGGTACTCGGGTAAAATACCCCTTTCTACCATATTAACAATATAATTTTGATGCTTTTCGAGGCATGCCTGAACGTTGTGCGAGAGAATAAGCATCAGGTCAGCATGGGTCCCGTTGGTCGAAGCTTCAGTCAGCCGCTGAAAGTATATGAGGTTCGGAGAGGCCGTCAGGGGTAAAGAGAGTCTGCCTCTGGTTGCTTGTGTCTTCAGGCAAGTAAAGTCTGCTGCTTGTAATTGACTTACGAGTCTGGCTGAAGTTTATTGGTTCTTGAGAACTTTAGCAAGTTGACGGATATAAACAAACAAGAACGGTCCTTGACCGGGGTTGCACCCATCAGAACTTCGCAGTTGCTGATACCGGGCAGTACATTTCCATAGAATAGAATAGCTTTAAACCTTTCACTGCTATGCCCACTTTAGCCATATATGGAGGACCTATATGCACACTTGTATGCGAGGAAGTTTAATAAAATTTATGACATACTTGAAACTCTATCATCTGATTAATTGTTTGAAAGGGCTCTCTGAGCCCTTTCCAACAATTAATTAGATGGTAGGTTTGATCTGCGCATACCAGAACGCACAGATAATCGTCATAAAGTAGGTGACAATAGTGTTAATCAGCAAATACAACAAAAACAAGGCAGATCGCATTAAGAAAATAGGATATTTAACAGCAACTGGAAGTTAAGTATTATTAAATAAGAAAGAATTACACACAAAAAAGTAATGATAAAGGTGATTATTATTATTATTATTATTTATTGGTGTTTAAGGTCATAAACTTATGCACAATGGCTAATCATGACCGTGACAGTTTTACGGGTGGAGGAAGCCGGAGTACCCGGAGAGAAGCACCGAGCAACGACGAGCAGCTGCCAGCTCCCCACCATCGTAACTCCGCACTGCAGCACAGACGGGGTTAGATTGGTTGAAGGCATGCGTACCATCGACGTGCAGTACGCCTTAGTACACGGTGGCATCGTGCCCCCATGTAGACAATCGGGGTTAAGTGCCTTGCCCAAGGACACAACGCGGGAGTACGAATTGATCGCTCAGACTGTCACTCATCCAATGATCAACCGGGCTCGACATTGCTTAACTTCGGTGATCTGACGAGAACCGGTTACCGCAGCGCCACCGCGCCCCCATAAGAGTGAGTACATAGTTTGTAAACATTCACTTTAAATACTATGAGCAGTCATTGCTTATTGTTGACTAAGCTTTAACGTTCGTTGTTTGAAGAAACGCTGTGTCATATTACAGATGGCATTAAGTAATCAGGGGCCTTCATTCTTGATTAGGATGTCAAGGTGATAGCTAAAAATTGCGATTTTGTTGTACAAAAGTGTAAATATTTTCGATAATATTTCTGCCTGGGTTAAATGTAAAGCAAGATTGAAATGTGACGGACCCCGAAAACAGGTTTGGCAAACTGACGTTAATTCAATAGATTCTAAATAAGGCATGAAATTCAATGTCCATTATTAGCCCAAGAACATTAGGTTTCACTAGGGAAAAAAATCGGAGAGCTACATAATGTCTAATATACATTTACCTAGAGGAAAATGTGCATTCTGTGACAATTTCTGCGAAAAATTATTGAAAATTCACAAAAAAGTATCGGATTTACGCAAAAAATGACGATTTTCCTAGCGGATTTGCCCAAAGGGTCGTAGTACAGAACGGGATGTTAGTTGGACAGACGATAAAAAATCCACCACCATTTGAAGACTATTATCATTGCTTACAAAATAGACATTATGGAAGACCCCCTCTGCTTCTGGCCGAGTTCCCCTTTTGGCATAAAATTCGTCAGCATGAGAACTCAACTATTTTCGGGCTTGGGACCGAACAGACACGTCTGTGTCTGGCAGCATTAGATCAATAAATAATATTCACAGAATGTACAAAAATCAATAAATAATATTTACAGAATGTACAAATCAATCAACATGGATTAAGTTACATTGACTATTATCAACGCTATATACAGAAATGACATGACCTATATACATATTATTCATCGAACTCAGAAATTTCCGACAGGACAGTGTTTCTGTGGTTGTTACAAGAATCCGAACTGCAATTACACAAACCTGAGCAAGAGAGTCCTGCCTTCTTACACCCACACCTTTTTGTACAAGCACTTGCAACCACAACTGAGCAGATTCAGTAGGTTATCGGGGGCACATGGCTTTGTGGCTGCAGTCGGTACAAGAAGTCCATTGTCTAGCGACCACCCCCAATCCGTCGGAGGAAGCGAAGTGCCCAGCCATTGTTGGACCTGGAGATAACATCTGTAGACATGTTGTTGTGCAGCATCGCTGCTTGGTGGGAGTGAGGCTAGGTCGATGGGTTTATTCAGTTTAGATTTTGCTACGTAACGCTTGTAAGTGACATATCTATATTGGTCGAGAGAGGAAACAGTTTTACTCCCGTATAAGATCAGGAGAAGTTGTTCCCCGGCAGCGGCTACTGCACTTGGTGTACTGTCATCCGCCAAAATTGTGTTGACATACTGTTGTGAGTCGCTAGTAACATCGGAGACAATTGTACTGAATACTTTCTTCTTACCAACTCGAAAGAGTGCAGAAGTAGTGTCACAACCACTTATAGAATGTGCTACAAGGAGGTTGCTTCTATGGTCACCCATTTTGGTTGCTATTTCACTAACTGAAACTAGTAAGTTTGGGGTAATGGAATACATCATGTGAATATTACATCCCGGTTGAACTCGAGAGGTAAGAATGACTAACAAGTCTGTGTCTGTTCCCACAATGACAACATTGTTGTCATCTTGAGCGATGTCAAGTGCAGTTTCGGCTATCAGTACATCAGCATCAGCCTCGGCCTGCTTGGACTGAATATTGATAGCAGATAGCTCCTGCATTAGAAGATCGATCAGTTGGGTTTTGTTCTTGGCATTTGCAAGGAAATCGGATTGGGGTGTGGTGGCTGGTAACTTGGGTGAGATATTGATATCAATGGAATACCTGTCTTTAGATCTACGGGCTTGTTCCATGCCCTTTGTCGACATTGTACAAGCATAACCATCAAAAACAACCACGACGTTCGCCCCAAAATGTCTCACTAGATAATTGGAATATGATGTACATATGTCCTTATATGACGACTGTTTAGGCCATACAACTGCCCTCAATAAAAATCCACCATCTACAACAAACGGAGAATGTTCTGGGATTTTAGTTTGCTCGGAACCGTATGTTTTGAGGATCTTACCGAGCGTGCTTTTTCTGTGTCTTCCTCATTCCAGCAGAATCAAACAATGCTGGTGGTTTCGGGGCGAGTTCATATTTGAGATACTCTTCCATCTCTGCTTGTGACTGAATAACACATGTGATGCGGTTGAACAGAATTGTGGGGTCAATCACTACCTTACTTCCACGGACTTTGATGCTATTTGCCATCGATGCGAAAGACTTCACAGTGTCAACACGTCGTAGTTTGATGCTGTTGACCGTTTTGCTTACAACATTCGATACGCAACATTCACCAATTTTGCGAACTTGCTCACAGTTCACAGTTTCGTCGGCCACAAGCCCGGTCGCTATAGTGACTAATTGTAGTGGATCTCTATTCTGAAAGGGGGAATGCACTCTGAGCCAGTTCAATAATTTGGTGATATCATTGGCATCAGTCAATTGTGAACTTTGACGGAGATCCCGATGTTGTTCGCCATGACCAGCGTGAACATGAACAAAATTTTCGAGAGCATTACATATCGGAAGGCAAAGAGGTAGTCCATGTACCCATTTCGCAACAGTGCTATCGGCTATTCCCCTGCCATGTGTGAGACCACCAGGGAGCTTGAACATTCTCATTAAACACTGCTCTATGGTCTGATCAGAATATATCCCGTCCCAGAATTTATCTGAGCGCCTTATGGTAAAGTAACCTTTCTCAGTGAACAACTTCAAATCATCCTGTTGCATTATTTCTGTTAGCTCATTCATCTGTTGCAAATAGAGATGAGAACTTTTTGCGTATGCAAAATGACCACCTGCGTGAAATACTGGAATCATATTGCGAACACAACATGTGTGGAGTTCCCAGTCGCCTGTGCGCTCTGCTCTCAAGAACAACTGGAGAAGACCTATTTGCTCGTAGTATTGTACCCAAAGCTTTCCTGTGCGTCCTATGGACGCATTCTGGAGCAGTTCGTGTAATTTTGACAGTAGATGGTTGACACTTTCTTGATTGACAGCGTCAGCTGTTGTACAGTCACCTCTGGCAAGTCCACAGAATATTCCATTGACTTCTGTGCAGTCTATGTTATCTAGTGTTCGGCTTTCTTCAAACACAAGTTTTGTAATGGCAATTTGTGTTAGCAAATGGGCACGAACTGCTCTTGAATATGCATGACCACTGATCAAATGATGGATTGACCCACCAGCATAAACAGTCCCCCAAAGTTCATCCAAGCCGCTACCAGCCATGATCGAACCAATTGCCCCTAAATATGACATAATCATAATGAATTTGAGTTTAGGGGGTATGGTTAATATTTCACACGTTTCACCAGTTCATTATGGAATAAATGACTATTGTTATATATCATTATAAAGCAACTGCTTTTCTGCAATTTTTGATATATAATTTAACTCCCAAAGTAGTCGTAGATTTGATTTAATGGACGTTGTGTACCGTTGTGTGTATGAAAACAATAATTTTTTTTTCGTAATTTTGTACATTTTCGTGAATATTTTACCATGGAGTGTGAGGAATGGTACAAAGTTGGCATTTTCTGTTAGGGATATGTATTCTCAATATAATTCAGCACGATATTTATGATTCTCACGCTACTAAGGCGAATAAGAATGAGAAATATGGAGCTGGGTCGAATTTTTTTTTTTATTTTTTTTTTCATCAAAAAAACGCTATAACTGAAAAAGCTCAACTCGGATTCGCGGGGACTTTTCACACTTTATCCGCAATGTGTGTCCCGGAAACATATAAAAAAATCAGCTTTCTCCGATTTTTTTCCTTACTTTCTCATTTTTATGTCCAATGTGCCTGGACTATATGGCGCACGTGTTGAACACCATATGGGCTATTCTGATAACAGATCAATAGTAAGAGAGACAATATTCTCTTCTGCATCATTATCTGGATAATTAAAGCCAGTTAAAATCTAATTGTAGAATACAGTGCATCACATATGTCCTGGACACACACCCATATTACGCATCTATCCTGTCTCCGAAATGTCAAAATATACCAAAATGCGAGTCTTTCAAAGGAACTTTAAAGCGAGTGTTAAATTAAGATAGATCTAAGCGGCCAAGTTCAAGAGAAGCGATTAACTGAGAATAAATGTTCTGGCTTTCTAAATAAAAATCGGGGGATTTGTCGAAAAATTCATTCCAGCCATTTCCAGTCGGAAGGTGCGTAAGGCTGTGGGTCGCTTCGAGTAGATGGGGAGGTCCCATGCTATAGGTTAGAGAAGGTGCCGCATCGGTGCGAAAGTAAAGCCACGTTGTAGGGGAGCCACAGAGCTCATATTGAGAATAGGAGCAGTCGCGGGCCAAGTCGGTGGCCATACATGAGAATCGGAACAGGAAGAGGAAGTACGAGCTCCGGGAGCTATATGCATTTAGGTAAACGGCATTACCTGTTTTAGAAGCAGAATTATGAGAGGCAATTGGCCTGAGGGCAGTCAGAGAAGGTCCGAATTTAGCCTTGGCCGTAGAGAATCATAGGCGCCGAGATTGAAAGTCCGCGTATTGTCGTAACCCTGTGAGGGCTGTGAGGAGCCGATTGTAGTTTGTTAACGGTTGCGAACCGTAGCGGCATAGTAGCCAAAGAAGTAAAAGCTGTAATGTTGAGGTCTAGGAATCGTATTAAGAGGTTGAATAAGCGCTGAAATAGCTCGTGAGATAAGATAGTTTTAGGCGGTGCGAGAATTTGTGATGTTGAGAACACTTTGCAGAATATATTTATGTAAGCTTTGTTAAGGAGAAAGCTGAAGGCGAAGATAAACTTAACCCCGTGAGAGCCAGACAAGACGCAAAGTGATTGTGAACTGTAGTGGACGCCGATTGAATTGTGGTTGAACGGTGAGAACGCTGATAGAGTCGCATAAGCAGAACATTGTATGAGTTAAGCCCGACTGACGGCAAAGTTAACCCTGCGAGGAGGAAGCAACGAGAAGTGAATAGACACCTTGTATTTGTCACAAACCGTGAGAGGATGAAGGTGATGTGAGAGATTGATCCAGCGGACACAGCTTGCTGTGGGAGACGTCGAGGACCCTAAAGAATAAACTTTTATTCGCGTAATTGGTGTATTCTTATGGGTGATTTAGTTCAGAAAATAATCACACTGCAATCATCAAACTTCAGACCAATGTTAAGAACAGCAGGCGAAATGAAATGTTTTTTGCGCGCCGAAGGCGCACAGGGGCGCTGTGGGGCAAGCCCCTTTCGACCCTCAGTGACTGTTTGTGATCTAGTAGCTTCATGTCAAGGCGTGTCAAGGTTCAGGTAATCGGCAGTTGTCCCTGGCAAGGGTTTCAGCGGTGTTGGGTTGATTTCGTTGACTGACCCCTCTGGTGAGGACCAGTGTGAGAGGTTGGGTCCTCTCACAAAGGTACTACCTCCCCCCGAGGGTGCTGTGGTGTTTTGTTTTTCGGGCAAGTATAGTCTGCCACGTCGGAGATGGATGAATTAGCGACGGCGGGACATCATTGGCAAGTATAATCTGCCTCAGGCTGTCTTTGTCGGTTTTCAGGTTTTTAAGAACAGCAAGAAGCTGTGCCACATATTATAGTAGCTTCCACATCTTCAAGGTCAAGGTCATGCCTTAGGTACATACGTTCGAGGTACCAAATCGTGTCGAAGTCATATCGCAGAAACTATTGTGGCTACAGCCATTACATATTTCACACAATTGTAACGGACAATGTCTCAGCAATAGCTCAGAAGCGAACCAAACTACACTTATCGAACGGCATACAAATGTTGAGGGCAGTAAAAATGTGTATAATAGTTGAACCCGCATCGCGAGGTCAAGGCCATACTTGATTATCAAATGTTGTAGGTCACAAATCGTATCTCAAGCAAAACTTCCAACCCACTGGGGCGACACTCATCAAACAATTATGAAAGATAAAAGGCGGTTGTGTCGCATACCATAGTTGGGTCGTTAACTTAATGGTCAAGTTCACACTTCAAGGCCACACTTAAAATCGTTCAATATTTGTGTCTCAGCCATAACCCAGAAACGAATCAATTTCATACAAATGTTAAGGACAGTGAGGTGTTTCCTGTTTAACCCTTTACCTAACGAATCATCCGCATCTAATTTACAAATTAAGTAGTTAAAAAAAATATTTTTCAACAAATTTCAACGAAACCATATCATGTGACCCCTCAGTGGACCGAGCTCGTTCCAATGAGGGGTCACACGATATGGTTTGGTAGATTTTGTTTTGAAAAATTTGAAAAAAAACAAATATTAAAATAATAACGGTTAAGAGATGCTTGGTTATCTTCAAGGTTAAGGTTATGTTGGACTTGTTTGGTGTACAAGGTCACAAATCGCGTCGTAGTCATAACTCACAAATATTGGAGTTAAAACCAACAAACTTCACACATTTATAATGGTCAGCGGGAGGCTGTGTCACAAACTACAGCTGACTCCGCAACTCCAGGGCCAAGGTCACGATTGAACATTACACTTCGTCGTGTCCAATCATTAAGGTCAGTTCCATGTAGTGGTTTTGTGGGGTGGGGTGGTATGTGTCACTGAAGCGGCACTTCTTTTGAGCAGATCGTCAGAAACCGGGCGTTGTCGTTGCTGGGAGAAATAGATTCACGCCGTGTCTTCAGCCTAAACACCGGGAGTGTTACCTGAACCCATGCGTGAAATATGTCTCAGCGTGTCGAACCGGCCCGTTTCTGTTGGGATGGTTCTTATCCTGAAGGTGTCAGTGACCTTTTATCAAAATCATATAGAAAAAACATAGTAATTTGTGAATTATATGAAATCCTTGAACAAAACAATCACACCTCACCCACAGAATGTTTTAGTCACTTTGCGAGCCCGCGTTCTCTGTGTTCGCTGGTTGCTTCTTCCTTGTCTCTGGGTGCCCCTTCCTTGTCGCTGGTGTTCGATCTTCTCGGCTCAGGAACGTACAACTAGAACTTCACTCTGTCACTGCCATCGCATGGCTACTAACGTATTTTCACTTTGATGGACGTTTTTTCTCTAACATGTAACGGAGTGCCACTCTACCACTGCCGTCGCACGGCCACCAACGTCACTTTAATGGACGCCTTTTCTCCAACAGCCGCATTTCGAGAGTTAACTGCCTCCCTCTAGTTACTACAGAATAATGTTCACGCTGGCAAAGCCAACTCTATCTATGTATGGCTTGCCTTCTACAGGTAATACCGTCTACCTAAATACCAACATCCGTGAGCTCCCGGGGGATCGCACTTCCTACTTCTGATCTTCCACTCATATATGGCCATCGACCTGGCCCGCAGCTGTTCCTACTCTAACTATCAGCTCTGTGGCTCCTCTTACTTTACAACGTGCGTATATTTTCGCACCGATGCGACGCCTCCTAAAACCTATGGCATGGGACATCCCCATCTCCTCGCCTACGACCCATAGTCTTACACGCCATGAGGCTGGGATGCAGTTTTCGAGAAAAACCCCAACTCTTATTCAGTCGCAAGATCATTGATTTTAAATGCTTCTCTTGAACTTGACCGCTATAGATCTGTCTAAATTTACCGTTCCCTTTCACGTTTATTTGAAAGTCTCGTATTTTCGGTATATGTTGACATTTCTGACAGTACCCTGTGAGAAATTGGGGAAGTGCATATAACACAAGCATTACATTTGCGCTACGTATGAATAGGAGATTATCGACAGTAATGATCATATAATCAGTTTACTGATTACCTTGGATTGCTAATCGAGTGTCTTTTGTTTGAAGCTTATAAGAAAAGATCGTTGTTTCAGACAAGATAAGCGCTAACTGGCTTTAGAGACTCCTATTGAGATTCCTCCCTATTAAAATTATCACTTTTATTGTGCCTTCACTGATTTATTTCTATTTAGATACACAAATGGCTTACATGACAAATCGGTTTTTCGGGATCCGTCACTTACCTATCCTTTCGCCTTCAGCCCTCGGCTCTATGACGGTAATCCCCGCTGAAGCCACCCCCCCCCCCCCCCACCTTCCCCTTCGCGATTGGATTCGCCTTGCACTGTCCTTCGCAGGGGTTCGACTTACTCCCTTTCCTGGTACAGCAGGTTGGCGGGGTACACACTTGCCCTTATGTCCACCCGGTAATATCCGTTGCCCATTATTCTCGTCACATCGTACGGCTTCTCCTACTGTAACCGCGGTCTACCAGACTTTGTCTTCTGACCAACTTAAAGTTCCTAATTTTGGGCTCACTCCTACTCCGACCCTCATTACTGCCCTTCCTCTGCCACATACCTTGGCTGCTTCCGTTCAGAGAGTCCACTGACTTTCCTTGCCGAAGGATAAACCCTAGGGGCTGCCAGTGTGCACTCTGCATGTGCCTCCTCACTTGAATCCACGGGCTCACCCCGTGATTTCACCGGCCGCTTTATCTCCGCGGCCTGGGCGCGGGTGACCCCCCCCCCTCCCCCGATGCACCTTTGGGTGCTTTCCTCTCCGACCATAGCCATGTTTTGTCGGGATCTCTACATTCCCTGGGCATGTTCCCAAGTTCGAGGTCATAGATGGGCGCCTCAATACACATTGCATCTACGTCGCCGCTATTGAATTCGGTATCCACCCTCACCTTCGCAATCGTGCCATCTATTAGAACGACAGGTGTGCGTGCCACGACAGATGTCCGTCGCCAACGAGTTCCCACTTTACTGCTGTTCTACTGCTCTCTGTGTCACATAGCATATGGACTGCTCGGCCACCCACATACGCTGGGTACACCGGAATATCTTCCTTTTGACCAAGGGCAGGGTGTCCCTCGCAGAGTCCACTAATAATGGGAAAGACCTGGCCTCGTTCCAGCCGGGCCTGCCCAGCCTCGGGTTCTTGGCGCAGTGGGTTCCTCTCTGGCCCAATTGTTTGGCAGAATGTTATTTTCTGCCTTTTATCCACAGGCTGTTTATATATGGCATTACTCCCTTTTCTACTATTAATCGGGGACGGGTCCCTCCTCCCATTCTTTGCTGAGCCCCCGTTTAACCTCCCCGACATAGCCTTCCGCCAACAGTCTCTGGCAGGATGCCAATTTTTATTTCAAACGAAACAAATGGTGTCCATGTGCCTTGACCCTCTCTGACCTTATCAGCCACGTTACCCCCACTCCTTCCCGACCTACCTTGGGTCAAGCCTCCCCAGTGAGTCTCCAAATACTGTTCGGCCGCCCTAGTCATTTCCTCCACACTACCCGGCTTCCTCTCATTAATGAAAAATGCCATCTTGGACAGCTAACTGTTGGATATTTTACATCTATTGAACTATACAACAACAAACAGTTTGTAAATTGGATAAATAACTCGTTGATGTTGGGTAGGGCCTAACGGGAACTTTCTCGCGCCTATCCAGCACCAACTCGTCATTTATCCTCTTGAGTAAAGCCTTCAGATTTGTGAACCTCGATAATTATATATTCCTATAAGAGTAAAATCCTCGCCCCCTGATTGTATAAGTTGGCGTAGAATCGTTTATGTTTACGGCTCCAGTAGCAAATGTTACCGTCTGACGTCACAACGCGAAACATTTGAAATGACGTCGCCCGTTTCGCAATTGCTTCATTAACGAAGAGACAAGCAAGCCGCTTCATTCTTCTGGATTTTTCACAAGTGCAGCAGACGGTGTTCCGGATGAAGTGTTGTTTAAATTACAAACCGTTTTACGATTTGAGCTGAGATGGAATGATTTTATCTGGTTTATTGATTATTTATCCAGTGGTGGGGTACACAAGAGGTTTATTTACTAAATCTGTGATTGTTAAAAGTTGCCTTGAACAAGGCCACTTTTAACGATCACAAGTTTAGTAAAAAGGTCCGTCGTGTTTCACGATGTAGGTTTTGGGCTGTGGGTAGTGTCTTATTGGAACATATAGGTTATTATGATGAGTTGATGGTAACATGGTCTGGGGTTTGCGTTTCGGAGCGTATGTTCAACCTCGACGCTTCCCGTCTCAGATGAACATAAGCTCTGATCCGCAAACCTTAGACCATGTTACTGTCAATTCATCTCAATAACTTATAATGTCCCGATACCAACCGCAATACCTTGTAGTGATTGGTCAATGCCTCGTTGATTTTATTTTATGTCGCCGGGCACGGGCATATGTCTCCTGTCAGGGATTCTTATGTACACTGTCAAGGAAAGTGTCTCGTTGCCATGAGCAACGGTTCATCGCAATGTCTTTTTTCTCTTGAAATCAGTTGAGACAAATACATTTAACTGAAGTAAAATACAGACAAAAGTACAAAAGTCTGTCTATTACGTACAAAAAGATTAGTTATGTAAACATAGGTAATTATTTATGAAACCGATTAGATTATAAGGTATCTTTTCATTAATTTACTGTAACATAAACTGAAATCGCTTCGTTCGAATCATTTTAAAATTTGTTGTTGTACAGCGAATATTAGAAAGCAGACGTTGTTTAGGTAAGGTGTTAACTTTTATCATTTTTTCCAATTCAATTTTACTTGTGTAAGAGCGGGACATATACATTATTCTGTTTGTTGACAGGGGACATGGTCTTACGTTCCCTGCATGAAACATATATTCAGCCGAGGCGTCTATAAATTTCATGCAGGGAACGCGAGACCATGTCCCCTGTCAACAAACAGAATAACGTATAATATTACACTAGTATGCAGGATTTCAATCTTTTGAAAATATGTGGTTTTTGAACACTCCAAAATATTGTGAATAAAGAACGTGACAACAGGCTCAGCTCATTTTGGATAACATGAAGGGAAAATACCAGCGGAAAAACAAACAAAAAGGGAAGTAAAATGCCGAGTTCAATAAAGTTGCAATCACTGCACACGGGCACTCTAAAATTCGTTAGAGTCAAATGGGGTGATTGTTGCCTTTACCCCTAACAAACTGTGAAATAATATTGATGGACAATGCATCAACAGAAAAAGAACAAAGTGAAAACACAGTCGTTGCATGTGATGCCCTTTCTTCTTGGAGTTACGATTCACGCGAAATACATTCACCGCACACAGTCAACAAAAGTAAATTATTCTTCGCGCACGAAACATCTAACACAAACAAGTACAACATTTGAATATGATGGAATCAATACCGAAAAAGTCGTCGTGTCGGTTGTGCATTGCATGAACGACAACCCTGAATGTAATTTTGACACGCTGAATCAATTGCAATAGCTATTTTCCTAATGATGGCAAAAATGCATATTTTGGAGTTTCCAATAATCGTAGTTTGCTTGTTGACTCGAAATGCGAACACTCGCACAAAAACATGTGTTTTTTAATTTTTTCACCTCTTTGTGTTCAAAACCTCATAAGGATCTCCGTTTCTGGTGGACTGTTCAACTTTTTAAAGAAATGAGTTTGACAAACTGCCATGTTACCGATTAACTGAAGTTGTTAATCAGAAAGTCTGAAAAGCCAAAGATTATCTTATTTTAACCACGTTCAGTGCAGTGTACAAGGAAAGAAGGCTAGAAGAAGGCTAGAAGGAGGCGTGTGCAAATATAACATAGTGAACACAAACGTGAGTCGACACAAGACAATTGTATTAGAGCTGTGCGATTCGCAAGCTGGTGTCGTTTTTCTGTCAATAAATCGAGTATATTTCTTTGGTGTTAAAAAACCAAAAAGCAGAGTTTGAGAAATTATCCATTGCTCATTGACATTTTGGGCATATTTGCATTCTATGAACGCAAATGTGGTCAAAATGACAGTGAAAACGGCCATGTTTGTCATATTTCCTTCGGCAGCATTTACATTCTATGGATTCACGAATGAGTAATATGACACGTTTGTTTTATGTCTCTCGGGTGCTATATTTGGATATGTCCAAATTTGATAAAATTACCCGCAACACCTGTGGAAAATACATGCCCATCGAATTTATGTCACTGAAAAAAAAAACACAGAATGATTGTACACGTGCTTTTATTGAATTGAGTTGACAACATCGAAACCGCAGCGGAAACCGAGTTCAACTTTCAAAACCGAATTTCTCAGTATTATAGTGTAACTGCATTACTGGCATAGTAAATCTGCTGAGAGGTACGGCAAAGTGGTGACGTGTTTTGAAGTCTTTGTCTGTCTACTGCGGAGCACTGTAGCAAAGATTGTAACTCAGAAGTAAGATACATAGAGATTATTACCATTATGTGGATGTACAAAATATGTATCCGAGTCGAGCTGCGGGTTCTAAGGACCGATCTCGACGAGTCGTGATCTACCCTCAGAACCCGGACAGAGACTCGGATACATATTTTGTACATCCACATAATAGTAATAATCATTTTATCTTACAATATATTGGGGATAAGTCGAGAATGTAGACGAATATATAACGAACTATTTATTCGTACGGATGAACAAAAAGAAACAAAAATGGAACTCACGCGAAAGGAACGTGCTTGTATCCGACCCCCTGTTTCAAACATCTGTATCAGAGGGTCGGATACACGACAGTTGCGGAGTTAATACAGACAAAATACATGTTGATTGTAAGATAAAAACTAGAATCTCGAAGACAAAGACTTTGAACGAGCATAGAAATTAAAGAAAAGAACCACTCCCGTTCGATTTATAGATAAAATCCTCCAGAATAAAAACAAAATCCAGGTAGATAAAATACAAATATATAAATGTGATTTTCTGTATTTTTGTTACGTAAAACAACCTAGATGCAACGATTTAGACAACTGTTTAACTCGTAGAGACAAGAAGAAAACGAATTTTATTGAGCACACGTGTTGCTCAGGGTTATTCTCAAAACGTCGAAAAACTAAAATTCTCTCCTCGGTTTGTTTGTTTTCATAGTAATTATAGTTTGTATCTAATTTGTGGTCACTCGTGGGATGTTTCTGCGTTCAGGGATCAATCAAAGATACAGACGGTGGGTTTTCTGTGTTCAGTGAACAGAGTTTGCAGTACGTGGAGGGGGGACTGAAACTAAATCACCCGGCGAGTAGAGTTATCACCCAAATTATCACTTTCAAATACTGCACATATGGACAAACAACACAAGCAATGTTTCAGCCAATGGACCTCCGGGTTTAACCCGGGGGTCCATTGGCTGGAACTTTGCTTGTACTTGTTATGCTTTGCAACAAATTTGCAATTATTGGTTGGGTGGTGTCCCCACTCTGCAGGTGATTTAGTGACAATACGCTTTACACGTACACTATATACGTACAAGTCATTGGTATACATAACAATTTTCTGAAGATAATCAGAGGTAAAAATCGGGGAGCAAACAAAGATCCGCTTCTCAAGCTTTAAAAATCATTCTATTTATTTATTTATTTTTTTATTGGTGTTTAAGGTCAATTACAAATCATTCAAAAGTCAGTGAGAATTACACAACAGACACCCATGGTTATTCCCCACGGTTACACACACTTCCCAAAAATACCCGATCCTACTTAGATATAGACTATAACCTTAAGCCTATTGTTCTCTTGTGTAAACACTCCAGTGCAGATTTTCATGTTTTCGACGTTCTGAGATACAGCCGTTGCTCAAGCTGTTTGGCCGAATGGTTGTGTCTTAGCAAGTGTCCAATCGAGTTTTGTCGGCCTGTTCAGGCAGATGTCACTTGCATGGAATCAAATGGTCAGATTTTCCCAATCTCCAAGCCAGTGATTATCTGAAGTGACAGTTCCAGAGAACATGGAGCATTATATCATGGACGCACAGTTCGACTTCAGGTTTTCAGGTGTTAAACAATCTCATTGTTTACACTGCAAAAGTTGAAACATGAAAAACTGTAAGGTACACATATGTCAGATATGCATAAGTGGAAAATACATTTCGGGAGAGGATAGGAATTATTTAATCGCTCACAATCATATTTAGAAATAAATATTTCATGCAGCGCTGTAATATAATTTGAAGGCTAATTAATTAACCCTTTCAACACTAGCGCCCTGGAAGATATCATCCCAGTCAATACTATCAACTAGGGCTGTCACGATTAATCGATCAATCGATTATCGATCGGTCATACCGAAATCGCTTAGTATTTTTTTATTGTCCATGAATCGGTAACTTTTACCCAGTTTTAGACGTTTAATAAATAAAAACAATTTCATGAAAAAACTATTGTTTCTAAAGGTAAAAGGTCAAGAACGTCGACGTTAAAACTCAAGAAGCCGTTAGAAGCAATTGTCTTTTAGGTACATTCAAAGCTTTGATGTTCTGAACTTTTAAACCGTCGGTGTAATAATCAAGACCGGTCGTCAGTTGCGAAGTTCGCAACTGACGATCGGTCTTGATTATTACACTGACGGTTCAAAAGTTCAGACCATCAAAGCTTTGAATGTACCTAAAAGAGGATCGTCTTCGTTGGTAGTAGGTCAACTGACTTGAACTTCATTTTTAACGACTTCAAAGAGAGGGAGAGGGGTCATCTAGGCCCGCTTAATCGATTATTATCGATTATTTGCGACGATTAATCGATTCCAAAATACAGAAATCGTGACAGCCCTACTATCAACGACGAAATGAGCGAAACCATCCTCGTTTGTTGAGAGGTTCATTAATAATTTAATCTGTTGAGTTGTTGGATTAAATTATTACCGAGCCTCGCTTCGGTTTTATTGTTTGCTCTTTCTATCGTCTGCTCGCCCACTGCAAATTTCTTTCACTCAAAAAGTTGTGCACACCGGGTTGAAAATATTGAAATAAAGGCTGACCCGCCTCCTCTAAATCTCATCCTCTCTGCGAGTACAAGCACTTTACACTAAATCTTAAAAGAACTCACAGAGACAGATTTTTAAGAATAAATTGGTAGAGTTGGCGTTATCTGGGTTACAAATATTAAAGAGTTTCGATCTGGTTACCAAATATTCCAAATATATATCGTTACGCATTTTGCAAGCATTTAGATATTGTTTTGAAAATAACAATTCATATAAACCGAAATTAAAAACGAAAACCGAATTTTCGAACAATTCGAAACGCAGTCCAACCCGAATCGAACTATCCAAACAGTACAATTCAGATTTCCTAACACCTCCCAACATCCATCCAGAGCTATTCACAAAAATTTCTCCTCAAAATAAAGTTTCATCCATTTGTGCATAAAAACATAGCCTTTGAAACGGACCCGTGGACCTATTTGCTATGCGAGGCCATAAGCTACGTTCTTGGTGCAAAACATGAAAGGTTTGTCTCATTGAGGGAATATTTGTTTTTGCAAGTATCATCTTCAGTTGCTTTAGATGAAAGCGTTAATATTAAATGTGTCTCCTAACGTTGGGGCTACTCTATTTCCCCTACAGCTGAGCGCATGAACTAAAGAAAACTGGAAGAGATTTTCCTCTGGAGTTGGTATTACCAGTGACTCACAAAGAAGGCTTACTCAAGTTTTGCTGTATTGGGAAAGTATTTCGTAACCAGGCAACTGGGTGATTGTCTGATAATCGACCTCTGTGAAGTACAATAACTGCATGGGCGTAAGTAATGGATGTGTGTGTGGTGGAGGTAGATGTGTGACCCCCCTCCCCCCTCAACAATTTGTCAAGTCAAACAATTTCGCCTGGTTTGGAGTCGCAGTTATCGATTCGTTCTTCTAAGAAATCTACCATTTTATAGATTGACCCTTTACTCAACGTAACAGCCAAAACCGGTCAGCGTTATTCTCAAAAATCGCCAATTAATTTTCATAATTTTTTTCATTTTTTGTCTCAAAAAATAGGTTATGACCCCTCGTTGGAACGAGCTCACCGAGCTCGTTCCAACGAGGGGTCATAACCTATGTTTTTGAGACAAAAATGAAAAAAAATTAGTTATTCAAGAATTATTTTGCAAGTGTCGTCTGCTTTTCATGTTAGGTAAAGAGTTAATACCAGAACTTACACCAGACACAAAAACAGTCGTACAAATGGAAGCATGTAGTACCCGCTGTTAGCGGCCCAGCGTGGTGCTAATTAAACAAGATGTTGGAAAGTCCATGCATCACTGCGACTTCAGGTATTTACCCACAAATACATTTGTCAAATCTCGTACACAGTTGAAACTAGAAGTCCTGTGACAATTAGCGCAGAAAATGCTCGTTGGTTAATGCACTCCTTGCTGCAGAAGAATGAAGTTGTCTCAAATACACAAGAGCGTTTGTGCTGTGTAATGGAAAATATAATGCGCTATTAGCGAGGTCACGAAGGGAACAGATTAAACAGAAAGAAAATATTGAGACTGCAGTATGCGGAGAGAGGATTACTAGTAAATCGCCGTGGGATAGATTTTCCACTTAGTGATCATTTACAATTTTTGAAGACAAAACACAAGAAACACTTGCAAACTTTCATGACATGGACCAGCGGGTTGTAACCGGTGGTCCATGCGATGAAAGTTTGCAAGCGGTTCTTGTGCTTTTATGAACTATTAGAAATACTTTTCGATAGAGAATATATGGCGCTGCGATTAAGTAGTAATCCACTCTCTTCACCCTGTATATGCAGTCAAGTTTTAATATCTGTTTACATCATTATATATGCATGTATCCCAGTAGAGGTTAGGAATGATGTTAATAATCTCTGTTTACTATTTGGGAAATTGTTGGGCACGCTGTCTACGGGAAATGTGTTACGCTAATGGGGCAGTTTGAGTTTGATAGGGACAAAAGGTGCACATACACAGCGCGCTATTACTTCAAAATAGTGCGCAATACAGTTACGGGACTTCTAGTTTCAACTGTACGATTGATACCAGCGTGGAGACAGTCCGAAGTTTTTAAAAACGTAAATTTTAATGCACAATGCCAGTACACAAGCGTTCTGACAACTCTAAATTCATTCTCAAAGTTAAAACAGTAAGCTGTGGTGACAATGCTTGTCCGGTGCTATAATTGGATATGTCGGGGGGGGGGGGGGGGCGTCAGGACTTCCCCGATCGGAGGGCCTGTGATCCCCGACAAGGTAGAGGAGGTGGGGAGGTAGAGAGTCCCGGACCCATCTTGCTAATTAGGGTTTCAGCTGTAACTAATATTCTAATTGAACTCCCAAGGTATGACTTTGATGAAGGCATGCCTTGGTTATGTAGTTGGAATATGTCATTTGTAGGAACCCGATCCATCGTAGTACAGGAACAAATCACAGTTACATCCTGCTCCCCACCCCACCCAGTCGCTCGCCTTCACGAGCCCACAATCATCTAACTTTGTAATTCTTTTGTATTTTTTAATGAACTTTGAGAGTTATTATATGATAGCAACTCAACCGGAAGAATGATTCGCAGTCATTCAATCCTTTCTGCGTTGTACATCCAAGTCCCTCTGTGTACGGAATACAATTTTCTCTCATCCTCCCCCCCCCCCCCCCCCCACACCATACGTGAGACATACGCGTGTCCCGGGTGAGACAGCAGGGTGGTATATTTCTATCCCACCCACCCCACGTGACATACTCATTTGCATATTTTATTAGGTCGCCAGAACTGTTTCATCATTGTCTGCACAATTGTAAATAAACAAAATGGCCTCATGATTTCCCGCATGTAATCCACTTGCCATTCAAAATCAACAATGTTGATTTGTTTCAACCCCATGTTTCTCTGCAGATTCAATAATATCACTGCGCGAATTTATCGATCGATCAATAATTTCACAATGCCTTTACATTAGAGTTTGACACGCGCAAATTCATTAACCCCTTAACGGACAGTGTCACAAATCAATTTTTTAGTATATACCTATGGTATATACCTAACTTTGTACGATCTTTCCGATGAAATTGTTCGTTTTTCGAAAGGACTACGACTTGATAAATTGGGTATGTTAGCACGTGACCGTCAATTATCTATAATGACGTAATCCTCGTATGGGGGGGGGGAGAAAAATCATCATCGATGAGTCTGAAGGTGGGAATGGGGAAATCTCACCCTCGGGGCAAGATATTTGAACCAGACCCGAGGCAAGCCTCGGGTCTGGTTCAAATATCTTGCCCTTTGGGTGAGATTTCCCCGTCCCACCTCCAGACTCATCGGGGATCATAATAATCCCATTTCGAATATTCCGTTTGTATTTGTAAACTAGATGCTGCACAGAGTGATTACATCCAATGGAAATATTGCTGTGTTTTTTTTTTTTTTCGATTTCGCCGTCTTATAATTTCAATATTTGCTTACCACAATCAATTAGTCAATAATATTAATAGAAATGGTATGTCACACGTCAATTAGTCAATAATATTAATATAAATGGTATGTCACACGTCAATTAGTCAATCATGACACCACTTCCGACGGCCGGTTATTTTGATTGTAGTAAAGGATTTGATCAATGGATATTTTCCTGTTGGTTAACCTATTCGTTTCGATTTTTCTTCAAATACATAAAGATTTGATTCACACTCAGGAGCGCATTTCGAATTTATAAGGGGTGGTGGAGGGGGTATTGTCATGGAAGATTTATTTTTTACTTATTTACTTATTGGAGTTTAACGACACTTTGACAGCCAGTGCCACCTCGACGTGTCGGACAGTTCTACGGATGGGGAAGCCGGAGTACCCTTAAAGAACCGATGAGCAACTGTCGGACTCTCCAACGTAATAACTCCGCACAAGCAGGGTTAGCATTGGTTGAAGGGAGGTGCAACATAGAGGGGCAGTGCGCCTTGGTATACAGCGCCGCCGTTCCCACGCGTGGACAATCGGGATTAAGTCCCTAGCCCAAGGACACAACGCAGTTACCCCGAACAAATCATAGAATATAACCCACACACCAATATAAAGCATTGATGGCTAATGTGTTTCACTGGCATGGTAGAAATACATTACTAAAACTATGTTTGGGACGAACCAACCCTCACATTGACAAAAAATGTTCATTTTAGCACAATATTTACCAAATTCCCCTGTGTTAGGGAATCAAAAAGTGTGTACTTTCTCGACTTTAACCATTTACCGAATGAATCGATAGCACCCCACCCCCACCCCCCGCATAATTTTCAAATTTAGCAGTTGAAAAAATATATTTTTCAAAAGGTTTTAGCAAAACCATATCATGTGAGCTCCTCATTGGAACGACCTCATCGAGGTCGTCCCAATGAGGGGCCACATGATACGGTTTCATTGAAATGTTTTGCAAAATTTAAAAAAAAAACAATTAAAATAAGAAATTGAGATATCCTGTGATGGGGAAAGGGTTAAAGGCTATAAAAGAGACAGTTCATATGAGGGAATCTTCGGTCACTTCTTAAGAGTGAAGAATCTGTGGACTCTCTTCCCGCTAATTCCCAATACGATCCAAATGGCAGAAACCCTCCCAGTGAAATTTAAGCTTCAGTTGGCTCGAGGAACCGCGTCATTATTCTCTTGTGGTGGTGTGTTTATTTATTTATTTATTTATTGATGTTTAAGGTCACATATTTATGCACAATGGCTAATCATGACCGTGACAGTTTTACGGGTGGAGGAAGCCGGAGTACCCGGAGAGAACCACCGAGCAACGACGAGCAGCTGCCAGCTCCCCAACATCGTAACTCCGCACTGCAGCACAGGCAGGGTTAGATTGGTTGAAGACATGCGTGCCATCGACGTGCAGTACGCCTTAGTACACGGCGTCATCGTGTCCCCACGCGGGCAATGGAGATGAAGTGTCTTGCCCAAGGACACAACGCGGTTGCCGCAGGTGGGATTCGAACCGAGGACCTCCCGGCTTGAAGCCTGCACCTCTACCGACTGAGCCACCGCGCTCCCTTGTGGTGGCGTCATGTGTAAACTACATTGGTTAAGATAATGTTTGGCTCATCTCTCTCTCTCTCTCTCTCTCTCTCTCTCTCTCTCTCTCTCTCTCTCTCTCTGTTTCAAGCGTGTTGTAATAACGACGATAGATCATAATTCTTCCACACATTTGATGGAAACTTGTCATACAAAAACAACTCTATATAGTAATTAGAAAAACATCTCTCAAAACACCGCTTACCCTCTTCTCACCCACATGTGCTCTGTGCGTGAAAGACAGATATAGCGTTGAAGGACAGGGACTCGCATCGGTTATGGTGGTGTTGCTAGTAAAAGTAATAACAATGACAACATTGGTACTCACCATAGAATATAGGCCAAGATGCAGTAATTATTTAACCCTTTACCCAACGAATCGCTCGCATCCTCCCGCGTAATATGCAAATTCAGCAGCTGAACAAATATTATTTTTCGAAAAAATTCAACAAAACCATATCATGTGACCCCTCTTTGGAACGAGCTCGTCGAGCTCGTTCCAACGAGGAGTCACATGATATGGTTTTGTTGAAATGTATTGAAACAATTTAAAAAAGTTATATTTGAAATAATAAATTTTGATATCGTCTGCGTTGGGTAAAGGGTTAATACATAGTGACCAGCAACATTGGTAACATCGTTGTGGAGTCGTAGAACTAGCAAGTGGTGCAGTATTAATAGAAGAAGTTACAAAATATTGTAAAATTGCACAAATATGAAGTTCTCGGTGTAACCAGGAATGAGAGTGAGATCCAATCATGGGGATAGTTGATGAAGTGAAGTAGATTATCACCGGTACTGCCAGAAGACTCCATTACGGGAGCCATTCATAGGATGTGCGATGGCAATGTTAGTCCAGTGGAACCCACACGGAGTTGATCATTGTAGTTTTACAGTACAGACACCGTGGACTGGTCGTAATCCACGCGTGGGAAGTGATGTCCACGCATGCATTTACCAGGTAATAAAAATCATCAGCAGTAAAATCATCAGCAGCTGTGCTTCATTAATTGAACTTTTGATGATTATTCCTGTAATTAATGTTTGGAATCTAATATTATTGCGACGGTGGAAATATTGCCCTCCCGTGGAAAGCGACAAGTCCACGGCAGTCGCTCTATAGCCAGTATTTGTGGTAGTTGTCGTCGATGACAATGACAACCGGAGGTATTTGTCAGAGTAGAAGTGCCTGTGTGTCTTAGACAGTAGTCGGCCGGTAATGATATAATGGTTTCCAAAGTAGTATTCCCCCATGCTGCAGAGTAGTCTAAACTGATTCACAAATACCCAAATAAGGAAAGGAAATCCAAAATAATTAAAATACTTAATTTTAACAGGTAGTTGCTGAAGCAGCTGTTGCCTCATGCCAAAAACAAAGAAACTGACGAAGGTTTGGCTCGTGGCGATAGCTATGTATGACAAAATATGGGATTAAGTCAATGCTATAAACTCAGTCCGATTGCATTGGTACTTTGATTGGTTTGATTGCTCAGTTGATAGCAGTAGAGGGGCATTTTAGAATAACAAGTACAAAGACATACTTAATGGAATAGTGTCAGTGCCAATCCAGTCAAAAAAAGTATAGGTACTATTTAATAATTCTTAACAATCACCCAAAACCCGGTCATCTTATGGATGTTGAATATTACATCATATTTAAAAATGTCAGAAGATTTGAAAAATTGGACGTTAATACAAAAATAGATTCGACAGCTGGTGATTTTTATATAGTTTGAGTGAATCTCAAGATGAGCTGTGATCACCGCTGTACGACGTCAGAAGTCCACCATCCGTTTCGTTTCACTTCTTTAAATCATTTGGTCATTCCCATCGAAAGGAGATATCAGTGCTGGTTGGAAAGTTGGAATTTAGTTTTGTGCAACGCAAATACAGTTGCCATAACCAGGGTAGGGTTTGGCGCAATGTCCCCCTTTTTCGACAATCTTCTTCTTATGAATAATATCTGCAGTCAAGCTGACAGTGATAACAGACCCAATTTATAAATTTACAAAGTCTAGTTGAATTTGAATGAAATTGGGACACATTGAAAGTGGCTGACATCTTCGGTCGCAAAGTAAACGGAAAGTAAACGGAATTTCGAACGTCGTTTTTCTCTCCTAAACTACGTAGTACAGATACTTTATAAGTGGTATAGGTATAGAATATACCCTAAGTGGCTTGGTGTACCAATTGTTCACCACGAGTAGTGAAGTGGTGTTAACCGCGAGCCTTCGGCGCGCGGTTAACACAACTTCACCACGAGCGGTGAACATTTGGTGCCCCAAGCTACTTTGGGAATATTTTATTTATACCATGATCGTCAGATTATTAAGAGTCGCTATGATTTTTTCTCGATTTTATAGAGCAGCAGCCGTACATGCGTGCGAATTTGTTTTTGTTTACATGAGCATCGGTGGGTGGGCGGTACTGCCGCTGTCAATTTTATCACCGAAACGAAATAGAAAAAGAAACAGGGCCTTTTTTCATTTTAATAACATAATAACATACTGTTTCGTGTTATGGATGCTTTATTAACACGAGGCATTACATGTCTGTTAATTTTGGTGTCTTATGGGGTAAACACATTTAAAAACGTAATAAATAATTGTCACTTTCATTTCACTCTTCGCGAGGCGACGTGCGATACATTTAGACAAGTTTGCATTCAGGTCGACGTCACCAAAGGTCAACTTGGATGTACTTCCAATGCAGGTGTACATTTTAACAAATGAAGTCCCATTGCTGGCGTGTTCACCACGGTTGGTGCATAATGCTAAAATTTATGTCATAGGCTTTTCATATATAGTAGAATAGGTAACCATGATATAAAAAAAACCTTATCGGTCTTATCATGGGGGTCTATACAATGGGAATTCCATCTTTCCAAAACTGAGGGTAATGGGAAATACATTTAAACATTACCTCCTCACAAAAACGTCGTCCAAATGCTTGCATACTCGACATGTAGTTGCAACTACACTGTAAAACATTACCGTAATTCTACGGTTAACTACTGTCAGATGACTGTCAAATACAACGGTCTCGAGGCCGTTAATTAATTTTAACGATGTTGCCTTAGAAAAACCCGCGAATTTGATCCAATGAACTAATTTCTCCCGTCACGCTATCCAATTACGTCGCACGGCGGTAAAAATGGTGAATTATGGGATCGGCCTTGTCATATGCTACCCTGGAAGTCGCAATTTCCAAGAAGGATGCCCGATGCTTTTGAAGACTAACAACAACGTATTACTATCAATTTGAAAGTTTGTGGCCAAATGAATCATGTTTATTGCAATATTGGACATTGTCGGAAAGCGGGGTTTTGTCGTTGGTGGGGGAAATAGATTCACGCCGCGTATTCATTCGAAACTCAAGGAGTGTCGCCTGAATCCGTGCGTGAACGTATGTCTCACCGTGACGAACCCGCCCGTTTCACTTTTTTGTTGGGGTGGTTCTTATCCTGAATGGGTTAATAACTTTTCCTCGAAAAGCATAAATCAACAGGGGTTCACTGAAAACAACAATTTCAATACATATATGAGAAAAATAAATATGATAATCGGTGACTTTCATGGAATCCATAAGAATAAGAATACAAACAATCTGTCACCCCCTACCCACAGTTTTTGAGCCACTTGCGGGTCCGCATTCTCTGTTGTCGCTGGTTTTTCCTCCTCTTCGCTGGTATTGGTTTCTTGATCGCCTCTTCTCTTCTCCCTTTCACTGCCGTCGCACGGCCACTAGCGTATTGTCACTTTATCGGACGCCTCTCCTCTAACAGGTGACGGAATGTCACTCCATTACTGCCGTCGCACGGCCACTAGCTTATTGTCACTTTACTTGACGCTTTTCACACAAGCAGTCGCCACTAATGGGGTTAATCTCTCCCCTACGTCTTTCTCAGGATAATGTTCATACAGGCAAAGCCTACTCTGCCTACGTATGGCTTGCCTTCCAAAACAGGTAATGACGTTTACTTAAACGCATAGAGCTCCCTGAGCTCGTACTTCGTGTTTCTGATCCTATTCTCACATATGGCCACCGACTTGGCTATCGACTGCTCCTATTCTAAATATGAGCTCTGTGGCTCCCTTACATAACAACGTGCCTATAGATAGCCAGAACATTTATTCTCAGTTAATCGCTTCTCTTGAACTTGGCCGCTTAGATCTATCTTAATTTAACATTCGCCTTAAAGTTTCTTTGAAAGACTCGCATTTTGGTATCTTTTGACATTTCGGAGACAGGATAGATGCGTAATATGGGTGTATGTCCAGAACATATGTGATGCACTGGTTTCCAAAAATTAGATTTTAACTGGCTTCAATTACCCAGATAATGATAACCGGAGAGAATATATTCTCTCTTAGTACTGATCTGTTATCAGATAGCCCATGTGGCGTTCAACAAGTGCGCCATAATGGACATCAAATTTTCATGCCGAATTAGCAGAATCTGAATTATTGCCGATTTGTTTTCGGGATCCACCATATACCTATTTATACGTTTTATGTTTAACCCATTCAGAAAGATTATCGAAAATATTTACACTTTTAAACAAGAAAATCGCAACTTTCAGCTATCACCTTGACAGACATGAAAATCAAATAACGTCAAATTTTATGCGCATAATTGTTTCGGTAGTCATGCAGAATAGCAGACTGTTTGTACTGCGTAACCTATATTCGATGGATCTTATGGCTTGTGGCCACGGCTCTCCGCTAAGGCCGGCAAACCCATATGCTTTTATTGGTTCAAGGTAAAATGCGGTTAATGATGGCTGGAATTAAATTACGGTCAAAATGACCGGTGGCAGTGTTCCAGCCATATGGCTGGAACACTGCCACCGGCCATTTTCACCGTAATTATTTTGATGGTAATTTTTACGGGAAAATAAGGCAAATGATGGTTGACATATTTTACGGTCATATGACCGGCAGCTAGTTTCCAGGCATATGACCGTACAAATAACGGCAAACTGTGAAACAAAATTACGGGGAAAAACAGGAAAATGACAGTGAAAAATGTTTTACGGTTTGTCGTAACGCTTACGGTCATATGCCTGGAAACTAGCTGCCGGTCATATGACCGTAAAAAACTACGGTAATTTTTTACAGTGTAGAAGTCCCGTGACTGTATTGAGCACTATTTTGAAGTCATGGCGCTGAAGAAGTGCACTGTTGTCCTTGTCAAACTGCACCATAAGCGTAACTCGATAAAAAATAGCGCGCCCAGCATTTCTTTACTAGTAAATAGAGATCATTAACATCCTTCCTAACATCTACTGGGATACAAGTACGTGTAATGACGTCAATAGATATTAAAATTCAACTCCACAATTTATGCAGAATGAAGAGAAAGGATTTCTACTTGATTTCAGCGCCATATATTCTCCAGTGGAAAAGTATTTATCGTTGTTCATAGCAGTACAAGAAACCCTTGCAAACTTTCATAATAAAGACCACAAGGTGCAATCCGGTGGTTCACGTGATGAAAGTTTGCAAGTGCTTCTTGTGTTTTGTCCTCAGAAATTGTAAATAAGTACCACGTGAAAAATATACCTCTCGGCGATTTAGTAGTAATCCCCCCTCCCCTCCCCCACATACTGTAGTCTCAATATTTTCTTTCTGTTTGATGTTTGATCTGTTCAGTTCCTGATTTCTCTACCGACCTCGCCAATGACGCATTTGGTTTTGCATTGCACAGCGCATACGCTCTTGTGTATTTCAGACTACTTCGTTCTAAAGCCCAAATTGTGACAGGACTTCTAGTTTCAACTGTATAACGGGCGCGGTGGCTCAGTAGTTACGGCATTGAACTTCAAACCGAGATGTCCCTCTTAAATCGGCTTTGTTTTGCAATATGTAGTTCAAAGTCAAGGTCAGTTTACTTGGAATATCGTTTCACTTCCGTACAGTAAGTTTCATTTCCCATGGCAGGAAACACTCGGAAATTTGTCAGTTTTACGGTAAATATAATTTGATTTTCCGTGGTAAAAGTTTAGTTCATACACTGTCTATGTTTTCAATATATTGTTTGTTGTCAGAAACATATTCATTTTTTTCATTTCTTAAATTGCGATTTTCAGAAGACAGTGTCTCTAAAATATATTGTGCCGTGAGTGCAGGAAGGCACCATCTGCAAGGCTTTAGCATTGCAGATAGCGCCTTGGTGTACTCAAGGGCGATATGCAGTGCTGAGATATATGTTAGAAGCATGGTACAGTGTGTCATTCTCAGAGTACCGATTGAGTTCATAATTTGACCCTTTAGCTCTCCTTCCATCGTATGCGCGAAGATGATCCATCCTTTCTTTTGTAACAGTATATTCGCTGTAATAAAAATGATGTCCTTGTTAGAAAGGCTTGGTTTGTGTGAACGAACGAATCTGTTTTATATGATACAAAACATCATTACCAATTATACTCAAACAAGAAACCACCGGAGCATTTTTCTAAGTAGGGAGAATGGCAAATAATTGATAGGTATTTCTCAATTAGAAACAGTTCTTGGCGAGTATGCTTCTTGGAAACTATCTTCTGAAAATGAACACCACCCCCGTTATTAGTATATTTGAAGCACAAGATTATGGGGTGAGGAAGTGCATGTTTTGTTTTCTCCACCGATGTGTAAAGATAAGAGTTTACCGCTCTTTGCAAGCAATCACAAACAACAGGAAAGGTTATGATAATTGTAGGACACGTGTGAACATGTGATCATTCAACTGGGACCAGTTCTTTTATAATACTCTTATTCCGGGAAAACGTATACGTTGAAATACGGATTCCACGTGCACTAAACCGCATTGATCACAGTATTGTACTGTACGTTTGTTTTGACCGATGAGTCCGCAGAGCTGACTGTGGTGTTCGCAAACCGTTTAATGTCCACAAAATGTGAACCGACTGTGTGGCAGGCAAGAGGTTGTTTACATCCGTTTCTACTGTATAGGCTCTAAAGACTGACTGTGTACTCATGCAAACCCATGAACACGATCGGCCATCGCGTACCCGTGGGTGGGAAATATAGCATCCCCATCCCTAAATGAAAGAAATCCCCACGCACGACCCCATTAATCTTCAGAACTCAGCGATCTTCACCGGACATCAGATAATGAAATTACAGATAACAGTCCACGTCTGGTGTTAATCGGGGTGCTTTCGAGCTTCAAAATGTCTCCTTACAGCGCCTTTTTTGGTGGGGTTCTTCTTTTTCAAGTTTTAAAAGAAATCTCGCTCTCCCTATCTATGTCTCTGCCTCTCTGTCTCTCTCTCTCTCTCTACGTCTCTCTCTCTCTCTCTCTCTCTCTCTCTCTCTCTCTCTGTCGCTCTCTCTGTCTCTCCGTCTCTCCTCTCTGTCTCTCTGTTTGTCTCTCACTCTCCCCCTCTCTCGCTCTCTTTCTCTGTCTCTCTCTCGGCCAAACCAACACGATGGGGGCACCACCTCCATACCTTCTCCAACTCACAATTTCGAACTTCCGGATATTCCTGTGGTATAAAAAAATGCCCCGCCCCTACACTCCCATAAGAGATTCCCATGTCTCATAATATAGATGCCTGGCTACGCGTCAGTTTCGGAGTCGTGGGGTAGCAGTTCACGTGATTCAAGCTGTGTGCCAACGTGGGCGTTGCGGGCTATCAAGAGCGCTATAGGAATTCGTTATAAAGTTGGCTCGTTTTTTATTTTAAAGTACCACCAAACTGGCGAATGCTTGTACTTCACGGTAATTGCATTATATATAGGAGATCGTATTATTACTAGGTGTACTGTAGAACTGACAATGTGAGTGGGACAGTGGCGGAAAGGCATAGGAGCTAGGTGGTGGAGAGGGAACGCCCATGCCCTAAAATCCTACCTGACCGATCTATAAGCTCAGTATGTTAGACATAAACCGAGGCTAAACGTTGTCAGGCTGTGAAGGTTTTTGTGCATTGTGAATTGGCACGCATGCATTTAAAAAAATGTTCATGTTGAAACATGACATCAGAGAAAATCGCAAACTAAATATCCCGGTTGAGGAAACGAGATCGGGAGGTTTGGGGCATTTGGCACTCGCATATCGGGTTCATCCCTGTCTAAAGTTGTACCGGTAAGTTAGTAGGCTGATTTATGGAATCGTACGTTCTCTACGAGAGGGTACAACGCCATATATAACTTTACGTACTTGCCGTTCAAGCGTCGACAAATTTTACCAACCTCAAGCTGGTTCGAGCAGACGCTTCTTGCATCCAAACGTTTGCATACAATAGCCTCTGCTCCTGTGCATCAGGGTAACATCTATTGAAACGTCGATTCGCCTTCAAATCAGGCGAGGGTTGTTTGTTCGGATGACAGTCAGTTTGTGTTCAAATACTAAAAAGTATTATATTTGTTAGATATGATTTTCTTTCACAGAATTTCCCATTATCAAACTCGGCTGATATGGCTTTAAGACTTGGCTGATATGACGCCGATCTCCGTCGGAATGAACACTTGGCGTTACCAGGTAGGGCAGTCTGTTTTAAAACAGTTTTGTATGATAAGGAATTAATGATGACAACATGTAATGAAATGAACAGGACGATGAAGAGAATTAGAAGAGATTTATACAGAAACTTCAGTGTCGTAAGTGAAGATTCGTCGAAGTTGGAGAAAGGGGTTAGTTCAGTTATCCAAACGTCACGGCTTCCCCACTGGGGAAGCCGAGACGTTCGAATAGCTGAACTAGGCGCATTTCAATGATCTGAACGCCACAGCTTCCGCAGTGGGGAAGCCCGAGACATTCGGATATCTTAACTAGGAGTAGGGGAAGAGGAAACTCCGGACTACGTAAAAAAAAAAACGAGAAATAATAACACCTTCCTTCTCCAGCTGAAATTACCCCGGGCTATTATCTCGGCCCATATGAAACTAACCAGGTGATAACCGTTTAATGTCGTGGGATTTAGTACAGCAAATCAAAGGACTGTACGTTTGATTACGACGAGACACTGTTTTAAAATTGCCCAATGTTGTATTCTCGTACAGGAATCCCTTGCTCTGCATTGTTTAGAGGTTATTACTTGGTTAGTTTCACATCGGTCGAGATATCAGCCCGAGATAACTTCGGTCTCCTGCTGATATGAAGTTACCTCGAGGTGATATTTTGGTCGATAAGAAACTAACCAAATAACGTCAGCAGACTACGGCGTGGTATAATTTTAAAACTGCACAATGCCGTTTTTCATATCAGCCTGGGGCCGAGGGCTGATATCTCGGCCGGTTTGAAACAAACAATGTAATAATCTGTTTATTTATTAAACCAAAACAAATAATTACAAAAAGTGTCTGACCTGCTACAGTTTTCAAACAGTGTTGTTGTTTCTCTCAAAGTCCGAAGTTTCCTCTTCTTCTCCTACTTCCGCTATTCGAACGCGTCCGTTCCCGACTGTGGAAGAATCCACGACGTTCTGATGGCTAACCTACTCCTTCTCCCACCACGGTGAATCCCCTGTTACAACACTGACACTGACTTTCAGTTTGCGATGAATTTTCAGTCCATCTCTCTTCTTGTTTCACTTCATCCACCTAGTCCTTTCTTATTGCCTTCATTATCCCTTTACCAAAACGAAAAGCAGACGACACTTGCAAATAAAATTCTTAAAGCACTAATGTTTTTGATTTTTTGCGTCAAAAACATAGCTTATGACCCCTCATTGGAACGAGCTCGTTGGGCTCGTTCCAATGAGGGGTCATAAGCTATGTTTTTGTGACAACAAATGAAAAAGAATAAAAGTTGAATGGTGAATTTTATGAATAGCGCTGTCCGGTTTTGACAGCTTCGTGGAGTAAATGGGTTAATCCCCCCCCACCCCCCCCCCCCCCCCCCCGTACAAAAACTACTCCCTTTTTCCCGGTAACGCCAAATTTACTAATTGGTTGCTTTCGATGAACAATGGTGAATGATTTCGCTGTGAACAAAAACAAATTACTGCGCCTGGGGAGTGGGGGGGGGGGGGGGTGCGAAAACTCTAGCTTGGTTCATATCGGCTGAGATCAGTGTTATATCAGCCGAGTTAGAGTCATATCCGCCGAGCTCGATAATGAGGAATTATGGAAAATCATATCTAATAAAAACGGCCTCTTATTTGTGAAATCCATCTCACTTTGTACATGCATGGATTATCCGTCTTTGCGGGGAAGCCTTTCCAATTCTATCCTCTTATCCTCGCGCTATGAACAATTAAAACTCTGGTTACCATGTTAACCAATGTCTCCTTATTTTGTTTTGCTGCGTTCATTGTTCAAATGTTCTCCAGAGCATAGCGTGCGGTCGCAGATTCCAATGCATCCCCTCCCACGTTTTTATTCACGGGTGTCCGCGAGCACAGCCAGGGTGGCGTACAGCCATCTTCATGCATCGTGCCGCCTTGTCTGTGCTTCAAGTGTTATTTGTTCCAGTACGGCAGACTTGAACTGGGACCAATACCATAACACTTTTACAATTGCATTGTCACGCATTGTACTTTCTACAAGTGAATATAAATGACGGATATGAATAATTAGCTTTTTAAAAGTTATGGCAATTTGCCAACTGGCAAATTGACACATTTTTTTGAAAATGCTAATGGTTCATTTCAATTAGTTATTTCTATAAATAGAATATACAATTCTGAAAAAAAACTGAAAAAAAAGTTTTATAGTATTGACCCCTTGTCACTTTCCACGGGTGGACACTATTTCCACGTAGTTCGTGGAGAGTGTATTATCACTAAATCACCCACAGAGTGGAGATTCCACCCATGCAATAATTGCAAATTTGTTGCAAAGCATAACAGGCACAGGCAAAGTTTCAGCCAGTGGACCTCCGGGTTAAACCCGGAGGTCCATTGGCTGAAACATTGCTTGTGTTTTTAGTCGATATACACAAAATTTGAAAGTTATAGTTTGGGTGATAACTCCACTCCGTGGGTGATTTAGTTACAATCCACTCTCCACGTACTGTACGCAATACTATTAGAGTCCATACACTAAGTATATGAATCCTGAACAAAAATGTCATTGGGCACTACTAAACGACAAGTGTGTAAGTGAGACCACTGAAGAAGTCTTGAGTGAACCCCTCTTCTACAACAGAAACATAAAAATTAACGGTAAGCAATTCTTTGACAAAAACTGGGACAAAAGTGACATTTTCTTCATTAATGGTTTATTAGGTGATAATAAAAATGTTCTCAAATTTTCTGAATTTTAAAAAAAGTTTAATACTAAAACTCCGTTCACAGTCTACCGGGGGGTAATTGATGCGATACCAAGATCTTGGAAAGAAGTAGTAAAGCAAACGCATAAACTCGAGACTGTCACTGACGGTTTTATAGAAAAACTTGAATGCTCTCCAAAAGTTTGTAAAACATTTTACCCCCTATTTCTAGAACTTTCAACTGCCTCCCCTGTTAATGCACAAAATACGTGGAAAGAACGTCTGGATATCAACATCCAACCGCAAGATTAGAAGTTGATGTACAGAAGTGACTTTTATATAACGGATGATAATTACTTACAAACTTTATAATATAAAATTTTGCAGCGAATATTGTGCACAAATTCAAAACAACATAAATATAAACTTTCAGAAACAGAGCGTTGTACATTCTGCAACAATACAAAAGAGACAATACCTCATTTATTTTTTCAATGTTCGCTCTCAAAAACTGTTCTCTTATATACTCGCCCCAAAAAGAAAGTGTGCATTGTAGAAATTGATCAAACTCCAAAAAAATAATTCCGTAGGTGTAAAGAGTGTTAACCTGTTCATGAATAAATTATATTGAACACAAAAACAGCTTTCCCCGTTAAAATTGCATTAACGTTAAATGACGTGGTGCACGTTTGTGAAAAGGCATGTTTTGCACGTGGAGAGTCTGAAAATTCTTGCAGCAGTGTGAATCCTTGGGTATTTAAACACAAAAGTAAGGCCTTCCTATCGTTCACATTCAAACTTGCGCTGCTGTTAAAACGACTCCACATTGGCGTGCCAAGATTGACACTGAATCAACGTCTCCTTGCCCTGGGTATGATTAGAGCTGGCAGAACACACAGACAGGTTGCCCAGCATTTGGACTGCCACCGTAACACTGTAAACAGGCTAGTCCATCGACATGCACAACATGATGACGTTCGAGGCCGACCCCGCTCCGGGAGACCCCGAGTTACCACACCTGCAGATCGGTATATCCGTGTCATCCATCTCCGGAACCGGCAACAAACGGCATCGACGACAGCCAGGAACATCCCTAACCTGAGACGGATGCATCCTCAAACAGTAATCAACCGGCTGAGAGAATACAGCTTACGTCCTCGAAGACCTGCAATTCGTCCGATTTTGACGTTACGTCATCGTCGTGCTCGACTGCAATGGTGTAGACAACATCTCAGACATCCCTTACACTGGTGGCGACGTGTTTTATTTACAGATGAATGTCGTTTCCATCTTTCATCATCAGATGGCAGCCAGAAAGTATACAGACGTCGAAACGAACGCTACGCAGATCCATGTGTCGTGGAGCGAACACGTTATGGGGGAGGGTCTTTCATGGTGTGGGGTGGCATCACTGCCCGTAACAGAACTGAGCTGGTCATTATTGGTGGCAATCTCAATGCAGCCAGATATCGTGATGAAGTGCTTACACCTGTTGTTGTCCCATTTCTGCAACGTCACGGCCCCGGCGTCATTCTACAGCAGGACAACGTCCGACCCACGCAGCTCGTGTTGTTCAACAGTATCTGCAGCAACAACAAGTGGATGTTCTTCCCTGGCCCGCAAATTAGCCCGATATCTCACCCATTGAGCACGTATGGGACGAAATGAAACGTTAGCTACGCCGGCTTCCCCATGCACCGTCAACGCTTGTGGAACTCCAAAGACAGCTTATCAGAATATGGAACAACATCCCACAACACTTCCATGCTAACTTGTTCGCTTCCATGAGGCGTAGATGCACAGCAGTAGTCGATGCAGACAGAGGACATACCAGATATTGAGTGTGTGACGTTTGTGTTTGACTCTTAGTGTCTTTGACTCTCCATGGCACCAAGAGTATTCGTCGTAGCGTAATGAAATTTCTCGTGTTGATCACAAATTGATTCATCTGGGATTGAATAAAATTCCCATGAATGAAAATGATATATATCTTCTTTTAGTGTTATTTTTTAGCATGCACACTTTCTTTTTTTGGAGAGTATATATTTCTCAGGGCTACTAAAAGATAAATACAATATCTCTCTCCCACTAAACATCGCGTACGTCCTTTTAGGTTTTTGCGATACTAGAACAGAAGACATACAGTACATGAAGAGTGGTTTGTAACAAAACCACCCGCGGAGTGGAGTTATCACCCGAAGTATCACTTTCAAATTCTGTACATATGGACAAACAACACAAGCAATGTTTCAGCCAATGGACCTCCGGGTTTATCCCGGAGGTCCATTGGCTGAAACTTTGCTTGTATTTGTTACGCTTTGCAACAAATTTGCAATTATTGCTTGGGAGGAATCTCCACTCCACGGGCGATTTAGTGATAATACACTCTGCACGTACTCTACTAACTCTGTCTATGTTAATATATAAAAAAAATACATCTATGCCTTCAAACTGGGAAAATGCACGCCGAATATTTAATCCTTCATTGAACAGCCGAAAGCGTTTTATAAACTAGATTTATTGTATACATGGTCACACTCTTTAAGAAGGCAAACGACATAAAACAGAGATGGAATATTATGTTAAAGAATGTTTTGTCAGTTAACAATAAGCTGATAAAGTAATTATTATGTAGCCCAGCTTGGACCTTCGGTTGTGCATTTGGGCGCGAATATCTATCCGCTTTCTTCTTTGGGTACGTGTGTACGAATTCGCGTAAGCGGTGGCAAACGTGCATTCATGGGTGCGTGCGTTTGCCCATGCGCACGCGCGCTTGTGTATACACGACACACCTGCATGTGTGCAAGAACCCATTTTTCATCATTCGCACCTCTGACTTCAGAGAGTGAAGAGCTAATCAAGATCATGGAAATACCAGCTAGATTGAAGAAGACAATTGCAGCTTTGGGGGTCTCTTGTTCTATCACCTGAACTGTCCAGGAGATAGGAATGAGAGTCCACCTGACTCTGGAATTCCAGATTGAAGAAGAGACAAAATCACCGCCCTCCTCGGGGAGAGGTAGTACTTTTGCAGAGAGGACCTCCTCTCGCACTGGTCCTCACCCGAGCAGGCTAGGAGGCCCTGAGAAGAGGAAGACAAGGAAGAAGAGCCCGTCCACCAAGCGCAGGGATTCCCGGCGCTTGGAGGCTTTTCTGGAAAAGAAGAGGGAGAAGGGTGAGGTAAAGGAGGAGACAGAGACAGCCACCAGTTCCTTTCCCACTCCCACAGAGGCACCCATATTGTCCCCAGCTCCACAGCTGTAGGCTGTAGATGAGGAAGGTCCTGTGGAGACTGAGTTGGAATAGAAAGCTGTCTTCTCGCCTCTTCCAGAACCCCACTCACCTCTCCCTTCGGCACCAGAAAGCCTGACTGAGACCACCACTGAATCAACTCCACCAACTGAAAAGAACAGCTACTACAACTTGAAAGGGCTATCCATAGAAGAAACAATGAAAAGGGTAGATCAGTTCATAAAGAGTCAGACCCTAACAACGGCAGCAGAAAAAAAAAATAAAAACAGCCCTCAGAAACTAACCACCACCACAGATACAACTCTTCCAACAACTCCAACATCTACAACATCACCGACACAGCCTCCTCCTCACAAGAAGAGAAACAAGAAACATAAACGCCTCTAAACCTGCTCCTTCCCTTTCCTCCTTTGATACATCGAGACATGATGCAGTAATCAAAACCGCTAATATACAGTCACTGAGGGTCGAAAGGGACTTGTTCCCCATACCGTCCCTGCGCGTCTTCGGCGCGCGAAACCATTTCGTTCGTGCATGAACCATACACCTTATGCGTGTACATAAATACACACAGACCTTTCACACACCATAAGAGGAATATAATTTCCAGTATTTTGTTTAGTTCAAACGACAGTTCCAAAAGAATATTTTTTCCACCATTGCAGAAATTCTACGAAGGCACGTTCGACTTAGATAAGATTCCACAATTAACCCTTTACCCAACGCAGCCGATATCAAAATTTATTATTTTAAATATCATTTTTTCAAATTTTTCAAAACATTTCAACAAAACCATATCAACGTGACCCCTCGTTGCAACGAGCTCGACGAGTTCGTTCCAACGTGGGGTCACATGATATGGTTGTGTTGACATTTTTTGAAAAAATAATATTTTTTCAACTACTGAATTTGAATATTACGCGGGCGGATGCGGCCGAGTCGTTGGGTAAAGGGTTAAATACTCCTTTATAGTATATACTCACTGTAAAGTACTATTCTGCGGGTTTATTTTCTATACCTCCTGATTCTGTCAACCATGTTATGATTTTGTGAGTATACCTTATGTATTTCTTTATGATTATCTGAATAAAAAACTGTAAAAAAAAACAAACAAACAAAAAATTAATTAAAAAAGCACCAGTTACAACCCGGTGCTTCATTAATTAAAATTTTGCTGATGATTTGTATTACCTGGCAAACGCACACGTGGACATCACTGGGGCATTACTGTAAAAAGTTACCGAAAACACAGTTCTGTTCATGTCAACATTCACATTTGTCAACGTGAAGATATACACAACACTATACTAACTCCTTTAGTGCTGTGTTAATAGAGAATGGCATTGTTCTCGATTAATTCGCGATCGGGTCGACATTATTAGTTACACAGTTTGTTGGTGGCCTAATATGGTATATATGGTGGACGAGAGCGAAGCTCGAGTGCAATATGGAATTAACTGACACCATATATACCATATTAGGCCACCAACAAACTGTGTAACTAATATATCTTACCGACTGCTGCATCGATGCACAGAACTAATAACAACAGCGATCAAAATTAAATGAGAGAATTGTCACAATGTGTTCATGTGTCTTTGCCTTGTTACAATTTATGGGAGAGTACAGGCACTCTCCTATAAATTGTAACAAGGCAAATTCATACATGCCAAACAGTTTCATTTCGAAGGTAACATGACACACATCCACAGAATATGAAGCCTTTTAAGTTGCCTAACCTGCTCTTCAGACCAAATATGGGCTTCCAACTCTCAATCTTTCAACTTGAAGCGTCTATCGGCTACCGCCATTTTGAATAATCAATGGACAAAGGCGAGATAACCCATAGCTGTCAGCGTATATTGATGTTGACAGGCAGTATATGGTTTTATATGCAGTCTGCATGTGACGTCTTTGAACCAATGGAATTCCCAGATACTTGTAGGAGGTAAGATATACTCCTTCAGTACGTGGAGAGTGGATTGTAACTAAATCACCCGCGGAGTGGAGTTAACACCCAAATTGTAACTTTCAAAGTTTGTATATATCGACTAAAAACACACGCAATGTTTCAGCCAATGGACCTCCGGGTTTAACCCGGAGGTCCATTGGGTGAAACTTTGCTTGCGCTTGTTATGCTTTGCAACAAATTCGCAATTATTTCTAGGGGTGAATCTCCACTCTGCTGGTGATTTATTGATAATACACTATCCACGTACTGTATATACCAGTGGGCCGCGATTTCATGAATAAAATATTTTGAAATGAAGTCTGAACCCCGAAACGAAAAAGGCATATCGGTTCCACTCCTCTTGCGTTCACTTTCTGATGGAGGACACTGTATATAATACAGCCGCCGAGAGCTTGTTGTAATCCAGGCGTGGGCTGCGATCTCCATGCATGTGTTTCGCAGGTAATAAAAATCATCATCCGCAAAATTATATTTAATTTTTGATGATAATTCCCGCAATTAATTAGAAATCTAATATTACTGCGTTCGTAGAAATATTGCCTCGCCGTGGGAAGTGACTTGTCCATGGCGGCCGTACTGTCGCGTTGTGTGGAGAAAGGCTGAAAGATAATCTCGACAGGCCTTGACACCGTCGCGATCCCATCGAAATTCTCTGCCCACTCTGTTCCCCAGAGACCATACACAGCACCAACCGCCGTCGTAAACAACCCTACCTCACTCACCCCACCTCACACATATTAGCAGTCGCACAACCAAGGTTACATAAAATGACCCCCGGGCTCAAACTGTATGACCACTTTCTGTGTGTTTACTTGAGCATTTGTGCTCTTTGAGAAAATAGTTATTGCTGACTCGAAGCTGAATTGTTTTCTACGGCAGCGTAGAACCGCCACACCGTAGTATATGTCCAGGGATTCCTAATCTGTTTTTACAGATTACTAATCTGTTTAAAGAGATTACTAATCTGTAAATACAGATTAGTTAATCTGTAAAAACAGATTAGTAATCTGTTTAAACAGATTAGTAATCTGTATTTACAGATTAGTAATCTGTTTAAACAGATTAGTAATCTGTAAACACAGATTAGTTAATCTGTAAAAACAGATTAGTTAATCTGTAAAAACAGATTAGTAATCTGTAAAAACAGATTACTAATCTGTGAAAACAGATTAGTTAATCTGTTTAAACAGATTACTAATATGTAAATACAGATTAGTTAATCTGTAAAAAACAGATTAGTTAATCTGTAAAAACAGATTAGTAATCTGTAAACACAGATTAGTTAATCTGTAAAAACAGATTAGTAATCTGTTTTTACAGATTAGTAATCTGTTTTTACAGATTAGTAATCTGTTTAAACAGATTAGTAAGATTAACTAATCTGTAAAAACAGATTAGTAATCTGTTTAAACAGATTAGTAGTCTGTTTTTACAGATTAGTAATCTGTTTAAACAGATTAGTAATCTGTTTAAATAGATTAGGAATCCCTGGAAATATACTATGGCGTGGCGGTTCTACGCTGCCGCAGTACGGTTTTCCAACCTGGTGGAGCGAGAGATAAAAGTATTTCCGTCTATATCACCTTCGATTGTCTTATAAGCATAACGATAGCTTTCATGTAAAGGATAAAAAAAATGAAATATAAGGGTATTCAGAGAAAAAAATCTCGAATTTTAAGATAACCTATCTACCGTCCATCTGGATATAATAAAGAGAACCGTTTATAGTACAGCCATCGGAGGCGGGTCAAAATCTATGCGTGGGCATTTTTCCACACTTTTAATTAGAGGTGATCCGCTATGATACTTGGTGAAATTTCCACCAATGAAGTATGGGATACCCCGGTGCTTTGTGGAAATTTCGCTAAGTGTCATAGCGGATCATCTCTGAATTATATGCGCGGCAAAAAAATGACAACCTATGGATTTTGAACCCTCCAACAATGACCCTACTATATGACCGTTCGCAGATTTCGAAGGCATCTACGGAAAGCACAGGGGGCGTCAGTTATCTTAGTGAGTTTGAGCATTGAAGAAAGTGAGGGGTCTTTCCACAAAAACATTTTAAAACAGTGCCATCAAATAAGGTGATAAGATACAACAACTTTTTGACAAACTGTTTGTAGTTGCAGTCGAACAACTTTTCCGTTATCTGAATTTTCGCTCACTTAACCACCATAGGAACGATAAAATCGTTCCTCTCAAATTTTATGGCCTGGGTATTTCTGCATAAAGAAAATTCATCCCCGGCTTATATCGTCATGAAAAGCGATTATCAATAAATTTATTTCCCTAGAAATTATTAGACGAGCGAGGAAGGTTCACTTACAGTACGTGGAGAGTGGATTGTAACTAATTCACCCGCGGAGTGGAGTTATCACCCAGGCTATAACTTTCAAATTGTGTACTTATCGACAACAAACACAAACAATGTTTCAGCCAATGGACCTCCGGGTTTAACCCGGATGTCCATTGGCTGAAACTTTGCTTGTGCTAGTTATGCTTTGCAACAGATTTGCAATTATTTCTTGGGTGGAATCTCCACTCTGTGGGTTATTTAGTGATAATACACTCTCCACGTACTGTAAGAAATAGATAATCGCTGAGAAAGAACCTGTGACAACAGTACAAAATAAAGCGAAAGTTCCTTTTGTTACTTTTAGTCAAACTTTTACGCGAATGGGGAAAATATGTCTTCTTTTTTTGTACTATCCTACAGTAACATGACTGAAGTTTGTGAAATGATGCGCTCATCAATGATACACATTCGCAAATATTTCGAATTTGAAATCTTATATAAAATTCCCATACCCCATGTGTTAACTGAACTGACAACTTCAGGAAATTAAGGGGAGCTAACTTTCCTGTAAGTCTCTTTCAGTGACGAAAACTGTCAGTCATGGTGGTTTCGTCATATTGTTAACTTTATCTTCAAATAATCGACTTTGAGAGAAAATGTTGACTTTCGATCACCAACAATTTTCCCGACAGACAACAACCCCAAAAACCTTAGCTAGGGGCATGAGTTATCGAGTGGAAGGTGGATCTCTTTATTACGTATTTTCGTGATAACTTCCCTGTAAGTCTCTTTCAATGACGAAAACTCTCAGTCATGGCGGTTTCGTCATATTGTTAACTTAATCTTCAAATAATCGACTTTGAGAGAAATTGTTGGCTTTCGATCACCAACAATTTTCCCGACAGACAACAACCCCAAAAACCTTAGCTAGGGGCATGAGTTATCGAGTGGAAGGTGAATCTCTTTATTCCTGATAACACCCCCCCCCCCCCCCTCCTCCTCCACCACCAACCTCCGTGCAGTGCAGTACATTCATTCTGTCCCTGTTCAGCTTAATTGACCGGCTTTCGTTTTCAAAAGACACAATGTCAATTTTGTCTCGATATCTTTGAGTAGAGTTACAATGTGTCCTTTAATTTAAAGCTTATTATGTCACGATTCTGTCACTGATTGATTATTAATCAGACAGTCTGTCGTAAACTAATTTAATCACACAGTAACTACTGAACACATGCCTGCTGCGACTGCGATTAGATATTTTTAATAAATCCGCCAGGAAATGTACACCGACAAAACAATTTTGATTTAAATGTTTACACAATTGGCAATTTAGAAAATCTAATGTCACTCCAGTGAGGAAAGATCAACCAGGAAATGTATTACATAATCAAATAAAGGGATAATTGGGGGATGTCAGGTTTGCACCCAAATCCCACATTTTCCTTGTACAAAATGAAGATAATTTCTTAATTATCAAGACATCATTCACACCTCTGACTTCAGAGCGGGAAGACCTTGACTACTATGGAATTATCTGCTAGACTAGTGAAAGCCATATCAACTCTGGACGTCTCTTGCCCTACAGTTAAAGCTAGAAGTCCTGTCACGAACTGTGAGCTTACCTATGCTTAATTGCGCGTAGGAATTGAGCGCAATGCCATATCGAATGGCATCCAAAGCACGGCAGGTTCTCCTGGTTACTCATAGCAAGCACAGGCAGTGTTTCTGCCAATGGACCTCCGGGGTACCCGGAGGTCCATTGGCTGAAACATTGCTTGTGCACAGGCCATATGTGCAGAATTTGATAGCCTTACTATGGTCATAACGCGTAGATTAACGCGCAAATCGACGTGTTATTTGTGCGCATTTCATGACAGGACTTCTAGTTTTAACTGTATCTCCTGGACTATCCAGGAAATAGACATGAGCGTCCATCGGAAACTGGAATTCAAAGTTGATGAGAACACCACAACACCACCCTCCTCGGGGAGAGGTGGCACCTTTGGTGAGAGGACCCCCTCTCACACTGGTCCTCATCCAAGGGGGGTAGGGAGGTCATGAGAAGAGTATAAAAAGAGAAAGAAAAGCCCGTCGACCAAGCGTAGGAGAAGAGTATAAAAAGAGAAAGAAAAGCCCGTCGACCAAGCGTAGGAACGCCCGACGCTTGGAGACTTTCCTGGATAAGAAGAAAGAAGAGAGTGAGGGAGTTGAGGTTCCGGGGGCAGCCGCCAGTTCCCCTCCTAATCCCACAGGCACACCCAACCAGCTACCGGCTCCCCAACCGATACAGTTGGACGAGGAACGTTCTGTGGAGATTGTGGAGGAACAGGAGGTTGCCTTTTCGCCACCTCCCACCCTCACTCCCCTCTTCCTTCGCTTCCGGGCAGCCTGGGCAAGGGTAACGCACCAATTCAGCCACCAGAGACCCCAGAAACACGCGAAGAAAAAATCATGGCCGAGTCCCAAGAATTCAAACAACAATCAGCTGAAGTCTCCAGAATGGCTCAGGAATGGCTAGACAAGAAAAAAAAAAAACAGCAAAATCAAGAAACAACCATATCTCCATCACAGCCACCTCCTTAAAAGAAGACCCGCAGGAAACACAAACGCGGATAAGCTGCTTCCTTCTCTTTTCCTTCGTCACCGAGCTCAGACATGGCAAATATTATACAGCTAACGAGGGTCGAAAGGGGCTTGCCTCACAGCGTCCCTGCTCGCCTTCGGCGCGCAAAAACCATTTCTTTTCACCAGTATCAAGAGTCTGGTTGAGAAAGTATAGCCAAAAGGGAATCTAATGTGGCGCGTACGACGCACCACTCCCGACACAATTTGTTTTGTAACTAAAATATTTTCACAACCATACACTCGAAAATCAGTTGTGTTAAAAATCAACCCAAATTAAGTGGGGTTGAGTGAACATGAACCCCATAAAATTAACCCAAATCAAAGGCTGAGTAAATATGAACCCAATTGATTTGGGCTGATATTTAATCTAAATGACTTTAGGGTGCAGAGACAAGAGGACACGGTGCCGTCCACTACAACACATGGACCTCCACTACTTCCTCTCCTGCGAAGAAGCTACAGGAGGGCCAACACTCACCTTCCTTTTCCCAAATTTTTCACCGGAGAGAAACCCAGTGGACGACAGGTAGCCCCCCCCCCCCCCCCCACCACTCCTGCTCACCAAATCACTACTACGCGCATCGAGTGGTACTTCTCTTCATGACCCGTGATTGAAATGTGGTGCCCTGGTTCCACGCCCATCCCCCTAAAAATTCAACCTCCTACATGTGCCATTTCAAGTACTGGAGGTGCCTGCAGTCCATTCAGCTATAGCTCATTTGTGGGGCTCCGATGAGCCATTATATTTTTTTTTCAAAATATGTATAACTAATATGTATAACTTTATGTAAAATTGTGTGAATATTTTGGATTGAATACATTATGGTCAAGTGAATATAATTCACGGAAAGGCAACACTGACCTTACATTTTCTCAAATGGTCCCCGGGAGGCCGAGGAGAGTAGGATACCTCTTCTCGGTCTCGGGCTCGACTCGACATGTTTGAAATGAGGCGCACGTACTGTACCCCTCACACCTCGTCCACCCCACCCTCCAAAAAGCAACAACAATTCAGATTCTTAGATCAGCCAGTGATATCCTGTATCTAGTTTGAAAGTCTTTGTAGCTGCCATGCAAGGCACCCGATTCGCCAGTGGTTTACAGGTTACAACACCTGAAGAAATTAGATGTGAAAGACGAAAGAGCCCTTTTCTAACGTGTCTTGCTTTTGGTTAGAGGGCATAAAGGGTTCGGAAGGTTTGATGCTCTCGAGTTGTTATTATTGTTAAACTATTGAAGGAAATACATTTCTTAAGTTGGGCATTCCTAGCGCATAGGGTCTGGAAGCATCCCCAAAACTCCCCAAAATCACTTTAATTACCATTTCGGGTACGTTCATGATTTTAGCTCTATGTTCAGACATTTAGAAAATACATCTTAAGAAATAAAAAAAATCCTGGCACATCAAATAAGAAGGTCTCTTTCGAGGACACCCCCTCCACCCACCACCACCACCACCGCCACTAAAGCTCAAATTTCACCTTTAATTAACACTCCTGGGAACGACCATGTAGCTCAGCAGAAGTTCATGTCTGGTCGTTTAGAAAATGCATCTTAACCCTTTACCCAACGCAGACAAAATTTATTATTTTAAATTTCATTTTTTTAATTTTTAAAAAAATAGTCAACAAAACCATATCATGTGACCACCTCATTGGAACGAGCTCAATGAGCCCGTTCCAATGAGGGTGTCACATGATACGGTTTTGTTGAAATATTTTGAAAAATTTATTTTTTTCAACTGCTCAATTTGCATATTACGCGGGCGGATGCGGGCGATTCGTTAGGTAAAGGATTAAGCAAATATTCCTGGCCTTTCCAATGAAGACGGCTTTTTTCGATGACCAGTTACAATGGGCAGAATCAAAATTAAACGACGGGGTGAGTTGAGGGTGTTGTTGTGTTGGATTTGGTCACTGTTTGAGTTAGCTGGACGGTTAATTTGAGGTTGTTTGGAGAGGACGGACGTCTGCTGAACCCAGGGTCATGGACACTGTCTACAAAAACATTTATCAGAAAAGTTGTGGGTTGTCTCATAAAAATTAGACCCTATTTTCGGAACATTTGCAAAATAGGTGGCAATTTCTTTATTTGACTAGAAAGATCGTTTTTGAATCAAAAGTTCCAACAAATTACCAGTATTTGGTGTCAAACCAGTACAAATTTGATTTGAATCACTCTAAAATCTTCCGGACATTGTTTTGCCCTGTCAGAAAATTTGAGCATCGCATCTAATCTATCACTAACAAAACCGTCTACTCAACTCTTTGAATGCTAACTGGTTAGCAGAACTTTCATTCACACCCACAGCGGGAAGTATGTTGATGCCAATGGGACTCTATATAAAAAGCGTAACTAGAGAATGGATTCCTATTTAATGACAAAGAATGACAAAGAATATATTTTAGTTACCTTTTTCTCCGTGAGAACCCCGAAAAGTGAAGAACCTCTTGTTGTCTGCAGTAATAAAGCTTTGCTTCACTGGTAAACTAGGATCCGTTCACCAACGCCTGGTGTGGAAGGCCTCGAAAATAGGCAACATGGGTATAAATGATTGGCTATACTTGATTTAATATCCACGTTGCGGTCACGATTAGCCGTTGTGTAGAAATATGTGGCCTTCAACACAAATAAATAATAAATGTCGGTGATGCACTTGTCTTCAATAAATGCTAACCCCGCATGTGTAGAGTTAGTACCCTGGCTGTCGAAAGTGTCATTAAGCCCCAATAAATAAATAAATAAATAAATAAATAAATAAATAAATAAATAAATAAATAAATATTACTCCCCCGATCTCTTTTGCAAGTATTCTGACTTCCCTAGATGTGCTTATGTGTAAGTGCATACTGAGGGTGTCTTCCCTCAAGATCAATTCCCTTTAGACCAATTCCCTTTAGGCCAATTTCCAAAAGACCAATTCCCCTTAGACCAACTACATACTGTTATTGATTAAGGGTTGATTAAGCTTAATTAGGAAAACATTTATTTATAAAAATCGACCCAACATCCATAAAATATCGACAAGCCATAAAATGAGCAGACTATCATCTGAAAAATGAGGTCCCCAGAGGGTGAATTTGGTGATGCTACCCTGCACAGCAGGGTAGCATCACTAAATTTACCCTCTGTGAACCTCAACCTGAATCAAGGTCTCAAAACTAAACAGAAAGAGGTACCCAGAGGAAAAACTGGCCCACTGTATGGGATAACATCAGCAAATTCACCCTCTGGGGACCTCATTCTGCAAATGACAGACTTGAATATCAATAACATTAAATACATTTATAAATATTTATAAATATATCAAATTATTGATATAGAATTAGTTTTAAAGTAGAACACACCTGTTGGTCTAAGGGGAATTGGTCTAAAGGGAATTGGCCTCGTGGGAATTGGTCTAAAGGGAATTGGTCTAGTGGGAATGAACCCTACTGAGTCCTGTCCTAGACTGTCTTAACATTACTGACTTATTACACTACAATCTTCGTAGCTACCACCGACGCTTGCTGGACATCAGCCTTTAGCCAAATCTGGACTCAATCACATCACTCCATTCATCTAAGCCTGTATTAATCTATACAATGCTAAGGCCTAGTGCAAGCTACGGAATCTTACATAATAAGACAATGTGTATTGATCGTACAGAGATGTACTTATGTGTTACTGCATGTTGTGTCACAATGTGTACACTTTATAGGTAGCACATAGGCATATCTTGGATGTGCCGATATGTGTTTGTGTTCTAATACGGAATGTGACACATTGTGCACTAGCACATACGGGTATTTGAAGATACCTTTGACATGGCAATGTATCATTTGAGGATACCCTTTGAGGATACATTTTGGGATACTTATCGGGTGGTATCTAATTGAAGAGAGGTATGGCTCCTAACCCTATTCAGCTCCTAGCTTACAGACCACCCATCACCGTTATAGCTCCAAGGCCACATCTTGTCCATAGCCACCATCATCTGTTCTATGATCAACAGGTATTGTATTCACCTTTAGTATGGTGTTCTATCAGTCCTACAGTCCAGTACAATTACTGCATTGTACTATTGCTGTTGGCTACCACAATTCTGCCCTGTGCTAGAGTATCTCCACCATTACTAAATTGAGGCACTACTACGGTCCTTGGTTCATTAATGCCACCACGGGTCCCAATTCAGATCACTATCAAAGTTGTGTTCTACTACTGCTTGCTCGAACGACGTTTTCATACCTATTCCAAGTTTCCCTTTTGGGCTATCGAGCAGTTAATGAAAAGTCAGTGCTCGAAAGATTCGAATCTTGTCGTCCAATTAAGCTATCGCGCAGTTGCTCCATTACCAATTGCTCGAACGACTCGAATTCCATCGAGCACATAAGCTGTAGTGCAATTGTTCGATCGAGTGACTCAACATGCTTCTGGGTATTTGAGGATGTTGATGACGTAGTAATGTATCATTTGAGTATGCCTTTTATAGGATACTTATCTGAAGATTTATTTACTTTAAATTGCCATGTTTTCATACAAGGACACAAATGCCTCACTTGGCTCCATGGCAGATAACTGTATGATATTTCATCTTCTTTAACACTTTACCTAACATGAAAAGCAGACACTTGCAAATAAAATACTTGAATGACTCATTTTTATATTTTTATCACAAAAACATAGCTTATGACCGCTCATTGGAACGAGCTCAGCGAGCTCGTTCCAATGAGAGGTCATAAACTATGTTTTTGTGATAAAAATTGAAAAAAAGAATGAAAATTGGAGAGTATTTTTGTGAATAGCGCTGGCCGTTTTTGGCCGTTACGTTAGGTAAAGGGTTAATGCAACATTAAAGATGTGGATAAACAGGAATGGAATAACACTGTTTTTGGAGATGTCATTGAAACATACCTTAAATATATTAAGGTTTGCTGAACTTGTGCACCAAAAAACCCCTCAAAATTGAGCTCCCGATCTCAAAGATGATTATAGAGCATGAACAATAAACAATGTGTTACAGTTAAAACTAGAAGTCCTGTCACGAACTTTGCGCTTATCTAAGCTTAATTGCGCGTAGGAATTGCGCGCAATTGCCATATCGAATGGCACCCAAAGCATGGCAGGTTCTCCATGTTACCCATAGCAATCACAAGCAATGTTCCTGCCAATGGACCTCCGGGTTACCCGGAGGTCCATTGGCTGAAACTTTGCTTGTGCACAAGCCGTATGTGCAGAATTTGATAGCCTTACCATCGTCATAACGCGTAGATTAACGCGCAAATCGACGTGCTATTTGTGCGCACTTCGGGACAAGACTTCTAGTTTTAACTGTAGTAAGTGTATATGTAAGTACATGTTTATGACCACACACCCCAACGTTTTTCGAGAGGGCGTGTTTAGATTCATTGATTTAACGATATAAATCAAATACAGTTATAATGTGATAGAAATACTGTAAATTTACAATTGATTTACACCGTCGGGAGATGACACCGCCGGGTTAGCTGTCTACCTGTCATCCCGCGTGTTCATGTCTGGCACATTTCACAAACAGAAAAAAGTGACTTCACTAAAAATGGTCGGATTCAGCAGTTATTGATGTAACTAGGCAGCCAAGAAAGTATCAGATGCCTCTTCAAAAGTAACAGTCAATGCCATAACCAAAATAATAAGTGGAAACAGGAACGTGGCGACAGGGGTGGGGTGGGGGTGCCCCCCCCCCCCCCCCCCCACAATCCTGGCAAAAATGTTCTGTAGTTGGAAATTCGGAGGGCAAGTAATGAGTAGTTGGAAATTCTATCTATCTGGATTTTAGAGCTTCTTTGGTGATGCTGATGTCTCCTTTATTACCAAAATTCTAACTTGGTTTCAAATCGGCGAAAATTCCAACTGTTACTATTTACAGTTACAGTGTACGCAACATCGAGCTTCATAAGTATGCATGATGTCAATCGCTACGAAATTTCTATAGGACGTTTACTTATCGTAATAAACAAAAATCCTCGAAATTCACTTCAATAAAATAAAATCACATCATGTAAATTCGTTATCCTGAGTTATTTCCATCATTCGCATTTACAAAAAGATGAGACATCGAAATTCGAAAATTGATCATTCCTGCATAAGATTTCATTTAATGTTAGGACAGTGTGAATTGTTCAAAATGTTAAGCTTGAGCATCTGTTTTGCACATATTCAATTCCAAGAAGAATACTAAATAATAATAACCTGATAATTCTATCATAAATGGCTTCATTTTAAAAATGTTCCTGGGGAGTGAATTTCCAACTATGGGGAGGCCCTCCTTTAGTTGGAAATTCTGTACCCTACCCCCCCCCCCCCCAATCGGAAACCTCTGGCCACGCCCCTGAGTGGAAATAATTGGGGCGAATCTCTTTTGGGTTCTGCGAGTCAGAGTTAGTAACGAAATCCCAATTGTGAATCAGAGAGGTCTACATCCAGCTCAAGTATTTAAGCATATGACCTCAGCCAGTTACAGATGACATAACTCTACATAAAATTATATAGGTATAAGATTTACTGCTTATAGTCTCTATCAAAATGGGTCCTGCAACACAACTGGGCTACCGCCCTTGGTATACCCACTCCATTGCACACCGTCCGGTGCGACATTAACCATGCCGAGTAAGGCAGACAGAGCATTTAATTATTTAATGAAACAAGGCCTTAACTCGTTAGGTGAATGTGTGGGCACCGTCACTTGCTGTGCGCCCGGGAGAGCATGCCATACATGAATGTGAGATTTCATAACGATCCACAAATTTATATTTGTGAAGTTATATTGTTAAATAAACTCGCGAAGAGATTGGAGGAGTACTGGATTACTTGCATCCACTTGTCTGTCCGTCCATCCGTCCATTCGTCCACCCGTTATCCCACCCGTCCACCCGAGTATGTAACACCACAAATAATAGTTGCATCATCCATCTTTTATTTTTCTTTTATTCTTTGTGCACGGGTCTCTTGGTTCTTTTGGAAATTATATACAATTCGCGTACTTTACGATATTTCGTGGGGGCGCGGTGGCTCAGTGGGTAGAGGTGCAGGCTGCAAGCCGAGAGGTCCTCGGTTCGAATCCCACCTGCGGCAACCGCGTTGTGTCCTTGGGCAAGACACTTCACCCCATTGCCCACGGTGACGTCGTGTACTAAGGCGTACTGCACGTCGATGATGCACTTGTCTTCAACCAATGCTAACCCTGCTTGTGTGGAGTTAGTATGTTGGGGACCCGACAGTTGCTCGCCGTTGCTCGGTGGTTCTCTCCGGGTACTCCGGCTTCCTCCACCCGTAAAACTGTCACAGTCAGGATTAGCCATTGTGCAGAAATATGTGACCTTAAACTCAAATAAATAAATAAATAATATGATATTTCGTCTCTTGAGTTCCAATGTGTTCTATGTGCCTACTGGCACATAGAACACATTGGAACTCAGGGGACGAATTTTGTCCTCATGGCATGCAACGCTTGGTGCAGATTTTAGTATCCGGGAGGGGTTTGTCTGTGTGCCAATTGGGATTTAACGACACTTTAAACAACCATGGTTATATCATGTAGAACAGTTTTGGGGCGGAGAAAGCCGACGGACACGGGAAAAACTAAGAGCAACTGTCAGACTCCCCAACTTACTAAATTCACATTCAGATTTAGCGACGGTGGAAGGAAAGTGCACCACTGACATACAGTACAGTGCTCCTTATCTTCATTAGGTGCATTGCCCTTGAAGACAACGCAGTTACCCCAGCTCAAGGTCCAACATTGGACCGTTCTGCTTGAAGGTTAATGGAAGCTCATCCGGGAGCGGTAGGTGTCAAACAGTTTAAAGAACAAAATAGTACGGGTGGACGAGTCTGAAATATGTGAAGAACTAAAATGTCACGTTCTATCTCTAATTCTGTACCTGGCTTTCCCCTGGTGATACTCGTATTACTTTCTCTTTGTAGGATGAAATGATAGGGGGGTGGGGGGGGGGGGGTGTCTATTTAGTATATAATACTTAGTACTGTGATAACACTTTCAGAGAGTAGCGTGGAAAGCTTTTCATTTGGGGAGGGGGTGGGGGAGATGTTCCGACAGGGTTTATAGTGGGAAATCAGATTATTACTTTTTGGGCACCAAACACCAGTTACTTCTCGGAAATTTTAACTAAAACGTTTTCTTTCTCCTAAAAATAAGAATTGTTCACCTATTCTGGAAAGAGTTCCAAAAATTGTCCAGACAAACCATACATTTTTCTACAAATTACCGCCCCCCCCCCCCCCCTCTCTCTCTCTCTCTCTCTCTCTCTCTGTGTCTGCACACTTCCGTTCAGAAAACGTCCTCACCAATAAAAACTCGAAGTAATCGTCCCGGCGATTCAAAATATGGACAATTCCATCAAAACAACACACCCCCTCCCACCCATCCGCTGTTCAATTTTGATTCCGCCCGTTATATCGGGTCGCCAAAGGAACCTTCTTATCAGAAAACTCTAGATGTCTGAATACAGTGCTAGTAACGCGCCAAGTTGCATGGTGTCACACACAGGTGTAACTGAAAGCAAAATCGGCCGTGGGGAATGAGGGCCACGAACGACCCTTTCTTAACTAAAAACGCCAGGGAAATCTCAATTTCTTACGCTAGGTTTTTGTGATCAGTGAACATCCGAGCTAAAATCATGGATGTGTAATTAAAAGTGATTTTCTGGAATGTTTGAGCGCTCCCAGCCCGTAACTAAACACCAGGAATGCGCACCTTAAGAAATGGGTATTCTTCAATAGTTTTATGGTACTAACAACTCGCGCGCATCAAAACTTCCGTACGCGATAGAGCTCGTTCCAACGAGGGTTCATAACCTATGTTTTTGAGACAAAAATTAAAAATATTAGTTATTCGTGCATTTGTGTTCAAGGATCGTCTGCTTTTCATGTTCGGTAAAGGGTTAAAAATGTTTTGTTCAATTTGTTCGTGTGATTTTGTCAAACAGGGATAATTTCTCAGATAAACTATTCGTTACTGAGTTGGCAATTTCAATCAACAGAGGACGAATTTTACTATCAAGTTTGAAATGATGAAAGCTTTTCTTGGGACAAGTCTTCATAATCTAAACTAGAGCGAAAACATTTCTTTCGCAAATGGAAGGGGAACTTGCAGTGCATGGAAATTTCAATAATTTGTATTAACACCGCTCAAAGTAATATGATGAATGAGAATTCTAAAGCACAGATTATGCAATTAATGAAATGAGATCGCATGACTGAACGAAATATAGTGTTGAGAAAAACGCAAGCCCAGGATAGATTCACGTGACGTCATAAGTTAAAATTAATGTACAAGGGCATTTAATTTGTCAAAACACTGACACACACGGCTAAGTCTTATCCTGGGATAAGGTCTGAAAGGTCGATTGTTTTATCTATCTGATCACATTCTCTAATCTTCGTTCTCCAAAATAATAATAATAAGGAAATTTTATAAAGCGCAAAATCACAAAGTGCTCTAAAACGCTGTACAGTTAAATAAACAATGGGCTCGTGACTATCAAGGCAATATACAGACTGAGAAAGGCCTGCAGGTTACATACTGTCAAAGGCCTCTCTGAAAAGATGTGATTTTAATTTTTTTTTGAATTGGTTGAGATCTTTCGATCCCTGAACCTGAACTGGTAAATTATTCCAAAGTGCAGGTCCAGCGAAAGAGAAACCAAAATTTTGAAAAAAATCCTCTGTCGTACAGGGAGCCAGTGCAATTTTTTAGGTAGTGGTGTTATAGATAGATAGATAGATATTTATTTAGCAAATACACCAAAATCAAGGCAGATTGCACAATTTTTAAATGTATAATAATCATTTGTATATAGATTATAAAAACAAATAGTAACATTTCTTAAAATGAACAAGTTGATTATCCCTGAAGCAATAAATCCCGTTGTTTGAAAAACTGCCGGATCATGTTACAAATAACATTACAGAGCGATGGAATTTCATTTTTCATGAGGAATATAAATCTTTTCGAGCTAATCATTTCAGAAAACTTGGATATTCTCTCACGATTGTCCGAAATGTATTATCCCTGATTGATTCGTATCCCATGCAATCTATTACAAAATGTATCTAAAGCGTTTAGAGCCTGTGATGATACGTGCAGCTGTATTTTGAAAATTCTGTAGTTTTGAAATATATGACTGTAGCAACCTAATAAAAAGTGAGTTTGAAAAATCCAAGTGGGATCAATCTGAACTAAAATCAATCTGAACTGAGGAAAACCTCAGCTCAGATCAAATTTTTGAGAACTCGATTCAGAAACTTCATATCAGATCGTGAATGAATAGAGATCATCTTTGTCCCTCCGCCGTGTACTGGTTGTAATCCACGCGTGCGCAGCGATGTCCACGTATGCGTTTACCTGGTAATAAAAATCATCATCAGCAAAATTTTAATTAATGAAGCACCGGATTGTACCCGGTGCTTCATTAATTAAATTCTTGATGACTATTCCTATAATTAGTGTTTGCAATCTAATATTATTGCGCCTGTACATATTGCCCACCCGTGGAAAGTGACTAGTCAACGGCGGCCGCACTGTATTCAAACGCAAACAGAATACAAAGTTCACTCCACCAGTACTCTCTCTTTAGAATGACCCTCTTCAATTCTCATCTCGCACCTTCCACGAGGCAAATAGCACTAACCTGATGAATGTAGAAATTCATTGAAGAGAGACTAGATTTATCACTCTAATAAACCGGATACTTGCAGCAGCTGCTCAGTATGAAGCAACATAAATCAGTCAATCTCCCCCCGTACATTCTGATTAGCGACATCTCTACAATTACTGTCTGATTAGAAAATAATCGGAACTCCTAGGGGTAAAATGCCACACCTGTACATCACTTTAATTATAATATGTCTACCAATCAAAAACGAACTGGTGTTTGCAACCCTCATACGCGAGGTCGACAGTAATGTACCTATTCCGCGACCAATGACTTTCCGAGTACGAAACATTTGTGCACTGTCTAAAAGTTGTTTATTGAATGTGTATACTACACCAGAGTATACAGAAAGGCGAAAACGAATATTTTTCACCACAAGTCCAGAATGGTTGCGATAATTGGTACCACTGTAGTAAATAGTCGAATTAGAGTTACCCACCTTGACAAGTTGCAATCTTCAAACTGAGCAGCCTTGGGAAAATGCAATGCTTCAATAAACTTTTGAAGCATTCTACTGACCTCTTGCATTATTGTTAACCCTTTACCCAACGCAGACGATTTCAAAATTTATTGTTTTAAATATCATCTTTCAAATTTTTTCCAAAAATTTCACCAAAACCATATCATGTGACCCCTCTTTGGAACGAGCTCGTCGAGCTCGTTCCAAAGAGGGGTCACATGATATGGTTTTGTAGAAATTTTCCGAAAAATAATATTTTTTCAGCTGCTGAATTTGCATATTACCCGGGCGGATGCGGGCGATTCGTTGGATAAAAGGGTTAAATATTCCAGATAAATAAAGAGGGTGATTTGACGGCTTTTTGGGCCTAAAAACTACAATTGACAATTGGTTGTGTTTTTGTTGGGAACTCTCTGAAAAATATGTGCACGCGACCGGTACTTCCCTTCCTGGCAGTTTTTCTCTCTTATTTGTTGCATGACCATGCACCTGTTTTCGAGAAGGAGAAAGTTGTCTCAAGGGCTATACTTGATAAAGATATTTGAATAGCAAAATTAAGGTGATGCGATCATATTTTCTTCACCTGAACGTTATAATGGTCGCCTCAGGTAAAATATTTAATACTGTGATAGCTTTTAACCAACAGTTGATAGCAGTTCGAACCGTTGACACGTGTTTTCTTCCAATAAGGCGTTGTGACAAGAGAATAACGTTTCTTGTCTGCTCTCAGAGGCGAATGCAAAACCAATAATGGAGTATTCGGTCGATCTAACAAGGGTATACTTGTAGATTTCAGGATTTAACCTAAAACAAAAACAGGAGCTTAGCCAGCTTGCACTTTAAAACAATTGGGTTGAAAATCAACCCACATCAACTGGGTTGAGCAAATATGAACCCAGTTAGGTTCATATTCACTCAACCAAGTTGATTTGGCTTAATATTTAACCCACCGTATTTAAGAGTGTACTTAAAGGGGGTGATGGCAAAATCAGAGTGTTTTTGTCTGCCGATGCAGTGGAAAGATACACGGAGTATCTCCATAGGTAAAATAGAATCTTCCGCTGGGAAAATATATTTTCATGTCAACTTCATCACCATGAGTACTTTGTGAAGTCCGAAGTACCGAGAGAGTGAAGACAGAACTATAGTAAAGCGATCTGTGAATATCTGGTGAGAGAATATGAACATGTTTTATGGCTTACCATTAAACGGTTGAGATTTTGAAGAAATAGTGATGGGGACAGCGTACACCGCCCCAGTGGCCGCACAGCTGTACATAAGTCGTTAATGTGCAAGAAGAGGGAACATATCAATGCATAATCACAAAAAATTCTGTCGGAAACCGTCCTTTGTCGCTGCTGGGGGAAATGGATTCACGCCGCGTATTCAGCCAAAGCTCAAGGAGTATCACCCGAATCAGTGCGTGGACGTATGTCACACCGTGACGAACCCGCCCGTTTCACTTTTGATGGGGTGGTTCTTATCTTGAAGGGATCGGTGACATTTCGTCAAAAAGCATGAATCAACAGGGGTTCACCAAAAACAACAGTTTTATTTAAACGAATATGGTAATTTGTGACTTACATTACATGCAATGAATCAGAAAACAAAACGTCAATCACCCCCTACCCACACACGTTTTGAGTCACTTGCGGGCCCGCGTTCTCTGTTGTCCCTGGTTTTTCCTCCATCTCACCAGTGTTTGTTCTTTGGTCTCCTCTAAATGCGAATAACTCCCTGAATTCGTACTTCGTGCTTCTGATCCTATTCGCATATATGGCCACCGACTTGGCCCGCGACTGCTCATATTCTAAATATGAGCTCTGTGCCTACCCTACATCATAACGTGCCTATTCTTTCGCATCGATGCTGTACCTCCTCCAATCTATATCATGGAACAACCCCAGCTCTTACGTCCAACGATCCACAGCCTCACACACCCTCGAACTGGAATGAATTTTTCGAGAAATCCCCAGATTTTTATTTCGATAGCCGGAACCTTAATTCTCTGGTTAATATTCGCTTTAAAGTTCCTTTGAAAGACTCACATTTCGGCATCTATTGACATTCGGTGACAAGCTGGATGCGTAATATAGGTGTATGTCCAGAACATATGCGATGTACTGTTTTACAACAATTACATATTAACTAGCCATAATTACACAGATACCGACGTGTAAGAGAACACTGTCTCTCTTACTCCTTTAATCAGTTATCAGATAGCCCATGTGGCGTTCAATAAATACGCCATAATGGACATTAAATGTCATGCTTAATTAGCAGCGCTTGAATTATTGCTGGTCTGTTTAAGTGACAAATCGTTTGTCGGGGTCCGTCATATACCTATCTTTGCGCTTTATATTCAGCCCAATTGAGAAAGATCATCGAAAATATATACATTTTTAAACAACAAAATTTAAAGTCCAAGCTATCATCTTAACAAATGCAATGAGTCTTGGTGCTTGGGGACACATAGGAATCACTGAACCGCTTGTTCTCTATGAGTACAAATCAGATTTGACAAGTGAACTGCAAGTCGAATTAAAAAAATGTTCAAATTTTATTACCGTTTTTTTTTTATTTATTTATTTTAAGCTCACTGAGCTCTGTCAAACAAGTTGAATTTGGTTAAATATCAGACTGGATTTTTGGAGATATTTTCAGGTGAAAACTTTGTCAATTTTTGACATCAGCGTACAGAGGGTTAAAGCAGTGGTCCTCGGGGAAGAATAACTCACATACTATTTTTGTAAACCACTCCTCTTAAATTCTGGAATTTAATTACCTCTTTCAGGCGAAAAATCACCTATTATTCACAGATTATCGAAGGGTTTTAAGTTTTAAGCTGGAATGTAGGCTGGGTTCAGACAATATTCTTCAAGCTTTGACAGAACACCCAATACAGTACGACTGCCGTGGACCAGTCATCCCCCAAAGCTAGGCAATATTTCTACGGACTCAATAATATTATATTCCAAACACTAATTATAGGAATAATCATCAAATATTTAATTAATTAAGCACCGGGTAAAACACCAGTCATCATCCAAAGCTAGGCAATATTTCTACGGACTCAATAATATTAGATTCCAAACACTAATTACAGGAATAATCATCAAATATTTAATTAATTAAGCACTGGGTAAAACACCAGTCATCCTCCAAAGGTAGGCAATATTTCTACGGACTCAATAATATTAGATTCCAAACACTAATTACAGGAATAATCATCAAATATTTAATTAATTAAGCACTGGGTAAAACACCAGTCATCATCCAAAGCTAGGCAATATTTCTACGGACTCAATAATATTAGATTCCAAACACTAATTACAGGAATAATCATCAAATATTTAATTAATTAAGCACTGGGTAAAACACCAGTCATCATCCAAAGCTTGGCAATATTTCCACGGACTCAATAATATTAGATTCCAAACACTAATTATAGGAATAATTAAATATTTAATTAATTTATTAATCATTGATAAAATTCCGCTGATGACATTTTGATTATCTGGTAAACGTATGCGTGGATATCACTGCCCACGCGTGGATTATGACCAGTCCCCGGCAGCTTTACTGAAGATCGTGCATCTCTCTCTCCAGAAAGTTGGCCCAAACCCGCGACTCGCACCACAAATGCTTCGAAATAACTATACGCTTTGAAATAAATTAAATGAGAATTTATGCAAAATCGAATTGAAAAACGTCAGTAAAACCAAAAACATGACCGCGAAACCTCCAGCAATAACCACAAAAAACTTCTTCTGTCAATACTGATGTGATGAATGTATTTTTGAGTATCGTACCGTCTAATCTATGTCTTGTATACGCTAAATAAGACGCAATCCTAATCTATTACCCTAATTGGAAGATTGATGACACAGTAAAAGTTGTATTGTGCAGCATTATTTGATGGGGTATCGATCTGCACAGATTTATCAATTGACTCTTTGTCTACAGAAGTGTTGAATTTCTTCATGTAAATTGCAAACCATCAAATCTTTAATCTGATGGTGCGCTCTCCAGGACACGAAAATGTCGAGGTTCAAAGCTTTTTTTTCTATAGATACAGTTAAAACTAGAAGTCCGACCATGAAATGTGCTCAAATAGCACGTCGATCTGCTCGTTAATCTACGCATTATGATGATATAGTAAGGCTGTCAAATTCTGTACATATTGCCTGTGCACAAGCAATGTTTCAGTCAATGTACCTCCGGGAAACCCGGAGGTCCATTGGCAGAAACATTGCCTGTTTTTGCTGTGAGTAACCAAGAGAACCTGCCGTGCTTTGGATGCTATTCGATATGGCAGTTGCGCGCAATTCATACGCGCAATTAAGCCTTGATAAGGACACAGTTCGTGACAGAACTTCTAGTTTTAACTGCATGACTCTGTAAAAGTAGTTACAAACAGAGGTTCGATGTGTAAGCAGTTAGAATAAATATCACATTCATCTTTCCATATTGCTGCTTTTGTAGTAGTTTTCGCACAAACCGCTCAAGACCGGAGATCACTCCCTTCCCTTGCTGATCCAGAAAGACAAATCTTGTATATCTTCTCAGAAATACAGAATATATAATAAGTCGCGACTTCATATGAAATGTATGTACCGAGTTCACTAAAATCGGACTAATCCGCGGTTTATCGACGCTCAGATCGATTTTAGAAACAGAGGTTCAGAAATTCCATAGGATTTTGTTTCATCACACAATGCGTAATTTAACATTTTACCTAACATAACCATAAAAACCGACCAACGTTATTCACAAAAATCGGTAAACAAAACAAATGTCACTATTCTTTGAACTCTTGTCTTGGAAACATAGTGAATGGCACCTCGTGCTCATTCCAATGACTGGTTATAAGCTATGTTTAAGAGGCAAACAATTAAAATATTTTGTTATTCAGGAGGTGGTTTCTGCGATTGTCGTCTGCTATTTGTAATTGGTAAATAGTTTTAGAGGATTAGAAGATTAATTTAGTTCTACTTTCCAAATCAACTCACAACGTTATGACGCCGACATCTGACGTCATTCTCGTATTAGCCGTGTTGTGAACGATATTGTCCGTAATGAGCTAGTCGATAGCGATTATGTGACACAAATAAATTTGCTCGAGGTGTCCAGATCTAGGATACATTTTCACGGCTTAAATGATTAGTGCCAAATAGTATTATTTATTTATTTATTGGTTTTAAGGTCACATACTTATGCACAATGGCTAATCGTGACAGTGACAGTTTTACAGGTAGAGGAAGTCGGAGTACCCGGAGAGAACCACCGAGGAACGACGAGCAGCTGTCAGCTCTTCAATATCGTAACTCTGAACTCTGCACCGCGGCACAGGCAGGGTTATATTGGTTGAAGACATGCGCACAGTCGACGTGCAGTACGCCTTAGTACACAGCGTTATCGTGCCCCCATGTAGGCAATCGGGGTGAAATACCTTGCCCAAGGAGACAACGCGGCAGTGCGAATCAGTCGCTGAAATGGTCACCTATTCAACTACTAACCGCGCTCGCCGTTGCTTAACTTCGGTGATCTGACAAGAACCGGTTACCGCGACGCCACCAAGCCCCCATTAGTATCAAATAAGGTTTAATACTGGGAAAGGGATTTTCACATCTCTGCGGCCCCAGAGCCTGAAAGTCAATCACGATACCCGGGAAATTCATAGACCATGGCATCAATTATAGTTTATGAGATTACGGCGATTATCAATTTCTTCCGAGCCCAACATCGCCGTTGAAACTACGATTAATCTCGTCAATGAGAATTTCCCAGTTACCGGTTCTGAAAGTGAGAGCAAATGCTTGAGAAATTCATAGACTAGAATCGGGAATCAAAGGTTGCGGGACGCAACCTTTCATTCCCGGTTCTGTCCTATAAATTTCCCGGATATCGGGAATGATATTCAGAAACGACAAAAGGGAATATTCCCGGCAGTGTCGTGACTGACTTTCAAAAATGAGAACAAGAAAATTCTCGTTCCCGGAATTAAATCCTAGTACCAATCACTGGAAGTTGCTAACAGCACAATTTTCATAAGCAGTGAGTGGTGCGAAACCTATTTTTGTAACTTATTTTTGCAGAAGTACCGACACCAGGGGACACAGACTTATCCGCGATAACACGTGGACATCCACTTCCAGAGGTAGTAGAGACGCCCATACGTTTTCACGGATAAGAACGCATAACATGCATGTAGCGATTGTTCTTGCGCATGCCCCCACTCTCCTGCAAGCCGTTATAAATTGACTTGCTTTCTTCAAAATTCGAATGAGTCTATTTAAGATTGCTGTAATATTTTGCCTGGAAAACATTGCGGCCTTGTGTTTATATAGAAGCCAGTCGAGGGCCACACCTACCTTCCATTCTCAAATATTTTCACCAGACAGGTCCCGGACCTCTCAGACGACAAAGGGATACACTTTCTTGTGCTCGCCCGTAACTCGCCGTAGCCTGATACCTCGTATCATTATTATAATCACTGATTCCTTGAACCGCCAACGACTGTGAAAAATAACAAACAAGAAAAAAAGGAATAAGACAGAAATTCAAAGAAACAAGCAAAATAAGATATGAAGAAAGGAAGGGTGTGTTTATGACTGTCAGTTCACTTTGTGGTGTTTCAACAATAAAACGTAGCTCGGGTTGTTTGGTTAAAAAATGTTTTATTGGTTGTAAGTCTCTCCACTTAGTATTTTTGTATGGGATAAACGCTCAAATGTACTGCTATTATGATCGCATGAAGTGTAACCAATATGGTTTTTTATTGCTCATGTGCAGTTACGTTCTAGCCAAAATGCTTAATTCTAAGCAGAGCGAGACACGTCAAATAGATTCGTCGATATAGGGCCAGGCTCATCAAAAGGCATCAAAGGAACTAATCATTGTAAATGTGTTAACGTGTATCAGTTCACTGCAATATTCTATATACTCATAACGGAAGGAAAATAGACAGTAGTTATCGCTTTTTATTCTCGAGCGTGTGTGGACGACAAGAAGGGGAATGACATAATTCCAGTATCCCACACAGAGTAACAACCGAACCCAAGTCGAACTTGGACGTAAAAAGTCCCCATAGCTTATAATTCCTGCGCGAAATGAATGCAATAATATTGATAAAAGATTGCGCGTCTCCAATGGGCCCCTCAGCATTCGTCTGTGAAAGACTGGTGGTATATATTTAGTGTGTCTTGATTCGGTTGCCCCAATCCTGAAGCTCAAACTGTGCCGCCGCCGGGACTACCGATCTCTCACCGTTCGAGAAAACCATTGGCAATCCACCCACTTTGAGTGAGAATATTCCAACTGCTACCTTTAAATTTCCAACTGTTAAAGAAATCCAAATATACTCTGTCCGTTGTTTTCTAAACCTCTAACCATGACAGTTGGGTTCAAAAACTTGAAATCGTCTCTAGAGTGGAACGGGGCTCCACTGCAGATGGCACCTCGTTGCATTCAAGGGACGACAAAATTGACTCAACCAGAAAAGTCTATGAAGAGTGTTAAAAAGTCAGTGAATGTCTGTCAGGAGCGATTAGAACCACAGCTAAAATGCCACCAAATCTACTACCATAGGGCGTGGTCATTTACAGCAGTGGGTGGTTTGGGGCCTAAAAATTCTAGAGACTGTAACTTTTGGCTGGAGTTAGGTGCAACTAGACCTGTAGGTTTTTAAATTTTTTGTTCGGTTTCGGTTTTGGTTTTTCAGGTGGAGAAAAACCTCGGTTCGGTTTGGTTTTCGGTTTGTTCCTGAGGCCAAATAAAATTCAATAAAACTCATTCTTATGTCCGGTGTCATAACTGAATGGTAGTGAAATTGAGTGAAACTCAATGAATGCCCGAAATAAGCTATAATACATGAAGAATCAGGAAGGCCAATATAATAATTACCTAAATATACAGAACTTTTATTGTGCTTGGCCATTTTTGAGGTCTGACACCTACACGCAACTTGAGGAAAGCAGCAAACACAACTAAATTGAAATATCGGAAATTCACAGAATGTAGCCTTCCCAGAGTAGTGAGAGTACCCAGACACTGCCATTGGCAGTGTCTGGGTACTCTCACTACTCTGGGATGGCTACATTCTGTGAATTTCTGCAGCAAGAGAGTATTTAATAAAAAAAAACGAAAAACCTTAGATTACGGGATGTCGACGGTTTCGGCTTCGGTTTTTTTAAAAAAAAACTAAAACACTCGGTTCGGTTTCGGTTAACCTACAGCTCTAGGTGCAACACACTAAATTCCTCTCGGCACATCTCTGAATGTGCAATTTGTGTTACTAGTCCTGGACAGATTTAGTCCTTTAAAACCCCTGCTCCAGAGTAACTACTCAGGACCCCATCCCTCTTTCCGACCGTGACCAAGACCAAGTGTGGACAGTGCAAGATGTTATTTACGAGCGCGCTTTCTGGGCATTTTTGAAAGTTCCTGTCGTTGTCGTTTCCATTTCCAAAACGTCAGTCTACCAAATCAAATACCAACTGAAAAGTGGTGCTTAAACTAGAAGTCCGTTTGGGAAAATATAATATTTCCCCACCACGACATCCGTAAAAGAAGTCGGATGGAAATAAAACAAAACAAATGGCAGGTTTTGGATATACTATCGATTTTTTAACGGCGTTTTATTGATCTTTAAAGACACTTTCGATAGCAAGTTCACCTCGCGTCGGACAGTTTTCCGGGCGGAGGTAGTCGTCACCACTCAAGCACCCACGCCCTCCAGCTTTTTGGTCAACTGAAATAAGGCAAATTTTTGTCAGAGTACGCATTTGCAATTGAAAAGGGGGGACATGCACAGCCGCCAATACCTTTAGAAAATAGGATTTGCAATGTTTCTGATGTTTGTAAGGACGCCGGCGATGTGGAATCCGAGATGCATTTTGTCATGGACTGCCCGGCCTATACAAACATCAGGAGACAATTGTTTGCAATAATTAACAGGAATAATGCAGACTTCTCAAATGCAAGCAAACAAGATCGGTTTGAATTTATTATAAAATATAATACGCCCTCATTATATCACACCATCTGCAACATAATTCTGCTGTTCTTCAGGAACGAGAAACAATAACTGCAAAATCGTAGGACATTAAACTGACCTAGGGTTTGACTTTATATACTTATATGTATGATACATTAGCCTTATTTACTGTTCAAAAATAGCTGTTTCGCTTGCTATTTGTTTATTATAATCATTTCATATCTGTTAACTCTTTATGCAATCTGCCTCTCTGTAGGTGTTATTTTGCTTGAATACACTATTACTGTTACTACTGTGCTGCACTAAGAAAAAAGGGCGGTATTCGTTTTCTGAGATACAGTTAAAACTAGAAGTCCTGTCACGAACTGTGCGCTTATCTAGGCTTAATTGCGCGTAGGAATTGCGCGCAATTGCCATATCGAATGGCATCCAAAAGCACGGCAGGTTCTCCTGGTTACTCATAGCAAACACAGGCAATGTTTCTGCCAATGGACCTCCGGGTAACCCGGAGGTCCATTGGCTGAAACACTGCTTGTGTACAGACCATATGTACAAAATTTGATAGTCATACTATGGTCATAACGCGTAGATTAACGCGCAGATCAACGTGCTATTTGTGCGCATTTCATGAGAGTTCTTCTAGTCTTAACTGTAAAAGTGGAAAACGGTTGCCTTAAGATTTTTTTGACTTTTGTGTACGATTTTGTTTTTCAAAATTGAAACATGATTCCAATAATTTTGATTAAGTATCGGAGATATAAATCGACTATTTAATTGACACGTGCCATTTCTAAACACTTTTCACACACTTGATAATGTTGAAAGAAACTGGGAATATAATAGCAGAATAATTCGTAGAGAGTATGCCCTAATTATGCGTCAATTGGATGACCTCTGGTTGGCTCCACTAAGAACTGCATGGTGATTCCACGAGCTCGTGACCCTCTGCGAGCCGGGGAGTATTTTTATCCCAAGCTTTGGAATAACTACATATTCCCGTCGCGTGAAGATCCGACGCAGGGTATAATTCTTAAATCCCTTGGAAAATAACAAGTATATCAGTTCAACCGAAAATACAGGGACATTTTTGGAAATAATGATTTATCCTTGAATAACTGTTTTGGTAAATTTTATTGTAGCGTGTCCAGAGCCACTATCCAATAAATTCAAACAAAACAATTTAATGTCAACAAAACTTGCTTTTCATTTTAATGAATTCCAATGCTTATACTGGTATAATTATGATGTTACATCATTACACCCACACTTTTAAATAAAACCCAATTTTGTCATTTAGTACTGACTCCCTTGGGCCTTTCTAGGACTGCACGATATTCAGAACTGAATACCGGTATCGGTATTCAAAAAAAGACCGCGGTATACCTGTATATCGAAAACTGTTCAGATACCTGAAAAAAGTACCACAGTCGAGAATTGTGGCATCACAGTCGGAACGAATCATCATGCCTTGATGATGCGGTTCGAAACACCTTTACCCAACGCAGACAACATCAAAATTTATTATTTTAAGTAATAGTTTATCAGATTTTTCCAAAAAGTTCTACAAAAACATTATCATGTGGCCCCTCATTGGAACGAGCTCAGCGAGCTCGTTCCAATGATGGGTCACATGATATTGTTTTGTTGAAATGTTTGAAAATATTTTTTTCAAATGCTGAATTTGTATATATATTACGCGGGCACATGCGGATGATTCTTCGGGTAAAGGGATAACATTATTCATTCGGGGCTACAGTTAAAACTCAAAATATCTTGAAAATTAAATTGTGGGCAACTAAATAATGACGATAAACCGATATTTTTGTAATTACACCGGTATTCCGTCGATATTGGTTTGAATACCGATATATATCAGTGCATCGATATACCGTGCAGCCCTAGGTCTTTCCAGTGAATTTGAGTTATCTGGATGGGAATTCAACAATGTCAAATAAGTTACGTTCTGGGGGAAGGGGGGGGGGGAGGGGGCAATTAATAAAAATAATAACATTAAAATGGAGATTTTTGTGGAATAAGCTGGCTGGAAATGGTCGTCAAGTTGGGATGGTAGAGCGGGAGTTAACACCGAAATATATTGCGGGAACTTCTGAAAAAGTTTGTTCAAGTCACCCTCTCTCCCTATCTTTCTTCCCTTTAACTTTCGCGTATCACTAGACTCCATATCACAGCATTCCGCGTTTGAACGTCACAGAGAGTAAAATATACTCCTTGTTTGTGTTTACCAGGCAGTTGACGTAATGTCGCTCGGAAGAAAGATAATAGAAACTTATACTTCATTGGTAGATGATCGAAAAATTGACAGAACTGAGTAATTTAAACAATACTTTTCGTTAAATGTATGTTACAACAGTGACCTTATCCTTTTAATTTTAAAGAACTTGATGCATTGGTTTCTGATATTTGACGTTGCTTAAATTTTACGCATCAACGTTGGGTTTGTGTATGCAAACCCAAATAACATTACATTCCATATATGGCAAAATGTGTAATCATGTATTGGGACTAAATGATGAATTCGGAATTATTCTTCCAATTCGATGAAACAAAAATCTCATAAATAGCAGATATTTGTTATGACAAATTACAATCGATCTCCGAGGGTCGTTAGGATTCCATATCACGCTAAACACAAAAGTGTTAAAAACTACACTTGAAGTGCTGTATTTAACACTTACTAAGTGCTGAACTAGCACTTTGTTCAAGTGTAGATATTCCAGAACTTGACAGGTGTTACAATAATACCACTTGACAAGTGTAATGTCGCGACACTTAAAAGGAAACAACGCAGGTGACGCGGATCAGGATCGAACTCTCGAGCCTGATCCTCGTCATCTGCTTTGTGTCCTTTTAATTATGTACCCACCAAACGCAAATCAAATTATGGACGATTCTGGAAGAACCACCAATGCTAGACACATGGGAAGTGCCATCCATTCAAGTTCCAGATATCTGACGATTGTGATGTCTAAGTGCTTAAAGCATTGCACTTTGAGAGTTAAAATCAAACCCTAAGAGTTAGAACGGGTTTAACACTTTGAAAGTGTCAGTTTTAACACTTTAGTTTTTAGTGTGTATATGAAGGATCTATTACAGCTATACGTTGTAACATTGCGAGGAATGGACGCGGTTAACTACAATTTTCAGTGATGAGACGTACTAAGTTTGAGGATGATAGTGAAAGGTGGAAATGGCCAATTTGTGATCAAACCCTGACTGTACATGCCTTAGACGCCTTTTACATAGCAATGTATGCTTCCTACACGTAACATGAACGCATAAGTGCTAATTTTAAGATGTTATTACGTCAGTGATGTGTATTAGGACTAGGGTTTACTGCGATGAATGGAGGGTCGTTTGCGCGCGTGTCATGTGTGGTTATCTGCTACACGTGGAAAAATGGGAAGAGAAATATATTTTTCAGAAAAAAAATAAAAAAAATAAAAGCCTAAAAAATGTAAAAACACTGAAGGAGGGTTAGGGCATACGGTTAACCGGTACATTCAAGCAGTCGGTAGAATTATTGTTCAGTCGACAGAATAACCGTGCAGAAGGTAAGAATTTTTGCAGACCCCGGGTATTGTTACGGGTACTGAGAAACACATTATTTTTGACTCATGATAAGTTACACCGAGACAAATCGGTAACCTATAGTTGCCACTCATCATGTGTCGGAATTTAATCTAACTGTTCAGCATTTCGATGCTCGTGCAACGCACGCGACATACACCCCAAAACTGCCACTGGATGAATGCATATCAACTGAGCCAGATGAAAGCTTAAAATATTTCCAATAAACAAAAAAGAAGAAAACTAGAGAAACATAATTCACTGCATCCAGTAAATTGAAGTATGTGTGAAAAAGAGTTGAAACATCACAAATAAACAAAATAGAAAGATAATCTATGGAGGCTTATTTTTGGGGGGTAAAATATTTTTATAGGAAATCAGAAATAGGTTTTCGTAACAATATTTAAAGACATTTATACAGGAATCAGATATTTGTTTTCAAGAAACAAGAAAAAACGTATATGTGCACAGCATTAAAAGGGTTTGAAAAAGGAATCAGAAATGGGCATGTGTTTTGCTCTGTCACTTATTTGAATGATGTTTAGAGCAGTAATGTGAGTATGGAAAGGGAACCGCATCATTATTCTCACATTGCATGAAATTAAATCTTTGGAACCCACATTGAAGTTTTGAGATTGTTAAAAGCATTGGACTGAATAATTTATACATTTCCTTGTGTAGCAAAGTATTTCTCTCAACTTGGTTTGAGGATGAAACTGACACCTGATTAAAATAGCAGATAACATTTAATGTTTGACAGCAACTCCACTTCTGTAATTTGATTGTTTACATTGTATCCTGTGTGAAAAAATAGAACATAGTATTGATTCAGAATAATTTACCGTTACAGGAAATTAGAGGAAATTATTTTAGTAATTAAACCCTGTGGCCGTCTGGGCCATACTTAAGGGCTCTAGCGATCTGAAAAACTTATGATTGTCTATCAGTATGCCAAAAATCAGTGAGATTGGGCAATTCGCTTTCGAGTTTTCGTGTGGACAAGGAAGTGAAGAGAAGACAGAAATCAGGAGAATAAGAAAACTAAGAAAAAAAAAAGAAAAGAAAAGAAAAAGAAACCATACAAAATCAACGGTTTGTGTGTTTCACACAGACTAATAACGCGTGTGTAACAAATTGGCATTACTTTGTCGCACAAGGTGGTGTTATCGTTTGCTGTTAGGCTATTTTGTGCAAACGAAATGATAGTTGATTCTCATGATGCACCAACCCACCTCACCTCAGATGATCACATCACGATAGGCAATAGCTGAATCTGTCTTCGAAGTTCTGTTTAGGCCGAGAGGTCTGTAAGTGCATAGCTCTTCGACACAGAATGTTTCCCGGGTGACGCGCTCAACTTTTGTCCCGTAGGGCTTGGAGTCAATGATGATGGCCTGAAATGAAGTAAACAGGTTACCAACTGACATGCAGTGTCGTGTAATAGCACAGCCACGCTCCATTTTTGAATGACTGGTGGTTTTTCACACGTTTGTGAAAATGGGTACAGGTTACGTCAACATACTGGATTTGATAAATACCATATTGAAGTAGATAAATCACATTTGAACTTCTGTAGGTGCGGTGGCAAAAACATTCTAAATGTTTCCTTGGTGCTGTTGAATGAATCGAATGTGGGCATCATGGTGCACGTTTTACAGTCGGTTTTTCCACAGGCTTCGCTGAAACCATGTTCTAAAATGGTTGTACTGAGGCTGGTACGAACAAGGATGGCGTGAATGCTTTTTTGACACTTAAAAGCCACGACAGGAGGCTTGGAAAATGTGCTGGACAGGGCTGGATCATTCTGGATAAGTCTCCATTGTCTTCGACGTATGTTAGAAGGCCTTGGAAGACCTGGGTGCCATTTTGCGACAAATGGTATACACGAGTTCTGTAGTGGTGGACGACATCGCAACAGATCGTCCTGTGGTAGTGCATCACCTTTACTGATGGCAGTATCAACCCGTTCTCGCTTGTAACTACGGCTCTCAAGTTGAGACCGAAGTTCATTCAAAGCTGCTTCCTTGTCAGTGGGCTCAGAACAGATTCTCTTGATTCTGATATCGAGACTGTTTTTAAAAGAAAATTACCCCATATCCAGATATATGGGCTATATACAGTTAAAACTAGAAGTCCTGTCATGAAATGCGCGCAAATAGCACGTCGATCTGCGCGTTAATCTACGCGTTATGACCATAGTACGGCTATCAAATTCTGTACATGTGACCTGTGTGTAACCCGGAGGTCCATTGGCAGAAACATTTCCTGTGCTTGATATGAGTTACCAGGAGAACCTGCCGTTCTTTGGATGCCATTCGATATGACAATTGCGCGCAATTCCTACGCGCAATTAAGCCTAGATAAGCGCACATTTCGTGACAGGACTTCTAGTTTTAACTGTATACAAATGCAAGAGATTAACAGTTTAACACACACTGCCGACAAAATAAAATTTCAAGCAAAAAGTTCTTCCCAAAATGCAACTAGAAATTAACCCAATTCAATGTTCTTTAACAAAGCTCATTGTGCTCATTGTGCTCTGTCAAACAACACCGGATTGGTTAAATTCAAAGTTGAATTATATGAAAAATGTGTTGCTTGAAATTTCTTTGTTTTCAACGAGTGGATTGCGGAGCTGGGTGATGGGAGTGTAAACAAAATGGTAATTTCCTTGACATCTAAAGGGTTAACGGTGCTATGAGACTTGAGGCACGGCTGATAAAGCTGACTTCATTCAATCTAAAAACATTCATCACATATAATTATATAATTATGATGAAATGTAATTATAAATAATCCTTCAACCAACACGCCTATTCAATACTCGACGATTCGGAAAAGATAATTGTTGCTGGCGATTGAACACTCAAATGCCGTAAAAAGCTAATTTTATGGAATTTAGTTTTCTACAGGAATTAATGCAATTTGAAAAGTAAATTGCCGTATAATTTAGACAATAAAATCCCACCGTGTGATTAATGAACCTTTAACATATTTACACTTACAAGGAATATATTAGTCGCAAAGTATGCATAGATTCAAGATGTGGCAGGTCTGTTAAAGTGTATTTTGAGGCCAGTGTGACTTGTCTCGATTTGTTACTCCTTTTTATGAATAAAGTGTGCGTACATTATATCTCGTACAGCTCAAAAGTGGATTTTATATTTTGAAATACAGTACTGAAATGACAAAGACGGGAGAATTTCGACGGGATCTCTGCCGGGTAGCGATCTCATAGAACTCATTAGTACAAAAGCACTGAACTGTTTCACCCGCCGAAAGAGAAATTCGAATCTCAAATGTATTTTTTTCCGTTTGTTTTTCTTGATTTCACAGTATTTTATATATGAAAACTGTCTATCATGTCACTATCAGATCTAAAAAGCGGCTGCTGTTGAGTTAGATTACTGTAACAGCAAATGTTTATAACCTGTCCAAAAATATAAACCGCAGAAGGAAAGGTCCAGCCAAAAAAAAAACCTGCGGACAGAGAGTCGGTGGATATTACATACCATGGGTGTCCTATGCTTTTGTTCGACGTTATTTATTTTGTAAAGCACACTCGTTTACCCAACTCTTTGCTTTTGCAATATACAATCTCATTTTGCTATCTTCCTTCCTCTCTCCCCCCCCCCCCCTCCCTCACTTTCGGTTTTAGCTATATAAAACACCTAGAGTTTCCACAAAAATAGGATAGATTTATTGTACACAACGTATTTCCAAACCCTTCTATAGTTCCCCAAAGTTTGAAAAAATATCGATTATACAAAACATATTTTCCAAAACTTCGGAACTTCCCAAAATGTGGAAAATTATGATTATACAAAACATAACTTCAATAGTTTCCCAAAATATGGAAAATAATTATTATATGAAGAAGTTTCCCACTGTTATAAGCGCAATTATTGATTAAACAAACCTTTTATTGTTCTATAAAATGGAAAAATATTGATCGTACAAAACATATTGTCTAAAACCTAAAAGGTCTCCAAAATGTGGATACTTTTGTTTTTACAAAGCATACAGGACTTAATTTGTTCCCTCAAAATATGGAAAATATTGATTATACACTTCGAAAGTTTCTTAAAATGAGGAAACTATTCATTATAAAAAGCAATCAGAACGTCTATCGTTCCCCAAGATGTGGAAGATAGTAGCTGTATAACATATATTTTCCAAAATGTGTATAGGTCCCCAAAATGCAGAGATGTTTGATTAGACAAAACATGCGAAACTTCTATAATTCCAAAACGTGGAAAATTTGGATTATACAAAACAAATTTTCCACTGCAACAAGTGTGAGCACATGCGTCGTGTTCAAATGAAATATCACTTCAAGTATAATATTGACACATTTTCATCAACTTGCTCAATGTCAATCGGGATTTCAAAGATAAAATATTGCGAAATCAAGACGGAATCAAGAAAAAAAAGGAGAATTGAGTGTGAGATATACCCAGAACGACACGCGCCTGCGAAGGGGTTAATCGATATAGCACTAGTGCCAGCGAGGAAGGATAAAACAAGAGGCCGCTGGCCTCGAGTTTTATCCTACCGCGATGGCACAAGTGCCATGTGGATTAGCCCATTCACACACGCGTGTTGTTCTGTATTTATTACACGCCTTGCCGTCTAGACAAAAACATTTATTGGAAGGACACTCAGCAATTCATTTGACAACTATCAACAAAAAGAACACATTTTATCGCTAACCAAATTTACGAGGGGAACCCGTGTTACTATTTCGTCCCCAGAGTTCCAATGTGTTCTACCGGCACATAGGGGAGCGCGGTGGCTCATTAGGTAGAGGTGCAGGCTGCAAGCCGAGAGGTCCTCGGTTCGAATCCCACCTGCGGCAACCGCGTTGTGTCCATGGACAAGACACTTCATCTCCATTGGGGGCACGGTGACGTTGTGTACTAAGGCGCACTGCACGTCGATGGTGCACTTGTCTTCAACCAATGCTAACCCTGCTTGTGTGGAGTTAGTATGATGGGGAGCTGACAGTTGCACGTCGTTGCTCAGTGGTTCTCTCCGGGTACTCCGGCTTCCTCCACCCGCAAAACTGTCACGGTCATGATTAGCCATTGTGCATAAATATGTGACCTTAAACACCAATAAATAAGTAATAAATAACTTGCACATCGAACACATTGGAAGTCAGGGAGCGAGTTCTAGCTATCGCTAGCGATTCAAATTGTAATTGCGGTGCACGATTTGTTGAAAATCCATCCCAGTCAAATTTCTCTTCTACTTAAAAATAGTCCGTCATCGATTTCCGTTCTACACATGTGTGCAGAACAGATTTTCATTTTTCGCATGTTTTAGTGTTGCTGCAGATGGTGATTTCATAGAACAGGCGTGTAATAAAAACGAGAATTGAGAGAGAGATACAACGTTTTCACATTTATCTTATCAACATGGCAGATACTAATGTGTGCTAGGCTGGAAAGAGGACAGAACAATTTGAACAGATCACAACCCAATCGCGATTCCATCAAAATACTTCTCGATTTTGTAAAGATAATACTGTCTGTGCACATTTTAGCCACTTTAGCTCAGTGTTCTACGCGCATGCCTAATAGTTGACATTTAGAGTCTCCATTGATTGCGATTACGAAAGTAGACAGATGATTTCAAATGGATCACGACTGTCGCACTCTGGAAGAAATTTATGGTTTTCCTGCCCACAACGCTCTATGGCCTCACCTGTCGATGAAATAATGTGAAAGCTGTGAAAAACAAACAATTATTCTCCTTCTCGAGAAATGAGAATAACTTTACAAAAAATATACCGAGAGTTCTACCCTTTTCTAGTGTATATGAGAGGAGTTATAGAATGTTGACATACTTGCCATGAAAGAAATTTGAGTAACCTTTCTGTAAATATGATTATGAATCTGGCGCATACAAACACCAACCTTCTTGATCACGTTAATAACTAGCAGGGTTTTTTTCAAAAAAGTTGGTAGGCCGCAACAGTCAGTGATGTTCAATGAGTATGTTTGTTCCAGATACCCAAGAAACACTGATGTAGTTTCATAGCAAGCCTAGTCAGTGTTATGGATGATTGACTCGCTATTGTATAAAAACCGCAATAAATGTTTTCCGACAACACTCCACTTGAATGGGAGTAGAAGTGTTCGTATGTTTCACCCCTATTCTGGGGGACCCCGGTAGGGGACCCCGGAAGTGACGTCATGCCACGTGACCTAGTGGTGCCATCTTGTGTTGTTATGGTAACCCGCGTGAGCGGCCATGTTGTGACGTCATCTCCATAGTGATACGTGATGTGAGTGCGCATGCGCAGCGCGTGTTGTTAGGGTGATACGTGTTTCCGTCGTCCATTTTGTATACTGGAGGCCGCCATCTTGGTTTATATGGTAGCACGCGATTGCTATGTTACCAATGGCTTCTAACAAGACAGGAGAATGTTCGGGGGTGTGTTCCTTTGTAGAAGAGTAAATCTGATTACCACAAACAACCCGACAATCCCTCCAAATCACCAAAATCCACCCAAAATCACCGAAATTGACTTTATTTCCCCAATTTACCGGCTTAGCACGTAGTGCTATATTACCAATGGCTTCTAACAAGACAGAGGTATGTTCAGAGGGTATGTTCGATTGTAGAAGAGTAAATCTAATTACCACAAACAACCCGACAATCCTTCCAAATCACCAAAATCCACCCGAAATCACCGAAATTGACTTTATTTCCCCAATTTATCGACTTAGCAAGTAGTGCTATTGTACCAAGGGGTACAGGGGGTATGCTCTATTGAATAGGAGTACAGGGCGTGATTTTCCCAGAATCCCATTTTTAATGCCTATTGCATATATTTCTCTATCACTAATAGTCTATCCAGTTCAAACTATATCTGGTTCTCTCGTCCAAATCTTATAATTACCAGTGCTCGATTTCCCATAATGCAGTTATCTCCCTTGTGTATATCAAAAGCATTCCCAAACCCAATAAGCAATCGAGCAGTTACTGATAAAGCTCATTTGCTCGAATGACTCGAATCCCATCGAGCAAATGAGCTTTAGAGTAATTGCTCGATCGAGTGACTCGGCATATTGCTCGAACGACTCGAATCCCATCGAGCAAATGAGCCAACGAGCATTTGCTCGTTCCAGTGACTCCTCGAACGACTCTTAGACTCATTTCAGAAAAAAGGGATTCCATAGCCATAGGCGTTTTCAAAAAAGGGATTCCACAAATGGGATTCCAAAAAAGGATTCCAAAAGTGGGATTCCGTCTTATGTCGAGTGACTCGGCATATTGCTCGAACGACTCGAATCCCATCGAGCAAATGAGCCAACGAGCATTTGCTCGTTCGAGTGACTCCTCGAACGACTCTTAGACTCATTTCAGAAAAAAGGGATTCCATAGCCATAGGCGTTTTCAAAAAAGGGATTCCACAAATGGGATTCCAAAAAGGGATTCCAAAAGTGGGATTCCGTCTTATGTCGAGTGACTCGCAACTATTGCTCGAATGACTCGAATCCCATCGAGCAAATGAGCCAACGAGCAATTGCTCAATCGAGTGACTCCTCGAACGACTCGACAACTCATTTCAGAAAAAGGAATTCCATAGCCACGGGCGTTTTCGAAAAAGGGCTTCCACAAATGGGATTCCAAAAAAGGGATTCCACAAATGGGATTCCGTTTCCATCTTGTCGCCAAAGCTCCAAGTCAACTACAGGTCTATGGTCTATCTGTCCTATCATTAGCTTCTACAACTTGTTGTAGTCTTGTTCCATTGCGGCCTTGTACCAGTACTATTGGCTTCTGTTATTCTGCCCCATATCTCATCCATTACTTCCTAGCTATACCTATTTCAGTCTCGACTATAACATTGATCAAGGTTGAATCAGATTTCCCCTGTATACATATAAAGCATTCCGTAATTGAGATTCTTAGCCGAGTCCGAAAAATTGGGATTCCGTGTTTTAACATCAACACTTGAGGGTATTCCCCTTCCCTATTAGAAGAATTAAGTTCAATGGGTTGTAGTTCATTAAGTTTAAAATTTATTCAGTTTAAAAATTCATTCAGTTCAGTTCAAAGGGTGTTTATTTATATTAGATATAAAAAGTTCATTCAAAAAGTTCAAACAGTTCAAAGGGGTTAATTATATATACCTTCTTTAGGGTTGTAGTTCATTTCAAACAGTTCAAGAGGGCTAATACCTTTATGAGGGTTGTAGTTCAATCTGATCAGTTCGATCTTCGTTCACTTTGTTTTGATCACTTGATTGTGTTGGATCTTTGTTCACTGCGACTTCAACAGTTCAATCGTAGTTGTATTTGACCAGAGCTGTTCAGTCTGTCCAACTAGTTCAATCAATCAGACTAGTTTGTCATTCTTTCACTTTGTTATGTTTACATCTTGGTTCTGTTGGATCTGTACCTTTATTGTTTTGTAGTGGTTGGTTGTCTCTGTTCAGGTTCTTGTAATAATAATTGGGTGTTATTAATCCCTTTCCATACCCTCGAGTGTTGATGTTAAAACACGGAATCCAAATTTTACGGACTCGGCTAAGAATCTCAATTACGGAATGCTTTATATGTATACAGGGGAAATCTGATTCAACCTTGATCAATGTTATAGTCGAGACTGAGATAGGTATAGCTAGGAAGTAATGGATGAGATATGGGGCAGAATAACAGAAGCCAATAGTACTGGTACAAGGCCGCAATGGAACAAGACTACAACAAGTTGTAGAAGCTAGTGATAGGACAGATAGACCATAGACCTGTAGTGGACTTGGAGCTTTGGCGACAAGATGGAAACGGAATCCCATTTGTGGAATCCCTTTTTGGAATCCCATTTGTGGAATCCCTTTTTCCAAAACGCCTGTTGCTATGGAATCCCTTTTTTCTGAAATGAGTCGTCGAGTCGTTCGGGGAGTCACTCGATCGAGCAATTGCTCGTTGGCTCATTTGCTCAATGGGATTCGAGTCATTCGAGCAATAGTTGCGAGTCACTCGACATAAGACGGAATCCCACTTTTGGAATCCCTTTTTGGAATCCCATTTGTGGAATCCCTTTTTTGAAAACGCCTATGGCTATGGAATCCCTTTTTTCTGAAATGAGTCTAAGAGTCGTTCGAGGAGTCACTCGAACGAGCAAATGCTCGTTGGCTCATTTGCTCGATGGGATTCGAGTCGTTCGAGCAATATGCAGAGTCACTCGACATAAGACGGAATCCCACTTTTGGAATCCTTTTTTTGAATCCCATTTGTGGAATCCCTTTTTTCTGAAATGAGTCCAAGAGTCGTTCGAGGAGTCACTCGAACGAGCAAATGCTCGTTGGCTCATTTGCTCGAAGGGATTCGAGTCGTTCGAGCAATATGCCGAGTCACTCGATCGAGCAATTACTCTAAAGCTCATTTGCTCGATGGGATTCGAGTCATTCGAGCAATGCTTTATCAGTAACTGCTCGATTGCTTATTGGGTTTGGAAATGCTTTTGATATACACAAGGGAGATAACTGCATTATGGGAAATCGAGCACTGGTAATTATAAGACTTGGACGAGAGAACCAGATATAGTTTGAACTGGATAGACTGTTAGTGATAGAGAAATATATGCAATAGGCATTAAAAATGGGATTCTGGGAAAATCGGGCCCTGTACTCCTATTCAACAGAGCATACCCCCTGTACCCCTTGGTACTATAGCACTACGTGCTAAGCCGATAAATTGGGGAAATAAAGTCAATTTCGGTGATTTCGGGTGGATTTTGGTGATTTGGAAGGATTGTCGGGTTGTTTGTGGTAATTAGATATACTCTACTACAATCGAACATACCCTCTGAACATACCCCTGTCTTGTTAGAAGCCATTGGTAATACAGCACTACGTGCTAAGCCGATAAATTGGGGAAATAAAGTCAATTTCGGTGATTTGGGGTGGATTTTGGTGATTTGGAGGGATTGTCGGGTTGTTTGTGGTAATCAGATTTACTCTTCTACAAAGGAACACACCCCCGAACATACCCCTGTCTTGTTAGAAGCCATTGGTGACATAGCAATCACGTGCTGCCATTGAAACCAAGATGGCGGCATCCAGTATACAAAATGGACGACGGAAACACGTATCACCCTAACAACACGCGCTGCGCATGCGCACTCACATCACGTATCACTATGGAGATGACGTCACAACATGGCCGCTCACGCTGGTTACCATAACAACACAACATGGCGCCACTAGGTCACGTGACATGAGGTCACTTCCGGGATCCCCTACCGGGGTCCCCAGAATAGGGGTGAAACATACGAACACTACTACTAATGGGTATGATGCAAATCGTACAGATATTTGTAACATTCCTCTTTGTATGCAACTGCGGCAACCAAAATGCAATTGGTTAACATATCCGAGTCACACAGTTTACCAAATCAAGTTTATTCAGATCAGACCCCCCGGGATTATATTTGAACGTTCCTGCAGTTTTCTGCACAGTGGTACTTGGATTGTGCAAAAAAAAAACCTCTCAGCAAACATGACTGAAATAACCCACGGCACTTTTGAGACAAACTCCGTTCTCCACATCACCATGGAAGTGTTTTGTACACATCAGCTTCATTATCGTTTTTTCAAAACTTTCACATATTAATTTTTTTAACAATATATCAATGTCCAATTTAAAACTCATAATACCTCACAAATATAGATCTGATAAAGTTTGGCACACCGGGTTGATCTACAGATTGCTGAAAATCGGAATTCGAGGGCAATTACTTGAATCTTTCAAACCATATCGTTCAAATAGATCCCAGCGGGTTGTCATAGCAAACGAATCTTCGTCTTGGAAAGCGGTCCGTTCCGGTTTTCCACAAGGTTCTATTCTCGGGCTCCTTTTATTCCTCATTGACTTTAATGATATAACGGGAAATTTAACCAGCAACATACGTCTCTTTGCAGACGATACAACCCATTATTTTATTGTAGAAAATCCTGTCCAACGACCAATTTAATCAATCACAATCTGTCGACAGTAGATAATGGGCTAATTGGTTGAATTTAATCCAAAAAGAAAAAAAAAAACGAAATGATGATCATATCTCGAAAAAGAAACCCTCCACAACATCCGCCCCTAATGTTTACTAATACTCAAATCGTCGAAGATAACAGCCACAAATATTGAGGTGTTATTTTAAAAACAAGATGTGTGTGGAACAATCATATTGAGTATATCTGTGCTAAGGCCTGGACGCGCAGACCTAATGCGAAAACACAAATTCGTACTTGATAGAAGCGTTCTGGAGAAAATGTATTCGGATTTATAGGACCTCTCCTTGAATACGCCGATACGGTTAATGGCAACTGCCACGAAGCCGACAAAGCAAACAAAGCAGCTTCTAGAGTTGTCACTGGGGTAACTGTTAGTGCTTGTAAAGCTTTTTATTACTTTCCAAAGTGTGATTTACTGGGATTTTCCGACACTCAGCCATTCATTTGACAACTATCAATAAAAAGAACACATTTTATCGCATACCAAATTTGCGATGGGTACCCGTGTTAATATTTCGTCCCCGGAATTCCAATGTGTTCTATGTGCCTACTGGCACATAGAACACATTGGAAGTCAGGGGATGATTTGCAGCTATTTCTAGTGATTCAGATTGTAATTGCGGTGCACGATTTGTAGCAAATTGCTGTGAAATTTCGCTTCTTTATAAAGATATAGTCCGTCAACATATGTGCAGAACATATTTTCATTTTCCGCATGGTTTGGTGTTGCTGTGGGGGTTTCGTGGAAAAGACGTGCAATGAAACTCTACATGCAATGTTTGATGCTGTGACTCTAGGCTGCTCGTATGTTTTAAGTACTACCAGGCAGGTTTACGGACCAGCTTTAAACCCAGGTTTGCTTCCTCCTTCGACCTTTCTCCTCTTCTCCTCATATTCATTTTTGCTTCCAATCCCAACATGTTTTACTTTAATAGGTAAAGTGTGAACAATAAGCACAACTGTACGTATGCTATTGGTCCTATTGTATTCATATTTTACGGTAAAGATTGAATATAGAAACGACCCAGTATATGTTTATAGCTTACCGTCGGATCCACATTTTACTAAGTTGTCGTCTCTGTATTTTATTGAATATATTGAATAAATATTGTTAAAACTAAATACAGATCCACTGACGTTGATTTTGGGGAGGTTAATGAGAATAAGTGACTAAAAATGGTTGTTGAAAGTGAATTTATTAAAATTATTAAAGCTCTTTTCATATGTTTCTCATTTTACAGAATGCAAAGAAATCGAAAATGCATAATAAAAATAAATTTATACCCCTTTTTGCACATGGTGCTATTTTGCCATTTTCTTTATATTCTTTCTGTTTACATTCCCCTTAATGTGTCGCGAACAGATCTAAGTTTGAACGAGAAAACAAAACAGTGTTCGCGCTGAAAATACTGTTCCTGACTAAAATAACTAACAGTAAGCTGCAGAGAATAAAAAAACGGCTTATGATGACGAATCTCAAATCTCGGGTCGAATTCAGTCAAACAGAGGATTTCGAGTCGAAACGAATTTTGAATCGAATCTAACGGCTCTTCAATATTTCACCTTCTTACAACTGTACAGTGCAGTCGCCGTGGATTGGTCGTAATCCACACGTGGGCCGTTATGTCCACGCATCGGTTTACCGGGTAGTAAAAATCATCATCAGCAAAATTTTAATTAATGAAGCACCGGGTTGTACCCGGTGCTTCATTAATTAAATTGTTGATGATTATTCCTGTAATTAGTGTTTGGAATCTAATATTATTGCGTCCGTGGAAATATTGCCCAGGCATGGAAAGTCACCAGTTCACGGCGACTGTACTGTACATATTGCCAGTTTCTACTCAAGTATTGTTTAGACACGTTTCTTTGGCAAGTCAATAAAGAGCGGGGTGGTATAGTGGTAAGACAATTGAACTTCAAACCTAAAGGTTCACTGCACGATCCTGACCAAATGTAACTGCGAAATGTCCAAGGGCAAGACACGTAATCCCAATTGTCCACGAGGTATAGTGGGGCATACTACACGTAGGTCGTGTACTTGCCTTCAGTCATTGGGAACCTTGCGAGTGCGGAGTTCGTACGTTGGGGAGTCCTGTCGCTGCTCTGTGATTCTTCATCTCCATTGCCCGCGTGGGGGCACGGTGGCGTTGTGTACTAAGGCGTACTGCACGTCGATGGTGCACTTGTCTTCAACCAATGCTAACCCTGCTTGTGTGGAGTTAGTATGTTGGGGAGCTGACAGTTGCTCGGTGGTTCTCTCCGGGTACTCCGGCTTCCTCCACCCGCAAAACTGGCACGGTCATGATTAGCCATTGTACATAAATATGTGACCTTAAACACCAATAAATAAATAATAAATAACTGGCACATAGAACACATTGGAAGTCAGGGAACGAGTTCTAGCCATCGCTAGCGATTCAAATTGTAATTGCGGTGCACGATTTGTTGAAAATCCCAGTCAAATTTCTCTTCTACTTAAAAATAGTCAGTCATCGATTTCCGTTCTACTCATATGTGCAGAACAGATTTTCATTTTCCGCATGTTTTCTTGTTGTTGTAGATGGGGATTTCATAGGACAGGCGTGTAATAAAAACGAGAATTGAGTGTGAGATACCACGTTTTCACATTTATCCTATCAACATGGCAGATACTAATGCGTGCTGGGCTGGAAAGGGGACAGAACAATTTGAATAGATCACAACCCTTTCGCGATTCCATCAAAATACTTCTCGATTTTGTGAAGATAATACTCTCTGTGCACATTTTAGCCACTTTAGCTCAGTGTTAACGCGCATGCTCAATAGTTGAAATTTTGAGTCTCCATTGGTTCCTCAAGCAATTTCAATTACTGCTTGCGTAGAAGGTCCATTTCGTGGGCTTTTTAATGATAGTTCACAGTTCTGAATAAAAGAAAACCAACAAAAAGGGTAACTTCCCGGCTATCTTTCAGAGTGATAAAACAAAATATTTCAGTCAATAAAACAGAAAAAAATAAAACTCCCCCAGTGTTGTGATTACGAAAGTAGACAGATGATTTCAAATGGATCGCGACTGTCGCACTCTGGAAGAAATTTATGGTTTTCCTGCCCACAACGCTCTATGGCCTCACCTGTCGATAAAATAATGTGAAAGCTGTGAAAAACAAACAATTATTCTCATTCTCGAGAATGAGAATAACTTTACAAAAAATATACCGACAGTTCTACCCTTTTCTAGTGTATATGAGAGGAGTTATAGAATGTTGACATAATTGCAATGAAAGAAATTTGAGTAACCTTTCTGTAAATATGATTATGAAGCTGGTGCATACAAACACCAACCTTCTTGATCACGTTAATAACTAGCAGGGTTTTTTTTTTTCAAAAAGGTTGGTAGGCCGCAACAGTCAATGATGTTCGATGAGAATGTTTGTCCCAGATACCCAAGAAACACTGATGTAGTTCCATAGCAAGCCTAGTCAGTGTTATGGATGATTGACTCGCTATTGTATAAAAATCGCAGTAAATGTTTTCCGACAACACTCCACTTGAATGGGTATGATGCAAATCGTACAGTTATTTGTAACATTCCTCTTTGTATGCAACTGTGGCAATCAAAATGCAATTGGTTAACATATCCGAGTCACACAGTTTACCAAATCACGTTTATTCAGATCAGATCCCCCGGGATTATATTTGAACGTTCCTGCAGTTTTCTGCACAGTGGTACTTGGATTGTCCAAAAAAAAAACCTCTCAGCAAACATGACTGATATAACCCACGGTACATTTGAGACAAACTCCGTTTTCCACATCACCATGGAAGTGTTTTGTACACATCAGCTTCATTATCGTTTTTTCAAAACTTTCACATATTAATTGTTTTTTAACAATATATCAATGTCCAATTTAAAACTCATAATATCTCACAAATATAGATCTGATAAAGTATGGCACACCGGGTTGATCTACCGATTGCTGAAAATCGGAATACGAGGGCAATTACTTGAATCTTTCAAATCATATCTTTCAAATAGATCCCAGCGGGTTGTCATAGCAAACGAATCTTCGTCTTGGAAAGCGGCCCGTTCCGGTTTTCCACAAGGTTCTATTCTCGGTCCCCTTTTATTCCTCATTGACTTTAATGATATAACGGGAAATTTAACCAGCAACATACGTCTCTTTGCAGACGATACAGCCCATTATTTTATTGTAGAAAATCCTATCCAAACAGCCAATCTAATCAATCACAATCTGTCGACACTAGATAATGGGCTAATTGGTTGAATTTAATCCAAAAAGAAAAAAAAAACGAAATCACGATCATATTTCGGAAAAGAAACCCTCCACAACATCCGCCCCTATTGTTTACTAATACTCAAATCGTCGAAGATAACAGCCACAAATATTTAGCTGTCATTTTAAAAACAAGATGTGTGTGGAACAATCATATTGAGTATATCTGCGCTAAGGCCTGGACGCGCAGACCTAATGCGAAAACACAAATTCGTACTTGATAGAATCGTTCTGGAGAAAATGTATTCGGATTTATAAGACCTCTCCTTGAATATGCCGATACGGTTTATGGCAACTGCCACGAAGCCGACAAAGCTAACAAAGCAGCTTCTAGAGTTGTCACTGGAGCAACTGTTAGCTTCGGAAGTGAATTATGCAATCAACAATTGTGTGATCATTAAACGTGACGTATGTATTCATCCTTTATCCCAGAGGTAACCAAGCTATGGAATCAAATCCCATCGTCTGTAAGAACGAATAGGTCCTACGTTATTTTTAGGGCTTTCTAAACCGCAATAACGGCCCCTATCATTCTTCAGTAGTGCCAAATGCCGTACGGCACAAATATATCATTGTAGGCTACGTTTCGGGTGTAGCAATCACAACTCACATTTGTATGCAAATCACATTTCACCGTCACTATACTGCCACTGTGGTGCGATTGAGACAAATGAGTATTTTTTATAATGTGCCCAATCCACATCAATATCCGTAATCACACTATTGGCCAATTATTAGTTGCTTTTGATGTGTCAACACTAGTGTATAGTTCCGAACTTCTAACTAATAAGTAAAATTGTACAGTCTTTGATGTCGTTCAAGAATTTATTGTAGCAACAAAGCGCTTTCAGTAGCAGGTATAAAAATGGTCATTTCGACCGCATGTAACACACACAGAACGACACACGTGTGTGAATGGAATAATCGATATGGCACGAGTGCCAGCGCGGAAGGACAGAACGAGAGACTGCAGACCCCGAGTTTGTTTTCCTTCCGCGATGGCATAAGTGCCATATCGATTAACCCATTCACACTCTCGTTTCGTTCTGTGTTTATTATACGCCTTCACCTCTATAAGAAAATTATTGGAAGGACACTCAGCAATTCATTTGACAACTATCAATAAAAAGAACACATTTTATAGCCTACCAGATTTGCGAGGGGTACCCGTGTTAATATTTCGTCCCCTGAATTCCAATGTGTTCTATGTGCCTACTGGCACATAGAACACATTGGAAGTCAGGGGATGATTTGTAGCTATCTCTTGCGATACAGATTGTAGTTGCGGTGCACGATTTGTAGCAAATTTCAGTGAAATTTCGCTTCTTTATAAAAATAGTCCGTCAACATATGTGCAGAACATATTTTCATTTTCCGCATGGTTTGGTGTTGCTGTGGGGGTTTCGTGGAAAAGACGTGCAATGAAACTCTACATGCAATGTTTGATGCTGTGACTCTAGGCTGCTCGTATGTTTTAAGTACTACCAGGCAGGTTTACGGACCAGCTTTAAACCCAGGTTTGCTTCCTCCTTCGACCTTTCTCCTCTTCTCCTCATATTCATTTTTGCTTCCAATCCCAACATGTTTTACTTTAATAGGTAAAGTGTGAACAATAAGCACAACTGTACGTATGCTATTGGTCCTATTGTATTCATATTTTACGGTAAAGATTGAATATAGAAACGACCCAGTATATGTTTATAGCTTACCGTCGGATCCACATTTTACTAAGTTGTCGTCTCTGTATTTTATTGAATATATTGAATAAATATTGTTAAAACTAAATACAGATCCGCTGACGTTGATTTTGGAGAGGTTAATGAGAATAAGTGACTAAAAATGGTTGTTGAAAGTGAATTTATTAAAATTATTAAAGCTCTTTTCATATGTTTCTCATTTTACAGAATGCAAAGAAATCGAAAATGCATAATAAAAATAAATTTATACCCCTTTTTGCACATGGTGCTATTTTGCCATTTTCTTTATATTCTTTCTGTTTACATTCCCCTTAATGTGTCGCGAACAGATCTAAGTTTGAACGAGAAAACAAAACAGTGTTCGCGCTGAAAATACTGTTCCTGACTAAAATAACTAACAGTAAGCTGCAGAGAATAAAAAAACGGCTTATGATGCACGAATCGCAACTCTCGGGTCGAATTCAATCAAACAGAGGATTTCGAGTCGAAACGAATTTTGAATCCAATCTAACGGCTCTTCAAGTTGTGAATATTTCACCTTCTTACAACTGTACAGTACTGTCGCCGTGGATTGGTAGTAATCCACACGTGGGCTGTTATGTCCACGCATCGGTTTACCGGGTAGTAAAAATCATCATCAGCAAAATTTTATTTAATGAAGCACCGGGTTGTACCCGGTGCTTCATTAATTAATGTTTTGATGATTATTCCTGTAATTAGTGTTTGGAATCTAATATTATTACGTCCGTGGAAATATTGCCCACGCATGGAAAGTGACCAGTCCACGGGTACTGTACTGTACATATTGCCAGTTTCTACTCAAGTATTGTTTAGACTCGTCTGTTTGGTAAGTCAATAAGGAGCGCGGTGGTATAGTGGTAAGACAATTGAACTTCAAACCTAAAGGTTCACGGCACGATCCTGACCAAATGTAACTGCGAAATGTCCAATGGCAAGACACGTAATCCCAATTGTCCACGAGGTATAGTGGGGCATACTACACTTAGGTCGTGTACTTGCCTTCAATCATTGGGAATCTTGCGGAATTCGTACGTTGATGAGTCTTGTCACTACTCGGTGGTTCCCTCCAAGTATTCCGGTTTCCTCCGCCCGACAAGTTGTGATCCTGGCCGTCGAAAGTGTCGTTAAACGCCAATAAATACATAAATTTGATCAACTCATTCATAAGTTGAATATTTCGGAACGGAATCAAAGCAGTTTCGGTAACGGAACCTCCTTCAACTCCTCTTCTATCATCAGGGGCCAATACTATAAAACCTTTACAATTGTATTTCCGAGAATTGTATCTTCTAGTTATGACTTTAAATGGTTTAAAATGAAACATTTCCATTTTCAAGGACCTGGCAATTTGCCAACTGCAAATTGCCAGATCTTTTAAAATGTTAATGATTCGTTTTGGTCAGTTTTATTAATAGTTAAGACTGCAAGAATACAATTATAGAAAATGTAATTGTAAACGTTTTATAGTATTGCCTCCATGTGAAGACAGACGAAAAGTTCAAGAGAAGACATTTGGTTGGAATTTGAGAACACGTCAATGATCGAAAATTTCCGAATCAGCGCGATACCAATGGAATCCAATCGTCGTTTCGCCGGTCCCTGACGGGGCAGTTCGTATTTACAGTACTGCCGCTGTGGACTGGTCGTCATCTACACGTGGGCAGTGATGGCCGCGCATGCGTTTACCAGATAATAAAAATCATCATCAGCAAAATTTTAATTAATGCAGCACCGGGTTGTACCCGGTGCTGCATTAATTAAATTTTTAGTTTAAACAAAATTTATTCCAGAAAGCAATGTTACACGTATATACATTACATAATGAGAATGACATAACAGAACAGCAACAGTTTTCATAGCTGTACACCGCATAACAGAAACAGAAATAATCGGGTTTATAAGTAGACGGGGATTCGACAGGAAGCCAGAAGGCTTATATGATTCGTCTCCTTTGTTCAAGAGCACTTTTCATAAGGACGATGGCACGAATCAGTAGTGGACCTCGCATACCCTGCCCAGGAGCATGATCCCCACTGGCAACGAATCTAGTTCTTCCTCAGTCATTGTGCAAGAGCACCATCAATGTTAATTTAGCCTAATTGTCCTTCAGGGTACAGGTGTACATTTGCCTACATTTACACATTTTGCATTTTTGATGATTATTCCTATAATTAGTGTTTGGAGTTTAATATTATTGCGTCCGGAGAAACATTGCCCACCCGTGGAAAGTGCACGCTAAAATCTAAAGTGTTAAAAACTACACTTGAAGTGCTGCATTTAACACTTACTAAGAGCTGAACTAGCACTTTGTTCAAGTGTAGATATCCCTGAACTTGACAGGTGTTACAATAATACCACTTGAGAAGTGTAATGTCGCGACACTTAAAAGGAAACAACGCAGATGACGCGGATCAGGCTCGAACTCTCGAGCCTGATCCGCGTCATCTGCGTTGTGTCCTTTTAATTATGTACCCACCAAGCGCAAATCAAATTATGGACGATTCTGGAAGAACCACCAATGCTAGACACATGACGATTGTAATGTCTAAGTGCTTAAAGCATTGCACTTTGAGTGTTAAAATCAAACCCTAAGAGTTAGAATGGGTTTAACACCTTAAAAGTGTCAGTTTTAACACTTTAGTTTTTAGCGTGTGACCAGACCACAGCGGTCATAGTGTATGACCTCTGGAAAACGTACTAGGAAAACGTGGGTTGGGTTTTGCGCGGCCGTTAAAATGGAAAGTAATCCACTTTTGATTAAGTACACAATTACCTTAAGAATTGTTTGATAATTGCAATGCAAGCTGAAAACTCAAGACACGTCGAAAGTACCATGACGTGTCACCATTGTCATCGGATGTCATTAGAAAGAACAATTTGCACAAATAGCGGTTGAGTGGTTTTAATTGGTAAGCGGATATTGCACGTTTTCAAAAATCCAATTAAAAGTAATTTACTTTTTGTCGCGTACAGATAACAACTTCCGCTTACCAAATTCTCTTAATAAACTGCTACGTTGTCCTGTGACATAACCCCGACATTCTAAATAATGCCTTTCTTGCACACAATTTGCTGTTTTCCTTCAAGATGAATTGTTGTTAAACATTCTCTTGATCTCTTCTTTGTGAACATCAAACAGCATCAGTAATCAATAAAGTGTAATCTCAGAGGTGAGTGAAAATCATAAACCCTATGAACACATCAAAATCCCAAAACACTAACGTCAGATTTGACGTTTTCGATTAAACTCATAAAGAGGGGAATTTAATTATCTCACGCACCAACTTCCATAGATATCTTAGAAATGGACAACTTGCTTTGCAGATGTTTGACACTAGGGAATTGTAATGGAGTCCCAACATTTACTATTGTACTTTATTCTTCTTTTCTTGACCCTATCGATTCTGCTACAATAGAACTGGTAGCGATCAACCACCCGACGGGTGACGGGTCAATAAATTTGAAATCTTTATTGACTTATAATCTTTATTCCAGGTAAAACTGCACTAAATATGTCCCCAAGAGTCGTCATTATAGCGTTTGTTCCAAGACAAATTGATCTCACCATTTTAATTTGGACATTCAAATATTTTGGTCAAGAATAAACAGTCAGACAACAGTTGTTTTGTCTAAAACATGGAATTATGTACGGAAAGGGGGAGTAAGTTGACCTGAGGGGAAGTATTTAGTGCAGTTGTACCCCCTGGGTTGCATGTAAAGCTAGAGGGGATACCTTTCACGGACATTGTGCAGAGCCAGCTGAGGTATTTGCAGCGAAAATAACACCCCCGCCCCCGCCTACGTGGGGAAAGCACCCTACTCGTTCTCGCCACCACCTTGTCACTACGAGTGATGGAGAATGCTCTGGATAATGACACATGGTTGAAATATCGTCGCCTGAGTGCTAGAATGTTCTATGTCCCCTATGGGACATAGAACATTCTAGCACTCCGCCGACGATATACACACCGTCACCATAAAAAATATAGAAAATTAGAATCATTGATTCACAGCTGGGGGATGTAAACAATGAGAACCGTGATGTACTACCAACCACAGGACTAACTATTTGTGAGTGATGAGTATGGAAACGGACTTACTCCAGGTACAAATATCATTGTTCGTCCTTCTGGTCAATGCTGTGTGAACTGATTCAGTGTTACTCAATGACATTTTCCTGAGTCTTCACCTTCGATTTCAGGTACTATCACGACAAAAGCGAACAAAAAGATCTTGTGTGAATTCTCTTTTTGTTCATGCACGACTGGTATAACATCGAGCTGCTTGAAAGTTTTGAGAACACTCTTAGTATATACCAAAACCCCTCAGGAATGGATACCAGACAATCGGGTAAATTGCACACACTAAAACCAAGAACTCATTTCTCCGCAAACTTTCCAAATCATACATTCCCTAGAAAGTGGAATAAAGTGGAACCATAGGTTCAAAACTGTTCCAGATCACTATTCAAAAAGTCTCTAACGGAGTAAGTCTTGAATTCGTACTCACTTCGCGGTAGTTGTAATAATACAGTTTGCCCCGACTGTAGGTCCTCTGTTAACTCATCCTTATCTATTAACTGACCCTAAATTGTTTCATTTTCTAAAAACGATGGAAAATATTTTATTTATATGGAAAGAACCATCTCAACAAATTAATCGTCCATTTATTTTTTTTTTCATTTACAAGCCCGCTGTTGTCAGAATTGTTTCACATTTCACATTTAGCTTATTCGGAATGATAAAAAGACAGCCCTAGTGGCTATACCATCCCTTTGTAGTGCAAACGTGTGCGTTAAATGTATGTTGTTGTCTATAGTTTGTATTTGTATGCATGTTGTAATTCGAAATGAAATCATTCATTCATTCAATTCTCTGATTTTCTCCCACGCAATGTTCAATGTTGTCTGATGGGAAACGTGGATACAATAAAAATCGGGGCCTGTCGTTGCTGGGGAAAATAGATTCACGCCGAGTATTCAGCCAAAACTCAAGGAGTGTTGCCTGAACCCGTGCGTGAACGTATGTCTCGCCGTAACGAACCCGCCCGTCTCACTTTGTTGAGGTGGTTCTTATCCTGAAGATGTCAGCGACTTTTCGTCAAAAGCAATGAATCAACGGGGGTTCACCAAAAAAACTACAAACATAAAAATATAAAAATGAATATGGTAATTTGTGACTTACATTAAATTCAATGAATCAGAAAACAAAACGTCAATCAGCCCCTACCCACACAGTTTTTGAGTCACTTGCTGGCCCGCATTCTCTGTTGTCGCTGTTTTTTCCTCCTTCTCGCTGGTGTTTGCTCTTTGGTCGCCTCTTCACTCTTTCACTGCCGTCGCACGGCCACTAACGTATTGTCGCTTCACCGGACGCCTTTGCTCTAACATGCGACGGAATGTCACTCTACCACTGCCGTCGCACGGCCACTAAGGTATTGTCACTTGACTATATCGTTTTCCCTCTAACAAGTGACGGAATGTCACTCTACCACTGCTGTTGCACGGCCACTAACGTATTGACTTTATTGAACGCTTTTCACTTAAGCAGTCGCCACTAACAGGGTTAAACTCTCCACTACGTTTATCTCAGAATAATGTTCATACAGGCAAGCCTACCCTGCCTGCGTATGCCTTGCCTTCTACAGCAGGTATGCCGTCTTCTTATTTACTAATAGCTCCCTGAGCTCGCAATTTCTATTTCTGATCTCACACTCAGATGTGGCCACCGACTTGGCCCGCGACTACCCCTATTCTAAATAGGAGCTATGTGGCTCCCCTACACTACACTACACTACACTACACTACACTACAACGTGCCTATACTTTCGCGCCGAAGCGGCACCTCCTCTAACCTATAGCATGGGACATCCCTATATCATCGCCTAGACCCACAGTCTTACCACACCTTCAGACTGGAATGAATTTTTCGAGAAATCCCCCGATTTTTATTTCGATAGTCAGAACATCAATTCTCAGTTTAATTGCTTCTCTTGAACTTGGTCGCATATGTTCCTTTGAAAGTCTCGCATTTTGGTATATGCTGACATTCGGTGACAGACCAGGCACGTAATATGGGTGTGCGTTCAGAATATGTGGGATGTACTGTTTTACAACAACTACCTATTAACTGGATATAATTATACGGATAATGACTGCAGGGGACACTGGCTTTTACTACCTTTAATGTTTTATCCAGACCGCCCATGTGGCCTTCAACAAATGCTCAGTAATGGACATTAAATTCCATGCTTAATTAGCAGCGCGTGAATAATTGCTCGTCTGCTTAAGTGACAAATCGGTTTTCGGGGTTCATCACACAAACGCACATGCTTATACCTTTGGCCCGAACGAGAAAAATTATCAAAGATATATTCACTTTTAAACAACAAAATCGAAGATTCAAGCTATCACCTTCACAACAACCCTAAAGGGTTGTATAATTAAATTAGCACTTATACTTCCAATACACAATTCGTTCATTGTTAGTTCACATAATTACAGAGGAAGGTACATGCTTTTTAGACAAAGAGACTAATATATTTACCAAACGATCTGTCATGAAAAAGTAATTACTCAAAATCTCGTAATTGAAGTAGAGGCCAACCAAAATATTCGTCTCACAATTTTCTAAGGATCACTACTGCTCATCGACGTATTTGTGCATAACAAGTTAATGTATGATTCAAATAACTCACTACCATGCTAGTAAACTCTCCCGATACTTTAATGTTGTGTTGCTGGGTGTAATCATCCATGATAAAGTTTGAGCTATAAAAGTGGGTATACCCCCTTTCTGAGAATGTCAAACATCATTTGGCTTATTTTCAGATAACTGCAAGTCTTCCTAACTTTATTAGTAGTAAAAGTGGACTACAGTTAAAATTAGAAGTTGTTGGGCACCGGGCTTTGTCGCTGATGGAAGAAATAGATTCACGCCGCGTATTCAGCCGAAACTCAAGGAGTGTTGCCTGAATCCGTACGTGAACGTATGTCTCACCGTAACGAGCCCACCCGTTTCACTTTTGTTGGGGTGGTTCTTATCCTGAAGGGGTTAATAACTTTTCCTCGAAAAGCATAAATCAACAGGGGTTCACTACAATTTTAATACATATATATAAAAAAGAAATATGATAATTGGTGACTTACATGGAACCCAAAAGAATAAGACAACAAAACGTCAGTCTCCCCCTACCCACACAGTTCTTGAGTCACTTTCGGGCCCGCATTCTCTGTTGTCGCTGCTTTTTCCTCCTTTTCGCTGGTATTTGTTCCTTGGTCACCTCTTCACTTCACTCCTTTCACTGCCGTCGCACGGCCACTAGCGTATTGTCACTTTATCGGGACGCCTTTCCTCCAACGAGTGACCGGATGTCACCCTACCACTGCCGTCGCGCGGCCACTAGCTTATTGTCACTTTACTTGACGCTTTTCACACAAGCAATCGCCACTAATGGTGTTAACCTCTCCCCTACGTTTGTCTCAGAACAATGTTCATACAGGCAAAGCCTACTTTGCCTATGTATGGTTTGCCTTCTAAAACAGGTAATACAGTTACCTGAATGCGAATAGCTCCCTGAGCTCGTACTTAGTGTTTCTGATCCTATTCTCATATATAGCCACCGACTTGGCCCGCGACTGCTCCTATTCTAAATATGAGCTTTGACTCCCCTACATAACAACATGCCTATAATTTCGCACCGATGCTACACTTCCTCTAACCTATAGCATGGGACATCCCCATCTGCACGCAACGACACGCAGCCTTACACGCCTTCAGACTGGAATTGGCTGGAATGAATTTTTAGAGAAATCTCCCGATTTTTATTTAGATAGCCGGAACATTAATTCTCAGTTTAATCGCTTCTCTTGAACTTGGCCGTTCAGATCTATCTTAATTTAATACTCGCTTTACAGTTCCTTTGGAAGACTCGAATTTTGGTATCTCCGTGACATTCGGTGACAGGATAGATGCGTAATGAGGGTGTGTGTCCAGAACATGTGTGATGCACTGTTTCCCAATAATTAGCTATTAATTGGCCATAATTACATAGATAACGATTTTCAGCAGAATATTGTCTCTCTTGCTATTGATCTGTTATCAGATAACCCATGTTACGTTCAGCAAGTGCGCCATAATGAACATTAAACTTCATGCTTAATTTCCAGAGTTTGAGTGACAAATCGGTTTTCGGGGTCCGTCATATACCTATCTTTACGCTTTACATTTAACAGGGTCTTGAATAGGGCTGTCACGATTAATCGTTTAATCGATTGTTGATCGGTCACTGCGAAATCGATTAGTATTTTTCGTTGTCGAATAATCGGTAAATTATATCCCGTTTTAGACGTTTAATAACTAAAAGAAAAATTGATGATAAAAATATTGTTTCTAAAGGTAAAGAGTTAAGAACATCGATGTAAAACCTCAAGAAGCTGTGGGAAGCATTTGTCTTTCAGGTACATTCATCAAAGCTTTGATGTTCTGAACTTTTGAACCGTCTGTGTAATAATCAAGACCGGTCGGCAGTTGCGAAGTTCGCAACTGCGGACCTGTCTTGATTATTACACTGACGGTTCAAAAGTTCAGAACATCAAAGCTTTGAATGTAACTAAAAGAGGATCGTCTTCGTTGTTTACTTGAGGTAGGTCAACTGACTTGAACTTCATTTTTATCGACTTCAAAGAGAGGTAGAGGGGGGGGGGGGGGTCATCTAGGTGCGATCAATCGATTATCATCGATTATTTGCGACGATTAATCGATTCCTAAATTAAAAAATCGTGACAGCCCTAGTCAGAAATATTATCGAAAACATTTACACTTATAAACAAAACAAAAATCGCATTTTTTTGCTATCACCTTGACAGAAGTTCTGTCACGAACTGTACACTTATCTACGCTTAATTGTGCGTAGGAATTGCGCGTAATTGCTATATCGAATGTAGGGCTGTCGCGATTATCCGATTAGTCGACTAACCGTCGACTATTGAAGTAGTCGACGTTTTTTATTTTTAGTCGATCGTCGTTCATTTTCAAGGTGGTACACGTCTACTACACGTCGGGGCTAAATTGCATTGTTTTGTGAGGCGAATGATCAATGAAGGTGAATAACTTTAAATATCTAACCATAGTTAACATTCATATCCGGAAGACTGTACGACTGTCACTGACTGTGTAAGAAAGAACACTCACAGTTACTCGAGAATAATAGATTCTTCTGAATTGCTCTAGTCTTGTACACACGAATGCACCCATTGGAAAACCCAAAGCGCGGAAGTGACAAAATTATGACGAAAGTCAGAACGTCAGATCACTTCTCAAAGTTCGGAACTTCAGACTAAGATCCAATTTTAACAACTGACGAGGGAACGCATAGATCTCAATGTTCAAAATTTCGAGAAACTTATTGCAGAAAGGAAACATATGCAGGAACGTTCTTTGGTAAATTCATTTTAATTCATCGGCTTCAGTCTAGTTCAAACTTGGACCCGCAGTCAGTAATATTATTTTTGGGGTTGGTACGTCCTACAGGACGTACCAACCCCAAAAATTATATTACGGACTGTGGGTCCAAGATTGGACTACATGTAGCTTCAGTCGGGACCGATTTGTTGTTCCCACAACCCCACTTCGTCTGAACACACTGGTACCATTGCCATTTTCAGAGTTATACGAACAGAAGAATGATTTGCTAAAAAATCATGGGAAGCGACTATTAATCGACTAACCGTCGATTACTGGTCACGATTAGTCGATTACAAAAAATGATAGTCGCGACAGCCCTAATCGAATGGCATCCAAAGCGGGTCCTCCTGGTTACTCATAGCAAACACGGGAAATGTTTCTGCCAATGAACCTCTGCGTTACCCCGAGGTCCATTGGCTGAAACATTGCTTGTGCACAGGCCATATCTACAGAATTTGATAGCCTTACTATGGTCATAACGCGTAGACTAACGCGCAGATCGAAGTGGTATTTGTGCGCATTTCAAGACAGGACTTCTAGTTTTAACTGTAGCTTCTTTCCGCGGATTCAAACCCAGTAAGTCTCATTTTCAGATTTCTATTAAAATTTTCTTAACTTTATCATCAGTATTTCAAACATTTCTTTGACAGTCTGCATGTGGAAATCAGTATGTTTTACACCTCCCGAGAGCCATTTGAGTCTCAAATAAACACTAAAACGGTATAGGGTGCGCTATCAGGCATATCGAAAAGGCAGGCTGCTGCAGCGCTAGGTGTGAGCCAATGAGTGACCTCTTGGGCCTAGAATCAATTCAGACCTTGAAAATTTGACAGAAAGCAAGATGCTGGGCGTCAAATGGTCACAACCGCCCCATAAAGACATTTATATTGTTACCACAGCATATATGTACTACACCATCAATGATAAAGCTCTGAATTGCAATCGCAAAATGCAATTACCTACACAAACAATCAGCAAGTGACTCAAGGATGCTGTACTACGTGCAAGAAAATCCATAGTTCGTGTTCCTTTAAAAGGAGGACACAAACAATATAGGGTTGTGTGGTGCAGAGATCTCTAAATTAGACGCTGACCTAATAGTCTGTTCACATACAGAACCGTCACTGTGGGCAGGCCGTAATCCACGCGTGGACACTTATGTCCACGCATGTGTCTATCAAGTAATACAAATCACCATCAGAAAAATGTTATTTAACCCTTTACCCAACGCAGACGATATCAAAATTTATTATTTTAAATATCATTTTTTCAAATTTTTCAAAAAAATTCAACAATACCATTCATGTGACCCCTCGTTGGAACGAGCTCGACGAGCTCGTTCCAACGAGGGGTCATATGATATGGTTATGTTGACATTTTTTGAAAAATAATATTTTTCAACTGCTGTACCGGTGCATCATTAATTATTTTTTTTATGATTATTCCTACAACTGGTGTCTGAAATCCAATTTTATTACATCCGTGGAAATATAGCCCACCCGTGGAAAGTGACCAGTTCACGATGGTCGCACTGCATGAGATCAGATTCAGTCTAGATTGTCTGGGTAGATGCACCATAATATGGAGAAATATCAATGAGAGGTTCGCGGATGTAAAAGTGGCGAGGCATGTTCGTGTGATTGTTTTTCAGTAATGGTGTGGGTAGGTTCTATTTGGACGACCACAGAGCCCCCTGTTTTATCTGTAATGAGAAATTTAATGGAAAATGGTACATGCGTTTAGAATGAGATTCTGTAACCTTTTTAGGGGTCGGGTGTTGGGGCAGTAAGCAAAGACTTGATCCTAATAGATGGTAATGCCATAACCCCATCGGACCAGATGCATGACCTATTAAGTGGAGGAGAAATGAATTGAACGGAAGTACTGCCTATCCTACTCACACGACCTCAACTCCATACAATATGCCTGGGACAGGCTCTAGAATACAGTGGCGCCCTCCATCCAGCCTAATACCTCTAAGAACACGGTAGATGTTAGATCCTTGTCCTTCAAACGGAAAGTTCACGGTTCGATCCTGACCAGTGGTAACTTTGTTGTATATTGGATAGACATTTAATCCTGACTGCCCACGTGGGGAGACGGTGGCGCTGTGTACTGAGGCGTTATTGTACGTCAATGGTGTACTGCCTTCAAACAAATCCGACACTCCTTGTGCGGAGTTAGTAGGGTAGAGAGTCTAATTGTTGCTCGCCGCAGCTCAGTGAATATATCTGGTTCCTACGGCTTCCTCTACCAGTAAAACTATCCGACACCAAGTGACCCTGACTGTGAAAAGTGTCGTTCAACACTATAAATTAAATTTAATTAATTAATTAATTAATTAATTTAATTAATTAATTAATTAAGGATAAATCTTAGCATGTAATCTCGAGTTTTGATTCGGGGTCTTGTACATCACACGACGTGTTAATCTCCTTGCAAAAACATATTGGAAAGCTGGGTAAAGCTGGTCAAAGTTATAATACATATTAATGATACCCGACTGAATTTGGAAACTCCACGTCGAAATATAATGAGCGGGCCGCAAACAGTGGTGAAGTGACCTGCAAAATTGCACTCGGGACATATGCCAGGATGTGACCTATATTACGGCCTGGGATTAAAATCTCAAAACAACTCTTGCAGATCCCACCAAAATGATTGTTCGGCGTGATGGGCAATTGTTGGATTTCGACATCGAAAGATTCCTTGAATCTTCGAGATTAATGGTGGCCCTTCAAACTGGTGTACGAACATGCAAATATTGTGAAGAAAAGAACTATAATTAGAGTTAAAACTAGAAGTCCTGTTCCGAACTGTGCGCTTATCTATGCTTAATTGCTCGTAGGAATTGCGCGCAATAGCCATATCGAATGGCATCCAACGCACGGCAGGTTCTCCTGGTTACTCATAGCAAACACAGGCAGTGTTTCAGCCAATGGACCTCCCGGTTACCCCGAGGTCCATTGGCTGAAATATTGCTTGTGCGCAGCCATATGTACAGAATTTGATTGTCTTACTAGGGTCATAACGCGTAGAATAACGCGCAGATCAACGTGCTATTTGTGCGCATTTCATGACAAGACTTCTAGTTGTAACTTTTGTGTCAAAGCTGCCATGTCAATACTGCTCACAAAAGAACCTGATAACCAAATGTAGTATGTAGACTATTTCATAATATTCCAGCCTATGTGGGATAAATTTATTATACCATTGGCTCATAGTTTGTCTCCACAACAGTGAAACTATAAACAAACACTGAGAACCATGTGTTTGCCAAACGTTGAAACTGAACAAAGAGCGCTACCTGCAACAATAGCCATGATGACTCTATCGAGTGTATTATACTGCCCTTCATGTGGATTTTGAGCATTCCGCCGGAAAGGAGGATCTACATGGAACATGTCCCGGTAACACAAGAAGCAGCTGACATAAGTTGTAGCATAACTTCTAGAAAATTATGATCTCACTTGTGTAATGTTGATAATTTCCGACACCTGACATTATTTCATTTGAAACTTTCCTGACCGATGCATAAGAAAAGATGTTAGTACTTCAAATTGTCCAAGAATTGGCTTACAATTTTCGTGATTAGAAGCCATTTGCGGCAAGGTTAGCTCTTCTTAATTTTCCAAAGCTCTCAGTAAATTTAACACGAAGAACATTGACATTTCATATAAAAATTGAAATTTCGAAATGTCAGCATCATTTCACAAACCTTATACATTTTCCTATTGAGCAGTATAAAAATACAGAAGGTGGCTTATAACATTTTCCCCATTTAGTCTGAACGTTTGACATTTATGTTCTGTTTTAAACCCCTTTAAAATAAGAAAACGGCGCTTTTACCATCTTTCGATATTCTGAAACTTATTTTTCTGTTGATTATATCAAAAGTGTGTGCATTGTGCCATATAGTACACAAAGTATCCTTTCCATTACTGCAGTAGTCTAGGCGCTAAGATTTACTATTTTGTTTCCTGCAAAAAACAAAAACTTGCAAACTGTAAAAGCACATTAGTTAAGCAAAGAGCCTGGCTGCTTCTAATTAGCTTACAGTAAAATCCAAGTTTCCGTTTGTAACTTTTAATTAGCTGCTAGAGCTGTCTGTTGTTTTTGTTTATTAAAAGTAATAAAAGGAAACTTAGCTTTGTTTCTACCGATGTCATACAGTTTGAACTAGAAATCCTGTCATGAAAGGCGCACAAATAGCACGTCGATCTGTGCGTTAATCTACGCATTATGACCATAGTAAGGCTATCAAATTATGTACATGTGCCCTGTGCACAAGCAATGTTTCAGTCAATAGACCTCCGGGTAAACCGGAGGTCCATTGGCAGAAACATTGCCAGTGTTTGCTATGAGTAACCAACAGAACCTGCCGTGCTTTGGATACTATTCGATATGGCAATTGCGCGCAATTCCTACGCGCAATTAAGCCTAGACAAGAGCACATTTCGCGTCAGGACTTCTAGTTTTAACTGTTTTAACTGTAGGTGTTTTTTTTTCAACAATTATGTGCTTTTTAATTGGACCTTCCTCGCCTATCTAATAATTTCGGGAGAGGTAACTTTATTTAAAGTCGATATTCTTGACGAGATACGTCAGGGATGCGAACGACGGAAACATGTCACTATTTTTTCTCTGGATATCCCATAGCTTATTTCATCTGGTAGTGTCGATTGTTAACCCACCTCTCAGCGTTAGTTTTCAGGCTTTTATACCACGCATGATAACCTATTCTACTATATATGAAAAGCCTATGACATAAATCTTAGCTTTACACACCAACCGTGATGAACACGCCAGCAATGGGATTTCAATAGTAAAATTCTACACCTACAATAGAACTACATCCCAGTTGACCTTTGGTGACGTCGACCTGAATGCAAACTTGTCTAAATTTATCGCACGTCGCCTCGCGAAGAGTGAAATGGAAATTATTTATTACGTTTTTAAATGGGTTTAACTCATAACATGCCAAAAATTAACAAACAAGCATTGTCTCGTGTTAATAAAGCATGCATAACTCGAAATAGTATGTTATTATGTTATTAAAGCGAAAAAGGCTCAGTTTCTTTTTTTATTTCGTTTCGGCGATAAAATTGACAGCGGAAGTACCACCCACCGATGCTCGTGTAAACAAAAACAGATTCGCTCGTATGTGCGTCTGGTGCTCAGGAAAATCGAGACAAAATAATAGCGACTCTTAATAATCTGACAATCATGGCATAAATAAAATATACCCAAACTAGCTTGGTGTACCAAATGTTCACCACTCGTGGTGAAGTGGTGTTAACCGCGCGCTGAAGACTCGCGGTTAACACCACTTCAACACTCGTGGTGAATATTTGGTACACCAAGCTACTATGGGTATATTCTATATTTTTAGACGCGGAACTCGTGCCGAATGTGTCCAAATAGACATGCCTACAGAAGGATATGATAGATTCTATGCGTATAACCAAGATCTCAAGCCTCCTGTTAAATTCTGTAAGGAAGTCAACGCTTTTATTTCTGGAACCAGTCTAACCCTAACTAGTTCACCAACTACGTTTAGATTCACCCATCTGGAATATTTCGATTTGGTTGATTTTCCGACCGACTGGAATGTTATAGAAGACAGAATCTAAAAATACCATAAAGATTCTATTCTTCGAATCAGCGCAATAAATGTTTCTCCATCAAGACCTCATTTGACCGAATTTATGACATTATCAATGCTATTAAAATGTTTGGTTACTAAATGAATGGAGACACGCCACAGATGTAGCTTATACTGCGCACTTCAACAAACTGAGGAAATAGTAATGTTTGCAAGGCGAATTCAATACTTTTATGATGGAATATGTATATCTGTAGCATATATGTATACTCTTGTGACTAAAGGGCCATCATAATACTCCACTGAAAGTGGGTACATAAATATCCCATAATTAGGTCGGATTCCTTAGGTAATTTGACTGGCAGAGGCGGACTGGTTGTGTGGTCCTAAGAAAAAATTCCAGGTGCCCCCCCCCCCTTCTGGTTGGCACCTGAGGCCCCCAAAATTGATGCAGCCCAAGACATGTTGGTGCCTGCAATTTCGTGAAGACGCCCAATAGGCAAAATGGATCTGATTGCATAGAATGTCGGTGTATTGAAATGTTCTCTATGTGGACATGACAATGGCAGTACACGTAGAGAACATTTCGATATACCAGCAGTCTAGTCTGCCACTGATTGCTCAGATGCAAGGACGCGGCGTTCTTTTAATTTGAAAAATCAATTTTTTCTCTTTTTGAGCCGAACTATAGTCGTTCCGGTGGATCCGTGCACCCCACACTGACAGTACACGTAGAGAACATTTCTCTATATGATACCCTTCTTGCCGAATGTGTATTGAAGATGATACAAAAACAGTGTCGAAATGTCTTCTGTGGGAACTGCCTTTAAAAGCTTAGATGCAAGACAGCAGCGTAAGTTCAGTTCAAAATATAAAATTTTTCTCCGGATCGGGGGCACACCTTGATCCATTTCCCCGTTACGTTTCTTGGCCCAGTCTGTGACTGTGACTGGTGAACCGGAAGCCTGTGATTCTATGTGCATAACCTGAAGCGCCGTGGTCTTGTTTTATTTTGTAGCAGAACGACTTTGTGTCCCCAGAGTCTTCCGTTTTCTCTTACACGAACGCCAACAATTTTCGGCAGCCCGTTGGTATTTTCGACCCATTTTGCTGCAACGACTTGAAAGATCATCCACATACGATCCCGTTAGGAAGTAATCAAAAATCCGATCACAGTGTTGGTATTGTCACTTGTAAAATCCAATTCTCCTTCAGCAGCTTTTTTATCGTATTTATGGAATGAGTGGTTGCAGCAATACAATTATCCGACGCGTACCTGCGGGGAGAATACGTCATTCGAATAACAGCTTGAATTATCCGATAGTGCCAGCAGAATGGCGAAGATACAATCACTCACGTCCCCAAAATTGCAAGAGATAATGAAATCGGACACTAAACTAACCGTGCATTTTGAAAATCGAATTTTCACACAATTTCCATGCGATGCAACGCGGTGGACTTTCTATTACGGGCAGGATGCGCTGTATCGAAAGGCAAATTGACACCTCCGGCAACGAGAGAAAATTGGGAATGAAGTTCCATGTCCTGAAATATAATGAAAGTATAATGAAAGATGAGGACCACTTTAGTAATAGGATCAAATGAGGAGGGATGTTGAATCTGTTTGTATTTGCTATTTGATTACCAGATAATCTATACAATGTAAGTTATAGAATACAATGAATCGATCATTTAACCATTTCTTTCATCTGAATTCTGACAGATGATGCTCAATTCCCGGAAAGTGAACAACGGCTGACACTTTTTATTATACTACTGTTCTTGGAAATCATAAGCTTCAGCAACACAAAGCATGAGGAAAATGAAATTTTTTTCCCCACATATGGGCGGAACGGAAATCGCTGACCCACTTTTTTTTTTAAATAGAAGCGAAATTTCACGGGGATTTTCTACAAATCGTGTAAAGCAATTATAATTTAAGTCCCTCGCGAACGAAAATTAATTTTTTTCCCCCACATGTGGACGGAACGGAAATCGCTGACCGACTTTTTTTCTTAAATAGAAGCGAAATTTCACGGGAATTTTCTACAAATCGTGTAACGCAGTTATAATTTAAGTCCCTTGCGAACGCTGAAAATCGTCCTCTGTGTTCCAATGTGTTCTATGTGCCAGTAGGCACATAGAACACATTGGAACTCCGGGGACGAAAGAGTAACACGGGTTCCCCTCGCAAATTTGTTTGGCGATAGAATATGTTCTTTTTGTTAATAGTTGCCAAATGAATTGCTGAGTGTCCTTCTTGTAGTGTTTTTTATAGACATGAAGGTGTGTAATAAACACGAAACGACACGCGTGTGTCAATGGGTTAAGCAATATGGCACTTGTGCCATGGCGGAAGGAAAAAACTCAAGCCTGCGGCCTCTCGTTCCATTCTTCCGCGCTGGCACTCGCGACATATCGGTTAACTCGTGTACACACGTGTGTCGTTCTGTGCACATCAGGACCAAGAGAATCACCATTTTCTCTCCAATGCAATCAGGTGAAAGGTTCGAAGCCAAAGGTCGAATTGAATCCCCTTTCCAACTGTTACGATACTATTGTCTTGCCTCTGGTGTTTATCTCCCATGTGTTCCCAGTATCAATGCTGGTTAAACTATTTCGTACCACTAAACCACAAGAACTAGTAGACGATCCCACCTCGTGTTTCTGAAATGTTGAGCAATTTATTCACATGGCAACCAAAGGTATCCGCGTCGAACTTTCGTTGTACACCAGTGTACGAACCCGATCTAGAATGTACTTTCATAAATATCAGACCCATGTGGGAGTTCTTAACACGCTGACAAAAAAAAAGCATTCGAAGATTTTGTTTCGAATTTATCACTCGAAAACAGACTTTTGACATTCTCCATTTTTAATAATCTAATGGTGATCACTCACATCGCAGTTATCTTAGCAACGGGGTTAGATTCAAACGAGATTTGACCATGCAGTTATCACTAAGATGGACGGAGAAAAAGCCATATATTGGCCCTTGAGTGGCACATGGAGCCATCTGCAATGTTTATCCTTGCATATGGCGCCTTGTATCACTCAAGAGGCGATACATGTACAAATTAGAAATAACGGGGTCTCCGCTGTCGCTTCAAACGACATTTTTTTAAGAATTCTCCGACTAAATTTGTGAAAACTGCAGGAAGAATTGTCATCTTCAGAAAATCGACATTAAGTAAATGCATGAAATGAAAACGTCCGGGATTCGATTGGTTTAACCCTTTACCCAACGAATCGCCCGCATCCGCCCGCGTAATATGCAAATTCAGCAGTTGAAAAAAATATTATATTTCAAAAAATTTCAACAAAACCATATCATGTGACCTCTCGTTGGAACGAGCTCGTCGAGCTCGTTCCAACGAGGGATAGCATGATATGGTCTTGTTGAACTTTTTTGAAAAATTTAAAAAAATGATATTTAAAGTAATAAATTTTGATATCATCTGCTTTGTGTAAAGGGTTAATAGTACAGATGGTTTCGAAACGAAACAATGAAAAGGTTCGAAACCGACTCCAATGCCAAACGATCTCCGTGACCTACTCTTTATCTTCTACCCGGAACAAGTTACACAAATCTGTCTCTTTAGAAAACATATCCCTACAGATAGACGTAAATCTATTATACAACTATTCCCTGATTCCTTACTCTAATGAATATTTCCAACAAATCAAGTCATGGCTGCGTTACAGAAACCATGAGATGATTCTATGAGTTATTCAAGAAAAAACTCGCCGAAGGGGAATGGTGGATACAGACGTCGCGTGTGAAGTCCGCACATTCCTTGGCCTGACACAGTATTTTTAACTTAAAAGATATATTAGTGACGCCATGTTCATTCATTGTATCAACGGAATCGTTCTCTATCCCAAACGTCTCATGTGACACAAATGTTCTTATTTGTTTTGGCCTAACAGATGGGCACTGATAACTACGCGCGTAATCCAGAAATTGGAAGGTAATAAAACATTCCTACTCACCCGCTTCTGCCAAAGTCTCACTGAAGATCACATGGAAGATATTACCTACACGAGAAGGCCGCTTTGAAGGTGTCACCTTGACGATATGTATCAAAATATTGCAGTTGTAATCCGCCCTAACTGCAATGGTTCCATATTTATCTCTGTTCTTGTGTAAATGTCACATGTTTTTAAATGTTTTTACATGTGTGAAGAGGGAGGAGAGCAAGACCGTAAATCTTCCGAGAAAAGAGAGCAACTCAAACGAAAGGAAAGTATTGTATGTATATAAACACGTGACGTTTGGAAAAAAATTCACGATGGGTGTCAAAAGAAGTAATTTTCTTGCTGCGTCTGGCTATCAGTGACAATATTTTTCTTTTTCAATCGCGAGAATGGGTTATTAGTTGAGGAAAATAAATCCTCCAAAACCTAAAATGCTCAGACAAAACCTTTCGACAAGAGCATCACCCAACTCCTCACCCTATCCACGCCTATTGCACCACGTTTATTTTCGTCTCAAGTACCCAAGATTGTACTGTTGATCCAAAACAAGGGATGAAAGCTGTGATGGATAGATTTATTACAAGCGTAAGGCCTGGACACTGCTAGTGCCATATGCATATAATGCTACGAAAAGAGTTGGATGTCCACAGGTCATAGTTGTGACACTAACGGAAATGTGGAAGAGTTGAGGTGGTTTTCACCAACAAACAAAACACTCCAGAAGAGATATGAGAAATACCAGTGCTCAAAATAAACAACGACATAGAGGACAGCACGGAAAGTTCTTTCTGTATTGGTTTTCATATCGGTTGTAATTTGCAGTGTTGTGCTGGTTGGCGAATACAGTAAAGTTTCGTGAAATATAATATGCTTTAAACTCTATTGGGGTATTTCTTTTTCGATTTTATACAACAAATTATTATGGATTAATTTTCCTCCGGTCGTGGCAAGTTGAGGGAATATCTATAAGAAATTCGTTTCATCCATTGACTGGTATATTTTGATTTAAAAACTCGCCGTCTCTCTATATATCACAGCCATGATGTTCCATCCTGACAGCCACGGGATTAATACTAGATGATGGGATGCGCTGTTCGTATAAAGTATCTTACAAGTTAAAAACTGTGGCGTTTCCACTCGGCAGATATTCAGAATTCCGTTTCAAAACAAAGCGAGACATGTTTCTTGAGGCACTTTGTAAGTTTGCATTTCTTGACACTGACCAATCGAATTTGTTCTCCCATTTTCTGACAGAAAATAACGATTAATATCAGGTACCCACATTTATTGGACCAAGATGCTGGCACTATTGTATTAATGTTTCCGAACAAACATTACTTGATACCAAAGTTACGCTGAATGGGCGGCGAATGGGTCTAGATACACCTATATACCGCTGGTCCGAGATTTCATGAATAATAGATTGTGAAAGGAAGACCCAGTCGCGAAACGCAGAAATATCATATCCGTTTCACTGTTCTCGCGTTCATTTCCCGACGAAGGAGATCCACCGTGCTGTTGGGGAGACAAACGGAAAGAGAACCTCCACCGGATCGTGACACCGTCACGTTCCGATCGAAATTATCTGTCTGCTCTTTTTATCATAAAATCGTACACACCATCACCTTCCCCTCTGACCGAAACCCTACTCCATTCACTCAACTCCATACCTCTCATGGGAGATTTTAGTGTTCTGGGAAGGAACAAAGAAAGATAATTCGACGGGTGGCGATTCGGTGAAGCCCTCTATCTGCACGGGTCTTCAGTTTTTACATCATCGTTCGCACCTTGAACATCCAATCTCCATGCATTCCTATCCCAGTCATATCTCCTGCTGGTAATCATTTAGGTTCTTACGAGACTAAATTTGCTTCTCGGACTCGTATGACACACTTAATCGGTCTCATTTGGCTGATTGGGGATGCACACGTCCCAGTGTACCCAATTTGGAATACGATATTTGCAAATTGAATAAGACGTTCGGACGACCGTGCATCACGACAATTACAGTACAGTCGCCGTGGACTGGTCGTAATCCACGCGTGGGCAGTAATGTCCACGCATGTTTTTACCAGGTAAAAACAATCATCACCAGCAAAATTTTAATTAATGAAGCACCGGGTTGTACCCGGTGCTTCATTAATTAAATATTTGATGATTATTCCTGTAATTAGTGTTTGGAATCTAATGTAATTGCGCCCGTGAAATATTGCCCACCCATGGCAAGTGACCAGTCTACGGCATGCTTTGACGATGAAATTGGAATATTTCATAAGTCGGTACTTGAGTCATTACCGTCGGGACAAATTGGGTTTACACCCCACCCCCACAAGCCATCTTCGCGACACCCGTAGTCATCATACGAATGGTATTCGGCCTCTGCTTATTCTAAAACAATGCAAACATTTAAGTTGCAACAAGACTGTATAATGATAAAACAAATGATACAAGAAGATGAATTTGCAACCTAATTTCACTGGATCCACGGTCGAGGGTAATCGTTCGTGAAACTTAAAACTGGTCTCCAGAAATGTCAATTATTGTAATAACAACACACGAAATGCAAAACGGAAAATAGCAAAATGAAAAAAAGTTAATGAAAAGACAGTTTTCAGCGGGATCAAATGCTTCTGGTAATGGATGGCTTTCTGAAAGTTTAACTGATAATATGTCCTATAACCATGTGCGGTACCCACAGAAATCAGTATTTTGTTGGATTTTACTGGGATCTGGTCGCGCCCTCACTTCAACAGTGTGGGCCAAGATTTCGTAAATATAACATTGCGAAATCAAGATCGAATCGAGGAAAACAAACGAAAAATGCATCTGAAAGCGGATCCGGTAGCAACTCTCTGTCTGTTTTTGTAATCTCAGTACTGTATATAATTTGAATGAATGGCCTAATTCTAGCGTGAAAGTTCTCAAAAAAAAGAAAAGAAAACGGCACACAGCTTTTTTGTGTAAATCGTCTCTCTTAAAAATAATGAGCAGACAACTCAGCGAAACTCATGTGGTTTGTTCTGATACATTATGGGCAGGTTGTTGATGGGCGGATATGACTATCTGGATAGGGAGGAGCCGCATTCGCCACAGTGGCGGCGCATTGGAGGGGTATGTGGGGGTACTTACCCCTCCACTTTTTCGCCAAGCGTAGTAAAACAATATTATCATTTTAATTTTTGTTGTATTGAACGTTGCGGTGTAATGGTCGGTATGCTTAATCCCATATTCCCAAGTGCACTAAATCAGAGAAGTTTTGAAATTCTATTTGCCTCCCCCCCCCCCCCCCCCCCCCACAAACACGCTAGCTGCAAACAACAAACAAGAGTCGAGGGTCCAAATTGCAACAAGGCATGCCGCGTTTAAACGGACTGAAACATGGTGCTTTATAAAGAGTATTCGACGAATGCTAGAATCGAGAGCGTGCAAGGCATCCGTTTGGAATTCAGCCTACAGCAATTTTAAAAAATAAATAAAATTTAATATTTTAGAAAAATTCTCAAAGGAATAACTCAATGAAATCTTGCAAATATGAATATCATTGGAACCGGCTTGTTCAGCAGGTTCCAATGATATCCATATTCGCATGATTTTGTTGCAAAACAGTTGAAAAAAATTCTCAACTTAGGGAGAGGACCCCCACCCCCCCCCCCCCCCCCCCACCCGAAACCCATCCCATCTCGGCGCTGCACAATCCCCAACTGTACCCCCTCACTTTTGAAACTCTGGCGCCGCCACTGATTCGCCGTAACCCACGTCCGGTTTTCATTCGTGCTGAACTGATTGCCAAAATGATTCATATTACATATATTTTCTCAGATACAAAAACTTCCACGTATTTATTTTTTTGTTACCGAAGCATTGAACATCTTTTATTTTTCAATCTGAAGTCTTGAGAACTTTTTATTCTTCCAGAAGTCTTAAACATCTCTCCAGCATACCGGAACAAGTTACCAATTTGAAATTTGAAAACTAGGTACACAATTTTGAATATTTGGGTCGAACGTGGTCATTAACTCTTTTCCTGCTACGCCTATTTTCACCTTATATGGAATACCTATAATATATATTCCTATGTGAGGCTGTTTTATACACTTTTAACACGGTTATAACTCCATGTCCTAATTAATTGCTGGAAAGACTTCGCTGAACTCTTTCCAGCAATTAATCAGGTGATGGCGTTAGTCTGTGCATGCCAGAAAGTGCACAATACCATAATAAAATCATCGAATCGAGTCGCGATCGGGTTAAACGATAATGACTGCCAATGATTGCACGTTTTCTCTGACTGGGACATAAACTACATTTTCCAATTTCAAAACGATACTGAATCACATTCTTTTCCTCGACACAAAGCGGTCGCAATTATTGTTGCATTTATAGAACACTGCTGTAGCAAGCTAAACAAAAGCATTAACACTCGAAAATACTCGTGCATGGACATGCATTAATCGTAGCACTTGTAAAACACTTCACCCAGTTAATAACAATTCCTTTATTAAAACTGTCGTGTTTACGTTGATAAGGAACAATTTATACGCTCAGTGGCCCGTTCTCTGCTCTATCAATATTTCCCTTTAGCCAATTTTCTGTTGATTTTTACTTACGGCAAACAACGAGCAGTAATTTTCATAATTATCTCTAAAAGCGTTGACAGTGCAAAATACACTCACTGTTGGATTTTACATGTTGTTACAAATGTACATATATACTGCAGGCTACGGAAATAGGATGCTTACAGGGTGGAGGATATATTATATAGTATCTTAAATGTCGGGTCGAGTCCATTAGTCTAAACAATATTTTTATTTGGAAAAATAAAATCTTAACTATTTATTTATTTATTTATTTATTTATTTATTTATTTATTTATTTATTTATTTTTATTTGGAAAAATAAAATCTTAACTATTTATTTATTTATTTATTTATTTATTTATTTATTTAATTATTTATTTATTTACTGGGGTTTATCGACAATTTCGGCGGCCAAGGTCACCTCGTGTCGTACAGTATTGCGGGTGGAGGAACCCGGAGTACCCGGAAAGAACCACCGAGCAGAGGCGAGCAACTGTCAGACTCCTCAACATACTAACCCCACACAAGCAGGGTTAGACAAGTGCACCATCGACTTCCACTACGCACTCGTGTCCCCACGTGGGCAATCGGGGTTAAGTGCCTTGTCCAAGGACACAACGCAGTTACCCCAAAATATTAACTCTTACCTATACTGACAGTCTTAGATGAACAGTGCTATACAATACATAAAGAAATATTGAAAGTAAACGCAATAAAAGAACAGGATTGGACAGCAAGCTTAAGCTTTTGTAAGTCGCCTCCTGCGTTGTGGCGATATATACATAGTCTCACTACAAGACTCAGGCATGACCCAACATAATTTCTTATTAAGGGTAGAAAGACAAAATTAAACAACAGTCGAGTACATTCAGGCAAAGGATTTCGAATAGACTAGAACATCCAATCAAATAGCATGGATCTCTTCAAACTGTTAACAAAGGGTATCTAGTGTTTTTGAGTGGATACCGAAAATTATCTCATGAGTGACCGATACAAATGTTTATTTTTCGCGAGCGTTTGCGCGTGCGAAAATAACAATTTTTCTCAGTCACCAGTGAGATAATTTTCTGTATCCACGCAAAAACACTCATTTAAAAAAAAATTGCATTTAAATTATTTTTTTGAAAATATTTTCACAAAAGTTAAACAAATCCATATAATGTGGCCTCCTCACTGAAACGAACTCGTTCGAAAGAAAGGTCACATGATATAGTGTTGCTGAGATTTGTGAAAAGAAAGGAAAATTTTCAAATTCTCAATTCGAATTCTCAACTTGTAACTTACGAAGATCGATGAGATCGATTCGTCAGCGAAAGGATTAAGCTTACTGGCGGGGCGATCCTGGTTTGTGTGTTGTGTTATGTTGCAATAGTAATGGATACTGAAGTGGGTGTTACACACGCGGAGATCAGGAGCCAATACTATAAGACCATTACAATTGTATTTTCTAGAATTGTATTTTCTACCTATTAATATAACTGACTGAAAGGAATCATTAGCATTTCAAAAAATGTGGCAATTTGCCACCTGGCAAATTGCCACATCTTTGAAAATGCTAATGCTTCATTCAACCCATTTAAAATCATAACTAGAAAATACAATTCTAGAAAATACAATTCTAGAAAATACCATTGTAACAGTTTTATAGTATTGGCCCCAGGTCCGTATCTATAGCTCGAGATGGGTGGGTGTATACGGGTAACAGTGGTTAATTTATGGTGGAGAGAGAGATATCATTAACGTGAAAAGCAGACGACACTCGTGGATGACTTGAGAACCCAGGTGAGATCGCATATCTCACAACTTTACCCGAGTTATTCCCGTTCATTTCGTGCTATATTTTCTTTCCTATATTTGTCAATGACATAAAACTATAAAAAAGTAGATATTACGGCGATTATTCGCCAACGATAATTGTATTTGTATATTTATATAAACATTGCTCAAAATTATTCTCGTAATTCAGACACAAAACACATTGTTTGATATAGCCATTAGTGGAGAGTTGAGAGTTTCTTCAGGCCAACATCGACTCGTATCTGTACTGTTAGATCTCTTTTCTGGGTTCTTGCAGCACACTTGGATTCTGTAGGGAGAGCGCGGTAGCTTAGTGGTTACGTATTTGGACTTCAAACCGATGGATTAACGGTTCGATCCCCGCCAGTGATAACTGCGTTGTGTCCTTGGGCAGGGCACTTTATCCAGATTTTAATTTTAATGACTAGAGTTTTATACCACTGAGCAATCTCCCAACAAGTGTAGCAAGACAGAACATAATGGCGGGATGGGATGCACAGTTGTCGAAGACACATCGAAAGAGTGGATTTTTAGAATGGGGCTTCAGGAAGTCATGTTTTGTTCTATAGGACTTTTCGAGAGCAACATGGTATATTAAAAAGAGAGGAGATGGTGTGGGTTTTACCAGTGTATATTCCATATCTCCGATATGACTTATTTATTTATTCATTTATTGATGTTTAAGGTCACATATTCTGCACAATGGCTAACCATGACCGTGACAGTTTTACGGGTGGAGGAAGCCTGAGTACCCGGAGAGAACCACAGAGAAACGGCGAGCAACTGTCAGCTACCCATCATACCAACTCCACGCAAGCAGGGTTAGCATTGGTTGAAGATAGGTGCTCCATCGACGTGCAGTACGCCTTAGTACACAACGTCACCGTGCCCCCACGCGGGCAATGGGGGGGGGGGGGGGGGGGGGGTGGGAGTGTCTTGCCCAAGGACACAACGCAGTTGCCGCGGGTGGGATTCGAACCGAGGTCCTTTCGGCTTGCAGCCTGCACCTCTACCAACTGAGCCATCGCGCTCCCCTTCGATGTGACTGATAGGGATATGTTGACATTTTTTTTCAACAATGTTAACAAACAATAATTAAATTAATAATTCTGATATATACATCTCCCAAGCCGAAGTATGAAGGTGGATTGCACTGGCGAAGCGTTTTCAAATGTGTTTTCATTTAAAATGAATTATGATAATGCCTGCATATTGAGATATTAGCATACTATCGAATCGCTAACATTTTACTCAACGAATATGCCACACACGCCCAAGTAATTTACAACTTAAGCGCTTCAAAAAGCGGACATCCTCTTTGACCGCGTTCCAACGAAGGGTCACACAATATGGTTTTATTGATTGATTTATTTTTTTTTTAAATTAAAAAAAAAAAAACAATAATTAAAATAATACATTTTGATATATTAAACCGATCTTACCGTGTGAAATATCTGTAGAAAATATCTGTGTTGGAAAGTATGCCCCCACACCCACCCCCACCCCGCACCCCCACCCCACCCAACCATCTTCCCACTGCACAAATGCTCCTGTCGTTGTTTTACAGACTTTCAGTGGATTTCAGGCGTAAAAAAAATGAACACTCTCTCAGTTAGTGGTTCTACATTTCCGACCCATGATATTAGATATCCAAATTGTGGCCAGTGATGTAGTGGTGAATCTCAAAAGCGGATAGACAATTCGATCTGTCTTTCTTTTTCGTTTTGTTTCTTTTTTTATTAGGGTTTAACGACACATTAACAGCCAGGGTCATATCATGTCGGTCACAGTTTTACGGGTGGACGAAGCCGGAGAACCGGGAGAGAACCACCGAGCAACGACGAGCAGCTGGCAGCTCCACAACATCGTTACTCTGACGTCTGCACCGCGGCACAGGCAGGGTTAGATTGGCTGAAGACATGCGCACCGTCGACGTGCAGTACGCCTTAATACACAGCGTCATCGTGCCCCCATGTAGGCAATCGGGGTTAAGTGCCTCGCTCAAGGACACATCGCGGGACCTGAAATGGTCACCCATCCAACTACTAACCGCGCTCGACGTTGCCTTACTTCGGCGATCTGACGAGAACTGGTTACCGCGACGCCACCGTGCCCCCTCGATCTGTCTTGATTTCGATTCTTTAAGAAATTTCGATTGAGTGGTGAATAAGCGCATCGCAACGCGGTCGCGGGAGATGACCACTTTTTTGGTAACAGTATTATACAACACCGTTTTTCGTCAGCTCCCTGCCCAACAAAATGTATCTTAGGGCCCTGCGAAGCATATATTTTCGATTCGAATCACATCTCGAATCGAATCGAATCGAATTTATTATTAGAAATCGAATCGACCCGCAAATCGAATACACTGTAAAATATTACCGTAATTCTACGGTAAACTACTGTCAGATGACTGTCAAATACAACGGTCTCGACGCCGTTAATTAATTTTAACAGTGTTGCCATACAAAACCCCACAAATTTTATCCAATGAACGTATTTCTCCCGTCACGCTATCCAATTACGTCGCAAGGCGGTACAAATGGTGAATTATGGGATCGACCTTGCCGTTTGCTACTCTGGAAGTCGCCATTTCCAAGATGGAAGCCCGATGCTTTTTGAAGACGAACAACGACGTATTACAATCAGTTTGTAAGTTTATGGCCACGTGAATCATGTCCATTGCAGTCTTGGACATGAAAATCAAACAACGTAAATTTTTTATGCATATAATTGTTTCGGTAATCATGCAGAATAGCAGACTGTTTGTACTACGTCACGGATATTCGATGGATCTTATGGCTTGTGGCCACGGATCTCCGCTAAGGCTGACAAACCCGTAAACTTTTATTGGTCCAAGGTAAAATGTGGTTAATGGTAGCTGGAATTAAATTACGGTCAAAATGACCGGTTGCAGTGTTCCATATTGACCGTAATTATTATGATGATAATATTTACGGGAAAATAAGGCAAATAATGGTTAACATTTTTTTACGGTCATATGTCCGGCAGCTAGTTTCCAGGCATATGACCGTACAAATAACGGCAAACCGTGAAAAAAAAATTACGGGAATATACGGCAAATGTCAGTGATTTTTTTTACGGTTTGCTGTAACTCTTACGGTCATATGCCTGGAAACTAGCTGCCGGTTATATGACGGTAAAAAATTACGGTAATTTTTTACAGTGCACAGGTGTCTTGAAGTCCCGATTGATTAAATATTCAAGTACATCATCAAGGCATGCCTTCGTCGAAGGCATGCCTTGATGATGTAGTTGGAATATTACCCAGTAACGATTTTTGTTCAAAAACAAAAACAGGTGCGAGGATTCTATACTGGGCACTGCGCCGGGCTAGCCAGTAGCAACCGTGAACTAATCGTCGATATTGTTTGGGAACTTTACATTTGCTCAACAGTGGCAGTGACAACTAAAACTGAATTAGCAAGGATTGTGACATGGGTACAGATAGTTTTTATGTTAATATAGTGGAAATTATACCCAGTCTTTATTTTCAGCATCATTTATGTGCAGATTCTATCTCAACTATACGATTTGGACTCCCGCGTTGTGTCCTGGGGCAAGGCACTTCACCCCGATTGTCCACACGGGGGCACGATGACGCCGTGTACTAAGGCGTACTGCGCGTCGATGGTGTGCATGTCTTCAACCATTCTAACCCTGCCTGTGCTGCAGTGCGGAGTTACGATGTTGGGGAGCTGGCAGCTGCTCGTCGTTGCTCGGTGGTTCTCTCCGGGTATTCCGGCTTCCTCCACCCGCAAAACTTTCACGGTCATGGTTAGCCATTGTGCAAAAGTATATGACCTTAAACACCAATAAATAAATAAATATATCTCAACTATACGTTTTGTGATACGACTAAGATGACTGATACCAAGCGAAATTATAGTGAAAAAGATTCGAATGAAAACGAATCGGAAAGCCGATTTCGAATCGAACGGAATACCAACTTAAAAATCGCGATTCGAATCCCGAAGTTTCACAGAGCCCTGATGTGTCTGCAAGAATATTTAGTGGGCGCGCCACTGAATTCATATCATTACCCCACGCTTCCGACACACCTCCCTAGTAGGGAGTCCCTACCCAACCTCGGGAATTAATGCGCCTTGTGGAAATACTGAATCGAGAAATCGAAAGGCTGCACACAATAGCAGATATTTCGGATATTGTCTTCTTGATATCCGCAATGTCATTTTAATGACTGCAGTCAGATATTGAGCGGTTTAACAAAATTATTTCATTTCTGAAATTCCATGTCATAGCTTGTTAACAGATGATTGATTGCAAACGGATAAAATACGCTATAGTTGAAAAAAAAATATCGATTTGTCAGCAAAACTGTTTTATTCGTGTAACATGTAATATTGGAAACCTATTGGGAACATTTTGTTGGAAGAATGTGTTTCTACACAAGGAAATATAAGTCATTTGACAACAACTTTACAGCTAACTGAAACTTTCCAGTGCATCGAGCAAGGGTGCCGGAAGAACCTCAGGGCAGGGTGGCCAGAACCCGGAAAAATTACATTTACTCGCATTAGCAGCCATGCTATGACATGCCGAAGCATGCATGCCTCGAAGGCCCGTGATGGGGGAGTTTGAGGGGAGGTACCCCCTCCTATCGGGAGGGAGGCACCTCCTCACAAACTCTCCCATTGAATTTTGAAAGCTCCGTGAACGAATTTGGGGAGTATTTTTAGCTTTACTTCGAGAATAAATTGAGTCACGAACCTGGGAAGGCATTGTCTGCCCTCTCTTGCACCCGTCGTGGTCTGAAGGCAGGGAGGGCAGCTGCCCCGTGCTTCCGGCGTCCTTGGCGTGGAGGGCGTATTTCCACTACACTTTTCATTGTGGCGTTTCCACCCAGAACATTAGCCACAAGCCTATGGAAAAAGCAATGATATTATTTTATCACACCGGAGGAAAATATATCTGAGCCAGACAAAAGACTTGCCGAGTTCTGGCGAAAATCTCTTTTACGGACGATGAGATTTTCATGTCCTATAACCAAAAGCAATCGTGGACAGTTTTTTTTTTTTGTTTTTGTTTTTTTTTTGTTTTTTTTTTTTGTTTCTTTTTGCTTGGCGACTTGTCTGTACTAAATATATACAGAAGAGCCCGTTTTAAAAAATCCACAAAAACGTTCTGCTAATTTAGTTTCATTTCTTTGTTTATTGATGATTAACGATACTTTAAACATCCAGGGTCATATCGTATCGAACAGTTTACGGGTCGGGGAAACCAGGAGTTCCCTGCGAAAACCATCTTGCAGTAACGTGAAATTACAAAACTCTTCAGCTCACGAACTCTGCATAAGCACAATTAGGAGCAGACAACGGCGTTACAGCTGCTGGTCAGGATCTAATCGTCTACTTTCGATTTAAGTCCAATGCTCTTACCACCGGACCACGGTGCCCCTACTGTTGTAACTGAAATAATCTCGCAAAAAAATACTAGCGTAGGAAAGATGACCAATTTGGGCTTGTAAACCTGATTTGCTCGACTGTGATACAGTACAGTCGTCTCGGACTTGTTGTAATCCAGGCGTGGACAATGATGTCCATGATTACGTGTTCCAAGTAATAAAAATCATCATCAGCAAAAATTTAATGAATGAAGCACTGGGTTGACATATTGCTCCCCCCCCCCCAAGCCCCGTGGAAAGTGACCAGTCCACGGAGGCCTTACTGTAATTCATGTCTTGACTTACAGTTAAAACTAGAAGTCCTGTCATGAAATGCGCACAAATAGCACGCTGATATGCGCGTTAATGTATACGTTATGGCCCAAGTAAAGCTATCGAATTCTGTACCTATGGCCTGTGCACAAGCAATGTTTCAGCCAATGGGCCTCCGGGTAACCCGGAGGTCCATTGGCAGAAACATTGCATGTGTTTGCTATGAGTAATCAGGAGAACCTGCCGTGCTTTGGAAGCCATTCGATATTGCAATTGCGCGCAATTCCAACGTCCAATTAAGCCTAGATAAGCGCACTATTCGTGACAGGACTTCTAGTTTTAACTGTATAATATGCAAACTACATCATCAAGGCATAGTTTCCTTCTGAGGCATGCTTTGATGAGGTAGTAGAAATTTTAGGTAGGATAAAAATTTAAAAACTTTTGACTTCTAGAAATTTATTTGTAGATACATAAAATACACATGTAGTGGTTGTGATGCAACGTATTTAATTAACATGTACAGTACAGTCGCCGTGGACTGATAGTAATCCACGAGTGAGCAGTGATGTCCACGCATGCGTTTACCAGGTAATAAAAATCGTCAGCAGCAAAATTTTATTTAATGAAGTTGTACCCGGTGCTTCATTAATTAATTTTTTATGATTATTCCTATAATTAGTGTTTGGAACCTACCATTATTGCGTCCGTGGAAATATTGCCCATCCGTCGTAAGTGACCAGTCCACGGCGGCCGTACTGTATTCTGAACTCCAAATTAGGCATGCTGGACCTCCAACTGTCAGAAACGTGTACCACAACTGTCCATTTGTATGACAGAGTCCAGATATAAAATTTAGTATTGTATAAGAAATACATGATACTTAGCGAATTGATATAAAAAAATGCCCCGGGTGAGACAATTATTGAAGGGTGGTGGGGGGGGGGGGGGTTAGGTCATACTCCTCTTCGCTACGTCACAGATCGTATTGGTCATCAACAGTTCTTAATCACATATTTTGAAAAAGCGACGAAAAGTTGTAATATACACGGAGGACAGAACTTTGGAATTTCCTGGAAAAGATGGACGTGGTGAATAAAAAAACAGGATCAATGTGTTGAAACGATCAGTAAAATGTCGACGTGAACCACGAGGAACCTCATAAAGTTTACGTTTACATGGCGTGATTTTGCGCTACACGGACTGCTGATATGTGGCAGGGTAACTGAAATTAGAGGTCGGGGTCACCCCTACAGATCGCATTGGTATAAGGCCAGAGTGGAAGCCATGGACGTGATGAGAACGTTATTTGACGCCACGAAAACTTAGGTACGAAGATCTGAAACGGAGAGCAGATTTACGAATAACGGTGACGTGATTTGTCAATGCAGACAAAAAAGCAACGGAGGAAAAAATTTGTCCATCAATTCACGACGGTCGATAAAAGACCATTGTGTGAACGCAAAAGTCGTCTCTTTCTTCGTAAGATCGCGATCTGGTCTAAACACTCTTAACACCGACAGGTCGAGACTTCGTAAAAGAAATATTGGGAAATCAGGACCGAAACAAGAAAAGCAAAAAATAGCATCGGCAATTCCATGATATCGTATTTATTTTGCCACTGATTCTACGGGGCAGAAAGGCGAGCAGATAATTTCCCCTAGTTCGCGGCCCAGTCACCGTCTCGTCAAAATTATTTGTCCTTTTTTACAGGGGCGGACTAGGCCAAAAAAGTTACCGGAAAATGCAAAAAGGAGTCCGGACCTGGGGAAATGTTTTTGATTTTTCAAACCGTAAGAACGCTGCTGCCATGCATCTGTGTGGTCAATGGCAGTCCATATAGAGAACATTCGGTGGCATTTTTGTACCATCTTCATCAATCATTCGGCAAAAAAAATGGTTGCATGCAAGGTCTCGGACCCATCGCATCTACCATAGTTCGGCCCAGTGGGAGAAAAGTTGGATTTTTCGAACTGAAGGAACCCCGTTTACCTACATCTGAACGACCAAAGGTAGCTGTGGATGCTGGTATATCGAAATGTAATCTATGTGGACTGCCAATGGCAGTCCACATAGAGAGCATTTCGATATACCGCCAGTCGATGCAATCAGTTCCATTTCGCTTTTCTGACCATTTTCACGTAATTTGATGTACCAACAAGTGTTGGGCTGCATCGGTTTGGGGGGTCCAACGGTGCCCCCAGTGGGGGTGGAGGCACTGGGAATTCTCCCAGTGCACCATACGGCTAGTCCGCCTCTGGTTTTTACAATCAAAAACCTGTTCCAACATCAAAGATGCACGACAAAATGAATTCCATGCACCTCGTTCATAGTATTTTGCCGGTAAAGCTGCTTTTAACTCTGAAACTCAGTGTACTGAATGTTCACCTTTACCAATACATGACTCTTTTAACATAATTTAACAACAAAAATCGTAACGTTGTGAGTTGGTTTCGGAAGTGGAACTGAATTGATCTTCTATTATTCTTTCATTACTCATTACCCAACGCAGACGATTACAAAATTTATTATTCTAAATATCATTTTTTAAACTGTTTCAAAAAATTTCAACACAACCATATCATGTGACCCCTCTTTGGAACGAGCTTGACGTGGGGTCACATGATATGGTTTTGTTGAAAGTTTTCGAAAAATAATATTTTTTCAACTGCTGAATTTGCATATTACGCGGGCGGATGCGGGCGATTCGTTGGGTAAAGTGTTAACTGCCTAAAGCGAATAACAGACATTTGCTGAAACCATTTCCTGAATAACTAAATATTTTCATTTTTTGTCTCGAAAGCATAGCCTATTACTCCTAATAGGGATAAATAACTCGTTCCAGTCAGGCTCATAGGCTATGTTTTTTCGGCAAAAATTGAAAAAGAATAATAGAATTTGGCTGATCATTTTTTGTGAACAGCACAGGGCAGCTTTAGTCGTTACGATAACTGAAATGTTCAGTTTTGTGACAAAAAGAATCTCAAATTCGTTATAGTTGACATGAAATCGCCACTCAATAGAGATTCTCTGTTTAAGCAAAAGAGAAATAGTGTAAGTAGCGGGGGAGGAATTCGTCACATACAGGTGAATTGTGCACTTGGTGATACCTTCTTGAAATTTGGCACACTGTTAGTGTAGGCTATGAGGTTCTCAAAAACGATCGGCTACAAGTTGACACCGACCGGTGGCGACCAGTAGCGGCACAATCCAAAATGGCCGCCAGCGGCTGAAGGGAACCTCCTTTTCGACGGTCTACCGACTATACATCCGATTGTAAGGGCGCGAAAGTGAACTCTGATCCACGCACGTGTTGGAAACAGACGTGGGAGATGATGTAGAATAAAACGAGATTCTCTATACGGACGCATCAATTTCTTGGAACTTGAAAAGAGCGTTGTTTCTCCGGGATCAGCGTCATTCAGACAAACCTGAATGACGCTGATCCCGGAGAAACAACGCTCTTTATGAAGCAGTCTCTTTGCCATACAATCTCTTGTTTGGCGTAATTCCGCAAGCAATTCTGATTTGTCTGTCGAAATTAATTCGAGAACGCGATTGTTCACAAAAATCATTCACAGAATGAGTGAGAATCCTCTTCGTGTACGGACTAGTACTGACTGGGAACGTTGTTGCTTTTGCCAGCAAGACAGTTCCAAGAAATTGATGCGTCCGTATAGAGAATCTCGTTTTCATGACGCCTATAAAGCTATTGAGGAAGACATAACGCGCTTCCTAGATAATGGCGTTGAGCTTCCATATAATTTGACCATTGATTGTTTGATGAGAGAGAGTGATGAGTGTATGTCGATGTCACTGTTGACGAATAAGGCAATATATCATAAGACATGCCGTGACAGTATTCGGACTCACATCGTACAGCGCGTGCTACACAAGCGAGAGCGAAATGAGGCAGTGGCATCCTGCTCCACGCTGAGTCCTAAAAGAACACGGACAAGTTTTGAATCTGGCTGTGACAGGAAACTGCCCCAGTGTGTTTATTGTCACAAACGCGAAGGTGACAGCAGTGAGCCTATTTGCAGATCAATGTCTGATAACAATAAACTCAAAATTATGGCAAAGGAAGCCGAGAACTGGGTTGTTTTTTCTCGGGTCAATGCAGCATTTGATTCCGCTGCTAGTGATCTTTACTATCACAAAACCTGTTATTGTAAGCTTGCCAATGAAGCACGAGCGGCTAAATCTAAAAAGTCGAAGAACGCCGAACATTCCGCGTCAGGCCTGCCCTATGACCCTCTCGTTATGGCAGAGCTCATAACATTTGTTGAACACAACGATTCCGCGATGAAGCTTGTCGATCTCAAGAATCTGTACAGTCGGAGGTTGAAGCAAGTCGGTTCTGATTGGCTTAGTGAAGAAATACATTCCACTCGATTCAAAGAACATTTGTTGCAGAAATTGGGCGATGGCTGGGACGCCTTCACACAGGGTAGAGATGTGTTTATTTCAAGTAGGTTTCGAGTTGGCTCCTTGTTGTCCGAATCTTTAACTCGTATAGTGTCTGAGGAAGAGGCAAAAAAGATAGTTGATGTGGGTCTTCTTCTGCGTAAACACATACTCATATCTCAAGCTCCTTTCACGGGATCATTTTCATCTTATTGCTTGAGCGAGCCTGTACCCAACTCACTCCTGACTCTTCTTAGAGTTCTACTTGAGGGCACATGTAGTATACAGAACTTAGGCGATGATGAGACTGTTAATGCCAAGACTCGAGTGGCTTGTACTATTTCACAGATGTTGATCAGCAATTCAGCGAAACGCTCCGAACATGCACAAAATGTTCACCAGAGACGTGACAGAGAAACTCCAATGCCTCTTTATGTGGGTTTGAAGTTGCATGCCCATGATCGTATGAAAAATCTTATCAGAGATTTTCATCAAATGGGACTCTCTGTCTCTTATGATCGCGTAATGGATGTTCGCAGGAGTTTCGCGAGAGCTGTTTCACTGCGGTTCAAGAACGAAGGTGTTGTAGTCCCAGCTAACTGCAAACGTAATGTTTTCTCGATAGGAACCACTGATAACATTGATGTATCTGGTAGATCTGATATGCATGGTACGTCCATCACACTCATTGGTCAACTGAGCAGGGACAATGTGGGTACTGATCCCCCACCACTGAGTTTAGATGTTCCAGAAGACACACAAATTGAACTCCCAGACGACTATGCATTTGTTCCTTTCGTTGAAGACTTTGGTGGGGACATCAGGCTTGAATCTCCAGATGAATGTAATGTACGGCCCAATGAATATGCAGATTTGAACGTGGGAGAGAATGACTGGTTGTCTCATGTGTCACAGATCAGCAATAAAGGGAAGGTTGATGGCAGCTGGCAGCTTGATGAAGTCCCTGTGACCTTTTCAGGCTTCTTTTCAAAACATGAAGATCAAGACAATGTCAAACCTCGTGCAGTTATTGGGGTATTCCCTGTTTTCAGTGAGCAGAAAGCGGACTCACTCAGTATGCAGAAGCATGCTATGTATGTGGTCAGGGAAGCTACTGCTTTCGTAAACCCCGGCCAGATACCTGTCATTGAAGGTGACTGTCCGTTGTATGCCAGGCAGAAAAAATGTCAATGGCTGTTCCCAGAGGAGATAGGTGAGGATCGAATGGTGTGTATGATTGGATTCCTGCATCTTGAAATGTGCACCCAAGAAGCTGGTGGTAAGCTTATGGGTGGTTCTGGTTGGGAGCGAATGTTTCACCTCGCAAAGATATTCACACCCGGTGTAGCATCATCCCTACTTGGTGGGAAACATGTCAAGAGGACGCGACAGGCATATCTTCTCACTCTAGCTTGGCTTGAGATCCTCAGAAAGAATGCTTATGAGATTTACTGTCAGCAGACTGGGCCCCATGAGTCATTTGAAATGTGGGAACAGAGGATTCTTTCACAATCTCCAACTGCGCGCTATTGGGGTGAAATCGTTCGGAACTTTCTCTTGACAAGCTGTCAATTCGTTCGGAACCAACGAATCGGTAACTGGCCTGGTACACTGTGTTCTATCGATGAGTTGTGCAGTTACTTTTTTGCCCTAGGACATACAAATTATTGTCGGTGGGTCCCCGTATTTCTGAGAGACATGTCTCAGCTACCCAGGCGGCATCCTTCAATCCACAACAAATTCATGGAAGGCCATTTTGTGGTCCAGCGTAGTGAGAGGAAGTTCAGTATGATGGGTTTAGATCAGAGCCAAGAACATAGTATCCAACTACTCAAAGAAGACAGTGGTCCAAAAGGTCTCTATGGCCAGGCTGAAGAGAAAGTCGTTATTGAGCTTTCAAGGTCAGAAGTTCTGCGTGTTATAGATGAGTATGAATATGCAAGTTTCCACACAACATCATCAGATAACACGGAACACCCGGAAAGTTCGGTATCAGAGCAGAAAAAATTTCTGAATCAATTGAAATCTCTCCTCGATCTGGTGAATCAGGGACTCATTATCAACCCTTATGATGAAACTAGTGGTCAGCTGGTGACATTAGATACTGGTGAATATATGGACCCCGAAGTTAGTAAGAGTTTACGGTCATTACCCGAAAGGGGCAAGCATTTATATTCCACTTTCTTGAAGGAAAGGCTTGTGGAATGCACCGTACCCCTGAATGATGTTATTCCCAAGGCAAATATATATACCTTCCTTAACCCACCCCCAGCCAACCTGGACAAAGGCCGAGACAAACTCATGTCAAGTAAAGCAACTGCCGCAATAGTTACCCAGATGTTCGTTTCACTGCAAGCCCGGCCTGATTCAAACATGGATGAGTTTTTCATGCACGAGAATGCACGTGATCCGCCAGCATTATCCGATAGAGGTAAGCTACGGAGTGGGACAAAATCTCAAATTCTCAATTGTTTACCAGCTATTCCTGCACAAGGGAAGAATTCAGCAGCTAGACAAGCTTCAGTTGTCATCTTGGATATGCCTGCTGTAGTCCATGTAATCAAACCACAGAAAGCGGATCTGTTTGGAGAATATGCTCGATTGCAATTATTGCCATACATCGAATCTCTGATTAACACGAACACCACAAGGGTTGATGCGATCTATGACTGTTACCCCGAAGGCAGTTTGAAGAATCAGACGCGAGCAAAACGCCTCGGTGAGACAGCAGTTAGGTTGATACGGGTGTCCGAGAACGTCCCTTTACCTAAAGGGAAGAATTGGCAGGCATTCTTGAAAGTTAGTGAGAATAAAGACGAATTTTTCAAGTTCCTGTCTGCTGAACTGCTGAAATTAACATCAACATCCGAGTACCAGTTGTTAACGACATCAGGAGAATATGTACTATGCAATAAGGATGTTAGCTTATGTGACATATCTCCATCGAACCACGAGGAAGCAGACACGCGCATGATGCTTCATCTCAACCATGCAGTCTCACAAGGTCACAAAATAGCTTTTCTTCGCACGGTTGATTCTGATGTCGTCATTCTGTCTTTGCACCATTTCGCAACATTCCGTGACCTTGGACTCAGTGAGCTGTGGATTGGGTTTGGAATTGGAAAGGCATATAAAGATATGCAAATTCATGAGATAGCTTCACAACTTGGACCTGATTACTGTAAGGCCCTGACTTTCTTCCACGCCTTCACAGGTTGTGATGTAACATCCAGCATGCTCGGCATTGGGAAGAAGACAGGATGGAATGCATGGATGAATTTTCCCGCATCAACTGAAATGATGATAGAATTGACTGAGAATCCGCAAGTCTTTTCAGAGGATTCCCCTCATATGCAGCATATCGAAAAACTCACCATACAGATGTACAGTAACAGTTGTGTCAGTACACGTGTCAATGATGCGAGACGGCATATGTTCACACATGGCCTTAAGTCTATGGAAAACATCCCGCCCACCAAAGCAGCTCTGTATCAACATGTAAAAAGGGTAATTCTTGTGTCATCTTTCATTTGGCATCGTGCTCTGCAGAAACACTTATGTGTGCCAGACCCATCACAGTACGGATGGGAGTGGAATCCACGTCTCAATATTCTGGTCCCATTTTGGACTCACCTAGGAGACGCAAGTGCTGCATGTGCACTGATGCTCCACTGTAGTTGTGCCAAGGCCTGCAAGGGCAATTGCAAATGCTTGAAAGCTGGATTAAGGTGCACACCTTTGTGTAAGTGTGAAGGTGGCTGTTGTAACAATATTGAGTAGTATACTGTCATGTTAGGACCAGTCATCTCCTATTCTGGTATTTTTTTTTCCATTTTCGGCCAGTTAACACATGTCATGTTTCTAGTTGAGTTGATTTTGCTAACAAATGTTCATCCCATGTGGCTTGCTACATTGTCCGGGGTATAGGAATACAGTTTTAGATTTCGGAAAATAGTCTGTTATTTACTGCACAAGACGGTGTTAATTCATGCATAGCATGATACAATATCCCCAACTATTTTGCCTCTGTACAACAGTTGATACCTTCGTTCACCCGTGTGTTCATCTATGGTATCCTTGTCTTTCTCTGGCCATAGGCCACATGTGACTAGTCAGTTCCTACTCCATAGCAAATCAACTTGGAAATCCTTCATCTTGTAGCGCACTCATGTCTCAATGAATCCATACCTGAGTTGATCTAATAAATCTAACGTAAGGTATCAAATTGCCATACCGGATCATATTTCGATAAGTTATTCGCTAAAACATTTCGACCACTCATCGACATCAAAGGTCATGTTTTGGCTCCCAGTGGTGGCTATATCTCTATATCCCTGGTAAAGTAGCATACCATGAGGGATGGGCATTAAGTGTCGGCAACATTAATCCTGACTTGGAACACACCACATCTTAACTGGCCGAAAATGAAGAATACTACTTGTAGTCAAAAAATATTCCTGTACCTCGAATGACTGCAAACATACACTCACCCCTTCTAGTCCCATTTTGCCAATGTTCTATACTGGCAAGATAACATTGTATAATTAACAACGGGAACTAATGCATCCCGAGTTCATTCCAGCACTGCCCTTGCTGGCAGACGTGTCGCTATGGTGTTGAGATTGAACCAGAACTCCTCTAGAAATTTGATAGTTTTATTTTCTTAGAAAATAAATCTATCGAAAATGCCGGAAGTTGAGAATAGACTGTCACTTTAATTGGATTATCAAATGTCCAAGTATCCCCACTGCTGCATACTATCGAGTACCCTTGTTCATGTGTTGACAGGAATCTCTCATACCATGTTCATTTGACCATTGCATTCCCGAGAAACATTCAACACTAATTTATCTACGGACGGACGATCATACTGACAGTCAGACACACAGACGCACACATCGACGGAAATTCTGATCCCATTATCCATTAATCTTCCCCCCAACTTGTTCCAAGGGCTTCACTCCATCATTCACATCAATTACAGCACATGTATGGTGTTAGGTTTGGAGCTTCAGTTGTGCGATCGGCGAAAATAGCTTTTTTTCGATCCGCTTGGCGGCCATTTTGGATTTCGCTGCTAGTGGTGGCTAGAGGATGGTGCCAACTTGTAGCCGATCGATTTTGAAATCTCTGATGCCTACCCTTACATCATGCCAAATTTCAGGAAGGTATCACCAAGTGCACAATTCTAGCGAATTCCTCCCCCGATGTCCCAGTTGAATCGATTTTTTCCTGAACAGTGCAATGTCGGCTTCGGAAGCACAATATGTATCCCTTCATGAACACTCTGTACATGTTATTGTTCAAATGCCAAAACAGGATCGCACGCTATAAACTCACTGACAACAGATATGAGACTGGAAAAGTGTGACTAACATCAGTGTCAGTACCCAACCCCTCAGATTTCTTCTTATTTTTGTATCGGCCATTAGCACCTTTTTTTATTCATGGATCGCGTTTCCATTTGATAACCATTCCATTGTAATGAATAGGTTACTTGGGAAACAACTTCGAATATAATTCATTCATTCATTCATTCATTCATTCATTCATTCATTCATTCCATTCATTCATTCATTCATTCATTCATTCATTCATTCATTCATTCATTCATTAAATAGCTAACTAACTAGTTCGGTGTTTTGGGCTACATGGCAACAAATAACCAATTGCAATTAATTAATAAATTAATTAATTAATTAATTAATTAATTAATTAATTAATTAATTACACGGGAACATTAAGCAGACCTGTGATGGAGCACCACGTTCTGTTGATTTGAAGAAGCAACCTTTTTCTCATTTTATTGACCAGAAGAGACTGTGCTGATTTTCTTTTTGCTTATTCTATCTCCAGTATCACTAGAAGGTGTACCCAACTGATACTGGTACAGAAACATACGAACCAACAGAGTTGATTGATTTCTGTTAGTTAAGAAACTCCTTAAGATGATTCATTGAGTCAGAACTGTCGACATAATTACCGATAGGGGGATATTAAAATTGCCCTGCAACGAACCTACAATATCAACTGCGCGTATCAATATCTGACCCATTTTTAACGTCCTCTCCTCATTAAAATCAATTCAAAAACAAATATCTTCTGTGAATGTCAATAAAAAAATATCGCAATTATACAGATAAAATTACGTCTGTCTAAAAGAAGTATACATTCTTGACATATCCGAAGTACCCATACCACAAATGGAAAACAAACTAATCCGACTCGCTTTTTACCCTCTACTCAACGCAGACGATATCACAATTAATTATTTTAAATATAATTGTTTTAAATTTTTCAAATAAAATTCAACAAAACCATATCATGTGACCCCTCATTGGAACGAGCTCAATGAGCTCGTTCCAATGAGGGGTCACATGATATTGTTTTGTTGAAATATTTTGAAAAATTTAATTTTTTCAACTGCTCAATTTGCATATTATGCAGGCGGATGCGGGCGATTCGTTAGGTAAAGGGTTAACAAGAGGAAATCCAAGTGTGAGAGAGCAACATTTTAGTTTTACGCCTATTTGACGAGTGTATATTTGGGGTTTGGGAAAGCAGTGTTCCATTCTAAACAGACGTAAATCGTCATTTTAACAGAAACACGAAAACATAAAAAAAAGTCTGCAACGAGCCTGTGCCAGAATCGGTTATCGAAATTCGGTCGGTGCTGTCATCGTGAAAAACATTTCGGTTCTTGTCGACAACTTATATTTAATAAATGACGGCTACGAGTAGCACCCCTGCATAGCTTGCTCGTTAATTCTGATTTGTTAGAAAACGAGTGTCTCAACTTTTCCAAATTCATATCACACCTGTCTCAATCGAGGCTCGGATTACTTTTACAGGTAGAGTGCTGGAAGCCAATATCCCGGCGTTATTCTGAAGTTCAGGTGGTACATCCTAAATGCTTCATATTCTGTGGATGTGTTTCTCATTATCTCCGACATGAATTTATTTAGGATGCGTGGAACTGCCTTGTCACAATTTGTGGAACAATGCATAGGCACTCTATAATTGTAACAAAGCAAAGACAGCCAAGCAAATTCTGACGACCTAAAATAATTTAGCACTTTACAAGCTAGGGACATGCCCAGGTTTTCCCGACGACAATTTTACAAAGCGAAATAAAATTTCGACGGCCTTTGCGCCGAACACTCTGGGTAAATATTTCCTTCGTATTCTATTTGAATACTCCTTACTACTCGGTAAGATAAATGGTGTACCTAAAGGCGATTTGCAAAGAAATTTAATTTAGACCTTCGTGTCGTGTAAGATATTACTACGAGGTGTTTTTTTCCAAATTCAGAAATTATATTTTATTGTTTTTGTTTATTTTGTTAATACCTTCTGCGGTGAGAGATCTTCGATTTTTGTTAGTGGCATAATCGACACCAGGAGGCTTTCGTCTAGATCTTGGTTCGAACGTAGGTCCTGCCACCTATCAACGTTCTACCTTTTGGGACTATTCTTGTTCCGGAAGGGGTCAATGATCTGACTAATTGAAAGTGATCAACAATAGCTTACTGAAAGATAATTTATTTAGGCCAAACAAAATTAAATAATTCATTCCCCGGCATTTTTTTTTAAAACCGAATGAGGAAGGGTGGTTTTTATTTTTATTTTTTGTTCGTGATGGAATGGTCGCCGATGCCTAAAATCAAATTGTGAGAGTCTAAAATTAAATACTGGAGATTCCATATTGGTTTTATTGTAACCGTACCAAAGAACACAAAATCAGTATAGAACAACTAAAATGGAGATGAAATATGATAAGGAGATTTTTAACTGATTGAGTGCTGGAAGCCACAATCAGACCTTTCAAAAAATGAGGATACCAGTGCAAAAGTAACATTTTCCTTATCCATGTTTCGTATTCAGTTAAACGTAAATAATAGTTTGTTTATACAAATCTGTTCTATTGCAAATTATTGGAGAGTGCCTATTGGCACTCTCCAATAATTTGTAATAGAACACTTTTTGGTGAACAAATTCTGCCCACCAAAAATAAACTAGTCCCCAGCAAGTTAAATAAACATTTATTTTGTATACATATGAGAATCATGTCGCATTTCGCGAAGAAAATAACAATATTGTATCAATGTTTACGACATAGCGCATCGCAAATCGCGATATGATACCGATAAAATCACATGGTAGTTTTGTACATTTTGAATTTTGCCTCCGAAATAAAAATGACGAACGCGGGCCGAAAAAAAAGAATGCGCCGGTGCCTGGGAATTCGTAACGAGGCGCCTTGACTATTTCAACTCGTTACTCTTCTTCTGTAAGAAATCCCCCATACACAATCCTCAAAACAGTTTCAATTGTGCTGCTAGGATTGCAGCCAGGAGTCGTAAATACTGTCGAATAACTACAATCATCGAAGATCTTCATTGGCTCCCTCTTCACCAATGGATATGGAACAAAGGTGATCATGTACAAAATATCAGTGGAACGGCAATACGGTACTCATGTTGATCGCGCCGTACACACGAACCTGCGTTCCTCAGACTCAAACAATCTTGCCATACAGATTGCAAAATTAACCTCACCTGGAGAAAGGGCTGCTGCCAACGGTATCTACAATTAATCCAGTCACTTAAAACTGAAACAGTTCAAGCCCTTTTACAGACATATCTATTTGACCAAGCATTTGTTCTGTTACGCAGATGCGATACCTATTGTAACCTTGTTCTGTGTAATGTGATGTCGTATTGTCGTAATTTTGTACTTAGTAATTAGCTCAGAACGCAGAATCTGTCTGGCCCTCCTGGTGTATTCCTTCATAATATTGGTTTTCATGTTTAGTTGTGTGAGGCCATCGTTTTCGTTTCCATCGACCCCAAGTACCTATATGTTTCGGCTGGTTCTAGCTCTTTATCTCACCTTGATCGTCCAGGATGACATTGCGAGTACTTTACCATACCCTTCTCACATGTTAATTTTGCACATTTGTCGTAGCAGGACTGCATTCTAATCTCATCGCTAAATTCTTTACTATGTCTAGTCGGTGTTTAGTTGGATTCAGCGTATAATTTGAGGTCGTCCAGGTAAAGAAGGTGATCGATTTTGTGCGGCCCTTTTCTCTTTCTGACCTCAAAACCTGCCACGAAATACTCCAGTGCATTACTTAATGGGAAAAGTGACACGCACAATAGCAAGGGTCATAGAGAATCGCCTTGGAAAATACCACATCTAAATGGTATTTGATTTGTTGTTAGTACACTATTCTCATGAGTTAAACTTTTTATACTCTTCCAATTACTCATTGCATGTTTGAGTAACTTTCGGGCATCGCTATTAATCTTGTAAATGCCGAGGCGTTCGCTGATCCAGCTGTGTGGCACGCTGTTAAAAGCCCTTTTTATAATACACCCGAGCCATGGACAGAAATCTCTCCTGTACCTTGCATTTGGCAATGATCATCTTGTTTTCAACGTGTTGAAACCTGCACCCATAAAACACCCTGTATGCCCCAAGATGTTGTTGTGGATGATTTTGTTAAGTCGTAGATGTTTTCCTGTCGTCATTATTATTATTATTATTATTATTATTATTATTATTATTATTATATTATTATTATTATATTATTATTATTATATGGGTTGTTATATTCCATAATCGATCAGATCAAACACGACGCCTATTTATTTATTTATTTATTTATTTATTTATTTATTTATTTATTTATTTATTTATTGATGTTTAAGGTCACATAGCTACGCACAATGGCTAATCATGAACGTGACAGTTTTACGGGTGGAGGAAGCCGGAGTACCCGAAGAGAACCACCGAGCAACAACGAGCAGCTGGAAGCTCCCCAACATCGTAACTCCACACTGCAGCACAGACAGGGTTAGATTGGTTGAAGACATGCGCACCATCGACGTGCAGTGCGCCGTAGTACACGGCGTCATCGTGCCCCCCCCCCCACCCCCATGTAGACAATCGGGGTTAAGTGCCCTGCCCAAGGACGTAACGCGGGAGTCCGAATCGATCGCTCAGACGGTCACCCATCCGAGGATTAACCGGGCTCGACATTGCTTAACTTCGGTGATCTGACGAGAACCGGTTACCGCAACGCCTCCGCGCCCCCAAACACGACGCCTATACCGTCTTGTCTAATCTGGCCGGTCTGGTCTTGTTAATTCGATGTAATACGTCGGCGAAGATCAATTGTCTGTTGTTATAATTGTGCACACCTCCAGCTGGAAACTGAATGCAATGTTTTAGCCGTTTTGGCCCCAGGTTTGAATAGTTCGGACTCTTTTCCCACTGAAACGAAAGCGTTCACAATCGTGTGTGGGATTATTCACAATTCGACAGTTGCTAGTAATACCACAACACAAACAAGAAGTGCGTGTCCCTAAAGTTTATTCGTTCGTCAAATCAGAATGTATTATCTACTATAATTGGACAAGTAACTTTTTCTTTGCAAGTAGATACAGTTAACACTAGAAGTCCTGTCATGAAAGGCGCACAAATAGCACGTCGATCTGCGCGTTAGTCTACGCGTTATGACCATAGTAAGGCTATCAAATGCTGTACATATGGCCTGTGCACAAGCAATGTTTCAGCCAATGGACACCCGGGTAACCCGGAGGCCCATTGGCAGAAACATTGCCTATGTTAGCTATGAGTTACCAGGAGAACCTTTGGATGTCATTCGATATGGCAATTGAGCGCAATTCCTACGCGCAATTAAGTCTAGATAAGAGCACAGTTCTTGACAGGACTTCTAGTTTTAACTGTATTGAGGGACCTGCAGGCCTTGGATATTACATTTTTCTCACTCCTGGTGGAAGACATGGGTACATTGCACAACATGTGTATACACACGTTAGCAAACCTTTGGACAATAAACTATCCATTTACTCTAAGTACGCGCATCTTCGGTACAGATTTGAAACAAGTAAGTGGCAATCGTTGTATAGATGAAATGAAAAGCTACAAGAAAATGTGAATATGCTTACGTACAGTACGGCCGCCGTGGACTGGTCACTTTCCACGGGTGGGCAATATTTCCACTCACGCAATAATATTAGATTCCGAACACTAATTATAGAAATAATGATCAAAAATTTAATTAATGAAGGACCCGATGTTTCATTAATTGAAATTTCGCTGATGATTTTTATTACCCGGTAAACGCATGCGTGGACATCACTGCCTACGTGTGTAATACGACCAGTTCATACATAGCCAAATACATATGCGGCATAATGTTGGTGTCCACGACAAATTGCATAACTTGCATTTCAATGGACACAAAATTAAATCCAAATTGTCCATAATATAAAGATGTTTGCCGTTAAAATTAACCACTAACCCATAGTTCAATGTTTTCTGCGCATGTCTGATCATTGTCAAGCGTGTTTCAACCTGGGAGTTCCTTCGCAATGCTATTACATACACTTAACGTTGTAAACATTCCAATTTCGGCCAGTTCTACACGAACTGTTTATTATCGAAGAATTTTTATGGTTGGTGTCTATATTGCTGAGATTCAGTATTTCGGATATCTGGATACTTGTGAATGATCTCCTTTTGAACCCGGAATTTACCGATTGACATCTTCGTGGGAACGATATCGGTCACCAATGTTGGGCGAATGTTTGCACATTAATCGTTCCAGCTCACTCTCACTCGGAATGCGCGACAGGGATTTTATCTGTTCCCTTTCAATTAATGATGAGGTGTGCTAGGGTCAGGTCCTTGGAATTATTGTTAGAACCATTATGTAACAAAAAGAAACGAAGTGCCGAGTTTTAATCGTTTTGAGGTGGTATTATCTATTGAATACAACTAGACACATATAGCGCGTCCTCAACTTTCTTGGTTACGTTGGTTCCATAGTTTTAAGCAGTAATTAATATTACTTAATATTTCAAACACATGCGCAAATCTACTCTGAAAGCAAGCGGAAGGTTTGGTATGTGTCGAGGCAAGCTTATACAGCACGGCCGCCGTGGACTGGTCACTTTCCGCGAGAGGGCAATTTTTCCACGGACGCAATACTATAAGACCCAAAACACTAATTACAGGAATAATCATCAAAACTTTAATTAATGAAGCACCGGGTGCAACCCGGTGCTTCAATAATTAAAATTTTGCGGCTAATGATTTTTATTACCTGGTAAACGCATACGTGGACATCTGTGGATTATGACCAGTCCACGGCGACCTGCTGAATGGAACAGGTGTATTAGGACCGCGTGAGTTTCAACACGTAAACTTTTGTTGTTCCATCATAACTCCTACATTTACAGACGTAACATCATCCAGTTACGGACGATTAATATCCATGAGCCGGATACTGGTACTTCAGCTGAAGGAGTATTGTCAAGTAATGTCAACAAACTCCAATGGGCATTATGTTGACGTCAAAGTCTCTCTTGCTATCACTCGGACGAATATTATGAATATTTCAAGTGTTAAGAAAATAGAAGAAAATGGTTACTCGAGCAATAAATCAGATACAGAAGAGTAGAAAGTGGAAAGTCAACACATATTGGAAAGCACTAATTAAGAACCTGATTTAGTAACATGCACCCCCTGTACGAAGTTATCACTCTCTTCTGTAACCATTTCATTGTCAGGTACAGTTGGAGTTCTATCAGCGAAGAATGCCAACTGTTTGTACGACCTCCAGCACTGTTCGTAAGTCTCTGTGGTAGCAATACGGCCGACACTCCATAAACTGTATCATGTGTTGGGCTCGAAACCCACCCACGTGACCTTCTTATGTAACTTACCAATACATTTACAGTTCTTAGAAATTTAAAACGTGTGAATAAGTCATACAACCATCTGCCTAACACGAGTAAAGACGACATTTGTAAATTATTTAATAATAAAACATACTGATTCTTTCTTTCTTTTTAAACAACAGCTTTTGACCGTTCACAGGGACGCGTTCTCCGACCCCAATCCAGTGAGATGCCATGGGCTATGATTTAGTGGCACGATGTACGCTGTAACAAATCAGTTTTCAATGACTTTTGTACACAACGCTGACCGGATAACGTCGTTACCAAGCTTTCGGGCCACTAGAGTAATTTTGATGGGAATTCGACGCTGTTATGCCTGTTTGTTTACCCACCTTTTTGTGAAAATGTATGTGCAGATGACCGTTGATGTAACGTGAAATGTCTTCACATACAAAGATATATAGGTATTCATTTCTGCCCCTTTTACAGATCTTCCAATCAATAAGTATTTAATTTGCCTTGAAAATATTATGATATTAATATAATTTGTGGAACTGTACCTGGCGTAATCATAAAACTACTATTGCAGTGGGTCTCCAATTCTGATTGTAAAGTCTTTAACTGGTAAAGTGCTGAGTTTTTTCTGACAACAAATCAAAGCTCATCATATATTGCTCTATTACATTTAATTGGATAGTGCCTTATAGGCACTATCCAATTAAATGTCAGAGAGCAAGGTATTGTTTTAAACATCAGATTCATATCAGGGATAATAAAGGCTTCCTCGGGCAGAATGTAGCTACAGACAGTTATTGCCTGTCACTTTTAATAAAACCCAAAATAGGGCTTCCAGCACTCTACCAGTTAAGATGTTTATCAAATCAAGTCTCGATTGAGAAGCATTTCTAGTTTTGATTCACAAAATATGAATCTTTGAATGATTTTTTTCAGATACAATCGTCCAAAATATACTATTCAAAAAAAGTAGGGGATATCCAAACTGATGTTGATATTTTCGGAAAATGGTATTGGACACGCGTGATTGGACACATCAATATGTTACCAAGTTTAGTATGGATCATAAATGTCACCGGCCCACGAAAACTTCGTGCAGGTTTTTCGCACGAGCGCCGCGTTATTGTCTGTGGGGTACGTTTTGAAATTTTCATTTGTACTGGACGGGCTCTTTCGGGGGTCCCATCATTCTTTTCTTGGTATAAACTCGTTCATCAACAGTTTCTGGTAGAAACGTAACTTTTGAGGTATGGGAAGACTGACACGTGGCGAACATTTACGTGCCGTTGGCATGTTGGAAGCTGGCAACAGGCAGACTGCAGTGGCTCAAATTCTCAACGTTACTTAATCGATGATTAGCTGTCAGTGGTCACACTACCGTCAATGTTGATGACAGACGTCGGTCAGGTCGTCCAAGGCCCACAACTACTAACCGAGATCGTTTCATCTGAACCACAGCATTACAGTAACCGCCATCAATGTGCCTAAGAATTTGGACAGAAGCTGCCCCGAGCAACATGCGCGAGTCAGCGGTCAGACTATCCGAAATCGCCTACACAGATGGAATTTGTACGCTCGACGACCTCGAATAATTCTACGTTTGACTAAAAGTCACATCGCAACAAGGCGTAATTGGTGTGGTGCACGACAACACCGTGACAATTATCAGTAGAGGAACGTCATGTTTTCCGATAAATCGAGGTTCACTCTCGACTTCCAGACGAAACAGAGTGTGGCGGCGGTGGAACGAATGATACCATAACGTAACCGTTAGGCTGCACGATCGTTTTGGTGGGGGATCGGTTATGGTGTGTGGAGTCTTAACCATGACAAACAGAACTGCATCACATGTCATCCAAGGGCGTGTCACGGGGCAGTACTACCGTGACGACATGTTAGCAGCTCTTGTGGTGCCATTTGAGTGACGTCACGGTCGTCGATTCATTTTCCAAGATGACAATGCAAGAGCACACAGGGGCGTGTCACTACAGAGTTCCTCCATGAGCAGAACGTCACTACGTTGTTTTGGCCAGCACTAAGTCTAGACCTTTCACCAATCGAGCACGTCTGGGATATGCTTGGCAGGCGCCTACGACAGTGCCAACAGCCCCCAACCAAAGTCCAGGAACTCGCCGCGGCACTGCAGGAAGAATGGAATAACATCAGTCAAGCTGATATTGGACGTTTGGTGAGGAGAATGCCACGTCGGATCCGCGCTTGTCTCGCGAACCGATGACGATTTACAAGGTATTGAGGTCTTGGACTGAATGTGGTAAATTCTCTAAATTCCCATGTCTTCTACAGTTCAGTGCGTGGAATGTGTGCTTGTCAGACACCCAACTATCGCTGAAGTCATTCACCAGATGTCACAGTCCAAAGCCTTAACTGTGTTTTTGATGAAAATATAAATATATTTCTTCATATATCTCACTTTTATCAAATATCCACTACTTTTTGTGAATAGTATATATCAGTGGGTCGGTAAAGCGAGCCCCAGGTTCGCTTTTTCGCCCTTCTGTAATATTATAGACGAGTGAGTCAAAACATGGACGATGACCTATTTGGGGCTAGACTGGTCCCGGTGTAACAGGAATGGAAGTCCGTAGGAAAATTAGTCCCTCTGGACTATTATTCCGCGGAATTATAGTCCTAGGTCTAACATTTCTAGGAATAGTAGTCCGCCGGACTACTATTCCTGGAAATGTTACATCTTGGACTATAATTCCGCGGAATAATAGTCCAGAGGGACTAACGTTCCTACGGACATCCATTCCTTTTACACCGGGTCATAACAACGTCGAATCTTCTTAACGATGTAGACTAGATGTGTAGACTACAGTTGCAACTAGAAGTCTTGTCACAATTAGCGCAGAAAATTCTCCTTAGTTAACGCGCTATTTACTGCAGAAAAATGAAGTAGTCTGAAATACACAGGAGCGTTTGCACTGTGCAATGCAAAATGTAATGCGCTATTAACGAGGTCGGTAGTGAAATCACCAACTGAACTGATCAAAAAGAAAAACAATATTGAGACTAGAGTATGTGGGGTGGATTACTCCTAAGTCGCTGTGGGGTAGATTTGTTTCACTGTGTAATTATTTGCAATTTTCTAGGACAAAACAAAAGAAGCACTTGCAAACTTTCATCCATGGACCACCGGATTGTACTGTTATGAACTCTCATAAATACTTTTCGAATGGAGAATATACGGAGCCCCGATTAAGTTGTAATCCACTTTCTTCATTCTGTATATGGAGTATAATTTTAATATCCATTTACGTCATTACATGTACATGTATCCCAGTAGAGGTGCGGATTACGTCATTACATGTACATGCATCCCAGTAGAGGTGTGCAATGGTGTTAATGATCTCTGTTTACTAGTATAGAATTGTACAGAGTTGGGCACGCTGTTTTTCTGCAGGAATTGAGTTACGCTAAAGGTGTAGTTTAACAGGGACAAAAATGTTCAAACCCAGTGGGCTATTACTTCAAAATAGTGCACAATACAGTCACGTGACTTCTAGTACGTCAAGATAAAAAGAAACTGCTGGAACCTATTAAATTCGAGTGTTATTTCAAGTGTCGCATGTATCGTTGATGGTCTGGATTTTACACAGACACGTTGTTTTTCGGCGCCGTAAATTTCAGATTTAGGCAGCAGTGAATGCATTTTTTGTTTTCATTTAGAACACTTCCTACGTATTTTCCACAGAATAAGAAAGGTTGACATAGCATTTCCGTCGGTATGTTTTTGCCTTCATACGACCTCTATCCACAAACTGGCAATACTACAAATGCCATGCAGAATAATGTCACCATCTTACTGAAAAAGAGAAAAATGCACAAATAAAACAAAACGAAAATGTGTACAACCCGGTGCTTCTTTAACTAACATTTTTCTGATGATGATTTTTATTACCTGGTAAACGCATGCAGTGGCGGCGCCATGGAGGGATATGTGGGGGTACTTACCCCTCCATTTTTTTCGCCAAGCGTAGTAAAACAATACTATCATTTTATTTTTTTGTTGTATTGAACGTTGCGGTGTAATGGTCGGTATGCTTAATCCCATATTCCCAAGTGCACTAAATAAAAGAAGTTTTGAAATTATGTCCCCCCAACCCCCGTCCCCCACACACACGCTAGCTGCAAACAAAAAACAAGAGTCGAGGGTCCAAATTGCAACAAGGCATGCCGTGTTTAAACGGACTGAAACATAGTGCTTAATAGCATTCGACGAATGCTAGAATCGAGAGCGTGCAAGGCATCCGTTTGGAATATTCCGAAGCCGGAAGATTTCATCAACAATAATATCCATTTGTTTGTTGCAGAATGAGGGATTTATTTTGGGTATTTTTGTACAATTTCAGAAGAGTAGTTGATGGACTATAAGAAGTTTTAGTATACCTTGCCCCAGTCATATCATCGCTTGAGTGCGATAAGACGCCATCTGCAATGCTCGAGTGACCAGATTAAATTTCGAGTTGCATTATGGAACAATTTAGGGCTATAAAATGTGATATGTTGACATCAATGTGGATTTAGAGGGTTAATTTTCAAACAATTGTGTATTCTGCTCGCAGTTTATGCAGTTCTTAAACCTGGAAATTGGAAGAAGTAAGTAGGCAATCGTACCTGACTATTATAAGTCTGGAGGATGATTTCTTGCCGATTATACACACACGTGGTTAGCATAGGTTCATTCTCAGGGCAGCGTGGTTATATAAGACAGGGACCGACCTGGGCATGCGCCAGTGTATATTTGGTTCTGAAACATCGGGACCTGGCTCTTAAATCTCAGAAATAGGCTTCTGAGTTGGCGCGTAACTTCTCAGATCATATTTTGATATTCTTGCGATGGATAATGGAGAGAGACACTCTTACATGTATTATATATATGATTATCATTTATCGTTGTTGTAGAGAGCTTAAGTTAATACTTCAAGTCTTGGGACGATTCGCTCAGTGCGTTTCGGCCCAAAATCAAAGCCAGGACATTTCGTCCCAAATAGCAGGATGATTCGTCCCAACGTAAATTTTGTACATAGTATAGTTTTTTAAATCAGCCCTCTGTTGTTTAGTGTGGGCGCAACGCCCTGGCCGAATCGTCCAACTTGGACAATCGACTAGAGACGAATCGTCCCGGGACTGGTTTTAGGAGGTGGTGTTTGTCCGAAATCGAAATCGAGTACACCCACCATGGCGACGCTCCTGGATATAACGTTGTTCACAACAAACAATTGTAAATCCATGCGTGGTTCCGTGGACCGTTATTGCTATCCCGAGCGACTTCACCATAGAATTGTTAATAAATAAAGTAAAAGCAGACAATATTAATATCAACACACAAGGTCGAGTTGTAAAAGACAAGTTAGCTGCTAATCAATTGAGGTTTCGAATTGAAATATAAAGCACCTTGGTATAGTAATATCGGTTTAAAAATAAAAATAAAACACCTGCATCCCTCGTGGTGAAAATTGAGGAAAGAAAATAAAAATAATAACTGCCTCCCTCCTTAGTTTTGCGAAAAAAATCCTGAGAACCAAGCACCTTTTTTGTATTTAGCCTAACTGTACATGTATAATGTTTAGTGTGGGAGTAGTATATCAAGGCACATGGGTGGGTCAGCACATGGGTCTACACTTGGGTCAACATTTACGAAATATTCTTAGAAGCACTTACGTTGAAGTCTGTTGAAAAGGACATCTGAACGCCAAGTTCCAACTTTTTGAACTAAAATGAATGCGTGCTTCTTCGACATTTTCTCTCACACGCTGAACTTTACAGCAATGAATGAAACTTTCCTTTCACAACATGCAAGTATAACATCTAATCTCTGCGATATAAATGGGGTCACAACATGAAGAATCACGAGAGAAGACTCCGTACGCCCATCCAGAATGTAATTTTATGTGCACAGATAGAAACGATATCAGCAACGAAATGCGTTACGTTGACGCTGGAGTGGGATCTCTATGGTTGTGAAAGTCTGACAGTTTCAGGGGCAACCATCAAAACACTATTATTATTATTATTATTATTATTATTATTATTATTATTATTATTATTATTCGACGTCATAAGTTTGTTTCAAAGATGGGAACGATATTCTATCTTGTAGGGACAATCTCATACGATGGATTGAGAAATACACTGTCCTGTAAATGGCGTTGTTGAATATTATCAATGGCTTGTCTTCTTTTCTAGGCACTATCTCTCTCTCTCTCATTCTCTCTCTCTCTCTCTCTCTCTCTCTCTCTCTCTCTCTCTCTCTCTGTCTCTCTCTCTCTCCCGACCCCGACCCCTCCCTCTCTATCTCTTTTCCTGTGACTGCAATACAGACAGATGTGCGCGATCTCGAACTCATACGTTTTATTGCAGTTCTTCACTCATCACTTACGAGCTGTCAGGCAGTGATGTCGCATTAATACTAGAACCTCCTTGATGATGACCCTCCACAAGTTAACACCCTTCCATCTTCTCCCCTCCATGTTCGGCTATGTGTTCAGCATGAATCATTTTCTTGTTCCCACGCCATCCGATATGCCTCTCCAGTATATTTGCGATCTATTCTGACATTTACTAACACTCTATAATAATAAAATTCGTTTTAGTTTTTCTTTAAATTGTGGTATTCCATAGAGAGTAATCGCTTGACTGGACTGGACTGGTTGCGTGGAATAATTTAGAGAGGTGAGGGACGTTGTACAAACACGAGTGCGCGAAGCGCATGACTGTTTTAGAATATAGTCCCTCGCTTCGAACGGCCAACGCTATTCTCAAAACTAGCCAATTAATTTTCATTATTTTTTTCATTTTTTGTCTCTAAAACATAGGTTATGACCCCTCATTGGAACGAGCTCGTAGAGCTCGTTCCCATGAGGGGTCTTAACCTATGTTTTTGAGACAAAAAATGAAAATAATAGTTAATCAAGAATTTTTTTTGTAAGTGTCGTCTGCTTTTCATGTTAAGTAAAGGGTTTTAAAAACAAACAAAAAAACAATGAAGTCCCCATTACATCCACGGCAAAGCGTATTCGTTTGCGCGTACGGATACATGACACAATTGCCGATTGCATAATTCACTCGTGAAGTTATCGTTTATAATCAAACCTGGAAATCCCAGTAAATCACACTTTGGAAAGTAATAAAATATTGTTTACTCTTCTGTCATTTCATGTTTCAAGATTTATTGCCTTTTTTAAAAGTGTGTCAAAATACTAAAAAATGTAATAAATCATACAGTGTAGACATGTGTGAGATGAAGATAGAAAAATTACTTCTCGTTGTATTTACTTTCATCTAGTAGACTCCTGGGTGAATTCTGAATGTTACAATTTATCAATCAATAATTGTTTTGTTACAGCAATTGTAGAATCTTCGCAGATATTATCCGGTAAAATGCAACGGTTAGATTCCTATTCGCAAAAATGGAACTGTTGGATTTTAACAGAAACCGAACGACATCTTTCGAAACGCACTTTCACGAAATAAAAGAAGCATGGGTGCAAGTTGTGCTCCGCCCCCTCCCCCCTCCCCCACACACCCCAACAAAAAGCCCAAGGTACGCATTCCACTGAAAATCAATAATATTAGTATTGAATTCCACCCATTGCCCTCTCCGGAGACTACCAAGTGCTTTCTGGTGGAGTCTAAATGTGAAAATTCTCCTTGCGAGACCGAAATCCAAACCTATCGGCAGGGGACATCTTCTACTCGTCCATTCATAGCCAAGCCCTAACTTAGAGAGACGACTCACAAAAACTCCAAGCTTACTGTCAAATCCCTTACCAACAAGTTGTTATTTTACGTACTATTATCTTGTATACAGTACGTGGAGAGTGTATTATCACTAAATCACCCACAGAGTGGAGATTCCATCCAAGCAATAATTGCAAATTTGTTGCAAAGCATGACAAGCACAAGCAAAGTTTCAGCCAATGGACCTCCGGGTTAAACCCGGAGGTCCATTGGCTGAAACATTGCTTGTGTTTTTAGTAGATGTATACAAAATTTGAAAGTTATAGCTTGGGTGATAACTCCACTCTGCGGGGGATTTAGTTACAATCCACTCTCTACGTACTGTATATATATTTTTTTAAAAGTAAAAATGCCTGAAGATCCAGAGAAAAGAGCGGTGAAAGCGCCAACAGGAATACATTTAAAAAGTTCGTTGTATTTGTTTCGAACTTTGATGATTTTTTTTTATATTTTCACATTTATTTTTATTCAACAGTATACTGAAAATAAAACACAATTTACATGAAATGTACAAATCACAATACAGATTTCGCATTGTTTCATCATCTTTCTTTCTGAACAGGATGTGTACATATAACATGATATTTTTTCATTGAAATGAAAATATTGTTTAAACTGAGTCCTAACTAGTACCACCCGATCGTTACCTCCTCCTCCTACCTCCCATAAAGTGGAGATTGAGGAGGGAGTAATGCCCAGAGGCTCTTTGTTAAGACTTGGCAAATGAGCAGGAACGTTCCGATATATTTCTGCTTCTGTAACCACCGCCCCCCCCCCCCCACCCTCACCCCCACCCCAAACAACATACTAGCTACACCGCTGTGCTGCATCGCATAAAAACCATAGATCACTAAATGTTTTGCTACATTCTCTCAGAACGTATAGGAAAACTTTACGGTGAAAAATTATCGATGTGATAGTTCTGTGATAATCCGGCATTTCGTACACTGGTCTAAAAGATGGTTTTGGCGATGAAAAACGTGATATTAACCCTATACGTAATAAATCGGCCTCTTCCGCCCGTGTAATTTATAAATTGAGCACTTGAAACCAATATTTTTTCTCAAAAACTCCCAACAAAATCATACCATGTGACCCCTCATTGGAATGAGCTCATCGAGCTCGTTCAGAAGAGGTTTCACATGATATGGTTTTGTTGAAGTTTTTTTGAAAAATAAAAAAAACTAATAATTTATATTATAAATGTCAATATCCTATGTGTTTGGTAAAGGATTAACCCTTTCGCTGCTACAGGTCCATATTGAGTACGGAACCAACTGTTGACGGTCTCTGCCTATTAGTCCGTACTCGGTACGGAGATACCACATACATGTGCAGGGAATGGATATCATAGCTCGTTGTTGTTCTCAATAGAACGCATGTTATACGAACTGCAAGCGACAGACAATATGGCATTATCCATTTGATCTCAACCATTTGTCGCGTCTGTGTAAATTCCGAAATACCCGAGGCAACAACGAACTCAATAGTCCAGACTTGTCCCAACATATATAATTGTTTTTTTGTTGTCCTGTGCCACACGGCAACAAAATAAAACAAAAATTATATAACGGTCTGTGGAGCAACGTTTGGACTACATGGTCAGTCCATTAAATAGGAACTAAATTCAAGTCGACTAGACGTCTTTTCTTTTGATATTTATGGAGTGTGGCTGGGAGTAGTTTTGGAAACATTGTTGAACTCAGTCAACGTTGTTCCAATATACAGCACGAAGAGAATGGATTGAAACAAAATCACCCGTAGAGTGGAGGTATCACCCAAAGTATCACTTTCAAATTTTGCACATATGGACAAAAATCACAAACAATGTTTCAGCCAATGGACCTCCGGGTTTAACCCGGAGGTCTATTGGCTGGAACTTTGCTTGTGCTTGTTATGGTTTGCAACAAATCTGCAATTATTGCTTGGGTGGAATCGCCACTCCAGGGGTGATTTAGTGATAATCCACTATCCACGTACTGTATAATAACAGTTTTAAATTTACAAGTACGTGAACGTTATTGGCGCTTTCATTTTTTTCACTTTAACCCCTTCCCTATAATATATGGTTCAGCACAGGATATTACCAAATTGTACAGCAGCGGAATGGTTAGTAGATAACAAAAATGAGTTTACGTCCTTTCAACGAAATAGATTAAGAGGGCACAAGCATTGTTTCAGCCAGTGGACCTCTGGGTAGAATTCGGAAAACTGTGTACTGAAACTTTGCTTTGCGGTCACTTTTCTTTTTTATACAGAATGTAGGTTTTTGATCGGATGGAAACTCCACCACTCAGTATGTGTTAGGTTGAAATACACTATTCACTATTCTATTTCGTTGTTGTTACATGTAGTCCCCCGCGAATATTCGGTTGTTCGAGCTGAAGTCGAGTCGATCAACCGTTTTTGAAATTCGAGTCGAATTCAAGTCGAAAATAAAAGTCACGTATATAAAAATCGAATATGAAAAAAAAAAACTTTTAATAAATTTCTCGGTATACGTACATTCGTACATTTAATACTGACTAAATTGTGAAAAACAATGCGAGGAATTGGGCGCGAACCGGAAGCACACATCATCGCCATGGAACCTACAGTGTATTACCAACGTCATTTGGAATCACACGTGTCGCGTGATTCCAAACGACATCGGTAATACACTCATATTTTACAGTGGAGAAAGCCAGGGCTACATACATGTATAACACATGTAAAACTTCGTACAAAACCCAAGCGACAGGGACTACATCTCACCTCAGGGTACGCTGCAGTGAGAAGCATCCATTGCTTCATGACAAGGCAAGATCGGACGATGCCAAGCTTAAAGTCAAGAAGGAAGCGAAGCAATCACAGGTGCATACAGATTCTGTGTCTCCTATTCAACCATGTGTTCAAATGTGCGGCATTGTTAACGTACGAGCTGTTAAATGTAAGCATGAATATGTGGATAAATCATCAGTACTGTGCCGAAACAATCCCAATGTGGCTATTTTAAACTCTATATATCGTATACGAAACCGCACTTGGACACCTGGTTTAGGCTAACTTGGTTCGAATTCGATGTTCGGTCGACTCTAACATTTTTTGACGAAAGTCGAGTCGAAAAAAAATCCACATTCGCAGGGACCTGGTTGTTGTTTTTAAAAATATTTAACATTGTTTAATCAAATGAAAATAAAATCGATAATCGTGATTCTAATTTGTCACTCGTTATTAACCATTTCACAAAAGAACACAATACACAAATTTATTGTTTTAAAAACAATTTCAAAATATTTAAACAAACCCATATCATGTGACCACCTCACTGGAAGGAGCTCAACGAGCTCGTTCCAATGATGGAGTGACATGATATGGATTTGCTGTATTTTTGTCAATATATTTTTGTTCAACTGCTTAATTTGTAAACTCGGCGGGTGGATGCGGCCGATTCCTTGGGTAAAGTGTTAACCGTTTACCCAACGTAACGGTCAAAACCGGCCAGCTCTATTCACAAAAATCGCCAATTAATTTTTATTATTTTTTCATTTTTTGTCTCAAAAACATAGGTTATGACCCCTCTTTGGAACGAGCTCTTCGAGCTCGTTCCAATGAGGGGTCTTAACCTATGTTTTTGAGACAAAAAATAAAAAAAAATAGTTATTCAAGAATTTTGTTTACAAGTGTCGTCTGCATTTTATGTTAGGTAAAGTGTTAATAAACGCAAAAACGAATATGTGTATGTGTTTATTTATTGGTGCTTAACGCCATATCAGAAGGTAAGGCTATATCGTGGCGAGTAACGAATATGCGTAAAAAAACGACTTCAAGTGCATGTGTGCTCAAAACGTGGTAAGAAAAGCGCCACCTAGCCGCGTAATTAAAATATCAGACTTTTTATTTCCCGTTTGTTTCGTGATATTTTGCAGCTGTCCATCTGAATATTTTGTTTAAAAAAGAGAAACCAAAGCACAAATCTGCCTTTGAAAACGAAAATGTCGGTGCCTGCAGGGCATTTGTTAGATTTTGCTTCAGAAAATCACCATTCTATCGCCAAACAATTACCAACTTTCATTTTCTTCCAAGGCATGCGTGAGTTGCCAAGGTAAAACCACACTGACCTCTGGCATGCAAACAATACCGAGTCCATATATCGAGTGACAGCCATCTCACCCTTGTTGACTTTTCTCTGCGTGTTAATTTTCCTGGTGATTTATGACATTGGAAAATTTCACTGACGCGACAGGCGATTATTTTCACAAAGACAGCTTGATGGGGGATACTGTCTTTTTTGCATCTCTATAGGAATTTTTCGGCACGAGAAATCAAAATGAATCCATAGTTTTTTATCTGCGTGCAACAGGATAAAATAATTTCTGTAAAATTGATTTTTGAAATTGAACGCATTGACCGCGTAGGTTTTAACAAAAAATAGTTTAAATTATAATTTATTTATTGGGGTATAACGAAACTTTTGACAGCCAGGGTGAAGGAAGCTGGAGTACCCGGAGAGAACCACCACACAACGGTGAGAAACTTTCAGGTTCTCCAACGTACTAACTCCACACAAGCAGGGCTAGCATTGGTTGAAGACAGGTGCGAAGAGGTTGCACATGATATGGTGCTGTACACTATTCACTATTCTATTCCGTTGTTGTTACATGTAGTCCCCTGCGAATATCCAATTGTTGATTTTCTTCCAAGGCATGCGTGAGTTGTCAAGGTAAAACCACTGACATCCCGCATGCTGCATGCATCTCTGATAAAAGCAACTTTTTTACTTTAAGAGAGAGCTCTCAATTGTTTGAGTTTTTTGTCACATGCGTTTGATATCTGGAGTGTTCGGCTCTCATTCAGTTATAATGCAACGCATTCGCACGCTTGATATCAATGACTTTGTGCAGTACACACTAAAAACTAAAGTGTTAAAACTGACACTTTCAAGGTGTTAACCCCATTCTAACTCTTAGGGTTTGATTTTAACACTCAAAGTGCAATGCTTTAAGCACTTAGACATTACAATCGTCAGGCATCTGAAACTTCAATGGATGGCTCTTCCCATGTTTCTAGCATTGGTGGTTCTTCTAGAATCGTCCATAATTTGATTTGCGCTTGGTGGGTACATAATTAAAAGGACACAACTCTGATGACGCGGATCAGGCTCGAGAGTTCGAGCCTGATCCGCGTCATCTGCGTTGTTTCCTTTCAAGTGTCGCGACATTACACTTGTCAAGTGGTATTATTGTCAACACCTGTCAAGTTCTGGGATATCTACACTTGAACAAAGTGCTAGTTCAGCACTTAGTAAGTGTTAAATACAGCACTTCAAGTGTAGTTTTTAACACTTTAGTTTTTAGCGTGTAACTTCAAAATAGTCACAGCTTCAAGAAACTTGGCCGTCAAAAGCTCATTATGGTGAGTTGACAAATTATCACAACAAGCGAAATAGATATGATGAATTGAAAAGTCTTTATACCGAGTTGTGAAGTCATTGTAACGAGCTAAGATGTTGTTACAACGAGTTCACAAGCCGTGGTATTACAGGTCAAACAAAGTGTAGTCGGTGAACAGAAAATATTGAATACACTTGTGTCCGCAAATGCGCGGATGCTCATGATATGCATGCGCGCTATGCTGCCTTGGTAGAGTGATTTAGGGTTTAATAAAATTAAAATATGTTGTTGTTTTGTTTTTGATTTGACAGTTTCTGCGAATTCCTGTCTCTTTGTTTATTCATAACAATGATTTTACATACCATCCGTGTGTTGGTTTAGAAATGTGATTTGCCAGCAAATTAAAATCATAACGGTATCATCTGCGCGGCTGTTCCTCTATTCCCATTCATTAAAACAATCTGGTTTTGACAATATTGTTCCGTAAAATGAGTACTTCGACCAGTGTGATCTTCGAGCATACCTACCGCGACTATATATCGACCCCTGAGTGCAACAAGACGCCATCTGCAATGCTAAAGCATTGCAGATGGCGTCTTGTTGCACTCAAGTGAAGGTATATTCTGCGTTTCATAAATAATATTTTCAAACCTAGGGCAACTAATTCTCTTTGTGCTCTTGAAGTTTCAATAGTTTCTGCTATCTTACAGTTGTATGCTCACTTCCATTAGCTTTACAACCCGTTCATACGATCTGGCGTCGGTGAAATATCAGAAAAAAAGCTTTATGAGATAGATCACGTTTTACGATAAATATATTTGAATTAAAAAGGCATATATATTTTATTTGATGAATAATATAATATAGCTACGACGACAGAATTATCAATATCCGAGTTATATACGGATTTCTCAATATACACGGACATTTATCTTTGATTCATCAACTAATATTGCCCGTCGCCAAATGATTTACCGCCTGTAGCTTTATCTTGGTCGTTTATCTCTCTGGACCTCATAATATTGTCCGTCCGGCAATAATTTTGTATTCTCTGGGAGACACAACAATAATCATTGCTGAATACGTGGTGGAAATGAAGTCGATAAAAAAAATACTTTTGCTTATTGATTGAACATCTTGGCTACTCGTGAAACAGTCGACATGGGCTAAAGGAAATGAAGGTTTTTATTTTGGTATTCTTTTCCATAAACAATCTTGGTGGCTGGACATGTATTTTTTTATTCCATTTCCGTAAATATTTATTATTACCAAGCCTCTGCGAATCACACATTTTAGATTCGACTCGAATCGGCTCTATCATTCGAAATTGAACTGGTCCTCGGATTGAGTCAGAGGCGCATTGACAAAGACCGATTTGGGGGAAAGATGGGGAGGTGGGCTGTAAACTGATTTGTCCTGACTGCGTTAGCGCAAGTTCCGACTGCACTGGAAAATATCATTCTCTAATTGTTTTTGCGAACCACACACTTATCCCTTAGGTGACCGTTACGAATTGAATTGCATATGGTTCAAAGTATCATTGTCCGACGGAAAGAGCATTCTTGGGCTGAGTTTGGTTCCTTTTTATCACACTGTACAATTTTATTCATATTGAAATAATTTTTTTCACATGTCGTTGGGTTTAAAATCTGAGTCCCATTATTTTTTGTTTGTTAACAACTGTTATCGAGAAGCAACGGTTATGTATTTTGTTGAGTGAATGAGGTATAAAAGTATTATGTGCTCGCGGTACTTGTATATTATTAGTTATCATTGTGTTTTCCAGGGTGTATGGGAATTTACACCGGTTTGAGAAATCATACACCCTGAGGCGAAGCCGAAGGGTGTATGGGTTCCCTGACCGGTGTAATCTCCCATACACCCTGGAAAACACAAGGATAACGGATTTAGTTCCAAGAATATTGGTGTACTCAATACTTCAACCTTCATTATGGGAAACAAATGACAGAAGATTTGTACTTTGTAAGTTTCTTAATAAAACCAGACAAATATGGGTGTCATTGGAACTGGCTCAATGAGCCAGTTCCAATGGCATCCATACCTGTAATATTTTATTGCACATAAATATTAAATTTCCTGTATTTTTATCTTTGTTCTGACACAACCGAGAAGAAGGTATGAATTAATAATTAAAAATGGGTACTTTTTAGCCATATAGCCTGCTATTGTGTTTTCTTGTATTTACACCGTGGATGACCACGGTGTGAAAAAGCTACTGTGGATTGCAAGTTACACCGTACCTCTCATCCAATCAAAAGCAGTATTTTGTTTCACTTGGAAATACAATCTTTTTATCGCGACTCGATGCGCTCTTCGGGAAGGTATAGCTACTCGTCGCGTAAGCGTGACTCGTGGATATACGCCCGCAAAACCGAGTCTCGTCCCAATGGAAACTTATGCACAAGAACAATGTGCACATAGCCCTTTTGTTATCTACCATTCAGTCAATACAACTCATAACCATAAGCAGATGGCAAATTGCCACATCTTTGAAAATACCAATGGTTCATTTCAACCCATTAAAAGTCGTAACTAGAAAATATAATTCTAGGAAATACAATTGTAAAAGTTTTATAGTACTGGGCCCAGTCTATCCTTCAAATAGTTCCTACCCCCTTTTAGATGCAATCGGCTGGAATATTTCGGTTGGCCGGAAAAAAGCGATTAAATCCGACTGAATCTAAAAATATCATAATTAAACTTTTTTTCGGTTCATGCGTTTTCAGATAAAACGATTGGCTCACACGATTCTGTTTTTTTTCTTTTCATAACTCAATGAACCGAAAAAAAAACACAATTAGGTCCGCTCCCAGCCACGCCCCTAAAATACCAGTCTTCGGAGTTGCAACATGGTGTCAAATCAATAGAAGTTAGAACACTGGCACGTTCTAAATCTGAAAAAGAAAAATAAATTTATATTACCAATTTAGCGCCATGAAATTATTTATAAAATATTTAAATAACCGTGGTGGGCCAATTTTTCTTTTTCTTCACAACTGTATTTATTTGACATTCCAATTTTTACGCACACTTGGTGATCGTCTGCGTTCATCGTTTTACCCAAATCGATTGTAAACAATGGCTGGTCACGACGAATACGGCAATTTTGACATTGCTAATTCAACTAATTTCATGTCATCTCTCTTTATATCTAACTCCACTTTTACAAACTGTGTTTTTTCAGTTCTCGGGAAACGGTCAAAACCAAAATACAATGTCATACTGATGGCCTACTTCCACCTACCACGGAACGTAACTTTTACGTGAAGTGAACAGTTGAATGAAATTTGAGGGAGGCGTAGCTTATGTCGTTTTCTTTGCATTACGTAATTCATTAGTCAATAAAAAAATTAATGACAAAAGTGCATTTGACTTGGAAAGTGTGTCAATTGCTGCCTGCATTTCAATAATATGCGCTTTCGTTTATGCTAGAAAAAATAATATGTCTACCAGTTTTAGTTTTTAAGTCTTTGTTCGCTGAAGTAGAGAACGACTAACACTATTTATTTATTTGGGGCGCGAACGTTTAATTATAAGGAATGATCGTTTCTTTTTGTCTATTTCTTGAGTTATGAACCCCCCCCAAAAAAGTCCAAACATCGCGTAAATGGGCTTTTGGGGTTCATTACTCAAGAAATAGACAAAAAGAAACGATCATTCCTTAAATAAACATCCATTTTATTTAAATCAATGCAATTAAAACGTTTCTCCGTCCATCGAAATTTGATATGACAGAAGAAGAATCAGTAGAGTTGTAGTCTCAGGATTACGTAGCGTAGTTCCACCAATAATGTTAATGTTTTCAAGGCGAATGAACTACTTATTGATTGGTATATCTATAACTGGAGTACGAAAGAATATCGGTCTATCTCTGTGAGTAAATGAACATCATGTTAAATCAAACATCGAGAGAGTAGTTAAACGAATGGCCAACAAGGGCGTCGAATTCCTTTCCGGATTTGAATTGCGGCCTCAGAACTTTGTGTATAGCACCGTGCACCTTTTTCTAACCCGTTCCATTAGAGTAAAAGTATTTTGCTGTTTCGAACTTGCACACCAATTCTCCGCGTCTGAAAGAATGTGTTTTTCGCGCAGCTAGTTTAAGGCAGAAGATTAACATATTACACTCGTTAATATGAAACGCAAACATATTCGGAATTCGGTGAGCAAACCATCTTTGGAAATGCAGCGAATTGTCAAGAAAATGATAAAGAGGAATTCAGGAGTGTGATACAGGGCAGGGATTGATAGTCACGAGACGCTAAACTAAGGATGTACAGTGCAACCCTGTTAATTGAATAGCGACATTGTCAATGAAAATTATTTAGTGAACAGGAGTAATCAATTAGTAAGGATTTTGTCATGTCCCTGTATTCAAGAGATAAAGGTAGCATTTATTCTACTATATCTTGTTTGACAGAGCTCATTGAGCTCTGTCAAACATGATATAATAGATTAAATGACTGTATTGGGCGTGCTATTGTCCCAAATACGTATGCAAAGGGGGGAACTCGTTGTTGTCAGGGTAATTCTTCGAAATATTTATACGATTTTTTTAATCAATGAACATGAGTTTACACTATAATCTATACGTAATAAACAGATCAAATTTGTACTGACGGTATGGTGAATTGTTTAGTGTTTGGAAGTTATATTCAATTAACAGGGTTATTCAATTAAGAGATTCCCATTTACGGTGGCGTGACTGTTCTGAGTGCTTCCTGAAAATCGTCTAAACCTGGGATATTGTTGTGGGATAGAATTGCAACAAAACAGAGGCGAGTGTACGATTAATGTATGTACTTGTGTTACACAATGGGCGGTGAAATCAGTAAGGCGGCGAACAGATTCATACCGGTGACGATAATATAAGATGAGATATTTTTTATTGTATTACCGAAAAAGATTGGTGTGGCTCATCAGCTATACATATGAGACAACTGAAGTACACAAAAACCTCAAAACACGCAGTACAGAACGGTGTAAATTTAACATACAGAAAACAAACGTGAGTGCAACCGCATACACTAAACGCCCCCCCCCCCCCACCCCCTGTCAAGGTCATAGCTAAAAATTGCGATTTTTTTTTGTTTATAAGTGTAAATATTTTCGATAACATTTCTGCCTAGGTTAAATGTAAAACGTAAAGATAGGTATATGGCGGACGCCGAAAACAGATCGGCAATAATTCAAACTCTGCTAATTAGGCATGACATTTAATGTCCATTATGGCGCACTTGTTGAACGCCACGTGGGCTATCTGATAACAGATCAATAGTAAGAGAGACAGTATTATCTTCTATGTAATCATTAGCTACGTAATTACAGGCAGTTAATATTTAATTATAGAATCAAGTGCATCACGTGTGTTCTGGACACACACCCACATTACTCATCTATCCTGTCTCCGAAATGTCAAAAGATACCAAAATACGAGTCTTTCAAAGGAACTTTAAAGCGAGTGTTAAATTAAGATAGATCTAAGCGGCCAAGTTCAAGAGAAGAGATTAATTGAGAATAAATGTTCTGGCTATCTAAATAAAAATCGGGGGATTTCTCGAAAAATTCATTCCGGCTAATTCCAGTGGGAAGGTGTGTAAGGCTTTGGGTCGTTGCGAGTAGATGGGGAGGTCCCATGATATAGGTTAGAGAAGGTGCCGCATCGGTGCGAAAGTATAGGCACGTTGTGATATAAGGGTGCCACAGAGCTCATATTTAGAATAGCAGCAGTCGCGGGCCAAGTCGGTGGCCATATATGAGAATAGGATCAGAAACACGAAGTACGAGCTCAGGGAGCTACATGCATTTAGGTAAACGGCATTACCTGTTTTAGAAGGCAAGACATGCATAGGCAGTTGGCCTGAGGACACTCAGAGAAGGTCCGAGTTTAGCCTTGGCCGTCGAGGGTCATAGGCACCGAAATCGAAAGTCCGCGTATTGTCGTCCCCCCCGTGAGGGTTGTAAGGAACCGATAGTAGTTTGCTAACGGTTGCGAACCGTAGAGGCATTGTAGCCAGAGAAGTAAAAGCTGTAACGTTGAGGTCTAGAAACCGTATTAAGAGCTTGAGTAAGCGCTTGAATAGCTCGCGAGTTAAAATAGTTTTAGGCGATGCGAGAATTGGTGATGTTGAGAACACTTTGCAGAATATTTTTATGTAGGCTGTGTTAAATATATATCTGAAGGCGAAGAACAACTTAACCCCGTAGGAGCCAGGCAAGGCGCACAGTGATCGCGAACAGTGGCAGACGCCGATTGAATTGTGATTGAACTGTGAGAATGCTGATAGAGTCACACAAGCAGAACATTATATGTGTTAAGCCCGGATGACTGTGAAGTAACCCTGCGAGGAAGAAGCAACGAGGAGTGAAAAGACAGTTTGTATGTATCTCAAACCGTGAGGGAATGAGGATGATGTGAAGTTGATCCAGCGGACAAAGCTAGCTGTGTGAGACGTCGAGGGGCCCAAGGAATAAACTTTTATCCGCGTAATTAGTGTATTCTTATGGATAATTTTTGTGAGTAATTTGTTTCATATTATATTTGTTCGTACATGTAAATAAATGATCTTTTCAGTGAATTATCGTTGATCATCCTTTGTCGTTGTAAGCCACATATACCTTCAGGAATCCTAAATGTCCCAAGCGGATAGGGCATTGATAAGGTGGCAAGGTTTACGTTCGAACTGGGGTTCAGACGACAGTCACTGGCTGTCGGCTGAGCATTGATAAGAACATAAATTTGCCTCCCTCTTTTGAACATCAATTTAACCCCGTATCCTGCGATACCCCCGCCCCGTCTCTCTCTCTCTCTCTCTCTCTCTCTCTCTCTCTCTCTCTCTCTCTCTCTCTCTCTATCTGAATCAGTAAAACGATATGTGTTCGAGATAGACAACGTTGGAAGGAAGAAGAATCCAACGGTCGAATACTGTGAAAGGATTCAGAACTCGAGAGAGAATCTAGGTTTCAAGTACAAATCCACTGATATCTATACACTTAGATTGCTGGACCATCTACGAAAAGCGTCGCAATGCACTCAACACTCTTGCCATCTCACTCCCTTCCAGACCCAATTAGATGGCGTCATGTCAATCAACGCAGTATCCCCCCCCCCCCCACCCCGTCCCATTGGCGATGTTTGTCTTGAAAGCTTTTAGTCACAGCGTAAGAGCTCTCGCATCATAAAATACTAAACCAAGTAGGAAGAGTTGTACTGCGAGTCTGCGACATCAACTATCTGCACAAAGGGAACTATATATCCATACATTTTCTGCAAAACAATTTTTCCATCACGTTTTAAGATTTTTTTTCTGATGAAAACTTCTTGTGGTCGAGCAAAAAGAAAATTACGTTCATAAAATTTCAACCGTTTGTGTGTGGTGTTCAGCTCCGACAAAATGGGCAAGGAATCAATACTATCAGATCTATTTTTGTTGCACATGTAACCCTAATGCATCAAGCCGTTGAATAATTTGAGCTCGATATGTACTCAAAGTTTGCTAAGCACCAAGTACACCAACTACTAGTTTTACGTTTTGGTTGAAATATTGTGATGAAAAGCGTATATATTTTTTATTTAATTAGTTAAATTAGTTTCAATGTCGCCGGACAATAATAACCTTGAGGCCAAATGGAGCAATGGGATTACAAAGATACATGAAATCAGTACTTTCAGTGTAAGCGCAATATTCCAAACGTTCATGTTCCTGTAAGAATATGAAATTTCATCCGGATGGTTTACTGAGTGAAAAGTAGAGAACTCACTGAAGTGGCCGAAGAACAAGGCAACAACGACAATAAAGCTTTCATGCAGCCCAACCCCACTGAGACGCAGGAACAAGTAAGTTAAGACACAAATGGATCTCTTCTTCGATAAATGACCGTTTAAACGACAACAATGAACTGAGAAGTTGAAAGTACCTATCCTAGCACGATATGATTCGAAGGAACACATAATCAACTACTATATCAGGGACAGATCAGGACTATTTAAAATAAATACGCTCTAGCCTCGGTGCCTATTTTTTCAATTCATGCGCCAGATTTCAATTTACGGAGTCACACTGCTGTTTGTAACACACACTGCAAGTATGTAATAGCTCTCATCATTTTCATTTAGTACACTATAGCAAACATTAATATTCACTGTGGTTTCTGATCAAGTCTTGGCTGCCTATTTAGGCAGCCAAGACTTGATCAGAAACCACAGTGAAGATTAATGCTCGGTAATTAAGACTTGAAGTATTAACTTAAGAACTCTACAACAATGATAAATGATAATCATACAGAACATACATGTAAGAGTGTCTCTCTCGATTATCCATCGAAGGAATATCAAAATATGATCTGAGAAGTTACGCGCCAACTGAGAAGCCTATTTCTGAGATTTAAGAGCCAGGTCCTGATGTTTCAGAACCAAATACGCACTGGCGCATGCCCAGGTCGGTCCCTGCATAAGATAACCCATCATTGGCACTGTGTATTGCGAATTCAGCGATTCAGCTAGTTCCAGCTAAGAATATGTCCACACCTGTCTCTAATCTATGCAATTCTGCATGTCGGAGATAATCGGGTTATTTATAGTACTATAAGGACAATGTCGGGAATACTAAATTCAGGAATAGTGAATTTATCAATTATATCCATAAGTTTGACATAACTGGGATAGTAGAGACTTGGACTGACTGGGATAGCCCTGTCTTTATAGACGGTTATGAAATCTTCTCCGGCTATCGCACGAATCATAGAAGAGGTGGTACTCTTTTTTATGTCCGAAATTCGCTGATCCCAGGTGTTAAAGTCATACCCTCTGAAAGCGAAGATGTTCTTTGGCTTAAACTGGACAAAACATTCTTCGGACTGAAAAAAAGACATTTACCCGTGTGAGGCGTAGTGTATGGTAGACGCTGTAGGTTTTTAAATTTTTTGTTCGGTTTCGGTTTTCGTTTTTCAGGTGGAGTAAAACCTCGGTTCGGTTCAGGTTTTCGGTTTGTTCATGAGACCAAATAAAATTCAATAAAACTCATTTTTATGTCCGGAGTCATAACTGAATGGCAGTGTAATTGAGAGAAACTCAATGAATGCCCGAAATAAGCTATAATACATGAAGAATCAGGGAGGCCAATATAATAATTACCTAAATATACAGAACTTTTATTGTGCTTGGCCATTTTTCGAGGTCTGACACTTACACGGAACTTGAGGAAAGCTGCAAACACAACTAAACTGAAATGTCGGAAATTCACAGAAGGTAGCCTTCCCAGAGTATTGAGAGTACCCAGACACTGCCATTGGCAGTGTCTGGGTACTCTCACTACTCTGGGATGGCTACATTCTGTGAATTTCTGCAGCAAGAGCGTGTTTAATAAAAAACGAAAAACCTTAGATTACGGGATGTCGACGGTTTCGGTTTTAAAAAAAAAAATAAAAACCTCGGTTCGGTTTCTGTTAACCTACAGCTCTACTGAATGGCGACATCATCATCCCTTTTCCAGTCTGGTACCATGTTCGATTCACTTGAAATTGTCGGTAAGGAAATATCCCATTATAGCTCTATCGTTGACATAATCCTGCAGGGTGATTTGAACTGTAGAACGAAAGATGAACTAGATTTTACTCTAGGGGATTGCAACACCTCATCCTTGCCACTGTACCCAGACTACAGCCCGGACGAATGTAACAAGCGCAATAGCAAAGATAAAGGGAGGATAGATACCCAGGGAAGGAAGTTGCTAGATTTGTGCATACAGTCTGGAAAAAGAATCCTAAATGGAAGGAGGGCAGGTGACACATTTGGCCAGTACACATCATACCAGTACAATGGCAGCTCAGTTGTCGATTATGTTACAGCCACTGAAGCTCTCCTTCAAAGTATACCCATCTTTAGAGTTAATGAATTAAATCTCTACAACTGTGGTATATTTGGAAAGCTGAACCTAAAATTGTAAGTGAACAGAATACTTCTTTTCCACTGCCTTCTACGTGTATTTGGGATGACAGTGCTAAAGAGAGATTCGTTATATCGTTTCACACACCGGAAAACATGACAAAATTAAATGCGTTAATCAAAAAAGATTTCGCAAAGTCAGCGGATATTTTGAGCGAGGTATCGGCAGTAATCAGTCACTGTGCCAATATGTCAATTCGCCGCAGAAGAGTCGGCAAGCGGTCCTCCAGGAAACGTTCTCCCCCAAAGCCATGGTATGACAAATCTTGTAATGAAGTGAAAAAGCATCTGCTTCACCAACACCATTTATTTATAAAATTCAACACAGACCCCATAGTCTGCGGAGGTATTATGCCTTCAAACACAAATATGTAAAGGTTTTAAGGCAGAGAAAAAGGCAGTACGAAGAGGAAATCATTCACCAATTAGACAATTTACACACTACAAACCCCAAACACAGGCTTGGCAATTTCAGGAGAGCGATTTTTTAGCTCTCCTTACTGCCCTCCTGAAAGAATTAAGGAGAGCGAAAAATTGCCCTCCTAACTATTTTGGTCTGGGATGATTGAGATTACATGTATTATGCTAACATTAATTTTTTGTTGTAAAGCAAAAATGTAATTTAACTTCGAATTCACATAACATAACGTAATTTCATTTTGAAAGTGGTTTAGTGGTAAAAGGTAATGGCTGCAACCATACCCAAACACAGTTGCAATCATTTGAAGCAAAATGGGTCACAGCAAAATTTTTTTTCTGTCAGTTTCAAGTTCAACAACTGACATCACAGTTTGAGGGGTAATTATGCAAGGAATATTGGCACTATAATACACTACCATTACTACTATCCTGTCACTTGAAGCACTTGCACCAGGATGTGACTGTAGATTCAAGCAGACCTGTTGTCCAAGAAAGTCATACGCCTACCACTACCACCTTCAACACCCTTGGGGGGTTGAAGTTGGTAGTGGTAGGCGTATGACTTTTTTGGACAACAGGTCTGGGTACACACACAGGTCTTGTCAAGTGTGTGTTCGGTTGCTGAGTGAGACATCTAGATGTCTAAGAGATTTCGCTTTACCTTAGTAAAGTTAATAAAATCACTGATGTAGTCTGTTGGTTTAAGTTTCAATGAGTTCGTTCAATTGGATACTTAAAATGCTGTGTAAAGCTAATTGCTCTCCTAAGGTGATTGAGGAGAGCGATTTTTTGCCCTCCTGCATTTTTCAGAATGCCAGGCCTGCAAACAATTTTAGGATACTGTATCAAAATTACAGGATGATATTTCCAACTTGTCAGATTTGTCGAACAATATACCTATAGATTTTTGGAAAAAACATTACGAATCGTTGTGAAACCCGACTCCCTGTGCTACGTTTAATGAGAGTTTCAAAACACAGATCTTCTCCAGGCTATCTCATCAATCATCAGGAATAAACGACTATTTAGACTTTGTGATTACCGACACTGAAACACTGCGGGCGATCTCGAAACTAAAGAGTGACAATTCAGAAGTCCTGGATGGAATTAAAAACGAAATGATAAATTGTGTCAAATCAATTATTGCTCCCGTGTTGACAAAACTTTTCAATACTGTCTTACGTAATGGCGTGTTCGCACCTGAATGGTCAGATGGATTTATTGTGTCTCTCCCGAAGGCCGCACGTTCCGCCTCACCAGATATGTTTCGCGGCATCACCATTACCAGGAATATAGGGAAATTATTGTCGCCGATATGGAGCCCACCACGTGGACCGGTTGGGAGAAATAGGTTCAATCGCACCCAGTCCCACTCTGGGAGTGCAGCTGTCTCTGCGTGTGAACCTACGCCTCGCCGCTACAGAACCCCGTGGTGATATCGACTATTTTGGGATTCTAGTCCTGTATGTGTCAATGACTTTTCCTCGGAACGATAATCAACGCGACTCAAGAAAATGACAAGTTTAATACATAACATGAGAAGATATAATACATACTGAGACTTTCCACAAAGAATATTTTGTTTTTCACAAAGGAAAGAGAAAATGTCACTTTACCGCCTTATTCTCTTCCAATGCTAGCACTGGTTTGGTCGCCGTTCTTCTCGTGTACTTTTAGATGTTATAGTGTCACTTTTAGATGTTTTATCTTCCAGAGATTCACCAACACTTCTCCGGGTTCAAGGTATACAGTTCCACTAATATCCCGTTTCCACTCTGCAACACTCACTGTCTCATTACTATTGTTTCCAAATCACCACTTAAATTAACAAAATGTTCCTCCGGCAGCTCTCTCTCTCTCTCTCGCTAGCCGTCCACTTATTTTCCAGGGTAGTTCCACTACCTGGCCAACTTAAATCACCAGAATGTTCATAAGGCAACTCCCTCTCGCTAGCCGTCCACTTATTTTCCAGCGTAGCTCCGCTACCTGGACACCAACTTTTGAGCGCCTTGCTCCCTACTTTATTTCTCAAACTTTTACTGGCCTTATCCTGGCGGCGTGTCGCCCCCTATGTTAATCCTATAGCCTTAACTATGTATTAGCCCAGACTTATGGCAAGGCTACCGACAAAAGAGATCTACTACTCCGTCCAACGGAGGCAATATCTCGCTTCAGCTCTCTACGTTGTCCCCAGCGGGCAACGCAGATCCCTGATCTGGCTTCCGCAAAAAACGTGAACTAACCGGTCTTACCTGGTCTAACGAGTCTCTCTGAATCTTTTTAAGTCTGCCCTTAGACCTCACTCGCTTGCATATTCATACATAATTTTAACTGGCTAATCGCTTTCTAACGACTTTATTAGATCCTTCCGACAAACAGTGCGAAATGAAAAACTGACTCTTTGAGTTTAGACAATTTGCGTTTCATTTGACAAGTCCCTTTCGCTTTGGTTGCTAGTATATAAGCGCTTCTGATAACCTGTTAGAATTGAAAATTAATAGGCTTCTCTGTCCGAACACATGTGTTCTTTAACGAGGTATTGATGACGCAACCCGATACCTTTGATGTGACCCAGCGTAATAGTCTGAGTGAAATGATACTCGCGTTAATTGAAAGAGGATTATTTACACAAGTGATAATAAGAATTATTTTTAATACTATACCAACTACCAAAATTGTTATTATTTTTATTCTTATTAGATTATTATTTACATTCCAGTATAAACAATGGAGAAAACTTGCTATCGTCCTGACAATTATACACCAGTATATTAAACGAACAGGTAACAACTTTTTTAAAAGATAACGGGATACCAAATGACTGTCAGGCTGGTTTTCGGAAAAATTATAAAACTTCGGGTCACCACGAGATTATCAGGGCATTAATCAACAAAGCTTTTCAAAGCAAAAGAAAGTTATGTGGATTTGCAAAAGGCTTTTGACAGGGTATGGAGGCAATAGCTACTCCTTAAACTTTTACAAAATGGTGTAGGCGGCTGTTTCTACTCATCCATCAAACAGATGTGTACCTCTAGCTAACTATGTGTTAAAGCTGGGGGTAGACTGTCGGGAAAATTTACCACTTCGCTGGGGGTAATGCAGTCGAATAATCTCAGTCCCCTGCTGTTCAACCTTTTTATTGACGATATTCCAGAGAATAATAATGAACATATATGTCACGATAACTTTCCGACCCTTCAAGAGTTTGTCATACCATGCCTTTCTTACGCAGATGACCTTGTTCTGATTTCGACGTTATCAGCAGGTCTACAAAAATCATTGGACGTGCTTTCCGACTATTGCGCCAGATGGAGACTGACTGTAAATAAAAATAAGACAAAGGCGATGGTTTTCAATAAAACCGGCAGAACATCGGCGGACGTGTTTCATTTCAACAATGAGCAGCTGACAACGGTATCACCCTACAACTATTTATTTGTTACCTTGGCATCGTCAGGTAGTTACACAAGTGGTATTACTAATCTCAGATCTAAAGCACTGAAAGCTAGATTTGTAGGTTTTTAAATTTCTTGTTCGGTTTCGGTTTTGGTTTTTCAGGTGGAGAAAAACCTCGATTCGGTTCGGTTTTCGGTTTGTTCATGAGGCTAAGTAAAATTCAATAAAACTCATTCTTATGTCCGGAGTCATAACAGAATGGTAGTGAAATTGAGTGAAACTCAATGAATGCCCGAAATAAGCTACAATACATGAAGAATCAGGAAGGCCAATATAATAATTACCTAAATATACAGAACTTTATTGTGCTTGGCCATTTTTCGAGGTCTGACACGTACACGCAACTTGAGGAAAGCTGCAATCACAACTAAACTGAAATGTCGGAAATTCACAGAATGTAGCCTTCCCAGAGTAGTGAGAGTACCCAGACACTGCATTGGCAGTGTCTGAGTACTCTCACTACTCTGGGATGGCTACATTCTGTGAATTTCTGCAACAAGAGAATATTTAATAAAAAACGAAAAACCTTAGATTACGGGATGTCGACGGTTTCGGTTTCGGTTTTTTAAAAAAAACTAAAAACCTCGGTTCGGTTTCGGCTAACCTACAGCTCTACTGAAAGCGTACTTCCGACTGCAAAGTATTTTCAGATCTGTGTCGAATGATAATTTGCTTGTTCGCGAAGAGTTATTCGACGCATTGGTAAAGCCGATACTCCTCTATGTGTGTGAAGCATGGGGTGACCAAATATTGCGGAATGCCCAGCACCAAACTGAAACAGTCCAACTCAAATACTGTAAATATGTTTTACAAGTTCATTCAAAAGCCTCCAATGCAGCAGTCACGGCAGAGCTTGGAAGACATCCACTATACATTGATGTACAGTGTCGATTTGTAAATAGATGGCTTCAGGCAAAAAGTAGCGATAATCGTCTTTTCTCTCGAGCTTATGATGAACTGCAAGTACTCGGACATTCGGGTATCTCTAAAATAGAAAATATCCTTTCACAGGCCGGATTCCGAAATGTCTGGGTGGATCCTTCGACCACCCCAGCAAACTTCATCAGATATTTGAGGATGCGTCTCAAAGATATGTATGCCCAGACATGGAAAGATGATTGCGCTTTAGAAAAAACAAGATCAGACCATTCCAAACTACAGTTTTATTATTCTATCAAGAATGGCTATATGCATGTGAATGGTACTAAGACATCCTCGACTTGAAATATAGAAAATGTGTCACAAAATTTAGAATAAGTACACATGAATTGGAAATCGAATGCGGTCGATGTAATAGGCCCAAACCTGTCCCGCGCGAACACCGATACTGTAAACAATGTGAGCTAAACCTCGTTGAAGACGAAATGCATGCTCTCTTCGTCTGCTCTAAGCACAATGAAGAAAGCCAGGAACTTGCCAAGACAGCAAGCAAACAATACGCAGCTTACACCCATCTCATTAATCGCGACAAAGTCCGGTGGCTTTTCAAATGTCAAGAGATTGATATGACATACGCCCTTGGACCCCTTTTGTCTGCGATTTTCAGTTGAAAAAAACATCTTTTTCAAAATCGTTTACCAAGACCATATCATTTGACCCTTGGTTGGAATAAACTTTTATCATATGACTATGACATTTTTACCCTAAATATCACTACTGTTTGACGATGTTTTCCAAACTGTTGTATCACACCGGGTGAGATTTTTCCGGATCAAAAGTCCATATCACACTCTTACGGAAATCAAAAATCCATATCACACTCCCACGGAAATATCCGAGAGTTTCCGTGAATAGTTTTCGTAACTAGGGAAGTCGTTGTTGTTTCGTCTGCTATTTTGTAACCGACTTTTCACCGCATATTAATTAAAATGGCAAATTTGGGTGAATTTGACATCGAAACAATGTCATATGATAAACATATCATCATAACAGTGTGTTGATCCGTGTCGTCGCATCACGTCTCGTTGAGGTGGCCAGATTTTCGGATCACACGAGCTGCCGCAGGCAGCTCGTGTGATCCGAAAGTCTGGCCACATCAACGAGACGTGATACTACGACACGGATCAACACACTGTTATGATAATATCTATGTCTGGCTCGTCCCACTGAAGTGTCACGTGATATGGATTTATTGTAATTCTTATAAAAATTTGAAAACAATATCTAAATAACAAATTTTGATATTGTTTACACGGAGTAAAAGGTCAACAGAGTATCGACGACAGATCACCAAAATCAAATTTTACTCATGTATATATATATAAACGATAAATCATTATTTACAATTACAGTACAGTCAAAGGGGAGTGGTCGTAATCCACGCGTGGACATTGATTTACGCGCATGCGTTTACGAGGTATTAAAAATGATCATCAGCAAAATTTTAATTAATGAAGTACCAGGAATAACCCGGAGCTTCATTAATTAAAATATTTGATGATTATTCCCACAATTAGTATTTCAAAGTGACCAATCCACGGCAGTCGTAGTGTAGTTCTCCGAATTTACAAAAATGCACACTTTGTGAAAGTTATTGATTTTCCAGTTCATAATTTCACAGGGCCTTCATCGTCTCGTCACAGCTACTCGCAACTTTACAATACGCGCCACAAACTTCGTTTTTTGGGGTGAAATCCAAGTTTAGATTAAACATATTTTATTTGCAATGAAGAGAGCAACGGGATTGGAGGACAAGTGCTCAACACTTAGCTAAGCCTCATCCCCATTACATTAACAATCCTGTATGTTATGATAGCAGCTGACAATGTACAAAAATAATAATGTTTTTTTGCAGATTAAAAAGAGAAAAGGAAAAAAACAAAACAAAGGCATTAACGAAGAAATGTGTAGTAGAAAGATAAGGCAAAAGCGAAGTGGAAAGGGCTCTTGTTAATTTAGATACATTGATAAAATAATTGGTGTATACAACTTTCCACTAAGCTAGGTCAATTTTGTAAGGACCGGGCTGGCTCAGGGGCGCATACACACACTCACAGACTCACATGTGCACCCACGCAAAAATCACTCTCACACACACGCCGATCCAAATACTTACATACTCACATACATCCAGATCTTCTTCTATTCCGACTGCGCCTCAGATAGGTCAGCGGACAGAGAGCTAAGTGTAACAGCACAAATCGAGGCTGGTTAGACACCTTTTTAAGTCGGGAAGGAGCGCAATTAGTAGAAACACAAGTTATCCCTGACGAAGTTTGGATAACGTTCATGACAGCAGAAGCAGGATCACACCCACCTAGGCCTGTCGAGCTTCGTGAGCTGGACTAAGCTTAGTGTTCCTTAACCACATAGAGAAGTATCGAAAATTATATATTTGCAGCGAAGAATGTTAAGTTTTTCTTCTACCCACATTAAAATGTGTGGGAGGTTTAGAAATTGGAGGGCCTAACTTCTTTTTGAATTCGAGCACCCCCCCCCCCCCTCCCCCGAGGTTGTATGGGGAAATTTCATTAAAGCCCGGAGGCAACAGTTCAACAAGGTAATCGGGAGAGGAGCCATTTACAATTCGATAAAATAGGCACACCTTTTAGGCACATCGTCTGCTCTCGGACTCTGTCAATCAAGTTCAAACAATAAATGTTGACGTGAAACGGACCTAGTCAGCCCACTAACAATTCGAGCTGCATCGTAATGAATGCCAACAAGGCGTTTCAACAGATATGCGCTTGCGCATCCCCACACTGGACTTGCATATTCCAGAGTAGGCAAGATGAAAGACAGATACATACGCTCTAGTGTTTTTTTCTGTTAAGAGTATATTTTAGTTTTCTGAGCTGTGACAGTCTAGCACTCGCTCTTTTGCAGATAATGTCGATATGATGATCCCAGGACAGGTTACCCAGTACGGTTAGTCCCAGATATTTGTGTGTTTCAGCAAATGTTCGAACAGTGTTCGAAAACACGATAACTGGACAGGAAACATCTCTCTGAAGGGTAAATTTAACCAGGTTCGTTTTATCGGGATTAAACCTAACAAGCCAGTTATCAGCCCTTAGGTTCATCTGATTTCGATGTCGGTTCAGGACGTTAGTTACTTCAGTTGCAGAAGATGCGCTTTTGCTGAGGCACGAGTCATGAGCAAAAAGTATTGCGAGAGAGTCCAGATTGTCTGCTATATCGCTGATATACACTAAAATCCGGAAGGGACCAAGCACTGAACCCTGTGGGATACCTGCTTCGATAGTTCCGTACTCGGAGTAACATTGGTTCACTAAAACACGTTGTTTTTTATTGGAACTACTTAGCAAGGTACCAGATGTTCCATAATATTCAAGTCACCGGTGCCACACTCGATCTCGATCAAAAGCCTTAGAAATATCAAAAAACACACCACAGGTAAACTGTCTTGAATCAACGACGCTACACAGTGGCGTTGATAAAGGGAGGGGGGGGGGGGGGGGGGGGGGCACACACACCAGAAGTTTTGTCGGAAATTTTTTGGGACCATTTTTAGGTGAATTTATGCCTAATAACATTAAAATGCTGGCTTTGGGGATAAAAACTGCCATTTTGGGTAAAAAATACTAATTTTCAGTACATTTGCAGTAAACAACAGATTATTTCTGTTTGTTTGGGTTTTTGTTGTTGTTACATTGTCGGAAAATTTTCGGTCTGTCGGAAAAATTTGGGCTTGCCCCTCCGCCAGCGAAAAGCTATCTACGTCACTGGGGCTACAAAGATTGTGATATACTTCGATTAGATGGAAAACTGTACTATTTTGAGGAAGGAAACCAGATTGGTACTTACAAAATAAGTCATTCTCAACAAAATTAGTGAGTACGTGTTTGAAAACTACTCTTTCTATATCTTTGCCAACACATGATAGGAGGGGTATTGGTCTGTAATTGTTGGCATCTAGTCGATTACCTTTCTTAAATATTGGAGTTACATCTGCTAATTTCCAGTTACTTGGGTAAGTGCCACATGACAAGAATTTTCTAAACAGTAAACACAGGGGCAAACAGACTGTATTTCGGGTTTCTCTCAAGAGTCTCTGGCTTATGTCCGCATGCCCGCTGGCTTTTTTGACAGGTAATGCATTATGATATTCACTATATCTATTTCCGTGAATTCAATATCCGTTAATATATTATCACATCTAGTCGCGAAAGGAGGTAGATTTTTATTATGACTGTCCAATTTGCTGTTCTTTAAGAACATGTTATTGAGGAGCTCCGCTTTCTCCTTGTCATCATCGACAACTTTCAATCAAATGCAAGTTTAATGCCTATCTCAGCTTTTCGCTGGCGGAGGGGCAAGCCCAAAATCTTCCGACGCAAACCGGCTTGTTTGAAGAATTTCAGTCCTCATACAGGCTCGGGTGTAGCACTGAAACTGCTCTATTACGCGTGCAAAATGACATTCTACAATCCATGGATCAACAGCAGGTATCATGTATTGTTTGATACCATCGATCACACTGTACTTTTAACACCATGAAACACCGACTGGGTATCACAGGACTGTGCTCAGAATGGTTTCGATCCTATCTATCTGGGCGAACGCAACGAGTGTGCTTGGGTGGGACGCTCTCCGAGCATGTAACGCTTAAGAGTGGTGTCCCACAGGGGTCTGTTCTCGGACCCCTGCTATATACCATATATGTGCTACCCCTAGGCGATATAATACGTAGCCATGGACTCTCATTTCACTGTTATGCGGACGACACACAATTATATATTCATTTTAAACCCCGTGACGAGAGACAAGCAGCCCAAATTCTCGAGAACTGTGCATCCGATATCAGAAACTGGATCACTCAACATTTCTTAAAACTTAATGCTGATAAAACTGAAATAATGTACATAGGACTACCCTGTCAACTTTCCAAAGTTTCTAAACTCAGTTTACATATTGAAGACAGTGTCATCTCACCGTCGATAGCAGTCCGCAATCTGGGATACTGCATGGATGGGAATTTGGCTGCAGATGCGCATGTGATGCAAGTCTGCAGATCCGCTTTCCACCATCTGCGCAATATCGGCAGAGTTCGGAACTTGATCGATGAGGAGACGACCAAGCAGCTTGTGCACGCCCTTGTAACTAGCCTTCTTGATTACTGCAATTCTCTGTTATATGGCTGCAAACAACATCTATTGAAGAAACTTCAAAATGTTCAAAATTGCGCGGCTAGAGTGGTAACCAGGAATAAGAAATTTTGTCATATTACACCTATACTGAAAGATCTACACTGGTTACCCATAAAGGAGCGAATTAATTTCAAAGTTCTTCTTTTAACTTTTAAATCTCGCTTAGATATTGCACCTGGTTATTTGAACTCTCTTATACAGTGTTACGAACCTGTCAGAGCTCTTAGATCTTCGCCAGCCAACAATCTGGTATACAATCCTGGATACCTTGTAAATGCCGGTGATCGAGAATTCAGTGTAGCTGGACCTTATTTGTGGAACCAACTGCCCGATCACCTGAAGGTCGTCCAGGACATAGTTTCGTTCAAAAAGTCACTGAAAACCCATCTGTTTAAATTAGCCTATCCCGCCATAATATCTAATTAGTTACATATTCATATTAGATGTCATGTACTTATTGTAAAGCCCGTGAGCACGTTCAGTGGAGACTCGGCTTAAAACCATATTATTATTATTATTATTAAGGGTTTGACAATGGGTTCTCGTCACCGTTGGAATGCTTCTGACGCTGGAGCCCTGTTCATGGGATTAATGTGGCAGGAGACTCTGAACATCTCACATTTAAAAGTTCTTCTTCACTCTTTCTTGAAACGCTCTTCGTTGGCTTAAGTCAGCTTTTATCGCGTGCGGTCACAGCAAAATATGTTCATATACTACTCAAAATTTGCTAAGCACGACATATTTGATACATCATTGTGAACTTTTCTTGTGACGCATTTGCGATACTTTTGGTGGATATGATTGAGGAATGTATTGAGATGGTCCCCAGTGCTTACATTAGCTCTCTTAACATACTTTTCGTGAGAGTCATAGAAAGCATGTACCCCTTGATTTTCATGATGTTTTCGTGTACTGTCGACATGTACATGGGATGTGTAGGGTATTCAGTCTTCATTTCAACACAAACCCTTGTGATTTAGTGATTGAATATGGCGAATGTAAAGATAAGAAGAAGTTTGTCCGAAGCAGAAATGTGGCGGGCTGTTGGGATGGGGAACATGCAGCTACCCATCGTCAGGTTGGTGAAGCCCTTGGTGTTCACAATACGGTGATCACCAGAGCCTGGGCAAGATTTAAGCAGTATGGCAGCGCACCAGTCAGACGACATGGTGGTGGCAGAGACAGGGCAACATCTGCAGCTGAAGACCGGCTTTTGATCATTCAGACCCGTAGGAACCACTTTGTCACAGCAACCCAGCTTCGCAGTGACCTTCAGAATGCATCCGGGGTAAATGTTTCGACGCAGACTATCCGGGCAAGGTTGCACGAAGGTGGTCTCCGATCGAGAAGACCACGTATTCGCATTCAGCTGTCCCAGAACCACCACCAGGCACGATAAGAATGGGCCACGGATCACGTTGGATGGACCAGAGAAGATTGGCGACCTGTCCTTTTTACAGATGAGTCAAGGTACTGCCTAGACAACACAGATAGGCGTTCTAGGGTATGGAGAAGACCATGAGAGCGATTCCATGCAGCCAACATTGCTGAGCATGACCGCTATGGTGGAGGGTCAATAATGGTCTGGGGCGGCATCAGCTGCGATGGACGTACAGAGCGCTGTGTCCTTGACCGTGGTACATTGACTGCACAGCGGTATATTGATGAGATCCTGGATACCCACGTCAGATTGTATGCAGGTGCAGTGGATTATAGATTCATTCTGATGGACGATAATGCCCGTCCTCATGTTGCCCATGCTGTCCGGGGGTACCGACAGAGGGAGGGGATTGAGCGTATGGACTGGCCAGTAAGATTCTCTGACCTCAATCCAATCGAACATGTCTGGAATGAGTTGCAGCGTGCAATTTCAGTCCGCCAAGTCCAACCAAGAAGTGTCCAGGTGCTTGGTGGCATGCGTTGTCAAGCTGTAATTAACAATAATGAGTCTTATACTCGATATTGAACCCATATCAGTTCGCTCCGTCAACTTTTTGGCAAATTTGAAAAATTTCCTCTTTTACCAATAATATCCATTTTCCATGGTTATCATATTCACTTGGCAAATTATTCAATAAAATTTTAAATGAAAGGATTAACAACTTTCTCGAAGATAATAAAATAATCAGTGACAACCTGTTTGGCTTCAGTCGGGGTCGCAGCACGATTGACAGTGCTTATATTCTAAAAACTACGATAAATAAATATAAAAAGGCGAAAAAGCCACTATACACCGTTTTTGTTGATTTTCGAAAAGCCTTTGACACAGTTGATAGGTGCTTATTATTTAAAAAGCTTATTAATGTTGGTATTTGTTGTAACTTGATGGGTGTGCTAGCTTCATTATATGATTCCAGCTATTACCAAATAAAAACAAAACACGGCATTAGTCCACCTCAACTATCAACAATCGGTGTAAGACAGGGCTGTGTGATCTCGCCGACATTATTTAAAATTTTCATTGACGATATTGGTAAGATTTTCAATGAACAATGTTCTCCAGTCAAATTAAATGATACTACATTTAACTATTTACTTTTCGCGGATGATTTGGTTTTAGTCTCTGACAGTGAGCATGGTCTACAGAAAAGATTACGTGAATTGGAAGCATACTCCGCTAGAAATAAACTCGTCGTAAATGTGGACAAAACCAAAGTTTTGACATTTCGCTCTCGTAAAACGACGGGCCTGCCAATTTTCTATTTAGGGGCGGATAAAATTAGTCACACAGACCAATACATATCGTCCCCTGAGTTCCAATGTGTTCTATGTGCCCACTGGCACATAGAACACATTGGAACTCAAGGGACGACATATCTAGGCCCGTGTTAGACGGTAAAATGAAAACTGCGCAACAAGTACTAGCGACAAAGGGAGTAAAAGTGCTAAACACTTTACACAATACTTTTAGGAAGAAGTGGACCCCTTCAGTGCCGATCTTCATGAAATTATTTGATTCTCTAATTAAACCAATCCTGCTCTATTGAAGTGAAATTGTGGGCGCCTGAGATAAATAATCAAGGTGACGTGGCGCCGTGTGAACATGTCCATCTCAAATTTTGTAAGCTCATACTTGGTGTAAGTACACGATCGTCCAATCATGCGGCAAGAGGTGAGCTTGGCCGTATCCTATTTACACTGAAGCCATAATACAAATGATGAAATTTGTATCGCAATTATTTTCGGACTCATTTTCAATGTTGTTGACCGAGGCTAGAATTGAATCTGAAAAGTACCCATTGCCAGATTCAGTGATTACCAAGTTTAACAGTATTGCACATGAGTACAACGAGAATACACCCCGGAACCATGTGTCAAGTCATAACCCCTCCAATTCAGATAACATTCACAAAAGCTTGAAAAATAAACATTTTAAAACATTTGTCACAGACATATTCAACGACGAAAGAAAAGTTGGAAAAAACAAATTACGGACCTACAGGCAGTTTAAAGAAACGTACGAATTGGAAAATTATTTGTTACACACAGCATCAGTTGAAGCCAATACTATGTTCACACGGCTGCGCGTAAGTAATCATTGCCTGATGACTGAAAAAGGCAGGCACAGACAGCCACCCCTGCCTGTTAACGAAAGGATTTGTCATGTGTGTAACTTGAGTATTATAGAAAACGAATATCATTTTGTCATGGACTGTAAAGAATATGAATCACTCCGAGCAGATTCCTTTCACAAAATAAGTGAAGAATACCCACGTTTTGTCGCAATGGAACGTTCGGAGAAATTCATTTTCCTCACGAAGAATGAAATTCCACCATTATGCAATATCATCTGCAATATAATCCACCAATTCTTCAAGGCTAGAGAAAATGCTCTTGTTGTGCAACGCAATTAATTTCACGCATAGAATATACATAGCGCACACTTTGTGTGAACTTTCATTTGATTTAAATCATTTATTACCATTTATGTATATACTTTGTTTCACTTATAACTTATGCAATCTGCATTGATTTTTGGTGTTTTTGCAATAAACGTATTCTATTCTACTCTATTGAAAAGCTGAAATCATCAGCGGCGATCATGAGGTACCCCAAAGTGCTTTTGGGTGCCTGTTTCGACTGTCTAAGTAGACATCTCTCTCGGTTCTTTGACTTCGCGAGAGTATGTGCTATGAGTGTTCGCCTCAAATAAGACAATACGTGGCCATTTAACAGGTGATACATTTAAAATCGAATCCATGCACCCTTGAACATATACCCACCTAAAGGAGGAGCGAAGTAGTTTTTAATTACTTTTTCTTTTATTTCCCTTTCATTTTTACAGACATTTCGTATTTTGATAACTTTGCTGGGCTATACTGATAGTGCTGTGATCGTTTCATGCATGTATTGGGTTATACGGTTAAAACCTGCCAATAGCACGTCACCCTGCGCGTTGATCTGCGTGCTATGACGATACTAAGGCTAACAAATTCTGTACATATACCCTACCCAAAAGTAGTATATTAGCCAATATTATATCTCACGTGACTTCCTTGCATTCTGATTGGCTGAAAGATGATACCCTATTTCGTGTAGTTTGCATCCACAGAACCGACCAGGCACTGCACCCAGACACTACACGTTTTCTATTTTTAGCACACTACTATATCAGTTTTCTGTTCATACTGGGCGAATAAAACTGATCAGGCTAAATTTAAAAATCGATTCACAGAGGCACAACATCCACAAAACGACCCGGAAAGAAATCTTTGTGGAAAAATGTATCGCTTTTCCATTGTTGAAGTCACCTTTTTCGAGGCGTTCATTTTATTCTTTGAGAAGATGATCCATATCTCGTTTCGGAGAGAATGATCCATACCTGGGTACAACGATCATGAGAACGCGTCCGGATATGAAAAAATCGTTTGTTTCGCTGCTCATATTTTTTCGCTATTCAATTGTATGTTTTGGGCAGTAAACGAATAAATAATGGAATTCAATTGAATCTTCGGAGTTTGTACCCCCGTGCTGACCCATTCGGTAATGTATATGTGCAACAAATGTGTGGAAATTATCAAACTGCGTTGTCAAATTTCGAAAATTTTAGTTTTCATTCGCGAGTTGCGCGATTCTAGAATACACAGTTCCGTTTGGGGGAAATGTTTTGTTTACCCTTGCCGGCCTATTCAAAATCTGTCTTCTGCTCATATCAATAATCCAAGTTAGCCGTGTTTTGGAAGAAGAAAATGTTTTTTTTAAAAACTACGTGGTATTTTTTTCTATATAACGCTGGTTGGTAGGGCTGCTACCTTGGTAACAGATTAACAAATCGGACAGATGTTTTTCTTGATGGGTGTTCGATATAATATAAGGATTAGTGCATGTCTTGTCGTTGACTACGCCCATATAGTGCCCAGTGAGGTGGTGTAGTTCCCTCCGCTTCGCGGCGGGAACTACACCACCTCACTGGGCACTATATGGGCGTAGTCAGCTCCAAGCCATGCACTATTCCTTAAATATACCTCCGGGTTTAACCTGGCTGTTCATTGCCTGAAACATTTCGCGTGCTTTCTATTGATAACTAGGAGAATAAGCCGTGATGTGGGTGCTATTAGAGAAAAATCGAATGTATGATACAACTTTATGTTACGGTGGTGAATACAATTTTTTAAATTTACCACGTTTCTGGCTTCATTGCGGCTTCGCTGGCGATTCTTGTAGACATTAAGATTTTAGATGTTTCTTCATAGAAATGTATCCATAACTGGAGATACAGTACGTGGAGAGTGTATTATCACTAAAACACCAACAGAGTGGAGATTCCACCCAACCAATAATTGCAAATTTGTTGCAAAGCATAACCGGCACAAGCAAAGTTTCAGCCAATGGACCTCCGGGTTTAACCCGGAGGTCCATTGGCTGAAACGTTGCTTTTGTTTTTTGTCCATATGTACAAAATTTGAAAGTTATAGCTTGGGTGATAACTCCACTCCGATGGTGATTTAGTTACAATCCACTCTCCACGTAATGTATGTATGCCACAACATGACATCCTATACAGAAAAACTAGAAGTCTAGTCACGAACTATGCGCTTATTTTGACATAACGTCCCATAGGAATTGCGCGAATTTTCCCTAATAGCATCCACATCACGGCAGATTGTCCTAGTAATCAACAGAAAGCACGCGCAATGTTTCAGGCAATGAACATCCGAGTTAAACCCGGAGGTCTATTGGCTAGTATACTGTTTATGCGTAGAGAATATGTACATAATTTGTTAGCCTGACTATCGTCATAGCACGCAGATCAACGCGCAGGGTGACGTGCTATTGGCTGGACTTATAAAGTTTTGTCCGTATAATCCAATACCTGCAATATATATCAGTTGTGAATTTTATGAAAGTAATTTATTTTTAGATATTTATTAATAAAGATACTTTGCTGCGAAAGCTCACCAACCCTGACATGATTTTGTCCGAAGTGGGCTTGGTCGTTTCTGGGAGAATTATATTCACGCTGTAGATGGGTCAATATAGCGCCAAGGTAACACTACATCAAAAAAAATTGCAAAAGAATTGTTTTTGGTGGTTTTCTATACTATTGGATGTGGAGAACAACATATCAAAAGTTGGACAAAATTGGTCCATGGGAAAGTCTCCAAAAATGAATAATCCAAGATGGCCGCCATATTGGACATTAGATATTAATATTTAAGTTAGAGACGAGAATGGGGTGTAATAGACTCCCAAACTACCAGCCCGACCGGTCCTCCCGATGAATGTAATCAACCTGCCAAGTGTCTTCCCGATCGGTCGAAGCACTCGCGTTTAGCGCTGTACTGGTCGAGTATTAATATTTAAGTTAGAGACGAGAATGAGGTGTAATAGACTCCCAAACTACCGGGCCGATCGAGCTGAAATTTCGCGTGTAAGTGTAGTTTGTCCCCGCGATGGTTTACCACCCTTAACCTTTCAGCATAAGGAGTTGTCCACCTCCCGAGTCAGTAGAGATAAGGCGGACGTTGCAAACGTCGCAGCAAAACTAGACAGTTTCACGCCATTTTCGGATAACAATGCATTGCGCAGCATCATTACAGGCAGGGATCGACCTGGGCATGCGCCAGTGCGTATTTGGTTCTGAAACATCAAGACCTGGCTCTTAAATCTCAGAAATAGGCTTCTCAGTTGGCGCGTCACTTCTCAGATCATATTTTGATATTCTTTCGATGGATAATCGAGAGAGACACTCTTACATGTATTATATATATGATTATCCTTTCTCATTGTTGTAGAGTGCTTAAGTTAATACTGCAAGTCTTAATTACCAATCATTAATCTTCAATGTGGTTTCTGATCAAGTCTTGGCTGCCTAAATAGGCAGCCAAGACTTGATCAGAAACCACAGTGAAGATTAATGTTTGCTATAGTGTACTAAATGAAAATGATGAGAGCTATTATATACTTGCAGTGTGTGTTACAAATATCAGTGTGACTCCGTAAATTGGAATCTGGCGCATGAATTGAAAAAAATAGGCTCCGAGGCTATAGCGTATTTTAAATAGTGTTGATCGGTCCCTGACAGGGGTTACTGCGAACGAGGATGTCAATGTTAATGATCTGTTCGCAATAGGAAACGAAATATGTAAGAAGATGGACGGACAGTCTGTTTTCACTTATTCACACAAAAGGAGTTTGAAGGTCAAGACGCTAGCTTCCAACATGGCAGTCAAAGTTGCCGAGAACCGTACCATAGATCCGGTGTGACAGGAATGGAAGTCCGTAGGAAAATTAGTCCCTCTGGACTATTATTCCGCGGAATTATAGTCCTAGGTCTAACATTTCTAGGAATAGTAGTCCGCCGGACTACTATTCCTAGAAATGCTAGACCTAGGACTATAATTCCGCGGAATAATAGTCCAGAGGGACTAACGTTCCTACGGACTTCCATTCCTTTTACACCGGCATTGTTGTTTCAGAGATTTCTAGTTGTGTCACAGACAGGTGATCTCCGGTTAGAGGAAGTTATGAACTATGAACTCTCTCCCTACCCGCCATCTTTGTTTGAAGCAAAGAACATATTGCGTCAGCCGGATAAGCCACCACTGGCAGAAGCGATAAGGATCTATGCTACACCCAAATCGGACATTGCTGTCACACAGAGAGTCCCACTGACGGATCACTATGTTCTAGATGGGGAGGGAGGGGGTCACTTCTGCACCGTTTAAAAGGACAGCTGGGTCCACCTACAGTTCGATTGCAGATGACTATGCCTCGTTCACTGTAAAGCATTATGCGAGAGCCACTGTAGTGTTTGATGGTTATGGGGGTGGATCAAGCATAAAGCACTGTACTCATCAGCGCCGTGGTAACCATTTGAATGCGAACAAGGTCAACATTACATGGGCGACAACGGTTGTTGGAAAGAAGGAGGACTTCTTGTCGAATGACGAAAACAAGCTGGCAATAATCCAGCTCATCATTCAATGTATGCGGCAGAGAGGCTGCGAAGTGATTCAAGCTGAAGGAGATGCTGACGTCGAGATCGCAATAGCAGCCGTCACAATGTCTGCTTCCAAATCTACCACCCTTGTTGGAGAAGACAAAGACCTCCTCGTACTGTTGCTACACCATGTAGTTGTAACAAACTGCACTGAACTATATTTCCGTTCGGACAAGGCGAAATCAAATGCCTATAATATCAAAGTCCTTAAGCAGTTACTCGAAGAAGAAGTTTGCAATGATCTGTAGTTTCTGCATGCCTTCACTGGGTGCGACTCGACGTCCAGAATATTTGGTATAGGAAAGAAGATTGGGTTCCAAAAAATCATCAAGAAAGAAAAGGCAATCAAAGACTGTTCTAAAGCATTCTGCTCACCAAAGCAAAGTCATGGTGTTGTGGAAACCAACGGCTCTAGGGCAATGGTTGCTTTGTTCAATGCAAGTCAGAATGACTCCCTGACATCAATTCGATGCAATATGCTCTGCAAGAAAGTTGCCAGAGCTGAGACTTTCGTTACACCGGAAAGACTCCCACCAACGACATCTGCCTGTAAATTTCACTCCCTGGGGACATACTACCAGGTTATGGAGTGGGTGGGCAGTAGTGCTGACATGAACCCGACAGAGAGGGGTTGGAGGGTAGAAGGAGAAAAGCTCCTCCCTGTTATGACAGACAAAAGCCATACTCTCGAGGTACTTCTTCATATGCATATGATTCATTGCAAGTGTTCGAGTTGATTTAATACGCTAAAGTGTACCTGTAGAAAGCATGGGCTGGAATGTGCCAGTGCATGTGGGCCTTGCCAAGATGGCAACTGCGAGAATATGACAAATGAGACACTGATAGAAGAGGATGAGGATGACGCATGAGAGAAACTGTACGGTAGCACGTCAGTAGTTAATACCAATGCGCCCCCTCGCATGTACATCATTAATGAAGTGGCCATACAAATTTTGAGCAGGTTGCAGAATTGACATAAAACGTCAATTCAGGGACCGCAAGTTACACAGGAAACATATATCATAATAGTTTATATGACAAAAACCTAACTATAAATTTTTCAAGATGGTGAATGTTGGCCATCTTGGATTTCAAGGTCAATACCCTAACCCTAACCCACCCCTATCCCTAACCCGATCTCATATTGCAATAATAACCACGTAGAATGATTGGGCATCATCAATTTAACAGGAATAGATACCTCATTCACGTCTCCAACTTAAATATTAACCGAGATAAGGTAATATCTAATTTCCAATATGGCGATCGGCGGCCATCTTGAATTTTTCATTTTTGGAGACTTTCCCATTGGCCAATTTTGTCCATCTTTTGATATGTTTTTCTCCACATCCAATAGTATAGACAACCATCAAAAACAATTCTTTTGAATTTTTTTGATGTTAATTGCTGAATTGACACGTCTACTGCCTCTTCTGACTAGGTTCAAGGAGTATCGCTTGAATCCGTGAGTGGACATGCCGTGTCGAACCCGCCCGTTTATTTTTGTTGAGGTGGTTCCTATCCTGAAGGTGTCAGTGACTTTTCTTCAAAAATCAAAATCAACAAGGCTTCACAAAAAATAACAATTTTAATACGTATGAAAAAAATCTAGTAGCTCGTACATATAACTTACAAGAAATGAAATGAATAAAGAACAAACGTTAATTTTTGAGTCACCTTTCGGGACACGTTCTCTGTTGTCGATGGATGGTTCTTCCTTGTCGCTGGTATTTGATCTTCTCGGCTCAATGTAGTGTCTCTGGACTCTGGTCGCCCTTTCACGAACATATATGGGATTGTCAATCTATCACTTCCGTCGAACGACCACTAATGTATTTTCACCGTACTAGACTCCTCTACTCTAACAACCGCTAATTCGTTACATTGAACTTGGCCGCTATAGATCTGTCTTAATTTAAAACTCCCTTTCCAATTATTTTAAGCTATCGTAACTTTGCTACACATTGACACACAACACAGATACCTCATTCGCGCTTCTTGTGATGAGACGATTATCGACACTAATAACCATATGATTAGATGACTGATCACCTTGCACTGGTTCATTTTCATTTAAATACACAGATAGCTTACATGATAAATCATTTTTTCGAGATCCGTCACCAAGGGCGGCGGAACCGGGGTTGGGGGGGGGGGGGCTTCAGCCCCTCCACTTTTTTTGCCGGGCCATAATTTTTTGTATGCATATATTTTAACACAACCAATGACTGGTGAAACAAGGGACGGATCAAAGCCTCCCCCATATTTTCGCCAGCTATATTTCTCTCGTACTGGTTCAGTTTCGATGGATTTCGAATCATTTTTGCAGTAAGTGGCAGCAAACGCTAAAATGTATACAGTCTGTTAAGAAATCAGTTAACTGAAATAGATCGTAATCTTACGGATATACAAATACCAAATCCACTCCCAGACAAGATAATCCACAGACAGTATAATTGCTGTAAACGTCTGGTAAGGCATACAGGTGAGGTCTATTTATCAGCTTTGGTCGTTATGACCAAAGCTGATAAATAGACCTCACCTGTATGCTTTACCGACGTTTTTTAACTGCTCTCAACATGTGAAATCTTTCAAATACATCTCCTGAAAAATCTCAAAATATTCGCTCAGATGCATGGAAATTGGGGGTTTGGGACCCTGCAATTTAAATTTTTCATACCGACGACCATCCATCGCCCGATCCAGCCCCCCCCCCCCCCCCTCCCCACACTTTGCACTTTGAAAATCGTTCCGCGGCCTTAGCCCGACTAAGAAAGATTATTAAAAAAATATATACCTTTTTAAAACAAAAAAATCGTAAACTTATGCTATCACCTTGACAGATTTCACAAAACATAATATATTTTAACAATCGCTATCATCCGTGCTTTCAATAGTCAATACTCGCTGCCTGTCAACTATGATATATATTCATTTCTTTTGAATTCATAGAGACACCCTCCTGATATATTATCTTCGACCGTCAACAAATGTAATTGCATTTGGCCATGAAATCCCGCTTCGGGTTGGACGATCTTGGAAATACAAGAGAAAAGCAGAAGAACCTTGACTACACTGTGGCGTGCATACTAAGTAGAGTTAAAACTAGAAGCCCTGTCACGAAATGCGCACAAATAGAACGTCGATCTGCGCGTTGATATACGCGTTATGACCATGGTAAGGATATCAAATTCTGTACATATGACTTGTGCACAAGCAATGTTTCAGCCAATGGACCTCCGGGTTACCCGGAAGTCCATTAGCAGAAACATTGCCTGTGTTTGCTATGAGTAAGCAGGAGAACCTGCTGTGCTTTGGATGTCATTCGATATGGCAATTGCGCGCAATTCCTACGCGCAAGTAAGCCTGGATAACCGCACAGTTCGTGACAGGACTTCTAATTTTAACTGTACGTCTGATGAAACACGATTTTAATACGTGGCGCCACACGGATGGACTTTCTATTAATCTGTTGTTTTTTTGTAGAGGCATGGGGTGAGCTGCATTTGAACGTTCACTGCTATTATAGTATAGTGATCACAAAAAACGGATATATAATTTTGACAAGATCGCGACTAGGTCGCGATTAGTCGAAATTATTTGTCCGCTCTCCCACCCCATACGACGGTATAAAAATATATATATATAAGTTGCACACCTTGTTCGCCAATCCTTGTAAAACAAATAAGATTAAATAAAAAACAGCTATAGCAAATGACCGTCGTAAATGAATCAGAGAATATTATACATGAGATGCTAGATTTGTTCATTTGTCTGGATTCGGTCTTAATTTTGCAATATGTTTGTGATGAAATCTCGACCTCTGATGTGTAAGTATGCAGCAACGCAATCTTGATCTGATTAAGAAAATACCTCATTTTGGGATGATAGTACCGTATATCCACACGCAGTGTGCGTGGTTAGCACCGTATATCAGCAACACAGTTTATGCGAGTTGTAGATTCTCTCCCGGCATTGTCTCCGATTCTGAGAAAAAAACAAGTTAAAGCAAGTGCCACATTTCGAGGTAATGAGGATTCAATCCAAAAGGCCGCTATCTAAAACTGTGGGTTCGCGTTTAAAGCCTGCCACCAGAATTGTGTAGAAATGACACCCCGTGGTATGTTGGTGGTAAATCCACTTTCCTCGTGATGTGCAGTATAACAAATGGAAACAATTGATTTATTGTACCGTAATTATTTTCCTTAACATGTGTATTGGGAAATAAACTTCCTCCTCTCCACAACAGGTTGTAGTTTGTTTCCTGTGTAGCCCCGCCCCCAATTATAATACAACTGATTCCGTGAGTGGGGTCGCCCTGTTTGTAAGGAGCAATCTAAGCAAATTGTACAGTTGAAACTAGAAGTCGTGTCATGAAATTTGCATAAATAGCAAGTCGATCTGCACGTTAATCTGCGCGTTATGACCATAGTAAGGCTAGGAATTTCTGTACACATGGCCTGTGCACAAGCAATGTTTCAGCCAATGGACCTGGAGTAACCCAATGTAACCCGGAGGTCCATTGGCAGTAACATTGCCTGCATTTTACTATGAGTAACCAGGAGAACCTGCCGTGCTTTGGATGCTATTCGATATGGCAATTGCGCGCAATTCCTAAGCGCAATTAAGCCTAGACAAGCGCACAGTTCGTGACAGGACTTCTAGTTTTAACTGTATGCTATATACCCATCCATGGAAATAGGAGTTGACAGAGCATACTGAATTGAGAAGGCCGAATCGGTAGGTATAAAACTTGATGTTATCAAATTATCCAATATAAAATTCACATTTAAAACAATTTTCATTTTTTTTATGTTCATAGAGCCTCGCGGAAGCCAGTAAGTAACACGGGACTTGTGAACTACCGGACGAAATATCTGCTTCGATAAAGGTGTTTGCTTTAAGTTATTTTTTTTCTTTCTTTTTTGTGCATGTTTCGAACAAATTGAACGTGTGTGCGTGTGTGTTACATCGTGTATGCGTGTGTACATAAATAAACAGTAGATTCGCATTAATTCACTTTCAAGAGCTTTCAAGAGAACCCAGAACCATATTACGCAATATTGCATGTTTGTGTGCATATGGGCAAATTGAAGTGACTTATTACGCAAGATTTCCAATTCTCCAAAACAGATCGATGTCCAGAGTGTTTGCGCAACAAGCAATATCCTCTTCGAAGACGCATTATTAAATGTTGATGCACGTGCGTTCGGAATGCGTTTGCTTTTATCCTTTAAGTCTGATGTGCATAAACATCCCTGACTTCTATCGTCGTAACAATCAACTTTCAATAAAGTTATCGCCTACGAAATAGAGGTTCAAAATATAGGTCCAGACAAGCGAAGAAGTTCCAGTTAAGAACAAGTTGTTGTTGAGAAAACACGCATGATATCAGAAGAAAATAATAAGTTTTATACCATGATTACCTATTGTACTATATATGAAAAGTATATCGTCCCCTGAGTTTCAGTGTGTTCTATGTGCCTACATAGAACACATTGGAACTCAGGGGACGATATGACATAAGTTTTAGCTTTACACACCAACTGTGGTGAACACGCCAGCAATAGGATTTCACTAGTTAAATTTTACACCTACAGTAGAACTACATCCGGGTTGACCTTTGGTGGCGTCGACCTGAATGCAAACATGTCCAAATTTATAGCACGTCGCCTCGCGAAGAGTGAAATGGAAGTAACAATTATTTATTACGTTTCTAAATGGGTTTACCACAGAAGATGCCAAAAATGAACGAACATGCATTCTCTCATGTTAATAAAGCATCCACTACTCGAAATAGTGTGTTATTAAAACGAAAAAGGCTCTGTTTCTTTTTTCTATTTCGTTTCGGTGATAAAATTGACAGCGGAATTACCGTCCACCGATGTTTATGTAGTCAAAAACAGATCCGCACGTATGTATGTCTGCTGTTCAGTAAAATCGAGAACAAATAATAGCGACTCTTAATAATCTGACGATCATGGTATAAATAAAATATACCCAAAGTAGCTTGGTGTACCAAATGTTCACCTCTCGTGGTGAAGTGGTGTTAACCGCGCGCCTAAGGCTCGCGGTTAACACCACTTCACCACTGGTGGTGCACATTTGGTGCACCAAGCTACTATGGGTATCTCCTATACTTTCTTTTGTTACTTTTAATGAACGAAAACAACTGACATCTCTGAGCTGTCTGTTATTTTCGATTATTAAAAGTAACAAATCGAAACTTCGCGTTTTTATGGCAAGCTAATTAGAAGCAACTAGTTTATAGATAATCCGTCATTAAGAATATCTGTCAGTATCACACCTACCAACACTTAGTGTCTACTTAGGGTCTTTGTTATCAAATTAGCTTAATCAGTAATTTGAAAGTTTTTATTCTTCCCATCGAAGATACTGAGCAAATACCACCTCCTTGGCATTTATATTAATGGGAAAGAGGGGGGAGGGGGTGTCTGTATTATACCGTTAAAACTAGAAGTCCTGTCATGCTTATCAAGGCTTAATTGCGCGTAGGAATTGCGCGCAATTGCCATATCGAATGGCATCCAAAGCACGGCATGTTCTCCTTGGTTACTCATAGCAAACATTGGCAATGATTCTGCCAATGGACCTCCGGGTTACCCGGATGTCCGTTGGCTGAAACATTGCTTGTGCACAGGCCATATGTACAGAATTTGATAGCCTTACTATGGTCAAAACGCGTAGGGCCGTGTTTTATTATTTAATTCATTCGTTAGTTTCTTTTTAAAACACGCCGGACTTTGTCTTTGCCGCACTTATTTTAATTGCATCCCAGAGTTCAACTAAAATTAAATTACCACCTTGGAATAGTGAGCACATACGCATAATTTCGTTTGAGATGGATAGATAGATAGTTTATTTAAAAAAAACACCAAAAACAAGGCAGATTGCATGTTACACAACTAACAGTACAGAACAATAATGTTAAGTCTTGAAGATACTGAATTAACAATAATTGGTTATTTACATGTAATGTGGAGGGGGGGGGGGGGGGGGGTTATACAACGTGTCACTCCATTAAAGAGCCATAGCATTTCTTCTGCTCTTGAAGAATTGAAGGATCATATTACAAATGATATTTCATAAGAAAGATGAATTTCTCCGAACTGTCCATGTTGACGTAGTGCGGGTATTCTCTACTTATTTTGGCAAATGAATCAGTTCGGAGACCTTCATATTCCTTACACTTCATGACAAAGTGATATTTAGTTACATAAACGACATAGCCCTTCTTTTACATGCAAGGGTTGCTGGCTGTGCCTTCCTTTTTCAATCAGCAGACAGTAGTTGCTTATGCGCAGCCGCGTGAACAATTTCTTCTCTTCAACAGATGTTGTGTACAGCAAATAATTTTCCAAGTTGAACGTTTCTTTAAACTTTCTATAGGTCCGTAATTTGCTTTTTCCGACTTTTTTTCTCGTCATTAAATATATACGTAATGGAGGTATTAAAATGTATACTTTTAAAGCTTCTGTGGAGTTTGCTTCTTTTGATATGCCCTTTCAAAAGCTGAGACTCTCCTGTTCCCGTGAACCAGAATAGATGGGTAAGCTACAGAGATGTACTTCTGTTATTTGTGTTAGTCCTATCATTACAAAAATCTTGGGCCCTGCGAATCTCACATTTGCGATTCCAATCGAATCTCACATCGAATCAGGTCTATTATTCGAAACCGAATCGAACTTCGAAAAGGAGTTGCTGATAACCCAATTTAGTGTGACTGTGATGGTTCAGGTTTCGACTGATAAAATATTCCAACTACATCATCAGGGCATGCCTTCGTCGAAGGCATGCTTTGATGATGCAGTTGGAATATTACCCAGTAAGGGCTACAATTCAAAAAACAGAAACACGTAAGTGAATTGCCCGTACTGTGTACTTCACAGGACTAGCCGCAAGCAACAGCTCACCATCGAGATTGCTTGGAAACTTAAAGTTTCTTCCAACAGTGAAAGTGCTGGCCGCTTGGGAGCAGATGTTATTTATGTCAATTTTGCGGAAATTACACTCTGTCTTCACTTTCAGCATTATGTATGTGCAATTTTCACTTGAACTATGAGACGACGAAAATGACTGTTACCAAGCTGCATTCCATTGAAGGGATTAAAAGGGAAACGAATCTGGAAGCCGGTTTCGAATCGAACCGAATACCGACTTGATTTTCGAAATCGAAACGAATCTCAATGCTTCGCATGTCACAACCATCTAAAAAGTGCAAAAAGTGCTCTATTGTTGACGACAACACTTCACTCGATGACGTAACTCGAAAACACAGGGTTGAAATGATTCAAGATTTGAGACTCGAAATTGTAAACATTATTCGTCGGAACCCGATACCGTTTCTTCTGAATTAAACAACCTTTATCATTTTTCGAACTTCTTTAAGTTAATTGGTTGCTGGTATGTGGGCGTGATGCCGTAGATATGTCTTTTTCATTAAGATATGGAATATCGACTCAGATTCCAAACCAGACGACGCTATCCCCGTGCCGCCATCCACCTCTTATCACAGTGTTACATAATCAGCAAGTGTGAGTACAAGTGCGTTCAAGACTTATCGATCAGTTTGAATGTAGGGAGCCTTCTTTGACAATTTAGAGTTTGTGGATTTTGCACATGGCAATATTACAGTACAAATGTGATTGAAAAAGATTTCTACAGCGGCAAATGATACTTCTCAATTGATTTTTGTGCCCAGTCAACACTATTTTCTTTTCGTTTGTCATTGAAAAACAGCTTAAATGCACCGTAGTGTGTCCTTGCCCCGGACATCGAAGTGTTTAACCAAGCTCTGAAGCCACCAATCAAATTCTGAAACTAGTCTGACGTTGTTATTTCATGGGACCAGGGACCAATAGTATAAAACGTTTACAGGTGTATTTTCTAGAATTGTATTTTCTACTTATTAATATAACTGACTAAAATAAATCATTAACATTTTAAAAGATATGGCAATTTGCCAACTGGCAAATTGCCACATCTTTGAAAATACCAATGGTTCATTTCAACCCATTAAAGGTCGTAACTAGAAAATATTATTCTAGGAAATACAACTGTAAAAGTTTTATAGTACTGGGCCCAATCTGTCCTTCAAATAGTTCCTACCCCCTTTTTAGATGCAATCGGCTAGAATATTTCAGTTGGCCGGAAAAAAAGAGATTAAATCCGATTGAATCTAAAAATATCATAATTAAACTTTTTTTCGGTTCATGCGTTTTCAGATAAAACGATTGGCTCACACGATTCTGTTTTTTTTTTTCTTTTCATAACTCAATGAACCGAAAAAAACACAATTAGGTCCGCTCCCAGCCACGCCCTTAAAATACCAGTCTTCGGAGTTGCAACATGGTGTCAAATCAAAAGAAGTTAGAACACTGGCACGTTCTAAATCTGAAAAATAAAAATAAATTTATATTACTAATTTAGCGCCATGAAATTATTTATAAAATATTTAAATGACCGTGGTGGGTCAATTTTTCTTTTTCTTCACAACTGTATTTATTTGACATTCCAATTTTTACGCACACTTGGTGATCGCCTGCGTTCATCGTTTCACCCAAATCGATTGTAAACAATGGCTGGTCACGACGAATACGGCAATTTTGACATTGCTGATTCAACTAATTTCATGTCATCTCTCTTTATATCTAACTCCACTTTTACAAACTGTGTTTTTCAGTTCTCGGGAAAAGGTCAAAACCAAAATACAATGTCATACTGATGGCCTACTTCCACCTACCACGGAACGTAACTTTTACGTGAAGTGAACAGTTGAATGAAATTTGAGGGAGGCGTAGCTTATGTCGTTTTCTTTGCATTACGTAATTCATTGGTCAATAAAAAAATAATGACAAAAGTGCATTTGACCTGGAAAGTGTGTCAATTGCTGCCTGCATTTCAATAATATGCGCCCTCGTTTATGCTAGAAAAAATAATATGTCTACCAGTTTTAGTTTTTAAGTCTTTGTTCGCTGAAGTAGAGAACGACTAACACTATTTATTTATTTGGGTCGCGAACGTTTAATTATAAGGAATGATCGTTTCCTTTTGTCTATTTCTTGAGTTATGAACCCCAAAAAACATAGTCCAAACATCGCGTAAATGGGCTACCATTTACACAGTTTGGACTTTGTTTTTTGGGGTTCATAACTCAAGAAATAGACAAAAAGAAACGATCATTCCTTAAATAAACATTCATTTTATTTAAATCAATGCAATTAAAACGTTTCTCCGTCCATCGAAATTTGATATGACAGAAGAAGAATCAGTAGAGTTGTAGTCTCAGGATTACGTAGCGTAGTTCCACCAATAAATAATGTTAATGTTTTCAAGGCGATGAACTACTTATTGATTGGTATATCTATAACTGGAGTACGAAAGAATATCGGTCTATCTCTGTGAGTAAATGGACATCATGTTACATCAAACATCGAGAGAGTAGTTAAACGAATAGCCAACGCGGGCGTCGAATTCCTTTCCGGATTTGAATTGCGGTCTCAGAACTTTGTGTATAGCACCGTGCATCTTTTTCTAACCCGTTCCATTAGAGTAAAAGTATTAAGCTGTTTCGAACTTGCACACTAATTCGCCGCGTCTGAAAGAATGTCTTTTTCGCGCAGCTAGTTTAAGGCAGAAGATTAATATATTACACTCGTTAATGTGAAACGCAAACATATTCGGAATTCGGTGAGCAAACCATCTTTGGAAATGCAGCGCATTGTCAAGAAAATGATAAAGAGGAATTCACGAGTGTGCTACAGGGCAGGGATTGATAGTCATGAGACGCTAAACTAAGGATGTACAGTGCAACGCTGTTAATTGAATAGCGACATTGTCAATGAAAATTATTCAGTGAACAGGAGTAATCAGTTAGTATGGATTTTGTCATGTCCCTGTATTCAAGAGATAAAGGTAGCATTTATTCTACTATATCTTGTTTGACAGAGCTCATTGAGCTCTGTCAAACATGCTATAATAGATTAAATGGCTGTATTGGGTGTGCTATTGTCCCAAATACGTATGCAAAGGGGGGAACTCGGTGTCTGTCAGGGTAATTCTTCGAAATATTTATACGATTTTTTTAATCAATGAACATGAGTTTACACTATAATCTATATGTAATAAACAGATCAAATTTGTATTGACGGTATGGTGAATTGTTTAGTGTTTGGAAGTTACATTCAATTAACAGGGTTATTCAATTAAGAGATATCCATTTACGGTGGCGTGACTGTTCTGAGTGCTTCCTGAAAATCGTCTAAACCTGGGATATTGTTGTGGGATAGAATTGCAACAAAACAGAGGCGAGTGTACGATTAATGTATGTACTTGTGTTACACAATGGGCGGTGAAATCAGTAAGGCGGCGAACAGATTCATACCGGTGACGATAATATAAGATGAGATATTTTCATTGTATTACCGAAAAAGATTGGTGTGGCTCATCAGCTATACATATGAGACAACTGAAGTACACAAAAACCTCAAAACATGCAGTAAAGAACGGTGTAAATTTAACATACAGAAAACAAACGTGAGTGCAACCGCATACACTAAACGCCCCCCCCCCCCCCACCCCCTGTCAAGGTCATAGCTAAAAATTACGATTTTTTTTGTTTGTTTATAAGTGTAAATATTTTCGATAACATTTCTGCCTAGGTTAAATGTAAAACGTAAAGATAGGTATATCAAATGGCACCCAAAGCATGGCAGGTTCTCCTTTTTACCCATAGCAAACACAAGCAATGTTCCTGCCAATGGACCTCCGGGTTACCCGGAGGTCCATTGGCTGAAACTTTGCCTGTGCACAGGTCGTATGTGCAGAATTTGATAGCCTTACCATCGTTATAACGCGTAGATTAACGCGCAAATCGACGTGCTATCTGTGCGCATTTCAGGACAGGACTTCTAGTTTTAACTGTACATTGATAGACCGATGCTTAGGCATAATACGGTTTTCAGAAGCAGGCCAGCTCTTTATTACAAACGCACAGGAAGAAACTGTACAATGAACAATAAAAGTTGAATTATGTTTATGGAATCGTCCCCTGAGTCCTGGCACATAGAACTCATTGGAACTCAGGGGACGAAATTATACCAAAGGACGACAAAATTAAACTCTGTTTTGTCCCTGATATTTCTGTCCGTGGTAAATGTTTATGAACACTTTCAACCAGACAATTAATAAACAAAATATATAGACTTCGACACCAAAAAAATAATTCAAACGAAATTTCATTTCAACTGAATACAAAAATTTATGAGTTACACCTAGCAAGCAAGATGATCTACAAAAGGTTTACATGTACATGTACCAGTGAGTGAATAAAAATTGGACCACTTAAAAGGCATCTTTTGTGTGAATGCTGACTATTTTGTCATAAAAGATAAATTATAAACGATGCCAGAATATCGTGAGAAAGTGAAAATTAAAATATCATTCAAAACTCTTATATGAGAGTATTTTCAAAAAAAAGTTTCAATTACATTTTAAATATGCCACAAGTGTTTCTAAAAACCATAAAAATATAGATGTCTTTTATTATTTAAATTAAATCAATATGCTATTCAGTGTAGTATTTAGATTCACGGACAGACATGCCTATCAATAAGCACTTGATACATGCAACGATTACGAATAACACCTCTGGAAGGCAAACCACGTTATCATATCTGCTATATTTCCATGCCATACCACAAACCTGTACAGTATTACCGAATGTGCATAATGCAGTTGTGTGCGAATTATCTCATTTAGAGCATAATTCTAACTTCTAGGATATAATATCAAAAATATCTTGCGTGTATGTCTGTATTATTGTTATGACAAACAAAACAAACTTGAAATCAGAAGTTTCGTATGCAATGAAATTTGGCTATGGTTTACACAACTGCACGGAAGACGTAATTTGCTTCAAATACGCGCTGAGTATATACGGATTCACACGTCAAAATAGTATCTGTTAGGCTAAAAATGTGTTTTGATTCTCAGGCAATCATTCATTGAATTTGAACACCTTCTTTGGACATTTTTATTGCCTTTTAGTGTCTTCCAATATTAGTACAAGCTCAGGGAGACCAAAAACGTTTTTACATTGTTTGATTGATGCATATTTATTTAGTTGCATTTCCAATATGTTTGCATTGTTACAATTTATGGGAGAGTGCCTAGGCACTCTCCCATAAATTGTAACGAGGCAAATCCCCATAGATTAAATGCTTTTACTTCAAAGATAATATGAAGAGCTTCGAAAGAATATGAAGCCTTTTGAATTTTAATACCTACAGTTTGTTTTTAGGGAGATGTTTTATTTTTTAAAATAAAAATGAATTTATTTGTATTAATATGCACTTTCTATATTTCTCTGTATAATAAATATGATTTGTTTGAAAAGTGTCGGCCGATTTATCCTTATGCACGTTAGGTTTCAAATTAAGAAATGAAAGGCTGTCGGAATCTGCCTTTCTCCCAGGAAACGTGTGGACCAACATTTTTCAAACGGTGCATCATGTAATTGTATTTTTTTCCGAGTCTTATAATAGAAAGTAGTATGTAATTGTGTTGTTTTCGGCGGTCTTGAATTTTATATGCTTATTTTTCACGTTATTTCCGAAAGGCAGTATCAAAGACCTTGAACAAGTCCCCATCTCTTTCAACACAAAACCGGTATTGAGAACAACAACGTTGTGGACTGGTCGTAATTACCGTGTAAGCAGTGATGTCTGTGTATGTGTTTACCAGGTAATAAAAATTATCATGAGCAAAATTTTAATGTATGAAGCACCGGATTGTACTCGGCGCTTCATTAATTAAATTTTTGATGATCATGCCTATAATTAGTGTTCGGGATCTTATTGTATTGCATCCGTGGAAATATTACCTACCCATGGAAAGTGACCAGTCCACGTCGGCCGTACTGTACAAGGCATATTTGCATTAATGCATTATATTTTGAGATAATTCTCTGTGATGTAAAATTCTGCTACACAAGCCATGACTCCACATCAGCGCGCTACCCGTGGCTACGGATGTCTTCATATTGTCGCGGACTGATGAACCGAGTAACTCTATTCACTGGAGGCAAACAAATGTTCACAAAATTAAGACTGGGAATTCATAATTCAAGCTCTGACGTCATTCTGAACACAGTGTTAATTAACATCGAAAGCGGGAATTCCTTTTCAAACATTTGTTCATGCTGAATATTACCACTGACAGGACAGGAGTATTTGGTGTCTGCCTCCTGTCAGGCTTTTTTTGTTTGTTTGACATTCAGCCAAGATATGTTTATAGTCCAAAAAATTCCAAAATACTGCAGCACATTACTGAACATTTATTTGTTTATTTCTGGGGGATTGACGGCACTTTCGACAATCAAGGTCACCTCGAGCCTGGCAGTTTTACGGATAGATGAGCCATAATTCCTGGAGAGAACCACCGAGCAACGACGACCAACCGTCAGACTACCGCACTAACTCCAAACAAGCAGGACCAGTATTTACGATTCGTGTTGATGTATTTTGCTTGATGCATTGAAAGGACACGGTAGAGATTAATGAAGCAATAGACGTTTCGGTCTTAGGAGAGCCTGACGACCGACGAAGAGACAGAGACGTTGACTCCAATGAAAAATAAAACGTGTAAACAAGTCATTATCTAATACGTCTTAAGAAGGACCCCCTCGACAGTGGGTGTCAGATTAAATGCACCATTTGTTACACACTTTTCTTCAATAGAACTTTCGACCACCGTCGCATTCTTGCTTCTCCATCGATAGCCCAAGAAGTGGTCAATGATGGCAGGGCAGATTGCAATCTGACAGTAAACTGGCCTTCTATCGGAAAATAAAGCAGGATTTTAAGTCTGAACCATATCTTCTGCTTCCCCTTGATTCCATGGAACTTGCAAGACTAATGCAAATTCGCATTAGCTCGCATCCTCTAATGATTGAGACGGGGCGCTACAATAAGGGGGGTAAACTACCCAAAGGAGCCCGTATCTGTGCTGTTTGTTCCTGTGGTGTGGAGGATGAAACACATTTCCTCCTGCAGTGCAATGAGTACGCCCCGCTGCGAATAGCACTTTTCGAGCGAATAAGAGACATTTGTGGCATTGACTACTCAAACCTATCACCAGAAGCATTCTTGACTCACTTCATCCAAACACTGGATTATGAAACCACCCCTGAGGTGATCAAATTTATCAATGCGGCGTTTGACTGTAGGAAACTGTTAGTACAACGGACCATTGCCTGATCCACTCTATTTGTTAGTTGGGCCTAAATATCCTAGAAGTATCATATTGTTTAGTTTCTGCTGTTGTTACTTTTCATTTCATATGATGTGCGTTTTGTGTTTTTCGTTTCTCTGTCTAACTGTATTTTGTTACACCTTTTTGTTTTTTGTCATTCATCTTTGTTGATGTTGAGACAATAAATATATCGATAGCCGAAAAGAATGTACATTAATTATATTTTATTGAAGTCACCACTTCAGTCGCTGTTTTTGTGTGAGAGTAATTTAGCGTGGTCTAAATTTTGAACAGAAATTTTCGGGACCTTCCAAGCTATCGCTACGTTTTCTAAAATTGCAGGAAAGTAAAAACACAATAATTGTATTGAAGCACACGTATAGTTTATAACTCAAAGTAATGTTAAATACACACTCTGTGTTTATCTGATGCACAACTTGTTCAATAAATAACCACATTACAGCGAATTCAGAACACAGAACATTAGAAATGAAACGAAATATCCCATTGTCTTGCGCAGAAGTCGCTTGGCAAAAACATTCGCTCCACCAAATGCGGGTTGGGCGATGTGATAATGTTTTCATAGCGCTGTACTCCCATCAATCAGGTGTACTCAAAACGCGTCAAAAAATAGTTGAGGATTGACTTGCAAAACAGGACTAATAACATATATAATTGACCCCTTTAACTTCAACACTTAATCTGCTGAAAGCGACTATTCTCACCTATCTTGTGGTGATTATATGTACGCTCTGGTATGCGCAGATCAAACCTACCATCTGTTTACCTGTTGAAAACGGCTCAGAGAGCCATTTCCAACAATTACTCATGTGATAGAGTTTCAAGTATGTCATAAATTTTATTAAAAGTCCTCGCAAACAGGCGTACATAGAGGTCCTCCATATATGGGTAAAGTGGGCGTGGCATTAAAAGTGATAACCAACGAACACGTTACCAAAATTTGTCATTTTAATTTTCAGTTTTCAAAACAATTAACAAAAACATAGCATGTGACCCTCTCGTAGGAACGAGCTCGTCTGACTCGTTCTAACGAGAGATCACAGTCACATGACATGGGTTTTTTAAAATGTTTTTAACCCTTTACCCAACGCAGACGATATCAAAATTTATTATTTTAAATACCATTTTTTCAAATTTTTCAAAAAATTTCAACAAAACCATATCATATGACCCCTCGTTGGAACGAGCTCAGTGAGCTCGTTCCAACGAGGGGGTCACATGATATGGTTTTGTTGAAACTGTTTGAAAAATAATATTTTTTCAACTGCTTAATTTGCATATTACGCAGGCGGATGCGGCCGATTCGTTGGGTAAAGAGTTAAATCACTATCTCAACTGCTCAATTTGTAAATTACGCGGGCGGATGCGACCAATTTGTTAGATAAAGGGCTATCCAACTGTAAGGTATTGTGTAAATAGAAATGTTTTCAGTTAAATTTTAAAATCAAGAATGGAAAGACATGGCCGAAGGCGGGACGGTACTTGAGCCATCATAGGCGGAACAAATTAGGCTTATAGCACCCCAACCGGGAGCGCGGTGGCTCAGAAGGTAGAGATGCAAGCCGAGAGGTTCTCGGTTCGATTCCCACCTGCAGCAACAGCGTTGTATCTTTGGGCAAGACACTTAAACCCGATTGCCCACATGGGGACACGATGGAGTTGTGTACTAAGGCGTACTGCACGTCGATGATGCACTAGTCTTCAACCATGCTCACTCTGCTTGTGTGGAGTTAGTACGTTGGGGAGCCTGACAGTTTCTCGCCGCTGTTCGGTGGTTCTCTCAGGGTACTCCGGCTTGCTCCACCCGTGAAACTGTCCGACACGGGGTGACCCTGGCTGTCGAAAGTGTCGTTAATCCCTAATAAATAAATAAATAAATAGCTCCCCATCCTTCATCGATCATCTTCAAGACTCCACTTATTCGATTCGAGATTCGATTCGAAGCTAAAATTTGCGATTCCAAGGGCCCTACTTGTACAGGTCAGCAGTATACAACCTACAGTACGTGGATAGTGTATTATCACTAAATCACCCTCCGAGTGGAGATGCCACCTAAGTAATAGTTGCGATTTTTTTTGCAAAGCATAACAATCACAAGCAAAGTTACAGCCAATGGACCTCCGGGTTGAACCCGGAGGTCCATTGGCTGCAACATTGGTTGCGTTTTTTGTCCATATGTGCAGAATTTGAAAGTGATACTCTGGGTTATAACTCCACTCCGCGGTTGATTTTGTTACAATCCACTCTCCACGTACTGTAGAACGTGATTATTTCTGTTTTTTCGCCGACTGCTCCCAGTAAAGTAAAAACCTTCGATAAACAAATAATCATTAAGCCCATTTACGCTCGTGCCGTTATCACATTTTCCAACAGATTGCATTGAGACTTATACGATATTGACTCTATATTTTTTCACGAAAAATAGAAACGGAAGGAAAGATAGATGCCAGTGATAATGAACTATTGCTTTCATTCCCGAGAAGCGTCTTAGACGTTATAAAGAAATGCCGATAAGTTTTTCACACGTGAAACAATACCCATTGATGTTGAGTTTTTTGTCTGCATTATATGCGTACATTAGTATAGCGAATTTTTTTACAAAATGGATATATATCGAGAGGTCCTCGTAACATAAAACATACATCGATTCAAATTGATTGCCACGAAGTGCCCGTGTCAGCATTTGTGTTGTTTGGCTTACGATTGTAATCACGTGATATGACTAACACGATACCTGGGTACCCTTGACTAATGCCGCCTTTGTGACTTTAGTCTAATTGAAACACTTGAAAACACTCTCAAAAGGAGGACAGTCGAGCGGTTGATCTGACAGACAAGGAACATGCGTTTGCGGCGGAAGCAATTCAATTCAATATAATGAGAAAAATGAATCCAGATTTAGGAAAATAACTTGAAGTCAAGTTCTTGCAGTCTTTAAAACATGCATGATTTTAAAAGTCATGGGAGTGAAGGGTGTGAAAATTACACTAGAGTGGGTGTTGAAGTTTTTTTTCAAATTAGTACAGGAGGAGAGAATGAAAAAACATTATCGTGGTTGACAGACTTCGTTAATCTGAAACCCAGTTTCCTAATTCCAGACACCGAAAGTGGGTGGTTGACCTTTCTTTGGGTTTCAAAAATGTAGGCGCGCTGTAAACCGCGCCGAAGGAAATAATTGGCGATTCTCAATTATTGCCAAAGGCGCCCCTTATTATACGGATAGTTCCGCTGGGTTACAAAAAAGTTTAAAAATGAAAGAAAGACGTACCAGCGGTGTGTTTTGTGCATGACTGATAAAATATTATTCTGCCGGGACCATAAAGACGGCAGAAACTTTGGCGGCCGAATCCAGATAGCTGTTCCATTTTATGATAACCACACTGTAATCTATGCAGTATGGCCGTCGTGGACTGGTCACTTTCCACGGGTGGACAATATCTCCACGCACGCAATAATATTAGATTTCAAACACTAATTACAGGAATAATCATCAGAAATTTAATCAATGAAGCACCGGGTACAACCCGGTGCTTCATTAATTAAAATCTTCCTGCTGATGATTTTTATTATATGGTAAACGCACGGATTACGACCCGTCCACGGCAACTCTACGTACATTCCAATTTGTAAAGACAATAAAACGCACTCGTCACTTTGATGGTGTTGAATTATATTGAACAGAGTTACTGTCGAAGGAACTTTATGATGGTGTACTTTCCTGAAAATACTTCCAAACTCTCAATGGCGTTTCCAACATTTGCTTTGCTTTATATTGTTCACCTCCTGAAACCGAATATAATCCCATCGGACAAAATCCCATCCGGACAAAATGCCAGTGTACAAAACACCAACGGACATAATCCCATACATGGACGGACAAAATCCCATTTTGGGTTTAAAAAAGAAAAGACACAATTTTTTTTAAAAATTCCTCGATATTTTTCGTGTTATTTTGACGATCTTTACATAAGTTCATCAAACGTTCATTCAAAGTTTTGCGATCTAGCATTAGACTTCAGCGTAAGTCTGAGTTTACAGGCCTGAACGTCGGCTGTATCAGTTTCATGGCTGTGTTATTAGGAATTAAATGCTGTTAACATTTCTAGGTCCGTTGTGAGTGCACCATTACATTGAAAGGCAACACGTTTGCTACATTCCCATCGGATGCTGTTCTTACTTTTATATTTTTTTTTGTGTGGAGAAAACCATCAAGACAAAGTTTAAGGCCACCTTTCTGGCTTTTTATCACTTTCATACTGGACACGAAAAGATAGGCGGACAGACGGTTTAAAACAAAGTGAGAAGTTTGAGAACTTGCTAAAACAACAACCCAAACACTGTTTTTGTAAAACAAAAATATTGCCTGGCATTTTGTCTGCTTTTGCCAGAAAATAATACTACCTGGGATTTTGTCCGCATTTTTGTGAAAAAATATTGCCTGGTATTTTGTCCGCTCATGTCTGGGATTTTGTCCGCTGGGATTCCGTTCGAGTGAAAAGTCTGGGATTTTGTCCGGATGGGATTTTGTCAGATGGGATTTTGTCCGCGCACCGCTGAAACCGATGTCCCATTATCCTTTATTTGAGAAAGCATCTGTTATATGCAGTGTTCCGCAAACAATGAATTTTCCGAGGCGCGTTATGAACAACCATCTTACAAACTCTTTTGAAACACCATGAACATTAAGCCTTTTTGCGTGCCCCAAATTCGGAAGCCTGCGCGTGGGTGTTGGTGGATTCCAGGGCGTCTGGAATCTTCCGGAAAACGGTATCTGTTAATAACTAAAATATTCATATTATAATTATGTTTCGATTATGAGAATGCCGGAAGATGTCGCACATGATGATGATGGTGATTTTGATGATGATGATGATGATGATGATGATGATGATGATGATGATGATGATGACGATGATGATGATGGCGATGATGATTTATTTCCACCAAATTTGAAGAGTACATCAAAACCAAGTCATGTATATAACACAGCCCAATTTACAAGCTATAAACACCCTTAACGAACATTTACACACACATGCATATATGCTCTCCCAAAAAAGAAAGTGTGCATGCTAAAAAATAACACTAAAAAAGATATATATCATTTTCATTCATGGAAATTTTATTCAATCACAGATGAATCAATTTGTGATCAACACGAGAAATTTCATTACGCTACGACGAATACTCTTGGTGCCATGGAGAGTCAAAGACACTAAGGGTCAAACACAAAAGTCACACACTCAATATCTTGTATGACCTCCGTCTGCATCGACTACTGCTGTGCATCTACGCCTCATCGAAGCGAACAAGTTAGCATGGAAGTGTTGTGGGATGTTGTTCCATATTCTGATAAGCTGTCTCTGGAGTTCCACAAGCGTTGACGGTGCATGGGGAAGCCGGCGTAGCTGACGTTTCATTTTGTCCCATACGTGCACAATGGGTGAGATATCGGGCGAATTTGCGGGCCATGGAAGAACATCCACTTGTTGTTGCTGCAGATACTGTTGAACAACACGAGCTGCGTGGGGTCGGGCGTTGTCCAGCTGTAGAATGACGCCGGGGCCGTGACGTTGCAGAAATGGGACAACAACAGGTGTAAGCACTTCATCACGATATCTGGCTGCATCGAGATTGCCATCAATAATGACCAGCTCAGTTCTGTTACGGGCAGTCATGCCACCCCATACCATGAGAGACCCTCCCCCATAACGGTTTCGCTCCACGACACATGGATCTGCGTAGCGTTCGTTTCGACGTCTGTACACTCTCTGGCGGCCATCTGATGATGAAAGATGGAAACGACATTCATCTGTGAATAAAACACGTCGCCACCAGTGTAAGGGATGCCTGGGATGTTGTCTACACCACTGCAGTCGAGCACGACGATGACGTAACGTCAAAATCGGACGAATTGCAGGTCTTCGAGGACGTAAGCCGTATTCTCTCAGCCGGTTGATTACTGTTTGAGGATGTATCCGTCTCAGGTTAGGGACGTTCTTGGCTGTCGTCGTTGCCGTTTGTTGCCGGTTCCGGAGATGGACGACACGGATATACCGATCTTGTGCAGGGGTGGTAACTCGGGGTCTCCCGGAGGAGGGTCGGTCTCGAACGTCATCATGTTGTGCATGTCGATGGACTAGCCTGTCTACAGTGTTACGGTGGCAGTTCAAATGTTGGTCAACCTATCTGTGTGTTCTGCCAGCTCTAATCATACCCAGGGCAAGGAGACGTTGATTCATTGTCAATCTTTGCATGCTAATGTGGAGTCGTTTTAACAGCAGCGCAAGTTTGAATGTGGACGATAGGAAGGCCTTACTTTAGTGTTTAAATACCCAAGGATTCACACTGCTGCATGAATTTTCAGACTCTCCACGTGCAAAACATGCCTTTTCACAAACGTGCAGCACGTCATTTAACGTTAATGCAATTTTAACGGGGAAAGCTGTTTTTGTGTTCAATATAACTCATTCATGAACAGGTTAACACTCTTTACGTACGAAATTATTTTTTTGGAGTTTGATCAATTTCTGCAATGCACACTTTCTTTTTTGGGCGAGTATATATTGACAGTTGGTATGGTGGCAGAGCATTTAGGGCCAGGCGATTGGGTTTCCTGGACCCGGAATCGACTCCCGTCGAGGCCACCTTCCAAAAAATTTCACAGTTTTCAATCCAGTGGCGCGCTGTTAGGACGATGTCTGGTGGAATTCCTGCTTGACATATGCGATATAAATTTAATTCAAGCAGATGTATCTTCACGGATCTTCCATTAATTGAGATTCCTGTGTTTAAAAGCTGAGACATAGATCATTATATATACGGACGGACGACGGATGATTTTAGTGTTAGATATGAAGAAAATTGCGCAACTCATAAGTGTTTTTTTTTTTTTCCCACCTCACAAGTTGAAAAAAAAACCTCAGAAGTGGTTGGTGTACTAACGGGTTTATCCCCCAACCTCACAAGTAACGACTGTACACGGACGATCTCCTCGCAAGGCCATCTGCGGTGGTCCGTACGGACGGACGGACGTTGGTGTACTAACGGTTTTACCCCCCAACCTCACAAGTAACGGCTGTATACGGACGGTCAACTCGCAAGGCCATCCGCGGTGGTCCGAAAGGACGGACGGCTGGTCTTTGTGCTGGCCATTTTTTGTGCTCGACAATGGACAAGGACGGTGGATTGATAGTTACAGTACGTGGGGAGTGGATTGTGACAAAATCACCCACGGAGTGGAGTTATCACCCAAACTATCACTTTCCAATTCTGTACATATGGACAAAAGACACAAACAATATTTCAGCCAATGGACCTCCGGGTTTAACCCGGAGGTCCATTGGATGGAACTTTGCTTGTGCTTGTTATGCCTTGCAACAAATATGCATTTATTGCTTGGTGGAATCTCCACTCCGCGGGTGATTTAGTGATAATACACTCTACACGTACTGTATATCAAATATCTCCCATTACAAAGTGGAGAAAATAGGTTTTAGACTGAAAATCTGTCTAAAACACGAACATAGATAGACCAGGGGCATCAGTATTGTACGTCCAGAAATCTTTTCTTTTGTTTAGCCTGGACTGGTAGGTGCAGATAAAAAGGACATATCGAATTTCGTTTTCAAATGTTCTTCCGCAATCGAGACACTGACCGTTGTTGTGCGTATCCTTGACTAGATATCTTCTATATGGACACCGTGTAATGGATGATTAAAAAACAAATAAAAACGAATCTATAATTGAGTCACAGTTTTATTTAAAATGAATGAAAAAAGCCGTTGAAAAATAAAACTACATTGCGTCATGATGGTGGCAATGCAAATAATAATCTTGGGAACCAAACATCGTCATCAGAAGCAAATTATGATTCATTTAGCAGATTCAAACGGGAATGGGTTGGTAAAGGATGATGGGTTCTTCCCTTAGAAAAGGGTTGTTTTTTTCTTCTTTTCTATAAAGAAATACAGTGTTTGATAACACGGGAGTGTTAACCCTTTACCCAACGTAACAGCCAAAACCGGCCAGCGCTATTCTCAAAAATCGTCAATTAATTTTCATTATTTTTTCATTTTTGTCTCAAAAACATAGGTTATGACACCTCGTTGGAACGAGCTCGTCGAGCTCGTTCCAACGAGGGGTCATAACCTATGTTTTTGAGACAAAAAATGAAAAAAATTAGTTATTCAATATTTTTTTTTTTTTTTTGCAAAGGTCGTCTGCTTTTCACTATAGGGAAAGGGTTAATGTAAATCACAGCGTCCATAGTAAATAGAGTACTCCTAAGCTTCGAAAATAGATCCGATTCAAAATCATTCCGATGACATTTTTTAATCTTAAGTTCTCAAAATCCTAAAACGTGTCTCCACTTGAATTCGTCGTCTGTCACCAAGCATCCTGAAAATGAGGCCTGATGATAGAAGAATAGTTTCAGGGGGTTCTTCCGAATTTACTACTCTGATTCTGTTCTGGAATATTCCGCATTTTTGATTCACCCAAACATGCGAGTCGCCATTGAATACAATATGTCGGAAACCGGGGCTTTGTCACTGCTGGAAGAAATAGATTCACGCCGCGTATTCAGCCAAAACTCAAGGAGTGTCGCCTGAATCCGTACGCGAACGTATGTCTCACCGTGACAAACCCGCCCGTTTCACTTTTGATGGGATGGTTCTTATTCTGAAGGGGTCTGTTACTTTTCGTCAAAAAGCATGAATCAACAGGGGTTTACCGAAAACAACAATTTTAATACATATATATATAAATAAATATGATAATTTGTGACTTACATGGAATCCAATGAATATGAAAAACAAAACGTCGATCACCCCCTACCCACACAGTTTTTGAGTCACTTGCGGGCCCGCTTACTCTGCTGTCGCTGGTTTTTCCTCCTTCTCGCTGGTGTTCATTTTTTGGTCGCCTTTTCACTTCGCCCTTTCACGGCCACTGACGTATTGTCACTTCACTATATCGAAATCCCTCCAACAAGTGGCGGAATGTCACTCTACCACTGCCGTCGCACGGCCACTAGCTTATTGTCCCTTCACTTGTCTCTTTTCACTGAAGAAGTCGCCTCCAATGGGGTTAAACTCTCCACTACGTTTATCTCAGAATAATGTTCATACAGGCAACGCTTACTCTGCCTACGTATGGCTTGCCTTCTAAAACAGGTACTGCCGTTTATCTAGATGCGAATAACTCCCTGAGCTCGTACTTCGTCTTTCGGATCCTATTCTCACATATGGCCACCGACTTGACCCGCGACCGCTTCTATCCTAAATATGAGCTATGTAGCTCCCGGACGTCACAACGTGCCTATACATTCGCACCGATGCGGCACCTCCTCTAACCTATAGCAATGGACATCCGCATCTACTCTCAATGACCGACAGCCTTACACATCTTCAGACTGGAATTAATTTTTCGAGAAACCCCTCGATTTTTATTTCGATACCCAGAACATCAATTATCGGTTTAATCTCTTCTCTTGAACTTGGCCGCTTAGATCTATTTTAATTTAATATTCGCTTTCAAGTTCCTTTGAAAGACTCGCATTTTGGTATCTTTTGACAGTATGTGACAGGCTAGCTGCGAAATATGGATGTGTGTCCAGAACATATGCGATGTACTGTTTTCACAGCAGTCACCTATTAACTGGTCATAATTACACAGAGAATGACTATAGGAGAATATTGTCTCTCTTACACCTTTCAATCAGTTATCAGATAGCCCATGTGGCGTTTGACAAGTGCGCCATAATCCACATTAAACTTCATGTTCGATAGCAGCGCTTGAATTATTGCTGGTCTGTTTAAATGACAAATTGGTTTTCGAGGTCTGTCATATAAACGCATATTCTTATACCTTGGCCCGAACGAGAAAAATTATCAAAGCTATATACAATTTTAAACAACGAATTAGAAAATCCAAGCTATCACCTTGACACAATGCTTGGGAGGAGATTGGTAATAAATAATGTTTTAAGAACGAGCAATGTTTATAACCTGAGAAGCCTCGAGGTTTGGTTCGATTCGAACTCCTCTCCTCATTGGATTTGGAATTCGATTCAACCCAACATGCTAGATTCGGAAGATTTCTGACCACCCAAACATTATACTCGATAGGCCGAAAAATCTGAAAATAAAAACAAACATTCTGGAAAAGCACGAGCAACGTTACAATTGCTGGACCTCCGAGTTCAGCGTTATTTACACGAAAAGGGAAACCCGGAAATACTGTTGTACGAAAAACAACAGTGCCATTTTTCTGCTTTCTTGTAACCGTCAGTGAGGCATCGAGGTTTGTCGGTCTCCAAGAGGGCATTCTTAAAGCCTCAGCAGAATCATCTTGGGATGGGAGTGGGGTGGTTGCAGAGAGCGTAGTTATTTATGACCGATTGAGCGCTAGTAGCGATGCGTAGTATATAGTCCAAATTAACCGATCATTCGGAAGCGCGGTGGCTCAGTGGTAGACTGTTGGACTTCTATGCTAGAGGTCCCGAGTTCGATCCCCGGGACGACCCGCGTTGTGTCCTTGGGCAAGGCTGTTTATCCCGGTTGCCTACATGTGGGCACGATGACGCCGTGTACTAAAGCGTACTGTACATCGATGGTGCACATGTCTTCAACCGCTGTAACCCTGCTTGAGCGGAACTTGAACAGAGTTAGAATGTTGAGGAGATGACAGTTGCTCGTCCATGCTCGGTGGTTCTCTCTGGGTAATCCGGCTTTCTCCACCCGTAAAACTGTCACGGTCAGGATTAGCCATTGTTCATAAATATGTGACATTAAACACCCAAAAAAAAAATAAATAAATAAAGAAATAAATAACCGATCATTCGCGTCACAATATATATGCATTTGAGACGTACATTGATATCCTGTACAGTACCGCCGTCGTGGACTGGTCGTAATCCACGCGCGGGCAGTGATGTCCACGCATGCGTTTACCAAGTAGTAGAAACTCATCAGCAGCAACATTTTAATAAATGAAACACCGGGTTATACTCGGTGCTTCATTAATTAAATATTTGCTAATTATTTCTATAATTAGTTTTTGGAATCTAATATTATTTCGTCCGTTCAAATATTGCCCACCCATGGAAAGTGGCCAATCCACGGAGATCGTACTGTATACTCGGATGAAGGCGGCTCCAAGAATTCGTTCAAAATCATTTCGCAGGCCCACGGGTCTTCCCCACATCCGCCTGTTTCCGCCATCATCAGGGTAACGTGACCTGTCAGTACGACTATATAGACGCACTCTTTTATAGTACTTGTTCCCGTCTGTGGATTCAATTCCATGAAATCTTGAAGTATATATTTTCCTAGTCGTGATACGGGAGGTTGGAACCAACTCCTAAGGGTATGTTGATTTGGGCTTCACACGCGCCTGGGGAGGGGCATACTGTCACTTGGCGTGACTGCCTTTCAATCTACGATCGCGTTTTTATGTCTTTCTCCACTACTTTTCTTCCTCATATATGTTTCTCGATGTTAGCAAAATACGTCAACTAATCTCAACTGCTTCGATTTATGTGCGGTATCTGTGTCTTTCCTTGCTTCCTTGGGGTTTTCGTTTATCATTTCCTTGGTGGAGTCCCGGCCCAGAGGAATAACTACTTTCTGAGATCGAAGTGTCGACGCCGTATATCCACCTTCTCTTCGTTGTAAATGTCTACTTCGCTATCCTCTGGTTCTACCGCCTGGGAAAGTAACGAATCTCACGAAAGCGATGATAAGATTTTGAGATAGGGTGGTTGTTGCCATTTCTATTGCCTTTTCCGCCTCGTAGCCCTCCCCTTCTTCTCTCGAGGGAACTCCTCAAAGCGATGGACGTCTTTTCGCTTGGTTGAGAAATCTTTCTCTTTCTTTTTCTTGTTCTGGAAGTTGGTGGGTTCATGTGATCCAGGCCCCTTAGGGTGGGACCAATGTGGGAGGAGTCCCTATCACAAAAAAAGTTTGTCCCTCCCCGAATATGCTGATGTGGGTATAGGTGCTTCTTTCACACAAGTGAGCAAACTCTCTCGTCAGCAGACGCATTAGTAAATAACTGGACCCTGTTATTGCTTGGAATCAGTGTAGTCCTTAAATATTTCATCGCCTGTGTATAGATTTACTTTTAGTTTTTCGACAAACTGAAAAAGTTCATACGAGTGAATCTGAAAATACAGTGAGCATTCGGTTTTTTTTAAACATAATTTTATTTCTCAAAATAGAAATAGCGTTTGACGAACAGGCATAGCCTATATCAACGTCTCTCCCAATACATTTAACAAATTACAAAAAATAATAAATGGGTGCAAGTGCGTGTGCAATGGAGAGCAACACATAATTCTGATCACATTTTACAAAGCCCTTAATTACGTTCTATGGGTGTTGCCCCCAAAAAAGGGAAATCCATTCTTCAGCAAATCTTGGGTGATTTTTCGCATGACAAACAGACATTTTGGAACATTGAACTACGTACTGGTCTATTAGATTTATGACAGCTACAGTACAGTTGTGGCCACTGAAATAGGCTGATACTCCCTCTCCTCAGTTCCCTCCCTCCCTCCCTTCCCTCTCTCTCTCTCTCTCTCTCTCTCTCTCTCTCTCGAGAGAGAGAGAGAGAGAGAGAGAGAGAGACAGAGAGAGAGAGACAGAGAGACAGAGAGAGAGACAGAGAGACAGAGAGAGAGACAGAGAGAGAGAGAGACAGAGAGAGAGAGACAGAGAGAGAGAGAGAGAGAGAGAGAGAGAGAGAGAGAGAGAGAAAAGTGAGAGAGAGTTTGGGATTTATCATAGTTTACCCATTCGTTTTCTTTGAATCAAGACAAGAGTGTTTCTCAATTGAGACTTCATTTGACCGAATCGTTGGTGACATTACCAATGCCACTATACATGTTTATTTTCTAAATAATCATGAATGGAAACTCACCGCAGCAGTTCCACTAACTGTGCTAATATTTTGAGGTCTCTTTGATTGGATTATCGTCAACTGGAGCTCACAATAATATCTGTATATCTTTGTGAGTACATCGCTTTTCATTAACTTATTTTGCGCACAAATGACAGTACAGTCGATGTGGACAGGTTGAAATTCACGCGTGTGCAGTGATGACATCTCATGCGGTTTACCAGCTAATACAAATCATCATCAGCAAAATGTTAATTAATGAAGCACCGGGTTGTACCCGATGCTTTATTAATTAAACTTTTAATGATTATTCCTATTATTAGTGTTTGAAATGTAATAATATTGCGTCCGTGGAAATATTGACTATCCGAGGAAAGTGACCAGTCCACGGCGGCCGTTCTGAACACTAAAACTAGGTAAACAAACAGTCCCCAGCAGCGCCGAATTCCCAACAAAATTAGACTGGTGGCCCGAGAGCTTGATAAGTGAACTAACTATTCTCGTCCTGCACTTGGAGCGTCCAACACACTGAAAACTAAAGTGTTAAAACTGACACTTTCAAGGTGTTAAACCCATTCTAACTCTTAGGGTTTGATTTTAACACTCAACGTGCAATGCTTTAAGCACTTAGACATTACAATCGTCAGACATCTGAAACTTGAATGGATGGCACTTCCCATGTCTCTAGCATTGGTGGTTCTTCCAGAATCGTCCATAATTTGATTTGCGCTTGGTGGGTACATAATTAAAAGGACACAACGCAGAGGACGCGGATCAGGCTCGAGAGTTCGAGCCTGATCCGCGTCATCTGCGTTGTTTCCTTTTAAGTGTCGCGACATTACACTTGTCAAGTGGTATTATTGTAACACCTGTCAAGTTCTGGGATATCTATACTTGAACAAAGTGCTAGTTCACCACTTAGTAAGTGTTAAATACAGCACTTCAAGTGTAGTTTTTAACACTATAGTTTTTAGCGTGAAGGAAGACAACGAGTTGTGTTCCGCCATTTTAACGATCTCTGCATGCAGTCCAGTTGAATGTGTGTCATTACTCCTTTGCGTCCAAGGTGGGGTATGTCAAAACAAATCCCCTTGAAAATGAATGGGTGAAGCAAATGAATGGCACCAGATGTATTTAAATAGTGTGGAAGCCCATAATTTACTTTGAAAACGAATACTTACAACCGCCCATCAATAGCTGAACTAATTATGAGCCATGAAAATACAGTTGTCCACTTTAAGTTATTTATGTGGTTCAATCGGTGAAGTTAGGTATTAAATGAACAATAATTTCGCTATTTGATATTTGATATATTTATTGAAGCAATTAAATACCCACGTGGGGCCACATTGCGGAACAATTACATTAACAATATGACGCACTCAAGGAAAAATAATGTATGTATGAACGATATCATCCTATAACCTATACTTTGTCTCAAACAGGACAGGGGGCGCGGTGGCTCAGTTTGCAAAGGTGCAGGCTGCAAGCCTGGGGTCCTCGGTTCGATTCCCCCATGTGACAACCGCATTCAGTCCTTCAGCAGGACACTTCACCTCCATTGCCCACGTGGTGGAACGGTGGCGTTGTGTACTAAGGAGTACTTCACATCGATGGTGCACTTTCTTGTGTGGAGTAAGTATGTTTGGGAGCCTGACAGTTGCTCGCCATTGATCGGTGGTTCTGTCCGGGTCTACGGCTTCCGCCACCCGTAAAACTGTCCGACACGAGGTGACCCTGGCTGTCGAAAATGTCGTTAAACCCCAATAAATAAATAAATAAATAAATAAATAAATAAATAAATAAATAAATAAATAAATAAATAAATAAAATAAACAAATAAATAAATAAATGAATATTAACCAGAACAGATCATAACCTCTACAATTTTACCATACAAACAATCTGTAATATCCCTACAATTAACATTTGACATTCTTATTAATAAATGGACTGGCCTACCAGTAGTTAAACTGAATACAGAGAATATCCCTACAATTAACATTTTACATTCTTATTAATAAATGAACTAACCTACCAGTAGTTAAACTGAATACAGAGAATATCCCTACAATTAACATTTGACATTCTTATTAATAAATGAACTAACCTACCAGTAGTTAAACTGAATACAGAGAATATCCCTACAATTAACATTTTACATTCTTATTAATAAATGAACTAACCTACCAGTAGTTAAACTGAATACAGAGAATATCCCTACAATTAACATTTGACATTCTTATTAATAAATGAACTAACCTACCAGTAGTTAAACTGAATACAGAGAATGACACGCGTGTGTATGGGTTAATCTATATGGCACGAGTGCCAGGGCGGAAGGATAGAAGGAGAGGCCGCAGGCCTTGAGTTTTATCCTCCCGCGATGGCCCAAGTGCCATGTCGAATAACTCATTCACACGCGTGTGTCGTTCTGTGTTTATTACACGCCTTCGAGTCTATAAAAACAATCATAAGAGGGATGCTCAGTAATTCATTTGAAAACTATCAACAAAAAGAACATATTTTATCGACAACCAAATTTGCGAGGGGAACCTGCGTTGCTGTTTCGTCCCCTGAGTTACAATGACTTCTGTGTGCCTAATGGCACATAGAACACATTGGAACTCAGGTGACGATTTCCAACTATTGCTAGGGATTCCAATTGTAATTGCGTTGCACGATTTGTAGAAAATTCCAGTGAAATTCCGCCTCTATTTAAAAAATAGTCCGTGAACGATTTCTGTTCCGCACATGTGTGCGGAACAGATTTTCATTTTCCGCATGGTTTTGTGTTGATGTAGATGGGGATTGCATAGATCAGGCGTGTAATAAAACTTATTCCTTTAATTTCTGAAAATTACTTGTTTTTGTTGGGGTTTCATGACGGTTTCGACGGCCAGGGTCATCTCGCGTCGGACAGTTTTACGGATGGAGGCCGCCGGATTACTCGGATCCCCCCACCGAACAGCGACGTGCAGCAACCCAACGTACTCCACACAGCCAGGATTAATATTGACTGAAGACAGGTGCACCATGACGTGCAGTACACATTAGTACACAGTGCTACTGTGCCCCCATGTTGGCATTCTTGATTAAGTGCAGTTGCCCCTAATAGGGACCAACCGTGGGCCATTCGGTCACTTATATTATTTATTGTCTTTCGTAACATAGTTACATGACAGAGAGAATGATCGATACACGTGTGATCAATGAAAATAAAATACAAATATAACAACTACAATCAATACTCTACCTACCGCACAGCCTCCACCCCACCCCACCCCACCCCACCCAACCCCCAAACACACACAACGCATACGCGCAATCAACCGCACAACCACGTGTCCTAACCGTCACATGATCTGTCACCCGTTTCAATTACAACTTAAAAACACCCGCACCGAACAACCACGGCTTTGTTCACGAATCTCCCACGCATATTTTAAAAGATCAAAATTGAAGCTATGATATCGTGCTGCGAAACAAAAAGCCAATATAATTTGCTTATTTTCCGTTAACTTTGAGATCTTAAGGCAGACATGAAAATTTACCTATTATTTTTTTCTCATCCACATATTTGGTCTATTCTACAGTACGTGGAGAGTGTATCATCACTATATCTCCCGCAGATTGGAGACCCCACCCAAGCAATAATTGCAATTTTTTTGCAAATCATAGCAAGCACAAGCAAAGTTTGAGCCAATGGTCCTCCGGGTTAAACCCGGAGGTCCATTGGCTCAAACATTGCTTGTGTTTTAGTCTATATTTACAAAATTTAAAAGTTATAGTTCGGGTGATAACTCCACTCTATGGGTTATTTAGTTACAATCCACTCTCCACGTACTCTATATGCATATGACATAGCTTTTGGTGTGATGCTATAATCTAGAGAGGATAGCAATATGTGGAATAGTTCCGTATCGTTCATATAGGCATTCTATAAAAAGGTGAAATTCCTCCCCAACCTTCTCCCTACAATGAAAGCACAACCTTTCAGTCCTCTGAATGGGAGCCTTTTTTATGTCTGCCTAGCTCAACATGAATCCGATAAAAACTTATTCTTCACTTCCCCAAAGTACGTCTTTCTTCAACGTCAGCTCCAATCGGTAATTATTCTTCTAGGCTGAATTCCTGCTTGACAGCGCTTGTCAAGGTGATAGCTTAAATTTACGATTTTGCTGTTTAAAAGTGTGTATTTTTTTGATTTGTCGTATACTGTTTGCAGAGGCAATGCAAACAGTGTTAGACAAATTCGGTCGAAGATGAACTGCATGCTTTCTATGCCTATTCCAAATACTGCGTTTTTCGACACGAGCTTATGATCTTTGCCGGCATGCAAGCGAATTCCGCACTTCCACCTTCTACGGCAACTGGAAAGATTTGAGTTTCTCTGTGAAAATGTTGAAGTTATTCTCGAGGTCGGTCGGTTTGTAAGTCATATCCTGACGCACAGAAATCAGTAGAGTGAATAAAGCTCAAATTGGTCCTGACCGTGTGTTTGTAGTTTCGAAAGCTTATCGTTCATTACCGCTGGTGAAAACTACCGATGTTTCTTTGCCGTTGGCCATGATCATCCAATTAGTTTAACTTTGTAATTGTACGGGTGATGTGTGCGACTAACTCAAATCGCAGTATATGTGTGTGTGTGTGTCGCGTGTAAATTTTCTATTATTATATTCTTGCTTTTAAAAGTTTAATCTGTTGTTTGTATGTCACCTGTTTGTAGTAGTATCTGTTTGTTAATCCCACCTGCGGCAACCGCGTTGTGTCCTTGGGCAAGACACTTCACCCCGATTGCCTACATGGGGGCACGGTGACGCTGTGTCCTGAGGCGTACTGCACGTCGATGGTGTGCATGTCTTCAACCAATCTAACCCTGCCTGTGCTGCGGTGCAGAGTTCAGAGTTACGATGTTGGAGAACTGACAGCTGCTCGTCGTTGCTCGGTGGTTCTCTCCGGGTACTCCGGCTTCCTCCACCCGTACAACTGTCACGGTCACGATTAGCCATTGTGCATAAGTATGTGACCTTAAACACCAATACATAAATAAATAAATCTATTTGTTCTGAAACGTATGTCTCTTGTCATGTAACAATGTTTGTTACTTACGACAAATAAATAAAAAAAATAAATCGGACCCATGCATTGTTTTTCCACTCGCGGGAGTGACGCAACAGTGAAGATGAATCTGTCTAACCCTTTACCTAAAACAGTATTTTTAAAAAGTAAAAGAAATTTCACATTTTTCGAAAACAAATTTCACAATTTTTCAATAAAACCTTACAAATATGGATATCATTAGAACCAGCTCGATGAGCTGGTTCTAATGATATCCATATTTGAATGGTTTTATTGAGAAACTTCCGAGATATTTTAGGCTGTGGTACACTTATTCTGATTTATTTCCTGGCCGCTTTTGGTCGGTGTGTTAGGCAAAGGGTTAATCCGTCACTCTAATAATATGTGTCGTATGGTCAACCCAATGCTTATTTTAATTGCTTGTGCGTTTTTATGTATACCATACCATTTTATTTGTGGTCGTGCAATAGACTTTTCCTTATCTCATCTTATATTTTTGATAATGTGTCTCGCTCGGGTTAAAGGCATAAGAATGTGTGTTTGTATGACGAACGCCGAAAACATATTTGTCGCTTAAACAGACCATCAAAATAATTCATGCATTGCTAATTAAGCATGGAATTTGATGGTCATTATTGCGCGTCTGTTGAACGCTAAAAGCTAAAAGGGAGTAAAGATCAGTGGTCTCGTGCGGTCATTATATATGTAATTCTGTCAAGGTAATAGATAATAATCGTCAAAACAGTACATCACACATGTTCTGTTTAAAAACTGATATCACGCATCTGGTCTGTCACGAATGTCAACATGTACTGAAAATATACTACTCAAAGTTTGCTAAGCACCAAGTATATCCAACTACCCGTTTTACGTTTTAGTCGAAATATTGTAATGAAAAGTGTATATATTTTTTATTTAATTATATTTTTAATGATTTAAGTACAGAAATTAAGATTTTATTTGTGTTTGACATTATTTTTTTTTGCTTTTGAATACGATAACAATGGAAAATGGATATTACTGGTAAAAGAGGAAATTTTTCAATTTGCCAATATTTATTTATTTATTTATTTATTTATTTATTTATTTATTTATTTATTTATTTATTGGTGTTTTAAGGTCACATACTTATGCACAAAGGCTAATCATGATCGTGAGAGTTTTACGGGTGGAGGAAGCCGGAGTACCCGGAGGGAACGCCCGAGCAACGACGAGCAGCTGCCAGCTCCCCAACATCGTAACTCCGCATTGTAGCACAGGCAGGGTTAGATTGGTTGAAGACGTGCGCACCATCGACGTGCAGTCCGCCTTAGCACACGGCATCATCGTGCTCCCATGTGAACAATCGGGGTTAAGTGCCTTGCCCAACGACACAACGCGGGAGTCCGAATCGATCACTCATACGGCCATCCATCCGAGGACTAACCGGGCTCGAAGTTGCTTAACTTCGGTGATCTGACGAGAACCGGTTACCGCAGCGCCTCCGCGCCCCCTTTAAATTTGCCAAAAAGTTGACGGGGCGAACTAGTATGGCTTCAATATCGAGTATGAGACCCATTACTGTTTATTACAGCTTGACAACGCCTTTTCATGCTACCAATCAGGTTCCTGGTGATCTTTTCTGGGGTGTTGTTCCATTCTTGGACCAGCGTGGCACCAAGCTCCTGGGTGCTTCTTGGCAGAGCCGGGCTGGCTGAAATTGCAAGCTGCAACTCATTCCAGACATGTGCGATTGGATTGAGGTCAGGGGATCTGGCTGGCCAGTCCGTTACGCTCAATCCCCTCCCTCTGCCAGCACTCTTCGACAGCATGGGCAACATTAGGACGGGCATTGTCGTCCATCAGAATGAATTTATCACCCATTGCACCTACATACAATCTGACGTGGTCATCCAGGATCTCATCAATATACCGCTGTGCAGTCAATGTACCAGGTTCAAGGATACAGAGCTCTGTACGTCCACCCCTGCTGATGCCACCCCAGACCATGATAGACCCTCACCATAGCGATCATGCTCAGCAATGTTGGCTGCATGGAATCGCTCTTCTGGTCTTCTCCATACCCTAGCACGCCTATCTGTGTGGTCTAGGCAGTATCTTGACTCATCTGTAAAAAGGACAGGTCGCCAATCTTCTCTGGCCCATGGCCCATTCATATCGTGCCTGGCGGTGGTTCTGGGACAGCGGAATGCGAATACATGGTCTTCTTGATCGAAGACCACATTCGTGCAACCTTGCCCGGATAGTCTGCGTCAAAACATTTACCCCGGATGCATTTTGAAGGTCACTGAGAAGCTGGGTTGTTGTGGCAAAGCGGTTCCTACGGGCCTGAATGGTCAAAAACCGGTCTTCAGCTGCAGATGTTACCCTGTCACTGCCATCACTATGCCGTATTACTGGTGTGTCATACTGCTGAAATCTTACCCAGGCTCTGGTGATCACCGTATGGTGCACACCATGGGCTTCACCAACCCGACGATGGGTAGCACCTTGCTCCAACAGCCCTACAGCCCGCCACATTTCTGCTTCAGACAAATGTCTTCTTACATTTGCATTTGCCGTATTCAATTATTAAATCACAAGGGTTTGTGTTGAAATGAAGATTGAATACCCTACACATGTCATGTACATGTAGGCAGTACGCGAAATTTCATGAAAATCAAGGGGTACATGCTTCCCATGACTGTCACGATACGTCTGCCTGTCAAGAAGGCTAATGCAAACACCGGGGACCATCTCAATACATTCCTCCACATCCACTAAAAATATCGCAAATATGTCACAAGCAAATTTCACAATGATGTGTCAAATATTTGGTGCTTAGCAAACTTTGAGTAATATAGGAGACTTTCAAAGAATCGTAAAAGAGAATTGTGAACTAAGACAGATCTATAGCGGCCAAGTTTAAGAGAAGCAATTAAAATGGAAATTAATGTATTTGCGGCTGAAAAAGAATCGGGGGTTTTCTCAAAAATTTCATTACAGTCTCAAGGCGTGTAAGACTGTGGGTCGCATGCGAGCAGCTGGGGTGCCCCATGCTAAAGGGTAGAGGAAGTGACGCGTCGGTGCGAAAGTATAGGCACGTTGTAATGTAAGGGGACCCACAGTGCTCATATTTAGAGTAGGAACTGCCAAGTCGGTGGCTGTATATGAATGTAGGTGTAGAGTCAGAATATGAAGTACGAGCTCCGGGAGCTCACGAATATTGGCATTCAGGTAGACGGCATTACCTGTTATAGGAGGCCAACCATGCGTAGACACAGTAGGCTTTGCCTATATGAACATTTGTCTGAGATAACTAAAGGGAAGCAGTTAACCTTCGAAATAGCGGCTGTTAGAGTAAAGGAGTATTGTATAGTGACCATACGCTATTGGCCGTGCGGCGGCAGCGACAAGACAGAAGCAACCAGCGACACGAAAGAAGAAACCAGCGACAACAGAGAAAGCGGGCACGCAAAATGACTCAAAAACTGTGTTGGTGGGATGTGGTAGACTTTGTATTTCATTTCATTGGATTTCATGTAAGTTACAAGTTACTATATTTTTTCTATATGTATTGAAACAGTTATTTTCAGTGACCCCTGTAGATTATGCTAAACGTGCCTTGGTAATCAATGTCGATGTATTTTCCCAAATCTGTCAGAAATTAAATAGTATCACAGATTCTTAACCCTATACCCCATGTAGAATTTTCCGAATCGGATGCCTCGAAATAGCATTTGTACGCGAGGCATTCAGTGTATAAACTGTGGAGATGTATTATTTATTTATTTATTTATTTATTTATTGCGGCTTAACGGCAATTTCGACAGTCAGGGGCACGTAGTGTCGGGCAGTTTTACCGGTGGAGGAAGCCGGAGTACCCGGAGGGAACCATCGAGCAACGGCGAGCAACTGCCAGGCTCCCCAACATACTAACTCCACGCAAGCAGGGTTAGCATTGGTTGAAGGCAGGTGCTCCATCAACGTGCAGTACGCCTTAGTACACAACGCCATCGTGCCCCCACGTGGGCAATGGGGATGAAGTGTCTTGCCCAAGGACACAACGCGGTTGCCGCAGGTGCGATTCGAACCGAGGACCTCTCGGCTTATACATATGCATATGAATATATTATTATTATTATTATTATTTTATATACGTAACCATAATTACATCTTGGATTATCTATGAGGAATCTATGAGGAATCTTTCGAATTGATATGTCTCTAAATTACTACTACTACAGCACAGAATTTGGTTTGAGACTTTGAAAAATGGTGAAATTTTGATGGTTTCGATAGAATATTTTGAAAAGAAGTCTTTTTACGAATATGACGATACGTCATTTCACTAGATTTTATGACAGACAAAAGGACCATTCAAAAGGGGTTACGAAACAGATTTTTAACTTTTTAGGCCGTATTCACTGCTATTAACTGGCAGAGTGCTAAATTATTTTTGGTCATCCAAATTTGTCCACGTCTCTTTGCCTTGTTACAATTTATGGGAGAGTGCCTAGTGGCACTCTCCCATAAATTGTAACAAGGCAAATCCTCACAGACTAAATAATATCAATTAAAAATTATATGACTCACATCCATAGAATATGAAGCCATTAAGTTGCAGCACCTGCACTTCAGAATAGAGCCCAAATATGGGCTTCCAGCACTCTACCAGTTAAAAGGTATTCTTGTTTTTAAAGGGCGTTGATGCTGAGGATTTCCAGCACATGTGCATGCCTAGCAAAGTTATGTTTTAAAAACCGGATGAATTAAGTGTGCAGCAGTATTTGCGTTGGCGTGTCAGTTGTATCTGCATATTTCTCTTGTTTCGCGCGCAAGCGTGGTTACATCGATTTTTATTCGTTCAAGTAAAATTCATTAACTTGGTGTGTACAGTTTCAATTGTACTAAAATTATCAATCTGATACCAGGGTGTGGCTAGAAGGTCTGGTTCAGGCGGAGTCTCTCCTCTGAATTTCCACTTGTACCACCACGCAGCTGCCGAACACCCAACGTTTGATAGAACCATTGTCATCCAGACTCCTTGAATAAAAAGGTGAATTTCCAGCTGGTGGAAAAATCAGAATACAACTTCTCCCTTGGGTCCAAAAATATGACATTTGGGTTCTATATTTAGAAATCGTTTATCGAGTGTAACGATGGGTCATCTGCAATGCTCAATCATAACGGATGGTGCCTTGTCGCATTCACAGGACGATGTCTTGACTTTATTTAGTGAATCCCATGAAATGTGGTTCAGTGTCAAGGTGATAGCTAAAAGTTGTGATTGTCTTGTTTAAAAGTGTAAATATTTGCGATGATCTTTCTGACTAGGTTAGACATGAAACGTAAATACGGGTATATAGCGGATCCTGAAAACTGATTTGTCAATCAAACTCTTGTAATTTAGTATGAAAGTTTAATGTCCATTATGGCGCACTTGTTGAACGCCACGTGGGCTATTTGATAACAGATCAATAGTAAGAGAGACACTATTCTCTTCTGTAGTCGTTATCTGGGTAATTAAGGCCAGTTAAAATCTAATTGTTGGAAACCAGTGCATCACACATGTTCTGGACACGCACCCATATTACGCATCTATCCTCTCTCCGAAATGTCAAAAGAGTTTACCTCAAACAAAATACGCATTTATATCTCTATCCATATCGAATTACAAAGCACTCGTGAAATCAGAATTAATATGTTTAAACTTTGTGTTCCGACTGTATAAAGAGGGAAGCAGAATTCTGAGGTGGGCAGTTGGCCTGAGGGCACTCAGAGAAGGTCCGAGTATAGCCTTGGCCGTCGAGGGTCATAGGCATCGAAATTTAAAGTCCGCGTATTGTCGTAAGCCTGTGAGGGTTGTAAGGAACCGATAGTAGTTTGTTAACGGTTGCGAATCGTAGTGGCATAGTAGCCAAAGAAGTAAAAGCTGTAACGTTGAGGTCTAAAGACCGTATTAAGAGCTTGAGTAAGCACTGGAATAGCTCGCGAGATAAGATAGTTTTAAGCGGTGCGAGAATTGGTGATGTTGAGAACATTTTGCAGAATATTATTATGTAAGCTTTGTTAAGTATATATCTGAAGGCGAAGAATAACTTAACCCCGCGGGAGCCAGGCAAGGTGCGAAGTGATCGTGAACTATGATAGACGCCGATTGAATTGTGATTGATCTGTGAGAACGCTGATAGAGTCACACAAGCAGAACATTACATGTGTTAAGCCCGAATGACTGTGAAGTTAACCCTGCGAGGAGGAGGCAAAGAGAAGTGAATAGACACTTTGTATATATCACAAACCGTGAGAAAATGAAGATGATGTGAGTTTGATCCAGCGGACAAAGTTTGCTGTAGGAGAAGTCGAGGGACCTAAAGAATAAACTTTTATCAGCGTAATTAGTGTATTCTTTTTGGATAATTTTGTGAGTAATTTGTTTCATATTTTATTTCTTCGTACATGTAAATAAATAATCTTTTCAGTGAATTATCGTTGATCACCTTTTGGCGTTGTAAGCCACAGGCACCTTCAGGAATCCTAAGAGTTCCAAGCGGACAGGGCACTGATAAGGTGGCAAGGTTTACGTTCGAACTGGGGTTCAGACGACAGTCACTGGCTGTCGGCGGAGCACTGATAAGAACATAAATTTTCCTCCATCTTTCCGAACATCAATTTAACCCCTGTAATGCTGCGACACATTCATTGTAATTTATCTTCTAACCAGCATAGAGTAACCAGTTCATCCTATCAGGCATTTTTTTTTTGTTTATTTTTTTTTTTAAATTGTTATCCTGCGACATTCAGAAGGCACTGGCCGTCTGTTACAAGCGGTCACAGTTACAGATAAAATGTCCCAAAATGTAGTACCGCTGGCCGTCTTTCCAACTACTGGTGGTATGAGACTTACAATTTCCACCTTTTTTCATTTTTTGTCCGAGATGGGGGCGGTGGGGGTGGGAGTGAGAACCAGCACCCCAACCTCCGATCGCCACATCGCTGATCAGATCGAGAAAATACGCATTTGAAATATTCATCACTGAAAGTAAAAGGTCGAAAACATCAGCGAACGAGCAGTCGAGCATGTCAAGACGCTGAATTGAGTTTTAGTGTATAGGTATCCTAGAATTCCATTGGCGACAGTTGGTGTCCACCGTTTTGATATGATAAAATCAATAACTGCACCGAAAATAAATCTAAACATACATTATCAGAAAATAATGTTCGGGAAACAAGTTTCTTGGGGCAAGAATTCAACCTGTGTTGTACTGCAATTTTACAATATGATGCAAAACTGACTGCTCACACGCATGCTTTCGTCTGTGCCTGCTGGCGTCGTTGCACTCTTTAATCGACGGAGATAAAAAATGAACATAAGGTTTATACTCTGGTTTATATGAGATTGCTTTCGATAACACTGAATGAATATTCAAAACACCATAAATCATGGAGAACGTACCACAAATGCAATCTAAAGCTATAAATCAATCAAAAAATAGTTGAGGAACATCAGATATTAACAGACACTTGACCTGCGGCCAAACGCATGAAATAGAGACGTCGAACCAACATCCTTTTTAAAATATTCTCGTTAAAAAGATATTCATCGCCATTTTAACTCGGCAAAGGTAACGCCTGGGTACGAACTGAACAGCCTTCGATAAAATTCGTTTTGTTTCCGGCTCTAACTTGTTCTGACAGGGGCGTCGCGCTGTAGATGATCGGTTGCTGGAGGGAGGTTGCTAATAAAGCAACCACGGTACAGGCGTCGTGGACTGGCCGTAACCTACAAGTGGGCAGTGAGGTTCACGTTTACGTTTACCAAGTAATAAAAATCATCATCGGCAAAATTTTAATTAATGAAGCACCGGGTTATACCCTAACCTGTAATGAGTAAATGATGCCAGTAGTTTGCTGGATGTTTGTATTGTTGTTTATTTGGTTTAACGACACTTTCATTAACCATGGACATGCCGTGTCGGAGTTTGCCGGGTATTATATAAATCACCATGTTTGACTGAAATATACTTACGAAGGAATCCAGTCAAATATTTACTGAACGTAAATGCCAAAACCGGCCAACGCTATTCACAAAAATCACCATTCGATTTTCATTATTTTTTTCATTTTGTGTCTCAAAAACATAGCTTATGACCATTCATTGGAACGAGCTCGATGAGCTCGTTCCAATGAGGTGTCATAACCTATGTTTTTGAAGCAAGAAATGAAAAAAAATAGTTATTCTAGAATTTTATTTGCATGTGTCGTCTGCCTTTCGTGCTAGGTAAGGGGTTAAAATGGTCGATTTTCTCGAAAAATGATAGTATCTTATGCGGGTTGATAGTTTTAAATGAATCGCGAAGAGATACGTCATTAAACTTCCGCCATTATTGTACATTCGTCCCATTCTTTGACTGTATTGATGTGGGGTTTGGAGAGTTGGACACATGGGGCTGGACGTGTTAGCACATGGATCTGAACGTCAATACGTTCTCATTAAGGTAACGGTGAAGAATAACACAATTGAGATAAGAGAATGTCTGTTCTCAGATTTAATTCATCGGCAACACAAAATATATTTGCTACAAAGTTATGCAACTAACATTTTATTCTGGGTAAGGAGAACGCCAACGTTCTTGTCTTGTTGTTTCCATTTCATGAACATGTCTTTCCCTATCTGGTATTCCTGACGGACAAAAAAAAAGATGAAAAAAAACCTTAGCAGGGAGGGGTTATTGTGCAGATACAAAACATGACTATTACGGAAAATGTCTATCTGATTCTAAAGACATGGTTTCATTTTCATTTTGGATGACGAGAGCACCCAGTCTAAGAGATCAAAAAGACGTTAGGAGAGAGGGGTCATGGTGTGGATACAAAACATGTCTATCAAGGAAACTATTTATCTGATACTAAAGGCATGGTTTCATTTTCATTTTGGATGACGAGAGCACTCAGTTTGATTATTCAGCTGATATCTTCAATCGCTACTATCTTTATGGAGATTCCAATTTCACTGCATCCATAAACTTTCTTGATACAGTTCAGGGTATCGGTTACAAACTGTCAATAAGAGAACACATTAAAAGTAATGCCTCAATGGACTAAACACATGTGCTCGTTTGATAGAAGGGTATACAGTTTGAAGAAACGTGTTTTCGATTCTGCAAGTTTTGAGAAAAAATAAACTCTAATTAATTAATTATTCTAATTAGCATCACTTGTGACTGCCTTGTTTCAATTTTTGAGATGGGCTTGCGCACCTGCAACTCACCTAATTTGCAACCACAGTATTATTTTTCTCGCACTCCTAAAGTATTAGATGTGGGATATATCTAATACGTTTTTACCCTATTGCCTGGGCCTACCTGGGCGCAAAGCCATATTATTATGCCTCAAGTTTGTAACATCAGCCGTGATTGGTTAATTTGACACCTTCTAAAAGTCATAGTATTGGAGTTTTGGGGGCAAAACACGGGTACTATCGGAACGTTTTTCCCTGGAGACAAGAGAACGAAGAAAATGTAAGCGCCACTTCCATTGATCAGCGTCGATTGGAATTTCTCAACACCAAACGCTGGCTCCGTGTCCGTTTAACTTTTTTCAACACCAGTAGACACAAACTTACCAACAAATATATCATCTTCAGTGGGTATGTTTTCAATTGTAACTGCAAACAATGAATTCAAAAGAATCAGAAATATTAAAAAACTCACTCACGTGTTGTTCACCACTTCAGGGTATCCTGAATATGAGTCTCAGTTATGACTTCAGTCAATTATATTTAAGAAATAACTATTGTTTTCCTTCGGTTTATGCGATATAAACCGAAAATTTTCAGCACAAGCTTCATAACAAGCATTAACAATGAATTTTAACATGAACAGCATGATGCAGTTGTAAACATCGGCATTTGTTGATATAGAAACTCCCAAAGCGACGGCACTTGTGACAATTCATTTTTGAAGAGACGTCATTCGTTCGAAATGACGTCATGTTTTTGGATTCGACTACATTGTTGTTGCAAGATTGATGGCATGTTGCAGTTAACGCTTAACAATGAAAGTCATATTTTGTTCATCATAATAAAATAATTAGAACGCTTCTTTTCATGTTCTATCGGTCGATAGTACCTGAGTTTGTGTGATTTCTGAAATAAAACCTTCAGCAGCTTCGCTGCTTCAGGTTTTATTTCAGAAATCACACAAACTCAGGTACTATCGACCGATAGAACTTGAAAAGAAACGTCCTAATATTATAGTAGGTCTGAGGTATTGTGAAGAAAATACTGCGCATGAACAGGTGGTCCTAGAAGGGGGCGTACCTTTTTATAACAATACTAAACATTTGAGTTAGAGATTTCCGCCTTGAAAAGGTTGCAGTCAAAAATAATGCAGTCTCCGAAGCTGAGCAACCTTGAAAAAAGATAATGTTTTCAAAACTTTTTGAATAGATGTACTGGAATCTTACATTATTGCTGACCAATCCAGAGAGAAAAGAGAGCGATTTGATAAATTTTGGGCCCAACAAAATACAAGTGGCTACGGTATGTAGCAGTATACGTTAGAGTTGTAACTGTCCGTGCATGGAATATACAGTTCATGAACATACGGATCCACTGGGATTGAAATCCTGCCGAGGTGGTTTACTCCATCATCCAGTCCAAGCAAAACAGCAGCCATTAACACATATAAGCGAAGAATGTGGGTTTCTCGATGTGAGCACGGAACGCGGATTTGCCCGTGATATTTAAATCACAAGTGCTTAAACAGTCATAATTATTTCAACTCTGTTCATTGTCTTCTGGAAATCAGCTGGTTCCTTTTACAAACTCCACGTGTGACAAACATTGCAGTATCAACCAATGGCGTAAGGACTATTTAATTCACCGAATAAAGGATCCCAATTCGCAACAAGCACTAATGACGCTCTGGGATAGAAACTCGACATGATACCCGAACACATAACCAAAGCTAACAAAATTTAGTGCTTCATTTTGAATAGACGCTAAACGAAGTGTCAAATGCCCCCCAAAAATAAAACCGATTCACTCTCAGAGTATATAAAGTGTATCAGCTTGATGCTTCCATAACTCAGAGCATTTTAGATACATTCTTTCTGCTTTCGGGGGCCTTAATTGACCCCCATACCCTGTATTACAATGCTAATAAAATCACGAGTGTTATCAAGTTCCAGACTAATTTGGGAAATAAAACTGCAGTTTTTAACTCTCTTTCCCCGAGTGTGGCTGCCCTGTCCGTCACAGGATAACAACAGTCCTGAAATGGACGAGCAAAGACTGAATTGTTATATATTTCCACGGTATTTGGGTGTTCCAGTGGAAAAACACTCCCCAGTTGTGCGGCGGAATATATTATTGCGCTGCTTCGAATTTTGACTAACACTCTAAAACCAAACCCTGCTATTTCCCAACGCATCGCCCGCATCCGTCAGCGCAATATGCAAATTCAGCAGCTGAAAAAATATTATTTTTCGACAACTTTCAACAAAACAATATCATGTGACCCCTCTTTGGAACGAGCTCGTCGAGCTCGTTCCAAAGAGGGGTCACATGATATGGTTTTGTTGAATTTTCTTTTAAAAAAAATTAAAAAATGATATTTAAAATAATAAATTTTGAAATCGTCTGCGTTGGGTAAAGGGTGAACTAACAGGCAATTTGTACAGTATGGTGTATACAAAACTGGACTGATCACTTCGACCAGATGGGGACTGGGTCGCGATTTGTCCGCAAATCTCTGTCCATTTTCCTCCTCACAACATTGTTGAACTTACCTGATGTAAAAGAAATGTGAGATCAATGAATCTCAGACACTCTTTTTGTTTGTTTTTGTCAAGGTGATAGCTTAAACTTACGATTTTGTGACAAGCAATAATTCCTGTGCTGCTAATTTAAAAAAAAAATTATGCCCATTACCGCGTGTCTGGTTAACGCCATAATGAGCTTTCTGATAAAAGATTAAAGTGAGGGAAGACCAGGGTTCTCCTACAGTCATTATCTAGGTAATTATATCCAATTAATAGGTAATTGTTGTAAAAACAGTGCACCCCACAGGTTCTGGAGACACACCCATATTACGCATCCGGCCTGTCACCGAATTTCGGTATATACCAAAAATGCGAGACTTTCAAAGGAACTTAAAAGCAAATATTAAAATAAGATAGATCTAAGCGGCCAAGTTCAAGAGAAGCAATTAAAATAAGAGCTAATGTTCTGGCTCTCGAAGTAAAAATCGGGAGATTTCTCAAACATTTCATTCCAATATGAAGGCATGTAAGACTGTGGGTCGTAGGCGAGGGCTGCGTGTGTCCCATGCTGTAGGTTAGAGGAGGTGCCGCATCGGTGCGAAAGAATAGGCATGTTGTAGCATAAGGGGGGCCGCAGAGCTCATATTCAGAATAGGAACAATCGAGGGCCAAACCAATGGCCATATATGAGTTTAGGATCAGAAATGTGAAGTACGAACTCGAGGGGCTATTTGCATTTAGGCAAAGTGTATTGCCTGTTGTAGAATGCAAACCATACGTAGACAGAGTAGGCTTTGCCTGTATGAACATTATTCTGAGATAAATGGAGGGGAGCGTTTAACCGCATTGGTGGCGAATGCTTGAGTGAAAAACGTCCAGTAGATGTTACAATAGGCTAGTGGCCGTGTGACGGCAGTGGAAGAGTGACATTCCGTCACTTGTTAGACTGAGAATACGTTAGATGCCGTGCGACGGCATTGGTAGAGTGACATTCCGTCACATGTTACAGCAAAGGCTTCCGAAAAAGTGACAGTACGTTAGTGGCCGAATGACGGCAGTGAAAGTGTGAAGTGAAAAGGTGACCAAAGTCCAAACACCAGCGACAAGGAAGGGGCACCAGCGAAAATTGACTCAAAAACTGTGTGCCTGGAGTGTGATTGACGTTCCGTTTTTCTTATTCATTGGATTTCATGAAAGTCACAAATAACCATATTTATTTTTATATTTTTGTATTAATGCTTTTTGAGAAAAAATCATAGACCTCTTTAGGATAAGAACCATCCCAGCAAAAACGAAACGGACGGGTTCGTCACGGTGAGACATACGTTCACACACGGATTCGGGCGACACCCCTTGAGTTTTGGCTGAATTCGCGGCGTGAATCTATTTCCCCCAGCAGCGACAAATTCAGGTGTCCGACTCTCTAAAACCAAACCCTGTGACATTTATTTGTCTTACTGTCAATGCGTACAGTACAGTGACTACAAAAGTGGAGACAATTTTGACCAGATCGCGACCCAGTCGCGATCTGGTCGAAATCCTCTGTCCACTTTCATCCCCCTCAAAACTGTTGAATCTCACCTGATGAAAAAGAAATGCGAGAATAATGAATCTCAGATACTCTTTTCGTTTGTTTTTCTAGATTCGGTTTTGGATTTCGCTATAATTGTGTTATTAATGAAATCTCAATTCACCGGTGTATGCGTGACGCGACCCAATCGCAATCTGATCGAGAAAAATACCACTTTTTGTAACCACAGTACTCTATTCGCCCAAGAATACAGAGTTCCAACTGTTTCGACTGAAGTGATATATCTTCCGGTCACTATTCACGCATGGCTGCGGATAAATCACGCATGCGTTCTTCACGTTAAATGATCCGATAAAATATTATAGTACGCACTCTGATTTATGAGATCTTTGACTCGACCTGAGTGAAATTAAGAAATAGCTGAAATTGTTAAACTGCCGATCTATTGATAAGATATTTGTTTGTGGTGATAACATTAATTATCGTTCACCATTTCAGTTAGGGTCCTGCGAATATTCGAGATTCGATTCGATATCGATACCATGCGTATGCTTCGAGATCGATCCCGAATCAGTCTCAGGATTCGATTTTTTCGAATCTCTCGTACTAACTTCAGTTTGTTACATTTCCAACAAAAATAAGATAAAACTGTCATTAGAAAATTCATTCATGTGGGCACAGTTCATATTTATTTGAGTAATTGACAATGTCTAATTGTTAGGTAAGGTGTGAATTTGGCCCAGAACATGATCCATAGTTTTGATTTTTGAAGGCTTAACTTGTTACTATTCACGTTCTTAAGAACGTGAATAGTAATAAGTTAGGCCTTCAAAAACTAAAACTATGGACAATAGGCCTAGCTGTTTCAGCGACGGTGCTACAGAGAATATTTAGTTATTGGTGTTTAAGGTGTTCACTCCGTCGCGTAAGGGTCATCACAGTGTTCCGTAACTTCCGTTTGATGCAATATGAAATAACTTGTCTTTTAAGATTCGATTCGGGATTCGATTCGATGTCGATGTCAGAGACACGATTCGATTCGAGATTCGATTCGAAAAGAAATTTGTGATTCGCAGATCCCTACATTTTACAGACTAAGTTTTGACTGTTTAAGTGGTAATTTATATTTTTGATGGCTTGGAAAAAGAGAAATTATTAAAGGAAGATGATTAAAATTGAAATAAAGCCATAACACAAAACGAATAAACCCATTGTGACAGGTAAAACAACGACGAGGGGTAAGGAAGACATCCAATATTATGCTTCTCCACCACTGAGTAAGCTACTGCTGTACGTGCAGAGCGGATTTCACGAAAAGTCATGAGGTTTGCAAGCGAAGTTGTTGCCAAGCGATGACCAGGGTTGAACCTGGAATTCCATTTGCTGGAATTTTGCTAACTCGTTCTGTGTGTGTTTACAAACTTTGCGATATTGAATTCGTGGAAACTCCCTCTCCCGGTGGTTTATTGGGAAACCACTGACCTTGTAACCTCACTGACTCTTTTCTATTTTATATGCTCAACTTTCTCCAACTTTCTCTTTGGTGCGACTTGACGTTGTGCTTTTGTAGTTAACGCGAAGTTGTGTAACCCACTCACTATTTATTTATTTATTCATTGGAGTTTAACGACACTTTCGACAGCCAGAGGCATCTCGTGTCGGACAGTTTTACGGGTGGAGGAAGCCGGAATACTCAGAGAGAACCACCGAGCATCGGCAAGCAACTGTCAGACTCCCCAACTTATTAACTCCACACAAGCAGGGTTAGCATTGGTTGAAAACAAGTGCACCATCGACGTGCAGTACGCCTTAGTACACAAGGCACTATGCCCCCACGGGGGCAATTGAGATTAAGTGTCTTGCCCATGGACATAACACGGTTGCCGCAGGTGGGATTCGAACCGAGGACATTTCGGTTTGCAGCCTGCATCTCTACCCGCGCTTCGACTGACTAATACAACAGCTATAAAAAGTGATCATCCCGTATATTTTACTGAATGCAGTGGTGAAATAATCATTCAGTACAGTCAGAAAATATACAAGCATATTGTAGATACGTTGACGGCGAGTTGTACACCGTTTCTGCGCCACAGAAACACATGTTTTGTTCAAGAGATTAGATGCAACTCACTCCAATGAGTAAACCAAGCTCTCAGGCCACCGTGCAAATTATGTAACGTAATCGACACTGTTATGGCAATGGAACCAGTCTATACTTAACACTTGGAACGCTGCTGGCGGATATTCCTGCCCAGGAGAGGATTTCCCTTGCCGCTGAAATGAGCGTAATTTGGGCATATTTAAATTATTTTATTTATTTATTTATTTATTGGTGTTTAAAGTCACATATTTATGCACAATGGTTAATCATGACCGTGACAGTTTTACGAGTGGAGGAAGCCGGAGTACCCGGATAGAACCACCGAGCAACGGTGAGCAACTGTCAGCTCCCCAACATACTAACTCCACACAAGCAGGGTTAGCATTGGTTGAAGACAAGTGCACCATCGACGTGCAGTACGCCTTAGTACACAACGCCACCGTGTCCCCATGCGGGCAATGGAGATGAAGTGTCTTGCCCAAGGACACAACGCGGTTGCCGTAGGTGAGATTCGAACCGAGGACCTCTCGGCTTGCAGCCTGCACCTCTACCTACTGAGCCACCGCGCTCCCCGGCATATTTAAAAAAAAAGTTTACCCATGTCAATTGTATAGAGATTTTCACCCATAAATAATTCCTGGAGTTAAATATAGATTTTTTGTATCAAATCTAGTCATGGCTGCTTTATAGCAGCCATGACTAGATCTGATAAAAATGTTTAGAAAATACTCAGCAGGTTAAGAGTTAAACAGTTCATCGCCCATTTTAGATTCACTTGTCTGGAATGTTTTAGTTGGTCGGAAAAAGCGAACTCTCGATTTGCTTTTCCGACCAACTGAAATATCCGGCCGATACCATAAACATTCAGTTTCTTCGAATCAACGCAAGAAATTTTTCACAATCGAGATTTGTTTTGAGTTAATCTTTGATAACATGTCGAATGTTAACAGTTGTATCAGTGTCCTTTTGTTGACATTTTAACGCGCATGAGGGGTTTTGTGCGCTATAAGTGCGTTAAAATGTGACCAAAATGACACTGATACTACTGTTATTACAGTTAAAACTGAAAGTCCTGTCACGAACTGTGCGCTTATCTAGGCTTAATTGCGCGTAGGAATTGCGCGCAATTGCCACATCGAATGGCATCCAAAGCATGGCAGGTTCTCCTGATTACTCATAGCAAACACAGGCAATGTTTCTGCCAATGGACCTCCGGGTGCAGAATCTGATAGCCTTACTATGGTCATAACGCGTTCATCAACGCGCAGATTAACGTGCTATTTGTGCGCATTTCATGACAGGACTTCTAGTTTTAACTGTCTGTATGTTTGTTTACCGAATAATTGTGAATGAAGACTCGTCACAGCCGACGTTTCATGATTACTCCGCGTTGTTCCACTACGCGTGTTAATATATTGATGTCTTCGAAGTGAAACGAATATCAGAAACTGGAGCACCAAATAATATCTGTATATTGATGTGAGTAAACATACATCGCTTTTCATTAATGGTAATCGGTGCGCAAATTGCACGAACAGTGGGTAGACAAACAACTTTTATCCCATAAATGGCCGTTTATTTGAACAATAAAGGCCTTGGATAAATGTTTGCTTTATTCACCTAGTAGGGTGGTAAATTTCCCCGTAGGTTTAACACTGAAAGGATCGATTCCCCAAGTAGCGACGGACGTGTTGACCTCTGGCCTCTACCACATTTGCCTAGCATAATTAATAGTTCGACTGTTGATTTCTTTAAAAATCTTTTTGAAAGTATTACACAATGCCAGTAGAAAACACCATCCACTACTCATATAATAAAGTATTTTTGCAAGTTTAGCTGAAGTTTGTACGGAAGTTATTTTTAGACAGAAATGTTTTACTGCGCCTTGTTTATTTTTGCCAATTTTGCTGGTCGATCGAATTGGACCAATGTGCTCCTCACTTCTCGTTGTGTTTTGTAGCGATTTATAGCACGATTTTGCCGCGACTGCCCTGTGGAAGATTTATGTGATAAACAAAATAAACGTATAGTGTTTTCAAGTAAAAAAATTTATTTTACTCGTAGAATTAAGGATGAAACCGACTCGCCAGAGGCTCGTCGGTTTCATTCTTAATCCTACTCGTAGAATAAATTGTTAACTTGAAAACACTATACGTTTATTCTATATATAACAGCATCACATTCCTTTCAGAATAGACGGAGAAATAAGTGGATGAGGGGTATAACAGCATCACATTCCTTACAGAATAGACGGAGAAATAAGTGGATGATGGGTATAAGAGCATCACATTCCTCACAGAATAGACGGAGAAATAAGTGGATGAGGGGTGATATGAGGACAAGAGTCAGTTTCATGGTTGAGGGGATTGAGAAATAATAAAACAGTTTGTGTCAAAATCCTGGGAGATTAGGAGGGACTTGAGAGTTTAGTGACTGGGCGGGTATAGAAGACTTCCTCGTTAGATGACCACGGCAAATCATCGGAAATCCAAAGAATTATTATTATTATTACTACTATTATTATTATTATTATTATTATTATTATTATTATTATTATTATTATTATTTTGACCGCAAAATCACTATCTTTCTCGATCAGATCGCGCTCAGACTTACACCAGTTAGTCGAGATTCCAAAAATAAAATAATGCGAAATCAAGATTAACTGAAGAAAAAAGCAACAAACAAGCAAACGCAATTAGCATAAAAAGATACAGTGCCTTCCCATCTCTTTATCAACAGATGAAATAAATCCACAGTGTCTTAAGCAGCAACATCAACCGAGAATAAGGACCAAATGGCGACTTTTTATTCATACAGCAGAAAAATCACTGTACACTTCGTTATCACCATGATGGATCGTTAGAGAAGATTTTCAAATTTCTACCTAGCCGGTTCCTTCCAAAGAAGGTCAACAATACTGTTTCGGAAACCTCATTAAGTCGAAATTGTAATAACGGTCAGGAGACGTATTTAAAAGGCCATCTGAATCTATTTAAATACATCTAATGTGTTTTTCAGTTTTTTTTGTTTTGTTTTTTAATTTAAAAAAAACTATAAAAACACATGAATAAGAGAATAGAAAAAACATATTTCCTATCTTCCAACTTGTCCTTGTTTTGAATGCAACTGTGCAGTGACACAGAGTGTTAATTTGTATTTATTTAACATCACCCATCTGTCCCTTGTGACCCAGGTCATTGTTTTAAAGAAGGGCACCATTTTTCAGACCAGTTATCCACTTAGCGTGGAGTTTACCGGGAAATTGGATACTAAGCAGCTGTGGGGATCAATACGTATATGTGAAAATTAAGTGAATCGTGATAATGTGGAATCCCCAGTTGTCGAGGAGTTACTGCTACTTTTCACTTGCGATTACGACTTACGGCCTTGATTTAAAATTTAGCTTTTTAAAAATCCACTTTATTCTCTTAATTTAGGTTTAGCCATGATCCCAGGAGAATGGCTGTCGACTTTAAAGAAATTTAGGTAAATTGAAAGTGACTGAACGCTGCAGCTGAGCGCAAATACATTTTCGAAGGCAATCGTTAGTCGATCGGTTTTGTCATCTCAAATAATCACATCGTTGTGTTCTTTTGGCATAAGTTTGTCTGCCCTTTTGGATTCAGATATTTTCTCTGATATTTTTCCTTTGTACTGATATGGTACTTCTTTACAATTTCATTCTCGAAGTGAATTACTCATAGTTATCTAGTTGTGTCAGTGTTATTTTCCAAAGCAGTGAAGTATCATTTGTGGGGTTTGCATGGACGAAGCTATAGGTTTTCGACTTGAGGGAGTAGGGTTGAGAATTTCCAACTAGTGGTAGGGACCGGGAGGGGAGTTTCCACCCTCCCGGTCCTTACCATTAGTTGGAAATTCACAACCGAGAAACATATTGAAAATGAAGCCCTGAAAGAGGGCATAAAATTGACTCTAGTAACTGAAATGCCAGCACATTTACGATAGAATTATCAGGTTATTATTATTTGGTATTACTCTGGGAATTGTGTTAAACATATGCTCAAGCTGAGAACTTTGAGCAATTCAAACTCTCCTAACATTAAATCAGATCTTTTGCAGGAATGATCAGTTTTCGATGTTTCATCATATTGTAACTGTGAATGATGGAATTAACTCAGAATAAGATTTTACATGATGTCATTTTTTTGAAGTGCATTTCGAGGATTTGTTTTTATTAAGATAAGTAAACGTACTACATAAATTTCGTACCGATTGACATCTTGTATACTTATGAAGCTCGATATTGCGTACACTGTAGTTGTAAATAGTAACAGACGGAATTTTTGCCGATTTGAAACCGAGTTTGAAGTTTGGGATTCGAGGGAGACATCAGCATCACCAAAGAAGCTCTAAAATCCAGATAGATGGAATTTCCAACTACTCCTGACTTGCCCTCCGAATTTCCAGCTATAGGAAATTTTGGCCAGGATTGCGGGGGTGACACACACCCAACCCCAATCCCCGGGGGTTGTGCACAACCACATGGGCCATGTGATCGAGACATTTCTCCCTAGGGTCCTTCCTTCTGAGGGTGATCTCCTATCCTCAAATAAAAGCACTCACCTCGCATTACTGAACCAAAACATTAACTGAGTATTAATTAAGCTTCGAATGTCGTCTCGATTTTGGAAATCGTCTGGTGATTCAATTCGAGCTGCATCGATTCAGAAATTTTGTAAATGTCGAATTATTTCCAAATCGTAACACGTGTTCCTCTTGACCGCTCTTTCTATCATGAACGCTCCCGTGTAGGTGACTTGATGATGGAAGAAGAGTTCAAGCCAAAAAATAAGCAGACTGTCATCTGCAAAAACAAGGTCCCCAGAGGGTGAATTTGGTGATGCTACCCTGCTATGCAGGGTAGCATCACTAAATTTATCCTCTGTGAACCCCAGTCTGAATCAGGGTCTCAGACCTAAACAGAAAGAGGTACCCAGAGGATAAATTGGCCCACTGTATGGGATAGCATCAGCCAATTCGCCCTTTGGGAACCTCATTCTGCAAATGACAGATTGCTTATTTTCTGGCTTGCTTCCGGGACTATTTTTGGATCCGGTTCTGGATTATTCCACTTTCTGAACGACCTGACAATGACGAATTGCCTTTGAATTATTCAATACAGGAGTGGCGATGGGAAACGATACATTTGGGTTGTCTTTTCCGCTTCTAAGAAGGTGCAACGTCTGAGACTTTCAAGGCGATGAGATTCGAATCAATATTCAATTCGCTTCTAAATATTACTACTCCCTACAGGCACTCTCCCATAAATTGTAACAATGCAAATTCATACATACCAAACAGTTTCATTTCGAAGGTAACATGACACACATCCACAGAATATGAAGCCTTTCAAGTTGCCTAATTTGCACTTCAGACCAAATATGGGCTTCCTACACTCAATCTTTCAAGTTGAAGCGTGTATCGGCTGCCGCCATTTTGAATAATCAATGAACAAAGGGGAGATTACCCATAGCTGTCAGCGTATATTGATGTTGACAGGCAGTATATGGTTTTATATGCAGTCTGCAAGTGACGTCTTTGAACCAATGAAATTCCAAGATACTTGTAGGAGTTAAGATATAATTCTATAGTATCCCACTTTGTGGGAAAGGTAATGGGTGTACATCCATTAATCGTTTGAACCCGAAGGGCTGCTTCTCCGGTCCGGGATTGCGATGCGGCCTGAATTCATAAAGTAGATAATTGCTCAGTGAATTTGTGTGTTGGACCAATTAAGATTGTCAACGTGCAGTCCCAAAGCTGAACGTTGAAAATATTGATTGGACTTCCCTCTAGTAACAACATAGACTCTTCCGGTAGATGGCTATGAACGGGCATGGAATATACCATCAAGGCCCAAATGGTTAGCGGAGATACTATTGTCCAGTGTATACCCTATTAGATTTCAAATAAAATGGAGTTATTCTGAACAGCATGAATGTGTAGTGACCAAATTGATTAATACCATCAGTTCAACATTCATGGAGAAATGAGGCTGTGACTTGAGAATATTAAAACTAGCATCTGGAAAACTTCACGCAAAGTCAAATGAGAAAAACATTATCAGATCGTCGCCTGAGTGCCAGAATGTTCTATGTCCCCTAGGGGACATATAACATTCTAGCATTCAGGCGGCGAGATGGCATAGGACTTTCAGTATTTTAAATCCGACCTCATAAGCCTGAAATTTGAAAACATTGATCAATGTCTTCCAGACGCAGAGTCCTGTAAAGTATTCCAAGAATTATTTTGAAAGATTCTTATTTTTGCACCTTTCTAATACAACTTCTGATCTCTATACAATCGGATTTATTGAACGACAGCGAAACCTCTCACAACGCTATCTTCTCTCACCCAATCCATTCCAATATCATCGACAATTTGGAGTCAAGTCAATTAACGTTAATTAGGGAATGAGTATCCTTGAATTGCATCGTCCTTCAAATTTTTTTTGAAAGTTTTAGATGAGTGAAGAAGGTTCAGTTTAGTATCAACTAACTGTTGAGAAAGCCCCTATAACATCAGCAGAAAATAAAGTTAGGTTTCCTTCTGTAACTTTCAATAAAGAAAAATAACAGATATCTCACAGAGTTGTGTGTTGTTTTCGTTTATTAAAAGTAATAAAATGAAAACTTGGCTTTTATGGCAAGCTAATTGGAGGCAACTAGTTCACAGATAATCCGTCATTAAGAATATCTATCAGTATTTCACCTTGTAACACTAATTGCGTTCACTTCGGCTCCTTGCTTAGCGGATGTGTTTTAGGACATTTTCAAGTTTTTATTCTTCCCAGGAACAGAAATAGCAAATGTCACCTTCTAGACTTTTCTATCAATGGAAATGTCAGTGTCTGTATTATATATCTCGATCCCTACGCTATTAATAAAGTGAGCAGAAAAAAAAAACTACAGAATATTAAATAAGAAATAACCGTTTGTTTCTGTCTATTTCTTGAGTTATGAACCCCAAAAAGAAAAGATAGGCCAAACTGTATAAATGGGAATAGTTTTCTGAAAATCTGTTTGAAATAACGATACATTTCACTGAAACATGTTCTTGTGTCATTAAAAAATTTATTGACCAATGAATTGCGTAAGTTAAAAGGAACGTCATAGGCCACAACCACACAAAACTTCAATCTCCTTTTCCACTTGACGTGAGGGTGCTGTCATTCAAAGCAACACTGAATTAAATTTAATTCTGATTTTGACCATTTCCTGAGAAACTGAAAACACAGTTTGTAAATGTGGAGTTCGATACAAACCCAGTTGACTGATGACATGAAGTTGGTTGAACTTCGTCTCAGAAAGAGTTCTTTCAGGCTATTTGGAAACTGGAAAGTTTCGTTGGCGTGAGTACCAGCCAGCTACACACCATGTAACATATTTATTATGTCGAATGTCTATGTAAATCAAGGGATTAATAAATTATCACGAACAGCAAAGAACGACCGGGCGTTTATTTTTCAGAAACCGCTATTGACAGCACCGCGCAGAATAATCAACAGTAACTGGCACCGATACGTATCCATGGTGACAGTAATCGTCGCTGTTCGAAGTGCTATATTTGTTTACAAAATAAAAAGTATCGCTTCAAGTATATATCTGAAATACCATCACATACATTTAATGTCATTATCACCTGAAAAGGGTTAACAAAGCATTTTCAGATATTCAGAAAATTACTTTTAACCCTTTACCTAACCTGAAAAGCAGACGACACTCGCAAAAATAATTCTTGAATAACTATTTTTTTTTCATTTTTTGTCTCAAAAACATAGGTTATGACCCCTCGTTGGAACGAGCTTGACGAGCTCGTTCCAACGAGGGGTCATAACCTATGTATTTGAGACAAACAATGAAAAACAATAATGAAAATTAATTGGCGATTTTTGAGAATAGCGCTGGCCGGTTTTGGCCTTTAGAAAAAGTTCGCTTCAGCATAAAAAAAATCTATGACTACAGTCGGTATCGAATCGTAAAAACAACAAAGAACTTTTGGCGTTACAAATAATATTTTCTGTCCATCTTTTAAATATTTATTGTTTTAAATCAATAAATACGGCACCTTGAACTATTTTTGGTACCCAAATTCTCTTACTTTGTTTTAATGCAAATTTTGAATATTTGAAGCAAGTGGAAATGCGTCAGTTTTATCAAAATAGTAATGACTGCTACTCACCTTATATCAAATAATATCAGGTGAGCTACCTGATACGGCGGAACCCTTGATGGTATTCCAGCGTTCTGATTGGACAAACTACCTTGAGGCATAATACTGACCAAAATGTGATGTAAATATTCTATTAACATTGGTGTTAAAAATATGTATATTATAAACATATTCGTTTGTCCCAGACAAAAAGCTTGAGTCTTTAAAAAGGCAACCGGAGATTTCGAAGCGTCAGAAAATTGAAAAAAAAAATTATTACCGAACATTTTATTTATTGTCTCTTTTGGACAAATGCCAAATTCAAGGGTTGAACACTTTTCAGGTGTATACATATCAGTGGACATAACGCAGGAATGACGACAGTGGGGAAAACGTTCGTGTTTGGGAAATGTGATGGGGCAAATGTACTGAAGAAATGTTCTGGGAAAAATATCACGGGGAAAAGCCAGAAAATCAACACGCTCGGGACACAAACGATATAATAAGACATAGAGAGGATCCCTCCAGATTTGAGTAATTCCTTTTTTCAACTCTTAGCCTTCAGGGAAACCGGGCGTGGTCGTTGCTGGGAGAAATAGATTCACGCCGCGTATTCAGTCTAGACTCAAGGAGTGTCGCCTGAATCCGTGCGCGGACGTATTTCTCACCCTGCCGGACCCGCCCCTTTCGTTTATGTTAGGATTATTCTTATCCTGAAGAGATCAGTGACTTTTCATCAAAAAGCATCATGAATAGAGATGGCTTCACTGAAAATAACAAATTTAATATAAACAGAAAAATATAATAACTTGTGACTTACATGAAATCCAATGAATAAAACACAAAACGTGAGACACACCCCACCCACACAGTTTTTGAATCACCATGCGGGCGTGCATTCCCTGTTGCCGCGGGTTGCTTCTTTCTTGTCACTCGTTGCTTCTTCCTTGTCACTGGTGCTTGATCTCCTCGGTTCAATGTAGTGTAATGATTGAAAACTGGCTAGTGCTATTCCCAAAAATCGCCAGCCAAATCTTATTATTTTTTCAACTTTTACTTTGAAAACATTGCTTATGGGCCCTCATTGGAACGAGCTCTTCGTGCTCATTCCACTGAGAGGTCATGAACTATGTTTGTGAGGCAAAACACGAAAATGGTTAATTATTCAGGATTTCTTACGCAAGTGTCGTCTCCTATTTTGTACTAGGTAAGCAGTTAATTAAGTAAAAAGAAGATTAATTCAATTCTACATCAGAAGCCAACTCATTCGCAACGTTACCACGCCGACGTTGTCTTCTGACGTTATTCCCGTATTAGACGTATTGTGAACGATATGTTCGGAGCTATTTCATGGTGATTATGTAATACATATACAGAACCTCACATACGTTTGAATGGGTTAAGAATTATCGCATTCGATTGCTTCGGCACAGGATATCACTCGATTGCTTTGTCCCTTCGTCTCTCGTGATGTCCTGGGTCAAAGCAATCTCGTGTGATAATTCTTAACCCATTCAAACCTATGTGAGGTTCTGTATATGTATTATATAATCACCATCAAATCACATGAAAAGCAGACGACACTAGCAAAAAAACAAAAAAAAAAGATTCTTGAATAACTATTTTTTTCATTTTTTTGTCTCAAAAACATAGGTTATGACCCCTCATTGGAACGAGCTCGATGAGCTCGTTCCAATAAGGGATCATAACCTATGTTTTAGAGACAAAAACAAATTGGCGATTTTTGAGAATAGTGCTGGCCCGTTTTGGTCGTTACGCAAGGTAAAGGGTTAAATAATATAATTATCGTTAATAATGAAAAGTAATAAACATAGTAATCGCTTGACTGGACTGGTTACGTGAAAAAATTCGAGGTGAGGGACTATATTTTCCGTAAGTCATTCCCAACGTTACCACGCCGACGTTGACTTCTGACGTCATTCTCGTATTAGACGTGTTGTGAACGATATTTCCCGTAATGGGATTTTCGATTGTGATCGTGTGAAAAGAAATATTTCAATATTAAAGTCGAAACAATGGAAAAACAAAAATAGGAAGGAGTCTAAATGATCTGCCCAGATTTGTTATCAATTTAACACTAATTAGGAACATTTACCAATTACTTCGAGTACAACGAAACGTGATTACATAAGAAGGATACTGAAAATAATAATTCCCAGATTTCATACAAGTAGCGCCATGAAGTGTTTTGCGCTCGGGCCACAATAATAATTTTACGTTAGGACACCAAACGCGCTACGTCATTTAAATGGAATTTCGCGACGTTACTTATATTTCGGGGAACAAACACCTTTTTGTTCTATTGAACTAGAAAAACACACGCTTTCCGAATGTTGTGACGAGCTTAAATATAAACATACTACATTAATATATATTATTATTTCTAGAATTTAGACCACGGGTAACACAGAATGATGGAAATGTGACGTCCACCACCGCTCAGAATGACATTACAGCAATTTCCCTACCTCGACATCAAAATTAAAAACAAAACTGTTCGTTTCAGTATTTCTCGGGGGATTTGTGACCTATTCCATGATGCACGCGCTGCTGATTAAATCTAAATACACAAAAAAAACACAGAAGTCTACCAAATAGTGTGAAATTCTACTTTAATACCGTTTAACTGGGTCGGGTGCTGGAAGCCCTTTTATGGGCTTTACTGAAATGTGAATCTGTCCCGGTGAAGTTCTCATATTCTTAGAGGGTTCTTTATTTCCACATATTTATTTTGTTACTGTTTATTGTAGCCTGTCGGGAGGGATTTTTTTAAATAAATTTTAAACAAAACAATTATTAATCGAGAGAGCCTGACTACCAGCAATCTGTCAGTTAGAAATGGTTCTGAGAAGGCGACAGCAGTCAGATTTTCAAGTTATCCGGCGAAACAATGTTTTGTTATGATTCAGACATTTTGTGTTGAAAGTTGAAGTTCCACATCCTCAATGTCTTTGATCTCCGACAAATTTATAAACGATGGAGGATGAGTCATTTGATGGATATAAGTGGTCAGGAGAGTAATGGCATTTTCTGTCTCCAAATTAGTATTCTCCAAAAATACGGGAGAATAGCAATGTTACAGCTTTAAATCCACATATGGTGCTCTTCGTCTGTATAAACCTGCTAAGCTCCTGGGCTTTGAGATCTATTCTTTGTTCAATTTTTTTAATTAGACTTTTATGGTCTATGGTGTCGAAGACAACGCTTACGTCTAACAAACCAAGGCAGGACATTTTATATTTACCCATGGATTAAGAGAATGTCATTTTGTTCTCTTAGAAGCGCCATGCCTCGTGGAAAGGGGTACGCGCTAATACCCGGCCTAAATGATTCCCGTGAATCCATTTCTGTTTCAGTTTGTAGATAGGTTAGGCGTAGATTAGAGTTTTTTGGTATGATTATAAATCTATGGTTGTGAGTCCGTCGGAGCATAGTCAAGTCTCGAACAGCAGCCAGCAGCCATGCTGGTATCTATTCTGGGTAGTGGCAAGGGTGTGGGGATGAACATAATCTATGCTGCTCGTCGTCATTATCTATCCGTATTCACTCTGGCCTGACTGCATGTGTATGTTTGTAACTGCCCTGCGGTCGATATAGTCAGTGTGTGTGCGAATGTGGTGTGGTTTTTCAGTCTGGTTTTAATGTGTCAGTCCTGGCGGGTCAAGCCAAGGATAGCACCCAGCAGCCATGCTGGCAGCTGTTCTAGAAGTGGGGCTGTGAAAAGAGTTTATATGTCTCGTCGGTTTTGCCTATCCGTAACCAGTCTGTTGTGGCGGCATAAGTATGATTGTGGCATTCTGTGGTGGATGCTGTCTTACAGTGCGGTACACGAATGCGGCTTGATTTTGCAGTGTGGTTTTCAAAATTACAATACTAATTCATGGCATTAAATCTACCCCACATCTGTACAAAGCAGCTAGTTAAGCGCTTGGCTTATGAGATCTATTCTTTGTTCCAAGCTTCCAATTATACTTTTATGGACTATGGAATGAAAGTCTAACAAAACAAGGCAGGAAAGGTTATGTTTATCCACTGATAAGGGAATGTCATTTTGCTCTCTTCGAAGCGCCGCTTCTGTATGACAATTCGACCTGAATGCAGCCCGAAAGACTTCGGATAATCCATGGGATCTCATAAGAGAAGTCAGCTGAGAAGCCATCGCCCATTCAATAATCTTAAATAGGAATCCGAGCTTGGTCGGTACTTCATCAAAACTTCTATTCATAGTGATGGTGTTTGAGAAAGGGTTTGACCAAAGCATGCTTCTGTTCGCAGGAAAGACGTCAAACAGAAGGGTCTAAAGCCAGTGTGAAACGCGGAGGTTGTGTTAATCTACTTGTTTATGATTACCAAATGCGTGTTCTTCCCTTATAAAAAGTCACGTGATACACCACGGTACCGTCCCACATTACCTCACGTCTACTTGGGACACGCCAAGTCATTGTTCCAAAATACACTCACCCAAGTGTGAAACACCATGTTGCTTTTACAAAATACTGTTGTCTTGCCACGATGTTGTGCCATAATACCCTGTTGTACCAAGATAACAATACGGGCTAGCTTCGAAATTCGATTCGATGATTTTTTTATTCAATGCTGTTTGTTTTACAAGTATTGGCGACCAAGTTATGCAACTTATATTAGCGACACCCCTTGGGCCAATGGCTCAAGTGTATAGGATGACCTTCGTAGCGGCAATTTCGTGGTGGCCTCGCTCTTCTCGAATATACGAAGGGAACGTTAGTCATCACAGGAGACTGCCATGTTACGTCCCCACCCGATAGGACGACACACTGTGACAGCAGTGGCCCCACTATTGATGCTGACAGACAGTGTAAGTACACCTCGAGAACTTTCCTCGACCGAGGATCGATACAGGGACCTCTGGTAATGATTCGAGTGACGGTGATTCGGAAATTTTCGAATCGTCGAGATGGTCTCAAAAGCCTGGCAAGTGTCCCTCTTCATCTCTTTCTATCGTCAGGTCTCCTGTACAGGAGATCTGATGGTAGAAGGGGGGTTCAATCAGCTCAGTTATAGCTTCCGAAACTATTGATTACGATTCGGTAACATACTGCTTTTAGACTGACTTGCTGAAGACGAGCTGCTTTTGAATACTTTGAGTGGAGACGCCCAAAAGTTGGTGTATTTCGCAGTTCTAAGAGGGTTCAGTGTCTGCGACTTAAAAAACGGTGAGATTCTATTCGGGATTCGATTCGGTTCGAAATATTTGCCTGATTCGTTTCGATATTCGATTCTACCCAAAATTGGATATTCGCGCGTCTCCATGTTGACCCATAAACACACTGTATTATTTCCCAGTGGACACACAATAATATCATCCTAAAATGACTTGATGCTATACTTTTGAAACAAAAAGGTACAGTGCCATTATTCGATATTAGAAAAATAACTCGATTCGACACGCATATAACGATTCGAATGCGAGTCAAAATCGGAGAGACTGAGTATAGAATTTTCGACAATGGTTTTCGAAAGTAACGGAGAAAGTCTTGCGTAGTTTACAATCTCAACTATCTTCATAGATATTGACTCTTGGGAGAGTTATCTCCCCTTGTAAATACTGGAGTCTGGCTGTAATCCAATTAACATTGAACCTCTCAAAGGTGTGAATGAAATCTTGATCGCCAGGGAATAGTTCCCGGAAGCGGAGAAATCAGCTGAGAATTAACCGGCCAGCGCTATACACGAAAATTGGCTTTCATTTTTTTTATATTTTCATTTTTGCTTCCAAAACATAGGTCATGACCCCTCATTGGAACGAGTGCGTCGCGCTCGTTCCAACGAGAGGGCATAACCTATGTTTTGGAAGCCAAAAAAGGAATTTTTAGTTGCACGAGGATTTTTTTTTACTGGTTGACCAGAAATTAATTATGATGCTTAGGAGTTATCGCACCTTTTCATTTGTACTCACGCAGAAACCTATTTGATATTGTGGACTGCGGTTTTAACCGTTTTTACTAAAATAAAATTTGTCTTGGTTTTAACATTAAAGGGATAAAAATGGGCAAATGTCAGCTTGCATATTTTTATATGGTTAGATAGGACAATATCTATAGTATATGCCGATATGCGCACGACATTGCTAATATGAAGCAAAAATATATATTAACCACTAAAAGTTGACGAAAATGCAAATTTCTATCATTTTACATGGAATTATACAGGAAATAACAGTAGCATTTAAAATCAACCTGGGAAAAAAATTAGTCGAATGAAATCGTTCGATAATATCACCAAATGAGAGCATATATACTGTTCTTAAAGGATTGATGCGCACAGCGAATATAACTTTCATAGGTTTTATATAATTATGAGAAATATAAAAATTCCCCATTCAATTAGTGTTAATTTTTGCCAGCCAATTCTTAGCAATCAGGGGAGATAACCTTTTCGTCAGTCGATGTGAATGACGAGAAAAGTTGACCATGAACTACAGTACGTGGAGAGTGTATTATCACTAAATCACCCGCAGAGTGGAGATTCCACCCAAGCAATAATTGCAAATTTGCTGCAAAGCATAACAAGCACAAGCAAAGTTTCGACCAATGAACCTCCGGGTTAAACCCGGAGGTCCATTGGCTGAAACATTGCTTGTGTTTTTAGTCGATATATACAAAATTTGAAAGTTATAGTTTGGGTGATAACTCCACTCCGCGAGTGATTTAGTTACAATCCACTCTCCACGTACTGTATAATTTCAAACGACAGATATTCCAACTACTTCACCAAGGGATGCCTTCGACGAAGGAATACTTTTATGATGTAGTGAAAGATATTTGATATCATGCTCACCTATGTTACTACCTGTAAAAAGGTTCTCGTCAGATCACCGAAGTTAAGCAACGTCGAGCCCGGTTAGTCCTTGGATGGGTGACCGTCTGAGCGATCGATTAGGACTCCCGCGTTGTGTCCTTGGGCAAGGCACTTCAACACAATTGTCCACATGGGGGCACGATGGCGCCGTACACTAAAGCATACTGCACGTCGATGGTGCGCGTGTCTTCAACCAATCTAACCCTGCCTGTGCTGCAGTGCGGAGTTACGATGTTGGGGAGCTGGCAGCTGCTCGTCGTTGCACGGTGGTTCTCAACGGGTACTGCAGCTTTCTCCACCCGTAAAACTGTCAGCGACACAATATGACCTTGGCTGTTAATGTGTCGTTAAACCTTAATAAATAATAAATAAATAATAATACCTGTGAAAAGCCCGTATGTTAAATTTTAGCATTTAACTCCGTTACCGGTGTGAAGCTTCTACTGTTGTTAAACCGTTTTCCATGGGAATTCCATTGCAAAAAATGTACATCGAAAGTAGTACATTTCGCGATGTTTCATTCAAATTTAAACATACGACATTTTGCGGTACTATCTACAACTTGCAATGACTTATTAAGTTTAAAATACCTACAATTAAATATTTAAAATAAAATTTAAGAACTGTTAACTGAAAAAGCAAGGTAAATCCAATCAAAATTGACGATTTGTCTTGTCATCAATCAAGGATTCACGGGCAGCCGGAAGTACTCCCCGATTTGCGCAGATGTAGTCAAAACAAACCCATGTGTTTGCGACAGAAAGTATTGTTTTCTCTCCATTTTAGGTGACAACATCGATTAAATATTTAAAGGCGTTGCATAAATAATCAGATTTAAACCACTCGTAGAATAAGGGGTTTAATCATATTTAAACCACGAGTAGGATAAGGGTGTTAACCACGAGGCTCTGCCGATTAGTTAAAACCCTCATTCTACAGTGGTTTAAGTCCGATTACCGGCCGTAGTACCTATTTATTCTATATTATCAGTCGAACCTAGAGCTGTCTCGGGCAGGACAAATCAGATTTACACCATCACCCCAAATTAGCGACGCCCATTGTGTCAGGGATACCTGAGGCCCCGTAAGGCCTGGGCTGACGTGGGGTTATTTAGTCCCGCTGATGAAGTTGCGGGAAAAGTAGACCAACGTGGAGGGTCGGAATCCAAGTGTCGCGAACTCGGCGCAGAGAGCGGAGTTAGACCGACGCCGTGATTCCTTCTCTGCCAAATTGGCCTGAAATAGGTTCGATTTCCGTTAGGTGTGATTCCTAATCACTTCAGGCTGTATAATGGAAAGAATGATTTAAAGTAACAACGATTCTTTTATTTACACATAAAAATAAATCCGTTTCAATATTTCAACAATCAACAATTCGATTCTTTTCACAGAAAATGGGTCGCCAGGGTTAAACAATTCTCAATAATCATATAGTCATTCTATAGCCCTGTACTGGCACTATAGTCTACACACTGGAAATGTTACTACCGTGAGCTCGCCATAAGAGCTTCACAAATCTGAAATGTTATTACTGTGAGCTCGCCATAAGAGCTTCACCCGCTTAGGCTCAAATGTCAACGTCTGCGCGTAACTGTACCTCTGGCTGTCGGAGGGTTCCGACCAGCAATGTTCGTCATCTATAAAGCCACCGTACTTCTGACTTGGGTCAGATATTGTCTACTCATACCTTATGTGCCTTTTGAAAGTCCTCCGTGAAAGTCCTATTGAAATATTCACCGTTCCTGGTTGAATTCACGATTGATTCACAAATGCTCCTTTTTGTGCTAGGGCGAAATTGTCACTCACACCGATCTCCAGTCGGTATTACGATGCTTCGACAGCAAAACAAACTACTCAGTCTGACGCTTCAAAGGGTTAATACGCACAATACAATTAACCTACACTTCTGACTATTGCAGGCCGATACCTGCTACTCGACAATCTAAACTTTAACGTTTCACCTGGGGTGTTCCTTCTCACGAATTCGGCCCCGTAGCCGCCTATCAACGTTAAGCTAAATCAATCATGGAATGCCCTCTCTGGCGATTCCAGCCGTTTCAGGGTCCTGTGATCGAAGGTACCCTTATGTCAGGAAACAGAGTCCGCCTGTCCTGGACTTCACCAACGTGTGTGTGACCCCAAGGGTGTGTCTAATGCTCTGCTCTTCCAGGTATATATACTTTTTACCCTAAACTGTCAGGTGGACGGACGCTCATCCATCCATCTGTCAAAACGGTGGGAGATGACATATATCGAGACAGAATCAATACGAGTCATCTCGCGCGTGACTTAACGGTGACTTCACTTGTCGAGAAAACCGATTCGTTCTTGCCATGATTGTTACCTAATGATCAGGTGACGATACGATAGACATTTCTATCGTTTTAGAATCTCGTTTCTCAATTGACCGTGACGACATCTTGACACCAACCGATTACGTCTCGTTAGACTCGCGACTACTGTATAAGTTAAATGAGATTAGACCTTATCTAACATACCGTTTCTCCCCTGGGTCCCTGCGCTAAAGCTGGATATACACCACGTGTGTTTTTCCAGCTTTACAGAGAAGTGAAATTCCTGTAGGTTTTTCGCCTTGATGCGGAATATATTTTGAACTTACAATATCTTTAAATATGAGGCCCCTTGCCCCTATATTTAGGCTGGCTTTGCCCTGACAACTCCCTTCCCGAGAGAAACACCCTGTGTATCTCTTAAAACACAAGGGGCAAAGCCACGCACGCTCGCCTCTCACACCTTTTTCTAATCTACCCATCATGTTCAAGACTACAAAACTGTGCCCTAGTGGTCGTGGGGTTCATGACCGGGCTCATGCGTCGGCCATACCGATTCCCACGACACACACGCTACCACATGCTCCCGTCTTGCGGGTTTACATATGGAGAGTAGCCTTATTCTTACATTTGCAGCACTCTCTCTCTCTCTGTAATACTATATATTTACACCTAAACATACACATTTTTATACACATTCGCCCATTTTGCAAACAGTTCACTTGGCACTCACTCCGACGAGCAACACCGTCCGCGCCTTTGCGTCAGATGGGTTAATTCCAACGGAGTGTAACTTCGCCTCCCATTCCCCTATGACTTGTGAAGGAGCAAACGACCCCTGCATTATGTTGAGCCTCACCCTCGCAAAGCTCAACCAGGGGATTAAAATTGTGCCTCACACACACATTCAACACACAGATTTCCCGACCGCGCCTTTGCGACAGACGGGGTTAGTGTGCCTCACACTCACAACAAACTCTCGTCAATAAAAACAAGCGCGGTTTCCCCGGGCCTTAACACCGGGTTTGTGCATCCCATACTTACAAAACTCGACACACAGGCTCCCCGTCCACGCACACGCGACAGACAGGGCAGTGTTTCTCACATTCGCACTCACAACCAACTCTAGTCAGCAGTCAGAGCAATGATAATACTAAAATAAGAAAATTCCTCCGGGCCTTAACACCGAGTTTACGAAGCCCATCACCTCACCCACAAAAATATTTGCGACAGGAGCCCCCGTCCCAGACACCAGGCCCACAGCCAACCAACTATTGCTTCTTTATAACCACCGACCATTGGTAGGGCCCGGTTCCCAGTATCCCCTTGGGTAACCCTTGACACACCCCTACTTCTCGCCCCGCCATTTCTACGGGTATTCCACCAGGGTCCCCATACCCTGTCGTTGTCGCATTCCCAAGAGCTTCCCTTGGCGCTATATCCCCCAGGCTCACTCGTCCCGGCGATTACCGTCGTTCGAACGACACTGGCCTTCCTTGGCCCTTGTGCCGTCGATCCCCCGGTCCATTGCGACTACTTCTTGCACACATTGGGCGCTGTGCGCCCCTGGCACTCTCTACGTGGTCTCCGCCACCTAGGATGCTTCTCCTTTGATTTGTGGACCCTTTTCTCGGTCCCCTGGGCGCCCACCTTAGCGGTCCCATCCACTTTAACATACTCAACTTGTGTTGACCCGTGCCCTCTCAATTCTGGGGAAGTTTGCCCAGCCATTTGCGTGGGTCTGGCCTCCCCTCTCCACACGGGTGACACCGACTTCTTGGGGCGCTCAACTCCCCCACATAAATTTGCTTGAGGGTCTTTCCCCAATGATCCCATTGGGTTCCCTCGCTGTTTGGCGTTTCGCCTGGACCGCCTGCGACCCCTTCTCCCTAATAGGACAGGAGTCGTCCCTCCTGAAACTTCCCGACATTTCGTCGTGTAGGGGCCATCCCCTGGACCATCGGATTGGTTCCCCCTGGGAACCTTCCCTTCATTACTCGTTGGGCCCTCACTTGGCCCCCTATCCCTGGACCATAACTCATCAGGGCTTGCCCTCACCCCTGGGATATTACCTATGACCAGGTCATACACAGGTGATTCAATGCACATGGCTTCCACTTCGCCACAATAAAATGGGGTATCCACAGTTATCCTCGCGATGGGGAACCTTCTAACGGTCCCATCTATCAAAATACACAAATGGTCGCGCCCCAACAATTGCTTGTCGTCAACCAGTTGCTTCCTAACCGCTGCAGAGGAGCACCCAGAATCCCGGAGCAGACGGATCTCCCTTTGTCCCACATACCCTGGGTACACTGGCATATCAACCTTCTCCTGCGAAGTTGTGAGCCTCTCACACATGCCACTTATTATCGGGACAACCTTCCCGTCTTCCAGCCTTAATTCTCCCTCTTGTATACATTCCCGGAGGGGACTGTGTTCTGGACCGATAGTTTGACAGAACGCTGCCGTCTGTCTACTGGGCCCTGGATCTACGCGGTCACCTTGCTTCCAACCCCTTGGGCTGCGTTCCCGACCCCCTGCTGAGGTGGTCTAATGTTTCCAGTGGTCCTTACCTGCTTCTGCCAGCAGTCCCTGGCAATATGTCCCCGCTTGTTGCAGATGAAACAAGTTGTGTCTTTGGGGGCGTTCCCATTCCGGCTGGCCTGCGATGCAGGCGGATTGGGGTGGTGTTGCCTTACAGGTGCCATTGCCAACCCGTTTGCCCCACCCCTAGCCGATTTGGGTGCGTTCACACTCCCACCGTGGGCCTCGATGTAGCGTTCTGCCACAGTTGCCATCTCATCATAGGTGGGCGGGCCCCTTTCCTTGATGAACAGGCCCAACTCCTTGGAGCATGTAGTTAAAAACTGCTCTCGGAGAAATAGATCTCGCAGGGCTCCATATGACTCATTCACTTCTGCGAGATCAGTCCTGCGGTCAAAGTACCGCCTAGCTCGGGCAAAATACTGAGGTACTGTTTCTCCCTTCTCCTGCTTAATCTCTCAGAACTTGGTCCGGAATCCTTCTTCAGTGAGCTGATATCTCCGAAGGATGGCATTCTTCAGCTCACCGTAGTCGTTAAGAAGTGCAGGAGTCATACTGGTATAAGCCTCGAGGGCTTTACCTGACAACAAAGGGCTCAAGCACATAGCCCATGTGTCTTCTGGCCACATTTGACTGGAGGCAAAACGCTCGAACCTCTCCAAGTACGAGTCCAAGTCATCTGTGTTTTCATTAAAATGAGCGAGGTGGGGGCGTGGGGCATGAATTGCTACCCCTGCACTCCCGTCCCCTGAGCGCCGACTTCCATTCTCCACATCGGCCCTTGCTCTGAGGAGCTCTAATTCTCTCTCGTGCCTCTGTTGTTCTAATTGGGCTTCTCTCTCTCTCGCCTCATTTGCTAATTGAATATCTCTCTCTTTCGCCTCTCTTGCGTCTTTCTCACGCTCTCGTTCTAATTGGGCTTCTCTCTCCCTCGCCTCGTTTGTTAATTGAATCTCTCTCTCTTTCGCCTCTCTTGCGTCTTTCTCACGCTCTCGTTCTAATTGGGCTTCTCTCTCCCTCGCCTCGTTTGTTAATTGAATCTCTCTCTCTCTCTTCCGCCTCTCTTGCGTCTTTCTCATGCTCTCGTTCTAATTGAATCTCTCGCTCTTTTGCCTCCCTTACTGCTTGGGCCTCTCTCTCCCTTGCGTCATTACGTAAGGCAATCTCCTTGGCCTCACGTTTCTGCTCATCTTTAACGAAATTCTGAAGTTCACCTCCCTCAAGGCCCATTTCCTTGCCTAATGATACCAGTTGGGCGAGGGGTGTAACAACATCCATTTTGATTTTTTCTTTCTATCTTCAACACTCGTCGGAAAGAATGAAGAAGGAAAAGAAAGAAAGAGAAAAAAAAAATATGGCAATTGATCCTAATTTACCTCTGTAATTTAACGTAATTAAACGCACCAAATATTCTGAAACCTACCGCAGTTATAGTGGCTATTAAGTATCCTTTTGGGGACTACTGTATTGCGATATTAAACCCTTGAACGGCATCAACTGACCGAACGCGTCAAAACCTAAACAGAACCGCCGTTAAAATAAAACAAAATTTCCATATAGCCATTTTTTACCTTTTAGAAATATCCTGGTAGCCTCGCCAATCAATGTCAGGGATACCTGAGGCCCCGTAAGGCCTGGGCTGACGTGGGGTTATTTAGTCCCGCTGATGAAGTTGCGGGAAAATTAGACCAACGTGGAGGGTCGGAATCCAAGTGTCGCGAACTCGGCGCAGAGAGCGGAGTTAGACCGACGCCGTGATTCCTTCTCTGCCAAATTGGCCTGAAATAGGTTCGATTTCCGTTAGGTGTGATTCCTAATCACTTCAGGCTGTATAATGGAAAGAATGATTTAAAGTAACAACGATTCTTTTATTTACACATAAAAATAAATCCGTTTCAATATTTCAACAATCAACAATTCGATTCTTTTCACAGAAAATGGGTCGCCAGGGTTAAACAATTCTCAATAATCATATAGTCATTCTATAGCCCTGTACTGGCACTATAGTCTACACACTGGAAATGTTACTACCGTGAGCTCGCCATAAGAGCTTCACAAATCTGAAATGTTATTACTGTGAGCTCGTCATAAGAGCTTCACCCGCTTAGGCTCAAATGTCAACGTCTGCGCGTAACTGTACCTCTGGCTGTCGGAGGGTTCCGACCAGCAATGTTCGTCATCTATAAAGCCACCGTACTTCTGATTTGGGTCAGATATTGTCTACTCATACCTTATGTGCCTTTTGAAAGTCCTCCGTGAAATTCCTATTGAAATATTCACCGTTCCTGGTTGAATTCACGATTCGCAAATGCCCCTTTTTGTGCTAGGGCGAAATTGTCACTCACACCGATCTCCAGTCGGTATTACGATGCTTCGACAGCAAAACAAACTACTCAGAACGCAATCAGTCTGACGCTTCAAAGGGTTAATACGCACAATACAATTAACCTACACTTCTGACTGTTGCAGGCCGATACCTGCTACTCGACAATCTAAACTTTAACGTTTCACCTGGGGTGTTCCTTCTCACGAATTCGGCCCCGTAGCCGCCTATCAACGTTAAGCTAAATCAATCATGGAATGCCCTCTCTGGCGATTCCAGCCGTTTCAGGGTCCCGTGATCGAAGGTACCCTTATGTCAGGAAACAGAGTCCGCCTGTCCTGGACTTCACCAACGTGTGTGTGACCCCAAGTGTGTGTCTAATGCTCTCAGCTCTTCCAGGTATATATACTTTTTACCCTAAACTGTCAGGTGGACGGACGCTCATCCATCCATCTGTCAAAACGGTGGGAGATGACATATATCGAGAAAGAATCAATACGAGTCATCTCGCGCGTGACTTAACGGTGACTTCACTTGTCGAGAAAACCGATTCGTTCTTGCCATGATTGTTACCTTATGATCAGGTGACGATACGATAGACATTTCTATCGTTTTAGAATCTCGTTTCTCAATTGACCGTGACGACATCTTGACACCAACCGATTACGTCTCGTTAGACTCGCGACTACTGTATAAGTTAAATGAGATTAGACCTTATCTAACATACCGTTTCTCCCATGGGTTCCTGCGCTAAAGCTGGATATACACCACGTGTGTTTTTCCAGCTTTACAGAGAAGTGAAATTCCTGTAGGTTTTTCGCCTTGATGCGGAATATATTTTGAACTTACAATATCTTTAAATATGAGGCCCCTTGCCCCTATATTTAGGCTGCCTTTGCCCTGACACATTGCAACAGAATGCTGCATATGTCACAAACAGAAAAAATGTGCGATCGCCCATATTTGATTTTCGTTATCCGTTCGTTTCGAAAATTGTACAGTGCGTGGTGTGTGCATTATCACTATATCACCCGCAGAGTGGAGATTCCACTCAAGAAATAATTGCAAATATGTTGCAAAGCATAACTAGCACAAGCAAAGTTTCAGCCAATGGACCTCCGGGTTAAACCCGGAGGTCCATTGGCTGAAACATTGCTTGTGTTTTTTGTCGATATGTACACAATTTGAAAGTTATAGCTTGAGTGATAACTCCACTCCGCGGGTGATTTAGTTACAATCCACTCTCCATGTACTGTAGATGTATCTTCCACTCGAGAGGGACTGTTATCTTCACACCCGACACTATTAATATCATCCTTTGCAGTGACAGTCGCTGATAAAAATTGTATTCAGTGGTAATTTGGTGAGGTTTACTTTTCTTCATTAGTATTAAATGCTAGAGCGCTTGAAGCTAGGGTCCTGCAAAGCTTGGAGGTTCGATACGATTTCGAACCTTAAGTTGATCTTCGACTTGATTCGAAATCAGCTGTCCGATTCGTTTCCTTTCGAATCTTTACGTGGGAATATAGCTTGGCATTAGTCATTATCGTCGTGTCACAAAACGTTTAGTTCAGATGGAATTTGTACGCAAATAATGCTGAAAATAAAGACAGAGTGTAATTTCATCTGTATTAACATAAACACCCATGCCACCTCCCGTGCTAATTCTAGTTTCACTTGTCCCCACCACTGTTGAAAACAGAGTTAAAATTTTCCAAACAATGGTGACGATGAGCTGTTGCTTGCGGCTAGCCTTGTGCCGTGCCTAGTTGGGCTGAACGATATTTCAATACACCAGTATTACCGGTATTGAAATCTTCACCGGTTGAATATCGTCCTCTCTATGGGAATACCGGTATATCTTCTGTAACGATATTTGTTTTTAGGACGCGATATAGAAAATAGTAGTCTCCGTCCCCCCCTCCCCCTCCCCACAAAGAGCGATTCAATCTAACAGCTGGTCGGAGAAACTGGAAGTTTTTTTTTTTTTCACTTCTCGGACAAACGATGAACAGCGAAATATTGCCTGACTTTGCCTTCTGACCATTGAACTCTGTCATGTATCGACAAACAGACATGTTTTCAAGACTCGTGGGGGATATTAATTTGTTTGTTTTTATCAGTAAACTTCATACCCGGTACATGAAATATTCTCTACATATATTATTAACTAACATTCTCCCAAGCGCTTACTTTACGGACATTCAATGTACAGAAAGTTTGAAACCTTTGCAAATCCCCATCGTCCATTAAACTGCTGTGCAAACACTGTCGGTCGGTGTGGGTAATTAAGTACTCACCGAGTCATGCTATTGGTGTAATAGTTACTCTTTGTAAGTTGCTTGTGTGCGGTTTAATGAGAAACAAGGATACAAGACTGCTTAGTGCTGGTTAGTCTCGCAAACGTTCCCGAGTAGTATTCCAACTGCATCATCAAGGCATGCCTTCCAGGAAGGCATGCCTTGATGGTGTAGCTGGAATACTTTATTTGACACTCCCATAAATTGTAACAAGGCAATGAGACGTGTGCCTAATTTGAATGACCAAAAATAATTTAGCACTCTACCAGTTAATTCGTAGTACTGGCATGCTTTGCTAATGAAAATTCATTAAATTCAACATGCGTCGGAGAAGAATACAGAGTGGATAAATAAATGACAGTTTTTTTAAAACATGAAAACCCGGCATCATACAATCATTCTAATCTCATTTATTAGGTATGCGGTACTTCGATTTGTTGCTCCCTTGTAATTTTTAGCCGCCGCAGTTTTTTAACAGTTGATATCTGAATGCGAATTGTTAGTAGAACGACGCCTTCTTAGTGCCGATAAATGAACTGTTTGATTTCGTAACACTGTTGGTTAACTCAGATGAATGCTGAAGGAAATCATTTTGTAGCTCCGCGATCCAGGTTAATGTAAAATCGATAAAATTAATCTAATTTTGCCAATAATCACGGAATGGAAAAGCCTTTGCTCATAACAGAGAATAAGTGGTTATTCGTGGCCGTTTGTCGCTTCGCTGCGTTCCTTATCATTTTCTGATCTCTTTATAAAACTATTTTTGCACGGCTCGAAGAATTGGCGTGTTCCTCTCAATGCGTTATTCTGACAGAAATAAAGGACATAAATCATATCACCCTTACCTATGATTACAAGATAACTATCTACCATTGAATAAACAGTCATGCACAAACGTCATTTTCTGTTATGAGTTAACCCTTTTGTTGGCAATTCGCCTGGTGTTTTCTACAGGATTTAAATATCTGGTTTGTTTGTTTGTTTTTTTATAATTTTTTTTTACTTTGAAAATAATATTTATTTATTTATTTATTTATTTATTTATTTATTTATTTATTTGGGTTTAACGACACATTCGACAGCCAGGGTCACCTCGTATCGCCAGTTTTACTGGTGGAGTACAGTTAAAACTAGAAGTCCTGTCACGAATTGTGCGCTTATCTAGGCTTAATTGCGCGTAGGAATTGCGCGCAATTGCCATATCGAATGGCGTCCAAATCACGGCGGGTTCTCCTGGTTACTCATAGCAAACACTGGCAATGTTTCTGCCAATGGACCTCCGGGTTACCCGGAGGTCCATTGGCAGAAACATTGCTTGTACACAGGCCACATGTACAGAAATTAATAGCCTTCCTATGGTCATAACGCGTATATTAACGCGTACATCGACGGGCTATTGGTGCGCATTTCTAGACAGGACTTCTAGTTTTAACTGTAGTACCCGAAAAGAACCACCTAGCAACGGCGAGCAACTGTTAGACTCCCCAACGTACTAACGTACTAACAAGCAGGGTTAGCATTGGTTGAAGACAAATGCACCATCGGTGTGCAGTACGCTTTAGAAGTACACAGCACCCCCGCGTGAGCAATCTGGAATAAATGCCTTACCCAAGGCAGTTGCCCCTGGCGGGGATCGAACTGTGGACTTTTCGGTTTGAAGTCCAATGTCGGAACCACTTAGCCACCACGCCCAGAAAAGATAATTCAAGACATTCCTTTCTATATTGCAGTACTGTGATCACAAAAACGGGCAGAACATTCCGACCGGATCGCGACCCAGTCGCGATCCCATCAAAAGTCTCTGACAGATGTCCTTCCCAAAACACTTTTGAATCTCGCCTGTCGAACAAAAAGTGCGAGAAATTTGAATTTGGGTGCTATTTTCAGTGACACCGGAAGCACGGGTGCAGAGGGGGCAGCTGCCCTCCCTGCCTTCGGACCACGGAGGTGAGAGTGGGCTGGCAATGCCCTTCCCAGATTCGTCACTCATTTTTTCAGAGATTTCTTCTCGAAGTAAAGCTAAAATACTTCCCAAATCCGTTCTGGGAGCTTTCACAATTCAATGGGGGTGTTTGGGAGGAGGTGCGTTTCCCCATCCCTCCCCTCGCGAACTCCCCCATCTCTGGCCTTCGGCCTTCGAGAGATACATGCTTATGTCATGTCGGGACTGCCAGTCCGTGTAAATGACCTTTTCCAAAGGTCTGACCACTGTCCTGAAGTGCTTCCGGCGCCCATGGCTATCTTGGTATTTGTTTCTTGACGCTGCGTTGATGTTACGGTTTTTCATTACACATCCATTAAACTTTTAGCGTTAGAATTAAACGGATTCGCCGCTATGACATAAATGGTTCTGTACCTGTGGTGTGCAAGCCGGAAAATTTTTTCCCGCACCGTTTAGACTAGTTCCTTTTCCGTCGAGTCATTAGTTACACTTCGAAAAGTTTCCAAATTTCGCTATCCAATTATCGATCGTCGGTGTTTCTCCCAGTAGTTTTGCAAATCCGTCCAAATTTGTACTTCTAATTTTACTATCAGTAATAGCCACCAAATGGTTACGCGTGAATGGTCGCCAGCCGAAGAGAAACAGAGATACGAATTTCAATAAACACGCCCAAAAGAAAAGATAATGAATGTAATTACCGCTTCAATCACAAATAACGGAGTCTTCGCTGTTGGGTTTAAACATAGGAATTAAAATGTGTCTATTTAAATGAATTGTAATGCATGGGGATATGTAATAAACACAGAACGCGATGCGTGTTTGAATCGGTGAGTGTTTTTACATAACTCGTTGGAATGGTGTAGTCATATCTGGCGAGAGCCCTAGATTCTCGCAAAATATGACAGCGTCATTCCAATGAGTTATGTATTGGCTCTCTCGAAATATTACTACGCCATTCCAACTCGTTATTTAAAACACCCACCGATTCAAACACACACCGCGTTATGTCTATTTATCGACGATGACCCACTTACGTATGAATGTCGGGGCTTGATTGCGATCTAATGGCGAAAAAGACAGTTTTTAAAATCACAGTACTGTATACTGAGTATGTTAAATTATTACTCAGTGATTACAAAAGCGGTAGAGAATTTTGATCGGATCGCAACTTGGTTAAAAGTGTGTCGGTCCAATGGGTCTAACATTTGTTGTTTATAGGTACATTTGGTTTGAAAATTAACCCTATCAAACCGCTATGCATACATTTTTGCGAAGAAAAAAAACGTTATCAGTCCACGGGCAAGTAAGAAGGTAAGTATGAAATTGGGAAGGAGGAGTTGTAATAAGTTATTTTACGATGCTTATGTGTATTCAACGTTACAAGGTACAATAATACTGACATTGAGAAATGTGATTGATAAACTACGCGTTGAATCAGGCCTACGTGTAAGAACGTCATATAAATCGCTTCGGGTGGGTTGCGACGCATCTGATTGATATTACAGCGTGAATCAAATATTTTGACACAAAACATTGTCACGCAAGTGTTACAGTGTAGTACGCATTGCCACAACAGAAAGTAAACAGACCGCCAGAGGTGATATGTTTCTCTAAAATTCAGTATTTCATTAACCCTTTACCCAACGAATCTGCCGCATCCGCCCGCGTAATATGCAAATTCAGCAGTTGAAAAAATATTATTTTTCAAAAAATTTCAACAAAACCATATCATGTGACCCCTCGTTGGAACGAGCTCGACGAGCTCGTTCCAACGAGGGGTCACACGATATGGTTTTGTTGCAATTTTTTGAAAAATTTGAAAAAATGTTTTTTAAAATAATAAATTTTTATATCGTCTGCGTTGGGTAAAGGGTTAAGTTTAATCGTCGTGGATTCTATTCTCACCGTCCTCACTTCCCTCAATCTGTAATATTTTGGGAATTGTCTACTCCTTAATAGGTGGTGGCAGCGCAGAGGAGGTGTTGTGGTAAACCACAGCGAGTGTTTCCGTCGAACTGTGTAGACCCTGAATGCGACTCATAGAAAGGGATCAAAGAGGAAGGGGAGAGGTGTGTGGCGGTCGAGGCATCGAAGTCCTTTTTTATCCAGTATTGTTTGTCACGGATATCCGAGTATCATAGTGGTTTGTGCTAGATGTTAGGTATTTCTCATTCGGCTCTCTATCTCTAGAACAACAAATCGGTGGGGATGTACAGTAAACAGAACTGCATACAAATAATAATCCATTTAAGACACCCCGATGAAGGGATTGTTCCATAAAAAAAACATAACATTTTTTACCTTTTAAAGGATAAGTCTGCCATATAGATTAACCGATTTACACTCGCGTGTCGTTCTTGGAATGCCTATATCCCGACTTAACGGAAAAACTGGCAAGCGTTGTTCACAAAACTCGCTATTCAACTTTTATTTTTCAGCTTAGTTCAATAATATAGCTTGTGATTCCTCATCGGGAAGCTCTCGTTGCAATGCGGGTGGCATGAGATGTGTTTTTAGGAAAAAAGTAGTTATTCAAGAAGTTCTTTTTGAAGTGTCGTCTGCTATTCGGTCCATTAGACACGGGACGATGAAGACATATTTTCCGATTTATCTCAGTGTTCAATTCCTACTTCGCGTGTTATGTTTTGTTTGTTTGTTTTCGTTTTCACTTTTAATTTAAGCTTTGGTGTAAAACAAAGCAACTATTAGTACAATGAGATGAGCGTTCAAACCGAAGCATAAAACTGTTATTAAAATGTCGGCGTGTCCAATCGTTGCTTTAAACGCGTAATCTATGTCGAGCTGTTTCGCCTTGTATATTATTTGTTTCAGTTCGATTGGTTATTGTCATTTTCCGTGGTGCTTCTCTTTCTGACCAAATCGAATTAGGTTGAGAATGTCGATTCGAATCGAGTCATGAAACGAATCTCATTGCTCTCCACGTTGTAGATACATACTTACACATCGTCCCCTGAGTTCCAATGTGTTCTATGTGCCAGTAGGCTGTCAGTAGGCTGTCAGTAGGCTGCCAGTAGGCACATAGAACACATAGAATACACATTGGAACTCAAGAGACGACATTCTTACGATCGGAAAGAGTATCAATCGATATATTCAAGTATTGTATTCAGATGTAACTCGTTAGTGTGGGCGCATCACCAAAAAGCGGGATATTACAGAAAAAGAATCAAACTAGTTTTGGAAGCGGAACCTTCGTCAACTCGTCTTCTGTCACTAGGTCTCCTTCATAGGAGACCTGGTGATAGAAGAGGAGCTGAAAAACAGGATACACTTGGTAGGATTTTGAAAACCTCCCGACCACTGGAGAATTTCGAATCAGCGCTACTCGACTCGTATTATGTCGAATCGTCGGACGTATTTCGAGTTTAATCGAATGTCGAAACTTCGAAGGTTCCCAATCACTTGATAGCAAAGCCCAATTTCGTGGCAGCGCGGTGTAGATATTGAAATCTGAGAACAAAAACCGTAACGTAAATAACTATCGCTCGCGTTGTACTACCAGTGCGTAACATTCTCAAGACATGGAGATACTGACACGAAATAAAACGTTCCAGCGTAGAGTATTCACAAAGATCTACCAGATATTTTTTTTTATTATTGGCCATGTTGGCAGACAGGCGATTCTTGAATATATTGGATATCGGTAACGTTATAAATCTGACAATGATTTCGCAGTTTGTCAATCACGATGATGTATCTATAGACAAATGGTTTTATTGAATTAAAAGAATAGATTCTGTTGAATTGCTAACATATGTGATGAATGGAGGTCTCACAGAACAGTTTAATCAAAGCAAAAGTCTATAGGGACTTCAAGGAGTAACTATTGGAGGATAAAACACTCTCCTCTGTTTCACTGTTTGATATTATTTTTATACAATGAATGTATTTTGAGGTTTATGCTTTAGCTTTGATTATCTTGTGGTTTGTCTCACCCATCTGGGTTTGATTTTCTGTTCAAATTTCTTTCTTCAGTTTAAATGATAGTCACCTTATTGAACTGGAAACCCAAACTTGTCACGTACCATAATATACGCCGCAAAGATGACCGATTGTGGTGGCCGGGTGGGAGGGGGGATGGTTGGAGGAGGGTATACCTGATCTGTCCCATGCGTGATGGCCAGGTACCGACTGACAAATATTCCACAGCATCATCAAGGCATGCCTTCGCCGAAGGCATGCCTTGATGATGCAGCTGGAATATTAGTCAGTAGGGATTATATTAAACTAACTCAAGACTTTTTAAAATCTTATTAATGTAAATAAACAAAATATGTAGTAGTCGTGACGCAGCTTCTTGAGTAATTAACATGTACCGTACGCCATATCGGTCATACCATACAACAGGGGTCGTTTACTGGACAGTCCGACACGTTTACAAGATACTACGATGGTCGGTGATAATTTTATCTTGAATGGCTGTGGGATTAAATTAATTACTGAACGTCCCTGCAAAACACAAAATACATTCGACCTTCTTTTATGATATAATACACAATAACATTTTACCATTCAGAAACTCAGGGATTGGAAGATTAACAAGAAGAACGAAATGTAGAGCTTTATCTCTAGTGGATTACAGCTGCTTTTATTCACCGTGGTATGTGAATGCGGATCGCCACCCACCGAAATAAACAAGTCTTCCTTTTTATTTTCGGTGGCCTTCAAAACGGAAATATCTTTATCGTGCTCGTGTTTTTGTAATAATTTTGTATTTACTTGCTTGACATTTTACCCTTTGTGTTAATTTTAATATATATTGTATAATTTTCAATTTTCTAAAGGCGTCCATTTGTATGACCGACTGTGTGTGTGACACACGCACGTCTGAGTGTCGAATATCGTCTTTTAAGAAAGTACTTGTTTAATAGCAAGAGATAATCAATATCTCCGACATAAATAAAAGCTCACGCATCCCCACCTCACCCCCTCCAAATAAAGCAACTTGAACGGCGCCCCCGTAAAAATCCAGTTTACTAATGGTAAACCAACTACGTTTATTTTGGAACTTTGTCATCTGCGATGCGAACTGAGCCAAAGATAGGATGCTCCACATAATGTAACGAGGAGATGAGCGTTTCCGCGTTGTACTAACGTGGCCGCTGAAGGCTTATTGCAAAAACTTGGTTGGGGAAACTGTGTCATCCTTTGTTGAAGTTCCAAAGATATACGCGTGGAACTATTTTACAGGGGTCCGGAATAAATAGTGTTGTATGAAACTTGTCCTGTATATCTATATTTCGATTACTTTTCTAGTGACCTTCGGAAATAAATTGTGGGATAGGCTTAGGATTATCAGTGGTAAAAGAGTGTTGTTATTTAGCTGATTTCAAGTAATGTCTTATCAAAATCCTGAAAGTTTATTTTCAATAAATTTCCATGGAAATTGGATTTAAACAGCATTTTTTCAGGTTGATTTCTAGAAATAAAATATCTACCAAGTTAGATCTGCGACCTTAACTATATGTCCTCATATTTTCTGAAGAAAAAACATAATTTTCACAACATTTTCAAGTTAAAATATGAAAGTTTCAGGTAATTTCAGGTACGGTATAGATGCTTCCACTCTCGTCTATGAATTGTTAACAGGAGGAATGGTATTGATATTTCCCTGTGAAAATCCTACAATCTATTTCGGGCTGGAATCTTATGCATATAATAATAATGAAAATAACACTTTGGCCGGCCGCTGATTTGTCGCGGTTCCCAGGTGAGAAGCACTCTGAGACAAACTGCTTGTTGTAGACACCCCGTACCCCATTCTTCCCAGCCTCTTTGATAAACATATTACCTCTCTCCTTTGTGTCACCTTCCAATCACATGTCCTTCATTCTCTCATCCCACTTCCCCATCATACTCCCGGTGAATCTTTTTCTGTTAGGCTGGTATTCCTTTTCACTGTCTTTCCCAGTTTTTCTTCTAAGCTCCAGCCACCGCGACCGCATCTTCAATAACAGTGACCCCCCCCCCCCCCCCAATCTGCCATCAAAGTACTCTTCAAAACTTGGCATCACTTTATGACGCAGGCGACCCAAAGACCTCTTTGCTTTGACACCTTCTTGGTTGGCAGTTCATGTTACAATCCATCACGACTCTCTCCCTGACGATATTTTAATCCTGGGTTGTGCCCACTTCTAGGTCTGAGATCTACATTGAATAGTACCCCATTAACTCCCTCACTTGGTCTATCCACCCTGTCTTTATGTTTGAATTCCAAATATTCTGGAACATTAATTTACACCATCGGCTGTCGGGGAGATTTACCAAATAGCTGAGATAGCAGAGTTTCATTAAGTCTGTCCTAATAAAAAAACTAAATATATAGAGGATACTTTTTTCTTCGATAGAAATCACCCTGCGGGCGGGAATACAGTGCGAGAGTCATACTTTGCCCCCAACCAAGTTTGTGCCTGTCGGAGGTCCATGGCCTGAACCTTTGGTTTGTGTCTTTCTTGTCTTAGCCCTTTACCCACAGAAGCGACAAAAACCGGCCAGTGCAATTCTCAAAAATCACCATTCAATTTTCATTATTTCTTCATTGTTTGTCTCATAAACATAGCTTATGGTTCCTCATTGGAACGAGCTTGACGAGATCATTCCAATGAGAGGTTACAAGCTATGTTTTTGACGCAAAAAATCTGCGAAAAATAAGAAAACTATTCATCAAGAATTTTGTTTGTTAGTGTCGACTGCCTTTCGTTTTAGGTAACGGGTTAACACAAAATATGAGTCATACCCGGTGGAAACTCCAATACACTTTCAGTTAAGGTGGTTTAAGAATTAAAGCGTGGTCCTTTATGAAAATTTGCATTCAAACTGGTCGTAGAAGAAATTAGTTTTACAGAAAATAATTGAATATGTAAGAGAAGGGTTAAGTGCGAAATACCGTAAAACGGGGTAACTACGCCATCGTGAGAAAACTTCGACAACCGATAGTTTTGCTCATTTACCGCGAAAGTGTTTAATCACCTTAACAGCCATTTAAGATACTTCTACAAAATATACAAACTATAGTGATTCTCTCCTACAGAAGGGGGTTAAGCGAAAGCACTCCAAGGTAAGGGGTATAGATGCGGTAAACAAAGACGGTAAAGTGTCTTGCGAGTATCCCAGATCTTCAATGTTCCAAGAAAAGCATTCATCAACAGATTAGCAGGATGTCACTCAAATGTCATTAGCGGGACAGAATTAAATACTTTGTGGCGAAGGGAACTTCTGGCAGAAACAGTATTTATTGGTGTTTTTATGGTCACATATTTCTGCACAATGGCTAATCATGACCACGATAGTTTTACGGGTGGAGGAAGCCGGAGTACCCGGAGAGCAAATGCCAGCTCTCCAACATACTAACTCCACACAAGTAGGGTTAGCATTGGTTGAAGACAGGTGCACCATCGACGTGCAGTACGCCTTAGTGCACAGCTTCACCGTGCCCCCACATGGGCAATGGGGGTGAAGCGTCTTGCCAAAGGACACAACGCGGTTGCCGCAGGTGGGATTCGAACTGAGAACCTCTCGGCTTGCAGCCTGCACCTCTGCCTACTGAGCCACCGCGCCTTCAGGCAGAAACAGTGAATGCAGTGACGAAGCGGGGGGGGGGGGGGGGGGGGGGGTGTATAAGTTATCCGGTAACGTCCTATGGTGGAATTTCAGTACGCAAGCGGTTCCCAAAACCGTCTTGATTTAAACCGCGATATGATGTTAACGAATCATTTATGTGACTTCATCGTCCATTGAGTGGCCAAGGCGCCATCTGCAATGCTTCAGCATTGCAGATGGCGCCTTGCATGGTCCACTCAAAGAATATCACATTCGTAGCAAAATAGACGACATTAATGAACTCTATGCACTAAAATCGAACGAATCTCCGGCAAACCTTGACGCGAATTAAATTTTGAACTTGGTGTATAAGTTTTGCATAACACCGCCACTCATTAAATATTTTCTATTTTGCGAGTTTGTACACAAAATTCGAGTTGTATGGCCTTGAGCTGCATCCACTACCAAATTATTTACGTCAGTCGAGGGATAAACATTTGCAACGGATTAGTGTGGCAATAATTAACGATTAGTGCAGTTTGTAAATCTCATCCAATGACGACAATTGTCAGAAATAGGAACACAAAGGGACAGATTTGTCAAGAAATCCAGCCTACCCAGACTGATTGGTAAATGACCTGTACATATCGACCGTTACACTACTCTCACGCACTTTAAGATTCATCCCACTGTGAATCTCACCCCTTACTCCATCTCACAGCGACTGACGCATTCGCCATGCTTCACACGCAGCAACCACTACCGACGGCTTAAATATCAGCGGAACCAACATAACAGATGGAGAAAAACGTGCCGGAGTCGAGGCTCAAACATCGACCTCTGGCACACAAAGCAACCAATTTACCACGTGACCAAAAGATCCGGACGCCAGGCTGGGGTGGTAAGTGACTCCCTTATACATCGATCGCTTGATTTTTTTATCAACTTTTTCTTCTGAAACATAGCTTACAGTACGCCCGCGTGGACTGGTCACTTTCCACGGGTGGGCAATATTTCCACGGACGCAATAATACTAGATTCCGAACACTAATTATAGGAATTATCATCAAAAATTTAATTAATGTAGCACCGGTTACAACCCGGTGCTTCATTAATTAAAATTTTGTTCAAAATGATTTTTATTACCCGGTAAACCCTGGCGTGGACATCACAGCTCGTGCGTGCATTATGATCAGTCCACGGCGACTGTACTGTGTCGTTCGGTAATCATAAAAACGGTGTTCCTCCGCGATCATGTCGCGATTTACTCGCGACACAGCTTCAACTATGGGTCGAGATTTTCAAACTAAAATACTGAGAATTCAAGACCGCGTGAAGAAAAATAAACGAAAATTAGAACACGGTATTCAGTATGCCCCCCCCCCCCCCCTCATTTCCTTTTAGAGGGATTCTATAGTTTTGTGGGGTTTTTTAGGGGAGAGGGGGTTGGGGCGCATAGAAAATGTCGACCGGATTAAGACTTGTTTGCGAGCCGGTCAGTCGCGTAGTCACCACCCCTCCCCATCCCCATCCCCACCCCCACCCCCACCCCACCACAGAAATTATAGTGCCCCCTCTCAGAATTGAAAAAAATAAAGCATCTGATTCTCTCTGAGGGTATTGAATTTTAAAAAGTTTCTCGGTGCAGCCCCCTCCCCCGAACGCCCACCAATGGGAGGGGGTACCGTAGGCCTGTTGTGGGGTGGGTATGGCCCTCCCATTGGTGGGGTTCGGGAGACTGCTCACTCGAACCTCTTCCAATGGGGAGGCCCCAACCTGCCCCACCTCAGGCTTACGGTATTCGGATACGCCTGTGGCATATATCGACCTGACACCCCAAAAAATTATCCTCCCCCTCAATAGGAAATTCTAGAAACGCCCCTGGAATTTCTCTCTTACTGTAAGACACCTCATCTGAAAGAACTCTTTAACTTTGTTCCAGTGAGGGTTTGTTAGCTATGAACAAACAGTGAACATTTTCAGTTATCAAAAAAAAAATCAAGTGTAATATTCGTAAAGGGTCAAAGCTTTGCTGCTGCGAAAAAGCAATTAATCGGAATTTCCCGGTAGAAAAGGGGTGAACAATTCTCTATTATAAGAATCCTTACTTTTATTTTGAAAACAATGAAGTTGATATATTGTTTGTAAATGTTTCAGGAATAAGGAAAAACCTCAGATCGATTTGATTCCCTCTTGTCAGCAAACGCAATAATAATTGGTCCGGCTTCCTTTTTCGTTCTCGCCTGTCGATTTATTGAAGTGGAGGGAGTTTTATCTGACTTCGCAAACGTGAAACGCCAGTATTGTGTCGCTCGCGCTTCTGTTATGGGTTCGACAGTTATTCCATATTCTGGATTATGAGTACTTCTTCGATATTCTCGTGTAAGGATAAAACGAGCGTGATTTATTTAAAAGTGCAATGGCGTCTGAGGAATTTTCTCCACATAACGGCAATGATGACTAAATCTGAAGTAAAGCTAAGGTAGGTACTTTACTAGGTACTATGCCATAAAAAACGAACTCTGTAACCCTTTGAAACTAGCCGAGTTGCAATTATCTCGAAAAGGAGAAGATGCGTTTTACAAATTCAATAAGTTCACATGTATGGGTTGGGAGCATTGCAGAAAACAATACTAATATATGCTATTAATTAAAAATAGAATATGTTTTAATTTTCGGAATTCACTTTAAAAGTTTTTTCCACAATCCAATAGAAGTATTTCCATTAGTTCCTTGAATTCTGCACCCTATGTAACCAACTAACCCTAGGCATTTTACAGTCCTGGCTAGTATATATTTTCATGTAATGCGTGATATTACAGCCTGTCAACTAATCCTGTGCTATGCTTATCGCCAGTCAGTGCATGTCAGGTTACCAGGGGTGTAGCCAGCAATTTTTTTTGTTTTTTTTGTTTGTTTTTTTTTAGGGGGGCGGGGGGTCGTCCACAATGCAAATCAAAGATGAGAAGGTTTGGCAACTAAAAAGACTGAAATCTTTCTTGGCCAGAGGCCAAGCCTTGGCCAAAGGTCAAGTTGGAGGAGATTATTGGAGGGGGTAACCCCCTCCCATAATCTCCTCCAACTTGACCTTTGGCCGTCGGTGGTGGTCCGGTGAGTGCAAATCCAATCTGGATCAGTTGTATGATCTGTACCTCATCTGTATCAACTCGTCACAAAACGTGATGGTCAAAATCAGCCAGTAATATTCCAATAAGAGTAAAATCCTCACCCTCCGAGTGGGTGAGAGACGACGTAGTTTCTATTATGTTTACGGCTCCAGTAGCAAATGTTACCGTCTGACCTTCACCACGCGAAAAATTTGAAATGACGTCACCCGTTTCGTAATTGCTTCATCAACTGAGAGACTAGCAAACCGCTCCATTTTTCTGGATTTTTCACACGTGCAGCAGACAGTGTTCCGGATGAAGTGTTGTTTAAATTACAAACCGATTTACGCTTTGAACTGAGATGGAATGAGTTTATCTGGCTTATTGAGTATGTATCCAGTGCCGTCGTGGGGTGCACGAGAAGTTTATTTACTAAACCTGTGATCGTTAAAAGTTGCCTTGAACAAGGCAACTTAAAAGTTGCCTTGAACAAGGCAACTTTTAAAGATCACAAGTATAGTTAATGAGCCTCTCGTGTCTCACGATGTAGCTTGTGGGCTATGGGTAGTGTCTTATTGTAACTTATATGTTATTGTGATGAGTTGACGGTAACATGATCTGAGGTTTGCGGCTCGGTGCGTTCGTTCAAATTCGACGCTTCGCGTCTCGGTTGAACATTAGCTCCGAGCCGCACATCGTAGACCATGTTACCGTCCATTCATCACAATAACTTATAATGTTCTCAAAAAGTGTTCAAACTAAGCGTATGACCCGCTCATTAGAATGGATTCTGGGAAGTTTTTTTAGTCAATTCTAAAAATGAAAACATCTTCTATTTTCATTTAATAGATTGTTTACTTTAGTTTTCACCCTTCAAGTAACATGTGCACCCTACGCGAACATATTTTTTCAATCGTTGAATTTGCTATGCCTGGCGCTTGTGAAGAACGTCTTTGTACGGCAACTTCTTCACTCCCTCAGTAGAGCTGTAGGTTAACCGAAACCGAACCGAGGTTTTTTTGTTTTTTTTTTTAAAACCGAAACCGTCGACATCCCGTAATCTAAGGATTTTCGTTTTTATTAAAATACTCTCTTGCTGCAGAAATTCACAGAATGTAGCCATCCCAGAGTAGCGAGAGTACCCAGACACTGCCAATGGCAGTGTCTGGGTACTCTCACTACTCTGGGATGGCTACATTCTGTGAATTTCGAACATTTCAGCTTAGTTGTGTTTGCAGCTTTCCTCAAGTTGCGCTTAGGTGTCAGACCTCGAAAAATGGCCAAGCACAATAAAAGTTCTGTATATTTAGGTAATTATTATATTGGCCTTCCTGATTCTTCATGTATTATAGCTTATTTCGGGCATTCACTGAGTTTCATTCAATTTCACTGCCATTCAGTTATGATTCCGGACATATAGAATGAGTTTTATTGAATTTTATTTGGCCTCATGAACAAACCGAAAACCGAACCGAACCGAGGTTTTACTCAACCTGAGAAACCGAAACCGAAACCGAACAAGAAATTTAAAAACCTACAGCTCTATCCCTCAGACTGTTATTCATAAATTTTCGCGATAATAAAACGGTAACGACCACCTCTTCACAAAACATATTCGCTTATCCCGTTTGCGTGTTTGGGCTGGCTACCATATATTCAACTGCACACTTTCTCGCCGAAAGAGAACCGACACAGAAAGGGTCAGATAAATTACTCTTTTGACACACAAATACTTCTGAATACAGTTAAAACTAGAAGTCCTGTCACGAATAGTGCGCTTAACTAGGCTTAATTGCGCGTTGGAATTGCGCGCAATCGCCATATAGAATGGCATCCAAAGCACGGCAGGTTCTCCTGGTTTCTCATAGCAAACACATGCAATGTTTCTGCCAATGGACCTCCGGGTTACCCGGAGGTCCATTGGCTGAAACATTGCTTGTGCACAGGCCATATGGACAGAATTTGATAGCTTTACTTGGGCCATAGCGCGCACATTAACGCGCATATCAACGAGCTGTTTGTGCGCATTTCATGACAGGACTTCTGGTTTTAAATGTAGATGTGCCGAGTACAGGCAAAACGTTAACAAACAAATTTTTGGAAAACTACACGATTTTGGTATTGTCATTTTTTCAGCCCACAGCCTCAGAGTGTTGTGGAATGAATTGATCAAGCAAATCAGGTGTTGTCTGCTATTATTTGCATGCAGGAACACAAGCATTCACAAGAGAAATGATTGAATAGAAAAGTGCTGGGGTAACTCAAGATATGAGTGGGAATGGCGTGTGTAAGCTAGGGTGGATGTGTCGGTGATGGAGGTATTATCCCAACCCCGTCCAAATCCCGTCACAGACTAAACAAACAGGTAATTCCGACAGCCCAGTCGTAACAAGTTGAAAATTCCCGATTTCAGACCAAAGGAATTTGAAAGAATACTCGTCGCGCGACTGTAATTTAGCATACTTGAGTGATGTCTAGACCCAATACCGGAAGAGTCCCATCTGTATGCAGGTTCTATCGGACATCCTACATCATCAGTCGAAAACTATCGGACAATTTGAGGATTTATCTCTGTATTTGTAATTTGTGGGGGCACCAGTTCGAAGGTTTCTAATAGGCTGTGATTTCAAGTCCCTCCTCCTTCCACTCAGGGACGTGGCGACAGGTGAGGTGGTGTGTGTGTGGCCGGGGGGGGGGGGGGGGGCAAAACGTCTTGGCCAAAATTTCCTATAGTTGGAAACTCGGAGGGCAAGTCATGAGTAGTTGGAAATTCTATCTATCTGGATTTTAGAGTTTCTTTGGTGATGGTGATGTGTTTCCTTCACTTCCCAAAATTCTTGCCCGATTTCAAATCGGCAAAAATTCCAACTGTTACTATTTACAACTACAGTGTACGCAATATCGAGCTTCACAAGTATGCATGCATCATGTCAATCGGTACGAGATTTCTATAGTACGCTTATTTATCGTAATAAAAAAATCCTCGAAATGCGCTTCAAGAAAAAATTGCATCATGTAAAATCGTTATCCTGAGTTAGTTCCATCATTCAAAGTTATAAAATGATGAACCATCGATAATTGATCATTCCTGCATAAGATCTGATTTAATCTTAGGACAGTGTGAATTGCTCAAAGTTCTCAGCTTGAGCTCAATTCCAAGAATAATACCAAACAATAATAACCTGATAATTCTATCATAAATGTGTTGTCATTTCAGTTACTAGAATCAATTTTATACCCCCTTTCATGTCTTCATTTTCAAATTTTTTCTCGGTAGTGAATTTCCAACCAGGGGGCGGGACCGGGAGGGAACCCCTCCCGGTCCCACCCTCTGGTTGGAAATTCACTACCGTACATCCCCCCCCCCCCCAATCGGAAACTTCTAGCCACGTCCCTGCCCCCACTCAGGACCCTCTAGCCACGTTCATGAAATCGAATTCATGTGGAGGGGGGGGGGGGGTAAACTGTTGACAATTGTCCCCAAATTGTCGCCTCGTTTTGCATAATTTCACATGACTTCCCTATCTCTTATATTATGTTTTTACTGACTCATCCTAAGAACTCAGATAGCACAGCATGAATTTATAAATTAGTTTACAAATCTAGCAGCGACCTCAACGGTGAAACTCGCGATAAACTGCAAGTCGCTGCTGGAAAAGTGTGGCTGTGTGATAAATAAGAACTGATAGATCCCGTATAAGCCGTTAGGTTTCTTCTGCACGACATCTTTAAAATATCTTACCAAGAAGATGAAGGTGACAGTTAGATATGCCAATGAAATATCACTGAAAATTAATACATATCGATTAACAGGTCGTTTTACACTTGAGACTTAACCATGACGTCCCGAATGGAATCATCCTATAGCTTACTTCTACGGCGATATGGGCGCAAGTCTATGTTACATTTGTGGGAAGGTTCAACACTAATTTAACCTCTACAGCCCAACAGGGCTGTAAGATTAAATATCATTGACACTGTCCAGTTAGGCGTTTATGGTATGGACTTCTGACAGAGTGCGAATTCTTGACTGACGCAAAAGTTTATATATACCGGGATGAAATGTTAAAAATCTGTGTGTGATTGCAACTGCGGCAATTTATGAACTAATGAAATTTTGGAGAAAAAAAAAGAAATAATAATTTGATTCCACAGCTCCGTGGGGCTGAACGATTAAATTGATACTGGTTTTTCCCTACAGTACATAACAGTCCATCACAGTACATTGTATTTTGCGAGAGACCCACTGGATAAAAACATAACTTTAAAAAAGATCAGTTGTCTCAATTGTTCTACTGTGCGGAGAAATTCAAAATAAGTAGCACTACAAAAGAAAGAAATGTATTACATCCCTGTTCTATGGAATCCCCATCTATAGCAACAATAAACCATGCGGAAAATGAAAATCAGTTCCACACTTATGTGCGGAACGGAAATCGTTGAGGGACTTTTTGTAAACAAACGAAATTTCACTGGAATTTTCTACAAATCGTGGACCCCAATTACAATTTGAATCGCTAACGATAACTCAAAGTCGACCCCTGAGTTCCAATTTGTTCTATGTGCCATTAGGCACATAGAACACATTGGACCCCAGAGGACGAAATAGTAACACTGGTTCCCCTCACAAATTTGGTTGGCGATAAAATGTGTTTTTGTTCATAGTTGTCAAATGAATTGCTGAGACCTTCTAATAATTATTGTTTTTTTGTTTTTTTTATAGACGGGAAGGTGTGTAATAAACACAGAACGACACGCGCGTGTGAAAGGGTTTATCTGCATTGCACTCGTGCCATCGCGGAAGGACAAAACTCGAGACTCGCGGGCTCTCGTTTTATCCTTCCGCGCTGGCACCGTGCCATATTGGTTAACCCATTCACACGCATGTGTCGTTCTGTGTATAAGATGGGTGTGTTTATTACATAAAGTACGTTTAGAATGTATTATCAGTATAAAACACACAGTGGGGTGGAATATTCGCCCACGTAAAGCACATTCAGATCCGTTGCGAAAAACGCAAGAAGCACCTGCAATGTTTCAACCAATAGATACTCGGGAATACCCGGGGATCCATTGGTTGAAACCTTACAGGCGCAATGTGTGTGTGTTCGGGTTATTTATCCTTAGAGTAGAAAACCCCATCCCTGTAGAGTTTCAGTGGAAATCCACCTACAGCATGCCCCGTGTATTACTGGCCTAGGTGGTTGATTAATTAGTTGATAGGTGAACACTTTGACATTCAACATTCCTTTCTGTACTCGACAAACAAACAAAATCGAAATCTACTGCATACATTGCTATAACCACTTCATTACATTTATGGACCAAAATGGCAAAGGTCATAATAATATATTTAATAACACAATTACATCGTTCGATCAATCAATAAGGGTCAGGTTATCTGAAATATAAATCATATTTGGGTTTTATTACACACTCTGCTCTCTAATGATGTTAGTTATTGAAGTTTGGAGCGCGAACTGCGACAAAACACGAGACGGCAAGGGTAGGAGGATGTCCCTCCTCTTGGATACGTATAGTTTTTTTTCGTGTGAAAACACAGGGGAAGGGGCTATACTAGCTGCACTGCAGGTGTAAGTTTGAATCCTCTACCCCCCCCCCCCCCCCACACACACACACACACCTACAAATAGGATTATAATGTTACGTCTATCAATGTTGCATTCGGTTTGCGTTGTTAGCACTATAACAGGTATGCTGATTGCTTATATATTTTTATTTATGTACACTCTTTCACCTTTACTCGTTGTTGAACTACTTCATCCTTAGAACAGTCTGCACAATAAATCACCACATAATGAACTTACCTCGTGGTCAAACACATGGTCTTGAAATAAAACCTACATAAAGATATTAACAGGGAAATCATTTAAACATGCAATCAAGGGCAAATATGCGTGGTTCCTACCCCGTTTAATGGCGCTGGATGCAAGTTCAGTCCATGAGCTGTAGACAAAACCTTTAAAAATAATTGAACAAGGAAGAGTGTAAAATTAACGAAAATAAGCATCGTCATTTTGAAATCAAGTAAAAAGGGGCAAACAATATATCAAAATGGTGCATATTTCTGACTTACGATAGGAACGGGTCAGAAGTTAGTCTGAAAGGAGAGACAAGTGACTACTCCATGGACTTCATCAATAAACCTCCGATCTGATAATTGCCTTTGTTGAAAAAATATGCTTTTTCTTTTGAAACCGAAAGGCAGCCTTTCCGGATAAGATTGTAATACGACATGCATTCAACACTTAGACGGTTCTTCCGTGAATTCGAAAAGTAGGCAACTCAATAGATTCAACTTGCAGCCAAGGCTGCACGTTAATTGTAAATATTAATTGGTCTGCCCCCAATGACAAATATGGGCTCTTCCAACTGCTGGAACAGAACTGGCGTGGAATATATCATCCATGCCCCAAGGGTTAAATATGAGAGCCATCATGCATAATAGTATCAGCTGAAGTAAGTTGTATTAACCCTTTCAACAGGAAAGATCATTTTTCCTGTCCGTGATCCTGATACGACCTCCATTCACTAAATCGATAGATGCTCAGTGAATTTGTCTAGTAGAACAATCAAGATTTTCAACGTGCAGCCCGAAGGCTGCACGTTGAAAATATTGATTGTTCTTCCCCCAAGTAACGAAAATGAACTTGCATGGCATATACATACAGCGTTAAATCCACAGTTAATGTTTCATTTAATTTTCCTCAGGCAATCATTCCAAGCATTAACATCATGTTATTTTGTGTATCTCTCCTGGAAGCTTTTCAGTAAATGATTTCAAGGATTGGAATTATCATAAAATGTTTTAAAATTGTTCTTGTGATTTTCCTACACCTTAATTCAGCTCGTACTAGAACTCGACGACACGGGGAATATACGAATGATGATATAGTCTGGCGATCATTACAACTCCAATAAGGATGTCACGTGGGATGAGTAAGATAGATTTGTCTCTCCCAGGTATCTAAACTGGGGTACGCATATCTCAATAAGCAAGTTGTGGGAGAAAACAGATTAATATGGTTCTAGAGAGCGCTATTTATACTTCTCCGCAGCAATACTACATCTTGAACTTCGCGGTATGTCCGCTACATGCTGTAGGTATCACGGAACTAAATATTTCCCATAGGCGATCATTATAACGTTCAGGCAACAAAAATATGATCGCATCACTTTAATTGTGGCATTCAAATATCTTTGTCAAGTATAGCCCTTCAGACAACTTTTTCTGACCCCAAAACAGGGGGTCATGCAACAAATAAGAGAGAAAAATTGACAGCGAGGGAAGTACCGGTCACGTGCACATATTTTTCAGGGAATTCCCTACAAAAATACACCAAATATAAATTATATTTTTTAGGTCCAAAAGTAATCAGATCACCCTCTTTTTTCATCAATAACGCAAGATGTCAATAGGATGCTTCAAACGTTTATTGAAACAATTTATTTTCCCAAGGCTGTTTATTTTTAGAGATTGCAACATTTCAAGGCGGGCAACTCTAATTCAAATATTTAGTTCCCTGATACCTGTATCACTACACATTGCGGGAAGGTTCATTTTACATCGGTCGTGGTCACGAATAAAGTTACTGTGAGAAGACAACTGTTTAGAGTTTCTACCAATTTCTCACATTTTGAAAACAATCACAACAGTCATAAGCACAGTCCTGTCTAAGAGACTTAAGCGTACCCCGCGAGCCTTCACTTGATGTATCTTTTTCGCATTTCAAGAACGATAATCGCACCTCACTTTGCCGACCTGTCATTGAAAATTCAGCATGGCTGAATTTTTTTGCCATTGGAAGACATTTACAGGAATGTTAGCTCCCCTTAATTACCTAAAGCTGTCAGTTAATTAAACGCTAAAGATATAGGAATTTCAGATAAACATTGAAATTTCGAAATGTTAGCGAATTTGTAACATCGATGTGCACGTTTGACACAAACTTCCGGCAGTTACCTGTAGAGTACTTTAAAATACAGAAGCGGGATTTATATATTTTTTATTCGATATTTTCGCATTTATTTTTGGGTGGTTTGATTCATCAGTATTGTGGACAGAAAAGCTGATCGGGAATATCGTGTCTTTAAATAAACCCAAGGAGAAATTCGATCGGATCGCGATGTCATCGCGATCCGATCGAATATTTACTTGGGCTTATTTAACGACACTACAGTATTTTCCCCACGGATAAGTATTCTTCCCAGCGCGTGTACTGTTGACTCGTAGACACCCCAGTATTAAAATATATGTTCACAGTTGAATATTTTGCATCCAGTAAAGAAAAGGATGTTTTGTAAATATTTTTATTGGAATCGTTTTTAAAGTTGTTGTACATAAGAAGCGGAAAGCTTCTAATTCTTGGTGAACCTGAACATTTTCATAATGAAAAACAAATCGTTATAGCCATGCAACTTAAGAGTAATTAAAAAAAAATAACATTCGTTAATTAGCTATTTTTGAAGTCCTCCTCAATAGTGATCTCATGAACGTCGAACTACCAAAGAGGATAGATAACTGTAAGGAATGGCGGAGTACTATGCCTCAGTAATTAACAAAAAACACATCTTTACTAATTAGCAATCGTTTAAGTACTCTTTGTACTCGTTAATACAAACCGCCGAACGATGAACAGTTAGTAACACCAAAAATGTTAAACCACTAAAGCGGATCAGGGAGCGCAAACCAGGAACCGTGGATCAGTGGAAGTTCAGGGTTCGATCCCATCAGGGGTAACTGCGTTGTATCCTTGGGCAAGGCACTTAATCCCGATTACCCACGTGGGGCACGGTGGTGATGTGTACTAAGGCGTAATGCACGCCGATGGTGCACCTGTTTTCAATCATTGCTAACCCTGCTTGTGTGGAGTTAGTACGTTGGGGAGTCTGACAGTTGCTCGCCGTTGCCCATTGGGTCTCTCCGGGTACTTCGGCTTCCTCCACCCGTAAAACTGTCCGAAACGAGATGACCCTCGCTGTCGAAAGTGTCGTTAAACTCCAATAAATAAATAAATAAATAAATAAATAAATAAATAAATAAATAAATAAATAAATAAATAAAGCGGATCGGAAATAATTTAGTTCCCAACTCTAAAAAACTGTAGGATTCAGGTTGCGCATGATCCTCTTTTTAATTTAAGAACTGGCATGTTCATTTTTGATGGGAAGGCCTTACATCCATCAGTACCTTCCACACAGAATTGCATTAATTATTTCATTCAAGAAGAAAAATATCAACAATAGATTTAAGACGTCCTTAATAACTGAAACAGAAATACTGCAAACAGCGGCGTGGCCGCAGGGTGTGACTTATTTATGTCTCCACTTTTTGGGTACTTACGCCTTTAAAAGGTGCACATGATGCTCCAATCGGCGTAAGAAATTAATTTTTGCCTCAAGAAAGTAGATGGACTTTCACCTATGGGGAATATACAATCTTAATCCAGCACGAGGTGAAATGAAGTGGAGGATAAAATGTTTTTTTCCGCTACCATTGGCAAGTGAAAAATATTTGTCCCCCAATTCATTTGGCCTGGCCACTCTTCTGATTTCCATATATTGTTAACTGGGTGTATAGCGAAATGCCCTCTCTGTGGACTGCCGATTGGCAGTCCACATTGAGGGCATTTCGATATATAGCCAGTCTATGCAATCAGATCTAGTTCAGCTTTTGGCAAGTGAAAAATATTTGTCCCCCAATTCATTTGGCCTGGCCACTCTCCTGATTTCCATATATTGTTATATTGTTAACTGGGTGTATATCGAAATGCCCTCTCTGTGGACTGCCGATTGGCAGTCCACATTGAGGGCATTTCGATATATAGCAAGTCTATGCAATCAGATCTAGTTCAGCTTTTGGTCATTTTTACAAAATTTCACGCACAGGCGGCACCAGTTTCGGAGGCCACAGAGGGATACCAATAGTGTGGGGGGGGGGGGGGTTGCATCGGGAAATTTCCCGGTGGCCCATACAGCCAGTCCGCCTCTGGAGAAAGGACAGAAAGCAAAACAACTGGAAGTCGAGATATGTTAAACCCATCCCCTATCTCTCAGTTTTACACGTGTAATATTTCGTGTTTCATTAATCCTTTAGTCAGTCTTGGTATAAAATAGCAACCTCAGTTCATCGCGGCGTTTAAGTCATTTTTTTTAAACTCCGGTTGCTGCACATAATACCAGTAAAATATTAATATATCAAAATGCTCCAGCACATGCCGTGATGAAAGAGAAGCCAATTAAAGGGAGATGATTTGATTTGCACCTGTTAGACTGGAGCTTTCATGTTGGCGTGCCCATATAATTGAATGAATAGCCATCCATTGTTGATTAATAATTAGAACGCGATTTGCTCGTCTATTTGTTCAGGTCAGTGGAAGATTTGATAGCTTTTCATGAGCACCAGTGGAGTTTCATCAACACTTAACTGTTGCCATTCTGTAGTTTTTGCACAGAGAAGTACCTGATTCAAATTTTGCATTGCTCATTTTGCTTAGTCAGGGAGAAACTGTAATTTGGAGTGGAAGAGAATTGTATATTTTTGTTCGACGTGCCCATCGTACGACCGCTGTGGACTGGCCGCTTTCCATGGCTGGGTAATATTTCAACAGACGGAGTAATATTAGATTACAAACACTAATTATAGGAATAATCATCAATAGTTTCATTAATGAAGCACAGGGTACAACCAGGTGCTTCATTAATTAAAATTTTGCTGATGGTGGTTTTTAAGACCTTGTAAACGCAAGCGTTGACATCACTGCCCACGTGTGGATTAAGTCCAGTCCACGGCAACTGTACTATATGTACTCAAATAAACATGTAATTATTTCTTTCACGTAGGGACGTAGCCAAGGTAATGAAGTGTGTGTGGGGAGGATCAAAAAATACCGCGCCCCCTCCCCCCCCCCCCCCCCCCGCCACACACACATTTCATTTCACCTCGTTCTGGGTTAAGTTAAACTTGTGTATCCCCGTGCGTGAATGTCCAGGTTCCTCCCAGAGAAAATAATATGTTGATACCAATGTGTCATACCCTGGGAGGTTTAAGTTCCAAGAAAGCGAAGAAAGAATAACTGTAGCAATATAACCCAATAAAGGCCTAGGTAAGAGTATATGAACCAGGTGTAAGTATTTCAGGCATTAATGCACATATAAGGTTGACATTTTTCAGGAAATTGTTTGTGGTGGTACCCCCCACCCCTCCGCCCCCCTTCCGAGGCAACGCCGCTGGTATCAAGTTGACAAGTCTGCATGAAGACCTTTTCGCAGTTGAATTTGTTCACATATATTTGCAACGTTACTATAGGTGGAGAATGTGAGTTGCTCTTTATATTTTATTTTAAGTGCATCTAGAATATTTTGAGGCAGTGGCGGGTACATGGGTGATAGGGATGCCCGATTAGGCGACGCCTCCCGCCATTTATCTCCAAATGTCAACCTTACATACTGTGCGTGCTCGAAATCCTTAAAACTGATTCCTGTTCCTCCGATCTGTGTCTTGACTTTCTGGGTTCTTCAGCCTTTCGAAAGTAGACTGGGTTCTTAGGACCCCCCCCCCCCCCCCCGCTCCCCCACTAGTGGAAGAATCTGGACCTTCATTTACATTTATGGAGGAAACACACCCTGTACCCAGCAACAGGTAAAATAATGAATGGGGTGACATATTTTTCAAAACAATACCCCCCTCCCCAAGCTGTCTGTTGTTTTCGTTTATTAAAAGGTACAAAAGGAAACGCGGCTTTTTTATTGCAAGCTCATTAGAAGCAACTACTTCGTATAGAATCCGCCACAAAAAATATCTAACAGTATTTACATTAACCCTTTATCCAACGAATCGCCCCCATCCGCCCGCGTAATATGCAAATTCAGCAGTTGAAAAAATATTATTTTTCAAAACATTTCATCAAAACCATATCATGTGACCCCTCGTTGGAACGAGCTGGACGATACCCAACGAATCGCCCGCATCCGCCCGCGTAATATGTAAACTCAGCAGTTGAAAAAATATTTTTCAAAAAATTTCAACAAACCCATATCATGTGACCCCTCGTTGGAATGAGCTCGTCGAGCTCGTTCCAACGAGGGGTCACATGATATGGTTTTGTTGAATTTTTTTGAAAAATTAAAAAAAATGGTCTTGAAAATAATAAATTTTGATATCGTCTGCTTTGGGTAAAGGGTTGACTAAGTGTCCACTTTGGCTCTTTGTTTAGTGAAAGTGTTTTAGATGTAATTTGCAAGATTTTTGTTCTTCCCTGGAATTAAATTAGCAAATTTAACAAATCTCATCTCCAAGACTTTTATATTCGTAGAAATGACAGTGTCTGTATTTTTGGTGACGATGCGCACACTGTTGCTATAGTGAACAGACAAAATGTTATAGAACATCAAAAGATGGTGAAAACGTCGTTTTTTTCAACAGAGAATAATAATCAAACGTTGAATCTGATTGTGGAAAATTGTCAAACGCCAGCTTCTGTATTTTTCCTGTTCTACGGGAAAATGTCTGACGCTTGTGAAATGATGGACACATCGATAATACAAATTCGCTAACATTCCGACATTTCAATTTGTATATAAAGTTTCCATGCACTTAGTGTAAAATGTACTGACAGCTTTAGGAAATTAAGGGGAGCTAACTTTTCCCGTAAATGTCTCCGAATGACGAAAATTGTCAGCCACTGTATTGAGGTACAACCTTGTTGCATATATTTTACCACTCCTGTCATTTAGTCATTTGTAGTAATATGTAGAAGATTGTTTCTTACAATATTTCCAGTTCTAATACCACCTGATGGTATACAACACCGAGTTGGCTCATTTACACTTCCAAATTTTTAATTAAACATGTTATTCAGTCATATTTTGTTCCGAGTCGTTCTTGTACTATGAAACCCATTTATGAAGTCATGTGTCTTCATTCAAAACACAGCTAATTCTCAACACACTGAAATATAACTGAGCAAAGTGTCATTAATAAAATTGGATTCTTTCCAGGTCCATTATAAAACCTTTTCCAACAGAGTCACAACCTGTGGTATTCTGTAAAGCCCAAATATGGATTTCCATCATCATCATTCTACCTGTTAATGTAGATGTCGTTCTTCTTTCTTTTTTTCTTTTTTTTAGGGTTTAACGACACATTAACAGCCAGGGTCATAACATGTCGGTGACAGTTTTACGGGTGGAGGAAGCCGGAGAACTCGGAGAGAACCACCGAGCAATGACGAGCGACGACGAGCAGCTGTCAGCTCTCCAACATCGTAACTCTGAACTCTGCAACGCGGCACAGGCAAGGTTAGATTGGTTGAAGACATGCGCACCTTCGACGTGCAGTACGCCTTAATACACAGCGTCATCGTGCCCCCATGTAGGCAATCGGGGTTAGTGCCTCGCCCAGTTGCTGAAATGGTCACCCATCTAACTACTAACCGCGCTCGACGTTGCTTAACTTCGGTGTTCTGACGAGAACCGGTTACCGCGACGCCACCACGCCCCTAGATCTCGTTCAAAGTGGTAATGTGCTAAGACCATTACACATTACTTACCTCAAGCGGTACATTATATGCAGTAGTGTTACAAATCAGAGGTTTTACTTAACCCTTTACCAAACATGAAAAGCAGACGACACATGCAAACAAAATTCTTGAATAGCTATTTTGTTTAATGTTTTGTTTTCAAAACATAGATTATGACAGCTCATTGGAAGGATCTCGACGAGCTCGTTCCAAAGAGGGGTCAAAACCTATGTTTTTGAGACAAAAAATTTAAAAAATAATGAAAATTAATTAATGACTTTTGTGAATAGCGCTGGCCGGTTTTGCCGGTACGTTGGGAAAAGGGTTAAAAAAAACACCTTCTGCAAACAGATGTCAAAATATCAAACTGTATTTATTTATTTATTTGTTTATTTATTTAAAAGCCTTTAAACCCATCAACTGATAGAGTCTATATTCGTTACTTTAGGGAAGACCGATCAATATTTTCAACGTGCAGCCTTGGGGCTGCACGTCGAAAATCTTGATTGGTCTGCCACACAAATTCACCGAGCAGTTATCAACTTTATGAATTCATGTCATATCACGCCCCAGGACGAAAAATAGGCCTTTCAGATTTGAAAAGTTAAGTAACAAACATAGTTACCTAACAAAGAGCTTTCAATGAGCGTTATCAAACAAGACTCAATTGGTCAAGTTCTAAGTTGCATTATGGGGAAAAAATGTGTTGCAATCAAATTTTGATATGTCGACACCCAATTGCGGAGTGTTAACAATTTATGGTTGAAGAAAGGAATTAAGTAAAATGAGCCGTTTGCTGAGGACGAACTATGCCAGTACAAATTATATTGCAAAGGCGACGAATGTTTGCGTCAGAATTCTATTGATTTTTGACAAACACTTTACTTCACGTAACGTGAAATCCGGACAGAGTCAGTCACAAAAATCGCCATTCAAAATAGATATGTTGTTCTTAACATTTGCCTCGAAGATATTGCTTTTTGAACTCGAAACAATGATGGGTTATATATAAGCCAAAGTTCTGGGTAATATTTAATTGTCTCTGTCATGCAAGGAAAGTTTGAGTACAGTTATCGTTATTAAACGTGATAGCTAAGGGGTTGAGTTTGCATATTGTCCTCAGTGTCGCGAGTACTTGTCTTCGTTTCACAGCAAAGTTTAAATCATATACATTACACGATCAAAAAAGAACAAAGGCTAAGAAAAGCTTGTAATACTTTCGTCTCGCTCACATCTCACCCAGTATGTGATTTTGTCCTACTTCATTTAGCCTGACTACGCGCCTGATATTCGTCCACAAAACAAGTACAAAAATTAGATGACGGTGTTGATCTAATTGACGTTATTGGTACAGACACTCTTCAAATAATACCGTATATAATCCGATAAGATACAAACCTTACGTTGATATTCGCATCAGAGGCAATTTGTGATGCAGCGGTTATCAATCTCTGTCAAATGAAACTTGTTCTGTAATAATCAATCGATATCTCTCTATCTGATTGAGACTTCTAGTTTAACAACATTGTCCCACGGGGTGATCTGCATCTTCTCTATAAATCACCCAACTTATTCACGCAGAGCTTATCGATAAATCTCCAGTTCCCATCTCTACCCGTGTTTGACAAACAACAAAACGTTGCCACAATAGTTTTGAGGTACATTTGGACTAATAAAGTAATTTTTGTTCCGTCAGAATGGAACGGTGATCACAAAAGCAGTCTCTCTCTCTCTCTCTCTCAAATAGATCGCAATCAGGTCGAATACTATAAACTTTTTACAATTGTATTTTCTAGAATTGTACTTTTTATCTATCAATATAACTGACTAAAAGGAATCTTTAACATTTTAAAAGATATGGCAATTTGCCAACTGGCAAATTGCCACATCTTTGAAAATGTTGATGTTCCATTTCAACTCATTTAAAGTCATAATTGAAAAATACAATTTTAACAAATACAATTGTAAAAGTTTTTTAGTATTGGTCCCTGACCTCAACACACACCAATGGTAGATATTTCATAAATAAAATATTGCCAAAATCAAGTCTTGATGTGGAAAGAGGGGGCGGGGCGGACTAGGCCGAGTAAGTTAACGGGAAAAGAACAGGGGGTGGAGTGGGGTGGAGATGGACCCAAAGAATTTTTCGAACTGAAAGAACGCTGCTTCCCTGCATATGAGCGATCAACTGCAGTCCACGTAGAGGACATTATGATGGCATATTTACATCACCTTCGTCGCCCATTTAGAAAACACGGTTGTGCGAGGGAGGGGGGGGGGGGTGGCTTAGATTTTTTCAAACTGAGAGAACGCTGTTGTCTTGTATCTGGCCGACCAAATGCAGGCTAGACTGCTGGTATATCGAAATGCCTCCATGCTGACTGCTAATGGCAATTGGCAGTCCGCATAGAAGCCGTTTAGGTATACCGACAGTCAATGCAATCGGGTCCATTTCGCCTGTTGGTCATTTTCACAAAATGTCATGCAACAACACGTGTTGGGCTGCATCAATTTTGAGATTGAGTTTTTTTCTAGAATCTCAGATACAGAAGATAGATAAGAAAATGGGCGATCATTTTTTAAGGTGTCGGGATCAAGACTTCATGAGAGGGTTTCTTTAGTAAAGGTGGGGGCCACTGCCAGTTTTAGCTCTTCTGGTATGCAATCTTTTTAGTTTTATGACAATTCGAACACATTGATAAAATCATAGCGTTTGAAATCGATTTATCAATTTAGGTGGCGCATGGCTCGAATACTGAAATTCCATCTGTGCTTTTGTAACATAAAAATTGGTTACAATGTGTATCCAGATATATTGTCTCGTAACAGGACACGAGTGTTTAGACATTTTGCTACCGAATATCGGCAGTTCTATACTTGACAGTTCGATACTGGATGCAAAAAACGTCCACACCCGGATGCAGATCTATTCACAATCAGGTGCTACTGAATAATAACAGAAGAAAAACAAAGAAGGGTGTGCATGTTCTTCTGTTCTCTTGATTTTCTCTTGACCCAACGCAAACGGTTATCTCCCACCCACTACATACGTACTGTTGTAGCAATGAAACCTGGACCTCTGTACTCGGCTACATAAAGTAAAGCCGCCGTGGATTGGTCGAAATCCACGCTTGGGCAGTGATGTCCACGCATGCTTTTACCAGGTAATAAAAATCGTCATCACCAAAATTTTAATTAATGAAGCACCGGGTTGCACCCGGTGCTTCATTAATTAAACTATTGATGATTATTCCTATAATTAGTGTTTGCGTCCGTGGAAATATTGCCCGCCCGTGGAAAGCGCACAGTCCATGGTAGCAGTATTGTACGTCACGCGCAAGACGTGGTAATTTGGTAAAACACGTGATTTCACGAAAATTGTTTCGCGCTGTTTCCGATTCGAATCTTATTACATGTCGATTCCCGACTCGATTGGAGATTCGATTCATGTATAAAAATGCCGCAAGGCCCCAGCCAGAATTGATCTGACACTCTACAACTCAGGTTTTTTTACATTTCCATTTTCATTTATGATTTTTGAAAACCTGTTTCTTAAGGTGAATGCATTATTGACCTATGCATCAATTCTTAACATATCTGTGGATTCATCGGAAGCTCTACGAATAAAAAGATATACTCAGTGGGAAAATTTGAAATCGATTTAACATGATATGCTAAAGATGATGTCTACGGGGATTGCATCTTGACAACCGCTAATCATAGATGCAACAATTACATACTATATCCTTCTACGAAACTATTTCCTTTGAATATAAAGCGGAGTCAATTACTTATTTCGATCCGGAAGGCGTAGTTTATGTGCAATAAATGTCACTAACGGTCTAATTGTTTTACACTTTAGCGATAATCGTTGGATTCACACGTTCTTTTCTTAACGATTAACAATTCACACGACAAATTTTATGTATTGTCCGTAAAAGAGATAGCTGTTGTACGGAGCACAAAATTAATTATAAGGTTTCATTTAATCGCTGATGTATTTATTATTCCACACTACAGCCTCTGGGGTGTAGGATAGAATAATAAATGAGGCTAGGCCATACTTAACTCAATTAAGCTCAGCAAGAAATCTATGTAATGATCATTATAAGGTGTCAGATTGAAGAAAGGGAGAGAGGGAAGAGGGAAAGAAATGGAATGGTTAATTCAAATTTATTTTATGTATTCTAAACTGACTTTCTTCATAATGCCTTTAGTGTGATCTGGAGTTGTATTAACCTTAACGTTATTTGTGTTTGCCAGTGAATTTTCAGCAAGTGTGATTTTCAAAAAGGGGCTCTGATTGTCAATGTTTTTTCAATTGGTTGTACCAATATTGTTAACATTGTATTGGACATTGCGGGAACATGATGCATAACACGTATAGTCACAAGGTAGGTCAAATCTATTTTAATATGCATTATAAGAGTCGGACTTTATATCCTCGAATCGAACCCGGACCCGTTGTCAACATTGACTGACAGTGGGTTCGAATCGAACTGGAAATAGCGCCAAATGATTTTCTTGAGATCACTTATTTTACGAAATTCCTGTGCATATCCTTGCGTCTCGTGGGAACCACAAGTAGCATGAGTATCCGCGTGCAGGCGTCATAAGCTGCATTGCTACAACAGTACTGACAAAGTGGAGCGCGGGATTTCCGCGCTCCACTTTGTCAGTAATGTTGTTACAATGTAATATGTAAGGTAGACAAGTCTACCGAAAAGCCCACTGAACTGAATGGGCAACAGACAACTATACTTTAATTTCTGTAAAACGATTCTGCCGGTATAATATATTTATTTGCCCTGGGAGCGCGGTGGCTCATTGGTCGGCTGTTGGACTTCTATGCTAGAGGTCCCGAGTTTGATCCCCGTCCGGGACGACCCTCGTTGTGTCCTTGGGAAAGGCACTTTATCCCGGTTGCCTAGATGGGGGCACAATGACGCCGTGTACTAAGGCGTACTGCTCGTCGATGGTGCAAATGTCTTCAACCGCTGTAACCCTGCTTGAGCGGATCTTGAACAGAGTTAGAATGTTGATGAGCTGACCGTTGCTCGTCGTTGCTCTCCGGGTACTCCGGCTTCCCCCACCCGCAAAACTCTCACGGTCATGATTAGCCATTGTGCGTAAGTATGTGACCTTAAAACTCCAATAAATAAATAAATAATTTTTTGCCTTCGTTCCTTCGTAAAAAAAAAAGATTAAAAAACGAGACAGGAAGCCGATTCGATATCAAACCCGAATCAGGAAATCGATGTCACCATTGAATCGTATTTTCAAAGCTTTACAGCGCTCTATCCTAAACGAAGAAAATAGATAAGTGATTAGTTTAAACAATGTTTATTGAAAGAATATTACATGTGTTACCGGTAAATACAATTTGAAAACATTTACATAACCAACGATGTTCATATAATCCTGTGTTAATAGATGTATGAAATGCATTCGACAGCAAGCTTTGAGCTTATATAAGTCGTCTCCAAAAACTGAGAAATTACAATGTTACTCTTTAAGTCTATAGTGATACTACAGAGGTATTTATAGAATAAAAAAAACAGTATACAAATAAGGACAATGAGATCAGGTTGTCAGTGCCAGTAGTCCCATAATACAGTACGTGGAGAGTGGATTGTAACTAAATCACCCGCGGAGTGGAGTTATCACCCAGGCTATACCTTTCAAATTGTGTGCATATCGACAAAAACACAAGCAATATTTCAGCTAATGGACCTCCGGGTTTGACCCGGAGGTCCATTGGCTGAAACTTTGCTTGTGTTGTTTATGCTTTCCAACGAATTAACAATTATTGCTTGGGTGGAATCTCCACTCTGCGGGTGATTTAGTGATAATACACTCTCCACGTACTGTATGTGGAGATGAGGCATGAGTGGCGGGCGTGTAGTTATGGCTGCCAACGACGAGATCAGTCAATATGTCTAGTCCTTGCTAGGAGACTTCCTCTCTATCACATAACATGTTCCATAACAATTTCACCCCATACACTCTAAACCCGTGGCACATGCACCTGTTCTTTTTCAATGTGACTTAATATATGTGTATGGTGAGGCGTTTAAATAGGCTATGCCTGTTCGCCAAACCAAGTTTCTTTTCTTCATGGAAATAAAAAATATTGTTTAAAAAAAAAAAACGTGGGTTCCATATTGTCACCATTGGGATTTAAAAGAAACGGAACCTGTCTTATCACTGAAAGTTGTTCGTGCATCAATTTTGTGCATTAATATTACATTATTAGTAGTTATGGCCCCACACCACATCGGGTCACAACTCTGGGTACACCGATAAGAAATACTGATAAAATGGGGAATAGAAACCTTAAACCCTTGAACCCCACTGGTATCTTCCATGTCAGTGGAATTAAATCAATGGAAACATTCCATATTCATTATTTGGAGGAAGAACAATTAATATTTTTTAAGTGCACCGTTAAAAAAACATTGATTGGTCTTCCTCATAAATTCACAATAGGTCATCATGAACTTTAAGGCGATATTGGACCGAAAGAGAGGTTTCCGGCTTCAAAGAGTTAACAACGCGCCTGATATTCATAACTCTTCAGGACATTTCTTCCTGTACCACCTTTGGGTACGCATGGACAGAAGAGTATTGGAACACTTTTAAAACTGTTTTTTTTTTCATGCAGATAACGCGTATTCTACTTGCTGGGAATTATACAGATAATGAGAAAGACCGTAGAATATAAAATCTAATTAAAGCTTAGTGTGAGAGACACTTGTAAAATACAATCTGCAACACTCTCTATTATTGGCTATAATTGTTAATAAGTGAATGCATGTTCACGATCGTGACCCTATGCCCCCTGACTTCGAAAAATTTAAATTTCAGCCTGCGTGTTTTTGTAACACAATGCAGCTGGAAAAATAGAATACCGGACATTTGCCCCACGGACATTTGGCCCGGTTGTTTTTTTTTTAAGAAAACGGACATTTGCCCCGTTCGTACATTTACCCCGGTATATAAATTAGAGGAGGACATTTGCCCTGAATAGATTTATCGCTTGAAAACGGACATTTGCCTCGGATAATAATAAAGAAGATATGCTGCTATTTCTGCAGCACAAATTTTCTGTCTGTCATTTGAACTTTTGTTGGTCCAGTCACATAGGTGTAATCGAGACAGTGTATAACGTTGGGACGGCAATCTGGAACAGACGCTCTAGTGTGGGAGATGCCTCTTTGTCTTCCTCTGTAAGTAGCACGAAAACTGTCGGTAATGCAAAAGAAACTATTTACTGTTCAATTTAACCATTTACCTAACATGAAAAGCAGACGACAATTCTTGAATAACTAATGTTTTTTTCATTTAGTGTCTCAAAAACATAGGTTATAACCCCTCCTAAAAATGAAAATATAATGAAAATTAATTGACGATTTTTTAGAATAGCGCTGGCCGGGTTTGGCCTTTACGTAGGGTAAAGGGTTAACATGATAGTTGCCGGTTATGTGAGTATTCTTTAGTGGGTTTCACTATCTCACCGAGGGTTATAAATGCTGTCGGTATAGAGAAGCCAATTAAGAAGCCATCTTAGTAATTATGCTTTTCAAGCCTCACATGTTGACACTCTTTGTATATCTACTGGACTTTATAATCTCACCGGGGCAAATGTGCGGACTTAAATTTAGCAATCGGGGCAACTGTCCGCGTGGCAATCGTCCGTTCGGAACAAATGTCCGCTTTGCTATCGGGGCAAATGTCCGCGGGGCAATTGTCCGTATCCCAGGAAAAAAAAAACAATTCAAACCGGTTTGACAGAGTTCACTGGCTGAGCTGTTTTAATTCTTCCGCTGCATTATAGGAAAACGTTGATATTTGAAATTTTCGTATTTTGAACTCAGGGTACGGAGGGTTAAGAAACCTCATTAGAACTATGCCTACAGTTCTTCGACTGAACATGTCCAGTATAGGCCAAGAAATAGAAATCTCTGAAAATCAGGTGCACCTCTGAGCGTTTCGCGTTCAATAAGATCTGTGTTATAGAGGTGTCAAAGTTGTGTCAAAACAAGTGTACCAGTATGCAGACAGAACCTCTCCACCCCTAACGTACGATCGAATGCGCCTCTATCCTCCTAATATTGGTCTCTGAGCACTCGCCTGAACCAAGTGCATAATAACTAGCAAATTGTCAACCAATGTCACGGCGCCAAGTAGTTACAGCGTCATTAATTAATTAATATAGTTCGACTAGTTTTGGGCGGGTGTAGCCAGTATAAATGAAGCGAGGAGTAGAATATTTTCTGCTTCAAAATGGCTGCAGAATACTGGAGGACTTGGGTCTGGTGGGTTTTCTGACTCCATTTAGTCCTCCTTCTCCTACGGCTGTAGATGTGGAAAGCACCAGTGTGCTGCTACTGGTTCGCAATGTGTTAATTTGTTAATTTACCCCCACACCGTCTCAGCACCCTTTTTGCACGCTAAAACCTTCGGTTTGACATGGATTCAGAAAAATATCTCTCTCCCACTTAATTTTCAACTCGTGTTGCAGTAAGTGTGTATATCAACCCTTTGGGGAGGTTTGGGGTCTTCCACGGGATAAAAAATAATTGCTCGTGGCAATTGCGGCACCCTTAGTACTCTCTAAAGGCTTTAATACACAGAAAGTGAATGAATAACTTTTGATGATTCACGAAATACCACGACGAGAGTACAGTACGGACGCCGTGGACTGGGCACTTTCCACGGGTGGGCAATATTTCCACTGACGCAATAATATTAGATTCCAAACACTAATTATAGGAATAATCATCAAAAATTTAATTAATGAAGCACCGGGTACAACCCGGTGCTTCATTAATTAAACTTTTGCTGCTTAGGATTTTTATTACTTGGTAAACGCATGCGTGGACGGTACCCACGCGTGGATTCCGACATTTCCACGGCGGCTGTAGGGATTTCAAGCATGGATTGATATAACGTTGACATTTTTCAAGAATTATGGGTTCCCCAGTTCACCCACCTCCCTCACCTCCCCACAAACCGTTGCTACCCCACTGAATGTGTTCGATGTGCTAATGTCGATACACAAGCTAACTATGATAGACATTCTGCGGACAACTTTTTACGGTACAACGGTCGCCCGTTAATTACGAAGATTGAGCAACTGGTAATTTGAGTAAGACAGTGTTCTGCCTTAGACCGTTGAATTTGTTCTTAATTTCCTTCTTTTATATTAGTCGACATGACTGACTCGTTTTTATAATTATGAGCAGTCTGTTCGAACCAAAGTCTTCTAGATATCAAAGCAAACACAAGATCCGACAGATCTGTACAGACAATCGATTGATATTGATAATAATAAATCATTGTGGATAGCCTTTAGAGATGTTCGTTGGCATTGTGTTCGTCAAATTAGATCGGCCATACTGTCGGGGAGTAATGAAGAATTTAATACAACAAATATCAGATAGACTCGAATATAAATTTACAAAATCTAAATGCAAATATTGAAGAAGGGAATGATCAAAGGGGATATTTTGTCTGTCCTCTAATGAATTCCCGGTAACAGAGCCTCAGTCAACTTGGTACCAAAAAGCGTTGATCATTTTTTTCTTATTAACTCCTTGCATGCTGCTGGCAGAGATATTCCTGCCAAGGTCAGGGTTTCTCTTGCCACTGAAATACGTATAATTTGGACACATTTAGTCGAATCCCCCCCCCCCACCCTTATAAATTGAATTTGCTTTTCTCCTACGATTCATTGAGTTAAATTTAGATGAATGTTTCGTCGAACCTAGTCATGGCTGCTTCACAGCAGCCATGACTAGATTTGATGAAAATTATCTTGAAAATACTTAGCAGGGTAAAGAGTTAATGCTGAAAAGTCATCTGTAAAGTCATTATTTTTTATTATTAACCTTTACAAAACGTACCGACCCTATACCACAAATACTATTCACAATTCATTGTGTGTTTTTTTTTTTATTTCTCCTCTCAAAACATAGTTTATAACCCTCATCGGAACGAGTTCGTGGAGCTCGTTCCAAAGAGATGTCATAAGCTATGTTTTTCAGGGAAGAAATTAAAATGTCTAATGTATATTATTCAAGAAATTTGTTTAAAAATGTTGCCTTCTTTTTCCATTAGACCGCAATAGGGCCGTTAAGTTAGGTAAAGGATCAACCCCAACATTGTTAACACGTCGACCCCACCCCCACACACGCACACACCCATCAATTATTTGATCTAATACCTATTGCAAAAACCTTCTTTCTATTACACATATCTCGGGAAAGCAATATTTGCTTTCATCGCATCGTCCTCACTTTAACAGACAACCGAAAAAATCACCGACCATTTGCGTCTACCTGAATTCAAAATAACAATTGAAGATTGCAGTGCGTAGGTGACTGGGGAGCGTAACTCAAAACAGCACACGATGTAGGCATCCAAATGCATAGTTTCCTAGAATATGTTTCATGTTGTCCAAATATATTCGGTTAATATAGAATAGCGATATACGGTACGTGGAGAGTGTATTATCATTAAATCACCCACAGAGTGGAGATTCCACCCAAGCAATAATTGCAAATTTGTTGCAAAGCATGACAAGCACAAGCAAAGTTTCAGCCAATGGACCTCCGGGTTAAACCCGGAGGTCCATTGGCTGAAACATTGCTTGTGTTTTTAGTCGATATACACAAAATTTGAAAGTTATAGTTTGGGTGATAACTCCACTCTGCGGGTGATTTCGTTACAATCCACTCTCCACGTACTGTATATTGGAATCCCAACACTCTCGATAACGTTTGGGATAGTTTAAAACTCGATTTTCTGTCGACCCTGGAAAACATTTACTTTGCCTCTGTACGCCGGTGCTCGAATATGCGGACACTGTTTGGGATAACTGTTCCGAAGGGGAAGTAACGGAGTTGGAAACAATTCAGGTTGAGGCTGCCCGAATAATTTCCGGAGCAACTAGAAGTGCCAATAAAGCTTCGTTATATGCCGAGACGGGGTGGGGAAAAGTTGAAAGCTCGAAGAGAAAAACATAAACTAAAACAATTTTATAAAATGTACCACCACCTCGTCCCTGGTTATTTATCAACATCAATTCCCCCATCCTCTTCGGTTGCTCATGGCTATTCCCTTCATAGGAACAGTGATATATCTATTCCTTATTGTCGCACTACCTCACATCAAGACTCATTCATACCCCCCACAACCAAGATATGGAATAGCATTCCTACTAAGGTCAGGGAGAATAGTTCATTTTATCAATTTACGTTGTACTTAGACAGGGACAAATTACCCACTCCCAAGATTTTTTACTTCCTAAAGTCACGCAAAACCCAAATACACCACTGCTGATTACGGCTACGTTGTAGCAATCTAAATGATAACCTTTATAATAATCATCTGTCCAGTTCGCCCTTTTGTGGGTGTGGAGAGCGTGAAACGATTGAGCACTATTTCTTTAACTGCCAGTTGTACTCGGACATCAGAACTGAAACGCTCGAAACCCTACCATACACTATTGACACAGATACTCTTCTATACGGATGTACCTCTTATCCCCCTGTAGTCAATGTGACAATATTCAAATGCGCCCATGCATATATTGAGGCAACAAGTAGATTTTAATGTGACGTTGTCTGAATGGTGGTTATCACACTAGCAAGTCACCGAAGGGACCCCACAAGTTTTTTTGTTTGTTTTGCTTTGTTTTTTTTACAACCGCGGAACATATCATACATTCAAACCCCATCCACGTCCCCCTCAATTTGGTCAATCACGATCCGTAACGACATCTCACCCCTCTTGTCTTTTCATGTACCTTAAGTAACATGGGTAACCTACGGGGTGGGGGGAATACCTGACGGGAGGACAGACCATACTATGATGACAAATGTCCAAACTGGTTACCCGAATACCTCTCGTTTATTTACAACTCGCGGGTCCAGGGATCCGCGAGTCTCGTCCCATGGCAGGATGACAGTGCAACCAGGATATTGTGCAGGTCGGTTGACCAAGCTACTACCAGTGTTTTTACCAAGATTGATTAACGTTACCAGCATCGGGCGCTTTCCCCGTGGGAATAATTGTTAGGTTATACGTGGAACCATTCCAAACAACCTGGGCTTTTCCTTCTTTCTACCTTCACCCTACATTCCTTTCTCACACTCTCTCATTTCATATCTTATTCTTTTCTGTTATGTTCAACCCGTGTACGATCATTTATTTCCACATTTTCATCGTTTGTGTTTGAACTTCCTTTGTTATTGTTGCTACGTATGAGTAATTTGTTACAAGGAGACAGCTTACATAAGCTATAGCTTGTTGCTGAATCCTCTTTCCTCTTTCATATTTTTGTATCTTGATGAAATGTATCATAATATTCTGTCAAATCAAGGAAATAAACTATTGTTTAAACTAAAACTCGGTTTGAACAGTTCGAAACCTAGTTCTGGACAATGTGTCATCTGATACCAAAACTCAAACGCGCATGTGCCAAAACGTCGAAAGCCAGTGACAGGGCCCGAACACGAACAAGAAGTGTATGTTCTTAAAGGTTGTCGCGTTATAATACAATCTGCTACAAAACATAGATACAGTACGTGGAGAGTGTATTATCAATAAATCACCCGCAGAGTGGAGATTCCACTCAAGCAATAATTGCAAATTTGTTGCAAAGCATAACAAGCACAAGCAAAGTTTCAGCCAATGGACCTCCGGGTTAAACCCGGAGGTCCATTGGCTGAAACATTGCTTGTGTTTTTAATCGATATGTACAAAATTTGAAAGTTATAGTTTGGGTGATAACTCCACTCCGCGGGTGATTTAGTTACAATCCACTCTCCACGTACTGTAAGTGACCCTTTGTCTCAGCTGGTGCAGAATACAATTTCAGGTCGATTCGACTCCCGATTCAAACCAAGCAGAGAATTCCGAATCGACTATGCCGGCTTTTCAAGTTGAAAATATTGCGCACAAATAGCACGTCGATCTGCGCGTTAATCTACGCGTTATGACCATAATAACGCTATCAAATTCTTACATACGGCCTGTGCACAGGCAATGACTCAGCCAACGGCCCTCCGGGTAACGCGGAGGTCCATTGGCAGAAACATTGCCTGTGTTTGCTATGAGTAACCAGGAGAACCTGCCGTTCTTTGGACGCCATTCGATATGGCAATTGCGCGCAATTCCTACGCGCAGTTAGGCCTAGATAAGCGCACAGTTCGTGACAGGACTTCTAGTTTTAACTGTAATATAGGCGAATGCGTAAGATAATCTACGTTTGCGTGTTTGGCGACTATTCTGCGGTCGGGAAAACAAGTGCTGGGTGGTTAATCTACGCGTTATGACCGTAGTAAGGCTAGCAAATTCTGTACATATGGCCTGTGCTCAAGCAGTGTTTCAGCCAATGGACCTCCGGGTAACGCGGAGGTCCATTGGCCGAAACATTGCCTGTGTTTGCTATGAGTAACCAGGAGAACCTGCCGTTCTTTGGACGCCATTGGATATGGCAATTGCGCGCAATTCCTACGCGCAATTAAGCCTAGATAAGCGCACAGTTCGTGACAGGACTTCTAGTTTTAACTGTAAGTATTTCCAGTCTTCTCTCAAGCACTATATTCAACGGTCATTCGTTTGCTTGGACTATCCAATAAAAAACGAATATGCGAAAACGGAATCGAAGTAGTTTCTGAAGCAGAACGTCCTTGAACTCTTCTTCTATCGTCTCATGAGACCTGATGATAGATGAAAATTTCAAGCGGAGAGACTTGGAAGGAGTTTGAGAACAGCGCTAAGATTCGATAATTTCCGATTCAGCGCACCTCGAATCGAGTCCTTTCATCGGAACAAATTCGAATCGAATTTCTAAGTTACCGAGGATCCAATGCATCTGTCAACAGGATCAGTGCAGTTTTAATGCATTTCCATGCCTAGCGAAACAGTGACTGAATCCAAGTTTTAAATGTGCCAATTGAAGGTTGACGCAGATGGCTCTTGCTTTTTTCCATCCTCTGCAGAGCACTCAACAACCGCGGTATCAAACTTCAAAGCAGATAAACTTAGCATTAGTTGAGATAAAGTAATTCAATTTATAATTCACAAAGCACTGATTCTGTTAGCTTTCTGTAAATTAAAACACACAAAGCAATGGGTAACCTGAATCACAACACAGGCACATCATGTTGCAGGTTGCTAATTTACTAAACGGAAATTACGAAATACATTTTGAGAAGATCAGAAGAACCAATCATTGTAACAAGTCAAAGTGATTCGCCAGGTCTAAAAAACTATTATAGCGCTTGTACCGCGGCTGGAGTGATTCTCCATAAAATTCCGATTAGCTCTCTAGAATATCGAGTCAATCATTTTTTCTTGAAACGCCATCACTTGAAATCTTAAAAGGTCCATTTTATTATATTAATATAACTATTGAATTTCGATATCTCTGCAATAATAACTTCCTTTTGGGTTTGAAGTTCTGACTCATCCCATCAAGGAGAACGTGCCGCCTGCGGCGACGCACAAAGGTCCAGCCGGAGCATGGTAGTTATCTTGGCCTATTCAACTGTTCGTCAAACAATGATGGTTGAACTGATCTTCAGGTGTTGGTTAAGTAGCCATGTATGAATGCCTCATTAGTTATGACCTGCTGTGAACAGTCAAACGCGTGCTGGTGTTAACAACAATAAACCTTGAACAATGCGTAATTTTATCTTTCCGTTACTTTAAATGTTTTAAAAGCTTCCGAGTTAAAAAAAAAGAAGTTATCTCTCATTTGTTTGAAATTTCAACTATGCTTAATTACGGGTCTGAGATTGAAAAGATTGAACTCTTAAAAATAATTATCCAACCCTTTCCTCCTCGACTTTCCAACAAAGCAATCATATGTATACAGAACACATACATATAGTGTGTCTATATAAAATTTTATCTCGTGAGATTAATTATTTAACCAAAGTGTCTTCGCGGGTGCAGATCAGTCGTTTTGGAGGCGCGGTGGTTTAGTAGGTAGAGGTGCAGGCTGCAAACCGAGAGGTCCTTGGTTCGAATCCCACCTGCGGCAACCGCGTTGTGTCCTTGGGCGAGACAATTCACCCTCATTGCCCACGTGGGGGGGGGGGGGGGGGGGCTCAGTGGCGTTATGTACTAAGGCATGCCGCACTTCGATGGTACACTTGTCTTCAACCAATGATAACCATGCTTGTGTGGAGTTAGTTTGTTGGGGAACTAACAGTTGCTCGCCGTTGTTTGGTGGTTCTATCCGGTTAATCCTGCTTCCTCCACCCGTAAAATTCTCGTGGTCATGATTAACCGTTGTGCAGAAATATGTGACCTTAACCCTTTACGCAACGCAGATGATATGAAAATTTATTATTTTAAATATATTTTTTGAATTTTTTCCAACAATTTCAACAAAACTATATCATGTGACCCCTCTTTGGAACGAGCTCGACGAGCTCGTTCCAACGAGGGGTCACATGATATGGTTTTGTTGAAATTTTTCGAAAAATAATATTTTTTCAGCTGCTGAATTTGCGTATTACACGGGGCGGATGCGGGCGATTCGTTGGGTATAGGGTTAAACATCAGTAAATAAATAAATGAAGCATCTGTTGTTTTGAGGCCAGCGCCATGGGAGCTCCTCTAAAGGGTGCTCCGAGGTGTATGACACCCCACCCCCAACCCCAATAATGTTTTCGATCAGGACGTTTTCATTTGGATCGGGGTCTCATATATCGACTCGATCTTGTTTCAAGTTTCCCAGCAGCCTCGTCATACTCTATATTCGATTGTGGTGTGCTGTGATTCATGTTTGCCCGGCCATGATACGAATATGCCAGCCGGGTAAAAAAAAATTTCTTTTGTACACATTACCTATTTTTCTCTATGAGCTATTCAGAAAAGATGTCAACAGTCAGCGAAGTTAGCCTGGAATCTCAGCAGAGTCGAGGTAAAGGTCGTAGCAGACTGGTACTGCATTTAGAGTATCGTGTCTATTTTCTAGGTTTGATCCGACTTCCCTTTCACTAACTACCCCCACCGAAAGACTTATAACCCAGGTCCATCTTGGGGCCCGGACAAGCTGACGATGTTATTGTGAAGGCGATGTGCAAATATGTCGGCGTGTTGTCCCAGCATGGCTCCACCACTTAATAAGAATAATTTGGAAGATATATTCTTTATTTCTTTATCTCCGGCAAATTTATATATACATTTTTCCTGTAAATTCTATAAAATAGTTGGTGAGAAAAACCCTGAACCGCCTCGTTTAGTATCATGTATTTCATCAATTGGAAGGATCATTCGTTTATTCTAAAGGTTAATGCATAAATCATGTTTGAACTTCAACTGAATGAATACAGCAAGAAGATTGTGGTTCCCAATGTGTCATTTCCATAATTTGACATCGTTCGTTTTATTTAGTATGCAAGAAAGATAAACGTGGAACTGCTACACAGTGACTATTCTGATACACAACTATTGGTTTGTGGGATATGTTCTTATTACCGCCTCCTTCCGTTTCATTTTTATGTAACTTTCTCAACTGACAGCAACCTTGTGTGTTCTAAGTGGTGATTGAGTTTCATAATATGATGATGGGTTTTGAAGGTAAAAGACTCTGATAATGATATGCATTTTCCATCACTCATATTCTCTTGAATTATTCAAAAGATCATTATCGTTAGTTTTGAAGGCAGAACTTCGTCCACTGAGTTCCAATATGTTCTATGTGCCAACTGGCACATAGAACACATTGGAACTGAGGGGGGATTTTTTTTTCAATCGGTCAGTACTAAGGTTGAGGGGTTTATAAAAATTCAAAGGATTCTCCTCGTTAGAACAGATACTACTGTGTGCAAAACTGAAAAATATTTTTTGTAGATAATAAAACAATTATAATGAAAGAATTTTGGAGGACATTGTCATTTATTGGTGACCTGAGAAGAATGATTAACAACCCGACTTGCCCCGAATTTATCAGACATAATAGATTTACCTTTTTGAGGGTTCGAATTCAAAGACAGGCTTAACACTACTTCTGTTTAGCCTTTGGCGAAGGCGCTGCCGGGGTGACCGAGATACTGGCGATCTCGAACGAGGCTGAAACTAGGCGAACGCAAAAGCTTATGCGGGATTTATTATTGAGCGAATGGTAGGTGCGCAAAAAACTCTCCAAGACAGATGTCCATCACCTTCCGGGAGCGGGGTAGGGGTCATTGAGCTTCATCACCTTGAGTACAGTATTCAACACGATGTATCGTAAAACGCAAAAGAGTGCATACATTATTTCTGCATAACAGCAGAATAAAATATGATTTACTTGGTCGATGATACCAATAATCATTCATTAAATAAAAATAATATTTTCATTGGTGGCCATGTCACTCATTAAAACACGCACTCTCCTCATCAGTCAAATACGTTCCTGGTGCACATCACACAAATTTAGATACTTTTTGTTTTTTAGTTTAATTTTCTATGCAATTTATTCCCTTCACGCCATTCCGCGATTTAAATGTTGCAAACAGAACAAATCTGTATAGTGTATTCCATATTGATGATGTGAATAGTCGGCAATGTTTTCTGCATATCATGAAGATGGCTTCCACAATCACGCGTAATATGATGGATGAAGACTTCACAAGTAAACTGCATAACGATCCATAACCTCTGCACTGTACGTGGGTGGTGTGCAGAAAATAATGCAAGCTGGCGGTTATATTGACGGCACACATGCCAGATCAGCCTGCTGAGAATAGGGTCAGGCAAATATTCGGTATTCGAATATCAATTCGAGTTACATCGCTTATTCGAATCGAATTCGAATCGAAATCGGAAATCCGAATACAGAAATATCGAATATGCTAAACGAAAGCGAAGCATACAATCTTGCGTTTTTAAACTATAATCCCGACTGGCTAATATTCCAACTATATCATCAAGGTATGCCTTCGTAGAAGGCACGCCTTGATGATGCAGTTGGAATATTTTATAAGTCAAGACTTAAGCCATTACAGTCGGGCAAATAAAGTTTACAACTCATCTCCAAGACGCCCTTGCACCAATATGCTGCATGGATCACGAACAGAAAAAAAATGTGCGATCGCCCATATTTGATGTTCGATATTCTTTCGATTCGAAATATTTTATGCGCGGTCGTGATAAAGCCCCATGCAGAAATATTTTCGGTCAAATAAAATTGACAACCCATCTCCAAGACACCCCTTGCTAGGGATCTGCGAATCACAAATTTCTTTTCGAATCGAATCTCGAATCGAATCGTGTCTCTGATATCGACATCGAATCGAATCCCGAATCGAATCTTAAAATACAAGTTATTTCATATTACATCAAACGGAAGATACGGAACACTGTGATGACCCTTGCGCGACGGAGTGAACACCTTAAACACCAATAACTAAATATTCTCTGTAGCACCGTCGCTGAAACAGCTAGGCCTATTGTCCATAGTTTTAGTTTTTGAAGGCCTAACTTGTTACTATTCACGTTCTTAAGAACGTGAATAGTAACAAGTTAAACCTTCAAAAACCAAAACTATGGATAATGTTCTGGGCCAAATTCACACCTTACCTAACAATTAAACATTGTCAGTTACTCAAATAAATAGGAATTGAGCCTACATCAGTGGATTTTCTAATGAGAGTTTTATCCTATTTTTGTTGGAAATGCAACAAATTGAAGTTAGTACGAGAGGTTCGAAAAAATCGAATCCTGAGACTGATTCGGGATCGATCTCGAAGCATACGTATGGTATCGATATCGAATCGAATCTCGAATATTCGCAGGACCCTACCCCTTGCCCCAATATGCCGCATGGATAACAAACAAAAAACATGTGTGTGGTCGTCGGTATTCGATGCTCGAAATTCTTCTGATTCGAAATCTTTGGGTGTGCGGTTACGATTAGCGATCATGCAGAAATATTTGACCTTAAACTCCAATAAATAAATAATAAATAATCGTTAGGTGCATATTCCCTTCGATATTGGATTCCAGCTGAAATACTATAATCGTAGGACCTTAAATGATGACGCATCAATGTTTGAGATTTGTTTACCCTAACCTTACACGCCCATCTTTACCATGGAAGGCCAGCATATATACTTGTATGCTAAGACGTTTAATAACAATTTAAAAAGCACAGTTGTAACATTATGATCTGATTAATTGTTGGAACGAGATCTCTGAGAACAATTAATTAGAGATCTTTGAGACCTGTTAATTAAAGCTCTCTGACAACAATTAATTAGAGCTTTCTGAGAACAAGTAATTAGAGCATTCTCAGAACGATTACTTAGAGCGTAACCCTGTGATCTGATTAATTGTGGGAACGAACTCTCTGAGAACAATGATTTAGAGCTCTCTGAAAATAATTATTTAGAGCTTTCTGAGAACAATTAGTTATAGGTCTCTGTGAACAATTAACCCTTTAAACTCGTAAGGCCGATTTTTCTGCCCAAGGCATAATTTCGCTCCATTGTTGTCCTACTATAAGAGGTCTATACATGGAAAATTGATGTTAAAATAATAACTGCAGTCTGCAGCCGGATGGCTGCAGACGGCAGTTTTTATTTTATCCTTCCTATATATTGATATTGGACTGACCCATCTCACTGTATGTGTAGTAGTAGTAGTAGTAGTAAGTAGTAGTAGTAGTAGGAATCTTTATTAACGTGACATGTGCTAATACAATAATAATAGAAATAGTTATCAAATAGAACAATAGCACCCGGCCCTCTGGGCCTATATGTCACCTAGAGTACGTTAATAGGCAAGCTTGATAAGGGGGATTAATCATCGACCGTTCTTTTTTCAGTATAATCATTGAGGTCCGTTATTCGGATAGAACTGATGCTCCCCCGCCCTCAAATTGGGATGGTTGTATTTATATAGCAAGAAAAACGGGAGAGGATCCTATTTGGTAAGAGATCACCTGGACACGATCAACGTGTAACACGAGAAGGAGAAAAGAGGAAAGGGGTAGTGGTTGTTACCTCTTTGCACTCTGAACATGGAGCATGTCCTCCAGGTGGGACGAGCACATAGCACTGGTTCCAATGGGCGGTCCTGACCCATGTTCTACGGGAAAAAATATGAAATAAATGGGCAGCGTCATTTCGTGTTTATTTTCTGTCAACTAAAATCTGTGCAGAGACGAGCTTTTCAGATAAACCAAAAATCTTATAATTTCATATTCCTCACAAAGAGGAATAAAGTTAAATGGGTAGTACAATCTGTAATAGATCGCCGCCTAAATTGTAGCAACAATCATTTAGGTATCTATGGACTATTCAAGTTTTTACCGTCTAAACCCTTAAAATCCTATGAGTTTTATGTTTCTTTATTGTCACGGTGGTGGGATTAGTTTAACTTAATTGTACCATTGCCTTTTACGTCGCCTGAATGCTTCACATATGAATGCGGCACATTGCCGTGGATATTTTTTCACAATAATACTTTGATATTGGACTGACCCATCTCACTGTATGTGTAAACAAAGGTGATACCATTCCAGGAAGGGTTAATCAAGTGATTGTGTTACTCTGCGCATGCCGGAATGTGCGAAACACCATAATGAAATACACAACAACCTCGCGATCTGCAGACAAAAAGCTGAAATTTTCAATTAAAACTGTAATCGAAAACGAAAATTGCACTTATGTATCGCACGTTATTTTATGTTTTTTGCTTTTATTTTTTTTAATTTTATTTTCGTAAAAGTGCCATGTAATTTAGTAACCTGTCAGTGAGACAGAAATCTTTTCGCTATCAGTGAGATCATATCTTCACCACGGTAGGATGCATGCTACTTCCGGAACTATTTGTGGATTACAGTTTTTTATTGTGGTTTAGATTTTTTTCACTGTATTTTGTGGAATTTATTTACAGCTTTCCGTGTTAAAAGAGTAAAATACCACCTGAATTATTGAGTACAAATTGAACTCATGATTGAAACTAAATAAAACTATTTGCGGACTTCTTACATCTGCGGACTCCACCCCGCCCCCTCCTCTTTCATTAACACGCTTAAAAAAATCGGGCATGTATTTTCTACCGGCGTAGTGGAATGTTCCAAGTGTATAAGTAACGATTTTTGTTTAGAATGTCTGTTCCCCAAAACATTGTGTATACAAATGTTTCCCTCTCATGTTCCTTCTGTTTTCCAGATTATGCCAGTAAATGCTGTTAGCAAGGACGTGGCAACAGGGATGGGAAGAGGAGGAGGAGGAGTATATCACCCCACCTCCAATCTCGGCCAAACGTTTCAACGGTCGAACAGTTGGAAATGTCATGACTTATGGTAGTAGGTTTTGTGGCATTTTATCCACGGGAGTAACCGGTTATTTTTATCAGACAAGTGATTTTTGAACCGAATTTTTGGGGATAATTTTAACTGGGTCAGTGTCATCCTTGAGTGCAATGGGGCGCCGTCTGCAATGCTTCAGCATTGCAGACGGCGCCTCTTTGCACTCCAGAGGCGATTTCCAACTCTAGACCCCAAAGATCATATATTTCACATATGGGTGCATTATGTTCCATGAGCGTTGGAAATTCATAGATGGCAACTGCAAAATTCTCTCTCACGTCACGTGGGCGATGAAGGTGAGGGCACACTCCGAAACAAGACGCTCTAGCCATGTCCCTGTTTATTGGTGTCGTTTTCTTTTTGGATGGACTGCGGCACAAATAAGGTTAAAACATAGATCTTGTGGAGGGATAGACCAAACGTATTCTCCAATATTTGCCACATCAAAAGGACATGATAGTGTATACGAAAGATTAGGAACTCATTTCCGTTGGTGGACATCACATTTTCCGATAGATACTCTAATAATGCTGTATAAACATATGATGAAAGAATTCTGGTTTCCGTATCTGGCTGACTTTCAGTTATTCTGTTGAAAACAAACTAATCTGAGTTGTTACAGATTGGAAATGTTTGTACACCGTGCTGGTAATGCACAAAAGGTTAGATAAATCACGTTCGGAATACAAACCAGATAGTTCCATATTTGTGTCCATGTATTGACATGCATATTTTCAATAATCAAAACACAGGTATAGTTTGTTATGAACACGCTGAATTTTCCGAAGTATCCGATACGCGACAATTTGTTTTTTCATTTTGACAGATTGAAGGAATTTTGACACCGTTGGCTCATTAAATGACATTGTGAAGATTTTATAGCACGTCGATCTGCGCGTTAATCTACGCGTTATGACCATAGCAAGGCTATCAAATTATGTACATAAAGCCTGTGCACAGGCAATGTTTCCGCCAATGGACCTCCGGGTAACCCGGAGGTCCATTGGCAGAAACATTGCCTGCGTTTGCTATGCGTAACCAGGAGAATCTGCCGTGGTTTGGATGCCATTCGATATGACAACTGCGCGCAATGCCTACGCGCAATTAAGCCTAGATAAGCGCACAGTTCGTGACAGGACTTCTAGTCTTAACTGTAATATAGGCGAATGCATAAGATAATATACATTTGTGTGTTTTGGCGACGATTCCACGGTCGGGAAAACAAGTGCTGGGGGGGGGGAGGGGTTGGCACCAGACTTCCTTGAAGCTACCCCCCCCCCCCCCCCGCCAAAAAAAAAAAAACAAAACAAAAAACAACACAAACGACAATCAGTCTATATACAATGCGATGTTGTATGCATGTATGTATTTTCTGAGTAGGTTTGCGCAGCGTGGCTGAAATTGTCAGAAGTTGCAGAGGATATCTCGAAGAATTCCTTGTGTAATGTATTTTCTTCATTAAAAGAAGAAATTCCTGTATACTACCCGTTTTGTAGTTTTCGGTCTGTCGAGAACATTCGCGTCGACGACCGTGGTTTCGACTGAACCCATCAATTTTCCATCACAGTCCTATCATTTATACTCAGACACTTGTTTACACATAACATTGCACGCTGTGCTTACGAAAATACAGTATAACTTATATGTAACGTACATATATCACTTACCGCATCCAGCTGGATGGAGCGTAAACATGTCTCATATCGGCTCCACCAAAGCTCCGGTTTTTATGGGAATTTAACACTGGCGGCTCCAACAAAGGTCCTTGCAATGTGACACGTTTAGACCATCCTATACTTCTCAACTGATTTCACTGAAGTGACATGGATGGTACCGCCAGAGATCAAAGTGTTGATACAAAAGACCGCAGCTGTTTGGTTTGTTTATGCAGTTACAACTAGAAGTCCTGTCACGAACTGTGCGCTTATCCAGGCTTAATTGCGCGTAGGAATTGCGCGCAATTGCCATATCGAATGGCACCCAAACACGGCAGGTTCTTCTGGTTACTCATAGTAAACACATGCAATGTTTCTGCCAATGGACCGCCGGGTTACCCGGGGGTCCATTGGCTGAAACACTGCTTGAGCACAGGCCATATGTACATAATTTGCTAGCCTTACTACGGTCATAACGCGTAGATTAATGCGCAGATCGACTTGCTATTAGTGCGCATTTCATGACAGGACTTCTAGTTTTAACTGTACGTATTTGCATAAAACAGTCGCTAGGTTAGGGATATGTCAGCCCGACCAGTAGCCAATACTATAAAACTTATACAATTGTATTTTCTAGAAATGTATTTTAATATAACTGACTAAAATGAATCATAAGCATTTGAAAAGATATGGCAATTTGCCAACTGAAAAATTGCCACAACGTTGAAAATGCTAATGCTTCATTTGTTAACTCATTTAAATTCGTAACTGGAAAATACAATTCTAGAAAATACAATTGTAAAAGTTTTCTAGTATTGGCCCCGGGCAATGCCAATCGGTCATGCCGCAATGAGATGGATGGCGGTCTGTTAGGGCTTTTACCGTGAAAGGAAAGTATTGGTTTGCCAGAACTCCACACTTACTGCTCTCGAAACATTGTAACCCACTCGCTCTTTGATGTTGTGATAAATGCTATTAATCAATTGACACCTGTAGTGTTCGAAGAACTAATCGTGTGTTTACAAAGGATTTTAGACAGATAAGGAGGTGTATCATTAAAAATGCATATTGGCATTGTATATTCACTTTGTCTCAATCAAGTATTGTTGTCCTTCACAGCGTGGAAACCGCGGGTAAGACGTGTTCCATTTATTTTTATCGACGTCTCTGAAACACAGCCTCCGACGTTGAGGTACTCAAAGTACACAGGGGCGTAGCCAAGAAGGTTCAGTGGGTGTGACCCCACTCCCATATTGTTCCAGGTGGGACATTTTCGTCTGCAAGAGAGTCTTGGATATCGATTCGCACTTGCTGCTGTTTATGTACTTTCTTAAGAGATTAGACATGATTATTAGACATGTGTTTACTAAGCCGTCCGTACGGCACATCGATGGTGCATTTGTCTTCAACCAATGCTAGGCCTGCTTGTGTGGAGTTAGTTTGTTGGGGAACTGACAGTTGCTCGCCGTTGTTTGGTGATTCTCTCCGTGTAATCCAGTTTCCTCCACCGGTAAAACTGTCGTGGTCATGATTAACTATTGTGCAGAAATATGTAACCTTAGCCCTTTACCCAACGCAGACGATATCAAAATTTATTATTTTAAATATCATTTTTTAATTTTTTTCGAAAAATTTCAACAAAACCATATCATGTGACCCCTCTTTGGAACGAGCTCGTTCCAAAAGAGGGGTCACATGATATGGTTTTGTTGAAATTTTTCGAAACATAATATTTTTTCAGCTGCCAAATTTGCATATTACACGGACGAATGCGGGCGATTCGTTGGGTAAAGGGTTAAACACCAGTAAATAAATAAAAATAATCATCTGTCGTTTTGAGGCCAGTGCCATGGGAGCTCATCAAAAAGGTGCTCCGAGGTGTTTGAAACCCACCCTCCCAATAATGTTTTCGGTCAGGACGTTTTTCTCTGGAACAGTGTCTCATGTATCGTCTCGATCTTGTTTCAAGTTTCTCTGCAGCCTCGTCACACTCTATATTCGATATTGGTGTGGTGTGATCCATGTATGCCCGGCCATGATACGAATATGCCACTCGGGTAAACAAATTTGTACACATTATCTATTTTTCTCGATGAGCTATTCAGAAAAGATGTCAACAGTCAGCGAAGTTAGCCTCGAATCTCGGCAAAGTCGGGCGTAGCAGTCTGGTACGGCATTTGAGAGTATCGTGTCTATTTTCTAGGTTTGATCCGACTTTCCTTTCACAAAACTCACTATTCCTACCGAACAATGTATGTCCCAGGTCCATCTTGTGGTCCGGTCAAGCTGACGATGTTATTGTAAAGGCGGTGTGCAAATATGTCAGTGTGTTGTTCCAGCATGGCTCCCCCACGAACTAAGAATAATTTGGAAGATATGTTCTTTATTTCTTTATCTCCGGCGAATTTATTTATACATTTTTTTGCTGTAGGCCTGCTTATGTGGAGTTAAAATGTTGGGGAGTCTGACAGTTGCTCGACGCTGCTCGGTGGTTCTCTATGCGTACTCCGGCTTCCTCTACCCGTAAAACTGTCCGACACGAGGTTGTACTGTCGAAAGTGTCGCTAAACCTCAATAAATAAATAAATTGGACTTGTGTTACACACACAGTCGATCATGCAAATTGACAGCCTTGATATCGATTCAGACATTTTGGGAGCTCGGGCACGACTAATTAATTCCATGAACAATTCATGTTAATTAAACTAGATTGTGTCATTTGTGTGCTTTGCACACAAATGACACAATCTATTTTAATTAACTAGATGGTATATCCCCGCATTTGCATTCTTGATCATTGGTTAATGCTTGATCCAGACAGAAACGAAAAAGGTATTATCTAAAATCTGAAACATTTAAGCACATCTACAGACCCTACCTGAACATATGAACACACCGTCAACATTTTAAATTAAAATCCCTTGGAGCCTTTTGCCACAAGCTGATTGTCTCACGACAAAAGTGACACAATGGGAGCCTCATGGGGCCTCTATGAAAAATTCAAAACATTTATGCACATCTAGAGATACTACCTGAACATATGAACACACTTCAAGCGTTTTGATTTAAAACCCCTGGAAGCCTTTTGCCGAAACCTGATTATCTAATGACAAAAGTGGCGCTATGGGCGCCACATGGGGCTGAATCAAAAGTCTGAAACCTTTATGCAGATCTAGAGACCCTACCTGACTTATGAACACACTTTCAGCGTTTAGAATTACCCCCCCCCCCCCCCACCCCCCCCCCCATCAGCTTTCACCGGAAATAGATTTTCTAACGACAATAGTAGCACTTCGATTACCTCATGGGGCTGAATTAAAAATCCAAAACTTTTATGCACATATTGAGTCACTGCCTGAACATATGAACACACTTTCAGCGTTTCGAATTAATTAAACGTTTTCTGTTTTGCCAATGACATATATATGATTTACATAAATACTCAACCAATCTGAATTCAATAAATTATACATGCTGTTGTGATTAAATTGCAAATAATGTTTTATATTGTTTATCATGGCACTTCAAGTCCTTCAAAAGACACTGAATGGCTTGAAGTCGAGTCCTGGATGTATTGAAACCAAGTGTCTTAAAACAGAACATTTTGTCGTGTCAGGGTATAACCTCTATTTTAGAGTACGGATTCAGTGTTAACCCTTTACCCGACGTAAAGGCCAAAACCGGCCAGCGCCATTTACAAAAATCGCCAACTAATTTTCAATATTTTTTCATTTTTTTTTGTCTCAAAAACATAGGTTATGACCCCTCTTTAATGCCTTAGATTCACTATCAGAGCACTAAATTTGCAAAATCTCCGGGGGGGGGGGGGGGGGTAGGGGGCAAGTCCTAGCTAAGTCCCTCTGGTCGTAGCACTTCCCTCCACTTCCTGAAGGGGGGGGGGGGGGGCAACAATCGGAATGTTCCAGTTACGACTAGAGGAGGGCCCCGAAACCCCACACAACAGCCTTTCAAATATCATACCCCCCCCCCCGAAAAAAAAATTAAAAAAAAATAAAATGGCCTGGGCATCCCCATTATAGAATCTTGGCTACGCGCGTGGTTGTATTGTTTGGAACGAATACCACTGTAGCGGAATCTTCAGAGAGAGTGAATATCAGTCTGAAATTGTTTTAACATAACTCATTAATTATTTCTAGAATGAGATATTTGAGACTGCAGAAATGCTCACTTCGAGTGTTAAATGAAGAGATTAAAAAAATCGTTTAGTGTTCAGTGAAATTTAAGTATGGATCGTACACTGCGCTACGAACTTTATCACAGATGGTCACAGCTAATTTATAAATTTTTACGTCAATGATTGTTCGTATTCCCTAATATTCCAAGGCAATGTTTCGAGCCAAATTGGAAGTTAGCTGTTCAGGTCCGCCGCGTTTTGTGGGGTTCTATTTTGCATACACAAATATATTATTTTCAGTGAAGCTCCATTAAATATTTTATAATACATAAAGTTAGCTCGACCTTCAGAATACAATTTACTTACCCAAATAGATAATAATGGTAGGTAGGGTGAATCTTGAATATTTCCCTCCCCCACCCCCACCCCCAGTAGTGTAGCCACCGTTGGGGGGGGGGGTGTAGAGGGATTGGCCGCCTACAATTTTCACTTCCCCCTAAAATATTGGCACAATGCAACATTGACATAACATAGAGCTCTAAATGGTCTACGATTTAGGGCTACGAATGCCTCAAATTTTGCAAACTTTTCTCCGGGGGGGGGGGGGGGGCTGACATAACTAGAACCCTCGGTACACCCATCTGCCACTTCTTGAAGGAGAAGGGATATAAACCGAAGGGTCATAGTGTGGACTAGTGGAATCCCCCACCCAACGTCTTTCCATGTTTACCCCCCCCCCCCCCCCCCCCACACACACACACACTCACACACAAATAAATGGCTAGAACGGCCCCTGTTATAGAATCCCGGCTTCGCACTTGCTCCCCACGCTCCGCCACGTACGCATGAGCTCTCATTGAACTTCCACCTCCTTTGTCTGTCTTGTTGTTGAACGCAACAAGCGTTTTCTGTTGCCCTGTTAAGTGTGAATATTACTGAAGGAGGAAATTCAGGTGACATCTCGAAATAATAACAAAAAGAAAACTGATAGTGCATGGCGAATACAATAACATTAGAGTTTTCGATTCTCGTCTAACTTGTCACTGACTATAGGTATCATATTACTAATTCAGTGTAGTTAACCGAACATGTACAAATTTGGCGAACGATTGTTTCGTTCCATATCTGTCGTCATAACCCTTTACCCAATACGACGACACTTGTAACAAATTCTGAAATAGGTAAAAAGTTTATTTTTTTCTCTAATTCATAGCATTTGTCCCTATCATTGGAAGGAACTCATTCCAATGAGGGGGGGAGGTGGGGGTCATAAGCTATGTTCAGATGCGAAAAAACCTGAAGCAAGTATAATAAAATTCAAAAGGGCGAGGTTTGTGAATAGCTCTTGACGGTTATGTCAGGTAAAGTGTTGAAAGTTCACTAACGTGTTAAAATAAATATGGCTATCAGCTTCTTATTCGGCTCCACTACTAAATCCAGTACCAAGACAGTTTACCTGCAGCGTTTGGGATATTTGTTAATTTTCTGGAGCATTGGTCAACATTAATAGTAGGAGAGCGAGGATGGGCCCATATTAGATGGACCCTGTGGTGGACACGTGATCTAGTTACCTCATGTTTGGTAGTCTTATGGCGTCATCCCCATGGTGATACGTGTTCTTAGTCCGCATGTGCAGCTTGTGTTGTTACAATGGCAGGTGTTTCCATCGTCCATTTTGTATGCAGGAGGTCGCCATCTTGGTTTCTATGGTAGCATGTGGTAGCTATTTGGCCCAATGGCCTACAACGGGACGGGGATATGTTCGTATGGTGCGTTCTAGTGAATAGGAGCAGTTTTCAGGTTCGGATTCAGATTCTGATTCTTTATTCACGGTATACATATATGTAAGATGTAAACAAAAATAAATATTATACATGAGTAACAAATAGCTACCGTGGGAAGTGGCATGGCCAGATTGGCTGTCTACCTGCCACCCCCTAAAGGAAACAGAACTCGCGAATAGACTGTGACTAGATGAGTAAACATGGAGCGATCCATCCGGTCTATGATAGGGATGACGATTTTTCCGTTTCTTGGGTCGAAATTATGTTCAAGTGTGAGAAGCTAGGATAAAGAGCCAGCGGGAGGGTGATGTTTCTGTTTAGGCAGAGAGCAACCTGCTTGCTAAATTACCATCATTGCTCCGCGTAAAGTTCAAGAGCCACAATCAGAATCGAGTGGATAATATCGTTCCAACTAGATAAGATTATGACCTTTATAATTGGACGAGGGGGTCTATATCGGTGGGCGCACCATGGGGGGGGGGGGGGGGGGCGAATGTCGTAAACTAGCTGACAGCATTTAGGTGTCGGTCAGTTCACCGCATGCGACTCCCCATGATTAGCCGATCGACTTGACCAAGCACTTGCTTAAATACGTGTTCCGGAACGCAAATTTGTTCATCAAGAGTATTGTTTACAGCTTCTTAACCGTTCCCCAAATCTGCGTATACTTCGTAGAATAACCCCCAATGGACCCGACAATCCCTCCAAATTACCAAAAAGCACCCAAAATTACGGAAATGATCCAGATTCCCCCAGAATCCTCTTTTTCCCATCATAGGCGCGTTTAATTAATTACTCAGAACCCTCGGTTACTTTCTAGAAGTTCCAATATCAACCCGATTACTATTTATTTTGCTCGGATTTCTCACTAAATCCTAGGTTTCTACTGATTTATTAATACTAACATTTAAATTTGGATGAACCTTGGTGCTTGTTTTACTTGGGGGGTGCACTTGCGTAATGTAATTCAAAAGGTGTCTTTCTGGTCCAGTTTTACATTCCAAGGAGCATCTGGTTGATAAAATAAGCAGTTCATTAAAATACGCAGCAGTATCCTAGATTGCTTATCTCAGTTTTTGGTTTCACGCGGGTAAACATCTCAGTATTACTTTACGATTTTCTTTCTTGAAGAAATCTGAAAGAAGGGTTGCTTGAAGAAGGTTTGGAAACATTTTCTCATGTGGTTTCATTTACTGATTTGTATAGATTTTGCTAACACTTTAACTGAAGTAGGGGCCAAAACCAGCAAATGCTATTCCCAGATATTGCCACTGAAATGTCATTATGGTTTAAATTTTTGGCCTCACAACATCGTTCAAATGATGGGTCATAAGCTATATTTTGGGGGCAAAGGAAAAAAACATGTTCTTCAAGAATGTTTTGACAAGTGCCGTCCCCTATTTGTGTTAGGTAACGGATTATCTGTGTCTATTCTCTTGAAACGCGGTCCATTATTGAAGACGGAATCCCAACGTTGTTACCAGTAATGTATCTATGTTGTCGAATCAGTAAGGTCAATATTTTCTCTGTCAGTCATGAATACCATTAGTTATCCTTGTGTTTTCCATGGTGTATGGGAATTTACACCGGTCTGGGAATTCATACACCCTGAGGCGATCGAGGATAACGGATTTAGTTCCAAGAATGTTGGTGTACTTAATACTTTAACCTACATTGTGGGCAAAAACTGATAGAACATTTGTACTTTGTAAGTTTCTTAATAAAACCAGACAAATATGGGCGTCATTGGAACTGGCTCAATGAGCCAGTTCCTATGGCATCCATATCTGTAATATATTATTGCACATACATATTAAATTTCCTGTATTTTTATTTTTTGTTTTTGTTCTAACATAACCGAGCAGAAGGTATGAATTAATAATTAGAAATGGGTACTTTGTTTTAGCCATATAGCCTGCTCTTGTGTATTCTTGTTTTTACGCCGTCGATAACCACGGTGTAAAAATTGTAAGTTATACCCTACCTCTCAGCCAACCAGGATTTTGTTTCATTTGGAAATAACTGTCGTTCACTTTGACATTTCCCATACAAGTTGGATATTTGAACGTCTATCCCATGATCCCAGTAATCTGGTATACCCCTTTGCACAGTCGATCCTACGACGAATGTCATCGGACCACATTAATTACGACGAAGACGTAAAACTGATCATAGAATTCATGAACGTGAATATTTCAGTTTTTCTGTCTCTGAAGAAGCCAGAACATCATACGTTAGATGACCGCGACAATTAGCGGAAGGCCGAATAATAATTATTATAATTACACTTGGCAGTTATCAAACACTTTTTTTCAAGAACCAGACAATACTTTTCGTGCAGGGGTAAAGCCCATCCCAAAATAATAATAATAATAATAATAATAATGAAGTTTACAGCCTCGGTTCCACAATGTGCTCGCGGGCTTTACAATATCGAGAACAAGGGTGGTGTATAAATAAATAAACTCTGCGGCTGAAACTGAATATATACAAAAAGAAAAAGTAACAACTATCGACTATTAATCAACCAGGGTTGATAGTTTTATATACTTGCTTGAAGAGATATGTCTTCAGAGCAGATTTAAACTGGTTGAGAGTTTGTGGCGTCTTCATATCAGCGGGAAGCGAATTCCAGAGCTTCGGACCGGCAACAGAAAAAGCACGATCACCGCATGATAAAAGGTTGCAAGATGGGCAGACTAAGTCATTGGAGAAACTGGACCTTAGAATTCTGACAAGTTTGTGGGAAACAAGAAGATCAGTAAGGTATGAAGGACCAAGATTGTTGAGACATTTATATATGATTAAAAGGATTTTAAATTTAGTCAATCCTTTTCAGAACTGGGAGCCAGTGTAGATCTGCCAGTACCGGGGATATGTGGTCATATTTCCTGGTCTTGGTCAGAACTCTTGCTGCACAATTTTGGAAAGCCTGTAACTTAACCAAAAGTGATTTGTTGCAACCAAAAAGTAAAATGGATGTTCGCTCACTCGTTGGACAACATATTCTAACGTTTCATTCAAAATACAAGGAGAGTGGAAGTCACTACAACACCCGTGTAGAGGAATTTCCATTCACGTAAAAATTCGAATTTTGTGAGGATCGCATATGAAGAAAAAACAGCAGCAAAGCTGCGATCAGTAGACATGCTGAAGTATTACTTACGTTTTTTTTAGGTTTTGATCATTCTTTACGAATTCATGTGTGAGGAAGTTCCACTCAATGGGTGCCTGGTGATAGTGTACGATCTTCGTAAAGTACAAGCTCGCCAACACATCACTAGCTTGGTGATGTCTAATTCGAAATGATACACCGTGTTGTCCGTACAATATTGTGAATATTAAAGCGGACTGAGTATTTTGATCGGATCGCGATCCGATCAAAATTCTCTGCCCACTTTGCACTTCACAACACTGAAAAGCATCCTGTGTTGAAAAAGGGGAATGCGATAACATTTAATCTTGGATGGGATCGCGCTGGCTTAGTAGTTACGCCATTGGACATCAAACCGAAAGGTCCACGGTTCGATCCCCGCCAGAGATAACTACATTGTATCCTTGGGAAGGACAATTAATCCCGATTGCCCACGTGAGGGGCACTGTGTACTAAGGCGTTGTGAACGTCGATGGAACACTTGTCTTCAGTAAATTCTTACCTTTTTGTGTGGAGTATGACAGTTGCTCATTGCTGCTCGGTGGTTCTCTCTGGGTATGTCAGCTTCCTCCACCCGTAAAACTGTCCGCCACGAGGTAACGCTGGCTGTCGAAAGAGTCGTTAAACCTCAATAAATAAATAAATAAATAAATAAATAAATAAATAAATAAATAAATCATCTTGGATACCATTTGCGTTTGTTTTTCTTGATTCGCTCTTGACTTTTTAAAATTTCATGTATTAAATTCCGATCACTGGGGTAAGGGTGTCGCGACCCCTCGTGGTCTGATTGTAAAGGAGCGCGCTCAGTGGCCAAAGTACAGCATGTAGTTAAGTGGAGAATAGAGTGAAAGTAAATTCCAGTTGATAGAATATAATTGTAGGTGATGGACACAAATAGCGTGGAATTAGATTCGGCCTTCGGAATTTATTCCGTGATGCGTAAAATTGGATTCATTGTACAAAATGAAAGGATAGTTTAGACTGTTGAATACTAAAATTGTGCCCCTTGGCAGGGTCCGGCAAATCACGATGTTTCTCTCGAATCGAATCTCGAATCGAATCGAATCCACTTTTCAATTGTAACGATACTACGACCTACTAGTGCTATTTCCGCCGTGAACCCAATATCAACAGGCATACCAGACTATTCGTCCGCTGAGTACCAATGTGTTCTATGTGCCAGTAGGCACATAGAACACATTGGAACTCAGCGGACATATTAAAAAACTGACATGTATTACAAAGAAGGTCGAAGAAAAGGACATTTATCGTTCTATGTCTATGAGCGCAACAAGGTGTATGTCAGCTTCCTCCACCCGTAAAACTGTCCGCCACGAGGTGAACCTGGCTGTCAAAAGAGTCGTTAAACTTCAATAAATAAATAAATAAATAAATAAATAAATAAATAAATAAATAAATAAATAAATAAATAAATAATCTTGGATACCATTTGCGTTTGTTTTTCTTGATGCACTTAACAGACGATATATTGTGCAAACGAGCCGTAACATAATTTTTCTCTTATCGCCTAAAATGCCATTTCAATGAATTTTCCGACTGAATTTGTGCTCTCTAGTTTGACCGGATACGTCCAATCGTATATTCATCAGAAAACTGCATGGTGAGTTGTTACTTTCAGAAAGAATTATACGAAATCCAGATCTCTCCAGGATTCTTTTTTTGCGAATAATCGAGATGGTTGAGAATCGAATCTTATCAGTGGCAATATTCGAAATCGAATCGAATCTCGAACGTTCGTCGGACCTTACTGTTTGGACAAATGATCTTCCGTTGTTAACAGTTAACAACTGATGCCACGATGTCCGAATTATCAACAAAAACATTCTGTGTTTTGCTTAATACGTATCATATAACCCATCATCTAACCCCATCAAATATTATAATATGATCCAAGGTTCCGCAAAAGATTTTGATCTTAATATTGTTCCACACAACCAGGCGTGTTCCCTACTTTGTGCTGGGTCGGTGAGATGGCAGTTAGCTTGGGTAGTTATTCCGGCCCTCGGGGATTCGGATGGTCCGGGCATGTCCCAAGAATAGGAACACGCGTTTCTTGCTGAATTGGAAAAGGGTTGCCGTTCATTTTCAAACGAAATTTGATGATCCACTGGAAACGCTCAGTCTGTCTTCTACATACATTAATTCACTCGGTGAAGGGATTCTATGACATATCAAGTATGGCAATCACAATTCTGAACATTTATTTCAAAGGGTCTGTCCGAATTTAATGTACACAGCTGCTCTGCTGATGTCCGTGCTGTCCCCGGTTAACGCCCTTTCATACTCTCCCTCTCGTCACGTAAACCCTCGCACCGTATGTTCGGGACGATGAACTATAACTCGAGCCCAGTAACAAAATTCATACTGCGGCTCGAAATTCATCTCACCTGCCTTGAATAGGGCCCTGCGAATGTTTGAAATTCATCTCACCGGTCTTGAATGTGGCCCAGCGAATCTTCGAAATTCATTTCACCGACCTTAAATAGGGTCCTGTGAATCTTTGAAATTCACCTCTCCAACCTTGAATCCTGCAAATTTTCGAAAGTCCTGGGAATCTTCGAAATTAATCTCACTGGCCTTGAATAGGAACCTGCGAATCTTCGACATTCATCTCACAGCCTTGAGTAGGGTCCTGCAAATCTTCGAATTTCATCTGCCCGGCCGTGAATAGGATCCTGCGAACCTTCGAAATTCATCTCCCCGACCTTGAATAGGGTGCCGCGAATCTTCGAAATTCATCTCAGCGGCCTTGAAAAAGGCCCTGCGAATCTTCGAAATTCATCTCACCGGCCCTGAATAGGGTCTTGCGAATCTTCGAAAGTCGATTTGAAATCGTTTACATGATTCGATTTGATTCTGTACGAGTCGTGCTGATTCATGAATTATCGACTCATAGAAATGTCCTCAAAACCCTACCAGGTATCTCCTCTTGAACACTTTTTCTCTCATATGATCGTTTGTTCAGGGAGGTTTCCTCTTCCGCAAATTCTTAGATTCCGTTCTGGAAAATTCCTTTCTTTGTTGACTTAACTCTCTCTCTCAACTCGGCTCTGAAAATGGCAAAGCTTTAAACTGCAAATATTTCCCATAATGCAGTTTTATATTTAACCAAATATAGCTTGTTTGACAGAGCTCAATGAGTTAAATTCATAGTTAAACAGGAGAAAAACGGAGTGATTGGATAAAATTCTGTTGCACTACTAGTGTGCTGTGGGTTAATTAACTGGTAGAGTGCTAAGTTATTTTTGGTTATCAAGATTTGTTCATGTGTCTTTGCCTTGTTACAATTTATGGGAGAGTGCCAAGAGGCACTCTCCCATAAATTGTAACAAGGCAAACCCATATAGACAAAGTAATTTCACTTCTAAAATAATGTGAAGCACATCCACAGAATATGACACCTTCAGGCTGGGGTACCTGCTCTTCATATTAAAGCGCTGATAGTGGCTTCTAGCACTCTACCAGTTAAACAAGACGGCGTTGAGTTCAATTCTTGCGTGGTGATTTGTGCTATTTTGTGTTGTAAGCAGGTACACAATTTACAAGTTGAAGAGCCATGAGAATCTATTCGAACTGATCTCTCTGGTGCGATAGGAGATTCGATACGACCACAGATTTGAGATTCTCAGGCTCTATGAATAGACTTCTGTATAAAGAGGTCAATTGCCTGAAACTGTAGTACGTCATACACGTTCTTACATAATTCCAGTTATTTGGGTGGAAACCGGAAACTCCATTCCATGAGTGTTTTAATGACAACCCACCCCAGATGTACTGTACATCAAATTCCAGTCGTCTCTATTTAAAAAGAAATAGTTCCCACGTTGTGTGTGTCCAAAACCACCATCAATTATGTGAAAAGACATGCGCCCGGAATTCTATTCTTCGCCACAAGTTTCGCGTACACCCGTTGTCTGGTTCACAATAGAATTCAGAACATCGGCGTTTTTTCTATAATTAAAAAGTACCCTTTTCAGTTTTCTCGCCAGATTAAAGGAAGTTCGTCTTCTTGTTTGAACAGTCCGTTATTAGTGATAACAGAACGACTGGAATCAATAGAAACATGCGAACGTTTGCAACAGTTTTCTTTTCAATCACAGGCAATTTGACTTCCCGTGTAACACTGTTGACTTGTATTTTTGAATTATGATTATTTCAATGTTGGAGATAAGTTTGTGCAAAGATCCCCTGGCGTGCACCTTGATAATATTCGGATCGTTTTAATGTATTAAGGTAAGTAATCAATTTTTTATTGCTTATTGGGATAGGCGGATTATGGGAGAGTAGAGTGGCATCCACTAGCGTTGATAACTCTTTCTGACGGGATGTCGAGACCATATCGTGTCCTTCAGAAAGCAAGGACGTAAAGCGTCGCTAATTTCTGTTGGAAATTTCATTTGCTTTGAAAAAATGAATGCCTTAACTCGTAGAGTTTATTCTGAAGTACATATACTGCAACTTGAAGGCATTTTGTCGATGTGCTTCATATTACCTTGGAAGTGAAATTTTATTTTATTTTTATTTTTTTTTGGTAAAGATTTGTCTTGTTAGAATTTATGGGCGAGTGCCTGTAGGAACAAGGTAAAGATACACAAACAAATTATGAAAACCAAAAATAATTTAGCTGGGAATTCGCAAATATTGTGCGTCATGAATATATCAACCTCCCACAGAAAATCCCACTCAATACAACTCTCAACGTCCGATAAATGCATGGTGGAGGTTGGATTGGTGAGCCTATAACTACGCCATCAGTAGACCCTACATTCTTAGTACTTCAATATGACGTTTTCTGGACACATCAAAAGCTTTTAACAAGGTAGTTTCCCGCTGGTGGAATATTAGCCCATTCGGTATGAAGTCCAATACCGCAAACACTTAACCACCGCGCTCCCACTCATTGTTATAGTTATCTGTTTAATAGATCCTAGTTTCTTTCAATCGTCCCAGTATACTGTTCCGTGGATGTCTTAGGCACCAACCGCACATTTGGTTTTGTCCCGTGACATTCACGTGCTTTGTCTCTCACAATACCCAGATTCTCCCAATGCGTTCACAGCTCTCTTGTGTGTAACGTTGACTCGCTGCTCCGAGAGTCGACACAGCCTTCGTTTACGGTTATCTCAGATGTAAGTTTCGCGTTCACCCGAAGTGCCACTTAATGTTTTTTAACCCTCTTCACACTGATAGCAACCTATCAAAAATTCAGTATACAGTAACCTCGCCGTGGACTGGTCGTAATCCACGCGTGGACAGTGATGTCCAACATGCATTTATTAGGTAATAATGACCATCAGCAAAATTTTAATTAATGAAGCACCGGGTTGTACCCGGTGCTTCATTAATTACATTTTCGATGATTATTCCTATAATTAGTGTTTGGAATCTAATATTATTGCGCCCGTGTAAATATTACCCACCCGTGGAAAGTAACCAGTCCAAGGCATTTGTACTGTACAACTGTTTCACAGAATGTGACTAGCAATTTAACTAATTCAGTCTTGTGTGACAGAGCTCATCTAGTTCTGTGAAACAAAAAGGAATTGGTTAATTTACTAACGGCGTTATGGGAAAATGTATTGCTTGTAAATTCGCTGTTGTGATGTCCGTGTGCAGAGTGTTAACGTAGTTCGTCCCACACGCCCACAAATCTATAAATATCAATTCAACAACGGCATCAACAAACCAGTGATTGTCTCTCTGTCTTCTTCTTCACAAAATTTGTGGTAGGTTTCTGAGATTCGTATCACTTTGCTATCACAGTTTCCAGCGCGGTTAACATCCTCCACTAATCTCTATGGCCCTTTGTGGCCATCTCAATACAAGCTGAAACGATTTATTTTCTTAGCCTTCAACGGCCAAGTATGTACTTTATGAGACTCGGCAGTCAGAATACTTATTACCCCCCCCCCCCCCCCCCCCACTGCATGTATTACATACGTGTGTCCCAGGTGAGATAGCAGGGAGAGACAGATGTTTCTCCCCCCACTGCATGTGCAACATACGTCTGTCCAGGGTGAGATAGCAGGGAGAGACAGATGTATCCCACCCCACCCACGTGACGTTATATATTTATAACGTTATTATTACGTTATGCATATCGTATCAGTTTCTTGCTACCAACTAATTTATTTTGACGTCATCAGAATGCCGTGTGATCAAAGTCTGATGCTCTAAAACTCTTTAAACCCCAAGATGCCACCGTTCCTAATCGAATTCGTGGTATATACCTTTGGTATATACATAACTTGTGCATGCTCTTTCTGATGGTGTCATTAGTTTTTCAAAACAACGAATACCAAATGAGTTGATTATATCAGCACGTGACCGCCGATTACCTCTGGCTAACGTAACCGCTGTATGGTGGGAGGAGAAAAATAATCCCTGTTGGGTACGGGTGTGAGATGGGAAAATCTCACCCTCGGGACAAGATATTTGGTCCAGACATTCGGCAAGCCTCGTGTCTGGCCCAAATATCTTGCCCTCGGGTGAGATTTTCCCATCCCACACCCGTACCCATCAGGGATTATAATAATCCCACCCCACCCACGTGACGTTATACATTTATAACGTTATTATGACGTTATGCATATCGTATCAGTTTCTTGCTACCAACTAATTCGTATTGACGTCATCGGAATGCAGTGTGATCAAAGTTCGATGCTCTAAAACTCTTCAACCCTCACGCTGCCACCGTTCCTAATCGATTTCGTGGTTTATACCTTTGGTATATACATAACTTGTGCATGCTCTTTCCGATGGCGTCATCAGTTTCTCAAAACAACGAATACCAAATGAGTGACTCCCGATTGCCTCTGGCTAACGTAACCGCTGTTTGGTGGAGGGAGAAAAATAATCCCTGATGGGTACGGGTGTGGGATGGGAAAATCTCACCCTCGGGACAAGATATTTGGTCCAGACACTCGGCAAGCCTCGTGTCTGGCCCAAATATCTTGCCCTCGGGTGAGATTTTCCCATCCCACACCCGTACCCATCAGGGATTATAATTTCTGACCGACGTTGTAGAATTTCTAACAATCTCCAATCAGAATATTCACGCTTGAAGTTATGAATGACGACCCAAGGTTCCACTACTTATTCGATTCCATAGCAGCGTATCCTCAAATTAAAAAATTCGAAATGCAAATCGTTCTTTGCTTCCTGCGAACTTAATTGAAAGGAAATCGAGAAGTAAACGGGGATGGTCTGGACCGCTCAAATCAGTCTTATATCTAACAGTGTTTTACAGATCAAGATCACATACTCTTTAAGTTGCTTACAAAAATATAAAAAAAGGCAGAAGGGGGGGGGGGGGGGGCAGACCCCGGAGAAAGGGCATTTACTCGCAGCTGCAGCCCTGTCATGACATGCCGAAGCATGCATATTTCGAAGGCCGAAGGCCCGAGATGGCTGAGTTTGAGAGGAGGTGTCCTCCTCCAAAACTCCACCAACTCCCCCATTAAATTTTAAAAGCCCCCAAAACGAATTTAGGGTATATTTTAGCTTCTACTTCGAGAATTAATCACTGACAAAATTTAGTGACGAACCTGGGAAGGGCATTGTCTGCCTCCTCTCGCCCGAAAGCAGTGAGGCCAGGTGCCCCCCCACCCCGCCCCCGTGCTTGCGGCGTCCCTGTGTTAACAGAACTTACGAACTAATGCTGAGATGAACTTAGAAAGTTTTTTTCAGAATTACATAAGAAACCGTGTGTGATGGACATGTAAATTATCTACGAACTGATATTGGTAGTGTTAGCTGGGTATTGTGTTACGTAAACTGTTAACGCCACACATAACGCGAACAACGGATAACACTTGCAGAACAATTTCTTGACTAACTAGAATATTTCAGGGGGGGGGGGGGGGGGTTGTGTCTCATAAACGTACCTAATGACAAGATCTTGGAGGTTTTTAATTTTCAGATTCGGTTTCGATTCGGTTTCAGTTCGGTTTTTCTATGTGTTAAGAACACAAGTACTCGGCACAAGCTTGGAAATCGAAAGAAAAATGACATCTGATAAAATTTTTGAATCGATGCTGACGTGCCCCCAAAATGGTACATAAAAATTAACAAGGTACACAACATGCTTTTCGAAAACGATAGCACTCATCTTCATTATACCCCCCCCCCCCCCCCCCCCCACCTCAAATTTGTTTCACCCAACGTATCCATCAATACCCGGTGTCAATGGAAACGGGAAAGAATAAGGTTTACATTGGTGTATTACACGACCGTTGGGTGTTCTTGGGTTATTCATAATAACTGTGAGAAGTCGCAGAAAAGGCCGAAAAACACTTAGTCGGACAAGTTGCTGTTCAGTGGCACTGACATCGGGTGGCACTGACATCGGGTACTGCTGGATACGTTACGTGAATATTATTTTTTTTTTTTGTGGGGGGAGGGGTTGGGGTATAATGAAAATGAGTGCTATCGTTTTCGAAAAGCAAGTTGTGTCCATTGTTAATATTTATATACCATAATGGGGGGCACATCAGCATCGATTCAAAAATTCTATCAGATATCATTTTTCTTTCGATTTCTCAGCTTGTGCCGAGTACATGTCGTTAAGAACAAATACATGTAGTAAATAACAATTCCAGCTCCTTAACTTGGAAAAATTCCGCTATAGTTTGTACGACACCATTCACCACAAAGCCCTGTCTGTCTGTATAAGGTTCAGCCTAACTTCCTTTTGATTCCTAGGGGATCAGGTGATAAGCCTATTTCTATTTAGTCAGAAAAAAGTATAAAACAGGTAACAAACAAATAAATAAGGTTCGTCTAAACTCTACTGTGTTCTCATTGTCAAATTTTCTCTCTTATTGACTCGTCCGGTGGACGAGTCAATAAGAGAGAAAATTTATCAATGAGAACACGACGTATCTGCCCCTTTGGTGGGTAGACTTAGTGACAAAATTCCATAGTGGTCCCTGTTCAGTCCCCTCTCAGTAAGATAGTTTGATCACTTTATTCCCAAATACAGTAACACCGTTCGGCCGCTTTTTGTTGGGTCTTGTGGTTAGATTTTCCGATTTGTCGCAAAAAACCGGAACCGGAACCGAATCGGAAAACCGAAAATTACCCAACCCTACTAATGATCCCAGGATAAAGGTAATAAGCTATGTTTTCGACTTAATAACTCCAGCAATGAATGCCTATTATTAAATAACACTGGCCGTTTTGGGGAATTATGTTAGGTACAGGGTTGAAAATGAAATAAATTCGTCCAACGCCGTCTTTTTTTCAAATACGACGTTACCGTGGATATTAAGCTCAAAATCATCACTTGTTCGTATGACACCATGCAGCGAACAAAAAGCGTTTTTCATTTTGCTTCCTTTATCCTTAAAGGTCACGATGTAATCACCTCCCTGATTTCTATAAAGTGATCTCGTGTGGGCGAGCTTTTCTTAATATCAAATTTCACCCCTTTTGCAAATGCAAGCGCATTTTGAAGTTGTTATTGATCTGCGAAGCATATCTATCAGAAGTGGTACTAATAGTTTCTCTATGTAAATTTTCAGAACTAGAGAAATGTGATTGATGTGAAATTCTGATTAATCGGAAATTGAAAATATTTTCTTGTATGTCCATTTCAACGTGGTGAATTTAAACTTTTTACTAAACAAATATAAGGGTCGTAACAGGTGTCAATATTTTATGGCTGCACGTTGTTTGTTAGCACTGGAACTGTTATACGAAATGATGTCGTAACATTTCAGATATTATACATTTTGATAGCGATGATGCAGTGTATTATGCAGGGCCGGTGTGACAGGAATGATAGTCCGTAGGAAAATTAGTCCCTCTGGACTATTATTCCGCGGAATTATAGTCCTAGGTCTAACATTCCTAGGAATAGTAGTCCGCCGGACTACTATTCCTAGGAATGTTAGACCTAGGACTATAATTCCGCGGAATAATAGTCCAGAGGGACTAACGTTCCTACGGACTATCATTCCTGTCACACCGGTGACATGAAGGGAAGTAGTAACTTCGAGCCAGGATTTGATGGCGCCCTGCCCTGGCAAATGACCAGCAAAATAAATTGTCTATTGGACTGGAAAGGGAGGCCACACCCTCAGCTGCAATATGAGACCCTCGTGGATACGCACAATCTGTTATCTGTGTCATTTCATTGTGGGATTCGATGAAATGGCGATTTTTGCAATCCACATTGGAAGAATATGTCCCATGTTTGGACGCAAAGTTGGCGGGTGACCGTCATGTTAACGGTTACTGCACATAAACTGACCTTATCGCCACTTCAAGCTTCGAGCAATGTGTTCGACGCCATGAGCTGGAGACTATCAAATGATACGGGCCCCGTCATCGAGCTCCCCCCCCCCCCCCCCCCTAGTGCCAGAAATCCCTCTCCCCTGCTCTGATAATATGCATGTCGCCACGTTTCGTTTCCAGATTGTAGGACACAATCCCCTTGGACAGAAACCCATTTGGACACAATATCCACTAAAAAATCCCCTTATAGGATTTAATCCACTCAGTTCCATCTTCAGAGACATTGTTCCCTCGATTTAGATATTAAAACTCACATTGGCTCAAAAACATAGACCGTTCCAACGATGGATTATAAGCTATGTTTTCGGGGCAAAACTATTTTGTTATTCAAGGTACATTTTTGCAAATAACGACTTCTTGACTTGTACGGTAAACAGTTAATGATATAAATTACATCAAAAACGAAGGAAATTTATTCCGTTCTACTCCACTTGAAAGTGTTATAACATTGAATAATATTTGTTTAACAGTACGTTAATATGTTTTGTTTAATGCAGAACTTCGTAATTGTTATGTCATTGAACAATAACGAATAATATACAGTACGTGGAGAGTGGACTGTAAACAAATCACCCGGGGAGTGGAGTTATCACCCAAGTATCACTTTCAAATTTTGTATATGTGTATAATAAACATAAGCAATGTTTCAGCCAATGGACCTCCGGGTATAACCCGGAGGTCCATTGGCTAAAACTTTGCTTGTGCTTGTTATGATTTGCAACAAATTTGCAATTATTGCTTGGGTGGAATCTCCACTTTGCGGGTGATTCAGTGGTAATACACTCTTCACGTACTGTATTTTATAAACGATGTTTGACTTCGACTCTTTATTTGTCCTTATCGATTTAGACTGACATGATTTAGCCGCCTCTGAAAACCAAAGTGGGGAGATAATGACCAACATGGATACATAACAAGGTATTTAATCATGAGGATATTTTGTCCAACGGTATTTTCTCTGGATACCGCGTTTCAATGTTTCAAAAGCCGGAAATCTATAAGAGAAAGACAGGTCGTTTCCTTTTCAAGTTCACGAACAGGGAAAGTCAGCAGAAATCTCAACACGAGCTTAATTAAATGTTTATTAATCCGTTGGAATTTCTCCTTATTTCTCTGCCACACCACCCACAAGCTCATACAGAACGAGCAATGTTTTCGTTTCAAATGTAAGGCACCCCTGGAAGTGAAACCCTTTCATCACATGTATACATTCATCGCCAGCTGACAACCTACGCCGAACGAGGACTTTCTATTAATATATGTAAATATACATGCTGTTTCCGGTGTTTCGTTCACCCTCAAGGCTCTACCCTTCGAAAACATCCGTTGTGCGTTCCTGTAGATCTCCGCTCGGAAGAAGACAGAAAACCCAAATCATTGTTTGCCTCTTGTGTACACAAATGGATTGCTGCAGCTAGAATTGACAAAATAACGTGGAGGCATATAATAAAAATTCTACTCGATAATAGAATTGGTGGCTTCGTGGAAGATTGACACTGTTGGTGTTTACAAAATCAAAGAAATACACACGAAAAACATGCAAACATGTGCTCAAGCAAACAAAGCGCATAGTATCGATCGTCTTTGCCGAATGTTTTTTTATATGTGTTTGTTCAAGGAAACTGTAGACACTTTCAGGAGGACGTCCTACTTGCCTTATTTCGCTCGCGCGAACTGTTCAAATACTGATACGTCCATGTGAATCGAACATGTTCATTTGAATAAAAATACACAGACCGACACGCGTGTGTGAATGGGTTAATCGATATGACAAGAGTGTCAGCGCGGAAGAATAGAATGAGAGGCCGCAGGCCTCGAGTTTTATCCTTCCGCGATGTTTGAAATGCCATATTGATTAACCCATTCACACACGTGTCGTTTTGTGTTTATTACACGCCCTCATGTCTATAAAAACAATTACCAGAAGGACATTCAGCAATTCATCTGACAACTATCAACAAAAAGAATTCATTTTATCGACAACCAAATTTGTGAGGGAAACCCGTGTTACTATTTCGTGCCCTGGCTTTCAATGTGTTCTATGTGCCGACTGGGATGTCATCAGCTGTTTGTCTAATTAGTTTAGCTTGTCAATGGGACGCATGCATCGTATGCCCACTCACAGGAGCGACGCAACAGAGACGATTAATCTGATTGATCTGTTTCTTTAAAAATAATTATCGTATGGTTAACACAATGCTTATTTTAATTGCTTGTGTGTTTTGTGTATGCCATGCCATTTTAGTCTTGATCGTGCAATAAATTTATCTTATCTTTATCTTATCTTATCTGTCGTTCCTTAACCCCCTTCACTCTGATGTCAAAATACCAAAATTTCAGGAAGCTGTTTTTACCCATAATGCATCTAGAAATTTAACCAATTCAATCTCGTTTGACAGAGCTCAATGAGCTCTGTCAAACGAGATTGAATTGGTTAAATTTCTAGCTGCATTATGGGAATTTTTTTCTGCCTGAAATTTAGATATTTTGACATTAGCGTGCAGGGGGTTAAATGAAACTATGCGCCACCTGCAATGCCAAAACATTGCAGATGGTGCATGGTTTCACTCAAGGGACGATATGATGATCGCTTTGGGGGGATAACAAGAACACGTTATTGGGAAAGATTCAATATCACCGATTCGAAATCGAATCGATTCGGATGCCCGATACGTAACAGCAGAACTAATTTCGAATCTTCGCCGTGGTTTAGATTTATGGTCTGCTTACATGTTATATCGTTACCTGTCCCCTCGACAAATTGGAAGTACAGTCGTTTTCTTCGCCTTCCGCGCCTTTAGATGGAGGGCGACCGATTTTACATTCGCCTACATTTGCTAGATCTTAGACGAAATGTTTGCACGATGGCCTTGAATCATTGGTTATGTATAGAGGATCAGACTTTAATGCGAAAGGACGACTGTTAGATTCCGACTCGCGCTACCTGCACTTTGTCTTTCGGCAAGTCGCGTAACCCTCATAGCCCAGTTGGGGACACAGTAAAGCTATGTACTAATGCGCGCCGCAGGCTGATGGTGCACTTGCGTTCCATCGCTGCTGACACTGTTCGCATCGGGTTAGTAAGTTGGAAAATCAGATAGTTGCTCGGCGCCGCTCGATGGTTCTCTCTTGGAATTTTGGCTTCCTCCGCACGCAAAACTGCCCTACACGACATGACTCTGGTTTTTGAAACTGTTATTAAGCCTCACTATACAAACAAACAAAGGCAAACATACTCAAACTGCCCTTCGTATTGATTTGTTACTTCTAAAAGTAGTCGCATGATCTACTTTACGTCGCGCGATACATCGATTGTTTTTCGGTTTTGGCAAACCCACATGTGACATAACACGCTTTTTGCTAAGGGCTTTCTCAGCTCTCCGTCATTTCATTCCACCACAATTTATCATCAGCTTAACCCCTTCCTATGACAATTAAACGACAAGATTTGTAAAATAAAATATTCAGCAACTAAATTTCGTGTCGAATCGAATGTCGAATCGAATTAGGTAGAAGAGTTCGAATTGAATCGAATTCAAGTTGTGGATATTGCGTTTTCTAAGAATCATTGAATATATTGCGAACAATGACATTCGCCACTGAAGTGTTGTTTTCGACGGGAAGTCGTCCATTTCGGCAAGTCAGTTGAAAACGCGGAATATTTCAGAAATGGAATTAAGCCTAGTTTATTACTTTCTAAAATGTGATTTACTGGGATTTCCCGGTTTGATTATAAACGACAACTTCACAAGTGAATTGTGCAATCAAGAATTGTGTCATATCACGTGCGCGCAAACGAAGACGCTTTGCCGTGGATGTAATGGGCTCACGTGCCTTTATTTTGTGATTTGTTTTTCTTTTTTTGCTTTTTTTAACGGTTTACCTAACATGAAATGCAGACGAGACTTGCCAAAAAAAATTCTTGAACAACTATTTTTTTTTTTTTTCTCACAAACATAGGTTATGACCCATCATTGGAACGAGCTCGACGAGTCGTTCCAATGAGGGGTCATAACCTATGTTTTAGAGACAAAAGATAAAAAATAATGAAAATTAATTGGCGATTTTTTTAGAACAGGAGACGCCTATTTGGATTTTGAGAGCATCTCGACGATACGAAAATGTCAGAATTAGTCCAATTCGAATCGAATCATCGGAACGATTTTGAATCGAATCGAATGTCAAAGCCTCACATGGATCTTATCATTTGTTATATTTTGGTGGTGAAATGTGATAAAATAATAAAATCTATTATTATTTTTGTGGGCATTACTGAGCGTATATGAAAATTGCGTTTGGTAGGGGATTAATGGACGAAACTCTTGAAGTAAACTGATGAATTCTAAATTGATCATCTAGGACTTTTCACTACTCTTGATAAATATATCTCAGGTACTTTATTTTCATCTTCCCTTAAAACATTATTTTGAAAAAACGGTTATCCAAACGAAATATATGGGGAGGTTAGGCAAAAAGATAAATGGTTTGGCTAAAGTTACAAACAATAAGAAAAACGTCGTTATTTTTAACCCTTTACCCAACGCAGAGAATATCAAAATTTATTATTTTAATTACTAATTTTTAATTTTTTTTTCAAAAAATTTCAGCAAAACCATATCACGTGACCCCTCATTGGAACGAGCTCATCAAGCTCGTTCCAATGAGGGGTCACATGATACGGTTTTGTTGAAATATTTTTAAAAATTTATTTTTTTCAACTGCTCAGTTTGCAAATTACGCGGGCGAATGCGGGCGAATCGTTATGTAAAGGGTTAATATTTTATTTTATCATATGACTTCTCCGTTTTTCTTGGCTTATGGCCATTTCATATTTACAATAAATATTAATTAGTGCTTCGTAACACCTTCAGTTGATTTGATTGGTCAATTTCAAAAAGAACGCTTTCTGATTGGTTAAATTAATGCTATTTCAAAACATCAACTTGGCATTCTCGAACGAATTTATGCTATATTGATTTATGACGCATGACGTTCAACGTGGAATCCCATTCTTTAACCCTTTTGTATTTAAAAGATGTGTTTTTGGTAACTGTGGTGTCATACGATAAACAGAATATGAAATTCGTGATTTGGTCAATCGATAGTTATGAAACACGTATACGAATTTCAAGTTTTGCTTCGCCAGAGGTTCGGCAAAATGGAAAATTCTTAGACTCGTTTCATAAATGTCGAGTGACCACAACACTCTTTCCATGTCCTATATTTCTCATGCAGTCGCACAACCCTTTACCCGGCGTAACGGTCAAAACCGCCCAGTGTTATTTACAAAAGTCGCCTTTCAAATTTAAAAAAAAATGTTTACAAGGATTGCGAACAAGTTATGCAACTTATATCTTATATTAACGCTTCTCCTTGAAACAACAGTGCCGTTGGCCCCGTCGCCTTCACTGGCGTCTGTCTACGCTGCCGGTATCATTTCAGTTCAGTGTAGTCTCAAAGAATAATACATTACTTGGGAGTGACATTTACAACCCATGACTAAAGTACAGAATTGGGAGAGGCGACGATTCCGAAACATTGTCGACATGCGAGCGTGCACCGACAGTAATCTTTTGAGAAGTATTCAGTTGTCTTTTGAAAGTGGAAATAAAAAATAGTTGTCATGGCTTGAAAAATTGAGAAAGACAAATTGGAATATTGCGATTATTTTACTACTCCGGACAATTATTACAAGGATTGTCGGACAAGTTATACAACTTATATTAATGCCACTCCTTGGTGTAATGGCGCGAGATGTGGGAAGACTCCCGTAACGGCACCTTCGTAGCTTCTCTCCTGTCAAATTCCAAGAATGGATTTTTTAGCCTGCACGAAATATGTCTCTCTCCGCACAGAGGACAGCCATTCTACGTCCCCACCCGATAGAACGGTACGCTGTGACAGCATCAACCCCACAATTGATGTTGAGGAAGAGTGTTTGGACTCCCCGAGAAGTTTCTCCGACCAAGGATTGATCCCAGGACCTCTGGCATGTGAGACCAGCGCACTTATCCCCTCGGCTACCACTTCTGATAATTTTACAACTGTTTTCATGTTTTGTCTCAAACAACATACAGTTAAAACTAGAAGTCCTGTCATGAAATGCGCACAAATAGCACGTTGATCTGCGCGTTAATGTACGCGTTATGACCACAGTAAAGCTATCAAATTCTGTCCATATGGCCTGTGCACAAGCAATGTTTCAGCCATTGGACCTCCGGGTGACCCGGAGGTCCATTGGCAGAAACATTGCATGTGTTTGCTGTGAGTAACCAGGAGAACCTGCCGTGCTTTGGATGCCATTCGAAATGGCAATTGCGCGCAATTCCAACGCGCAATTAAGCCTAGATAAGCGCACTATTCGTGACAGGACTTCTAGTTTTAACTGTAGTTGAGCTCGTCCCAATGTGATACCATAAAATATATTCTGGAGAGCAAATGTGAAAATGTTTACTTATTCAAGACTTATATTTTCAAGTGTCGTCGTTCTTCGGTTTAAGTGAAAGGTCAAAATATATTGCCTATTTTCACGGTGAACATGTATTTGACGCCATGGCCGTAAGAAATCTGCAGATATCGTTTTACACAGATATAATTTGTTTGCCCATGAGCCCCTAAAAGGATTATTGCCGGGGATGAAATTAGAAACGGTCGGAAAACCTGAACCAGTTCATATTAGTTTCCACGACCTTCTTTTTAACCCTTTACCTAACCTGAAAAGCAGACGACACGAGGTCGTCCCAATGAGGGTCATAACCTATGTTTTGGAGACAAAAAATGAAAAAAATAATGAAAATTAATTGGCGATTTTTGTGTTGCTCGCCTTTGGTTGGTGATAGCCCGGCTTAATCCACACGTAAAACTGTCCGACACGAGGTGACCCTGGCTGTCGAAGGTGTCGTTAAACCCCAATAAATAAATAAATTATAGAAATAATCATCAAAAATTTAATTAATGAAGCACCGGGTAGAACCCGGTGCTTCGTTAATTCAAATTTTGCTGATGGTGATTTTTATTACTTGGTAAACGCATGAGTGGATATCACTGCCCACGCGTGGATTTTGGCCTTTACCTTGGGTAAAGGGTTAATTTTTGTCAGGTCACTTCGATTTCTATTGTGCAACGATCTGCAATACTGACTAACGAAGGCTCTCATCTTAACTGAAAAAAAATGAAAGACATGCACAGTCAAACCAAATCGACCTTCAGTTTTCGCATGCGAAATGATTAATACGGATTTTTAATGTGGTGGAAAAAAACCGATAAAATCGAAACTGATGCAAAATTTTGTGTAAAGAAATATATTTACCGCACTCATTTGTTGTATCAATATATATTCATAACTCCCTTTGGATTGAACTACCCATAACTTTATCTCAGCCTGATGTACTTACTGTTAAAGATCAAAGGAAATTCAATTAATTATTGAAATCCAATTGAATGCGCTCATGTAAAATATAAGATTGATATAATTATTGTCCGCAATGGTCTCGAACACTTTGATTGATTCAATTTGACCCCGATGTTGGAACCAATGGATATATTTTATATGGGAATCGCAAGAAGGTGCGCGGTGCATTCAAACAAGAATAAAGAAATGTCTGTTTGAAGTTATTGTTACTGGAATGTCATAGTGAATACATAAACCTCAACTGTGCAAATTGAACGATCGGATCGATCAACGACAGGCAGACATTGTTGGGTCAATATTTATCTCATTGGTAATTTACTGGATTCTAGAAATAAGAATGGTCTCTTGTAGTAACTTAATCGTAGACGTATCTTTCTGTAAGCTTTTGTGAGCATATGCGATTGTGTGACAACAAATACATGTATCGTCCCATGAGCGCAACAAGGTGCCATCTGGAATACCAGACCACTGCATGTACGTGTGACGATTTAATTTAAACATATTTTATTGTCGTTAGATGATAATTGGTTGAGTGCTAGAAGCTACTATCAGAGCTTTGACAAAAATGAGAGATACAGAGTAAAAGCCAACATTTCCCTTATGCATGTTTCATATCAGTCAAATGCTAATTACATTTTTTGTTTATATAAATTAGTTAATTACAATTATTGGAGAGTGCCTGTAGGCACTCTCCAATAATTTGTAATAAAACAAATTTTGAATAACAAATTCAGACCGGCAAAAATATTCTATCCCTCAACCAGTTAATAGAAAAAAAGGATTGGAATCCAAGATATTGCAACTTATTTAAGTTCCTTGACAAAAACGTACAACAACAGGCATGCATAGTAGAGCTGTAGGTTAACCGAAACCGAACCGAGGTTTTTAGTTTTTTTTAAAAGACCGAAACCGAAACCGTCGACTTCCCGTAATCTAAGGTTTTTCGTTTTTTTATTAAATACTCTCTTGCCAGCTCTTGCTGCAGAAATTCACAGAATGTAGCCATCCCAGAGTAGTGAGAGTACCCAGACACTGCCAATGGCAGTGTCTGGGTACTCTCACTACTCTGGGAAGGCTACATTCTGTGAATTTCCGACATTTCAGTTTAGTTGTGTTTGCAGCTTTCCTCAAGTTGCGTGTAGGTGTCAGACCTCGAAAAATGGCCAAGCACAATAAACGTTCTGTATATTTAGGTAATTATTATATTGGCCTTCCTGATTCTTCATGTATTATAGCTTATTTCACTCAATTTCACTACCATTCAGTTATGACTCTGGACATAAGAATGAGTTTTATTGAAGTTTACTTGGCCTCATGAACAAACCGAAAACCGAACCGAACCGAGGTTTTTCTCCACCTGAAAAACCAAAACCGAAACCGAACAAGAAATTTAAAAACCTACAGCTCTAATGCATAGGTCTGTTATATAAATGACATTCACTTAGATGTAATTATAATGAACAAAATGTGCATTTAATGAACAATTTCAAGGGATGGGAAAAGAATTTAGGAGTCGCTATGGCCAAACTGATGTGAGCTGGGAGATGGGACATAAGATAGCATTTGATAACAATACCACAATACAATAAAGGATAAGAATTGTGTCCCATGGTGCGAAAACGGCTGCAATGAATTGCCTCGAGAATTCATTAAGAGAAGTACAAAACAGTTCTTTCTCGTACTGTTGAGTTGTCTCTAATCAAGATGGGAATCAATTTTCTCAAGAGAAGATATGATGTCTACACTTCTAAACATTATTTGTTTTAATAGAAATACAACCAGTAGCCCAATGCACATAAATGTAGTGGCATTACAAAAACAGACATATAAGTTCAACTGGGTCGCGACTAAGTCCCGATCCAGTGGAAATTCTCTGTCCCCTTTGCTGTCTACATGTAGAATCCCGACTGTCGAAAACGAAACGCGAAAACGTTGATTTCGTTTGGTTTCCTTGATTCAATCTTCAATTACAATATTTTATTTTGGAAATTTCATATGAAAGTGTCGCGACTCGATCGCGATGTGATCGAGAAAGACAACGATTTTCCTACAGTGCAGTAACAGCCATGAAATATGAGCGCAGGTTATATTTATTTATTTATTTATTTATTTATTTATTTATTTATTTATTTATTTATTTATTTATTTATTGGGGTTTAACATTTTCGAAAGTCAGGGTCATCTCGTGTCGGACTGTTATACGGGTGGAGGAAGCCTAAGTACCCCAGAGAGAACAACCGAGCAACAGCGACTAACTGTCCACGTGCAGATGATAACGGAATGATTAAGTTCAGATGAAGTATTTCGTTTTAACGGAGCAAGAAAAAACACCTTTTTTGTAGTTACCAGTGCAGTATACTGGCGTGGTCGCAGATATGGTGTCTTTCTCGATCAGACCACAACAGACCAGAGGGTCTACATTCCATTAGGGAAATATTGCGAAATCACGAACAAATCCGGAAAAAACAGATGAAAGATGAAAATTACGTCTGAAATGGGATTCTGCGGTGTTGTGGGGCGAAAGGCAAGGAGACTTTCTTACAAATCTACACCCAGTTGCGATCTGGTCGAAATTATCTGTCCACTTCTGTAATCTCAATACTGAACTAAATTGTAATATCTATAGTACTGACGGTGTGGACTGGTCACTTTCCACGGGTGGGTATTATTTCCACGGACGCAATGATATTAGATTCCAAACACTCTTAAAGAAATGGGGGGGCGCAGTTGCTCAGTTGGTAGAGGTGCAGGCTGCAAGCAGCAAGCTGAGAGGTCATCGTTTCAAATCCCACCTGCGGCAACCGCGTTGTGTCCTTGGGCAAGGCACTTCACACCCACTGCCACGTTGTGCATTAAGGCGTTCTGCACGTCGATGGCGCACATGTCTTCAGCCAATTATAACCCTGCTTGCGTGGAGTCAGTATGGTGGAGTGCCTGACAGTTGCTCGCCGTTGGTTGGTGATAGCCCAGCTTAATCCACACGTAAAACTGTCCGACACGAGGTGACCCTGGCTGTCGAAAGTATCGTTAAACCCCAATAAATAAATAAATAAATCATAGAAATAATCATCCAAAATTTAATTAATGAAGCACCGGGTAGAACCCGGTGCTTCGTTAATTAAAATTTTGCTGATGGTTATTTTTATTACTTGGTAAACGCATGCGTGGATATCACTGCCCACGCGTGGATTTCGATAAGTCCGCGGCAACTATACTGCACAAACAACCCAATACTGAAGAAACTCCAGCAACTTTAGTCGAGACCAGCCGCATTATTCAACTATGAACATAGTTCAGCATTTCAGTTTATTGTAGTGGCATTACGTCATCTAAATACATTATTTAATCAGTTATGCGTTTGAAACGCATGTCGGCAGTACATTCATTATGGTGTCGATAAAAATATACTGGTGTTGCCCTGAAGTCGTAAAACAGACGCGTCGAAAGTAACAAATGTCCTTCTAGCATGCAGTAAATTACCATCGCTTACTGCACTGTATTCAAATCACTGGCATTTGGTAGTAAACTTGTGTGATTGATGTGACACAATAGTCGATCGTCTCCCGAACAAGTGTATTCAAATATCTTTACTTGTTGAACATTGCATTAACGAATTCCTTGTCAGCAACTATCTATCAAAACAATGGCGGCTTTTCCAATTGGGCGAGGAATCATAACATTCTCGTATTTCTCCCCTTCTCCCAGTCCCTCTGAAAATAAACTCACGGCTATTTTCTCTCCCAATCCCCTGTTGCCCGAGATAAGCATGCCCCACGGAGATATCTGACTAAGATATTTGTGAGCCTTGCGAATATTGCGATAAATCCAATTTCTATTTACACGTTAGTGTGGACTAGAACAATCTTGCAAAGAGAATGCGTTGACCTATGTCTGGATTCACGGAACTGAAAGCGGAAAAGTTTAATGGTGAAAACGAAAACTAAACACTTACTGAAAACAGCAGCTCATTTTACTGTCACATCGCACTGTCAGCAATTTTTTGTAAACAAACACTGAAATCGGCGGCTTAATAAATCGACATTATTTTCACATTTGCGTCACTTGTCTGAAACGTATTACGGTTAGGACAAAGAAAATTAATCTTTTGATTCTCAGGCACCGGCGCATTCGGGTTTTTTTTTGGGGGGGGGGGGGGGAGGGCTACCGTTCGTCATATTTATTTTGGAGGCAAAATTCAAAATGTATAAAACCATCATAGGGTGTAATTTTAAGGGTATCACATCGCGATTTGCGATGTAATATGTCGTGTATATTGATACAGTATTGTTATTCCCTTCGCGAAATGCGACACGATTCTCATAGAAATGTACAAAATAAATATGTATTTAATTGGTTGAGAGTTAGATTATTTTTGGTGGTTTGAATTTGTTCATCAAAATTTGTTTTATCATAAATTATTGGAGAGTGCCAACAGGCACTCTCCAATAATTTGTAATAGAACAAATTTGCACAAACGAACTATTATTTACGTTTGATTCAATACGAAACATGGATAAGGAAAACCAGTTCAAAACCTCATTATTTTTTATCTTCATTTTAATTGTTCTATAATGATTTTGGGTTGTATGATCACTGCTACAAAAAAACGATCAGTGAAATCAACATGGAAGCTCTAGTATTTAATTTTAGTCTCTCACAACTGGATTTTAGGTATCGGCGACCATTCCATCAGGAAAAAAAAAATAAAATAAAATCCGTCCTCCCTCATTCGTTTAAAAAAAAATGCCTGAGAATCAATTATTTAATTTTGTTTGGCCTTATATCTCGTGTTTACCAATATATTTCTTCAACATTGCGCTGAGTTTTATTTTACACTCTCTACTCTCTTGCGTGCGTTAGGCCATCGATGATGACATAACAGACCCAACCTCTGTGTGTGCATTTTCTAGGGAGGGTCAACAGTGGCTGTTGGAGTGTTGAATGGCATGCTCGAGGGTGAACCTTTTGTAAATTTGAGAAAGTCCTATTAAATGGTGGTGGTTTGGGGTGGATGGGGGAAAGGTCACATATTATTATTACTCCCCCTCCCACATTTACCTCTCTGGAAACCAGTAACTTATAGAAATAATACGATGAACATATGTGAGGGAGGTATTGGACCGGATCCTATCGTGATTACAAGTGAGGCGTATAACGTAAACAACGCAAACTTTAAATATATGCCGATTACCTAGTTGAACTTTAAACATAAATACCAGGCTTGGCGATCGATTTTAATTTAATTTTTTTTGAAAGGCCGACGAAGGAACATTTGCATGTCGAAGGAAATCCTGAACCCCCAAAATGGGAGGATTTGACTTCGGTATGCACATGTTGCTTTATCGACCTCTCAAAGGCTTTATGTATATTTTTTTTTTGCTCTTTGTATATTTGTAAATACTTTTCAGCCTTTCGGACTTGTAAAATTGATTCAAATATTTGGTTGTATATGTAGGTGGGTATATACAGAAGCACGTGGAAATGTCTGCACGGGTGTATATACAATTCTTTTCTAGGGGTGGGCGGGGATGGAGTGATGCTTAATGTATAACGACCAATCAATGATCAAAATGTCTCTCATAAGCCTTCAGAGGCTGGGTTTCTTACAAATATTCTGTTAACATTCTATGTGTAATATATTCCATGTGTATCGAAACGTGACACTTAAATAAAATATTCTACTACTACTAATTTTGCCTTCGACATGGGATCTTTAAAGCGGCAGAATTGACACAAATTACTCTGCCTGGTTTGATATCATTGGGAAGAGAGTTAAATTCGCTGAGTCATTAGTTTTTCAATGTTATATGGAGTGTTTGTTGGCATTTCATGTAACCTTTTTTCAAGCTACTTATGCAATCATATCTAAATGCATAATTTGTCATTATTTGTGTACACGATCTTCGCAATTGTAATTCTTTAAAAATGAGTTTGTACGCAGCTCCCTGTACAATGAGGATCTGATGTTTCATTCACAAAGCGATTAATCTAAGCTAAAAATAACGCTTCCATGGTCCAACATAAACTTGCTCACTATAAGCGATTATATCGGGTCCCCGCAGCTTAAAATAGTGTGCAGGGTTTTTTTTTATTAACCCTTCACCTAATGCACACGATAACAACATTGATTAGGCCAAACAAAATTAAATAATTGATTCTCAGGCATTTTTTTTAAACGAATGAAGGAGAGCGGTTTTTATTATTATTTTTTATACACGAATCGTGTCGCATTTCGTGAAGAGAATAACAATACTGTATCAATGCATATGACATATAGAATCGCAAATCGCGATGCGATACCGCTAAAACTACACCCTATGATAGATTCAAACATTTTGAATTTTGCCTCCAAAATAAACATGACGAACGCGGGCCGAAAAAAACGAATGCACCAGTGCCTGAGAATCACAATATTAACTCTTTTGGCGCGCCAAGCGACTAAAGTTGATCGACGGCAGACCGCGAAAAGGTACTGCAATAGTCATTTTAGCCAACTGTGTGTGTCCAATTCCAAGTGCTTTTAACCCTTTACCCAACGCAGACGATATCAAAATTTATTATTTTAAATATCATTTTTTCAAATTTTTCAAAAAATGTCAACAAAACCATATCATGTGACCCCTCGTTGGAACGAGATCGACGCGCTCGTTCCAACGAGGGGTCACATGATATGGTTTTGTTGAAATTTTTTGAAAAATATTATTTGTTCAACTGCTGAAGTTGCATATTACGCGGGGTGGGAATCGGCCGATTCGTTGGGTAAAGGGTTGAACAAACATACGTATTCCTATGTTCCTATGTTTCATGCACCATTTATGTCCTATCCATGAACAACGATATCGTCCCTTGAAAGTATAAAGGTGCCATTTAAAAAGTACAGGAAAACATTTGAAAAACTGTCAATGAGATCATTAGAACATCTTTTAAAATAATATCGCTTTAGTCTAACTAACATTCTTTACTTTTTGTAAAATTCCTGATGAATATTATGCGCTTAGAATTTTGTTTCTCAGATTATTCCGCGCCAAAAGAGTTAATTATTTTATTTTTTTAAAAATTTTTCAACACGTACAAAAAATCATATGTTAATCCTCATTGGAACGAGCTCGAAGAGCCCGTTCCAATGAGGAGGTCACATGGTACTTTTTCTTGATTTTTTCAACTGCTCAGTTTGTAAATTAAACGGGCGGATGCGGTCGATTCGTTGGGTAAAAGGTTATCCTGCCTTGTAATGAGTCCGAACAGCGCTATATCCACACTTGTCATTCACATTTCGTTAACCTTGTTATTGGGAGCTCGGTGGCTCAGTAGGCAGAGAAGCAGGCTGCAACTGGAGAGGTCCTCGGTTCGAATCCCACCTGCGACAACCGCGTTGTGTCCTTGGAGAAGACACTTAATCCCAATTGCCCACGCGTGGGACACGGCGACACTGTGTACTAAGGCGTACTGCGCGTCGATGGCGCGCTTGTCTCCAACCAATGCAAACCCTGCTTGTGTGGAGTTAGTACGTTGGTGAGTCTGACAGTTGCTCGCCGCTGCTCGGTGGTTCTCTCTGGGTACTCCAGATTCCTCCCCCTCCCCTAAACTGTCCGACACGAAATAAATATAACTGCGTTATGGGTCGTTAAAGTCATAGCTATTGTCCGCCAAAACCACCTCATTGAACAAGGTAAAAAAAACTATGATTTAGACGAACAAAATGCTTTCAGATTTGATGGTTATTCATTAAAAAACGTTACAAATTCATGGATTAATATTGCTTTCAATAATACTTAATTATTAGAAAATGGAGTGTTTCTCCTACGTGGGTGTCTTCCCACTAGACCAATTCCCTTTAGGCCAATTCCCAAAAGACCAATTCTCCTTAGACAAACTACATACTGTTATTGATTAGGGTTGGTTAAGGATAATTAGGAAAACATTTATTTATAAAAATCTGCCCAACATCTATAAAATATCGACAAGCCAGAAAATGAGCAGACTATCAACTGAAAAATGAGGTCCCTAGAGGGTGAATTTGGTGATGCTACCCTGCACAGCAGGGTAGCATCACTAAATTTATCCTCTGTGAACCTCAACCTGAATCAAGGTCTCAAACATAAACAGAAAGAGGTACCCAGAGGATAAACTGGCCCACTGTATGGGATAACATCCGCAAATTCATCCTCTGGGAACCGCATTCTGCAAATGACAGACTGCTTATTTTCAGGCTTGAATATCAATAACATTAAAATAAATATTTATAAATATATCAAATTATTGATATAGAATTATTTTTAAAGTTGAACACTCCAGTTGGTCTAAGGGTAATTGATCTTTGGGGAATTGGCCTAGTGGGAATTGGTCTAAAGGGAATTGGTCTAGTGGGAATGACCCACTACGGGACCGAGGTCCCAAGGTTTTGGGACTCTAATGTACTTGTCTGACATAAATATAGGATAGTGGTTGACATTGCGAATTAATTAATAATGGAGGACAAGAGGGATATAACATTCTTGTTGAAACTATTCATCTTTTACTTTAAAATGACAGGGAACTAATGATAGGGATTTAATGAAAATGTGATGTCATACGTGTGTAATTAATAAAAAAGTTGTTTGTATGTGATTTGGCTTAATGTCCAAACATTCATTTTAAAATAATATTGTCGTTTCGATGAAAGCGTCCACTGCGAGGAATAATGAGTAATGACAGGTTTGGGTTCAAAGCAGGAAACAGTAACTGTCATTGGAGCAGTGGGAGGTCCTCTTTGTTCTGGTGATCATGATTAGATTGGCAGTGTTTTTAACAAAATTTCAAATTCTTTTATGAACGCCGATGTCCAATGATAAATGGAACCGCTGTCATTTCTTTTCTTGCTATTTTCGTCCATTTGATAAGATCATGGCGTGGAGTTCCTGTTTCATAACTAGAGAACAGCTAGTATACAATAATGTGGAGTTATGCGACGACAAGATGGATTTCCAATCCAGGCAATTTCACTTGAATCCTGGTGAAAAACACAAGAAAGACACACCAAGTTCACGTTAATGGGCCTCCGAGTTCAGCAAATTATGTTAACACGGAATCATTTAGGCCGAAACATTGGTCGTACTCTTTTATACATTTTCACAGAAAGAAAAGTTATTTAATTTTATTTCTAAGTTGGTCCCCGCGAAGCTCAAATTTCGGGTCGAATCGAATCAGACAGAGGAATCTAACCGAATCTCGAATCGAATCTCAAATCGAATCTCAAAGCACGTTAGGTTGTAAATTTTACACTTTTCGTCCAACCGTAAATATTGCCAATCTCCACAGAAGTGTTCTATTCAACGGCAACTAAACTGGTCTGTTTGGGCAGGTCATTCAAAACGCGGAATATTTCGGAACGGAATCAAAATATACAGTTTCGGAAGCGGAACCTCCTTGAACTCTTCTTCTGTAACCAGGTCTCCTGTACAAGAGACCTGGTGATAGAATAAGAGTTCAAGAAGAGGAGACATTTGGCAGCACTTTGAGAACATATTGACATTTCGAAAATTTCCGAATCAGCGAGACTGGCATCTCTACTCTCGAATCGATTTTTTAGGAAGATTTGGAATCGTATCGAATTTCTAAGCTTCGCTAGGTCATACATAAAATGAATAACCAAATATTATATATATATAGGCACCACTCGTAATGGTCCTCACAAACGAGAACCCCCCCCCCCCCCCAGAACACAAAACACTATATACAGTACGTGTAGAGTGTATTATCACTAAATCACCCGCGGAGTGGAGATCCCACCCAAGCAATAATTGCATTTTTTTGCAAAGCGTAACAAGCACAAGCAAAGTTCCAGCCAATGGATCTCCGGGTTAAACCCGGAGATCCATTGGCTGAAACATTGCTTGCATTTGTGTCCATATGTAGAGAATTTGAAAGTGATACTTTTGGGTGATAACTCCACTCCGCGGGTGATTTTGTTATAATCCACTCTCCACGTATTGTATACATTCATCCATATTTGCTTTTGTAATACGCGTGGTAAGTTATGCCCAAACAGGGTTGCGCAGATCAGGGCAGATTGTGTTTTCGGATAGCCAATAAATAATTAAGTCGAGTTTAACCCCGCCCACCGTCTCTTACCAATTCTAATGTCTGAAATTTTCTGTCTGATAAGTCTCTCTTTTCAAAGAGTTTGAGAGATAAGAGATAAGATAAAAAGTTGAACCTCATCTGCGAGGGTGCTGTGGTTGCAAACCAAAGTACATGCACTCCTTGTGCATTAATTACGTTTGATTAATTGATAAATTACTTCCTGAAACTATTATAATCCCGCAAAAGGTTAGAATTGTCTGCTGTTCGTGCAAGTGAGTTCAGGTGAAGTCGGACGCCATGTTTCGTGCTTTCGAACAACGGTTCGGTTTTGAAATAATTACATTTGTGTCACGTCGATGCACTTAATGCAAAACTAATTCCAAATTGCCAACATTGTAGTTACACGGAACAGTCCCGTTCAATGCAAAACAGACTTTAATCTCAGTGTAACAGTCTGCTAGAGCAGACAGTTGAGTTACGCGACAATGCAATCAATTTAGTTCCGCAAAATAGAAGTATGATTTGTCTGAGCTTTCAATTTATTAACTTTGCTGAAACGATCACAAGTTTAACCTCTTAAGTTTTGTAAATGTAAGGAAACCCTTTTACGATTATTTGGAGATATTTGTGCTAGTTTTCTTGACTAACTTAAACTGAAATGTGTAAATTGATTTCTACGAAAGAGTCTTCAAAATCAAAGGGTGTTGGAAGCATTTCAAATTGAGAGGGAGGGGAAGCGGATACGGCCATTAAAGGGCACCCACACACATATATATCAGAGGTGGCACATGCGCCTTAACCCTCTGAACTCGAAAGGTCTATTTTCCGAGACAGGATCGTGATACGACATGAATTCCTAAAGTAAATACTTACTCAGTGAATTTGTGTGGTAGACCAATCAAGATGTTCAACGTGCAGCCCCAACCAAGGCTGCACTTTGAAAATATTGGTTTGTCTTCCCCCAAGTAACGAATATAGACTCTACCAGTTGATGGGTCTGTAGTAGCATAGAATATACATATCTTACCTCCTACAAGTACCTGGGAATTTCATTGTTTCAAAGACGTCACATGCAGACTGCATATAAAACCTTATTATGCCAGCTAATGAAATTCGCCAATCACAGCCCCCGAATAGTGGGACGGTACTGAGCCGTATTGGGTCACCTGCAGCCCGAGGTGACCTAATACGAAACTCGTATTAGGTCAGTACCGCGATTTTGTTTCGACGTGGAAATTCCTCACCTCGCGGTGCTTTTATATCCATATTGAAGAAATTGCAGTACAATCAAACGTCCCTCCGTGTCTATATGTCTCATTTTCTCTCGTTTTATAATAAATTTATAAAAATATATGAAGGGTGAAAAATTAAACTGATAAAAAATTGTTTTATCCCGGCTCTATATTCTGGTAAATACCATCACGTCGAGTGCCAAACGCTATTTTTTAAAAATAGCGACTGCACTATAATGAAATTGTAAGAAATGAATCACAGCTATGAAGGAAAAGATGCGAGATACATTTATTTTGTTCGAATTCTATAAAATCGGACGTTTCGGACATTTTCTGCACACTCAAGACAAAGTGACAGTACGAAGAAAAGCGTCTATCGCTGTTGTCTGTGTTGTCAAGGAAATTATACACAAACAGGGAGACAACTGTGCACGTTTGTTACAACTTACATAGCGTTTTGCACCAGTTTTGAAAATGTGCCGGCGTTCAAATTTGATTGTTATTTTGTTTTCGCTGGCATAATAAATACGTTACAGGACGTTCGGGTGGCGGATACGGTGTCATATGAGGCGCGGCAAAAACAATATTGGACTCGGCGTACCGCCTCGTCCAATATTGTTTTCACCTCGCCTCATATGATACCGTATCCGTCACCTGAACGTCCTGTAACTTATAATATACTGTCTGTCAACATCAATATACGCCGACAGCTATGGGTAATCTCCCCTTTGTTCATGTATTATTCAAAATGGCGGCAGCCGATAAACGCTTCAAGTTGAAAGATTGAGTGTTGGAAGCCCATATTTGGTCTGAAGTGCAGGTTAGGCAACTTAGAAGGCTTCATATTCTGTGGATGTGTGTCATGTTACCTTCGAAATGAAACTGTTTGGTATGTATGAATTTGCCTTGTTACAAGTTATGGAGCACTCTCCCATAAATTGTAACAAGGCAAAGACACGTGAACACACTGTGAGAATTCTCCCGTTTAATTTTGATCGCTTTTGTTATTAGTTCTGTGCATCGATGCAACAGTCGGTAAGATATATTCGTTACACAGTTTGTTGGTGGCCTAATATGGTATATATGGTGTCAGTTCATTTTATATCGGGCTCGAGCTTCGCTCTCGTCCAATATGAAATTAACTGACACCATATATACCATATTAGGCCACCAACAAACTGTGTAACTAATCCTATCAGGGTTCATAGGGTTAGAGAAATGCTGGGAATATAATTGACAAAGCTATCGCTGTGACCAACACGGGACTAGCACTCTTGTACTTTCCTCTTTTATTTCACTTCATCAAATCACTGAAGACGAATAATGGAAATCACCCGAAACAGTTATAAATATTAAAAAGATACAATATATTTTAACAAAATACAATCCAAAATACATTTTACGAACAAAAGAAACTGATCAGCGAAAGATTAGTGTGTTATTAGTTTACCTGTGCTCCAATAGATAGTACTGGCGATGTGATCCACGGAAAGAGGGGCAGTGCTTGGTTACAGTGATAAACAAGTTCTGTTTTTTATGATAATACATGATTCGTTAATCGACGTGATGGTAGTGATCTGGAGAGGGCAGGATGGGTATAAACGATTTGCTAATGATGACTTTATACTATTAGAAGATGTCGTGATTTGTCCATACACGCTAAAATGATATTACTAAACAAATAAGTAAATAAATAAATTTATTGATTTATTTATTTATTTATTTATTTATTTATTTATTTATTTATTGGAGTTTAACGACACTTTTGACAGCCTGGGTCACCTCGAGTGGGACAGTTTTAACGTGTGGATGATGCCGGATAACCCGGAAAGAACCAGCGAGCAACTGTCAGACATCCCAAGGTACTAACTCCACACAACCAGGGCGAGCATTGGTTGAAGACAAGTGCACCATCGACGTGCAGTGCTCCTAACCACACAACACCACCGTGTCCGACATGGGCAATCTGGATTAAGTGCCTTGCCCAACGAAACAAAACAGTTACCCGTGGTGGGGATCGAAACATGGACCTTTCCGTCCAATGCCAGAACTACTGAGTCAAATAAATTTAACAAAGTGGCAGTCTGGGGTTTGATACCCTTGTTTACATGCAATCTAGAAAGATGTCGCTGTTTGCGGATGATATACATGTGCGAGGACAATCTCGAAAATGGAAACGTCAATTCTGCAAGCCATGCAGTGTGATACACACGAGTCTTCAGTGCGCTCGGCATCACTTTGCAAGACCTCCGTAATAGCCATTGTTGTTCACCTTCACAATGATATCAACGGCTTGAAGTGTCTATTGTTGTTTTCCTTTAGAATTACAATCGTGAAGACACACAACGGGACAACTACAGGTGTCCACAATGAAATGATTATAATATTAACATGAGTGTGTGATATTGCTATTTATGCTAATCACAATACGATACCACTAAATGACGATAAGCTTGTAGTACGACACTGAAAACCAATTCACATGATTTTGCCAAACTTCAACTTGACGATTTAGTCACATTAAACGTGATTACCCCAGCAGCACGTCAGGCTTTTACGCAATTCCAACGAATGCACTTATATAATTCATCCGCGGACCTCACACATCGATTCGAAGGTATGAATTTTTAATTTGTTTGATAAATTTCCAGAAAATTTTCGGGATATTTAATCTTACGCTGAAAAACTTCATTTGATGAGTACGGTCATTATACTTTAGTTCTCTGCCTTTTGATTGGTTGCTTCATTTTCGAGTGGAGTGGGGTTGTATGTATTTTAACTATTTCATCACTGGCGTTGTAGGTGGTATTGTCTGATAAAATAGACTCTCCAGAGATATCGGCGAATCCATCATTCTGTATTTGAAGGAAGATTCAGTAAAAATTAAATTCCACAGCTCTGTCTTAAATCAGAACAGATCCTTCCTTCTCATTCAGGGCCTGGGAGAGGAGATTCGGCCCCAGGGTTAATTCTGTGAATGCCCGCCTTTCAAAAGCGTCGGGATACTGATGCCGAAGTTCTTGAAGTGAAGAATCCTTGAAGTGATAACAATAGGTCTGGTGCATACGTGTTTTGATAACAGTCTATTAACCCATTATCCAATATAACGTTCAAAACCGGCCAGCGATATTCACAAAAATTGCTTTTCGAGTTTCAGTTTTAGCCTCAAGAACATAGCATTTGACCCCTGATTGGAACGAGCTCTTTGAGCTCGTTCTAATGATGGGTCATAAGCTATAATTTTTGTCGGTCGCCAAAAATGACACAAATATATATTCAGTAACTTTGTTAGCAAGTGTCGTCTGCTTTTCATGTTAAGTAAAGGTTTAACAGATTAAAAAACACCACCTGGGACCCCCATTCCTTCTTTACATGAGTGGCGATTAGTATTCCAATATGACGGGCAACTTATCTTGTCGATCCTCGCTCGGGGATTGGTGGGGGAAAGGCTTGGCACAGGAGTCAGACCTTTGGGAGACCCAGGCCTGATCCAAGAATCAACGGCCATACCCGGGCCCCGAAAGTTCGGAGCCCAGGCGTTGCTACCCCGGGTCCCCTAGCTCTCTCCGGCCCTGTTCTCATTTATTGTCTGTGTCGTCTGCTCGTCCACTGATATTTTTTTCTTCACGTATAACAACTATACATACCGGATTAAAAGAGTTGATTGGCATTCAGTATTCACTCTGCTCATAATATATGAGGGCAACACAATGTAATTGTCCAGTACTAAGGGGTTAACCATTTGAACCCAAAAACCTGCTTTTCGGTTCTAGGGCTGAATTCGTGACGTAGATAGTTACTCAGCGAATTTGTGTGATAGACCAATCAAGATTTTAAACGCGTAGACCCAAAGCTCTTTCTGATAGACCGTAGTATTTAATTCAAAATTTGTAAAATACACATTCTGGGTTTTTTCCAGTTGCCTGAATCCACTGATATAAAATATTTAAATCTATATTCTGACTATATTATTGCGGTTCAGCTTCCTAGATTACAGCTAAAACAAGAAGTCAAGGCAGAAACATTGCGCTTACCTTGATATAATTTCACATGGAAATAGCGCGCAATGTCCCCACCGAATGGCATTTCAAGCTCGACACATTCTCTTGGTTATTGACAGCAAGCAAAATCAATGTTTCAGCCAGTGGTCTTCAGGGTTAAACCCGGAAGTCCATTGGCTGAAACAATGCTTGGTCATAGGTGATAGGTACAGAATGTGATTGCTTTACTATCGTCTTAGCACGCAGGTCAACGCGCTGAGTGGCGTGCTATTTTCGGGCAATTCGTTGCACGACTTCTAGTTTTAACTGTATCCATGTTCTTTTGAAAATTAAACTCGAACGTTATTCGGAAGGAAACATTCAAAAAAGAGAACTGAACACATATTAATGTCCCCGAAGAACACAAATAACTGAATGTTCAAGGTTGGTGAAGAACTTTGTGTGTTTGCGATTGCTTGTGAATGTGTACAGGATCAGTTTGCGTGCAGCTGGCAGGGACCGATCAGGACTATTTAAAATACGCTCTAGCCTTGGAGCCTATTTTTTTCAATTCATGCGTCAGATTTCAATTTACGGAGTCACACTGCTGTTTGTAACACACACTGCAAGTATGTAATAGCTCTCATCATTTTCATTTAGTACACTATAGCAAACATTAATCTTCACCGTGGTTTCTGATCAAGTCTTGGCTGCCTATTTAGGCAGCCAAGACTTGATCAGAAACCACAGTGAAGATTAATGCTTGGTAATTAAGACTTGAAGTATTAACTTAAGCACTTTACAACAATGATAAATGATAATCATATATATAATACATGTAAGAGTGTCTCTCTCGATTATCCATCGAAAGAATATCAAAATATGATCTGAGAAGTTACGCGCCAACTGAAAAGCCTATTTCTGAGTTTAAGAGCCAGGTCCTGATGTTTCAGAACCAAATACGCACTGGCGCATGCCCAGGTCGATCCCTGCGCTGGCGTTTTCCACTGGGTGGGAATTTCATGAGCAGTGCCATATGAGATCAACAGATTAGCGAAGAAATACCCCTACTGGTAAACTATTATTGAACAGACATGCTCGATTAGTTAGATCCCGCTTAAGAACTCAAGTGTTAATCTAAGGATAAGTAACCGGATAATCTACAGATCTGATATCTAATTCCACTTGATTAGAACAGGAAGGGTTCAAATATTGACTTGGATTAACAACGCGTTATGTTTAGCAGTGTGAAGCTTCAGTTGCGGTTCCCATTCATGGTAAAATAGAGAATACTGCTAACCCATTCAAAACCGCATGACTAAATATTTAGGAACAAAATAGCCAGTCAAAGAGTTGATGACACTTTAAAGGGCAATTCACATGACAAAATATAAGCCTGGTACATTTTTTAATAGGGGAATAAATTTTAATCCAGGAGTAAATTTCAAAAGTACTCTGCATTTACATGCGCTTATACAAATGCAATATTTTTTCTTCGATTTGTGTTATTTTCACTATCGGTAGAAATTAAAATGGTCGCAAAATTCCAGTTTAGTCTTAGATTTTTCATAAATACACCACCTCACTAGCTGGAGTATTTCTAAAAACTTTTGATCTAAGACTTTACCTAAAATCTTGGATTAAATTCGTTCACATGGCTGCTAAATTGACCTAGGGTTATTTTTTTAATCTAGGATGTGCTAAAATCTAGGATTATATCTCGGCATGTGAATGGGATATTAGAGAAACAAGTCAGCGAGAAGGACCCGATTTATTAAATGCTACGGACTCATGACTTGTAGGATTAAATCATTCCAGAACCCTAGAGTGCCGAAAGCAATAAGGATGATGGAGCGAGGCACTCTAAGAGTACAAGAGGGTCTGTAATCCAACTCGTTCGATAGGAGCCTGCATTTGGGAAATTTATGCAATTTACACCGAAATGCGGAGTAATATCTGCACTCTCGGATACCAGTAGTAAGATGCAAACTTTCTTCTTGGAATTACATTCTACAGTACATTCGCTGTAGACTGGCCGTAATCCACGCGCGGGTAGTGATGTCCACGCAGGCTTTTACCAGGTGATAAAAATAATAATCATCAAAAATATAATTAATGAAGCAACGGGTACAACCTGGTGCTTCATCAATCAGATTTTTGATGATTATTCCTATAATTAGTGTTTGGAATTTAATATTATTGCGCATGTGGAAATAATGGCCATCAGTAGAAAGTGGTAAGTCAACTGTCCAACACAAACCTTTTCTCTGGAAAAAAATTCTTGTTACAGTTAAAACTAGAAGTCCTGTCTTGAAATGCACGCCAATAGCCCGTCGATGTACGTGTTAACATACGCGTTATGACCATAATAAGGCTATCAAATTCTGTACATGTGGCCTGTGTACAGGCAATGTTTCTGCCAATGGACCTCCGGGTCATCCGGAGGTCCATTGGCAGAAACATTGCCAGTGTTTGCTATGAGTAACCAGGAGAACCCGCCGTGCTTTGGATGCCATTCGATATGGCAAATGCGCGCAATTCCTACGCGCAATTAAGCCTAGATAAGCGCACAATTCGTGACAGGACTTCTAGTTTTAACTGTACGATGGTTGGAGATCTATTCAGATTCATCTGGGGTACACGTTATAGACTGACTGTGGTTTAAGGGGTTGCACGATTCTATGCTTTACGACAGATAAGTCGACGTCTCGCAGTCTTAGATAATTCGAGTGTCATTAAACTAATTTCTGCCCACTCGCTGACGGATGTCTGCAAGAAGGGTTATTGTATTTGACTGTGTGTGGTTCCTGTATCAGAATCGGACAAAATACCGTGAGGGCAGCGCGAATCCACAACTCCGTGCGTCCTTACCGCTTGAGGCGACGGCCGCCTACCCTTGCCCTTTGGTCGCGGCATCCCCCTACGAAACACCATGAACACATTCTAGATCGATTCACCTGCTCATTGATAATAATACAGTTTGCGGCAACTCTATTCAGAAACACGGGCTTGAACGGGGTGGGAGATTTTAGTGGTTTGCTGTAAAAAGTCATTTCTAAATAAATTAGCAATGCTTGCTCATTGAGGTTCCACTCCGCACCTCGTCTGTTTTCAGGTTGTGTGTGTCGGGGGTGGGTGGGGGGGGGGGGGGCATGTTTTCGCGACCATGACGTGCCTTTTCCGAAGAATTGTTTACTTGATAATACTTATGTTTCGCAGCCGGCTATTGAGAAATGTATTCAATAATTACCGAAATTTGCCAATCGTGAATGATGTCAATACAGTGGCCGACTGCCTCGCTTTTAGAACAGCACTTCAGATACCTTCCATATACTTTCTAGTGCTAGTCCGACTCACGTATCACCAAAAAGCTAGCAACCACCGGTGACATTGCTTAGATTTTTCAGGCACGTAGCTAGGAATTTTGTTTAGGAGTTGCGCTAAGTGGCGATCAGCTATCCAATATTTTGAGAAATGAGTATCAAGTGGAGCTCTAAGGTAGCATTTGGGAAAATATTATATGAAATTTAGGATATAAAATATAAGCACTTTTGCACTATTGTATGTGGAAACTTCCAAACAAAATATAACGATAAATTTGATAGGTCTATTTCATTTTCCAGATATATATTACACCCACATTTATTACACATCCATTAAACTTTAAACCCTTGTATTTAACGTGACAGCCGCTATAACCTAAATCGTTCTGTATTCAACTGGTGATATACAAGCCGGAACTTCTTTCCCAGCACCGTTTACAATAGTTATTTTCCCGCCGAGTCATTAGTTATTTATTTATTGGTGTTTAAGGTCACATATTTCTGCACAATGGCTTATCATGACCATGACAGTTTTACGGGTGGAGGAAGCCGGAGTACCCGGAGAGAACCAACTGTCAGCTCTCCAACATACCAACTCCTCACAAGCAGGGTTAGCATTGGTTGAAGACAGGTGTACCATCGACGTACAGTACGCCTTAGTACACAACGCCACCGTGCCCCCACGTGGACAATGGGGGTGAAGTGTCTTGCCCAAGGACACAACGCGGTTGCCGCAGGTGGGATTCGAACCGAGGACCTCTCGGCTTGCAGCCTGCACCTCTACCTACTGAGCCACCGCGCCCCCTGAGTCATTAGTTACGCTTCGAAAAGTTTCCAAACTTAGTTATACAATTATCGATCGTCTGTCGTGTAGGTGAAAATGAAAACGTCCAATGCAAAATAAAGTCGGTTCGCAATAAAAATTAGTTAACCAAAAATGAGATAATATTAAAAAAATACAATAATTTCCAACCACAACATTAACTCAGTCCCATGGCCGTCTCACCTGTGGATCCCGTTATATCTAAATTGGTCAACTTTATTTAGGTAAATCTTCGGACATCCTGACATGCTTCGAACTTCTTTTAAAACAGTTTCTCCCAGATGTTTTGCAAATCTGACTAAATTTGTACTTATATATTTACTAACAGTAATAGCCACCAAATGGTTAGGCGTGAATGGACACCAGTCGAAGAGAAACAACCACACAAATTTCAACAAACACGCCTAATAGAAAAGATAAGGAATGTAATTTAGACTGGTTCCAAAAAAGGTTGTTTTGATGTTTTATCGATCCTTTTGATCAGTACAGCTTCAAACAAAACAAACGGACTCTTCAACTTTGGGTTTAAACATCAGAATTAAAATGTGTTTTTTTAAATGAATTTTTATTCATGGGATGTGTAAGGAACACAGAACGCGATGTTGGAATGGCCTACGACTCTCACGAAATATTACTACGCCATTCCAACTCGTTATGTAAAACACCAACCGATTCAAACACACATCGCGTTCTGTCTATATATGCAATTTTGTCAAAATGTGATTCTGACAGAAATTGAACAGTGCTATGCACGGTGCAACATCCGAAAAACGCCTCGGCACTTGTATAATTTTGCTATAGCCGAGGCTATAAAAAGTATCAAAGTCGTGCCTGGGCGTTTCATAGGAACTACATGTAAACGAGAAGATTTATCTTTTTTTAACCCTTTACCTAACATGAAAAGCAGACGACACTTGCAAAAACAATCTTGAATAACTCATTTTTTTTTTCATTTTTTCTCTCCAAAACATAGGTTATGACCCCTCATTGGAACGAGCTCGGCGAGCTTGTTCCAATGGGGGATCAAAGCCTATGTTTTTGAGACAAAATATGAAAATTAATTGACAATTTTTGAGAATAGCGCTGGCCGTTTTTTGGCCCTTACGTTGGGAAAAGGGTTAAAACAACTTAAAGCCGATACAGTACGGCCGCCGTGGGCTGGTCACTTTCTACGGGTGAGCAATATTTCTACGGACGCAATAATATTAGATTCCAAACAATAATTATAGGAATAATCATCAAAAATAATGAAGTACCAGGTAAATTTTTGCTGATGATGATTTTCATTTAAGGAATGATCGTTTCTTTTTGTCTATTTCTTGAGTTATGAACCCCAAAAAACAAAGTCCAAACTGTGTAAATGGGCATAGCCCATTTACACAGTTTGGACTTTGTTTTGGGGGGTTCATAACTCAATACGCCCATTTACACAGTTTGGACTTTGTTTTTTGGGGTTCATAACTCAATACGCCCATTTACACAGTTTGGACTTTGTTTTTTGGGGTTCATAACTCAAGAAATAGACAAAAAGAGACGATCATTCCTTATAATTAAACGTTCGCGACCCAAATAAATAAATAGTGTTAGTCGTCCTCTGCTTCACCGAACAAAGAATTGAAAACTAAAACTGGCAGACATATTATTTTTCTGGCATAAAAGAGGGCGCATATTATTGAAATGCAGGTAGCAACTGACACACTTTCCAAGTCAAATGCACTTATGTCATTAAATTTTTTATTGACCAATGAATTACGTAATGCAAAGAAAACGTCATAATCCACGCATCCCTCAAATTTCATTCAACTGTTCACTTCACGTAAAAGTTACTTCCGTGATAGGTGGAAGTATGCCATCAGTATTACAATGTATTTTGGTTTTGACCGTTTCCCGAGAACTGAAAAACACAGTTTGTAAAAGTGGAGTTAAATATAAAGCCAGATGACATGAAATTAGTTGAATTCAGGTGGTGTTCATTCATTGGAATTGACACCAATTCGTCGTGACCAGCCATTGTTTACAATCGATTTGGGTAAAACGATGAACGCAGACGATCACCCAGTGTGCGTAAAAATTGAAATGTCAAATAAATACAGTTGTGAAGAAAAAGAAAAATTGACCCACCACGGCCATTTAAATATTTCATAAATAATTTCCTGGTGATAAATTAGTAATATAAATTTATTTTTCTTTTTCACATTTAGAACGTGCCAGTGTTCTAACTTCTATTAATTTGACACCATGTTGCAACTCCGAAGACTGGTATTTTAGGGGCGTGGCTGGGGGCGGTCCTAATTGTGTTTTTTTCGGTTCATTGAGTTATGAAAAGAAAAAAACAGAATCGTGTGAGCCAATCGTTTTATCTGAAAACGCATGAACCGAAAAAAAGTTTAATTATTACCTGGTAAACTCATGCGTGGACATCCCTGCCTACGCGTGAATTATGACCAGCCCACGGCGACTGCACTGTACACTCCACGGCTCAGTAACAGAGAATACGATGTATCGGGGTGAGTGAGGTAGCCACATTTTATCAAAACATTCAAATCACACATGGGAGATAGTCCTTCGAGTGGAACTCGAATTTTGTGAGGCGATGCATTCGCACCCGTCGCCTCTCCCCTGTCTCCGCGACTGCTCTGCGGAAGTATTTCGCAGGTACTGTTCAACGAGGCTTTTTTTAGGGGGGGGGGGGTGGTGTAGTGTGACGCATCCTAAGCCACTCGGGATTTGCGCCCCTGATTCTCCTCGTTCCAAACGATCGTTTCATAATGAAACCACATACTGCTGCAATGAATGCGATTGATCCCGAAGTTTCGTGTTCAAATTATTTGGTGTGCAACCAGGAGCCGACAACGCCAAAATATGTTCCCGGGAAATGCATTAGAGGGGCGGATCTGGGAAAACTAAAGAGGCACTGTTTATTTTCATGTGAGCGATCATTGGTATTCCACATAGAGGGGGATTTGGATCGCATTTTCCTATCATCTTCGTCGCTCATTCGACAAAAATGGTTGTAACAAAGGATGCGCTCGAATACCTAGAGGCAACCAAAGCTCGGATCAAAGGGAGAAAATTAGATTTTTCGAACTGAAAGAGTGCTGTCTCTTTACACCTGAACGACCAATGGCAAACTAGATTGCTGGCATATCGAAATTGCCTCTATGTGGACTGTCAATGGCAAAGGGCATTTCGATATAAAGTCAGTTTATACAATCAAATCCATGTCGCCTTTTGGTCATTTTCACGAAATTTCATGTACCAACAGGTGTTGGGCTGCACCAGATTTGGAGGCCACGTGGGCCTCCATTAGGGGGCTCGCCGGGAAATGTCCCGGTGGACTATACAGCCTCTGGTGACAACTCGATTTCATCGCAGCGATGTACTGATATAAAGGCATTTCGCACTAAATGCGACACGAGAGCTCCGAGTGGAGGGCAAAAGTAACAAATATACAATCTTTGAATGGTGTAACGTCTCTCATGTGAGTATCGATATACACCAAACACACATGCTAAATACAATCACACCAGGACCGGACTGGCCGTATGGTCCACTCGAAAAATCCTGGTGGGTCCCCTATTGGGTTCCCCCTGGGGCCCCCTAAAACGAAATATAAAATTACTGAATATAATTTCGAACGCAATGTCCGTTTCCTCTATGTGCAACATGCAGTACTTCGATCGAAAAAGTGTCAAGTCTCTAGAACACATCGCGATAGGGTCGCGACACACTGTCACTTGCACTGCACTGAGTCTAGATTTCATAAATATATGTTTACGAACCAAAACCAACTCAAGTATGAGAAAAGAAAATAACATTTTGAATTCCATGCTCTCGTCTTTCTTTCCCAGCGGGTAAGATTCTACAGCGCTGGAAAGAGGAAAGATAAAAAAAATATTATACGCTAAACGATAGATTATCGAAGAAATTACGGAAAGATAGAAATTGTATCCTCCACTGTGAAGATATAGACATTTTCACTTTCACGGTATCAGTCAAAATGGCGGCTTTCAAAGCATCACTTCAAGGTGAATACGAGTCAGATTATCACTGGAAATGATCAATTTGTTCTAAAAACGTATAATGAAAAGAAAATCTAGTGTTTTTGAGTGGATACCGATCATTTCCAGCTGTAATTCAACACGTATTCACATTGAATTGATGCATGAAACCCGATAGTCAAAACATGGCCTGGAAGTCTGTAATATAAGTTTTTGGTTTGGTACGTCCTTTCAAAGGACGTACCAAACCAAAAGCTTATATCACGGACTTTCAGGACATGTTTGGACTAGAAAGCTGCTCTCAATCCGACTGCATGACCCTATCTATCCTGAGTATCTTTCAAATCACATCCGCGTATCAATGATTCAATGAGCTGTTTACGTTCATGCATCAACTCAAGGATGAAACGAGTGGAATTATTAGATTCTTATAAAAAGCATATAATAAAAAGAAAATCTAATGTTTTTGAGTGGATACCAAAAAGTATCTCACTTGTGACCGAGTGAAATGGAAATTTTCGCTCGCGCAAGCGCTCGCAAAAAATAAACATTTGTTTCGGTCGCTCATGAGAGCTCCTCGGTTCGAATCCCACCTGCGACAACCGCGTTGTGTCCTTCGTGGGGGCACGGTACTAAGGCGTACTGCAGTCTCTGGAGCACCTGTCTTCAACCAATGCTAACCCTGCTTCTGTGGAGTTAGCATGTTGGGGAGCTGACAATTGCTCGCCGTTGCTTGGTGGTTCTCTCCGGGTACTCCGGCTTCTTCCACCCGTAAAACTGTCGTGGTCATGATTAACCATTGTGCAGAAATATATGACCTTAAACACCAATAAATAAATAAATAATCACTCATGAGATAATTTTCGGTATCCACTCAAAAAACACCAGACATCCTCTATATTTGTTCCGCCTTTGTTAATGCAGCACTCTTCTTGCTTGTTTCTACCATGACCTCGCTTGTCAACTTTTAATGAACCATGGTGTCATTTTCGAATTTGAATTTAACTGCCCATTGACCTTATAAAAAGGCAGGGACGATACTCACTGATGTTGTATCAATACGATTCAAAATGTATTCACACCCTTCCACATTAAAGTGACAATCGAATAAAGGAAAAATATGTTTACATGACTATAATAAATTAAGACTAGACAGAAAAAGGGCAATTGCTCTCTCCCATTTCCTTAAACAAACACTTTAAATGTTGACAGAAACACAAGTTTGGCGTTAAGCCTCTCTCTTAGTTGACAATTTACGAGTCAATTTTGTCATATTGCTATTTCGCGATTGTCTCTCGAGAAACAAAATATGGCTTACTCATAGGGCTTAAAGCGACCACTCACTTTAGGTTAAAGACCCATTATCCATGAAGAATGTACGTCGCAAAGTGTGTATCCGTGACAAATCGGATTTTATCGTGAACCGCTCCGCACATTTGATAAGTTACAAATTGTTGATAAATACATGATCCATAGGTAGGTTCTTAGGAACTGCTGGATAATAACCCATGAAAGGGAACTCATGCTGGGGGAATTGAACGGATTCACATTTCTCCGCAACAAAACATAGGAATACACGAATGTGGAGTTTAAGAGGATTATTTAAGTGTGATTACTGGGAATATAAATTTACATGTGACGTTGTTATTATTACTACTGCCGAGGAAAGTACGGATGTATGATATTGTGGCAATACTTCCGCGGATTTCGAATAGGTAACGAAATATTGGAGACGTGAATGAAAGGAAGACGGGGCATACGCTTTCATTTTGTGTGTATTTGATTAACTCGTAGGGACATGGGAAATAACAGTAAATCTATTAACTCATTGGACCCTCATGCTGCATTTCATGGCGATTCAGAGACTTGGACTGGGAGAGCCTGGTAGGGGGACCAATCAATATTTTCAACGTGCAGCCTCAGGGCTGCACGTTGAAAATCTTGATTGGTCAACCCCACAAATTCACTGAGTAACTGTCTACTTTATGCCTTTGGTTCGAATAACGATCCTGGTCCGGAATGGCGGCTTTTAGGGTTCAGAGGATTAAATAACACTGCTCAAAATTTATGGCTTAGTTGGTGATTGCAGTCAAGTGTCGTCTATCTGTCCAGGCGCTTGGGCAGCCAGACGACTTTTAACTGGAAACATCCGCTCTGATTTTTCTACTGTCTCAGTTGACTTCTACTTGGGTCGTTTGTGACAGTACACTCCAGTGTTGCATTACAGGCGAATGGACAAGACCCGGATCTAAGTTGTTTGTTTTTTGTTTGAAAGGGATTAACAATACTCTAAATAGCCAGGATCAAATCGTGTAAAATAGTTTTATTGGTGAAGGAAGCCAGAGTACCCGAGTAGAACCACCGAGCAGCGACAAGCAACTCCCCAATGCTTGAAAACAAGTGTACTGTGGACGTGCAGTACGCCACAGAATACACAGAGACAGCGTGCTCCCACTTGGACAATCTGGATTAAATGTCTTGCCCAAAGGACACAGTCTACTAACAGCTGGTCGGGATCGAACCGCAGGCCTTTCTGTTTAAAGTACAATGCTCTAATCGCTGAGCCACTGAATCCCCCAGGTTTCTAGATGTTGACAACTGTTACAACCTAATAGTCTGTGTACCTGTGCCCTCCCCCTCCCCCACCTACACACTTCGACTTTTTTGTTAACTTTTTCCTTCTGTTCACCGTTAACATGATCAAATTACTGTTCCCAAACCATCGCTCTTTTTCTTTTCTGTGTGACCCATTTGAAAATAAATGTGACAAAAATATTACACGTGTAATATTGATGCCACCCGAATATTTTAACGGTAGAGTGTACTACTGTTAAAATATTCCGTGGACGGTTTTTAATTCTACATGTACTTTTGATTTTAAAAAAACAAACTGTATCTACTGAACTTTCAGCCGATGAACTAACGTGTTTCATTCAATGCCCCATCTGCTGAAACGTTTGTGGTTATTTTGCACCATTTTCTCGGAAAATTAAAATTAAATATAATTACATATAAGTGAGTTAAAAAGCCAGAATTTTCGCTGTTTTAATTTTAATCCACGTTGCTCGTAGTGTGTATGGTCTGTTTATATATATGGTGACACAGAGAACTTCAGCGACCTGACATACTATGAAATCAAGAAATCGTGAAATTTTATTTGTATTGTTCCTCAAATATGTATTTTCCGTGGGACGACGTTAAAACAGCACCCAACCTACATTTTAGAAGCGCAGCGGGCTCACGTGCTTTCGCGCACCTCGTTTCAGAAGGCATGTCTGTTTTGAACATCGGAAAATAAATATGTAGTGGCACTCTCTCCATACCCGGAAATGACTTGTATTGCTTTGAATTTCTCATAAAATCAAAATGTTGCTCATGTGGAACGATTCTACAAAACTGACGAAACAATTGTTGACACATTGTATCAATGGAGTTAATGGGTGATATATTGTAGTTGTTGGAGACCGCTGCTATGTTGGGAAACAAAGTGTACAGTGTTTTCTGCGTAGCACAAGAACATCTGAAGCAGCATGCTAACTGTAAAAGGGGAAAAGCAGAGATTTAAAAAAAAAATAAGCTGTCTAATTAACAAAGCCACAATTCCCGTTACACAAAAGTGTCCCCGTGCTATGTTATGCATTGGTATGAAAGCACCAGATTCGATACACACATTAACTCGAAGGTAAGAATTCATCCGATAATTTGAAAAAGGCTGCCAGCCTTTTTCAAATATCGGATAAATTCTCGCCTTCGAGTTACACAGGAACACAGTTTCACAAGAAAGATATATAAAACCTGAGGATACTTTTTCAAAACGGAAACTGCGAGTTTGTTAAATCGTTAACTCAGTTATTTTTTAAATTGCGGACTATTTTCCCTTTAAATGAATCAAGAGTAAACGCTGGTAAATTCAATTCTACTAACTGCTATCGATACAAGCCAAATGTTACTCAGATTCTTTTAACTTCAATTTTCTTAAATGTTATATTCTCTCAGCAGTATTTAGACACGAAGTTCTACTTCCGCTATTACTTTTCGTTTCATTAATGGAGCTGCATACTTCCTCCATCATATTCGGCTTGGCAGAAGTTGTTCTACGAAACATAAACGGAGCGATGACAAATACGGCTCTAGTAACCCATTCCTCTTTTCCAAATTCATTCTGCGTTTTTGCAAATGAAATGTAACAGTTAATTACATATTGATTACATTTACAGAATTATAAAAGGGGACAGCCAATTTTGATCTTACGAAGGCATGCCTTGATGATGCCTTGACGCCCACAGGTACTCGGCACAAGCTGGGAAATCGAAAGAAAAATGATAGTTGATACCATTTTTTAATCTATGCTGACGTGCCCCTGTAATGGTATATAAATATTAACAAGGTAAACAACTCGCTTTTCGAAAACGATAGCACTCATCATCGTTTCCCACCCCCCCCCCCCCCCCCCCCATCAAATTTGATTCACACAACGTATCCAACAATACCCAGTATCAATGGAAAGGGGAATGAATAAGCTTTACAGTGGTGTATTACATGAGCGTTGGGTGTTCTTGGGTTGTTCATGATAATTGGGAGAAGTCGCAGAAAAGGCCGAAAAATATTTAGTCGGACAAGAAAGTGCACAGTGAAATGAGGTTTACGAGCGACAATTATCCGATTTATTATAAATAATTCGAGATCCCATTGTATATGGAGGGCAGATTCAAATATTAACCGTATACCTTTATCAATTACTAATCTCGGATCCACATTTATTCATTTCTGGAGTTCACATTTAACGTTTATACACTTTTTAGCCGTAACTTTGACATCTTTTCCCAAGTTGACCTGAGTGGACGGCGTCCTTAGATACGCGCCTTGCGTAAAAGCTTTCCCCATTCTCCCATTGGCTTATTTTCATCGATGATTTTGTCGGCATAAATAGTAGCCAATGGGATGTCATTGTGCTTCTATGGATGCCGCTAGCTTTTTTATTTCCAAGGGAACGTTAAAAAAATGTATAAGCGGCAAATGTGAACTCCAGAAACTAATAAATGTGGATCCGAGATTAGTAATTGATAAAGGTATACGGTTAATATTTGAATCTGCCCTTCATATACAACGGGACTTCGAATTATTTATAATAAATCGGATAATTGTCGCTCGTAAACCTCATTTCACTGTGCACTTTCTTGTCCGACTAAATGTTTTTCGGCCTTTGCTGCGACTTCTCCCAGTTATCATGAACAACCCAAGATCACCCAACGGTCATGTAATACACCACTGTAAAGCTAATTCATTCCCCTTTCCATTGATACTGGGTATTGTTGGATACATTGTGTGAATCAAAGTTGGGGGGGGGGGGGGGGGAACAAAGATGAGTGCTATAGTTTTCGAAAAGCGAGTTGTTTACCTTGTTAATATTTATATACCATTACAGGGGCGCGTCAGCATAGATTCCAAAAAAGGTATCAAATATCATTTTTCTTTCGATTTCCCAGCTTATGCCGAGTACCTGTGTTGACGCCCAGGTCACGGATTCACTCAAATGGGAGGCACTAGAAGCACGCGTCAAACCTCCCAGACCCCAGTCCTTGCATAAAGTAACCTAATATCAAACAGAAACTGAGCTTATAAACCAAAGAAGTAATTAGAAACGCACACGCCACAAACTCAGTTGAACTCTAATGTGGATCAAGCAATCTTTTGGGTGACTTAATATGTAATGTCAGTTGAAGGCTACGGGTATCAATACCTAGCAGTGGAATCATACACCCATATTGAATATTGTTTTTCATCAAAGATGACATATTTTTCCAGTGGCGTAGATAGCTTTTCGCTGGTGGAGGGGCAATCCCAAAATTTTCCGACAGACCGGAAATTTTCCAACAGTGTAACAACAACAAAAACCCAAACGAACTGAAAGAATCTGTTGTGTACTGCACATGTACTGAAAATTGGTCTTTTTTTACCCCAAATTTACCCAAAATGGCATATTTTTATCCCCAAAGCCAGCATTTTAATGTTATTAGGCATAAATTCGCCTAAAAATGGTCCCAAAGAATTTCCGACAAAACTTCAGGTGGAGGGGGGGGGGGGAGGGCGGACCCCCCCCCCCCCCCCACCCCTTTATCTACGCCACTGTATTTTTTCAGTTTTACGTCCCAGTGTATTGTCTGAATGTATTTGCTAATCTCATATTGCTGATTCTCTTCTGTCACGTGGTTCTGTGGGACATGGGAAGTATCTGACGTCTGCCACATTTCGGTATTGTTGCCGCTACTGCCGAGCCATTTCCGGTACGATAGCGACACCAAACACCTCGGTATCGGTGGTAGTATTTCGAATATGAATTGGTACTATAACTGCAGTCCTTTGATTACAGATGCGGGAAGAGAATTACGGCAGGTTCGCGGCTGTGTCGCAATCTGGCCGAAATTCTCTGTCCGTTTTCTTACCCACATAACTAAAGAGACGCATCTTTGGAATTAGAACACGTGGACATGGCATTTCAGATGCCATTTTCGTTCTATATTTTGTTTAATTGTTTTTGGTTTTTGTACATGATCCATGATTGCGAGTATGTCGTGTCAGATCACGATACGGTTGACGAAACGTCCACTGCTGCAATAATAGCACTGTTAGCAGTCATTGAATGCCTTTAACAGAAAAGTAGCGGCTACAAGGATGGGCTGGGCAGACTGTAACTTCAAAATTTCCTATTCTTATACTACCAGGGTCATTCACCAACAGCTATAATTAGAAATCCGCCCATGGATTGCCCACCGATATCGCCCCACCCAGCGCGTGGACCTGCGTGTTTTGATGATAGTAGGCAGGGGCCGACCTGGGCATGCGCCAGTGCGTATTTGGTTCTGAAACATCAGGACCTGGCTCTTAAATCTCAGAAATAGGCTTCTCAGTTGGCGCGTAACTTCTCAGATCATATTTTGATATTCTTTCGATGGATAATCGAGAGAGACACTCTTACATGCATTATATATATGATTATCATTTATCATTGCTGTAGAGTGCTCAAGTTAATACTTCAAGTCTTAATTACCAAGCATTAATCTTCACTGTGGTTTCTGATCAAGTCTTGGCTGCCTAAATAGGCAGCCAAGACTTGATCAGAAACCACAGTGAAGATTAATGTTTGCTATAGAGTACTAAGTGAAAATGATGAGAGCTTTTACATACTTGCAGTGTGTGTTACAAACAGCAGTGTGACTCCGTAAATTGAAATCTGGCGCATGAATTGAAAAAATAGGCTCCGAGGCTAGCGCGTATTTTAAATAGTCCTGATCAGTCCCTGAGTAGGGCTATCAAAGTTTGTACTGACATCCTATGCAAAAGCATGTTTCAGTCAGTGGATTTCCGGGTTTAACCCGGAAGTCCATTGGCTGAAACATTGCCTTTGCTTGCTATCAGTAACCACGAGAATCTGTCGTGCTTTCGGTGCCATTTGATGGGGAAATTTAGCGCAATTCCTATGCGAAATTATGTCAAGATAAGCGCACCGTTCTTGACAGACAGGACTTCTAGTTTTAACTGTATATAATTATTCTCATTCCAGGTTGACAGTAACACAAGTTGAGGCATGAGATACACAAAGAGAAACTCCTCTAAACGGAGCTTGCTGGTAACCTGACAATGGCGTGTTGTATATCCACGACAGAGGGTATCTACGCAATATGGCTAATTATGTTGATAAGCGGAATCTCCTCTCTAGAGGTAAATTATTTTCTAATGGAAGAGAAACCAGTGGGCACGAACGTTGGAAACATTGCAAACGACTTGGACTTTCTCGCCATGATCGGGGAAGCTGAGTTTAGAAATCTCCGTTTCAACTTTCTATCCGAGGATGAGAATATTGCTCGCGCGTTTGTGATTCACGAGTTTTCTGGACAGATATTAACAGCTTCTGTCCTGGACAGAGAAACCGTATGTCCCTTTTCGAAAACGTGTGTTATTTCTCTTGATGTTGCTGCTCAAACTACTTCTGGCCTATTTTTTCGTATAGTTACCGTAAACATATTTCTGAAGGACATCAATGATAATTCTCCATCATTTCCCAAATCTCATATAGTGCTTAATATTTCGGAGTCTGTTACCGTCGACTCCCAGTTTCCGTTAGATGGTGCTACAGATCCAGACACTGGCATCAACAATTCTGTGAGATTATACGAGATGCACCCACCAGACTCGCCCTTCGGACTACGAGTGGATCTTAATTTGGATGGGAGTTCTGATATTCGCTTAGTTACTAAAGAAAGACTAAATCGTGAGAACGTGGATTTTCATCGTGTATTTATCACAGCAAAGGATGCTGGATCTCCAAGACGCACAGGGACGTTGACAGTTGACATTAACGTCGTTGATTTCAATGATAACCGACCAGAGTTTGTTAAGTCAACATACAACATTACCGTGGATGAGACAACAAAACCAGACACGGTTATCCTTAAAGTTACTGCTACCGACAAAGACACGAACCGGAACGGTCTGGTTTGGTACCGCTTCAGTCCTCATCTGCAGGACGATATCGACGACATATTCCAAATCAACAAGGTTAATGGCGAGTTGTCCGTGATAGGACCGTTGCAATACGAATCAGATGACCCCTATCGATTAGTTATAGAAGCTACAGACAAAGGAATTCCTTCACTAAGTGCTCAAGCTATTGTGTATATTAACGTGAGAGATACGGTTAATGATCGACCATCAATCAATATTAATTTGCTAAATGGTGGTGACGTGTCCGAGGGTGTCAATATTAGTTTTGTAGTGGCTTACGTGCGTGTCACCGATGAGGATACCGGAAGGAATGGAGAAATAGTGTGCTTCTCTGATAGCTCAATCTTCACATTCAAACGAGTAGACACGAAAATATTCAACCTGATAGTCTCTCAAAAACTAGATCGCGAAAGTACAGATCACTACTCAGTTACAATAACGTGTCGAGACAACGGTAATCCGTCTCTCAGTGACAAATCAGATATTATAATCAATGTTTTAGATGAGAATGACAATAGTCCACTCTTCTATCAGTCTCTGTATTCGGCATCTGTCATGGAAAATAGTGGTGGAGGTGAATTCATTGTAAGAGTTTCAGCCAATGATAACGACGGTCCGGAAAGTCCCAATGGTCAAATTATATACTCAATTCAAAACAACAAGCAACACTCTTTTACAATAGATCCAACTAATGGCGAAATATATACAAACACTTCATTTGATCGGGAAAAACAAAGTACAATTAAATTGAAAATTGTTGCTTCCGACAAGGGTTCGCCGTCTTTGACAGCAATGGCCACAGTTATGGTCGATATTATTGACAAAAACGACAACGCCCCTATCTTCAATATATCGCATTACACGTTTCTGATCAAAGAAAACAAGCCACCGCAGATATTGGGTACTATACACGTACATGATCCAGATGACATTCAGAATGGACAGTTTTACTTGAACATTAATCCGTTATCGACAAACTTTACTTTGTACAGTAATGGTACTTTGAAGTCGATGCGTTCTTTGGATAGAGAGACGCAAGCAAAATACGTATTCACAATTACAGCTATCGATGAAGGAGCTGCTCACCTCAGTAGTTCTACGATTGTAACAATCCTTGTCGAGGACGCGAATGACAATTATCCGTACTATATCTACCCTGACCAGAATAATAATAATAATACAGCCAGGGTCTACTACCCCGGCGGCTCGGCCCATCATGTTGCAAATATTGTGGCTGCGGACATAGACGAGGGGGCCAATGGGAATCTAATGTATTATCTAGAGGGAGGTAATGATAATGGCTTATTTAATATAGACATAGAAAGTGGGGAAATCTACATGACTAGAACGGTCAGAAAACAGGACCCTTCCGTAAGCAATCTTCTTGTTTCTGTCAGCGACAAGGGCTTCCCTCAAAGAACAAACAGGACCTACCTCATAGTGGAGATTGTTACTAATAATAGTACACTGGCGCTTGCGTCAGACAATAGTGAAGGAATTAAACAGTATATTCTAGTTATAGCGACTATGACGTGTGTGACTATAGTTTTGGCCGCTGCTATAGTGCTTACAATATGTTTGCTCAAAAGACGCGATGAGCAGCGCAGGAGTTACAAAGCTAGAGGAGAAGAAATGAAGGTGATGAAAACAGTACCAAGTGATTCTTCGGAATCCCAGCTTTCGGATATTGCTAACGCCCCCGTTTGGGAGAAACAAAAACCAGATAAATCCAAGTCTCCGAATTTGGGGAAAAAGGAGAACACAAAAGAACACCATCATTCAGCATTTTCAACCTTCAAGTCTTCCCAGCCAAATGGTATCAATGGTACTAAACGTAGCCAGGTAAGTTTAATAATAGTTCCTCTATTTTGTGTTGGTTGGAGAAAACAATACAATATTAGTTGTTCTGGTATTTGACAGGGTACGCAGCCCTATACGCTGTGTGCCCCACCAAACACCCGTATAAAGAACGTACTTTTCACGGTGGAAAGCTATCGTAATATGTTATGAAGGAAACGATTTTCTAATCTCCTCCCTAACATACAAGCGAAAATATAGTAGGCCTACGTATCACGCCGCTGTGTTTCATAACGTTTAACCATATAACCAACGTAACGGCCAACGCTATTCTCAAAAATCGCCAATTAATTTTCATTATTTTTTTTCATTTTTTGTCTCAAAACATAGGTTACGACTCCTCGTTGGAACGAGCTCGTTCCAACGAGGGGTCATAACCTATGTTTATGAGACAAAAAATGAAAAGAATTAGTCAAGATTAGTGTCGTCTGCTTTTCATGTTAGGTAAAGGGTTAAAAAAGGTGTCTTGTGTTTTGTCACTGAACTATTCACGAAAAACTGTCTAGTTATATTGTTCTTTGTGTTAGCTACCTCCAACTTTAATCTGTGTGGTTCGCAGATCTGTTCATGTTTACTTCTTTCTTAGCATTCCAAATCATACATACGTTACGTGATTTTTAGTCCTAATCATGTCCTCGGTTCAATATTCAAGACAAATTTTTCCCATTTGACTACGTAGAACATTGCGTCATTTTGTGTAGCCCGACAGAAACGCGTATATAGCTTTAGGTGGTCATGCCAAGTGGACAATCATAATTATGCAATTTTCTCTGCAGTAATACTGAAATATTATACCAACCTAACCATTGTCGGATAATATGCAAAAGAAAGGAAATCCCATCGTCTTCATTCACTGATAATGACTTGCGGCTTTGATGTGGGCACGTTATTACGAATAGCATAGAATGGGAATTAACGTGATGGCTGTTAATTATTATTATTAAGCCTATGTGTCTAACAAGGTTATACATGTTATACAACTTATATTAACGTCTCTACTTGGTCCAATGGCGCTGGTGCCTGGGATGACCATCATGACGACAGCTTCGTGGCGTCGGTCTTTTCGAATACAGCAAAGGGATATTTTCGCACAGGAGACTCCATTTTACGTCCCCAGCAGTACACTCTGACACAACTGATGCTGACAAAGAGTGTTCGGACACTATCCCCGACCTGGAATTTATCCCGGGACCTCCTGCATGAGAGACCAGCGCGCTTATCCACTCTCGCACCACTCACAGTTCATTCTCTCGCTCTGTCTAGTTTTCAGGCATACCGGCCTTGTTAGAACATTTTCCTTAACCCCCTCCGCTCGAAGAAGTAAAATGTGTGTGGGGGGGGGGGGGGGGGAGGGGGGGGGGGTGTTAGTGGAGTGAGAATCCCCAATAATTTTCCAGGTGGGACATTTTCGTCATAATTGCAGTCTTAGATGCGGATTCGCCCTTGCTGGTAATAATGTATTTTTCACGTGACAAGATTTGATACTTGGTTTTTTGACACACACACACCCTTGTGTAAAATCTGGGAAGTGGAGTATTGTTTCTTCACTGTGGTGAAAGTTCTACTTTTAAAAAAAGATTGCGTACCCAACGCTTGAACGGAAATTCTCTGAACTTGGCATCATGTATATATATAGAATAAGCGTATAGTGTTGGCAAGTAAAAAAAAAAAAAAATATTCTACGAGTAGGATTAAGAATGAAACCGACGAGCCTCTGGCGAGTCGGTTTCATTCTTAATCCTACGAGGAAACGTTTATTTTGTTTATCCCATAAATAATTTATAGGGCTGTCGCGGCGAAAACGTTCTGTTACTCGCAGAAGAAAAACACTGCGAGAAGTGAGGAGCACATTGGTCCAATTCGATCGACAAGCAAAACTGCCAAAAATAAACAAGGCGCAGTGTTACATTTCTGTTTAAATAATACTTTATTAAATGAACAATGTTTATCTTTCTTAATTTCGTTGTTTATTGTTGTTTTTTTTTTTTTTCGTCGTCGATTCAACTTGAGTTTTATAAACAAAGCAGACGACACGCGCCTTTGTTTATTTACACTTTCCAAATTTGGACAATGAAACATAACTCATCATGCCCCTGCTTTTCAGAATCGAACTTGTATGCTTTTCAACGCTTGGTTTCGATTGATTTACTTTTTGTTTTCTTTGTTAATTGTTATTCGTTTTATTGTTAGACAGAGCATATATTCTAAAACTAAATATTTCACCGACGGTCAACGTTTCATTTTGTCTCCCACAAACGTAAAACAGGTCATGACAACACGAATGCGGTCAACAAATCCGCCTCTACTACGGAATACATTCTGTCAGTGTTAAACCTACGGTGAAAATTGATCAGCCTACTAGGAACTGCTACTAGGTGAATAAAGCAAAAATTTATCCAAGACTTTTATTGTTAGAATAAACTTCCATTTATGGGATAAAAAACGTTTTGCTACACTTCACTTCATAAATATATTGCGGTCATGATATACCCACAGATGCTTAAAGTGATCTTAAACACTAATAGATAAATCATCCAGTCATAAATATATGTTACACACACCGAGGGTCATACAAATGGAGATCTGATGTACCTGATTTGGGCTACCGGGGGAGGGGGTGCACAAAATGATCAATCTGGAGAATGGACGTACAAATTAAACACGACGTTGGGATTCCCATTCGTCAAGACTACTGCATGTTTTATCCACAATTGAATTTCCAACAATTTTCCGATTAACTAATATTCTCTTTTAATACGAGTAGCGTGTATCCCCAAGGCATGCCGTGAGCGAAGGCATGTCACGACGATAAGTTGGGACATTTTACCAGTCGTAACTTGAACTTGAATAATGCCGTCTGATGAAGAAATCAGGGTCACACCACACTAATCAGTTGGTCCCTGCGAATCACATATTTGGATTCGAATCGAGTCTGTTATTCGAAATCGAGTCGAACTTCGAATCGAATACAGGCGTCTTGAAGTCCCGACTGATAATATATTCCAACTAAATCTTCAAGGCATGCCTTGGTGATATACAGTTAAAACTAGAAGTACTGTCACGAACTGTGCGCTTATCTAGGAATTGCGCGTAGGGATTGCGCGCAACTGGCATATCGAATGGCATCCAAAGCACGACAGGTTCGTCTGGTTACTCATAGCAAACACAGGCAATGTTTCCGCCAATGGACCTCCGGGTTACCCGGAGGTCCATTGGCTGAAACATTGCTTGTGCGCAGGCCGTATGTTCAGTATTTGGTGGCCTTACTATGAGTCATAACGCGTATATTAACGCGCAGATCGACGTGCTATTTGTGCGCATTTCATGACAGGACTTCTGGTTTTAACTGTAGTTGGAGTATTACCCCGTTAAGTAATTTCTTTCAAGAACAGGAAACGGGTGTGAGGATTCTGTACTGGGCACTGCACGGGGGTAGCCGCTAGCAACCGTGAGCTCATCGTCGATATTTCTTGGGAGCTTTAAATTTGCTTTCAACAGGGGTAGTGACTAGTGAAACTGGAATTAGCATGGATGGTGGCTTGGGTACAGATATATTTTATTTTAATATAGCGGAAATTACACTCAGTCTTATTTTCAAAATTTCTAATGTACAATTTGTATCTCAGTTATACGTTTTATGAGACGACTGAGATGACTGATACCAAGCGAAATTCCAGTGAAAAGATTTGAATGAAAACGAATCGGGTGGCCGATTTCAAATCGAACGGAATACCAACTTAACCCTTTACCCAACGTAACGGCCAAAACCTGCCAGCGCTATTCTTAAAAATCGACAATTAATTTTCATTATTTTTTAATTTTGTGTCTCAAAAACATAGGTTATGACCCCTCGTTGGAACGAGCTCGTTGAGCTCGTTCCAACGAGGGGTCATAACCTATGTTTTTGAGACAAAAAATGAAAAAAATTAGTTATTCAAGAATTCATTTTTACAAATGTCGTCTGCTTTTCATGTTTGGTAAAGGGTTAAGGTTTGAAATCGAATCCAATCTCGAAGCCCCGCAGGGCCTTACTTATCAGCCACCTTCGCGACTCCACTAACGCTGCCACCCCTATATAAAAACAGAAGTAACAAAAAATAAAAAAATAAAAGTAAAAATGTCAGTTCTGCCTCAGATTGCTTTGTAACCATAGTGTCTGTCACGTGTATCTGCGTACTTGGTCTTTTGATAAATTTAGACAGTAAAAACGTGAACTTGTTCAAACGAAAATAATACAACGTGCTTTCAACTGAAAATAACGAACCTCTTCCCATCTGATCTGAAGGGATTTGGATAAATATATCAGGAAATGCTTATTCATTCGTCTCCCGTCAAGTAAGTCTTCATTAAATTGTCATCAATCCTTCACAAATCCGTCTTATTATTTCAAGTGGACTGATGTTTCTGAAACAGTATATCGCGGCTAAATTATCTCTACTAAATCGCGTTAAGTATGTCAGCGAAAAAAAGTCACCAACAGAAATCAATTTATACAGTTGGGAAAAAGATGCCCGACGGGTCAACATTAAGTGGTTTGTGTTTGATAGAGCTTTGGTTTTCCGGTTCTGTTCCGTTTTTTTGCAGCAAACCGGAAAACGGAACTACAAGACCCTGTAAAACCCGCCCAATGGTTTACTGTGTTTCTGAATAAACTGATCAAATTATCTTACTGAGGGGCTTGGGCTGGAGTAGCGTCACCTATTGACTCTAGTCGCTGAGTCTATCCGGCAATGGTGCGATTACGGCATGTTCGCTTTGTCACACTTTCGCTCTTATTGACTCGTCCCCCGGACGAGTCAATAAGAGAGAAAATGCGACAGTGAGACACCAACATAGATAAGATGTATTTTATTAATTTGTTACCCTAATTTATTTTTTTCTTTCTGCCTCAATTTCCCTTAGCTTAACTGAACCCCAAGAACCCATAGGACTTATTTTTATTGAGGTTTAAGGACACTTTAGCAGACAGGGTCATATCGTGTAGGCGACAGTCTTAGGGGTTGAGGAAGCCGGAGTACCCGGAGAGAACCACCGAGCAACGACGAGCAGCTGCTAGCTCCCCAACATCGTAACTCCGCACTTTAGCACAGGCAGGGTTAGATTGATTGAAGACATGAGCACCATCGACGTGCAGTACGCCCTAGTACACAGCGTCATCGTGCCCCCACGTGGACAATCGGAGTGAATTGCCTTGCCCGAAGACATAACGCGGGAGCCCGAATCTATCGCTCAGAAGGTCACCCTCCAAGGACTAACTCGGCTCGACGTTGCTTAACTTCGGTGATCTGACGAGAACCTGCTATCGCAACGCCACCGCGCCCACACCCTTAGGAATAGTCAAATGGAAGTAAGGATGAGACCACTGGAGATACTTACCGTCCTGTTTGTATTATGAGGAGGGTCGTCCAAACTATTTGGGATGTTTGTCAAGTCAAAGAGCCTGAAGTGTTATTTATATATTTTCTTAACATACAGAACAACTGAACGGAAACCAACGTTTTTTTCCTGAAACCGAACCGAAGCCAAAACCGAATCTGACCTCCCTCCCACCCCTCCAGCTCTAGTGTGTGATGGGTTACATAGGAACGTATCATTGTGGCTGTGTGTGTGTATATATGTAATGATACCACCCCCCCCCCCCCCCCCCCCCGCCACAACATTTATGTTCACTGAATTTAGCAGAAATTCAAAAACTTGTATCGATTGTCATCCGAAGATTGTATTTAACACTAAACCTTCTAAGCTCAGAGAATCAAGTCCCGACTGTTGTAAAATAGTATTGAAACGATTAATCGAATAACTAGTGCCAGAATGGTTAAAAGCGTTCACCGGTTAAGATTTTTACTACCAGTTAATCACCCCCACTTGGTAGAGGCGTGGATATTTTTGTATTGGTGCGTATTAGTAGATTCGGAAAACCAGAAGTACGTAGAATGCGACTTATGAAAATCTTGCATAAAATAATCGAACCTGGCTACAGAGCGCGAGTTGTTTTAGGCGCAATTTGCCTGGCAGATGAGTGCTGCTCCTGTTTTGAACCTGTGCCGGCCGACTCGTAAGAACGCACTGCAAAATGAGCTTAAAATCACATTACTTTTCCGCACATTTAGAAAACTTCGACTCAAGAACAGCAACGGACACACATCTGCATTCAGGCCAAAGCGGATACGGATAGGCAACAGCGACGAGCAGCATAAAGTCCGTTCACCACCCCCCCCCCCCCCCCTCCAGAACAATTCTTAGCATGGCTGTTGTGTGCTGCTCGTGGTTCGATAGTGCCCCAACCGACTCACAGCGCGAAATTTATATTCAAAACAACAAACTTTAATCTACACCTAATCCATCCATGCACTGTGAAAGAAAGGGATTCTCCAGAATTGAAGATGAGTATTAAAACGTACATTTTCCGTAAGGCATTTTACAATTGTGAACTGCCAAAGAGAGTTATCTGTGGATTTAATACTATATTATTATTATTATTATTATTATTATTATTATTATTATTATTATTATTATTATTATTAATCCAAGAAACTAAATTGCTTTGACATTTTTGCATTCGCAAGGTTGTTTAGTAAATCATTATTCTAAAGTATGTTCAGAACTATATGGTTTTTTTTCATTTTCTGTTTGCATGATGTTTTAACCCTTTACCTAACATGAAAAGCAGACGACACTTGCAAAAAAAATTCTTGAATAACTAATTTTTTTCATTTTTTGTCTCAAAAACATAGGTTATGACCCCTCGTTGGAACGAGCTCGACGAGCTCGTTCCAACGAGGGGTCATAACCTATGTTTTTGAGACAAAAAATGAAAATATTTTGAAAATTAATTGGCGATTTTTGAGAATAGCGCTGGCCGGTTTTGGCCGTTACGTTGGGTAAAGGGTTAAACCATAAAACCAACGCAAACATCTGCCTAAAATAAATAATACTGTGATCTTAACAATGGTAATTGTCGCAATCGAATCGCGACCAGCAACACCAGTGGGTCGATATATTTCGTGAGCTTAAAAAAAACTTCAAACTCAAGAGCACCTCATCAAAAGACAAACAAAAATTACATATCCTATTCAACTTCCTTGTTTTTCTTTTTAGACAATTTAGATTCTACAGTGTTGCTCCATGTACGTTGTCAGAGAACTTCGACAGTATCGCGATCCGGTCAACATTCTCTGTCAGCAGTTGTGAGCATGCACAGTACTGTAGTTCATTTTCTGACTAGTCAGTTTGCAAAACCAATGTCGTTGAATTAACGAAATGCGAAACTACGCTTACAGTTAAAACTAAAAGTCCTGACATGAAATGCCAACAAATAGCACGTCGATATGCGCGTTAATCTACGCGTTATGACCACAGTAAGGCTATCAAATTATGTACATATGGCCTGTGCACAAGCAATGTTTCAGCCAATGGACCTCCGGGTAACCCGTGGTCCATTGGCAGAAACATTGCCTGTGTTTGTTATGAGTAACCAGGAGAACCTGCCATGCTTTGGATGCCATTCGATATGGCAATTGCACGCAATACCAACTCACAATTAAGCCTAGAGAAGCGCACAGTTCGTGACATGACTTCTAGTTTTTGCCTGTGTTTGCTATAAGTAACCTGGAGAACCTGCCGTGCTTTGGATGCCATTCGATATGGCAATTGCGCGCAATTCCTACTCACAATTAAGCCTAGATAAGCGCACAGTTCCTGACATGACTTCTAGTTTTAACTGTATGACAATATTCTAGTATTTGTAAAATCCGTATTCAACAGCGGTTGTCTCTGGCCATAACGCCATGAATGTTTTGTTTTTACGATTACATTGACACATTTCTCTGAAGATAACAAAACTCTCATCCTCCACTCGCTATGCTCTATTGGAAATAACGACTATCGTGTAATTAACTTGTTTTGCCGTCCATTCTTACTACATCGGGATCTGTCGTTAAAAGATGTAACTATCGGCAAAATAAAAACAAACATTTTCACACGTCACAATGCTTGCATATTTTTGCTAAAAAGCAAATTCCACACACAATAACATCGGACTGCAAGTACCTCGTATTGTGACAATACACAGTTTCAAAGCATGGGAAATAATCAAGATCCATTAGGGCATGAATGGCAATCAGGGAAATGAGCTATTTGAATGCATTAAATTCATGTTTTAACCTTACAGAATAACACATATTGACCGACTGATAATTTGAACGTGCTTGTTAGTCAATTCAATACAACTATTTCTCTCTGCTGCATTCAACTTAACCCACGTCCAGTATCACATTAGGAACAAACATTTTCACACGCGGTCAGAGACAGATGGCGGGATAATGACTAAGTCGGAATTGACAGGACAACATCACAAATCGTGGGGGTACAGGGTTGGTAAGTTCTTAGTTGGAGTCAGGGGTATCGCCATGATTCCGCCGACATGAAGTAGGCTAATACGCCCCGACAGGAGGGCTCGGTTATTTCACGACAAGCCTACACTGAAAGGGCGGTTTCCCTGGCGGTGGTATATCAACCAGGCCAGTGTGTGTGGCAGTGTGGGGGAGGGGATAGCCTCTCGCCCCTTAGACACCTTCACAGATCGGAGTATTCTATGCGTCCCCCACAGAAAAGTCGGATGCCACACCAAGGTAATGTCCGAAATTATTAGCGTGGCACAGCAGATTATTCTGGGACAGCACCATGATGTACCAAGAGACCCTTTCGTAGGGGGCAATCTGGTGTAGGTACGACCACTTCCTTGTACAACAGATGACTACAATTAGAAGATATTAATCCTTTACCCAGCGTAACGGCCAAAACCGGCCAGCACTATTCTCAAAAATCGCCAATTAATTTTCATTATTTTTTCATTTTTTGTCTCAAAAACATAGGTTGTGACCCCTCGTTGGAACGAGCTCGTCGAGTTCGTTCCAACGAGGGGTCATAACCTATGTTTTTGAGAAAAAAATGAAAAAAATTAGTTATTCAAGAATTTTTTTTGCAAGTGTCGTCTGCTTTTCAGGTTAGGTAAAGGGTTAAAACATCTGTTTGTGAAAATAAATGTATTATGATTACAAAGTTTTCGGCGAAAGATACTCAATTGTGTCCACATGTTTCGAAAATCGGAAAAGTTTTAGACAGGGCGGTAGCCAGGTAAGCCCCGCCACGCCTGCCGGCTCACCCCACCTGAATCCGCCCCTAGCATTTTTTCTTTTTGCTTCGTAGAGGACAATGAGAGGGCTTCATGGATGTAACGATTGATTGAAGGTCTTCAGAATGCTATGAAAAACTATAGAGAGATCATATTTGTTAGCACGGGATGATATTGGATCAAACTCGAAGCGACTTTAGCATTATATGCATTACTCGCAGAGTGGCTTTCCAACCATTTAATAAGCCCATGTGTTATTGTATTTATAGAACGTGGGGGTGGATTAACACCGAAACACCCGCACATTTTCCCAAGGGCCTGAAACAGGAGTTAGCTGCCAGCATTCTCCAGAAGTACACTGGGAGAAAAGACTTTTTACTTTTCGCGAATTGTAACCGATACACTCTGACGTTTTTCACATGTGACAACGCCAGTGATAATGACCGGGGTGGGGGTGGGGGAGGAGGGGGTCATCAGGTACAATGACGGAATTCGGTCGATAAATACCAAATAAAGAACATATACAATCAACAAGGTGATTTTTAAAGCTTCATATCGTCCCTTGAGTGGAACAAAGACCATCTGCAATGCTCCAGCATTGCAGATGGTACCTTGATTCTCTCAAGGGACGATGTGTATATCATATCAGTACTGTTGAGTTCCACAAAACAATTTATGATACACTGTAAACTCCCTGTCTTAACTTAGAGTCGAGGGACCTTTTTGATAAATCTGCCACCACGCCTCGTCCACGAATACACCCGGAGTCATTGCAGTGGTCAGTCAACTCACGCAAAAACATAACAAGACAACAGTCCAAGCAACGTTTCAATGGAGCTCCTCCTGGATCTGAACTCGTACATCTATTAGCTGAGACATTGCTAGTACTTCCTTTGATTTTGTAGAATTTGATAGTTTTAACTCGGAGCAAACACCATCACATCTACCCCTCGGGTACGTTTTGAGATTATTCATCCATCTCGTATTGAAAGAAACAAATTGGGGTATTATTTGTTTTAAACCTTTACCTAACACGAAAAGCAGACGACACTTGCAAATAAAATTCTTAAACCACTAATTTTTTTTTGCGTCAAAAACATAGCTTATGACCCCTCATTGGAACGATCTCGTTGAGATCGTTCCAATGAGGGGTCATAAGCTATGTTTTTGTGACAAAAAAAAATGAAAAAGTAATAAAAATTGAATGGTGAATTTTGTGAAGAGCGCTGGCAGGTTTTGGCCGTTACGTTGAGTAAAGGGTTAAATATATATCTGCGCAATCGATACCCTCTACCCAAAAACAAAGCAAAAACGCGGAACAAAAAAGTATCGGGATGGAAGAGGGGTGAGAGTACCAAATCCCACCCTGCGAGACATTATTTTCTCCTACTCCAGAATTTTGCGAATGAGCAGTGGTAGATAAAAATGGCGATGCTTACAAAAGCCCCAAGAATTCGTTTCTAACGTATTTTACGTGTTCCTATGCCAATGGTAAGAGGTGGGAGATAATGACGTAGTTTGGACGATAATCACTGAACAAAGATGCTTTTCAATTGGCCGGTTAATTTCTATACATAATGTCAATACCATTAAGCTTGTGTCACATTACAATCTATGATACGTTGTAATCTCTCTGTTAGACCCATGCCTAGAATCGAGTGCCCCTTTTGATACCCCCTGCACTAGGATGCTTCCGACTCCCTTGGAAGGCTTAATTGGTTACAAATTGGCATCACATCGCATTATTTAACATACCCTGAAATTCAGATTTCACCGTTGGCTTCGCTGTAGCAGGCTCGCTGGCTGAACTTGCTAAATCATCATGTTGGTGGCTGGCTAGCCATCTTATTTTCGGTGCGGCTGAGCCGGCGGCGTCAGCTTGAAGGATTGTTCTTGTTCATATTTCCATCGCAAAGCTAACGTCCGCATGATGTACGAGCAATATACAAATATCGAATATTGCTGTGTAAGCATGGGGAGGCCACCAAAAATTTGAAAGACGTGACGTGGGTGTGGGTGGGTCTCTTGGGTGCGCCAAATATGTGCATTTCCAACTTGTGCAATTTTTTGAATTTTTTAAAAATATATCAATATATCAGCTAATATATACCATCATTTGTGTTTCAAACCTTAAAGATGATGTTGTACATCACACTCTTAACATAAATACAACATCAGGAGGCTTTATATGTGAGAATATTGGGCTTAATCTGGGAAAATGTCACACGTTAGTAGGGGGTGGGTGTCTTGTTCGAAATGTAGAAAATGTGCAGACAATATTTTGGGAACAATTCAAATGAAAATTTGTTCCCGTATATGTACACCTCTCTGGCCAAGCCTGATAATGAACAGCTTGTCATTTGTAGATTGGGGCCCACAGCAGCCCACAGAGATTTAAATTGGTGGTACCAGTTTAACCCTTTACCTAACATGGAAAGCAGACGACACTTGCCAAAAAAATGATTGAATAACTAATTTTTTTCATTTTTTGTCTCAAAAACATAGGTTATGACCCCTCATTGGAACGAGCTCGACGAGCTCGTTCCAATGAGGGGTCATAACCTATGTTTTTGAGACAAAAAATGAAAAAATAATAAAAATTAAATGGCGATTTTTGAGAATAGCGCTGACCGGTTTGGGCCGTTACGTTGGTAAAGGGTTAAGAACATTATGAAAACCCCCTAAAGACAGCTGTGCCTACAAAGTTTATAAGCTTATTTTGGATTTTAATGGGAGCGCGGGGGGTAGGTGTCTGAGAACGGTAGTAGAAAATTTGCACGTAAGGGTGGGTGGGTGTAAAAAGGAGCCGAATAAAAAATAGGACGTCACGTCATGCAAATTTTTAATGCCCCCCCCCCCCCCCCCGGTGTAAGACTAAGTTAAGTTTGTGTAGTTTGTTAAATGTAGTTTGTTAAGCTGTGTTACTAGATTTAGACACACGCCAGCTGGAAACCAAATGAACTATCAGCAAATCCAATCATAAACCGGCGTCGACTCTCACAGATAGCCTTGCGACATGAGCATGGACCATCGCATCCCTGGTAGCTTTATGTGGTTTGTGGTAAACGTGTGGTACGTTAACAGCGCTGCATTATTTTATTAGAATGTGATATCCACAAATGTTATAGACCTATTACACAAAGACTGTTAGATGCACAAATCATGGAGACTGTCGGAAACCGGGCTTTGTCGTTGCTGGGGGAAATAGATTCACGCCGCGTATTCAGCCAAAACTCAAGGAGCGGCGCCTGAATCCGTATGTGAACGTATATCTCACCGTAACGAACCCACCCGTTTCACTTTTGTTGGGGTGGTTCTTATCCTGAAGGGGTCGTTGACTTTTCGTCTAAAAGCATGAATCAACAGGGGTTCACCAAAAAACAACAATTTTAATACATATATAAACAAATAAATATGATAATTTTTGACTTTCATGAAATCCAAAAGAATAAGAAAACAAAACGTCAGTTACCCCCTACCCACACAATTTTTGAGTCACTTGCGGGCCCACATACTCCGCTGTTGCTGGTTTTTCCTCCTTCTCGCCTGTGTTTGTCCTTTGGTCTCCTCTTCACTTCACACTAACTTATTGTCACTTTACCGGACGTTTTTACTCAACATGTAACGGAATGTCACTCTACGACTGCCGTCGCACGGCCGCTAACGTATTGCCACTTTACTATGTCGCATTCACTCTAACAAGTGACGTAATGTCACTCTTCTACTGCCGTCGCACGGCCACTAGCTTATTGTCACTTTACTGGACGCTTTTCACTCATGCAGTCGCCACCAATAGGGTAAAACTCTCGCCTACGTTTATCTCAGAATAATGTTCATACAGTCAAGCCTACGTATGCCTTGCCTCCTACAACAGGTAACGCCGTTTACCTAAATCCAAATAGCTCCCTGAGCTCGTACTTCGTGTTTGGGATCCTATTCTCATATATGGCCACCGATTTGGCCCGCGACTGCCCCTATTCTAAATATGAGTTATGTGGCTCCCCTGCATCACAACGTGCCTATACTTTCGCACCGATGTGGTAGCTCCTCTAACTTATAGCATGGGACATCCCCATCTACTCGCAACGACCCACAGCCTTACACACCTTCAGACTGGAATTAATTTTTCGAGAAATTCCCCAATTTTTATTTCGACAGCCAGAACATTAATTCCCAGTTTAAACGCTTCTCTTGAACTTGGCCGCTAAGATTTATCTTAATTTAATATTCGCTTTAAAGTTCCTTTGAAAGACTCACACTTCGGCATATTTTGATATTCGGCGACAGGCTAGATGCGTAATATGGGTGTGTGTCCAGAACATGTGCGATGTACTGTTTTCACCACAATTACCTACTAACTGACCATAATTACACAGATAATGACTGCAGGAGACCACCAGCTTCCACTACGTTTAATCTCTTACCACATATCCCATTATAGCGTTGAACAGAAACGAGGTAATGGACATGAAATTCCATGCTTAATTAGCAGCGCTTGGATTATTGCTGGTCTGTTTAAATGACAAATCGGTTTTCGGGGTACGTCATATAAATGCACATTCTTATATCTTGGCCCGAGCGAGAAAAATTATCAACGATATATACACTTTTATACAACAAAATCGAAAATTCAAGCTATCACCTTGGCACAGACTTCTGGGAAATGCCCAAATCAGAAGACCATCAATTGAAAAAAACACGAACTAAAAATATTTGTCGACTGACCTCCCAACTGTTGTTCTGCGAACTGCGGGCGTGCCTTCGGCGAAAACGAATCATGAAGACCATATATAATCACACAAATGCTATTCGAAAACGAAAATTCGACTGATCTCGGACATGATGTGTACAAGGCGTAACACTTTGCATATCAGGAGGGTATGTGTGCATGCCTTGTGTGTTTTTGTCATAGGGTATGCACCCATGTAGGCTTGCGTTGATACATATTAAAATTTAAAATATTCCCGCGGATAGCCGGGTAGATATTTTTGCAACTGGCAAATTTAATTATAGCTGGCTAGAAATTAGCGACTGGCTATGGACTGAGGCTCGTGGCGGCGGCACCGGGGGGTCTTTCAAACTTTTTAAGAATTCTCGAGGGTGCTATTCTGTTACTCCAACTTTAAAACTGCCTAATCCGTATCATGTACATGTATTTTACAAATGGGATGTCTGTGATTTCGTGATTCCACTTTTCCGTCCAGCTAGAAACTCAAGTTTTAATTACATCCCTTGATATGAAATTCAGTTTTCCGTCGTGCGGACGGGGCTCCCCGTTTTGGGACGGGTGGGCCTTCTAGTTGTTATAAAACATTGAAGACAGTCCAACAGGCAGTTATATTGTCTGTGCTTTCTATCGTGTGCTTAATGTTTATTCATTTACAAAACGTAAAATGCATAGATATTAAGCACACAATTTCAAAGAAAGTCATTAACCCATTAACTAGCATGAAAAGCAGACGACACTTGCAAACAAAATTCTTGAATAACAATTTTTTTTTAATTTTTGTCTCAAAAACATAGGTTTTGACCCCTCGTTGGAGGGGTCATAACCTATGTTTTTGAGACAAAAAATGAAAAAATAATGAAAATTAATTGGCGAGTTTTGTGAATAGCGCTGAACGGGTTTGAACGTTACGTTGGGTAAAGGATTAAGGTCGAAATAAAGAAGATGAAGAATATATAATGTAGTTGACCTTTAAATATATATTCTTTTAAATATATTTTATTATTATTCCATAAATAATTAATCCACGAAATATATGTTATTGGTTTCGCCAAGTGAGTAACCGATGTTTTGACAATCGCATCTGACATCGGCTGATTTTAAACCATCGGTTGACCATCGGTAGAAGTGTTTGAACATCGGTTCGTGCCGATGGTTACTTGGAACACCATTTGATCAAAATTGTTTGTATTTATGTTTGATTCACGATTTCATACAAGCAGTATCAAGCTTAATAAGTGCCACAATGATTGGCAGGAATTTTAATTGGTCATATCTCATTGATTGGTCTGATCTTCCCCTTGATAGCTGCTAATGACACAGGTGTCATGTGATGACTCTACGAAATACGACATCAGCAGAAACAAGTTAACCCTTACCCAACATAACGTCAAAAGCCGGCCAGCGCTATTTACAAAAATCACCATTCAGTTTTCATTATATTTTTTTTTATTTTAGTCTTAAAACATAGCTTATGATCCCTCATTGGAACGAGCTCGATGAGCTCGTTCCAATGAGGGGTCATGAGCTATGTTTTTGAGACAAAAATGAAAATATTTAGTTATTCAAAAATTTTGTTTGCAGGTGTCGTGTGCTTTTCGTGTTAGATAAAGGGATAACATCATAGCCTCCTTGATCATTGATCAAAGACACCGCGCTGTTAACTTCTTTCCGATGGTGTCGTATTTTAATACACACAGTGACATGAAGTCAACGAACCAATCAACCTGACTGTACTGTAAAATTAATCCTATTCGATGCATTCTTGAGCATATTACATTTTGTTGTGACTTTCTTACGCCGGCACTCACAATCGGCAGATTGTGCGCTCATCTAATCGGCAACCTGATGACTGTCGCAAATCCTTATCGGTTAATCACTAGTTTCGCCCACACAGCAAACACAGAGCAATTTACACCTATTACTAGTAGAAATTAGGTACGGGTTAAAAAGTGGGGGAGACAGGACAACACCTACCTCCCCAGCGGTGAAGCGCCAGCATTAGTACCCAATAAGAGACAAATAACCCCCCTTGAATAAGATGGTTATGTTTATTTATTTATTTATTTATTTATTTATTTATTGGTGTTTAAGGTCACATACTTATGCACAATGGCAAATCGTGACCGTGACAGTTTTACTGGTGGAGAAAGCAGTAGTACCCGGAGATAGCCACCGTGCATCGACGAGCAACTGTCAGCTCCTCAACATTCTCTGTTCAAGCTCCAGTCAAGCAGGGTTACAGCGGTTGAAGACGTGTGCACAATCGACGTGCAGTACGCCTTAGTACACGGCGTCATTGTGCCACCATGTAGGCAACCGGGATAAAGTGCATTGCCCAAGGACACAACGCGGGTCGTCCCGGACAGGGATCGAACTCTGGACCTCTAGCATAGAAGTCCAACAGTCTACCACTGAGCCACCGCGTTCCAAATAGGATGGTTCAGAATCAACAGGGTTCATTGAAGCAATTATGCGTGAAAGGAAGAGTTTTATGGCATAAAAGCATTATAATTTACGTGTCATGTACAATTACTTGAACACATAATTAAGCTGTTAGTTTGTATGATTTCGTCAATTTCATCCCGGCGTTTGACAGCATAATAACGATTTCGCAGTTGGACGGAGGAACATGTTTCCTTACGGGATAATACGCTATTTATTTATCCAATCACGATTTTGTCCTCAACTTGTAATCCAATATGCTAATTTAAATAGTAATTAACATATTGTTCATTAATTTGTTTGAAGGTAAATGAATTAGACCTATTTGTTGAACAAATAGATTATTTTGTTACGGAGGGAAATCAATTGTTGGCTTGAACCTTTAATCAAGAACGATAATCATAATATTTAAATTGCTTTTGAAAATAACGCACCATCAACAACAAACATAATTGTCCTACATCCCGCTGCGTTGGTATCAAAATCGAAATGCACTTGCATATTAACACTTTGCTCAACAAAATGCTTCAGTTGTCGCCAGGAAATCAGGCGCATGCATTTTTGCGCGCCTGCCGGTAACGCAATTTTACCCTGTTTTTTGCGTGCCAAGTTTCATTCGTTTTTGATATCTCCGTCACCTCGGACAATCCGACAATTCTCGTTTCGAAGGATAAAACAAAAGTGACGTTAAGCATGCCTTTGTTAATGAACAATAAATTTAATAGGGAGTGATCGTTTGACTGGACTGGTTACGCGAAATAATTCATGCGAGGTGAGGGACGTTGAACAAACACGAGTACATGAATGCGCACGAGTGTTTTACAATACAGTCATTATTTTTTCATTTTTTTTTCTCTAAAACATAGGTTATGATCCCGCATTGGAACGAGCTCGTCGAGCTCGTTCCAATGAGGCGTCAAAACCTATGTTTCTGAGACCAAAAATGAAAATAACTATTCAACATTTTTTTTGTGCAAGTGTCGTCTGCTTTTCATATTAGGTAAAGGGTTAAAAAAAACAAAAACAATGAAGTCCCCATTACATCCACGGCAAAGCGTCTTCGTTTGCGCGCACGGATACATGACACAATTGTTGATTGCATAATTCACTTGCGAAGTTATCGTTTATAATCAAATCCGGAATTCCCCGTAAAGCACACTTTAGAAGTAATAACTACGTTTAATCAGTCCGGGATGAGTCGGGCTGTTTTTTTTATCATTCCTGATGGACCATCAATAAATTGCTTGTCTCTAAAAAATCAAGTTATTAACTATCATATTACCTGTAATAATATTATTTCAGTTTCACAAACAGCAGTACTTGTTCTCACGAGGAGAATTATTTAAATGTTTACTCACCCACTCTAGTGGAGATCGTTTCGTTTCGAACCGAATCGAATCAGTGGAACCATTCTGAATTGCCAGCAGTTGCGTAGCCAATGGGGGGGGGGGGGGGGGGGGGGGGGAGGGGGTGGCTTAGGGGAGTCATGGCCCCTAAAAATTATAGTGGTCCCCCTCAAAATGGGAAAATTAAAGCACCAGAGGATCCCGTTTAACTCTAAGGGTACTGAATTTTCAAAATTTTCGCGGGGGAGCCCCCAGAACCTCCACCAATTGGAGGGGGGGGGGGGGTACCGTAGGCCCGAGGTGGGGGTGGATATGGTCCTCCCGTTGGTGGGGGTTCGGGGCTGTTCCCCGAACCCCCACCAATGGGGAGGGCAATACCTACGACCACCTGATGCCTACGGCCCTTGGATATGCCTGTGGAATATATGGACCTGGCACCCCCCAAAAATTATGCTCCCCGCCCTCCCAATAGGAAATTCTGGCTACGCCCGTGATCGCCAGGCCCTTTGCGAGAGTTAAAACTTTTCGAAAGTGTTCTTGGGTCGTTGACCGTCGGTTCGAGCTTGGAACCTAATTCAGTATACTTCTTCAAAATAACAATAAGCAAACTGGTCCAAAATATTCGTTTATTAGTATTATTGTTTTAGACAGTTAATTTCGTTTTACGAAAGTAATTTAAAAATAATAATACACGACATTTTCTCTGTATTTTTGACAACTCGATTTTTGAACACTTTAACAGAGCGTTTCTATACAAAAGATATATGTAACAAAGAGGTATTTTTGCATAATGAACATTTTGGTTTCGCCAATTATTCAGTTGTTATCCCAAATTAGCGGATCTCAGAGATATCGTTTGTTTTCGAAAGACCAACCAATTTTCCGAGGACAACAAACAATTTTGGACAGAAACGGTAAAGGGGAATTCATTTCCCTCACACCCCTCTCCCCCCTCCCATCCATACTAGGTTCGAGACAGATTATATGCCAGGCGTATTAGAATCAATTCCCGCCCACGAAACTTTCTGCTGTATTTAATCACTCTGGTTGCATCAGAAGTGTGGGTTGATACTGGGCAAGTGTACCGCTATATTGGGCGGAGACTTGAAATGACTGACCTATCATGTGCAAAACCGAGAAACTGTGTGCAAGCTAGAAATCAGTTCCTAGTTCTTTGATCAGAGCGATGCCACGTAAAGCTGGACTCCATCCCACATACCCTTATTAGTTCAGGGAAAGGTGTAAATCATTTGTACTCTAATGCTGTGGATGGTATCGTCTCATCACACAACCCACTGAAAATTTGTTAGGAAATTTAGTTAAAAACTTAATCGTACGGCAATTTCGAACTGTGTGAGTAAATTTTTACAAATCCTTACTGTCGACGTATTTTTCACGGTGTCGTTTTCTCGTATGCATACCCCATTGAACGAATTCATATAAGATATAGAACTCATTAGACAATCCTTGTATAATAATAACATACAGTTAAAACTAGAAGTCCTGTCACGAACTGTGCGCTTATCTAGGCATAATTGCGCGTAAGAAGTGCGCGCAATTGCCATATCGAAAGACATCCAAAGCACGGCAGGTTCTCCTGGTTACTCATCGCAAACACAGGCAATGTTTCTGCCAATGGACCTCCGGGTTACCCGGAGGTCCATTGGCTGAAACATTGCTTGTGCACGGGCCATATGTACAGAATTCGATAGCCTTACTATGGTCATAACGCGTAGATTAACGCACAGATCGACGTGCTATTTGTGCGCATTTCATGAAGTCCTGTAGAGTACAAAAATGGCCATGTGCACTGACGTAGGAAATCGTCTTTCGGGTTTTCTTTTTCTTCCATTTTTTTAAGGAATTAACTAATGAGAAGGCGTCGTCCCTTTATTCCGACGACTATGCCCTCGGAATATTGATACCTCTGAGTTTTGGGTCTTCGGAATATACGTAACCAATGAGAATATGTGCCTATTTAGACTGAACAAATCGCACTACCACGACTACTGGTGTTTTGGTGTGTTGATCACTGACTATGTATCTCCCAAACTTCAAAATATTGAAACGAAGTCGATAAAATGTATATCAGTAACTGTTGGCTACTTTAGGTATCACGGAACTATATATATACATATTTTCCCATAGGCGACCATTATACCGTTCAGGCGAAAAACAATATGATCGCATCACTTTAATTTTGGTATTCAAATATCTTTGCCAAGTATAGCCCTTCAGACAAATTTTATGTCCCGAAAACACGGGGTCATGCAACAAATAAGAGAGAAAAGCTGACAGCACGGGGCATGTTTTTCAGGAAATTTCCTACAAAAACACACCAAATGTAAATTGTATTTTTTTAAGTTGTTTTTTTATCTGGAATATTCAACAATAATGCAAGATATCAATAGAATGTTTGAAACGTTTATTGAAACAATATATTTTTCCCAACGTTGTTTATTTTTAGAGATTGCATTACTGCAACATTTCAAGGCGGGTAACTCAAATTCCTTTAGATCGTTGAAGTAGAAGAAACAGAATGAATTGGTTAGATGTGAACTCATTGCTAAACTGCCTCTATTTTACTTACATTTGCTGATAATATAACAATAACATGAATTTGGAAGGCATTACAATTTATTAACGGCCATAGAAGAATGAATAACAACCCGAGGGTTTATCATCGCCCCGAGACGAAGTCTATAGTGCTGTTAGTAAGCCAAATGGCTGTTATTCATTCGTTGAGGGCCGTTAATAAACAGTAACGCATGGCAAAATCATGTTATTACTATTATTAGCATGACCGGAAGCGGGCGGCGGGCCGTTAATGAATTGTGTTTTCATTAACGGCCCGCCATCCGCTTCCGACTGCAGGACGCCATGAATTACTGAGTTCAACCACCCAGCTTACGTCGTAATAATACACCCTAAAATCAGTTGGGTTAAAAATTAACCCTAATCAACCGGGTCTAGTGAATGTGAACCCAACAGGGTTGATATTCACTCATCCCAGTTGATTTGAATTAATTTTTAACCCAACTGACGCTAGAGTGTATTACAAGGATACCTGTATATTGTGACACTTGCAGGCATGCACGTGCTTCCCAAGCCCTCTATTTCAGACACGCACAATTTCGCCGCGTTATTGTGAGTGGGAATATAATTTTTATAACAGTCCAAGTTTATTCGAATTTGGAGCATGGAGTGGCTTAGGAGAGATAGCAAGTCTAAAAAAGAATCCTGAAAACTACAATTCATCCAGAAGAACAAAGAATAATTGTTTCCTTTCCAAATGCTATTTACTTATCGGGCAGAAATCTTAATAATGCAATATCGAAATTCACTATTTTATCATTCGCACATAAAATGTCAGACGTTAATAATAATGTGAAATATCGATAAATGGCGTGCAAATACAATCAGAAGCATTTCGTCTCTCACTTCCCTTATCAATAAACACAATTCATACCCGATATTGAACCAATATGACCCTAAACACCGACACGGTACCGTTGTGTGTCTTCGTAGTGAGACGACGGGGAATAGTTGAACGATCATTTCAATTTGATCAGCAAAAAAATATGTTTGATTGCAGTTGTTAATAAAAATCAGGGTGATCGCAGTTGGGAATCCAATAAAAAACACACGCTAATATTGAAAATGCTCATTCTTTCTACTTTTTTTTTTCTTCCGTAATTTTTTATACATTGTGGTATTGATCAGGAATTTCTTTGAACAAAAAGAGAAAAAAGAACTCATGTGTATCTTTGAGAAGGCTTCTCACACGAGCGTCGCGAAAGTGAACGACTTGGGAAATGGGGATGCAAACCTGATCTGGTCTGACTGACCAACATTCCAACTACATCATCAAGGCATGCCTTCGTCGAAGGCATGCCTTGATGATGCAGTTGGAATATTAGTCAGTTGGGTTTACAGTTATATTTATTTATTATTTATTTATTTATTGGTATTTAAAGTCACATATTTCTGCACAGTGGCTAATCATGACCACGACAGTTTTACGGGTGGAGGAAGCCGGGAGTATCCGGAGAGAACCACCGAGCAACGGCGAGCAACTGTCAGCTCCCCAACATACTAACTCCACACAAGCAGGGTTAGCATTGGTTGAAGACAGGTGCACCATCGACGTGCAGTACGCCTTAGTACACAGCGTCACCGTGCCCCCACGTGGGAAATGGGGGAGAAGTGTCTTGCCCAAGGACACAACGCGGTTGCCGCAGGTGGGATTCGAACCGAGGACCTCTCGGCTTGCAACCTGCACCTCTACCTACCGAGCCACCGCGCCCACAGGGTGTACAGTTGAAGACTCAAGACTTCTTGGAAATTTATTAGTAAAGAAATAAAATATACACGCAGTGGTAGTGTCTCAACTTCCAATTTAAATTAACACGTACCGTGCTGTTACTAAAAATCGGTTACCACATACATCCGTTTGTATGACCGACTGTGTGTCCGACACAAGTCTGAGTATCAACTCTACTTCTTTACGAAAGTACGTGATTGCTATAGCACGAGAGAGAAGGCGCGGTGGCGTCGCGGTAACGGGTTCTCGTCAGATCACCGAAGTTAAGCAACGTCGAACGCGGTTAGTAATTGGATGGGGGACCATTTCAGCGACTGATTCGCACTCCCGCGTTGTGTCCTTGGGCAAGGCACTTAACCCCGACTGCCTTCACAGGGGCACGACGACGCTGTGTACTAAGGCGTACTGCACGCCGATGGTTCGCATGTCTTCAATCAATCTAACCCTGCCTGTGCCGCGGCGCAGATTTCAGAGTTACGTCGTTGGAGAGCTGACAGCTGCTCGTCGTTGCTCGGTGGTTCTCTCCGGGTACTCCGACTTCCTCCACCCGTAAAACTGTCACGGTCATGGTTAGCCATTGTGCATAAGTATGTGATCTTAAACACAATAAATAAATAAATAAAGAGCAAGAGAGAACTGCTATCTCAGACGCCAATCCGGACGAAAAAGTCCCTACTTGAAAAAAAATTGTTTGCGGTGTCCTACCCACAATCCCTCTTTAAGGCCAACCCCGGATTTGCTGTGCAGCCTGGCTACTGAATGACGAAGTAGACTTTAAAATCTACTGAAATCTAATTCCATGTGCCTGTCGCCTTGTGTAGTACATCGATATCAAAAGCGGACAGAGAATGTCGGACGGATTCCGTCTGACTTGACTCGCAATCCGCTTGAGATTTTCTGTCCCCGTTCCTCCCCGTGGCAATGTCAAATCTCAGATGTCGAAAAGAAATGCGGGACACTGGATCACATATATCTTTTTTTTATTTAATTTTTATTTGTGGTGCGCGTCAGTGTGCTCATGCGTATGACTATGTGTGTGAAAATTATGAGTATATTGATGTAATGGTAAAGCGAGATTGTGAGATAGCTCTAACAAAAGTGTGAAAGTGGATGCACTCACGTGAAGGCTATCCCCTTAACGTTTTTGGAACAACTGAGAGTATGTTCCTTGGTAGGGTTTTTTTAAGGCGATTGCTTAGATTTTCGATTTTGTTGTTTAAAAGTGTATATATTTTCGATAATCTTTGTAAGTCGAGCAAAATGTAAAACGTAAAAATAGGTATATGACGGACCCCAACAACCGATTTTCACTGAAAAAGACCAGCAATAATTCAAGCACTGCTAATTAAGCATGGAATTTTATGTCCATGACCGCTTTTCTGTTTAACGCTATAGTGGTATATGTGATAAGAGATTATCCACAGTGGAAGCCAGTGCTCTCCTGTAGTCATTATCTGTGTAATTATGGCCAGTTAATAGGTAATTGCTGTAAAAACAGTTCATCGCACATGTTCTGGACAGACACCCATATTACGCATCTAGCCTGTCACTGAAATGTCAGGATATGCCGAAATGTGAGTCTTTCAAAGGAACTTTAAAGCGAATATTAAATTAAGATAGATCTAAGCGGCCACGTTCAAGATAAAAAATTAAACTGAGAATTGATGTTCTGGCTGCCGAAATAAAAATTGGGTGATTTCTCAAAAATTTCATTCCAGTCTGAAGATGTGAAAGACTGTGGGTCTCTGCGAGGAAATGGGGATGTTCCATGCTATAGGGTAGAAGAGACGCCGCATCGGTGCGAAAGTATAGGCACGTAGTAGTGTGGGGGGGGGGGGGGGGGCACAGAGCTCATATTTAGAATAAGGGCAGTCGCGGGCCTTGTCGGTGGCCAAATCTGAGTGTGGAATCAGAAATAGAAAGTGCGAGCTCAGGGAGCTATTAGTATTTAGAAAGATGGCGTGCCTGTTGTAGTAGACATACGAAGGTAGAGCCGGCTTGCCTGTATGGACATTATCCTGAGATAAACGTAGGGGAGCGTTTAACCCCATTGGTTGCGACTGCTTGAGTGAAAATTGTCAAAGTGGAAATAAGTTAGTGGCCGTGCGACGGCAGTGGCAGAGTGACATTCCGTCACTTCTTAGAGCAAAGGCGTCCGGATAAGGTGACAATACGTTAATGGCCGTGTGACGGCCGTGAAAGAATGGAGTGAAGAGGCGAGCAATGAGGAAAAACCAGCGACAGCAGAGTATGCGGGCTCGCAAGTGACTCAAAAATTGTGTGGGTAGGGGATTACATGTAAGTCACAAATTACCATATTTATTTATATGTATATGTATTAAAATTGTTGTTTTCAGTGAACCCCTGTTGATTTATGTTTTTCGATGAAAAGGGAAAAGTCATTGACCCCTTCAGGATAAGAACCACCCCAACGAAGTGAAACGGACGGGTTCGTGACGGCGAGACATACGTTCACGCACGGATTCAGGCGACACTCCTTGAGTTTTGGCTGAATACGCGGCGTGAATCTATTTCCCCCAACAGCGACAAAGTGCCGTTTCCGGCATCTTGGTGGTTCTTTCCTTGTTCTCCGGTTCCATCCACTCATAAACCTATCCGTCACCACATGACCCAGGCTGTTAAAAGTGTCGTTAAAGCCTAATGAACAACCAAATAAACCTGGCCATGTATAATTATTATCACGTGACTCTCGTTATCCCAATAAATAAATACATGAATAAATAAATAAATGAATAAATAAATAAATAAATAAATAAATAAATAAATAAATAAATAAATAAATAAAGAACCATGTGTATATCTAGAGAAGGGTCTGCGGAAAGGCTTATATTTCGCTTTTGTCAAGGAATCGAATGTTTGGACTGCGTTCTAAAACTGTTGCTAAGATGGCAGCACTTTATGTAACTTATAAGTCTATCAGCGAACATGTGCATACTCTAATGATTAACTGCTGCAGTTGGTCTTTCGCTCTCAATGTCTTACGTATGGTAATGTGATCACCATTGGAACTCTCGTAGAAGCCATTGCCCGAGGAAAGGAACCAACCAAGCCTTAGAGGGACCAATATGGATTAAGGTGTTATATCTGACACTATCTTTGTTCCGATAAATTATGCATTGGACTGCAATTATCGGATGGTACTGGCAGGGTAACAATTATTTTGTAAATTTAATATTCATTGAGACAGATGTCTGATTGTTCCCACTCATTAATGTGCCGCCAGTCAATCAATGATTTATTCATTCAGCTAATTTCAAAGACTAAATAGGAAAATGGAAGTCAAATATTGAAGCAACTACATTGGATTTACCTCCAAGCATCCCAAGTATGAAGTTCAGTATAGGATGATTTTATTAGCATCCACTGAATAGAATCAACAGACTATGTTGCAGCACATTTTGTAATAAAAGTTGAAAAATGTAATAATTATTACAAAATGCAACAAAATTGACTCGACAAGAGATGCATTATGTAATAAACTATTTTTCAGCAGGCCAATCAAAACTTAATTCGTTCTATTATACAAATACTAAAATAAATTTGTGCCTGTATGTCTGTACGACTTTCTAGAGAGGGAGGGGGTGGTTGGGGGGGGGTATATTGTATGCATTTCTACGCGCATGTCGGCCGGTTTTGTAGATTTTCGAAGTTTTATTACAAAATTCAACCACATGGACCGCAAAACGTTGACAAATGTAATAATTATTACAACACGCAACGGAAAAGACTCGATAGGAGTTGCATTATGTAATTAACTTTTTTTCAAACGCAATTGTCTGAGAAGTTTTCATCTGATCAAATCACTCACCCGCGTCATGTTTCCATCGGCAATATACTAAACCCTACATTACAGTGTGGGAATGAGTATGGCACGGCGGTAGTCCCCATGCCTAAAACTAATGCCAACCCGGCTTGTGCCGGATTATTATGTTGGGGAGCAATACCCATTTGTAAGTAGATTTGCACATACAATCACACATTAATAGAATTTTTTTTGAGAAATCAGACTCGAAGTTATTTTAGTATTTGTATAATAAGATAAATAAAGTCCTGATTACTCTGTTTGAAAAAAAAGTTTATTACATTAGGCAACTCTTGTCTAGTCTATTTCGTTGCATTTTGTAATATTTATTACGTTTCGCAACGTTTTTTCCAGCCCATGTAGTTGCATGTTATAATAAAACTTCAACAAACAACAAACACTGCTGCAATACACATAGACCAACACGCAATACACCTCCAAACAGTCGTACAAACATACAGAAACGAATTTATTTCAACACTTGCGTAATAACATAAGTGAATTTCTGATTGTCCTGTTTACAAAATGTTTATTACATAATACAACCCCTGTTGTGCATATTTCATTACAGTTTGTAACAATTACTACATTTTTTGGCGTTTTTACCATCCATGTAGTTGCATTTTGTAATACATTTGCAACTTTTATTAAAAAGTGCGTTGCGACAAGGCAACGGTACAGCCGCCGTGCACTGGTCGTAATCCATACGCCGACAGTTTTGTCCACGCATGCGTTTACTAAGTACTTTTTGATGATTATTCCTATAATTTGTGTTTGGAATCTAATATTATTTCGTCCGTGGAAAGTGACCAGTCCACGGCGGCCGTACCGCATGCTGTTTTCGATCCATCCAGAAATATTTTAATGGAAGATACCAAAAAACGTTATTTACTCACAGTTGAAGTTTTTTACGAAGCGTCAGTACTCTATTACAAAATAGGGCAGAGAACTTCGCCCAGATTGCGACTTGCTCACGATTGGTCGAACATTTCAATCTACATTTCTTAAATCAGCACTCTAGAATCTCACCAGTTTAACTTTTAGAAGCGGGAGTCGAGTTTTCTTGCCTGTGATGTAATACTGCAGGTTATCTGACTATGACAGTTCTGCTATCTTTGGGCTGGGTGAGAATTAACATTGAGCAAGTGCTTCTTGTCAAGTGTCGTCTGCCTGAATAGGCAGACGACACTTGACTAGAAGCACCTGCTTCACTGTAAGTTTTTCGCGGTGTGTCATGATCAATAAATTCATTCTGATTCCCCTGTTTCTAAGAGTTGAAAAGGAAAAGACAAATCTTAGCTAACTGTGTTTGTTTTTATTATTATTATTATTATTATTATTATTATTATTATTATTATTATTATTATTCACAGTTAAGTTTGAGCTATCTTGTTTATGGATTGTCGTTACAACAGACAGTATAATTATCACAATCAGGTCACAATTTGATCAAGAACTCGGCTTCTTTTGTGATCAGAATACGGAACGTGTCAACATTATTCGGATTAGCAGATCACGAACGGCGTACAGTTACAGGTAAAATGAAGTGAAGGTCCATGTATGAACAGACCCAGAGACATTACGTAACTGCTGCAATGTCAGTATTGTTCAAAAGTGTATTCCAATTCCTTCACTGCTAAGTTTCTCAAGGTGCGGCGGATACCGTAAACTAGGCGAAGCTCAGCCCCCGCCACTTTCAAAAAATCTGCAGACTCGAGTATGTTTTAGCCGTGCCTTTTTTTTTCTTATTTGAGTTGTAGTGTTGCAGAGCAGGTGAATTTTCGACCCACGCGTAAGTTGTATAATGTATACTTTTCTCAACTTTCCCCATACAATGGAGACCTTTTACACTTTACCTTGTGGCATGTTCACACTATTGGATTTTCAACATTCTATACAACATACAAAATAAATTGCGTACTTGAGAGATTAAGGATTAGTAATCATAATTTGGCAATGGAAGTGGGGAGACATGCACAACCTCCAATACCTTTGGAAAATAGGATTTGCAATGCTTCTGATGTTTGTAAGGACGCCTACGATGTGGAAACCGGGATGCATTTTGTCGTGGACTGCCCGACCTGTCCAAACATCAGAAGACAGTTGTTTGCAACAAATAACAGGAGCAATACAGAATTCTCAAATGAAAACAAACAAGATCGGTTTGAATTTATTATGAAAAATAATACGCCCTCATACTCCATCTGCAGCATAATCCTGCTGTTCTTCTGGAAAAGAGAAACAAAAATTGCAAAATCGTAGGGCATTAAACTGACCTAGGGTTTGGACTTTATATATTTAAATGTATGATGCTTTAGTCTTATTTACTATTCAAAAATAGCTGTTTCGTAGGGTCCTGCGAATATTCGAGATTCGATTCGATATCGATACCATGCGTATGCATCGAGATCGATCCCGAATCAGTCTCAGGATTCGATTTTTTTGAATCTCTCGTACTAACTTCAATTTCTTACGTTTCCAACAAAAATAGGATAAAACTGTCATTAGAAAATTCATTCATGTAGGCTCAATTCCTATTTATTTGACTAATTGACAATGTTTAATTGTTAGGTAAGGTGTGAATTTGGCCCAGTACATTATCCATAGTTTTGGTTTTTGAAGGCTTAACTTGTTACTATTCACGTTCTTAAGAACGTGAATAGTAACAAGATAGGCCTTCAAAAACTAAAACTATGGACAATAAGCCTAGCTTTTTCAGCGACGGTGCTACAGAGAATATTTAGTTATTGGTGTTTAAGGTGTTCACTCCGTCGCGTAAGGGTCATCACAGTGTTCCGTAACTTCCGTTTGATGCAATATGAAATAACTTGTCTTTTAAGATTCGATTCGGGATTCGATTCGATGTCGATATCAGAGACACGATTCGATTCGAGATTCGATTCGAAAAGAAATTTGTGATTCGCAGATCCCTACTGTTTCGTTTGTTATTTGTTTATTACAATCATATCATATCTCTGTAAACTCTATGTTCAATCTGCCTCTCTGTAGGTGTTATTTTGCTTCAATAAACTATTGCTACTGGTACAGGTGTGGCATGCGTTGAAAGCATAATGGTAGCAGCTGGAATGCTTCAGCATAATTTCAAGACCCAAAAGGCGAATTGACTATTGACCCTTAAAGTTACAATCATTTCCCTTTGTCACTAGAGAATGTGTATCAGTATCCTAATTACAGTAAAAGTAAAACGAGTATAACTGAAAATATGACCCTGCCTGTAGGACACCGGGAAATCGCTCTGTCTTTTAAAAACGAATCATACACCACCTGCGAATGTATCACTGTGATAGTGTCGGGGAATTTCGGTGGGAAATTTGAAAACATGACCGAAACTCAGATATGTCGAATAATATATATAGAATAATCGTATAGCGTTTTCAAGTAAAATACGTATTATTATTCGTGTTCTTCAATTTCGTAAAATGGCGTAAAATTCGACGTCATCGGCATGCGCGATCCGGTTTGGGTAAACACAAGATAACGACGCAATACTACATATTATACAATTATAATCTTCAAAGTTAAACGTTATTAACTGGGTTGAATTTTTTTTAACGCTGTTAAATATAGAATAAACGTGTTTTCAAGTAACAAAAATTATTCTGCGAGTAGGATTAAGAATGGAACCGACGAGCCTCTGGCGAGTCGGTTTCATTCTTAATTCTACGAGTAGAATAATTTTTTTTTTATTTGAAAACACTATACGTTTATTTTGTTTATCCCATAAATGTTCTACAGGGCAGTCGCGGCAAAATCGTTCTATAATTCGGTACAAAACACAGCGAGAAGTGAGGAGCACATTGATCCAATTCGATCGACCAGCACAATTGGCCAAAATAAACAAGGCGCAGTAATACATTTCTGTCTACAAATAATTCCTCTACAAACTTGAGCTAAACTTTGCAAAAAATACTTTATTATATGAGCAGTGTGTGGTGTTTCTACTGGCATTGTGTAATACTTTCAAACAATATTAAAGAAATCAAAAATCGAACTATTAATTATGCTAGACAAATGTGGTAGAGGCCAGAGGTCAACAAGTCCGTCGCTACTAGGGGAATAAATTATTTCAGTGTTAAACCCACGGGAAAGATTTATCATCCTACTAGGTGAATAAATCAAAAGTTTATCCAAGGCCTTTATTGTTCAAATAAACAGCCATTTATGGGATAAATATTGGTTAATTTGATTTTTGGATTATGTTTTTTTTTTAACTTTTCTGCGTATTTAGAAAATAATACAGGCTCTTCAACTTTTTATTTACTTCCGCCGACCTGAGTTTTCCAAAACAAATGATGGGAAGATATCATTAATATCATGTACCATGCCCGAAGCCGATGTCATACACGAGGTGCGCAGCTCAGAGGTGTGAATGGTGTGTCCCCCTCCTGTTTGTGGGGGTTTACCCACATTGCTAGTTGTTTAATGTAACGCACTCCCTTGGTGGCACTCCTCGAATCCCCACCAACGGGAGGATGACACACCTGAGAGCGATTCTAGGGTCTCCGGATGCCCCCTTTGGGACTTGTACAGTTAATGAATTTAGTCAATTGTTAACCATATGATGTGTGATAATTAAAAATCTAAAACCGTTTGCTTTTAATAGCTCCTGTCCGAAGCTGGCTCTAAGGTAACACATCGTGCGCCCACCCACCCCTTCCCCTTCAGCCCATCCAGCCACGGGCCTGCCTTGTTCTTTTTTGTCCTTCTGTTTCGCCAAGAAGTTTGCACCGTGTTTTATTTTATTTTATGCTGATGACAGTGGGTAATGTTTGGTGGAGGTCCGACTCTCACTCACAAAAACTTGCAACCACTGTGGCACTGTTATGTCCATGCAGATGTATTTGAACACGTCAACTATTGGCCAGTGGTTACTACAAACGACTATTGCCGACGAGACACAGAATTTTGAGTGTTCGTAACCCTAACACCTAGGATTTATGTCCACGTGCATAACTGACATGTGGAGTTTGGATTATTTGGACATAATATTCCTCCTCTTTACGCCACATTCATAATCTTCCATTTATATTTCCAGCAATCAGATGTAACCGGGCAAGGAAATCATCCAGAAATGAATCGTCTTGCTTCCACGAAGTTCCACACAGCCTTGATAATGTCACAGAATGCTCACGATAAGGTAATATTATTGTAGAAACGGCAAATAAATACTTAACATTCGAAAGTCAGTGTGGGAAGAAAGGAGGAAATCGCATTCAGTCCAAAAGCATGGTCAAAACGTTTCCAAAAGGTATGTATCCTTGCCCCAACACATTTGAACACGCGACAATAACCAGTGGTGGTGCCAAGTGGGGGGGGGGGGGTGGGGGGGGGTCAGAGGGGGCTATAGCCCCCTCGTCGGAGAGGTCCAGCCCCCCCCCCCCCCCCCCCCCCCCCCCCGTCGGAGATTTTTAGTCAGTCCGTCGGAGAGTCTCGTAAACACGACTTCACGAGAAATTTCCGACAATCATATGTAGATATCTCGTCTTGTCAATCTCGAACCCGTGCAGCACTGGAACTTTGATAGAGAATAGTGATTCTCACGAAATTCCTTAATGTCGTTCGTCAAACTGGCTTTATAGATGAAATATTTCCCGACCTTATTATAATATGTTTACTTTAACCCATTACCTAAGGTAACGGCCAAACCGGCCAGCGCTATTCTCAAAAATCGCCAATTAATTTTCATTATTTGTTTCATTTTTTGTCTCAAAAACATAGGTTATGGCCCCTCGTTGGAACTAGCTCGTTGAGCTCGTTCCATCGAGGGGTCATAACCTATGTTTTCTGAGACAAAAAATGAAAAAAATTAGTTATTCAAGAATTATTTTTGCAAGTGTCGTCTGCTTTTCAGGTTAGGTAAAGGGTTAAATAAGCAACAAACATACTCAATTTGCTTCTATTTTGGTTCTCCAATTTACCAATTTTTACACATTTTCCTTCGTTTGGGAGGTCAAATGTTATAGCCCCCCTGTCGGAGAGGTCAGCCCCCCTGTCGAGAAATCCCTGGCGCCACCCCTGACAATAACAACATTTTCCAGGTAAGATCGACCGAAAAAGCCCAGTGCATTCACGAAATGCGAGCCGATAGTGTCCGTAGACAAACCGGATGCCGATACTTCCGCAAAATGCGATGTGATTTTGTCCGTAAGCTAAGCGGAACCCGATGTTGGCCGAAAAAACGGATGTCGATAATGCCCCGTGGATTAAAGGTTTTCGGACGTAATCGGTCTGTGAACGTATTGGGATTTCCGGTTCTGTTCGGCACAAATACGACAGTGCACACTAAACCAAGTAACGAATTTACCCACATCGCTAGTTGTTCAGTGTACAGCACCCCAAGCTCCCAGGCACGTTGCATTTGATTTAAGTTTGGATTCAACAAAACGAGAAGATTCAGCAATAGATTAAGTAAGCTGTTAAAATGACTACATTCCGTCAGTGGCGGCCTATATTCCGTCAGTGGCGGCCCCATGATGGGGGATAGGCCTTGCCCCCCCACCCCCACCCAATCAACTTCAAATTGATCTGAGCCCAATTTTAGACACACTCTGAGGGCCATTGAAGACAACATCAGGTGTTGTAGAAATCGTCAGGTATCGCCCACGACTTTTAAATATGACAATTTTTCATGGGGGGGGGGGGGGGTAGATCACCCCACCAACGGGAGGAGGACAACCCCCTACCCTTCCAAAGCTCAGGTCTGCGGCCTTCGGGAGATGCCTCTGGCATCTCGACCTTGAACCCTATATCTTTCTGAGCGCCACCCCCCCCCCCCCCCAATCGAAATTCCGGCGCCGCCACTGGCTGCTGTTAAAAGTAATAACTAATCGTTTCCTCCAAATACATCCTGGCCAATATTAGTAGACATAAACATGAAAAATTTTCAGTTGCCCCAGTGAGATGGGCCAGTATTTGTTTATAGCTATACTCCCACACATTAATGGCCTACACATTACTTGATGATACGATGTAATCTTCTCGTTTTATAAGTTAATGTCTTTTCACGATAGCATGTCAGATAAATAATAATAAACCACTTCACGCGATTTATATATTACTGCAAATAAAGAAATTATGATTCCATCCATTTGACACCCGTCTCTTGGGACTGAATATATAACACTACCTGAGGTTAAACGATTCAGTTATATGACTCATACCAGCGAGTACACGCGATATTGTTCCATCTCAGAAAGAATGCTTGAGGACATTCTGGTCAAGCCATCTGTTAATGTATTTGAAAGACAATTACAACTCAAGTGTTTTTTGGCCGTTGAGTTATTTGGTAATCATCAAGTGCGGCTTTAAGAACTGAAAGCCCTAATACCACACAAAATTGATCTCGAGGATATATATCATTTTATTGCGTATATAAAGCAGTAGCCAAAGTAGATACCACAGAGAACATTAGGGCTGAAACGGTTGGCTCATTTTCACAACCGACTAACCGCGAGCGATAACCGGATAATATCCGGTTATCCGCAACCATTATTTCACCGAATCTGGGATCAAAACTATTGGAATTGGAAAGCAGTATTCTCAGAAACTATTCCGCAGTGTGTATACAAACGAACGTTGACGAATACTCGATAACGTTCGTTTCTATACATACTACTGAATAGTTCTTCTACGGTTACCCAGTACTCACGGAAATTGCCGATCATTAATGAAGTCTTGAACGCCAAAGTCGATTATTTCTCAATATATACAGCGCCACTTCGAGGTGTAATCTATCCCAAAGAAGAAGCGGCTGATTTACTACTTTTTAACCGTGGAATGACGATCAATATCGATATTTCGCTTAACCCGGTTGAGGTTTTTTTTTTCAAATCGGTTAGGTAGGTAACCGGTTTCAAATCGGTTATCCGGTTAACCATTTCAGTACTAGAGAACATGTTACACTTTCGACTGAAACACATCAATGAGTGTTTTAAGGCGATCTCTGCAAAAAGCAAACACAAGAACAAACAAACATATAATTGTGCCTTTCTAGTGAAACACACGACGTGTTGTTTGGGAGGGGGTATCAAAAAAACGAGGAAGCCCGGGGGCAGAGTGGTTACGACATTGAACTTCAAACCGAAAGGTCCACGGTTCGATCCCCGCCAGGGGTAACTGCGTTGTGTCCTTGGGCAAGGCACTTTATCCCGATTGCGCACGTGGGGGCTTAGTGGCGCTGTGTACCAAGGTGTACTGCACTTGTCTTCAACCAATGCTAACCCCACTTGCGCGGAGTTAGTACGTTGGGGAGTCTGGCAGTTCCTCGCCGTTCCTCGGTGATTCAATAGAAATCGATCTCGCGTTCTCCCATCCTACATCCTCGTTATATGCCCAGTGAATATTATTCCGCTGTTGTTTGAACATTTTATGAGAAAGAGCTCCAGAATCTTCATTACTCTCAAATCACACGTTTGACACTCACTATCACCGTCGTTACCAATCTCCACGTTCACTCTAAAATCAGTTGGGCTAACAATCAATCCCAAATCAACTGGGTTTAGTGAATATGAAGCCATTTGGGTTCATCACAGCAAAGTTTCTAGACTCTGAATCGTCGTTATTGTTTGATGTTGAATTTCCTGTCTTTGACCCTTACGATTCCCTTTTAGCCCCCCCCCCCCCACCCCTCCCCGCACCACCACACACACACTCATTCAGATGGCGGTTATACGATAAACATAATAATATGATATTCGAGTTTTTTTCAAAGGCTCGGCAGAACGGAAAATTCTAAACTGGTTTCTTAAATATGAAACGCTCCTTTCATATCTTCTATATATATATACAGTACGTAGAGAGTGGATTGCAACTAACTCACCCGCGGAGTGGAGTTATCACCCAAGCTATAACTTTCAAATATTGTATATATCGACTAAAAACACAAGCAATGTTTCAGCCAATGGACCTCCGGGTTTAACCCGGAGGTCCATTGGCTGGAACTTTGCTTGTGCTTGTTATGCTTTGCAACAAATTTGCAATTATTGCTTGGGTGGAATCTCCACCCCGTGGGTGATTTAGTGATAATACACTTTCCACGTACTATATATATATGTATATATATAATGATGAATTATACCATGTAATGCAGATGAAATCAGTGAGAATCAATCTCTTTTTCAAATTTCCTGCTTGAGGTATAGAATACAGAATTCGACACTTCTGTTATGCATTTTTTAGGATGAAAGCCTTGACAAGAGTACATTTCTGCGGCACCAATCGCCTAGCGAAACTGGACCAGCGCCATAGACCACTCGGCTACCGGCAAACACCCAAAAAGGCATGCTAGCAGGTTGAACGTCCATGGAACTGGCAGAGTCCACACGAAATTACTCGGTATCCCCCAGAATTAGCTGTTTATATATATATTAAGTGAGGCGTCGGATCTTAAGGGTCAGCCAATCCCCAATCTCAGTTGGTATGTGTGAGAAAGTGTAGTCTTAAGTGGCTTCACTAATTTTGTGAAAATAATTATAGACATTTTTCAGAATTATTTTCTGAGAGATGAACACAAAAAAACAAGCACAGAAGTGCATTTTATCCCCCGCAGCATTCACGACAATACCATTGACAATGACAGTAATTAAGTTAACAATGATGTATTCTGAAATTTAAGAGTTCGTGGAGAGGTTCAAAAATGAAAATAATGTTGCAATTAAACATCTCTCCAATTCCTATTGTCTGGTCGTGTCAACTTGACTGTTGGGTATACTTGGTTGCGTGATTTGTAGAAATAATGATTTTGAGGATGGCTGGATTCATGAATCGTTAATGGATTGAGGAACAGTTTCTGTAAAAGCATTATAATTCGTAACCCGTCACAAACCACGGATGCATTTACATCGTTTCTATGGGTTTAAATGCTGGGTGCGCTGGGGTTTATAATTGTTCTTCCGTTCTCCGTAGCACCACTCTAGTACGGTCACCGTGGACTGGTCACTTTCCACAGGTGGGCAATATTTCAACGGACACAATAATTATACAATAACAAGATTTTCGAGGGCGTTGGGCTCCATTGTCGGGCCGCTATCGGCGATTAGTAGCCCAGCGGTCATTAGCGGCCCTCGGCTATCGCCTCGGGTCGCTAATGACCGCTGGGCTGCTAATCACTGATAGCGGTCCGATAATGGAGCCAAACGCCCAAGAAAATGTTATTATTATTATTATCAATACCGCTCTGCGGTACTTTGCATTCAGACACAGTAGTATCAGTAGGATTGCTGGGGTTACCCGTTAAATATTCACAAGAAAATTAACAGTAACAACATTTATTAAAGATAAATTTACAAGATCTCCTTGAACACTGTTATTTATAATGACGTTTGTCGTTGCAAACCGTAAACATAAACAACGCTTCTGGAAGTAGGTCATGACGTCATATTTGACTCCGGTCCCTGGTCGATAATGGCTATAAATAACCATTATCGACCAGCTGGAAAATATGCGCGTCTATTTATAAGTCTGTTGGGCTTTCTTACCGTCTATGTAAATTACTGTTAATGTGTTTTAACGCACAAAGAATTGGAAACAATATTAGATTCCAACACTAATTATAGGAATAATGATCAAAAATTTAATTATTGAAGCACCGGGTACAACCCGGTGCTTCATTAATAAACTTTTGCTGATGGTGATATTTATTACCTGGTGAACGCATGCGTGGCCATCACCACCACCACGGCTACTGTACTGCAGCAAAGATAGGTAATAGGGAACACTGGTAAAATGTCGTGATATGGAGTTGATGTGTTTCGTTCTACACTTTTTATTTCTTTTTTGTGTCTTAAGAGTTTTGAACTTGGGATTTGAGTAATGATCTCATCAGCGAAAGTATCAGGGTTGGTGCAAATGCAAAGTGGGCCGTGACGAAATATAGAGAGTGAATCTCAATAAAAACATAATTTTCTTTGTACCAAAACTGAAGTCGCGATTCGAACAATATAAAACCGTTGGGCCTCGTTTTGTTCAAAGTGAGATCAAAGTCACCCGAGTTGAGGGGAAAACTTGGGAAGGCGAGAAAAGAGGGTGCCAAATGTTCAGTTCATGGGTAATGGAGGATCTGGAGCATTCCATTTTATAACGTACTAAATATTTGCCTAGAAGAATAAGATCTCTTGAAAAACTGATGGAAGAAAGGGATGAAAGCAAGGGAGATAAGTGGATGAAAGACGATATCGGCGAAAGATTCATTATCACAGCTGGTGAGATTGGGAAAGCGTCAATGGGGGAAAGGATAAAACAGTTTGTGTCAGAAAGCTTGGAGATTAGAAGGGATAGTGGGTTGAATAGGCGGGTGACGTGGTTGATTAAATGACTTCCTCATTACAGGACCGCGGTAAATCTGCGGAAAGCCAAATAATAATTATTATTACTTTCCAAAGTGTGATTTACTGGGATTTCCGGGTTTGATTATAAACGATAACTTCACAAGTGAATTATGCAATCAACAATTGGGTCATGTATCCGTGCGCGCAAACGAAGACGCTTTGTCGTGGGAGTAATGGGGACTTCATTGTTTTTTGTTTTCTTAACCCTTTCCCTAACATGAAAATCAGACGACACTTGCAAAAAAAAAAAAAAATTATTGAATAACTATTATTTTTATTTTTTGTCTCAAAAACATAGGTTATGACCCCTCATTGGAACGAGCTCGACGAGCTCGTTCCAATGAGGGGGCCATAACTTATGTTTTAGAGACAAAAAAATTAAAAAATAATGAAAATTAGTTGGCGATTTTTGAGAATAGCGCTGGCCTGTTTTGGTCGTTACGTCAGCTAAAGTGTTATATAATATAATTGTCGTTAATAATGAAAAGTAATAAACAGTGTAATCGCTTGACTGGACTGGTTACGTGAAATAATTCATTCGAGGAGAGGGACTACATTGTAAAACACTCGTGCGCATTCGCGCACTCGTGTTTGTACAACGTCCCTCACCTCTCACGAATTATTTCACGTAACCAGTCAAGTCAAGCGATTACTCTCTATTTATAAGGGGAATCGTACAGATTTAATCGCCACTAGAAGAAACACAGAGACAGGTAAACAGGGGGAGGCGGGGAACATAGAGGTGTGAAGTGAGCTGTTAAACTGTCGGCCTTATATACATATTCGTGCCTCAAAGCCATAGAATGTTTTCATGTTCTCTCACGCTGAATTACTTGGGTTATTTTGTTAAAAATATCCCTGTACTTTCTGGATACTTGAACTTAAAAGGTTTTTTTTCCCTCGGGGAAGACCCGGGGCCGTGACATACGGGAGATACACACTGTTAACTCTGTATGAGATGAAATGAAATGGGTGGACAAATATGTTTTCTCGTTACATACCAACAACGCTGTAAAATCTCACTTGTTCAAAAGGAAATGCAAGAACTTTGAATCGCAGGTGAATGTTTTTGTTTTTCTCTGTTCAGTTTGATTGTACAAAATGTTATCTCTGAAGTCCCCGAACGTGATCTAATCGAGAACGAGGTAACGTTTGCGATCACAGTACTGTGTTTCGCAACCAGATCGCCATCCGATCGAATTAAAATCGCCTGAGCAACCACATTACTGTAGTAGGTAAGTATTTTCACAACTTATTTATGAAATTTACCCATTTCCAAAGAAGGTGAATCCTTTGTGAAGGGTAAAATAATTTGGTCTTTACATGAACATTCAACTCGTTTACAGAGATTGCCATATTCTGCCACGGCCTGGGTGCAATTAATGAATTTTGATCATTCCATCTTGTATGAAACTAAATACAAGTTTATCCCCATTGGCGATCTTAAATAGCAAGAATTACATCGTGAACTTACATTTATCAGATTGCGTGTTGACTGTTGTTCTAAAATAATCTCTAAACAAACGCAGTGCTATTTGTATCTGATCACTGTGTTATTTGTCTTGTATTTGAGTGGGTTGATACCTTGCGGTGCTAATTAAGACATCACGTTTTACAAAATGAAAACAATATTATCAGGCTGCAGTTGTTATTGCAATGCGACACTGTAACACAATTAAATTGTACTTGAAAAACATGTTATCACTTTGCCGGCCGTCGAGAAAACATCTACAAAAACGTTTGTGTTGGCACGGGGTGATTGGGGGGGGGGGGGGGGGGGGGGTATGGGTACGTTGATAAAGAGTACAGAAAAAAATGACAAGCAAGTGAAGACAGAGTGAGAAAAGTGGTTCGAGTGGTGTGTTCCTTTCAAATTTTCAACTGTCTCTCCCTTCACTGGCTGCCGAACAAACTTGAGTGACAATTTTTCAACTGCAACATGTACCTATGAATTTACAACTGCTTTCCACCAGTTTTCGATACATGTGACTTTTAGATTCTGTTGTTGGGTGTCGTCTGTTGAGTTCAACATGGCGACATCTCCAATGCTTTAAGATTTAGCTTTAATAAATTTTGGGCTTCTAGTTCCACTCAACCGACAAAGTATTGACTTCAGTTGAAACATCGCATGAAATATGGTTCAGAAATCAGCAAATTCCTGATAGAAACGTTCGCACCCACAGATTGAATGCCACGACATTTACTTCCGTAGGCCTTGACATTTTTAACTGTTGTTGGTTTTGGGCCTAACCCTTTGCATCCAAACGGCCGCTTTTCCTGCCTAGGTTTGTTATACGACTAGTAGTGATAAAGTGGGTGGTTGCTTAGTAGATATATATGGTTGACCAATTAATATTTTCAACGTGCAGCCTAAGGGCTGCACGTTGAAAATATTGATTGGTCTACCCCAAATAATGAATATGTATTCTTCCAATTGATGTCATTGAACTGACATCCAGGTACCATCGGGGTGGAAGGAGTTAACAATTCTTCTAACTATTAAAACTTTTTTCCTCGATTGGGGGTGGGGGGGGGGGGGCGTGTGGGAAATCACCTCCACTATCCAATTGCTGTCACGACTCCACGCCCTTGAACGACGACGATGGTGATGATATTCGTTTCCAAAGGCCGAAGGGAAAGTTTGGAAACACCGATAAGCTTTACTGGAGGCGATTGACTGGTGCTATTTATTTATTTATTTATTTATTTATTTATTTATTTATTTATTATGCTTAACGATACTATCGACAGCCAGGGTCACCTCGTGTCGGACAATTTTACGGGTGGAGGAAGCCGGGGTATCCAGAGAGAACCAGTTGTCGAGGATCGTGACCCACTGTCAGATTCCCCAGCGTACTAACACCACACAAGCAGGGTTAGCATTGGTAGAAGACAGGTGCACCAAAGGCGTGTGGTACTCCTTAATAGACGGTGTCACCGTACCCACACGATTAATTGGCGCTGAGACAGTTTGCCTTTGTTAGTGAAAGAAAGGCGATCACCAAATAACAATTACTGAATAGCTGTAAATAACAGTCAGGCATTATACGCACTGGCCTAATACATGGGACACTTTAAGAATGGTAGGTGGGAACGTTCAAAGACGGGATGCAATTGTTGAAGGTGCGATCTGCGTGTAGTAGATTTCTCCTATAGTGGTTTCAAATTTCGTAAATAAACTATTGCGAAATCCACATTGAATCAAGAAAAACAGCCGAAACAAAGGTCCGAGATGCAAGGTTTTCGCGTTTCTTTTTCGACAGGTGAGATTCTACAGTGTAGGAAAGCGGACAGAGAATTTAGACCAGATCGCGACCAGCTATCAAAACTGTCTGTCACCGCTTATAATGACGATCCTGTATACAGTACGTGGAATATGATGGAATGGAGTTTCCACACAAGCTCTAATACACTTTTTACGCTTATCGTAATTATCAAGGCAATCTACGGTATGGCTGGCCAATTAACTCCACATTATAAATGCGTTTAACTTCGACAATGACGCATTGGAAACTTTTACTTTCGAAAGTTTAACATTACAATTTTATTTTAGAAGTTAGCACTTTAATGACTCGACATTTTCAACTTTTATGCATTCTTTAATACTTAAAAAAGAGAAAAAAAATGTTTTTAAATACTATCATAATATTATTACATCAACAATCCGAGCATTACTATGCTATGATGACGTTTCGCGCTCTCTAATTATTGTCTTTTCATTCAATATCCCAGACACCTATATTTGCCCGAAACACTTTATATTTTCGCTTTGTTTTCTTAGATACTGCTCCACTCAGTTATAAACTTTCATTTAAAAAAGTACAGTTGTCAGCAAATCACTCGTGTACCCTGACATCAGTCACGTTGGTAGCTTTTTTTTGGTTTGGGTAGGGACATTTTTATACACCCGGTCACTGATGAGAATGAGCATTTTTATGTCGAGCAACAAGGGTGTCCGTTGTCTATGGTCCGACCGTCGGTCGTCTGAAAATGGTTGGTTTCCGTCAATTAACTTAAAAAAACGTCGTTATTCTTTAACACTATCTATTGGAAGTTTGTTGAGGGAAGGCAGTGGAGGGTTACTTTCGATAATTGTACAGATTCGATATCCAATATGCCCGCCCCGGTGCCCATCTTCACTTTGATTTCCGTCAGTTAACTCAAGCATCCCTTCACTGACCAGTGTTATCTCTTGGCGATGTACTAAGACTGGTTAGTAGAAGGTTTCTTTCGATAATTGCGCGTACTCCGTATATAATGTGGCCGCCATGGCGGCCATCTTCATTTTGGTTTCCGTCAATTAACAAGGGCCATGCGAATCACATATTTTCGATTCGATTCGAAACTCGAATCGAGTCTGTTAATCGAAATCGAATCGAACCTCGAAGTGAATGCAGACGTCTTGAAGGTCCGACTGACAAAATATTCCAGCTACATCATCAAGGCATGCCTTCGCCGAAGGCATGCCTTGATGATGTAGTTGGAATATTACCCAGTAAGGATTTTTGTTAAAAAAACGGAAACGGATGCGATAAATCTGTACTAGGTACTGTACGCGGCTGGCCGCTAGCAACCGTGAGCTCATCGTCGGTACTGCTTGAAAACATTAAATTTTCTTAATGAGTGATTAGTGAAACTGGAATTAGCATGGATGAAAGGCACAGATGCTTTTTTTTATTTTAATAGCTGAAATTTCACTCAGTCTTTATTTCCAACATCATTTATGTACAGTTTCTATCTCAGCTATACGTTTTCTGAGCCGACTACGATGACTGATACCAAGCGAAATTCCAGTGAGACGATTTGACGGAAAACGAATCGGGCAGCCGATTTAGAATCGATCCGAATACCAACTTGAGATTCGAAATCGAATCGAATTTCGAAGCCTCGCAGGCCCTACAATCAACTCAAGAATGTCTTCACTAATCAACTTGACGTGTTGATGATTAATTCATTAATTGTCTGGATTCCATATTCACTGTGGTTGCAACGGCAGCCATATTAATTTGGCCATGTCGGCCATTTTGATATTGGTTTCCGGCAATTAACTCAAGAATGCCTTCACTGAGCAGTCTCGTCTATTGGTGACGTGCTGATGGTGGGTAGTGAAAGAGGAAAGTCCCTTTCGATAATAAATGTCCGGATTCCATATTGCCAAAACTCAGCTTTGCATTGACCTCGTCAGCGGGCAATTGGCAGCATATGCAACGCGTTGCGTTGCTCTTATTAACATGTAATTTAACCATGAGAAGCACTGCTCGGTATCGTTAGTGGCACGTGGAGATGCACTGTGTCGCTAATTTCTGTTGGAGATGTTGGAGCCCAGATACACCGTTTTAATAGAGGTTCCCCCCCCCCCCTCCTCTTTGGTGAGTTTCAAAAAATGTATTCCTGTAAGATGAAGCTTACTTTATTCTGGTTGACATTTGCCAAATATATTTACAATACAGTGGTCGTGGGTTGGTCGGAATCCACGCGGAGGCAGTGATGTCCCCGCATGCGTCTGCCAGGTACTAAAAATCATCATCAGCAAAACTTTTAATTAATGAAGCTCCGGATTGTATCATTTTGACGATTATTCCCATAATTACTGTTTGGAATCTATTTATTACTTTCCAAAGTGTGATTTACTGGGATTTCCGGGTTTGATTATAAAGGATAACTTCACAAGTGAATTAGGCAATCAACAATTGGGTCATGTATCCGTGCGCGCAAACGAAGACGCTTTGCCGTGAGTGTAATGGGGACTTCATTGTTTTTTGTTCATTCGAGGCGAGAGACTACATTGTAAAACACTCGTGCGCATTCGCGCACTCGTGTTTGTACAACGTCCCTCACCTGTCATGAATTATTTCACGTAACCAGCCCAGTCAAGCGATTACTCGCTATTTATTGCATCCGTAGAAATATGACCCACCCGTGGAAAGTGACAGTCGACGAGGGCCGCACTGTAGATAGAATAGGTCATCGTGTTTTTTAAACCAATGTTTGACAATCTCGGGTTTTCCTTTAATATCCTTTACTCCCTATTTCTCTCAAGTAACCGACTTTTTTTTGTAGAGCGAGCGAAGGTGGGGGTAGGTCAGAGGAATTAAATTGAGGAATACGATTGAAAAGTTGGAGAAAACATTTAATTTCCCAACCTGCGAAATTTCATACCAGAAGTTAAAGAACATAATATTGAATAAAAATACAATATTAGACGAACAATCGTTCGCGGATCATATTACATTTACAATGTTGTCTGTGTAAATATCATCGCAAAATCATTTCACGGAATCGGAAATCTAGTCTACCCATTTGTTCAATGTCTGATTTGTCAATCAGTTGCGATTACAAACGAAAATCAGCGAGCAGCTATAAATTAATCTGCCAAACGTCGATTACCTTTAAAAAACGCGCATTAAGTGACTCCGCAAATTTGAAAAGGCTTTTGTTGGATTAAATGTCTGTCTGTGTTAGTCTAACGTAAATATCAAACCCGACAAACAGAAGTTATGATGACAGATATTTGTTGCGCAAGTAATCTGACGAAGTTGATTATTTTATGGTCGGAATTAAATAAGGAAGATTACATTGCGTTCTCCATGCAAATAGTTTTCAGGAAGTAACGTTTCCACGCCCTGGGCAGAAATATCTCTTCAGACTTTTAGTGTTGTTCAGCAATGTTTACTATGAAACTAGATTTCCTGCCTTACAAATGACCATTTATTTATTTATTTATTTATTTATTTATTTATTTATTTACTGACACTCTGGAGAACGCGGACATATCATGTCGGAGGGTTGTGTAACTGAAGAATGCAAGAGTATCGAGAAAGACCCACCGTACAGTGGAAAGTAACTGTCTAGGCTCTTTTTCTACTTCTGAACAAGCAGAGTTTAACCCCCTGCACTCTGATGTCGAGAATACTCGACACCTCCCCCACTCTAAGCCCCACCACACCTCCCTGTCATCCATGGTTATCCCCCCTGTGTTGTCAGAAATTCAGCAATTTAGATTTTGGTTGACAGAGCTCAATTGGAGCTCTGTCAACCAAAATCTAAACTGCTGAATTTCTGACAACACAGGGGGGATAACCATGGATGACAAATCAGGCGTTTCGTCATCAGAGTGCAGGGGGTTAATGCCGATTTGCATTGGTTTGAAACGTGTGTCATCAAAATGTGTCACGTTGTTCCTACGGTAGCAGGGGGAGTTTCGTCGTCGGCGTGGGTTCGAATCAAGTGTTCAACTTAATATTTTTAACCATTTGGACCATATAGGTCGATTTTTGATAGGTGATACGACCTAAATTCAAAAGTTGATAGTTGCTCAGTGAATTTGTATTGTAGATCAATCAAGATATTCAACGTGCAGCCCAAAGGCTGCACGTTGAAAATACAGATTGGTCTTCCCCCCCAAAAACGAATGTAGACACTACCGTTGATGGCTCTGAACTGACATGGAATATACCATCAGGGCCCAAAGGGTTAAGCCAAGATGTAATTAGAAACGACCCAAGCACTGATTCACCGCGCCCATAAGCCCCAATTAGTCTCATAAATATCAGCGACATGTGTTTATGTCTGACATCTCAGGCCAGTGCCCACTCTGTTTCTTTTACTGCGTTCTCCGAGTTCTGACAAACAAATTATAAGAGATTACATTCTAAATCAACCCTGACTTGACTTTTATCGTCTTGAAAATCGACTTTCGATAAAGCAATTATTACACGAGCGAGGAAAGTCCAATCAGGAAGCAAGTAGTTGGTTTGGTAACTAATTAATTAATTAATTAATTAATTATTAATTTATTTATTTATTTATTTATTTATTTATTTATTTACTTATTTATTTATCGGTGATTAACGGCACTTTCGACAGCCAGGGTTGCCTCGTGTCGGACAGTTTAACGGGTGGAGGAAGCCGGAGTACCCGGAGAGAACCAGTTGTCGAGCAGCTGGAGCAGCTGCCAAGACTCCCCAAAGTACCAACTCACCACAAGCAGGGTTAGCGTTGGTTGAAGACAAGTGCACCAAGGACGTGCAGTACGCCTTAGTATAAGTAATTGCGTATCGAGTCAGTTGTTAACTGGTAACATCCGGCTCTTTTTAGTAACGCATGCGCTATGATCACCTCGATTATATCATGGCTTGGACAAACTTTCGATGAATGTTGTATCTAGTAGATACAGCGGAAAACTTATTGGAATTTAGAAACAGCTGTTATGTCCGTTTCTTGGAATATCAATAACTGTCATTGCTGAACTGCCGCTAAGATTTCAAAATTAATGTTGGATACGGAATGGGTCATATAGTTATCAACAGTTGTCTTGCTTGTTTCTTATTCAGCTATTTTTCTTCTGTGTTATATTTTTTCTCTTTTGTAATTGGGTTTTGTGGTGCTTCGTACTGCTATTACGCATTACAAACACCCATCGACGAATTTTATCGGGAGAACTTGCTAACGTACCAACAGAAAAGTGATTTTTCTTCATTTGAATGTAAATGGAAATCTAATTGTGTTGCATTTATAGTGACTTATACATGGAGATTATTACCATTATGTGGATGTACAAAATATGTATCCGAATATAGCTCCGGGTTCTAAGGATAGATCACGACTCGTCGAAAGACGAGTCGTGATCTACCCTTAGAACCCGGAGCTGAACTCGGATACATATTTTGTACATCCACATAATGGTAATAATCATTTTATCTTACAATATATTGGAGATAAGTCAAGAATGCAGACGAATATATAACGAACTATTTATTCGTACGTATGAACAAAAAAAAATGGAACTCACGCGAAAGGAACGTGCTTGTATCCGCCCCCCTGATACAAACAACTGCATCAGGGGGGTCGGATACACGATAGTTGCGGAGTTAATACAGACCAAATACATGTTGATTGTAAGGTAAATGCCTCGAACAAGTACAGTACGCTGTGAGTGAATTGCTACTAAAACACTCTTTGAGTGGAGTTTCCACCAGATAACAAATGCCAATTCAGATGATAACGCAAAGGAAGACCAAACACAATTTTGGCCAACGGGCATTGGCTGAAACTTTGCCAGATATTCGTATATTTTTTTCACAGACTGAGGGTATGTCTTTGAGTGGATACTTGATTCTAGGAGAGATTTGGTTGTAATTCACAATCAGCGTACAGTGTGATATAGAAATCTGACGCCGAGCATCATGCTTTGGGTAACTGCACAATACTCGTAATCTTGTATCGATGCGTATAACCCAAAGAGAAGGTAATGTCAGGTCATCTTGCAGACTGACACTGACATCAATGTGGCTTGTGTTTGTCTTTGGCTTACAGAACGACACACACGGTTGACACCTTATTGTCGCAAGCAAAAAAGGCAATCATTGGTTATATCTTTAACACTTCGTGAGCGTCACAGGTATTTTGGATCAGCTTTCAATCTTTTATTTTACGATCTTTGTGTTTTGCGCAACTCCCCGTTTCCATTTGGGGTAGACATATAATATACCCATGGTAACTTGGTGTACCAAATGTTCACCACGAGTGGTGAACATTTGGTACACCAAGCTACTTTGAGTATATTTTATTTATACCATGATCGTCAGATTAATAAGAGCTTAAATGTTAAATAAATCAATACTGACACGTGAGACTCTGTTTTTGTTTACATGACCACCAGTGGGCGGTACTTCCGCTGACAATTTTAATCGCCGAAACGAAATAGAAAACGAAACCGCAAATTACGGGGGCCTTTTTCATTTTAATGATATAATAACATACTATTTCGAGTTATGGATGCTTTATTAGCATGCGACAACGTGTGTTTGTTAATTTTGGGTATCTTATGAGGTAAACTTATTTAAAAACGTAATAAATAATTGCGGGTTTCATTTCGTTCTTCACGAGGCGAAAAGTGATAAATTTAGACAAGTTTGCATTCAAGGCGAGGTCACCAAAGGTCAACTTGGATGTAGTGCCACTGTAGGTGTAAATGTTTACTATTGAAATCACATTGCTGGCGTGTTCACAACGGTTGGTCTACAAAGCTAAAATTTATGTCATAGGCTTTTTATATATAGTAGATCACAGTGTACTTTGATCTTGAGCCGTGATGCGATTTTAGTACCTTTTCAATAGTTCGTACATTGTCAAGACTGTGTTGTGAGCAAGAAGGACAACTACCATGCGTCCGACAATAGAATTACTATCCACAGTATTGATTCCCCTGACCTCTACACAAGTGAGTCGATGGAACGCTCAACGGTAATACGCAGAAAAATGTCCCAACCGCCTCTATCGTGAGGGAGGGGTGATACTATAAATAAGGGATGCTGCTGAACAGCAACACAAATTCATCCGTTTGTAGTTTTTCCACCGCCTCACAACCTCCGCCCGCTTTTTAGGGAATATATTTTTTATTAAACGCCTGTTCTTTCAAATCCCTATGTACGGCAACACTAAACCATACGGAAAATCAAAATCTGTTCCGCACATATGTGCGAAACGGAAATCGTTGACGGACTATTTTTAAATAGAAGCGAAATGTCACTGGAATTTTCTACAAATCGTGCACCGTAATTACAGTTGGAATCGCTAGCGATAGCTAAAAACCGTCCCCTGAGTTCCAATGTGTTCTATTTGCCAGTGGGCACATGGACCACAGGATTTCAGGGGACAAAATAGTAACAGTTGACGATTCTTTTTGTTGATAATTGTCAAATGAATTGCAGAGTTGTCCTTCTAATAATGTTTTTATATAAATGTGAAGGCGTGTAATAAACACAAAACGACACACGCGTGTGAATGGTTTAATCGATATGGCACTTGTGCCGTCGCGAAAGGATAAAACTCGAGACATGTGGCCTCTTGTTCTATCCTTCTGCGCTGGCACTCGTGTCATATTGATTAACTCATCCAACACGCGTGTGTCGTTCTGTGTATTTAACTCAGCGAAAAATGAATTTGTTGATGATGTGCACATTTCCACGGGAATACGACTTGTATTTTTACAATATATTTTAGTCATCAATGACAAAAAATAAATACTATGATTGGAAAGTCGTTCCTGTGTAAGTAGTTTCCATGCCAGATAAATACCGTGGCGTTTGTTGATGTGAAAGCGATCGCGATCAAAATGGGACTACAATCACAGCTTAACAGCTTTCACGTCCACAGACACTATAGACTGAGTGTGTGTGTGTGTGGGGGGGGGGGGGGGGGGGGAGTTATCGCATTGACTGACTTGACGCTATATCTGAGAGGAGTGCGGAGGGGCTCAGATTGGGTTTATCGCTGAAGTACTAATAATCCAGTTGAATAGAGATCAGTGGATTATTTAAGGCACACGAAAAGACTCGTCCGCTCGAGCACAACGAAGTGGCAAAGTGGATAGGGAATTCGACGGGTTAACCCTTTACCTAACATGAAAAGCAGACGACAATAGCAAACAAAATTCTTGAATAACTTTTTTTTTTTCTTTGTCTCAAAAACATAGGTTATGACCCCTCATTGGAACGAGCTCGACGAGCTCGTTCCAAAGAGGGGTCATAACCTATGTTTTTGAGACAAGACTGAAAATATAATGAAATTTAATTAGCGATTTTTAAGAATAGCTCTGGACGGTTTTGTCCGTTACGTTAGGCGAAGCGTCAAATCTAAAATAACGAACTGCTCATGTATAGTGTGCACATTCTCCAGAACGATCGCATTCATCTTTCTAATTTCCGCTTTGAAAAATGTCATCTCCCATGTCAAAGATGCCTTGCTTTAGAGAAGTCGATTTTAAATACAGATTAATTAGTGTCGCATCTTTAACCTGCAGCCATGCGGTTGCCGTTTAAAGATATTAATTGGCCTGTTCTTCGTGACGCATAAAGAGCCTTTTGGAGTAATGAAAAGAAACCACTCATCATTCCTCCGGCTTCGCTCAAAGGTCGAACACAAAAAAGGACGATATTGCCGAACATAGTTTAATGCGGTATTCCTGTAGGGACACCATCAGCTTGTTAGTACTTCTATCGTATTTTAACGGCAATTCCGTGACAATTAATGCTCGTGGGTGTGCTGCAAAACCATCCATCATCCGAATTTCTAGCTTAACTTGACATAGTCAAGATAAGCTATTGCCATCACGCGTGCGGACGTCTGTTAGTCTGTTCGTCTGTGAGTCTGTGAGTCTGTTCACATTTTCCTTTAGCACGGGCTACACCCCGCAGTTCTTGTCCGTTCGTCACGAAATTTCATATGCTGGTTTGGGGTCATGTCTAGATGAGAACGTCCCCCTTTTGGTCGTGATCGGGCAACCGGTATGGCTGCCCGAGCCCAAAACCCGAAAACCATTAGCACAGTCTAAAAGTCGTGTTTATGAAGGGATTTCATTGAAACTTGGTAGGATGCCTCTGTGTAATGCCTAGATGAGAACGTCCCCTTTTGGGCATGATATATCAACCGTGATGGCTGTCCAAGCCCGAAACCCAAAAACTTTTAGCACAGTCTGCAGGCCATGTTTAATATGGAGGGATTTCATTGTAACTTGGTAGGATGACTTCTTATGATCTCTAGATGAGAATTTCCCGATTTGGGCGCGATCTGCCAACCGTTACGACTGCCCAAGCCCAAAACCCGAAAACCTTTAGCACAGTCTACAGGTCACATTTATTGAGGAATTTCATTGTAACTTGGTGGGTTGACTTCACATAATGTCCAGATGAGAAAGTCCCCTTTTGGACGTGATTGGGCAACTGTGATGGCTACAGGGCCCGAAGCCCGAAAACCTTTAGCACAATCTACAGGTCATATTTATGAAGGGATTTCATTGTAACTTGGTAGGATGACTCCAAATCATGTCTAGATGATAACGTCCCCTTTTGGTCACGATCATTCAGCCTTGATGGCTGCCCGAGCCCAAAACCTTTAGCATAGTCTATAGGTCATATCTATGGAAGGAGTTCATTGTAACCTGTTAGTTTGATTCCATATAATGCCTAGATGATGACATCCCCTTTTGGTCGTGATTAGTCAACTGTGACGGCTTCAGGGGCCCGAAGCCCGAAAGCTTGAACACAGTCTACAGGTCAAATTTATGAAGGGATTTCATTATAACTTCGTAGGATCACTCCAGATGATGCCCAGATGAGAATGTCCCCTTTTAGTTGCGACCATTCAACCATGATGGCTGCCCGAGCCCAAAGCCCAAAAACCTTTAGCACAGTCTACAGGTCATATTTATGAAGGGATTTCATTGTAACTTGATAGGTTGTCTTCATATAATGTCTAGATGTGAACGTCCCCTTCGGACCCAATTAGGAAACTGACGGCTACAGGGGTCGAGGCCCAAAACCCTTTAGCACAGTCTACAGGTCATATGTATGAAGGGATTTCAATGTAACTTGATAGGATGACTCGTTTTGGAATAATTTCACTGTAACTTGGTAACTTTCGTTGATATACGTTAACTGTGAGGACGACATACATTAACTGTGAGGTCACATTAACCTACCCCTCCTCAGCTCTTTAGTACAGTGTGCTCCTCATATTATTTTTATCAAAAACATAGCATACAGGGAATAGAAATGAACATATTCCCAATTATCAAAATTCTTGTCTTATTTCATAATCCTTTCATAAATGTTGAACATTATCCTTTTCATCAAAAACAACACACAAGTTAAGCTACAGTGTCATTGACACTTTCATTTCTGACCTATTTTGTTAGCCAAAGTGGGATGATATTTTGCAGGCATACAAATCTGGCTTGAATCGATTTCGCAACCTCAGCGTCACAGATGAGAGGAGTTAACTTTCAGAATAGGAGCTACAAGCTCTTCACCTCATTGCATTACTGAGCCTGCTGGCATCGAAATTATTCACCATTATGTGGCATCAAATGATATGAGTTGGTCAAAATGCTCACTGAATATGCCCAGAGAAAGATATCGTCGTGTGAGAACCATAAGGTTCTATCTTCCACTGGAAGATAGAACCTTATGGTTCTCACGCGACGATATATACAACTGGTGTTATTGTGATGTTTAGTCTCAGTTGTGAATGGTAACTGGGGTGTCATTCTTAACCCTTTACCCAACGTAACGGCCAAAACCGGCCAGCGCTATTCTCAAAAATCGCCAATTAATTTTCATTATTTTTTCATTTTTTGTCTCAAAAACATAGGTTATGACCCCTCGTTGGAACGAGCTCGTCGAGCTCGTTCCAACGAGGGGTCATAACCTATGTTTTTGAGACAAAAAATGAAAAAAATTAGTTACTCAAGAATTTTTTTTTGCAAGTGTCGTCTGCTTTTCATGTTAGGTAAAGGGTTAACTGAATTTGTTATACTTTCAGAAAACCATGCATGGTTTAACTCCCGGAGAATCGTGCCCCGAAGAATCACACAGCGAGGGTAATACAAGCGACAGCGGTCGTGGAGGCAGTGAAGAAGACATACAACATGGGACGCCTCCAATATCATCTAATGGTAAGCAAATCACTTTTAAACCATATACAATTTTATCGATAAAAGTTACTTGCAGTGCGGCCGCCGTGGACTGGTCACTTTCCACGTGCGGGCTATATTTTTACGGACGCCTTAATAATAGATGCCAAATGCTAATTTTTGGAATAACCAGCAAACATTTAATTAATGAAGCAACGGGTGAACCTTTTTATTACCTGGTAAACGCATGCGTGGACATCACAACCTACACGTGGATTACGACCAGTACACGACGGTTGTACTTTAGATACCCAAGATTAACCCTTTACCCAACGCAGACGATATAAAAATTTATTTTTTTAAATATCATTTTTTTCAAATTTTCCAACAAAACCATATCATGTGACCCCTCGTTGGAACGAGCTCGACGAGCTCGTTCCAACGAGGGGTCACATGATATGGTTTTGTTGAAATGTTTTTGAAAAATAATATTTTTTCAACTGCTGAATTTGCATATTACGCGGGCGGATGCGGGCGATTCGTTGGGTAAAGGGTTAATAATAAAATAGAGATAGAGAAACGAAATCCTAATAACGTTGAAAACAAAATGATTTGGCCGAAACTTGAATGTAGGGGACAAATGCCCAATGGACAAAACAAAGCATGGCGAAGAAAAAACCCAAAACAGCAAAGATGGACAAACTACTGGGAGTGTTATTGATAACACGCTTGTTCTGTGAAATCCCCAACACAAAACTATGCGGAAAATGAAAATCCGTTCCGCACACATGTGCAGAACGGAAATCGTTGACGGACTGTTCTTGGACGATCACGTCATCTGTCAAAACTTAACAATAACTTCCACCTTCTTAGAATTTCCGTTTGACCTATAATCACGGAAGCCTTGTAGTTTAAACGAAGCGATTGCGTTCTAATAAGCTTTCGCAAAGACAATAAACTAAATAAAAACAGCTTTTTATATAGAATTACTTCTAAAGTTTAGAAGGGAGAAATCATTATTAATAGTATAATGATAACACATTGAATAGAACTAGTTCAAATATGCATGTACTACGATAGTACAAACATACGCACACCACATGTTTAGCCTATTTATAAATCTGCCCACAGACATTTCCCCAAAATCGCACATGTGTTTGTAAACATTAGCAGGCGATTGATCATATGAAACTAAACCGATGGCGAAATAACTTGTTGATAGTTTGTCTCCTAAGTTCCAATGTGTTCTATGTGCCTACTGGCACATAGAACACATTGGAGCTTAGGGGACGAGTTGTCAAATGAATTGCTGAGTGTTCTAATAATTGTTTTTATAGACATGGAAACGTGTAATAAAACAACGACACGCGCGTGTGAATGGGTTAACCGATATGGCACTTGTGCCTTCTCGGAAGTATAAAACTCGAGGCCTGCCTCATTGTTTGAAACTTTGCTTGTGTTTTTTTTGTCCAAATGTGCAGAATTTGAAGTAATACTTGAGTGATAACTCCACTGCACGGGTTATTTAGTTGCAATCCATTCTCCACATACTGTACGAGAAAGGACTGAAGTCAGAGTTGGAACGTCAGTAACCAGATCCCAAAAGGCCACATTCTAGAAAGTTCGGAAACAGAGTTGTCGGATCGTAAAAGTATTTAAACCCGCTGCGGAAACATTGTGTTCTCAGATGCACATGCATGTTGTGTGGCCGTGTTCGTAATTTATTTATTTTCTTTTTTTTCAGCCAACCCGTCAAATCTGATATCTGCTTACAACGTAACAAGAGCAAAACCCAATACACAAAAATTCTCCACATTCCATGGAACACCGGCCTGCGCTAGACCGGCAGAACATTTCATGAACAGAAACCAACTTAGCTCGGGTGGCTCCCATACGGACCAATCATACGCGCCCAACACGTATCCAAGGAACAACAACATAGAAGACAATTTTGGAAATCCCAGAGAGAACATTGATTCCTTGTTATTTGTAAAAGCTAATAACAATTTTAAGAGGAAAGATACTTTTCCGACAACAGACAATGAGAAAAATCGACTCGGACAGTTGGGCAGTCCTCTTAATTATAATATAATTGACTCAACGCGAGGGAGAGGCTACAACACAAATGTGAATGTAAACATTGACTCAAGGAATATGGACAACAAATTAAATTGTTACCCAAATCTTCAAAATCGATATCGGATGAAAACTTTCAATGATGATCCGAATATTCATAACCGAAGTACGGAGACAATGTGTAGTGAGAGTGTACTCAGTGTCCCGGATGATGATGACTGTTATACAACAACTTCCGGAAGTTATACATTGAGCCAGGATGATATAAACCTAGAGTGCTCTGAAAAAATATGTAAATCCAAGGATGTGTTTGTGTGATGTACGTGCCAGACACTTGCTTACTTAATTGTGGTGCATTGGTTCATGTGACTAAATGCTAACGTTTTTCTTTCTATTTCGTCACCTCTGTTTGCTCAGAAATTCAATGCTCACGGCATCAGTTGTTGCGATAAGTGGTATGGCATTTCATTGTTATTCCTTAACCCTTTACCTAACCCGAAAATGCAGACGACACATGCAGATACACTTCTTGAAGCACTAATATTTTTGGTTTTTTGCCTCAAAAACATAGCTTATGACCCCTCATTGAGCTCGTTCAAACGAGGGGTCACAAGCTATGTTTTTGTGACAAAAAAGAAAAAAGAATAAAAATTGAATGGTGAATTTTGTGAATAGCGCTGGTAGGTTTTCCGATACGTTGGGTAAAGGGTTAACCTCTTGCGTACTGATGTCAGAATAACGAACATTCACATAGCAATTTATTTCCAAATTGAAATCAGAAATTTAACAATGCGCTGTGTCAGAGAAGACTGAACTGGTTAGATTCTTAGTTGTGTTGTGAACAGCACTTGTGGCCATTCCTGAATCATCTCGTCATGAAAATCGACTTTCGATAAAGTTATCTTCCCTGCATTTATTAGACGGGCGAGGAAGGTCCAATTAAGAAGCATGCAATTGTTGAGAAAACACCCATGACATCAGTAGAAAATAAAGCGATGTTTCGTTTGGTAACTTTTAACAAATGAAAACAACAGACAGCTCTAAGAGCTGTCCGTTGTTTTCGTTTATTAAAAATTACAAAGGGAAACTTAGCTTTTTTATGGCAAGGTAATTAGAAGCTACTAAGTAACTGTCCACTTTGGTTCTTTGTTTATTGAATGTGTTTTTACAGTAACTGACAAGATTTTATTCTTTCCAGGGACAAAATCAGCAAATCTTACCTCCAACGTTTTTATATTAACAGAACGGATATTGTCGGTATTATATATCACGATGCGCACACTGTTGAACAGAAGAGAAAGTTACAGAATATCAAAAGATAGTGAAAACGCCCTTTTCTTATTTTTAAGTGGGTTTAAACAAAAAATAGTAGCCAAACTTTCAAAACTGATTGGGAACAAATATGAAAAAAACAGCTTCTGTATTTTTATGCTGCTCTACAATAAAATCCCTGAAATTTGTGAAATAATAAGCACATCGGTGTACAACTTCTCTAACATTTTACAATTTCATTTTTATGGGAAATTCCCATACGCTCAGTGTGAATGCATCGTTTGAAAATTAAGGGGAGCTAACTTTCCTGTAAACCTCATCCAATGACGAAAATTGTCAGTCATGTTGAATTTGTTATATTTTGACACCAGTGTGGACGGTTCTTGAATCTATCTATGATGTCATAACCACATTTCTAGTTTCTCCTTCTACTTCTACCAGTGGGTAAATATTAAAAATGGTTCATCCTCCTTCCATCGTTCACGCCCCCCGCAACAAAGTGAGGATGAGAGAGTAATGGCCGGAAGGAACAAGATTGAACTTTTCTGAACAAGTAACTTTCATAATCGGAAACAGTATTATTCTTTTCTCACAAAAGCTCTAGTCAATTCTGTAGTGGTTCCTGTGTAGTTCAGATCATGACCTCTAGTCCCAACACACTTATGCAGTGTTCTCACTATGAATTTTTAGAGTACGTCTTTTATCGAACGCCTTTTGTGGAACGTCCTTTGTCGATCGATTTTTGTCGACGTCAAAAATCTGAAGGCCTCACTATAGACTTTCGTCGCATGATTTTTCGCTGGAGGCTGGTCAGTCGTAATCCCTTCGACAAATCGAAGGAGTCTTTCGATAAAAGAAGTTGAAATCAAACGCGTTTGATTGTTTCGATAAAAATAGTACCAGTCCAAAATAGAGAGAAAGTCACCCGTCTTGCGTCTTCTCACTATAGATTTCTGTCGATAGACACGAACTTTGTCGTTTCCTGGAAAAATCGTACAATAAAAATCTATAGTAAGAACACAACTTTACACTAGTCGGTCGAAAATTCATAATATATAACGGAAACTAAAGCAGGAAAATATAAATGGAAATAGCATCTGAGATGCAATACGTTTTTCAGAAAGTAATATCAGCAGGGTTGTGGCGGGTGGAGATGGGGTAGTGGATAGATAAATCCGACCAGATCGCGGCCCAGTCGAAATTCACACTCAGATTTTGTCACCACAGTACCATCCAATTAGGTCCCAGCGAACGTTAGAGATTCCATTCTGTATCGAATCTATTCATTCAAATTTGAATTTCCATTACTTGGAAAAACATCGAATCCTGGAGAGTTTGGGATTTCATACATTTTTTTTATTGTCGACTTTGTGATGATGACAACTCACCCTAATGTTTCACGAGGAACGAGATTGACGTATCCAGCCTAACTAGATAACACACATTTGTTCAGAAAAGTCCTAAGACTGTCGTTTGAGGCGATAATGGAGATATCGAGTTACGTCTAGTTTGCATAATAGATCAACCCCTTGAGTGGGACAAGGTGTCATCTGCAATGCCAAAGCATTGCAGATGCCACCACGTTCCACCTAAGGGACTATATATTGATTTTTCTTCGTCCAGTTTGGCGATACCTGGTCAATTCTCTTTTGAATCAAGTCAAAAGATAATTGAGCTGTCAATAGTAAGAACAGAAAATGTCCATTTTGGTAGTAATACATTCAAACTAATAGCATTGAGTAATTTGGCTTTTCCCTCAAGAAAAGACATTTGGTTTTCTACGGATTATTATTTTTTTCCACACATTTTGTCCTTACGATTCTGAAGCCATTTTCAAACCGATTTTCACAGAATTTTGTACACGTATAGAGCGGTACAACCTCGAAACTTGTACTGAAGTGGAATTTTATATTTCGCCCTTTCTTTGCCAAATTTGCCAAAAAACTGTCAAAATGAGGTTTTATCGTCACTTTCTCAAAACGCGTCTTGTAGTTTTTGTTTAAACATTCATCACTGTCAGACCAGTTTGCGACACTACAGTTGACATACATGAGATATTGGGCTCAGCGTTTGTTAACCCTCCACAGGCTGCCAAACATCAACATTTGTATAAAATGGTTTGTTTTGCGGCACCCACAGAACCCAAAGGGTATGTCACGGATAAACCTCTTTTATAGGATACAGAATTTACGGGGGATAATATTTGTAAGTAGTAAGGGTATGAAAGAAACAAAGACTTAACCCTTTTTAGCAGATTAAAGATAGGCAGCCCTTAAGAACTTAAAATGCACATTTTCTGTAGATTTCTTCATGTGGTTCTTATAGATTGTCAACACAGATCAATTGACTGTTGTAGTAATTTGTTTATTATATGACAGTTAGTATCTTAAACTGATCACAACTCCTGAACAAGAATACAACAAGAATCATAATAGCCAAATAACCATTAACAATTTAGGGAATTGGATAATACCAAACGTATATTTTCGAATCATGTAACTCGTCTTTTTATTTTTTGACGAAAGGGCGATGGCAAATGATTGTCTTCTCTCGGCGGAATTATGCCGCAGAAATGAAAGAACAGTTGCCTGTCACGTTTTTGATTCAATCGGCTTATCATCATTGCTTATCCACCATACAAGCTGCATTGTTACAATTGTTAAAATGGCGCACGGAAATCCCGCACTTCTCTATATAAGTCCTGAATCTTGTGACCACTCCACTCTGATATTCATGCAACCTGTGGCATTGCGATGCGCAAGGATATGCATGGTTATTATGTAATGTGGTAAAATTACAAATTATTTCACGAAAATGTTCGTTTCTTTTCGGATTCAATGTCGACATCGGACTCGAAATTTGACTCGAGGATAGAAATTCCGATTCGCCGGACTCTACATTAGGGCCGCCGTGGACTGGTCACTTTCCACAGATGGGCAATATTTCCACCAACGAAATAATATTAGATTTTAAACACTAATTATATGAATATTCATTAAAAAATTAATTAATGGAGCAACCCATTGCTTCACGCTTAAATCAAGTGTTAAAAACTACACTTGAAGTGCTGTATTTAACACTTACTAAGTGCTGAACAAGCACTTTGTTCAAGTGTAGATATCCCAGAACTTGACAGGTGTTGACAATAATACCACCTGACAAGTGTAATGTCGCGACACTTAAGAGGAAACAACGCAGATGACGAGGATCAGGCTCGAACTCTCGAGCCTGATCCGCGTCATCTGTGTTGTGTCCTTTTAATTATGTACCCGGGAGCGCGGTGGCTCACTAGGTAGAGGTGCAGGCTGCAAGCCGAGAGGTCCCCGGTTCGAATCCCACCTGCGGCAACCGCGTTGTGTCCATCTCCATTGCCCGCGTGGGGGCACGATGACGCCGTGTACTAAGGCGTACTGCACGTCGAGGGCACGCATGTCTTCAACCAATCTAACCCTGCCTGTGCCGCAGAGCGGAGCTACGATGTTGGGGAGCTGGCAGCTGCTCGTCGTTGCTCGGTGGTTCTCTCTGGGTACTCCGGCTTCCTCCACCCGTAAAACTGTCACGGTCATGATTAGCCATTGTGCATAAATATGTGACCTTAAAATTCAATAAATAAATAAATAATTATGTACCCACCAAGCGCAAATCAAATTATGGGCGATTCTGGAAGAACCGCCAATGCTAGACACATGGGAAGTGCCATCCATTCAAGTTTCAGATGTCTGACGATTGTAATGTCCAAGTGCTTAAAGCATTGCACTTTGAGTGTTAAAATCAAACCCTAAGAGTTAGAATGGGTTTAACCTTGAAAGTGTCAGTTTTAACACTTTAGTTTTTAGAGTTTTCATTAATTAATGTTTTTGCTGATGATGATTTTTATTACCTGGTAAACGCATGCTTGGACGTCATTGCCCACGCATGGATTACGATCACACCGCTTCGACGACTGCACTGTAATCTGCGATACGTGAACATTGGATTACATCTAACACATCTTCGTGGTGGGATTTCACCTGGATAGTCACATCTTTGGAAAAAAAACACATTAGGAACTCAAGCAAAGAAAGATTCAAATGCGATACCCGACTCAAACCAGCGGAAATATAGTTCTTAGTTTATTGCGGAGATTCATATTATTACAACAAACGATTGATCGGAATTGTCATATTCCGTCGAAGTGACGAAACATATCGCTCCTAGGTGTCGTGTTTCATTTGACCGACAACGAGTCGGAACGTAACGATTCAAATTGATATTGAGTGTTTTAATAATTTGTTTGTAATTTGGCAATGTATATTTAAAAAATTGAATTCAACACCTAAAATGAAAACCGAAAATAGTAAATTATCTAGACAACACTTTGTAACTTCTAAAATTGGAAATAACGATTCTCACAGATTCTTTTTTAGAGGATTAGTGAATCGTTTTAAAATAGATATCGAAAGAACTGTGTATCCATATTGCTTATCACATAAAAATCAAGTGTTATTTCGCCGTTGCATAATTGTCACTTCGAAATTCTGTGCACATCAGATTTGGAACAAAAACTGAGGCGCCTGTTTTCCGATAAGCCAGAATCGATAGGTCAACTACAGTGGCATCGAAGAGCTCCTTTTGGTAGTCACATAGTCCGTTGAGCGCAACAAGGCGCCATCTGCTCGGCAGATGGCGCCTTATTACACTGAACTGATGATATAAAAGTGTATTATTTATCACATCATAACAACTACTTTGATCTGGAAAAACTGCTGACGAGTTACACAAGAAGTTTATTTGACTGGGTTCCGAAACGCTATCTTGAGGAATAGTTCGCATTGATCTCACACGAAGGGGAGATTATTTTCTTTTTTTAGCAAGTATTCAGCCCATTATTGCCCATAATTTTGGATTTTATTCAAATTAAAGTCATACACCTTGCCTTAATCTCATATTGGGGTGTTCTCTTTTTTTGAAAATGAAAAGAAATGATTCACTTGATTCCTTCGTCGTAAATCAATTGCCTAAATGCGTCTTTTGTGTTTATGCTAAAGTGCCATGATGTCAGGCTACCTTACAAATTTTATAAGGAATTCAACGCTGCGATCAGTGGCGGCGCCAGGGGGGGGGGGGGGGGGTGCTTACCCGTCCACTTTTTTCGCCAAGCGTAGTAAAAAAATACTATCATTTTAATTTTTGTAGTGAACGTTGCGGTGTAATGGTGGGTATGTTTGTGTGCCCCCCCCCCCCCCCCCCCCACACACACACACACACATTAGCTGCAAACAACAAACAAGAGTCGAGGCGCCAAATTGCAACAAGGTGTGCCGCGTTCAAACGGTCTGAAACATGCCGCTAAAGAGTATTCGAGGAATGCTAGAATCGAGAGCGTGCAACGCATCCGTTTGGAATGCAGCCTACTTTCATTTTCGATTTGAGTGTCGTTTGGTGCTTTGCGCTCGCACTTTACAATAGCGTTCTTCCGCTAATATGTCACCATGTACGACGTTTTCTATAACTGAAAGACGTAACCAATAAGTTTCAAAAGCATAAAACTGTTTTAATTTAATTGTCTGAGAATGCTCCAGAGAACACCATTTACAACGTAAGTTTTAAAAATTTTCTCAACTTCCGGAGGGGACACCCCTCCCGAAATCCACCCCGGCTGCGCGGCGGGCAATACCCAGCTGTACCTCCTCACTTCTGTAACTCTAGAGCCGCCGCTGGCTGCAATGGGTTCTATGTTTAACCACGTTTGTGGGGTTTTCACGTAACATACCTTTGGTGTTATGTGATGTACCTTTTCTCACATAATTATACAATTATCCGATTGTGCTCTTGTTATAGATATTCCGATCAATAAGTATTTAATTCACCGTAAAGACATCAAGATATTAACAGAATTTGTGAAGCGTCTTGGAGTTATGATAAAACTACACCTGTGGCGATTCTTCTTTCATCATATTTAGTAAACATACATGTATAATAGTGATGGTAACGTTGTCAAAGATTCGGCTAAGTGAAGTCTCAATTGAGAAACATTTATTGCGTTGATTCAAAGAAAAGGAATACTTGTGGTATTTTTAAGTTCAATGCGATTCAAAGTTATGGAATATTTTAGTTGAATTACTGAAAGATTGTTAGTTGAACATTTATTTCACGGTTAAGACATCTTGACACTGGTCGCAATGCAAGCATTGCGCATAGATACGCAGGGGCCGAGGAGGTGCACGGCGGGCACGTGCTGACCTACAAACAGTTTCCAGTGAATGTTGGAGGAGAAAGAGGGATATAGAGAGGGAGATAGAGAGAAGTGGCAAATTATATTATGCGATATATTTCCAACGATTTGTACGACCGCCGGGTGCGGGGATCAGCGGGTTCAAAACTTTTGGGTCCCCAGCCATTGGAATCTTATTGGGAGTTAGCAGGAAGGCGCCGCACAAACTCTTTACTCTTAGGATGTGACAGAGATTTTCTCGTGTGATTTAACCCTTTGCCCAATGTAACGGCCAAAACCGGCCAGCGCTATTGACAAAATTCACCATCCAATTTTCATTATTTTTTCACTTTTTGTCTCAAAAACAGCTTATGATCCCTCATTGGAACGAGCTCGTTCCAATGAGGGGTCATAGACTATGTTTTGACACAAACAAAATGAAAATAATTAGTGATATTCAAGAATTTTATTTGGAGGTATCGTCTGCCTTTCGTATTAAGTAAAGGGTTAAAGCTTAGGGAAGTTTTCATTATATGGCGACATATTTACCAAATTTCCCCCCGGAATATGTTACACGTGGATGTAAAATTGTTCTCTTTTCTGGAGATGTGTTATTCTCCCCCCACTGCATGTGTAACATACGTCTGTCCAGGGTGAGATAGCAGGGAGAGACAGATGTATCCCACCCCACCCACGTGACGTTATACATTTATAACGTTATTATGACGCGATGCATAATATTTGGCTACCAACTAATTCATATTGACGTCATCAGAATGCCGTGTGTTCAAAGTTTGATGCTCTAAAACTCTTTAAACCCCAAGATGCCACCGTTCCTAATTGATTTCGTGGTATATACCTTTGGTATATACATAACTTTTTTTGCATGCTCTTTCCGATGGTGTCATTAGTTTTTCAAAACAACGAATATCAAATGAGTTGATTATATCAGCACGTGACCGCTGATTACCTCTGGCTAACGTAACCGCTGTATGGTGGGTGAGAAAAATAATCCCTGATGGGTACGGGTGTGGGATGGGAAAATCTCACCCTTGGGACAAGATATTTGGTCCAGACACGAGGCTTGCCGAGTGTCTGGCCCAAATATCTTGTCCCGAGGGTGAGATTTTCCCATCCCACATCCGTACCCATCAGCGATTATAATATTCCCGAAGATGGCTTTATGCATTATATCCTCAATACCCCAATCAGTGAGTACCCTTTCTGTGACCGTCCCCCCTCCCCAGTCCTCCAGTTTGAAAATCTCCCTACGGCTTTGACTATGCGCGACGCGCAAAAGTACTAGTTGCTGAGTTTTTCTTCTCAATTTGAAATATTCACATAGCATCTGATTTAAGATTTGTTGTCGAACAAAGACAACCAGTAATGATAATGATTCCAACGCAAAACCAGTAATCAATGATTATATTTTGGCGTAACGATTCATTGCCTCAGAATTACAATCATTGATTTGATGTTTCAGATTTTAAGCTGATGTTAGCGAAACCTGTATTTGTCCATGGCTTACAGCAAGGTTTAGATTGTAGGTAATACATGCAGATGCAAAAAGCTCAAGCTGAGAAAACAATTCTATAACTATCAGTGTCCTGCAGGCAGAGCGGCCACCAATCGCATCGCATTCACTGTATACAGTATGGCCGTCGTCGACTGGTCACTTTCCACGGATCGGCAACATTTCCACCGACGTAATGATATTAGATTCAAAACACTAATTATAGAAATAATCATCAAAAATGTAATTAATGGAACACCAGCTTCAACCCAGTGCTTCATAAATTAAACTTTTGCTGATGATTTTTATTACCGGGTAAACGCATGCGTGGACATCACTGCCCATGCGTGTATTACGACCAGTCCACGACTGCAGTACTGTTGAGACGTGTATTTACAATGTCTGAAAAAGGGCACTCCAAACACCCACACCTTACGGGATGATGAACAACAGTCTCTGCTGAAAGTTTGCTATTACTTCCCATTGTACTTCTCAACAAAAAAAAATCATCGAGTGGCAAACTTACTTCAGGGAGTTTTAAAAACAACCCTCCATCTTCGTTCCACCGACTAATGTGACTCAGAATTAGTGATTCTAAAACAAACCAGCTAAAGCTAATATGTGACACTTACAATGCAGGTAATTATCTGGTTGTTATCCCGTTGCAGCAGAATAGGGCATCTACTCAATGTTCTTCTTATGTCAAAGCAACATTGATTGCTTTTTAGACAATGTTTGAATAAACACCTGTCTCTGCTCTGTATATTTTTGCATCATTTCTATTAATTTATTGACGAATAAACAACATAAATCTCAAATGTGTTTGTTGCTTCCATTCTCATGACTCTGCACATATTTAATTATGTATGCATGTGTTTCGTGCAAAAAAAATCTCTCGGCGGGTGATGACCAATTGAAATAATGAGCCCCAAATCACTGAGGAGGTTTATTCATTACCTTAATGCCCAAATACCAAAATGGGTTTACCTCATATTGTTCTGGGAAGTTTTGTCCACTTCGACATCATTCCGAAGTACTTTCTAGGGCCGCTCGTTTCATTCACCGAGTCGTTACCTGACGTTTACTGATGATTATGACAATTTTCGGCCATTCACACACTAACTCCCTGGCCGACGCACGCGCACCGCTGCGCCAAGCGTTTTTCTGCGCTACTCTCGTTTTCCGTTGTTGTTTGCCATTACACCACCTTCGGATACATGGATAAAAGAACCGAATATATTATTATTTTGCAACTGATTTCACATAACCTATGTCATGTTGTGTTGTTTGCGCTTTTTAGAGAATGTCTGGACGTGACATACCAAAAACATCTGGTGTACCATGCAAGAAGGGAATTCTACTTAGTTATGAAATCATAATAATAAATACAATAATAAATACACAGGACGACACACGCGTGTGAATGGGTTAATCGATATGACACGAGTGCCAGCGCGGGAGGATAAAGCGACAGGCCGCAGGCTTCCAGTTTTATCCTTCCTCGATGGCATAAGTGCCATATCGATTAACCCATTTACACGCGTGTCATTCTGCGTTTATTACACGCTTTCATGTTCACAAAAACAATTATTAGAAGGACACTCAGCAATTCACTTCACAACTATCAACAAAAACAACACATTTTGTAGTCCACCAAGTTTGCGAGGGGAACCCGTGTTACCTTTTCGTCCCCTGAGTTCCAATGTGTTCCATGTGCCTACTGGAACATAGAACACACTGGAACTCAGGGGACGATTTTCAGCTATCGCTGGGGATTCAAATTTGTAATTGCGTTACACGATTTGTCGAAAATTCCAGTGAAATTTCGCTTCTGTTTAAAAACAGTCTGCCAACGATTTCCGTTCCGCACAAACATATCGTCCCCTGAGTTCCAATGTGTTCTATGTGCCAGTAGGCACATAGAACACATTCGAACTCAGGGGACGATATGTGCGGAACAGATTTTCATTTTCCGCGTGGTTTAGTGTTCCTGTAGACGGGGATTACAAAGAACAGGTGCGTAATAAATATAATAGCACTTTACACAAAACTCAGAGTGTTGCGATCACACGTTTTGGCCACTATGTTGCCACACTGCTAAATAAAGAGTTACCCTTATAAAAGTACTCGGGAGTTCAGTGGTTCAGTGGTTCAGTGGTTGCGGAATTGAACTTCAAACCGAAAGGCCCACGGTTCGATCTCCGCCAGGGGTAACTGCGTTGTGTTCTTGGACGAGGCATTTAATCCAGATTACATACGCGGGGACACAGTGGAGCTATATACTAAGGCGCACTGCAGGTCTTCAAACCCTCCTTATGAGGAGTTAGTACGTTGTGGAGTCTGACAGTTGCTCGCCGCTGCTCGGTGGTTGTAGTATCAGCAGGGCCTAACTGCAACTATATAAGCAAATACACAGTGAACTTATATAATATTTTCGTCATTATCAACAATCGACTGTTTACTTAAAAGTTGAACAGCTCCTTTTGTTGATCAGCTAATATTTGCTACTACGCGACACATTCTTAACTGGGTACAATCAACACTGTAACCAAACAGAGACAAACCATATGGTTCTTAACTTTCTAATTTCTGGTAGCTATGAACCCACTTAACCCGTTTATTTACCTCATTCAGTGGCGAGAATATTAGAACTCTGGCTAATCATAATAGATAATGATTGGATACCGCAGGCAACAACTCCGACGGCACCAGTAGACGTTTTGAGTTATTATGATGAACTGACGGAAACATCGTCTGTGGCTCGCAGCTTGGAGTTTATATTCAACCGAGACGCGAAACAATGTCTACTGCACGCGAGAAAAATCTTGATAATTGAGACCGTTTGCAAGTCACTCTGTTGATGAAATAATTGCGAAACGGTCAGCCTCAATTCAAATAGTTGCATGTTGACGTCAAATGGAAATATATGCTGCTGGAGCCGTAAGCATAGAAAAAACTACACGACTTCTCGTCCAATCAGAGGAAGAGGATTTTAGTCTTGTTGCAACATTGGTTAATGAAGGTGTTAATCACCAGTAAGGAACCTGTAACACCAGCATTGCCATGGTTAGTGATATGTTTGTCAAAAAATGTCTTCATTTGTTAACTTACATTCAACAGAATGGGACTATTTCTCTCTTCGATTTCAGTTCCATCACTGTCTGTTATTTAGCGGGACCATGACAGTTATAATCTAAGAACAGTTGGTTTATATTTACGGGTCATACTACTCCAGTTTAAGACAAGCTATCGTGAACCTTCTTCGTACATAGCAGCTCTGATACCTGATCCATAATAATCTGACTATACTATTCCTCCCTTCCCTTCAAAGCATCGTTCAACCAACGTGACGCTTGAGGTGACCCTTGTCTTACGACTTCTCCCGGTAAATCACAAATCTAACATCAAAACAGCACGAGTAGAGTCGATCATCTTGTTACATGGTAGCCCGTTTGGGAAGCCAGGCTGAAATGTCATTACAATGGTGATTGTTGGATGTACTGCGTATGTCGTGTTTGCCCATTTTGTTGAGAGGCGTAGTGATATTGCGTTTGCAAGTCTACACCTACTTTTTCGAAGACAATATGACCTGGAGTACTGTAGGGGTGTGTTTGGGATCATGCTTTATTAAGAGTCGGTCGAATGTTGCTATGTGGAATAAATACCAGAACCCATATCCTTTATCTCTGTACCCTTGCAGTCTCTTTTTAATAATCTAGGTATTTTCGTCGAATGTTGTTTTTAATCGGTACAGTACCATGTTCACACAATCGGACAGAAAATTTAGATCGGATCACAACTGGGCCCAGTCGTGATCCAGTCGAAATTATCTCTTCGCTAATCTTCCCCTTAATACTGCAGAATCTTACCACGCGGTCACAGATGCAAGGATAATGAATCTAAGGAGCTACTTTCGTTTGTTTGTCGTGATACGGTATTGATTTCGCAACATGTGCTATGATGTAATCTCAACCCACTGGTGTACAAGTGTGAAGAGATCCGATCGTGATATGACCGAGGTAAATACCGCTTTTGTGATCACCGTACTGTGCGCTGAATTCTACGTGTTCCAAGACCTTTATCTGAAACGAAAACACCTTTTCGCGGTCCACATTTCTGCATTAATAGGACACACCAGGCTGTTTATTACGTGTCATTTCATAGTCTTAGCCGAAGAACATTAGCTACACGACCACGAGACGTATGTAAATACGTTTTATGGTCATGTATCTAATGTTCTTCAGATTACACTTTGGGAGCTTTAATTTGCACGGCGTATGCAAATCTCTCATGTCATCAGTCTAGTTCTGTTAGGAATTCGAGGCTGTTTTATGCCATTCGTTTACCACCTTTTCGTGGAGTTTGTGGACACTTGGTGCACCTGTTACAAAAAAGTGTGCATTGCACATGTTACAAAAGAGACAACTCTCGAGGCATCTGGCTGATCGGTACAGAAGAACTCGTAGCTATTCAAAACAGGGCAGAATATTTAGACAAACTGATAGACCAGAAAAGTAAGTCTGTCTAATTCTTGTTGCTAGAGTACTCCGATAACAGTTTTATAAAAAAAAGTTTCCAGGCAGCGAGAGGAAGGCCGGAAGTAGACATAGTTTGCGTATGGGACCAACAACCCCATCAAAACACAAATGACGGGGACTGCATAAAATGATAGTAAATCAATGGTTTCAAAAATTTATTCGAGGTGTAGATGGGAAAAGGCCAAGTGTAGAGTATTCTGACCCAGCATCCAATTCCAATCACGAACTTTGACCGAACATGCTTCAGACCATTCTTCGTATAATTGCTCAAAAAGGAGCAAGAATGGTTCATAGAAAGGTCCAATCAGGATATGGTATCAATATTAATGCACGCAGATAAAAGCCGTAGATTTACGAATAATAATCTAAACACAAGAATGGACAGAGAAAGCCTGATAGGACGTTTGGCACTGAATACAAAATTCGATCTAGAAATTATACACCCAAAGAACAAAATAAGTACGACATGACGTCACATAAGTCCAACATAGCCCTGTTTATTAATTGTCCATCAACCTGGTAATAACTTTCCCATGGGACAACGCATGCAAACGCTCACGGCATGCGTACATTGATTTACATTTGGGATCTAAAAAGCGGCGTCGAAAATTCATAAATCGTCATGTAAAGGACATTGTTAAGTTGGACGATTTCCTCCCTATAAGTAGTCACAAACAGTGAAACAAAAAGAAGGCATGTTGAGGAGCCATCGTATAGACCCTTGGTTACATCGATGTGCCGTCTGTAATGATTCAGGTATGACGGAACTAAATATTTTCCCATAAGCGACCATTATAACGTTCGGGCTTAAGAAAATATGATTGCATCACATTAATTTTGGCATTCAAATATCTTTGTCAAGTACAGCCCTTTAAACAACTTTTTCTGACCCCAAAACAGGGGGTTATGCAACAAATAAGAGATAAAAACTGACAGTATTAGAAGTACCGTTCACCTGCATATATTTCTCAGGGAATTCCCCAACAAAAACACATCAAAAGTCAATTTTATTTTTTAGGTTCAAAGGTTATCAAATCACCCGCTTTATTTATCTGGAATATTCAACAATAATACAAGTTGTCAGAAGAAGGTTTTAAACGGTTATTGAAATAATATTTTTTCCCAAGGCTGTTTACTTTTAGAGACTACAAGATTTCAAGGTGGGTAACTCTAATTCAAATATTTAATTCAGTGATACCTTAAGCATTGCATATGGCGCCTCGATGCATTCAAAGGACGGCATTGTGTTGTTGAGCGGTATTAATTCATCTCTAAGGTACGAATTTGACGGTCTTTTTCGAGAACTTGGCAAGGCGTTAATTAGTCGTGCAAATTAAATATTTTAATTGCCTATGTGGTTAGTGAGGAAATAGAGGAGACAAGGATGTTACTGATAAGAGGCATACATATATTATGAACACACAGTTGAACATACCCCCAGTCCACAGCGTTGTGTGTACTCCTTTGAGACAATGTAAGATAACCCTAATATTTATTTTCCACCAACCTTTAGCAGTTAAAACATTAACGATTTAATGAAAATGCTTTGAGAACGTAATGAACACGACAATCATCATTTCATGAATGCGTCGAGGTCCTGCTGGATAATACGCAATTTGTTAGCAATAATTTTCTTTGGTCGCATTTTACCTGGCAAATATATCTTCTATTTGGGGTGGCTCGAAAAGACATTCTCGACACTGTTTCAGTCTTAAGGTTCAATGCGCCGAGCAATCAATCATCCGTGCTGTCATATCAACTACGCGTGTAGCCATGTTGTTACGTCACTGTCACGTACTACCTGTTATGCACCTCTCAGATAGCCTGTATATACATGCACAAAGATACGCGTAAGACCTTCTGGTGTACTTGGCATTTAATGATCTCCGCCACGATATTTCTAAGCTTTTCAACTACTGGCATCTCTTAAAGGATTCCCGCGACAATGGGTGCAGCTTCTTCTTTGGTCTTAGAGGCGTGACTGTGTCAACTGATGGTGTGTCATGACATATAATTACCATTTTGTAAATTGTTTAGGTTACCAGCGCGCTTCATTGGTAGTGTACTAAAATGAATAACCGACACTCTATGGTTGTCTTAGACGTTCGACGTCAAGAACTTGTATCCGTGCGTGCGCCTTTACTCTTTCGAAGTAACGACACTTACTGATAGCCCGAATAGCTCTTTCTTAATTGGAAGGAGTTGAGCTTTCGCAGAAACAAATAATGCGTTGACCCCCCCCCCCTCCCGATGTACGACGTGACCTTTAAATTCAGGTTGAAGAGATCTTTGACGCTGTTCGAAAAATATTATAGTAGCGACATGTCTATTAAGAGTGCTGAGAGACATGTGTTTCGCAAGATAGTGTTGGTGATTTTTATGTAACCCGACTTTATAGCGCCACTTTGCGGTAAAAGCCCGTAACCATATGTTTTAACATAATTGGAGATTGCTGAACGAGACGAATAGGTACTAGTCTGAATATCTTTCTCTTATTGCTTCTTTTCAACCTCTTTTGGGTATTGCAACCAAGAACTCTTCCACGCGATGAATTTTCGGGGACAACAGCCGTATCAGTAATTTCGTGACGTCGCCCTTCTCGAATAGTACTTTGGGATCTTTGATTTGCATGAAGTGTGTAAAACTTTCAGGCTACCACTCCAGTTCTGTTAGAAATCCAAGGCTGTTGTATGCCATTTGTTTACCGCCTCTCCGTGGAGTCTGCGGGCCCGCTGGTTTAATGTGATGTCCCTTTTTTCACATAGAGTATATTGTCCCGTACTCTTGTTATAGATATTCTAATCAAAAGGGACTTCACTCGCCTTAAAACATCAAGATATTAACACGGTTGGTGGAACTACGCGGCGGAATTCTAAAACTACGGTTGTGATGAATCTCAATTCATTACTGAATAATAATATTGGTAATGCTATTAAAGATTCGGTCAATTCTACAGTGAATTGAGAAACATTTCTTTCGCTGAATCTCCAAAAATGAGTGTTTAGGAGACTGGTTATATTCAGTGGGTTCGCTTTTCCGACCAACTGAAATATTCCAAATGAGTGAATCTAAACAAAGACGATGGACTTTTTAATGGCTAGACTGGGTCCTTTCAAAATTTGACCGGCAGCTTGAGCGCTTGGTAATGTGCCTCCTCTCCCTAAAGGCCACAAATAACTACACTTTGCGGAGCATTGCGATAACAAAATGGGACAATTTCGACAGGATCGCTAATAGGGCGCGATGAGATCGATATTTACCTGTCCTCTTTATCCCTCTTAAGTAGGCTGTAACACTATAAAAGTTCTTTCGCCAAAAACAGAAACACGAGAACTAAATTTCTTATGCTATCCTCTCCTTTTTATTCCTGGATACAGTACAGTCATCATGGACTGGACGTAATCGACGCGTGGGTAACGAATTCCACGCATGCGTTTACCAGGTAATGAAAATCATCATCATAGCTTGAACCCGGTGCTTCATTAATTAAATTTTTGATGATTTTTCCTATAATTAGTGTTTGGAATCTAATATTATTACTTCCGTGGAAATATTTCCCACCCGTGGAAAGTGACCAGTCCACGGGGGCCGTACTGTAGGTCTTGATTTTATTTATGAAATTGCGATCCTTTGGTAGGGTTTCGAGATTCGATTCGATATCGATACCATGCGTATGCTTCGAGATCGATCCCGAATCAGTCTCAGGATTCGATTTTTTCGAATCTCTCGTACTAACTTCAATTTGTTACATTTCCAACAAAAATAGGATAAAACTGTCATTAGAAAATTCATTCATGAAGGCTCAATTCCTATTTTTTTGGAGTAATTGACAATGTTTAATTGTTGGGTAAGGCGTGAATTTGGCACAAAACATTATCCATAGTTTTGGTTTTTGAAGGCTTAACTTGTTACTATTCACGTTCTTAAGAACGTGAATAGTAACAAGTTAGGCCTTCAAAAACTAAAACTATGGACAATAGGCCTAGCTGTTTCAGCGACGGTGCTACAGAGAATATTTAGTTATTGGTGTTTAAGGTGTTCACTCCGTCGCGTTAGGGTTATCACACTGTTCCGTAACTTCCGTTTGATGCAATATGAAATAACTTGTCTTTTAAGATTCGATTCGGGATTCGATTCGATGTCGATATCAGAGACACGATTCGATTCGATATTCGATTCGAAAAGAAATTTGTGATTCGCAGATCCCTAGTCAAAAGTCTATTTTCATCGCGATGATAATGAAGGTCACTCCAACGTGCGTTGTTTATCGATGCGCCCGCATTTTAGCGTTGCAACGCTATTATGGAATGTAGGTGTATCTGTAAAAACAATACAGGTGCATCGCTATTGTCTCTTTAGAGAAATCTCATCACGATGAAAATTGCATACGTTGGACGTTAGCTTGAACGGCGGACGTACAAATTACACGTTGGAGGTTCTTTTTTTTCTATCTGAATCTCTATTTTGTCCAGGTGCACCTACATTCCAAAAAGCGTTGCATGGCTAAAACACAGGTGCATCGCTAAAAAATGCACATCGGGCTGTATTTTAATCTCATCGCGATGAAAATAGTTTTTTAACCCAAATGGTACACCATAGTTTTCAGTGTCATCACAGAGAGAATACATTGGAAGATTACTATCAGTTATCCAAGGTCGGGGCTCACTGGTTGATATATTCAACTTATGACATATGTGTTCTTCGAACACAGGAGCAGGAAAAATACGTCATGTTCTTTTGTATGGAGAGTAGTCAATGCTCTGCTCTCGGACTGACAGATCAGATCAAATCACGTGCGTTGTTATAGTAACCTACTTGAGCAGCCACAAGCTAAAAGCTAAAGTGTTAAAAACTACACTTGAAGTGCTGTATTTAACACTTTCTAAGTGCTGAACTAGCACTTTGTTCAAGTGTAGATATCCCAGAACTTGACAGGTGTTACAATAATACCACTTGACAAGTGTAATGTCGCGACACTTGAAAGGAAACAACGCAGATGACGCGGATCAGGCTCGAACTCTCGTGTCTGATCCGCGTCATCTGCGTTGTGTCCTTTTAATTATGTACCCACCAAGCGCAAATCAAATTATGGACGATTCTGGAAGAACCACCAATGCTAGACACATGGGAAGTGCCATCCATTCAAGTTTCAGATGTCTGACGATTGTAATGTCTAAGTACTTAAAGCATTGCACTTCGAGTGTTAAAATCAAACCCTAAGAGTTAGAATGGGTTTAACACCTTGAAAGTGTCAGTTTTAACACTTTAGTTTTTAGTGTGCAGATTGTCACATCATTCTCGTCGATTTCCAATGATTCAAACACGTTTCCCAGAAAAGTTTCAACGATTCAAACCGAAGGGTCCATGGTTCAATCCCCGCTAGTGGTAACTGCGTTTTGTCTTTGGGCAAGGCACTTAATCTCGTTTACACACGTGGGGGCACGGTGGCGCTGCGTACTAAGGCGTACTGCACGTCGATGGTGCACCTGTCTTCAACTAATGCAAACCCTGCTTACTAACCATCTTTGTGCGAAGTTTGTACGTTGGGGAGTCTGGCAGTTGCTCGCCGCTGCTCAGTTGTTCTCCCGGTGTACTTCGACTTCCTCCATCTATAAAACTCTCCGACACTAGATGACCTCGACGGACAAAAGTGTCGTTAAACCCTAATAAAGAGATCGATTCAAAATAAAGGTATCAGAGTTATTGAAGTATTTGATCCTCCGATTATCATCGCACGATAGTGATCCTCCTCCTGTACAACGCCACTGTGATGCTCAAATGGCGAAAGAGGTCCTTGTACTTCTTTTCCGATTGGGGAGATTGTACAGAACTATGGTAAGAAAAGCGGGCGGATAATTTCGTATTGGATACCTTCAACGTCATTAATACCTTTCCAGTTTAACAAGATGTGGCATCTGCCATACTTCGCAGGCTCACAAATGAAACTGGAGAACTCGCCAACGAAATAATTTGGTCACTAGCTTTCCTGTGCCCCTCAAGATCAAGGTCACAGGTTCTATGTAAAGGTTACATAAAAACGTTGACATTTCAGCGTCACTTTTGTCCGGCCCATATAACTTGATATGATTGTCAGATCTTATTAATACTTGGTACAATTATTGCCCATGACTCGAAGGTGTGTCGCGACTTTGATCCAAGGCCATATCATAAAGGTTAAGGCTACAGACAGCAAAACTCTGATATTGTTATACAGCCCTTGCCCGGTCCATATAACTTAGTATGATTGACAGATCACATTCATACTTGATACAATTATTGCTCATGACCCAAAGTGTATCACAACTTTGATCCAATGTCATATGATCAAGATCAAGGTCACAGACAGCAAATTTTTTATATTGCTATACAGCCCTTGCCCGGTCCATATAACTTAGTATGATTGACAGATCTTGTTCATACTTGGTACAATTATTGCCCATGACTCAAAGGTGTGTCCTGACTTTGTTCCAAGGTCATATCATCAAGGCCAAATTCATAGACAGCAAAATTTTGTTATTGTTATACAGCCCTTGTCTGGTCTGCATAATTGAATCTTTGTGACAGATCTTGTTCATACTTCACACAATTGTTACCCATAACCTAACGTTTTGTCGCGACCTTAGCCCATTGTCAATGTTAGCCAACTAGCCGACGGAGCAGCTTAGACCACCCGGAAGGCGTTTCATTACACGCCTGTTCTATGAAATCCCCATCTACAGCAACACTAAACCATGCGGAAAAAGAAAATCTGTTCCGCACATAGGTGCGGAACGGAAATCGTCGATGGACTACATCGAAATAGAAGCGAAATGTCACTGGAATTTTCTACAATTCGGAACTTTTGGGACTAAATAGTAATACGGGTTCTCCTCGCAAATTTGGTTGGCGATAAAATGTTTTGTTTTTGTTGATAGTTGTCAAAATAATTGATGAGGGTCCTTCTAATATTTTTTTTACAGACGTGAGGGCGTGTAATAAACACAGAAAGACTCGCGTTTGTGAATGGGTTAATCGATATGGCACTTGTGCCATATCAGAAGGATAAACCTCGAGGCCTGTGGCCTCTCGTTCTATCCTCCCGTGCTGGCACTCGTACCATATCGTTTAACCCATTCACACGCGCGTGTCGTTCTGTGTTTTATTTACACAAAATTCATTTGGTATTCAAAATAAAACTATGTACATAAACACTTGAAATATAAAGTAATGTGAGGCTTGAATACCCACCACTGACATGAAACGACGTCTGTGAAAAACTAGACATAAAATTCCTTTGTTATTTGAAAGGATAAACTCTAGAAACATATGTCCATTAGCAACTGCGAAGTATATCTCAGGGAAGTTACTGGACTTATAACTTGAAAAATAAATTAAAGAGAAAACGAAATCTTATCACCTACAACTTGAAAACAAAATCTAAGATAAAATCATGAAGTCAAAGAAGACTGGTCGGAACAATGGCGAAGGTTAGAATTGAAAATACTAATGTTTCCGCCTTCTTCAAACTATCACATGTACCAAATCTGAAAAAAAACTATTGGCTCTCCGAATGAGCTGTTTTTAACGTCGCTATTCTCGAATTGGCTAAACAATTCCCGAATTTTTCTCATTGGTCCCCGGGACCAAACTAAATGAACCGAACGTTTAACACAACGTGAAGACAAATGTTTCCGATATTCTACGAAATGCGGAAAAATAATAGTCTTAACTGTCCTACATATAAATAACTAGCACGATGTTAGCCGACGGAGCAGCTCGAAAAAATAAAAAAAATGGGCCATGATCAAAAATATGATCTGTAAAAAAAAATCTAAATTTCTGAAGAACTTTGAATTCATGATTAATGGAAATAGATTAATTGTTTACAAGCCGAGATTTTGAGACACAGACAATCTTTTATGCAATGAATCTACAACATATCTGTCTTTACTGATGTCGGAACGCCATCTACCATGACGCTTCTAGCAACGCTCATTTACGTCAGTGTTAGCTACTGCAGTTGCTTCACCTGAAGGTAATGAATGCAACCCTAGATCTGAATCTCCACCCATCTGTGTCAATTTACTCACTAATCTCTCTCCAATGGTTGTTAAACCCTTTACCTAACATGAAAAGCAGACGACACTTGCAAATAAAATTCTTCAATAACTACTTATTTCATTTTTGTCTCAAAAACATAGGTTATGACCCCTCATTGGAACGAGCTCGATGACGGTTTTCCCCTCCCCTATTGAAAGAATTTAGTTTAATGGGTTGCAGTTAAAAAAGTTCATTCAGTTAAAATTCAGATCACCTTTGTTATATTTTCGTTAAGTTTAAAAACTATTCAGTTAAACGTTGTTCAGTTCAAGGGTGTTAATTATATGTACATTCATTGGGGTTATAGTTCATTCAAAGAATTCAAAGGGTTAACCTTGGGTTATACTTAGGGTTATAGTTCATTCAGTTGAAAACTTTGTTATGGTCAGTTCACTTCGATACCTTCATTGGGTCAGTTCGATTTTCTTCAATTTGTTCTGTTCACTTCGATCTTGGTTGTGTTGGATCCTTGTTCACCTTGTTCTGTTCCCTTCCATCTTGATTGTATTTGATCAGATCTGTTCAGTCTGTCAAATTAGTTCGATCAATCCGACTAGTGTGACCGTCTTTCAATTTGTTATGTTCACTTCAATCTTGGTTATGTTGGATCTTCGTTCTGTACCTTCGTTGTTTTGTAGTGTCTGGTTGTCTCTGTTCAGAGACTTGTAGTCATTGTTGAATTGGGTGTTATCAATCCCTTTCCATACCCTCGAGTGTTGATGTCAAATCACGGAACCCAAATTTTACGGACTCGGCTAGGAATCTCAATTACGGTATGCCTTATATGTGTACAGGGGAAATCTGTTTGAACATTTTGAAAGCGTAAAGCTAAAAAGTAGTGGTACAAGTCAATATTAATGGATGGTAGTTTAGTCAATAGTGCTGGTGCAAGGCCGCAATGGGACAAGCCTGCTGTAGAAGCTAATGATAGGACAGATAGACCATACACCAGTAGTGACCTTGGAGCTTTTGCGATAAGATGGAAGCGGTTGGTAAGACTACATTCGACCTCACTGGGGGATTTCTCATGACCTCATACGACAAAAAAAAGAATTCTTCAAAAGGTATCCTCGATAGGTATCCTCAAATAATACAATACCAGGCCATCGGTATCCTCAAATACTGAAATGAGTCGACGAGCAGTATGTGCGTGTCACTCGAACGAGCAATTGCTCGATGGCTCATTTACTCGATGGGATTCGGGTCGTTCGAGCAATGACTTATCAGTAACTGCTCGATAGCTTATGAGGGGTATTTGGGATAGGTATGTCTTGTGGTATAATAGTATCCTCAGATAAGTATCCTATAAAAGGTACCCTCGATAGGTATCCTCAAATAATACAATACCGGGCCATAGGTATCCTCAAATACTGAAATGAGTCGTCGAGCAATATGTGCGAGTCACTCGAACGAGCAATTGCTCGATGGCTCATTTGCTCGATGGGATTCGAGTCGTTCGAGCAACGACTTATCAGTAACTGCTCGATAGCTTATAAGGGATATTTGGGATAGGTATGTCTTGTGGTACAGGTAATAGTATCCTCAGAAATGTATCCTATAAAAGGTATCAACGATAGGTATCCTCAAATAATACAATACCGGCCCATTGGTATCCTCAAATACTCAAATGTGTCGACGAGCAATATGTACGAGTCACTCGAACGAGCAATTACTCGTTAGCTCATTTGCTCGATGGGATTCGAGTCGTTCGAGCAAAATGTGCGAGTCACTCGATCGAGCAATTGTTCTAAAGCTCATTTGCTCGATCTGTAACGGGTCATTCGAGCAATGACTTACTAGTAACTGCTTGATAGCTTACTGGCTTTGGGAATGATATGGGGTTTGGTTGTACACAGGAGAGATAACTCTGCATACAGATGATGGGAAATTAAGCACTGGTGATTATAAGACTTGGATGCGAGAACCAGAGATAGTTTGGACTGGATAGACTGTTAGTGATAGCGCAGCATATGCAATAGGCATTACAAATGGGATTCTGGGAAAATCAGGTCCTGTACCTCTATTCAATAGAACACACCCCAGGCCCCCCCCCCCCCCTCGGTACTATAGCACTACGTGCTACTATAAAATCTACGGTTTCGCGGTCCTAAACAGGATTCTTGAAGAATTCATATCAAATAGAGTCGTTTTTGGTGATTTGGAGGGATTTCCGGGTTGTTTGTGGTAATTCGTGATACTCCGATTCAATCGAACATACCCTCCGAACATACAACCTTCTTGTTGTTGGCCTTTGGGTCACATAGCGACCACGTGCTACCATAGAAATCAAGAGGGCAGCCTCCAGTATACAAAATGGCCGACGGAAGCACGTATCACCCTAACAACACGCGCTGCGCATGTGCACTCACACCATGTATCACTATGGAGATGACGTCACAAGATGGCTGTTCACGCGGGTTACCATGGCAACCAAACATGGCGCCACCAAGTCACATGGTATGGCGTCACTTCCGAGGTCCACCCCAGGGTCCATCGAATGAGGCCCGTTTCATACATCTCCTACTACTGTCGGTCACCTCTAGCTATCTGGTGTGTAATTGTTGTATGTTTAAAATACAGCATTATATCAGTGGAAAGCATATTTGTAGCGTAGAGGTCTTTAATAGCGCGCGCAAAAGCAGCTCTAAGGGCTGCTTTGAAGCAAGCCTAATAGACAACGTGTACGTGAAATTGGAAAAACCAAGGAATGTTATGCCATCCAATCTAAACCGGAAACCGGAAGTAAAAACATGGGGAACCCCAGCTCTCGTTTTCAGAAGCGAACAAATCGAATGACGCCCCCTAAAAAGCGAACGGTGTAATGCGAGATTTCTCCTTAGATCATTCCATGCAGACTGTGAATAATTTATTGAACATGCTTTTCAAAATTAAAGTTTTTCCAAACAAACTCAACTGTCGTTTGCTTTGCTGACTAAATGGCAGAAATTGTCGAAAAGCTAAATGTTCCCATATATGCACATTGGATTTCATCGTCTGCTGGCTGGCTGTTGGGATCCCGCTGTTGTTCGATTCTGCGGAGTATTCTGTCACGTGATTTATCTGTTTTGCATTTGCAAAACGCCGTTCACTTCAAACCAACACTTCGTGTTATTGGAACAAAAGTGAACCGAAAACAGACAGGTCAATGGTGTCGTCGCATGACTTCCCTAGCAACCACATCGCCCCTTAGCAACCGGCTAACTACTGGTCCGATTTTGACCAAATTCGGTATAAGAACCCAAAATGCATTGCAAATAGAAACAGACATATCAATGTTGACGTCTCGTGACTTCCCTAGCAACCAGAGCGCGTCCTTAGCAACCGGCTAACTACTGGGCCGATTTGGCCCAAATTCGGTATACGGATCCAGAATGCATTGCAAATGAAAACAAATAGATAAATGATGACGTCACGTGACATCCCTAGCAACCAGCCCCCCTAGCAACGGACTAACTACTGGTCCGATTTTGACCAAATTCGGTATACGAACCCAAAATGCATTGCAAATAAAAACAGACATATCAATGTTGACGTCTCGTGACTTCCCTAGCAACCAGAGCGCATCCTTAGCAACCGGCTAACTACTGGGCCGATTTGGCTCAAATTCGGTATACGGATCCAGAATGCATTGCAAATGAAAACAGATAGATCAATGATGACGTCACGTGACTTCCCTAGCAACCAGAGCACCCCCTTAGCAACGGACTAACTACTGGTCCGATTTTGACCAAATTCGGTATACAAACCCAAAATGCATTGCAAATAAAAACAGACATACCAATGTGAGTGTCGTGACTTCCCTAGCAACCAGAGGGCGCCCTTAGCAACGGGCTAACTACTGGGCCGATTTGGACCAAATTCGGTATACGGACCCAGAATGCATTGCAAATAAAAACAGATAAATCAATGATGACGTCACTGACTTCCCTAGCAACCAGAGCGCCCCCTTAGCAACGGACTAACTACTGGTCCGATTTTGACCAAATTCGGTATACGGACCCAAAATGCATTGCAAATAAAAATACATATCAATGTTGACGTCTCGGGACTTCCCTCGCAACCACAGCGCGCCCTTAGAAACGGGATAACTACTGGGCCGATTTGGACCAAATTCGGTATATGGTCCCAGAATGCTATGAAAATGAAAACAGATAGATCAGTGATGACATCACGTGACTTCCCTAGCAACCAGAGTGCCCACTTAGCAACGGGCTTACTACTGGGCCGATTTTGACCAAATTCGGTATACGGACCCAAAATGCATTGCAAATGAAAACGGACAGATCGAAGTTTACGTCTTTTGATTTACCTAGCAACCAGAGTGCCCCCTTAGCAACGGGCTAACTAATGGTTCGATTTTGACCCAATTCCGAATACGGACCAAAAATGCATTGCAAATGATAACAGATAGGCCAATGTTGATGCCACGTGACGTCATTAGCAACCAGAGCTCCCCCTCAGCAACGGGCTAAATACTGGGCCGATTTTGACCAAATTCGGTTCGCGGACCCAAAATGTATTGCAGAAATCCAGAAGCACAGGATTAGCAGTTTCATAATTACTCTCATAATTATCTCTTGTGATAACTACAAACAATACCGGTACGTCGGTATTTTTTTCAGTGAAATTAATGAAAACGGCTTATTGAAATTAGCACATAAAGCTCTAGGCCTATTTACTTCAAACGACAAGTCTGTGTTGTCTTGTGAAATGTGTATGTCTGTGGTGGCTTGTGTAGTTTGTGTGTCTGTTGGGCAAATCACCCAGAAACCTGGTCCAAATCGTCCACAAACATGGACCGAATCATCCAATAGTCTGGTCCGAATCGGCCAGAAATATGGTCAGAATCGTCCATAGATCTGGGTGCGAAACGTCCTATATAAAAAACTGGTCCGAATCATGAAACTACATTTGTGATACTCAGTCTTATTATTTTAAAGATGGCCTTTTCAGTAAAACTGCATTGGAATATTATCATCGCCCTTTTTTGCACAGCACTGCTGTATTTTCTTGTAGTGGCTACTAAACGTTGGTAATAGTAACAATAAATGCTACACGCTATTTGTGAAAAAATAAAAATGAACGCAGCAATTTCCGTAACTCATCGGATAAATTGCGGAAAACAACGACGCAATAAATATATCTTCCAATCAAAGCAATGATAAAATTATCTTTCAATCAGAGGATTGGAAAATATCTTCCAATCAAAACGCAGATAAAAGTAGTTATCTCGAAATTTGGTTGGTCCTCTATTCTTTACCAGTAAATGTAGGCCTGCAGCACATTAGGCCTAATGCATCACTTTCGCTCGCTTTTAGGTTTGCCTAAATTTCATATTATGTTGTAGGTCTGATATGTTTTTAGGGGGAAATAAATCTACAAGACAGCATGTACATGCATTAGTTCACAACGCAAAATGTTTTGTTGGACGACCCCTTCAACAATGTTTTAAATTTTGTTAAGTTTATGTCATTATAATTTGAAAAACACTGTGAGTTGCGCGCGCTTCTTGGTTTTACGAAAGTTCATATTAAAATAAATTTGGTATGTTCTAAATAGTAGGGCGATATGGCCGAGCCGTCGGGCATCGACGTTCTACAGCCCCAATTGTTTTTGTTAGTTTTTGGCTCTGGGTAAAACTCCACAACATGTATGTTATTTCAGGAAATTTCACTACCTGCTCTTTATGTTAGACCTATTACATTTACTTTTTCAGACATTTAATATGATGAACAGCATTTTTTTTATTATACGACAGTGGCGTAGCTACGGAGAGGGCTCGCCACCCTAACATTTTCGCTGCACCCCACCCACCCACCCCCACAAAAAAAATAAAAATTGTCTCAGTGCAACATTCACACTACATAGAGCCCCAAAATGGTCTCCAATATAAGGACATGCTACAAATGCTTCAGACTCCCGCTTAGAACACTACATTTTTGCAAAATTTTCTCGAAGTGTGTGTGTATGGGGGGGGGGGGGGGGTAGTCCTAACATGCACACTCCGATTGTCGCCCCCTCCTCTCTCTTCCCTTGTGAGGAGTGGAAAACGACCTGGAGTCCAAGTTAGGACTAGAGAAGGCCCGCAAAACCCCACACAACTGCATTTGGCGGGCCAGCCAAATTAAACAAGATGTTAATCACCAGGAATATGACAGCCTAGATTAACTGTGGTAATAATTTATTTATTATAAGGCAACCACATGGGATTCACCGTAATTTGGACATACCGGAAATGTTGATCGTCGAGGCGAGACATTTCTTTCTTCACAAACATTTTTTTAGAATCTTTTATTCCAATCTCCTAGTTTTGCTGCATATTTGTAAAATAGATCGTAGATTCTTCATTAAAACATAACTAGGCTAAAAGCTTACACATTCATTCGTGACTACTGGCACATTTCGAGTGAACAAACTTATTTTGATCATCTCGAAAAATCTTCCCCACCGCAGAAATTCCCTCTTCATATGTCGTTTAGCGCAGAACAGAAATTCAAATTTTATCCTGGAGATAGGTCACCATGTCCCCGACAGAAATGCCCAATGTTTATATTCAAGTGAAAAACATATTCACGAAGCGGAATGATTTTTTGAGGAGACCAACTCATTTTCACTTTACGCCCAGTTATGTACGACCCTTATCGGTAGACGCCAAAACTTATCTTTCAGGTATGGTCAAGGAACTCCTGTTTCAGCTACTGGAAATAGTCTCCCGATAGCGAAGAATTCAAATCTTGTTCCCCAAAAGCATGTAAGATGTGGAACTGTGTCGATAGACCCACATTTCACACACACAACTTTAAAGGCTACACGGGCATGCATACTACATGTAAGACTCCACTGCTTTCGCGAGTAAACGCATTACATCGTTGCACAATCTACCAATGGTCACAAGTAGCCCACTAACTGTACTGTAAACTAATCATTCAATGCATTTCATCATTGTATAATGTACCAGTGATCACTACAGTTAAAACCAGAAGTCCTGTCACGAACTGTGCGTTTATCTAGGCTTAATTGCACGTAGGAATTGCGCGCAATTGCCATATCGAATGGCATCCAAAGCACGGCAGGTTCTCCTGGTTATTCATAGCAAACACAGGCATTGTTTCTGCCAATGGACCTCCGGGTTACCCGGAGGTCCATTGGCTGAAACATTGCTTGTGCACAGGCCATATGTACAGATTTTGCTAGCCCTACTATGGTCATAAAGCATAGATTAACGCGCAGATCGACGTACTATCTGTGCGCATTTCATGATGGGACTTCTAGTTTTTACTGTAGGTATTAACTTATAAGGAGCTTAATAAAATCTAGTGTTTTAATGTCAAAAATGCCTTTGTAAGGATACTAAGTAAAAACAAAAAATTCCGCTGTTCAGTTCAATGAGGGATTCTTTAAGATCTGACAGTCTGAAAATCAGTGTTTTAATATGATAAAATGCAAACTTGAAATATAATGAAAGAGAAAACGTATTCAGCCCACTGATGGAGTGTTCACAATCTGACTCTTCGTCAAGTTTTTAATGGAATATTTACCGACAACGAGACGCCGACTAATGGGTTTTATTCATCATATGCATTGCAATATGCATATTTACCGTTCAACGCGATCTCACGAGTACCATCTGAGTCCCGGAAAGATATCCTTGATAGCGGCGCATCTAACGCTACAACACCGGAATGAATAGCAAGCATCCGCAATGACCTTTGGTGTTCGATACGCAATATTAATAGGATAACAACGAACAAATATTTAATATTCCGTTTCTTTGTTAATATTAAGTGCCCCGAGTTACATTCTTCAAATACAAACTAGTTTAGTGTTTGAACGATTTATGTGACAATAAAAAATCATAGATGATCGATCCGATGAAATAGTTCCGCTTAAAACACACGTCTTCTGCCAACGTTTTTACATATTATAACCGGAAGTAATTACAGATGTTCTACAGAATAAATAAAACTCTGGAATCAATGCGGATAAAGACTCACTTCTTTGCTTAAAACATTGCCCACAAGCATTCCGAAACTAGCAATCGAGTGGATTTTTTTTTTGAAAGGTTTCTCATCAAAACTCATGTATGAAATGTTGAAATCGATTTTATCCCCCATAAGGAAAAACGGCTGGTCGGGTTTCGAGTTAGCTTACTTTCCTTCAGAAGTTGCAAGTGAATTTTTTCACACGATGCAACCAGGGCTGGGAGGAGCTAAAATTTCCCTTAACACGTGACCATGTTAAATATTTCTGCGTTAACGTATTAAATGACGTTAAATGTTAAAATGAACAAAATTGTAGTATAACAGACCAATTACGGCCATTTTTGCTGATTTGATCTTGAATCTGAATGAACTTACGTACACTATTAACCCTTTTAACTCCAGTGGTATCTCCCATCCCAGTTCAATGGCAGCAATTAAAAGAGTCCATATTCATTATTTGGGGTAGACCAATCAATATTTTCAACGTGCAGCCTTGGGGCTGCACGTTGAAAATACTGATTGGTCTACCTCGTAGGTTCACTGAATAGCCGACCTATAATATAATGGCGTTATGAAGTGTCATGTTCCTGGCCGGGAAAGCGGCCGCCTGGATTCAAATGGTCAATATAGTTCTCTCGACAATGCGGCACAGTTTCAGTTAACTGAGTGAGACGAAAAAATAGATGCCCTATACAGATACATTAGATGAGTCACGATGAGTACAAAATCATTCCTGATGCACCCAAACAAATTTCAACGTTAAATGTTAATAACTTAGTTAAAAAAAAATTTAACTTTGTTAAAATAATTTAACACGTTAACGTTTGAAACGTTAACTGCTCCCAGCCCTGGATGCAACATATTAAGCTCTGAGTAAAAAACAAAAGAAACACTACTTCAGCTGCTCCGCTCAGAGGCAGACGAGCCGTATGGTTCCCGGTGGGCCCTCTATTGGGATCCCCCTTTTGGGATCCCCCTGTGCCCTAAAAATTGATGCAGCCCAACACCTTTTGGTACATGAAAGTTCGTGAAAGTGACCAAAAGGTGAATGGATCTGATTGCATAGACTGCCGGTATAATGAAACGTTCTCTCTGTGGACTGCCATTGGCAGTCCACAGAGAGGACATTCCCATAGGCCAACAGTCTGTTCTGCCATTGTTCGCTCAAATGAAAGGAAACTCCGGGTCTCGACCCTCTTTAGTACATTTTCTGGTATCTTTTCTTGGCACAGTCCACCCCTGGCTCCGCCTCCAGTGGCGACCCATACGCCTTAGTGGAATGATAGGAATACAATACACAAAGCTATGTTTTGGACGTTGAGCCAAATGCACACTTGCGCCTCCATATTTAACCAATTTTGTTTAAATATGGAGCTAAGGAAGTGTACCTTTCTCGACTTTAACCCTTTTCCAAAGATGAAAAGCAGACGACACTTGCAAAACAAATTCTTGAATAACTATTTTTTTCATTTTTTATCTCCAAAACATAGGTTATGACCCCCTCATTGGAACGAGCTCGACGAGCTTGTTCCAAAGAGGAGTCATAACCTATGTTTTTGAGACAAAAAATGAAAAAATAATGAAAATGAATTCTCGAGTTTTGTGAATAGCGCTGGCCGGTTTTAACCGTTACGTGGGGTAAAGGGTTAAAGGTCGCAGAAGAGCTGCTTCATATGAGGGAAACCTATATCACATTTTAAGAGTATAATGTTAAAATTACTGTTGTAACAAGGGTGAAGTACTGGCAACTAGCTGAAATAAAGCGTATACTGTGGGGGAAATTAGCTCACTCAAAGCGCTTGTTAACTTAAAACATTTATTCACATTTAGCAGCGGAATAACCAACCGTACTTCTTTCTCAGCCGGTATAGTCAGACTCTTGAATTCAGTAAATACATACATTTTATAGTAAAACAGTTACTCATAACAACGGTTACTTATTAACATAAATTCTAAACAATTATTAAACCCTTTCGGAGAACAGGACTTGTTATCAAGCAGCTTGTACCATTTTGAAGGATAATACTTCCGAATGATTTAACGCGCCGAAGGCGCGCAGGGACGGTATGGGAAGCAAGCCCCTTTCGACCCTCAGTGACTGTAAATGACTAATTTTCACATGTCTACTCGTGTTGAAGGAGGAACAGGTTCAAGTACTCGGCAGGTGTCACCGGTTGTGGCGTGATGGTCTCTTTGACTGATGTCGATTGAACCCTCGGGTGAGGACCAGTGTGAGAGGTTGAGTCCTCTCACAGAGGTACTACCTCTCCCCGAGGGTGCAGTCGATCTGGATTTTCAGGCAAGTATAGTTTGCCACTTCGGAGATGATATTGAGTGATGGCAATCACTGGCAAGTATAATCTGCCTCAGGCTGTCTCTGTTTGGTAGGACGTCTTTGAAGGAAACAACAACGACCCCTTTCGGGGACCACCAGAAAGAAGACCCGAACTTCACTGGTTCGGGGGCAGGATTGCATTGTAATCCTATTGGGTTGGGACAAGAGATGCGCAATGCGCTTACAAAAAGGGGCAGAGGCGGGACGCAGGACCAACGCTCGCCTCCCTTAAAGTGGTCGACCACTTTTAGGGATGGAGTGGAGGATGTTCAGGAACCATGGGGGTTATCGTTTCTATAACGGTTAGACTGTCCATAGCGGTTATTGGGGTGCCGGTAAAAAAACATCTTCTGTGCACCTGCTTAAAAGAAGAAGGCGGAATTAGTTTTCATTAGAATATGTAAAAATAAAAAAAGATAAAAGTAGCACATTATGTTTTAATTTGTGATCTAATCTTTAGCTGAGTCGGTGAAGGCAGCTCTTTCTGGTAGAAGGCCACAGTTAAGCTGTTAATCTGCCTGTTAGCTCATTTTCTTAGGCTGAGAGTGAGTTTGTAGCGGGAGGGCAACAGGCTTAGACACTAAACCACACCCGAGGGTGTTTCTGTTCTGCCCTTCGCTGGTTTCGACCATATTTAAATTAGTTTGAGTATACTTGGAGGCGCCTGGTATCGCGAACGTTTTTTGTGGGCTGAGCTTCCCCGGCTGGAAATGAGATTGCAGCTGGGTGGTAACAGGTTTAGCACACTAAACCACACCCGAGGGTGTTTCTTTCCTGTTGTACCCTTCGCTTGTTGCGACCTTATTTAGGTTAGTCTGAAATTATATGGAGGTGCCGGGGATCGCGAGCGTTCAATGCGGACTCCTTCTCCCCCCGAGCTGCCCTAGCTTTGATCGGAATCTTTGGGCTTTTGTCAGCCAAAAATTCCGATCAAAACCAAGACCGCCCGACAAAAAGAAGAAAAATCCACATCAAACGCTCGCGATCCCCGGCACAAACACAAGACGGGGTGGAATTGTAATATTTTTAAACCTGAAGTAATCTTAGTTGAATTGCTGAAGGCAGCCCTTTCTGGTAGAAGGCCACAGTTAAACTGTTAATCTGCCTGTTGACTCACCTTCTCGTTCCCTATTTATTATTTTGTTTTTTACAATATTTAATCGTGATGTAATCTTAGTTGAGTTGGTGAAGGCAGCCCTTTCTGATGGAAGGCCACAGTTAAGCTGTTAATCTGCCTGTTAACTCACCTTCTCGTTCCCTATTTATTATTTAGTTTTTTACAATATTTACTCGTGATGTAATTTTAGTTGAGTCGGTGAAGGCAGCGTGGAGTCGGTGAAGGCAGCTGAGACAATTGTTGATTACCAGCTTATGTATATATTCTAATATACTCGACAGTAATACAAATACTGAAATTACTGCTTAATCACAAGATCAATTAGCACCTGTGTTTTCATAATAGTTTTTGAAAGAAACCTTTGAATTTCGTTCTTTAAAATTTCATTTCAAAACCAGCCTATGACATAGCTGCCGATATACTTACTCAGGGACCGACCTGGGCATGCGCCAGTGCGTATTTGGTTCTGAAACATCAGGACCTGGCTCTTAAATCTCAGAAATAGGCTTCTCAGTTGGCGCGTAACATCTCAGATCATAGTTTGATATTCTTTCGATGGATAATCGAGAGAGACACTCTTACATGTATTATATATATGATTATCATTTGTCATTGTTGTAGAGTGCTTAAGTTAATACTTCAAGTCTTAATTACCAAGCATTAATCTTCACTGTGGTTTCTGATCAAGTCTTGGCTGCCTAAATAGGCAGCCAAGACTTGATCAGAAACCACAGTGAAGATTAATGTTTGCTATAGTGTACTAAGTGAAAATGATGAGAGCTATTGCATACTTGCAGTGTGTGTTACAAACAGCAGTGTGACTCCGTAAATTGAAATCTGGCGCATGAATTGAAAAAATAGGCTCCGAGGCTAGAGCGTATTTTAAATAGTCCTGATCAGCCCCTGACTTACTTACTTAATGCTCTAGTCGTTCCGGCTGGTGCATAAGGTGCTGACGAATCTTCTCCAGCCATCGCGGTCTTGAACGAGCCAGCTGATTTCGTTCCAGATCTACCGTTATACTACCGCAGCATTTAACTGTAAACAATTGTATTTTTGCAGTGAATATTGAACAAACAATGAATTTTGTTCGATCGAGAAGCAGAACCAAAGATCTGATATGTATATATAGTTTCACAATACCAGACGCTTGTTCAATCATCTTCAAAGTAGACCAATTAATATCTTTAACAGTCTGCAGGTTAAAAATATTATATTAATTGGTCTACCCTCAGAATGGACTCTTCCCAGACTAGCCGGCCTGGATGATGCTGTTACGCAAAAGCTGTAATTAAAAAAAATAATGCCTTCTTACTAAAAAACAAGCTCCACTCATGGACGTGGCTAAAGGTTTCCGATTGGGGGGGGGGGGGGGGGGGGGTAGGGTAGTGAATTTCCAACTAGGGAGAGGGACCAGGAGGTGGAAAACCCCTCCCAGTCTCTCCCCCCAATTGGAAATTCACTACCTAGAATAAATTTGAAAATGAAGCCATGAAAGGGGGCATAAAATTGATTCTAGTAACTGAAATGCCAACACATTTATGACAGAATTATCAGGTTGTTATTATTATTTGGTATTATTCTGGTAATTGAATGTGTGTTAAACATATGCTCAAGCTGAGAACTTTGAGCAATTAACCCTTTACCCAACGCAGACAATATCACAATTTATTATTTTAAATATCATTTTTTTAAATTTTTCAAAACATTTCAACAAAACCATATCATGTGACCCCTCGGTGGAACGAGCTCGAGAGCTCGTTCCAACGAGGGGTCACATGATATGGTTTTGTTGAATTTTTTTGAAAAATAATGTATTTTCAGCTGCTGAATTTGCATATTACGCGGGCGGATGCGGGCGATTCGTTGGGTAAAGGGTTAACACTCTCCCAACATTAAATCAGATCTTATGCAGGAATGCGCAATTTTCGATGTTTCATCATTTTGTAACTGTGAATGATGAAATTAATTCAGGATAACGATTTTACATGATGCTATTTTCTTGAAGTGCATTTCGAGGATTTTTTAATTATGATAAGTAAATGTACTATGGAAAACTCGTACCGATTGACATCCTGCATACTTATGAAGCTCGATAATGCGTACACTATAGTTGTAAATAAGAACAGTTGGATTTTTTTCAGACTTGAAACCAAGTTGGAATTTTGGGAAGGAAAAGGTGACATCAGCATCACCAAAGAAGCTCTGAAATCCAGATAGATGGAATTTCCAACTACTCATGACTTGCCCTCCGAATTTCCAACTATAGGAAATTATGGCCAGGATTGGGGAGGGGGGCACACACTCCTACACCCCCCCCCTCCTGTCGCCACGTCCCCAGCTCCACTAAACATGAGCACTTGTCTATTGCCGTGATTACGCTTTAAGCAGAAATGGGAGTTACCCTCCAATTTACGGTGAGTGGACCTGCAGCTGGTTACTAGTAGATTATCGTAAATTAGCAGTAATTTCCAACAGTGTAAGGTGTCTTTGCACCACCTTCCTGCTAATTCCCAATTCTTTTGCAATGCCGGAATCCCTAAAGAGAAGTACAATGTACATGTAAATGTATTTCAGTCGTGACGGACCTTCTCGTTACCACTTCCGTACAATGTTTCGACCGGCTGGGGGAATTTTCTAATTATGGGGTCCAAATGAGTACTTATCTCGACTGTATAAGTCGTACAGGAGATAAGACAAATATACCAAGAACTCTTCATTCACCATTTTAAGCGTTAGTAGTATGTACACCTCTTCCTGCTAATCCCCAGTACGATTGCAAAGACAGGAACCCTAAAGAGAAATACAAAGTTTATGTAAATGCAGTTCAGTTGTAACAGACGCATCTCTTCCGAAATATATTACGGTGTGAAATATGTTAACAGAGATAATGTTGGTCTAACACCTCTCTCTCTCTCTCTCTTCTCTTCTCTCTCTCTCTCTCTCTCTCTCTCTCTCTCTCTCTCTCTCTCTCTCTCTCTCTCTTTGTTTTTTTTCCGGCTCACTCTCAACTATTCGTGGGAAAGTTGGGGCGAAGGAGAGGGCATATGGCCCTTGCGCCCCTTTCCTGCGTCCTTACGACATGTGCCGAGGGAACTGTTCTTTGGTAGATCTGTCTGATAAGATACAGAGACTGGGGCGTAAGACAACATTTTAAGATAAGGGAAACGTTTCAGAGGGAGAAGTATTAATGGATCTTGTGCATCTGATGTTTTCAAATTAAACTTCTTATTTTCAATCAGTACAAAATAACACACTTGTTGCAATAAGCTGTTACAATTAAGGTTTACTAAGATAGATGCACTTCTTCCATTACGTACTTCCTCCTCTTGAACTTTTCCTTTATAATATTAATGTTACCAACGGTCTATACAAAGGGAAAAAACACAAGTGTAGTATTCCTTGGAACATCATCATATTTGTATAGCCCGGTCGACAGAATAAGTTTTCCGGTAGTCAAGGTCTGGGAGATACAGTACGGCCGCCGTGGACTGGTCACTTTCCACGTCTCGGCACCCTTTTTGCACGCTAAAACCTTCGGTTTGACATGGGAGCAGAAAAATATCTTTCTCCCACTTAATTTTCAACTCGTGTTGCATTAAGTGTGTATATCAACCCTTTGGGAAGGTTTAGGGTTTTCGACGGGATAAAAATAACTGTTCGTGACAATCGGAGCACCCTTATCATCTCTGAAGGCTTTAATACACATAAAGTGAATGAATAACTTTTGATGATTCACGAAATATCACGACGAGAGAACAGTACAGACGCTATGGACTGGTCACTTTTCACGTGTGGGCACTATTTCCATGGGCGCAATGTTAGATTTCAAACAATAATTATAGGAATAATAGTCATCAAAAATTTAATCAATGAAACACCGGGTATAATCCGGTGCTTCATTAATTACAATTTTGCTGATGATGATTTTTATTACCTGGTAAACGCATGCGTGGATTTCGACCAGTCCAGAGGCGACTGTAATGTGCAATGCTGAATGGAATTCTTCTTGTCTTGGGATTTACATTGTGTGGGTACAGTGATGTGATCATTTATTAACCATACCCAGCCCTCATGCTCAGAAGAAGCCATAGGAATTGGGACAATCATTGAATGCTGTGGTAAAGAAATTCTGCTTACTGACATACCTGGGATGGAAGTCCTCCAACGTGGGCAGTAAAGGTATTATCTTCTGGTTAAGACTGACTTTATGTGTTGCAGTCATTATAAAGTCAAAAAGGAACTTAAACCTCTGCGTACAGATATCAAAATATTAAAATTTCATGTAATATTTTCCCCATAATGCAACTTCGAATTTAGCCAATTCAGTTTTATTTGACAGAGCTCGATGAGCTCTGTCAAGAAAAATTGAATTGGTTTAACTCCAAGTTGTATTATGCGAAAAATTCGCTTCTTTAGTTTTTGATATCTCTGCATCAGTGCGAGAAGCAGAGATAAATAAATAATGGCAACCATCTACATTCCCTTAAAACATCATAAACTTAGGATACTGGATACTGATAAGTGAGTGAAAAAAAAACAAAATCTGCTCTTGAATTATTAGGGGATTGATGTTTGTGTTTGATAGTACCTGCCTCTTCCAGAACTTTTTTGGCTGGGTGTGTGCTTGAATGTTTTGTTCACTATGTCGTTTATACGGATGCGTCGAAGTGTACATGTACATTTTTTTTAAAAGGGGAGATTTTGGCTTTCTATCTCTCAATTTTGAGACAAAAGATCCAAATTTCGAGATAAAAAGTCGAAATTTCGAGATAAAATATCGAAATTTTGAGACAAAAAGTCGACATTTGAAGGTAAATTTCGAAATTTCGAGGTAAAGTGTGTATATTTCGAGATACAAAGTCACAATTTCGACTTTTTAAAAACTTATACATTTCAAGTTGTTACTTCCGTAAATTCACCAGTGCGAGAGCCACATTTCTTTTGACTGGCGTAATTGTTTAACTTGCCAACCTCATCACATCTCCACCATGGCTTCTTGTTCCATGGAAAATTTGTCGACATTCTCAACAGAAATGGAATATCAAGAAAATGTCAATCATCGAATACCAAATACAATGGTGTTGATCTTCAAAAACAGTGCGTCGTTATTCCTCATCACCTTAGTTCATGAGAGACGCTGATGCCTTGGCATGCCTTTTTCTCGGTGTAGGGTAAAAAAGATTGAGGGTAAGGGCCGGTGATTTTTTATACTCAAATATGGATTTATAAATGGAACTATTAAATAAGCAGATAAGTAGTGATCATGTTATTTTAATTATAAAATGGAAGGAAATTACAGAAACTAGATGTTAGTTAGAAAGAGGATTGGCGGACAAGACGCTCCGAATGGTAGTTAAGAAAGATCTTTATTGCACGCCTATGCTTTTATTTTTTATAAAATACACGCTGTTTCTGTGAAAACGGAAGCGGACACTACTTTTTCTGTATTGTCCTTGAACAATACGGATCACGAGTGCGGATTATTTAACTATTTAGTCTGTGTGAAACACACAGCCTATTGTTTTTGCACGGTTTCTTCTTCTTCTTCTTCTTCTTCTTCTTCTACTTCTTCTTCCTCTTCTTCTTCTTCTCCTGTCTTCTGTCTTCTCATCACTTGTCCGCAAGATAACTCGAAAACGAATTGCCCTATCCCGTTGATTTTTGGCATGCTGATAGACAGCCACCAGTTCTTGGCCACCGATGTTTTTCAGATTCCTGGGGTATCAGGGGTGTCTGTAGGGGTGTTTTGAAAGTGGGTCACGCCCATATCTCAGGCGTGGTATGACCTACAGACCTGGGACCAACACCAAATGAGTCGACATTCGATGGAGGTTCAAAATATGGGTCAAGGTCACGGAGGTCATCTAGGGGTCATTGAGTGCATTCTTCAGAATTGCTGGAAATCACATTTTTTGACCCCCTAAAGTATTCCGGACGTACACACATGCCTTTTGACGTAAAAAAAGTGGGCGTGGCCAAAATTTTTGAAAGTGGGTCACGCTCATATCTCAAGCATGGTATGACGTATGGACCTGGGACCAACACCAAATGAGTCGACAGTCGATGGAGATTCAAAATATGTGTCAAGGTCACGGGGGGTCACCTAGGGGTCATTAAGTGCATTTTTCATAATTGCTAGAAATCACATTTTTGACCCCCTAAAGCATTCATGACATACACACATGCATTTTGACGTAAAAAAGTGTGCGTGGCCAAAATTTTTGAAAGTGGGTCACGCTCATATCTCAAGCATGGTATGACGTATGGACCTGGGACCAACACCAAATGAGTCGACACTCGATGGAGATTCAAAATGTGGGTCAAGGTCACGGAGGTCACCTGGGGGTCATTAGGTGCATTTTTCATAATTGCTAGTTCTTTTTTACATTTGGGTAATTTTTTTAAATAATTTGTGTTTTTAATATTTTATTAGTAAACGTGTAGGCGTGCAATAAATACAGAAAAGAAAACGCGTTCGAACTGTTATTTTGTACTGCACGAGATCGATTTTGGCGGAGGAATAATATTGAACAAGAAGCCGAAGGCTAAACTGCGGGCGTGCAATAAATACAGAACACCATGCGCGTTCGAACTGTCATTTTTACCGCACGAGATCGATTTGGGCGGAGCGATAATATTGAACTAGAAGCCTTCGGCTTCTCGTTCAATATTATCCCTCCGCCCAAATCGATCTCGCGCCATGAAAAATGACAGTTCGAACGCGAATGCCGTTCTGTCTATTTATTGAATAAAGAACTGGAACGTGCAGTTATGTTCCCGCTTCTGACGAGTAAAATAAAGACTGGCGAAGACCACATTTGAGTCTGTATGCACGAATTGTATAATAAAAAAGTCGCATTCTGTCAAGAATCAGTATGGCAGATATAGTTTCCTTTAAGGATATGTGTGGGACCATTAATGTGTCCGATAAGTGGCGAACTGACATGGCCTTGATACCGGTACTAAACAAAAGTGGAACCCCACATAATAGTGATACTGTCTTAAATGAATGTCCGACAAACGTAATCTGCTGGCTTCTAACTTGCAACTGGCAATTATCTTAAACCGAACCCAACAGATTCTAAAACCTGCTAATTTTCAAACATGACATTTGTGGTGGGACGCCACCTCATGCTTTGCATTTGCACTCATTTCTATCGTTCGTCATTTTTAATGTAGATTCGGTGTATAAGCACACTGAAAAATTGTAAAGTAGTGTTGAAAACGTGGATAATAAGAAAGTTAACTGGTGTGAAATTGCGTGGTTACATTTTCGCGAAAACACACGACAAATTCCCTTTCGCCAAAAAAGTGCGATTAGGGAGGATGTGGTTTTTCTTTGTGTGCATGACAGGATCACGGTCTGGTACATGTATGGGTTTTGTGGTTCGTGAATGCCAAGATGAAAGTGGGAAGCAGTGTCGCAGCGCTGTACAGCAGTTCAAGCGACGAGGATCTTGTGTGTGACGAAGGTTGTGGGTTTTAAGAAATAACCAATGTACCTATACTCCGATCCAAACCTTCACTTGGACGTTCGTTAACAAATAGAAACGTAATGATGAGGCAGTTACAGAACGCTTATTTAATGTCCTTCAAAACCAATCCTTGACGACTCTCGAACTGTCTGTTCTAAATCTTATTTAACGTAAGCGCAGTCTGATTTATGGTCACTATGGGATAGTTAATTCAGCGCAATGGTAAACATGTAACTAGAGAGAGAAATCATGCAGGTAATAAAACATTTACTGTGATGACCCGTTTCAATCTCTTAGGCCACCGGTCTAATTCCGTACGGAATCCGGCGCCGCTAGGAGTTGTTTGTTTATCTACTTTCCGCGGAGTCTGAGCGGACACTGTGCGCAGTCTACCGTTCATTTTATCTGAAATGACATAAGCTCAATGATAGCGGGGGTCACAAATGTCCAAGACAATCGAGGTTTGGCCAAGTGGGAGAATATTATGATCCCCGATGAGTCTGGAGGTGGGATGGGGAAATCTCACCCGAGGGGTAAGATATTTGATGGTCTGCTTCAAATATCTTGCCCCGAGTGTGAGACTTCCCCATTCCCACCTTCAGACTCCACCCTCCCCTCACCCCCCCCCCCCCCCCCCATGCAGCGATTACGTTAGCCAGAGGTAATCGGGAGTCACGTGCTGATTCAATCAACTCATTTTGTATTCGTCGTTTTGAGAAAACGATGACACCATCGGAAAGAGCATGCACAAGTTATGTACTAAGTTATTAACATTTATAACTTTAAAGTTTGTTAGGGTGCATCAGGAATGATTTTATACTCATCGTGACTCATCTAATGTATCTGTATAGGGCATCTATTTTTTCGTCTCACTCAGTTAACTGAAAGTGTGCCGCATTGTCGAGAGAACTATATTGACCATTTGAATCCAGGCGGCCGCTTTCCCGGCCAGGAACATGACACTTTATAACGCCATTATATTATAGGTCGGCTGTTCAGTGAACCTGCGAGGTAGACCAATCCGTATTTTCAACGTGCAGCCCCAAGGCTGCACGTTGAAAATATTGATTGATCTACCCAAATAATGAATATGGACTCTCCTAATTGCTGCCATTGAACTGGGATGGGAGATACCACTGGAGTTAAAAGGGTTAATAGTGTACGTAAGTAAGGTAAGTTCAATCAGATTCAAGATCAAATCAGCAAAAATGACCGGAATTGGTCTGTTATACTACAATTTTGTTCATTTTAACATTTAACGTCATTTAACACGTTAACGCTGAAATATTTAACACTTTAACGTTTTAAGGGAAATTTTAACTCCTCCCAGCCCTGGACCTACCGCTACTATTAATTGGTGGAATGTTTATCATATTTTAACCTTAAAGTGTTCTTTAATGCAAAGTGGGCGCTGCCTTAGATGCAGACCTAAAGATTGTAATGGATTGCACACCTGGTTTCCAGCTACTAAGTTTTATACTTTCCTGCCATAAACCTCAAAAGACACGGTGTTGGACTTTCGTTACAAAGACAGTTGGGCTTTTATTTCGAAAGTACGTGGTGACATAACAAACCACTCCCCGCAACAGTGATATAAGATATGGTGTCGAAATTGAAGGTCAATTGGCATTCCGTTGTTCTGAGAAATGTGTCCATCACATTAACTCTAATGTACCCCGACCTCCCTGACGTGTTACTAATGATATCTATAAGTCAAATCTCTAAATCCTCACATTTTTTTTCCTTTCTTTTTCATTGTGCCCCGTTTTCGGGTACTTTCCTACTAGCTATCTGCAATATATTTGGCTGACTTATACTCCCTTAGTTCTAGTTCTCAGCTAAAGCGACCACTTTTAATATCGCTCCTTTATTCAATAGAGCACCCAATTTAGGCGTTTTTTCTAAACTTTTATTTCAGCTTAACCCTTTGCATAATGATGTTTATTACCTGGTAAACGCATGCGTGGACATCAATACCCACGCGTGGGTTACCTCCAGTCCACGGCGACTGTACTATAGATGACCCATCCCTACAGTTTTGATCGACTCAGTCGCGTATCGGTATCAAAACTACAAGAGGGAGAAACATTCCGCAGAAGGCACTATTGTTACAAGAACATGGCAGCAGTTGAAATCATGATACATCTATTCTTCAAGGCATGCACGCATCTCCAAGCCACACATCTTTGCGTCCGACTGTAACACCAAGTTTGTTATCACTTGAAGCTTCTTCATCTTCATATACAAACTCCTAAGCAAAACTATTGGCGCGTAACCTAGCATCCATTGGAAAGATATATTCAGTTGGACTCTCTTCAGGTGATCTGGAATACCGCTATTGAGTCCAACGAGGATAGCGCAAGAGAAACAGCAGCTAAAATGTTACCTAATAAAAACTGTGCGTGCCACGGCATGGGCTCCAGTGTCACGAGAGCTGTAGGTTAACCAAAACCGACACGAGGTTTTTGGGTTTTTTTTTAAAACCGAAACCGAAACCGTCGACATCCCGTAATCTAAGGTTTTTTCATTTTTTTATTAAAATACTCTCTTGCTGCAGAAATTCACAGAATGCAGCCATCCCAGAGTAGTGAGAGTACCCAGACACTGCCAATGGCAGTGTCTGGATACTCTCACTACTCTGGGATGGCTACATTCTGTGAATTTCGAACATTTCAGCTTAGCCGTGTTTGCAGCTTTCCTCAAGTTGCGCTTAGGTGTCAGACCTCGAAAAATGGCCAAGCACAATAAAAGTTCTGTATATTTAGGTAATTATTATATTGGCCTTCCTGATTCTTCATGTATTATAGTTTATTTCGGGCATTCACTGAGTTTCATTCAATTTCACTGCCATTCAGTTATGATTCCGGACATTTTGAATGAGTTGTATTGAATTTTATTTGGCCTCATGAACAAACCGAAAACCGAACCGAACCGAGGTTTTACTCAACCTGAGAAACCGAAACCGAACAAGAAATTTAAAAACCTACAGCTCTAAGTGTCACTAGAGAAGTTTTTTTCACCCCTGGAGAAAAACTTTCGAGTAAACGGCGATAAAGGATATTAAGTGGAATTGCGTGTTTTTTCAGTCTTGGAGGCTGAAAACTCAATTTTCCTGAATAACTCATTTTTTTTTAATTGCTTGCGTCAAAAACTGAGCTTATGACGCCTCATTGGAACGAGTTCAGTTGGCTCGTTCCAATGAGAGATCATACGCTATGTTTTTGAGACACCCAATGGAAAAATAATGAAAACTGGATGGTGATTTTTGTGAATAGAGCTGGCCGGTTTTGGGCGTTGCGATGTAATGGGTTTAGTATTAAACTTTCCTTCTCGAAATTTAAGCAATGTATTCTCCAACACAAATCATATCTAAAAATGTGGTAGCCACGAAGGAAATTCTGAAGGGCTCTGGTCGCATTTTTGGGGTTGCGCAATTGACGTCAACGTCACAAAAATTTAATCTTCGTCTGCTTTTGATGAAAATGTAGTATGGTATTCACCTGGAAAAATAAAAAAATATACGTGCTTTGACTTTTCCATTTAACGTCATTTTAGCGTAATACGCCATTTGGCCCTTTCCCATTTCCATTCCTTCCAGCAACAATCCTCCTCCCAAAGTACATCAAATAGCAGTATAATAATATCACAAAAGGAATAGTTGATGGGGTTAATTGCCTCGTTTATTTTCTAAGTGTTGGAAACGCTGGGGCGTCTTACCCATCGGGGGTCGGAAAACGCCAACATATTAAATTTCATTGCACGAACTAGAAATCAGGTACATAATGGTACTCGTGGACCCCAAAACGGAGTTTAACATTTTTTAAGTTAGTCGTCATATGCCGGGGATATGACGTACACGACGGCGGGGTAACCCCTCCGGTGACAGCCCTATCCCCATAAAGTACGTGGCATAGCGCTATAATAATATCACGCCCCGCAAAAGGAATAGTTGACGGCATCAACTGCCCCATTTATTTCCACATTGTCGGAAATTTACGTCTTACCCACCGATGGTCGTAAAACGTCAAAATTACATGTCGTTGCACAGATACTGGAGATATGACGTAAGCAACGTCGAAGTACCACCCTCCCCCATCACTCCCCCTTACATTCCTACCTCCAAAACTGCGTAATATAGCGCTGTAATAATATCACGAACCCCATGAAGAATAGTTGAGGTGGTGAAATGACACATTTCTTTCCACATTTTCAGAAAATGCTCAAGGCCATGACGTCAATACCTATCGCGGGTCGAAAATTTCAAAATTAAATTCCATTTCACGGAGTTGAACTCACTCTTAGGGCATTTTAGTACTCTTGGTCCTAAATACATATGTGAATAGCTTTTGAAAAGTCTTCTTGAACTGGTAGAGTGATGGAAGACCATATTTGGGCTTTATTCTGCAGTACAGGTACCACAGCTTGAAGGCTCATATTCAGTACATGTACTTTGTATTATCATTGAAGTGATATTATTCAGTCTCTAAGGGTTTGCCTTGTTACAATTTATGGGAGAGTGCCTGTGGGCACTCTCCCATAAATTATAACAGGGCGAACACATGTGTACAAGATTTGATGGACAAAAATAATTTAGCACTCTTCCAGTTAACTTCTTGCATGCTGCTGGGGGGTATTCCTCCATCACAGGAAGTATGTTGCCAATGAAATGATTAACATTTAAGCATATTTAACCATATTTTACCCTGCAAACTGTATCAACGTTTTGACCTGTAATTTCTTGAGTCTAGTCATGGCTGCTTTAGTTTTAAAATACCCAGCAGATTAAGAGTTAAACACTTCAGATATGACGTTAATACCATCGGGCATATTATTTCATCATTTAAGACATTTTGGGTGTTTTTCATTAGAAACACTATCTTATGATTCACGAAGATCCGTCTGCAGCTATCAAACTTCACGCAGTTTCTGATTAATTGACATTGCGCAATTTTATTTTTTCATTTCAAATTTCCGCACCCGATTTCGTTGATGCCATTGTTACGTTTTTTACACACCTTTTATTTTCAATATCGACTTCACGCTCAGTCTTTCAAAATTTTGGGAATATAGACCCCACAAAAACCCTACAAATATGGTGCCGTTCTATAAAATTTCCAACCGCTATGATCGAGCACGACGACAACGTAACGGGTAATAGGCTCAAAAATTGGAATGCGTCGGATTTTTTTTGTAAATTTTAATATGTTGATGTTGCTACAAAAATTAGTTTTTTTAGTGTTTCGATTTATCGTCCGTTCTTGCGTTTTTCCGTCGATTCAAAGTTTCATCATTCTTTACGTGTTTATTAAAAACGCTATGCCTTTCTAAGAGTTACAAAGCATGTGCAGGAGTTCAAAATGCTTTGACCATGTTCGGCAGATTTCCTACAAATAACACTGAAATGTTTAAGAAACTGTTCACAGAAGTGCGGCGACAGTTTACTGTCAACAAATGTTACTGCAATTCTGGTGTGAGATATGCGCGGCTTTCAAGCGACAGGGGTCGCCGTGAGAAGCGTTATCCATCAGCTTAGTACGTTAAAACGCAGCACCCACCTTCTCGTTGTTGGACCCACGGGGGGTTGGAAATGTTTTGCTGAATGACTTCTGGAAATTAGCTTGTGATTTCAAATTGATCTTCAGTAGTTTGGAGATTACAATTCCTACCCGCAGGTATTCATGAACGAAAAGCATGACAGCATTTTGACATGAAAAACAGACGACACTTGCCAAAAAAATTCTTGAATAACTAATGCTTTTCATTTTTTGTCTCAAAAACATAGGTTATGACCCCTCATTGGAACGAGCTCGTCGAACTCGTTCCAATGAGGGTCATAACCTACGTTTTTGAGACAAAAAATGAAAAAAATAATGAAAACTAGAGAATTGTAATTTGTTGGACAAATTACAGGCTTTCTCAACTTTTTAATGTGAAAAGGCAAACTGTATTGTACACAAAACTATCGATCAGTTTTGAAAAAATGAAAATTTAGTGGAAATAAAAGTTTTTGTGATGCTACTAGTTTTTATGCAGTCAAAACAGATATTTGAGATACAGCAGGACACCAAAACCTTTAACACAAAATTTGCTCTTCAATAATTACAGAATATTTTCATAGAAAGCAAAACAAGCGATGTCCTTTCTGCTTTGAAAAAAATAAGTACATATGAATTATGGGCGTGCGGGCCGGGGTTTCATGGAGGACTGTGCCCCAACCCACCCCTGAGTCAGGAAGGAGCTGATTTTTCAGCCAATATGACAGAACATTTTGGACAATTTATTTGTCAGAAATGACCACAAAACATTTTGGTGGTTTTCCACACAAAATGTTGTTTTCCTATCTCATCACTTATAATTTGCAAGTAAGCTGACCATTATACTGTACAAGTTGATTCAATGGAACCGTATCCACATTAATATTATTCATTTATAATCACACAAGTACATATAAAGAGTTCTATTACTACATATTACGGGAGCGTGGTGGCTCAGAAGGTAGAGATGATTGTTGCAATCCAAGAAGTTCTCTGTTCGAATCCCGCCTGTGGCAACTACATTGTGTCCTTGAGCAAGACACTTCATCCCAATTTAATTTCCCACGTGGGGGGGGGGGGGGGGGGGGGGGGTAGGGGGGTATGATGGCGATGTGTACTAAGGGTACTTTGAGGGTGCACTTGTCTTCAACCAATGCTAACCCTCCTTTTGTGGAGTTAGTATGTCGGGGAGTCGCTTGCCATCGTTTGATGGTTCTCTCCAGGTACTCAATGGGGGTGGGGTGGTGGGAGACCCCCCCCCCCTCTCTCCCATACCCGCATTTGGCAGTCCCTCCTGAGATTCAACTTTTTAGGGCTAAAACAGTTCACCCCCCCCCCCCCCACCTATGAAAAATAGCCCTGTACGCCTATGCAATGAATACCTGGACTTGAATAAATACCTATATTATGGTCATGATATAGCTGTAGATGCTGAAAGTGACCTTAAATATCAATAATTAATTTATTCTCTATCATTCTGTCTGTTTGTGAATGTGTGGGATTTGTCAACAAATGCGGGTAAGCTTCCTACTCCATGATTTCACAATTTTTCCAACATATCTGTTTCAGATACAATGAAATACATGTAATATGAGTTACTGTCACACACAAAAAAAAGATGTTTATTTGATATGGTTTAAACTATCTAGAGAGCTAGTATACACAGTGATTGGCACAGTTCAAGTCAAAATGAGTTGATTAAAGGGATGTTGAACAGCTTGTTAATATTTCTTGCATTACATTACTACTTTGCTATTTATTGACAGAAGGATTTCACAGAGGGTTTCCCTGACGGTATTTATTTATTGGTGTTTACAGTCACATACTTATCCACAATGGCTAATCCTGACCGTGACAGTTTTACGGGTGGGGGAAGTCGGAAGACCCAGAGAGAACCACCGAGCATCGACGAGCAACTGTCAGCTCAACATTCTAATTATGTTCAAGCTACACTGAAGCAGGGTACCAGCGGTTGAAGACATGTGCACCATTGACATGCAGAAAGCATTAGTACATGGCATCAGCGTGCCCCCGTGTTGGCAACCGGGATAAAGTGCCTTGCCCAAGGACATCACGTGGGTCGTCCCAGATAGGGATCAAACTCGGGACCTCTATCATAGAAGTCAAACAGTATATCACTGAGAAAATGTGCTTTCTTTCCTGGCGGTATTCATATTTGTACGGCCAAACTGGTGTTGGATAACATGGAACACCAAAACATATAACACAAAATTTGTTCCCCATTGATTTTTGAAAGCAGTTATGGAAAGCTCAAAGAGCTCTTTCCTTTTTGTTTTTGGACAAGTGAGTATTCACTCAGTCATTTTTTGCTGACAGTGCTATTTTTAAGTGACCAAAGCACATGTTTTATTAAGTCCCAGAACATAACTAAAGCCGGATTTATTGATTAAACATCTCTGCATATAGCAAAGCAAAGAGTCTCAAATTAACCCATTCCAAAATGATAGGAGAGAGTAACCAAAGTTGGATAATTTAGGTATTTCCAAATGGTACTCTTATTCTCGCTCTTATTGTGCATGAGGGTCAAATCTGAGATTGAAAAGGTATACCAATCTTACCCAGGGAAGGTGAGTACAGAAAAGTACGAAATTAATCAGAAAATGAATTTTGTCTGACGGTACTAATAATTGTATGAGCAAAACTGGTACTGGATTTATTTATTTATTTATTTATTTATTTATTTATTTATTTATTTATTTATTTATTTATTTATTTATTTATTTATTAGGGTTTAACGACACATTAACAGACAAGGTCATGTTATGTCGGTGACAGTTGTATGAATGGCGCAAGCCGGAGTACCCAGAGAGAACCACCGAGCAATGATGAGCAACTGCCAGCTCCCAAACATAGTGCCTCCGCACTGTAGCACAGGCAGGGTTAGATTGGTTGAAGACATGCGCACCATCGACGTGCAGTATGCCATAGTACACGGCGTCCAGACCAGTGAAGGCAGATGCACGAACTCTTCAGAAGTTGTTCTACTATCCCTGCTCGACAGAACAGTATCTTTGTCGAGTGGCGTGAGCGCGTGGGGACAACGTGGGTTGCGTGGAAACTGCTGGGACGATTCGGCCCTACTCTATCCCCAATGCAATGCCGTTTCCACTCACTATTTACCTATCATCGGTCGACTTTGGCATTATTTCTGTCTATTTGATGAACTGTCCAGCTTTAAATATTCGCACATTCATATGGGACAGAAAGTTTTGAGTTAAACTGCTTATTTTAGACCGTCCCGGCAGAAACTGACAACTCGATCCGGTGGAGAAAAAGCCGTCATCTGGCTAATTTAACATTCAAATTGAACAGTTACAATGTCGGATATACTCCAATTATGTCTCGACCTTCCAAGGCAGCAACTTGAAATTCTCAGAATGTTTTCTACTGTCCCTGCCCGACAGTTTAGTATCTTTGTCAAGTGCCGCGCGTGGAAATACCGTGGATCAGGTGGAAACCGAGGGCATGATTCATCCCTACTTTATTCTCAATTCACCGACTTTTCCATTCATTATTTACCTGTCACCGGCTGAGTTAGGCATTCTATCTGTCTATTTGATGAACTTTTCAACCTTAACTATTTGCGGCTTCATGTAGCACCACCGAAAGGCCACTGCACGGTTACCAATATATTCAGGGATTGATTTTACGAAAATAGCAATTATTCCGACTATATCCACATGGGAACTCCTAAATATGCCAAGGGTTAAACTATTGATAATGACGTATAAAACAGAAGTTGTCATGCTATGCTTGCTGCATACAGGCATAGAAAACATTCAGCGCTCAATGAATTAGGAATGGAGTAAATTGTCACTTAAACCTACGGAATTCTGAAAACATGAGAGTTTTTTTTCGACGGCACCAATTTTTATGCATTTGAGACAGGGATGGAGTTAAACTTTACAGTAACTTTAACAGAAAATATTCTTGGAATTGAACTGTGAATCCGAATTTCGAAAACATTTTCGGATATGCTATTCCAAACTACCACTGCACGCTTATCAATATTCAGTGATTTTATGAAAATATCAATTATTCCGACCGAACCCATATGGGCAGTTTCGAATCTGCCAACGGTTAAACTTTTAATAATGACATATAAAACAAAAGTTGTCATACTATGACTGCTGCATACAGCCATAGAAAACGTTCAGCGCTCAATCAATTAGGAATGGAGTAAATCGTCACTAAAACTTACCAAATTCTGAAAAACGATAGTTTTTTTTTTTGGACTGCACCTATCTTTATGCAAACAGAACGAGCATAGGGTTAAACTTTACAACTAGACTTACAACAGCAAATGTGCTCGGTAGGCAATTGTAAATACGACCATTTAAATCATTTTTCGATATTCCTTTCGAAAATGGAAGAAAAGTGAGCTCCAAATTAGCCAATTTTATGAAGAATTTTAGGGCTCTCAAATTCAAGGCCAGAAAACTGGGTTAAGGTTAAATCTTTGAATAAAATATATAACAGCAAAACTGTTCTTGGATGAAGGCCCAATCCTCTCATGGAAAAGGTTTTTAGACAATATGTCTCCAATGCTGAGAAAGTGCATGTAAACGTTGGCGAAAATAACAATTATTCCGGCAGTACCCTTATGGGAAGTCTCAAATCTGCCAAGGGTTAAACTTTTAATAATAACATATAGAACAAAATTTGTCATACTTTGACTGCTGCAAGCAGCTATAGAAAAAATTCAAGGCTCAAGCAATTAAAAATGGAGTAAATCGCCACCCAAACATACCAAATTCTGAAAAATTGGAGTTTTTTTGGAAGGTACCTACTTTTTATGCAACCAGAATGGGATAGAGTTAAACTTTACAACCAAACTTACAACAGCAAATATGCTCGGTAGTCAATTGTGAATACGTACATGAAAAGTTTTTGAAATTAACCCTTTCCAAAATGATAGAAAAAAGCAACCAAAGATGGCTAATTTTGGTATTTTCAAACGGTACTCTTATTCTCGCCCTCCTTGTGCTTGAGGGTTAAATCTGAGATTAAGAAGTAAACAATAACTTTCTTCCACAGTCATTGTTGCATCTAGCCATATAAAAATAATTGTTACAACTACTTTGTAATTAGAGAAATTTGCCCTTGTAGTTTGCGAAAATAACAATTATTCCGACAGTACCCTTATGGGAAGTCTCAAATCTGCCAAGGGTTAAACTATTAATAATAACATATAGAACAAAATTGATCATACTTTGACTGATGCAAGCAGCTACAGAAAACATTCAGAGTTCAAGCAATTAAAAATGGAGTAAGTTGCCACCTAAACTTACCAAATTCTGAAAAAATTGGAGTTTTTTTGGACGGTACCTACTTTTATGCAACCAGAATGAGATAGGGTTAAACTTTACAACCAAACTTACAACAGCAAATATGCTCGGTAGTCAATTGTGAATACGTACATGAAAAGTGTTTGAAATTAACCCTTTCCAAAATGATAGAAAAAGCAACCAAAGTTGGCTAATTTTGGCATTTTCAAACGGTACTCTTATCCTCGCCCTCATTGTGCTTGAGGGTTGAATCTGAGATTAAAAAGTAAACAGTAACTTTATTCCGCAATCATTGTTGCATCTATCCAAACCAAAATAATTGTTACAACAATCTTGTTATTAGAGAAATTTGCCCTTGAAGTTGGTCAATTTTGAAGAAAAAATCTATATTCCTGTCATTTTTGGCCAGTTGGGGTTAATGTTGAAAGATTTGAGTGGTGATTGTGGTGTATCATATTATGCTCTAAGTGTGTGGAAAATTTGAGCGAAATAACTGGAAACAATTTTGAGACATTCGAAAAATGGTGAAATTTTGAAGGATTTGGCAGAACATTTTGAAAATACGCGTTTTCACAGATATGACGATTCTGCATTTCACTAGATTTTATGGCATTACATAAGTGTGCCAAATTTGGTCAAAATCGTACAACTTGTTTTCGAGCAGTTCAATAGACAAAATTCAGCGAGGAAAAAAAAAAAAAAAAAAAAAACAGAGAAGAAAAATTTTGAAAAAGAAGAATAACAATAGTCTTTCCCAAACTGGGTTTGGGAAAGCCTAATTAATTGGCGATTTTTTAAAATAACGCTGGGTAAAGGGTTAAAAGAAGTGGCAATGAACCAATAAGTAAATTGACTGAGCACTTAAACTACTCACAGATCATTTTAACCTATTAATATGCAAAGATATATAATACAATTTGGGAGAATACAATTCCAGAAGCTAACTGCAGTTTTGACCTCGTGCCAGGAGTTTCACTTTCGAGCCTCGTGCATCCTTTCATTTTTCTCACTTAGCGGTGACGAATCGCGACGTTTAACCAAATAATCAATTGAAACCACATAGCTCATATGTATTAAAATTCACAAATCTTTATTTCTTTAGTTAAAAATAGGCTTTTTAGTACTTGGCCGTGAAGCATTCTGGAATGGCGGCCATCTCGATGATCATTAAATTACTACAAATTCAATAATGTTTCAGCGCAAGTCATATTGGACGAAGACATATCTCAAACTGGCCATGGCCCTTCCAATTTCAGCTGGGGTTGGATATTTTCATAGCGTACCGTTATATCGGGAGAATATTTAAAGATATAACTGTTTTAGTGCTAAACGCCACCTACAGGGTTTTCACAGAATAGCCGTAAGATATCGGGATCAGATCCTCATTCCTAACGTCCTTTCACTTATTCATGCGCGTAACCTTACCTTCCTACATGCAATTTGGGAGAATACAATTCTAGAATTGTATTATTAATGCGAGGCCGCACGTTGCTAGGGTTTGTCGTGATTTCCTCAACCAAAACAATGTCTCAGTTCTCGATTGGCCACCCTACAATCCAGATTTGTCCTCGATCTAGCATTTGTGGGACGGACTGGACAGAAGGGTCAGGAAGCGCGTCAACGTCCCAAACAACATCGCTCAGCTCACGCGGGCCCTTCTTCAGGAGTGGAATAACATCCCACAAAGGACTATAAACAACTTGATGGGGTCAATGGTAAGGAGAGTTAGAGCAGCGACTGACCCCGGGGTGGGCACACCCGCTATGGATTGTGATTAGGAAATGGTGTAGGGTACCCATGTTTGAACGCTATCCATGCAAACACCGTCTGCGTTAAGACAACAAAACCCGTCAAAATGTAATCAGTAATGAAGAAATAACATCAAAATCCAAACAATGAAATAATCATCCATAATGCATTTGAAATATTTACCACAGAAGAAAACTTGCGTTTCTTTTTTCCGCTAGTATAACAAATTCAAATCACCAAAAACAATGTAACCCTCAACTTATTAAGAAGGCTGTCAGTCTGACATTTTCAACCTATTATTCGAGACTACAGTTAAAACCAGAAGTCATGTCACGAACTGTGTGCTTGTATATGCTTAATTGCACGTAGGTATTGCGCGCAATTGCCATATCGAATGGCATCCAAAGCACGGAAGGTTCTCCTGGTTACTCATAGCAAACACAGGCAATGTTTCTGCAAATGAACCTCCGGGTTACCCGGAGGTCCATTGGCTGAACCATTGCTTGTCCACAGGCCATATGTGCATAATTTGATAGCCTTACTATGGTCATAACGCGTAGATTAACGCGCAGATTGACGTGCTATTTGTGCACATTTCATAACAGGACTTCTAGTTTTAACCGGAAGGTCGCGAAGCTTTTGTGGATTATGCGTATGATAATTATTGGAATATCATGTTGCGTTCAGCATCTGTGGATATATTGTCACCACCACACAAGTATGAAATCAGTTTAGTCAATTATGTATATCGCCAATACATTGACAAAGCAGTATACAAACATCATGTGATATGCTGGCTGTGGGGATCAGTCTTGGTTTGGGACTAGTAAGGAAGTCGTCTTAGAGCTCGTTGCATGTTTATTTTTCTAATCATTGAGAGTTCATTGTTACGGAGAATGACGCATTGTGAGGTTGTTGTTGGTGGTGTTTGATGGAGTATATTTAATAAAGCTTACTTTCCCGGTGTTCTGTGATGGAGGAGATCAGCCTAGTAAACTTTCTAACAGGAAAGCTTACCAGGGAGATCTGCTGCACTACTGGGCATGAGATAAGCAGGCTTTAAACTATATAGTGTCACAACAATCTTATTCACTGGTGCTATCTGTGCATTTGAAAAACAACGTGGATCTTGTATGATAGAGAAAAGCCCCAGACTGTCAATATTGCGAGGGAATGGGTCAACATTGGCGCTAACGCTCCACTATCTCTCCATTCCCTCACAGAAGAGACAGTTTCGGCTTTTCTCTTTTACTTAAATTTCCATTTCATGGAGTCGGAGAGGAATCCCACTTACGGAATCCCTTTTAGGATATGTCTGTGGTTACGTATGCGCCACTGTACTGCATATGGTGTGCGCACATTGTGCATTAGCACATAAAACCATATCATCCTCTGTCTATATGCAGCATGCGATGTGCACACGCTGTGAACTAGCACACCAGCACATCTAGGTACCACCAACAGACCGCTTCTTACAAGTAAGGCATCCTAGCGTGCACTATGTCAGGGGTATGTAAAGACCAATTCGGCAATGGGTGATGAATGGAGCAATCTAGTTGCGACAGTAAAAGACCTGATCGAGAGCAGAGTTCAGACATGGTCAGACATAGGTAGGAAGCACGAAGTAGTGCTAAAAGTTAATAATAGTGGGTGATGCTGTGAGGGTGGTAGAAGACTATAGTATTGGGTGACTGCAATAGTGTTGGATCACACGACTGTGCACAAGTCAGTAGAGATGGTTTAAGACCAATAAAGGTCTTCGAGTGGCATAGAAGGCCGGTCCAAGCAGGTACTAGAAGCCATAGAAATCTTCATATAGATATCCTCAGATAAGTATCATGCAAAAGGTATCCTCAAAGGATATCCTCAAATGATACACTACCATTCATTAAGCATCATTAAACACCATCAAACACCCGTATGTGCCTAGATGATGTTCGCACACTGTGCATAAGCGCACCAACACATATCGGAACATCTAGCGTGTGCCCATGTGTTACATGTGATGTGAACACATTGTGACACATTGTGTACTAGCACACAGACACATTCCATCAACTTCCTGTCCCATGTTCCGTGGAATCATATTTTGTCTATACTTCTAGAATCGATTTTTCATCGTAAATGTTGTATGTGTTCTGCGCACATTGTGCATAAGCACACGTGTACACATTGGCACATCCAGCATGCGCCCATGTGCTGCATGCAATGTGTACACATTGTGACACAATGTGTACCAGCACACAAGCACATCTCGGTACGACCAACATCTCTTATAAGTAAGATACTCCAGCTTACACTAGGTCTAGGCACTATATAGGCTGATACAGAGGAGTGGTAGCCAATAGTAACAGTACAAGACAGTAATCGCACAAAGACTGCAAGGGTGATAGAAGAGTATAATAATGGGCGAATACAATCGAATCGGATCACACGACAGATTGTGGTGACTATGGACAAGTCAGCCGTGGTGGTTTGTTTAAGACCTACCAAGGTTTTGGGAGGCCCAGAATGCCTGGACAAACATGTACTCGGAGCCATTAATACCTTCAGATATATTTTCTCCTAAAGGTAATCCACAAAGGTATCCTCATAAACTATCACCAAAAAGCACCCTCAAAAGGTATCCTCAAATGGTACAATACCATGTGATAGGTATCCTCAATACCCGTATGTGGTTATGTGCTGCATGTGATGTACATATTGTGCACTAGCACAGAAACATGTCTAGGAAAGTCCGAATACTTTATAGGGAGGCCGGAAAAATCATGGCATAGACAGGACAGGCCAACGAATGGGGAGAATAAGCTTTAGAATAGACCAAGATGGGCAGAGCAGGGGATTCTGAAGGAATCCGAACTAGCAAAACTTGTCGGGACTGTTTGTGTAATTCTACGATAAAGGAATGCGCCTATTATTGGAAAAAAAGAAGGAATCGAGAGGAATCCGCACCAAATAAAGTGATTTGGGGTGATTTTTGGTGATTTGGGGTTATTGTCGGATCTATTTGCGTAATAAGATTGACTCCCGTTTAATCGAACACACCCTCCGAACATATTCCGTCCTATTAGAGGGTTTCGGGTCATACAGCAACCACGTTCTACCATAGAAACCAAGATAGCGCCCTCCAGTATACAAAATGGACCACGCACGTATCACCCAAAAAACACGCAGTACTCATGCGCAGTGTTACACGTATCACTATAGTAATGATGTTAAAACATGGCCGCTCACGCGGGTTACCGTGTCAACCCTGCATTGCGTCACTGGGCCACATGATATGACGTCACTCCCAGGGTCATCCGTCGGGACCATCCAGAATTGACATGAAAGGTGCGAGACATACTAGTGATATCCTCCAATAGGTATTCTCAAAGGATATCCCCAAATGGTATCTTCAAATAGTACAATACCATTTCACAGTTATCGTACCTGTATGTGCCTATGTGCTGCATGTGTTGTGCGCATATTGTGCGCCAGCACTCAAGCACATATATCGGCACATTCAGCATATGCCTATGTCCTACAAGTAATGTGTACACATTGCACACAAGCAACCAACAGCATCTAGGGAAGTTCGAATACTTTATAGGGAGGCCGGGGAAGTCATGACATAGCCAGGGCATGCCATGGAATGGGGAATTAGCTATATAATAGATCAGGATAGGCAGAAGCAGGTGATCCAAGCGTTTGTGGTAATTCTACAAAATATCCGCGGATTTTGTAAAAATCCGAGCCAGAAAAGTACTCCAGTTTGATCGAACGTGCCCCATAGCGCCGCGTGCTATTCTTATAAGCCAGAAATGGGGCTTCGCCAAGGCAGTTTGAGTAGTTCTGGTAGTGTTTGGTGATTTGGAGTAATTGACGGGTCTATTTTGGTAATTGGATTTATTCTTATCCAAAACACCAAACCATCTGAACGTACCCCCGTTCTGTTATATGCCAACGGGTGACATAGCAACCACGTGCTGCCATAGAAATCAAGATGGCGACCTCCAATATACACAATGGACGAGGCAAACACGTATTACCCTAACAGCACGCGCTGCGCATTCGCACTAAGACCATGTATCACTATGGCAATGACGTCAAAAGATAGCCACTCACGCGGACTACTATGGAAACACAGCATGGCGTAACTGGGACACGTGGCTGAGACGTAACAAATGAGATCCGGCCGAATTGGGACGTCCAGCCCCTGACATAATACTACCCATTTGAAAGAAATGCCGAACACAAATGAATTCAAAACCATCTTCAGTTCCATTGCCATTTTAGAAGTACTGTTTTTATCTTTTCTTAAAGAGATGTCTTTTCAACTGGGATTTAAAACCTTCTACAAGTGGTGAGCAGTTGATGTTGAGAGGACGTTTATCCCAGAACGTTGGTGCAGAAACAGATTATCTACCTCCAAGTGTGTTGCATTTACTACAAGGTACTCTCAGAATACTAGAATCACTAGAGCTGAATGAGTAAGATAAAGAGCTGAACTGGAGCATGTTGCTGATGCAGTTCTGTGCAAGGTCACGTAGTAAAATCATATGTGGTTCAAAGAGGGTACATCACGACACATGTTCGACTCGTTGTGATCTGCCCTTAGAACCCGAAGCTCGAATCGGATACATATTTTGTACATCAACATAATGGTAATAATCTCTATTTATCGGAACGTATCACCTCGGAAAACTTTGCGGCTATTCTTGCGACACAAAAAAAACGAAGTGTATATTTTTTATGTAAATCGAATTGTCTAATTGGTGGCCGGGATTTTCTGCCACCATTTTGGATAAATCGTTGCTTTGCACGTTTTTATAACCAGAAAATGCATATAGTGCCCGTGCTAAAAATAGAAAACATATAGTGCCCGCATGTAGTGACCCTTCAGCTCTGTGCTGGACAACTACACGACATAGGGTATCACCGTTCAGCCAATCAGAATGCAAGGAAGTCACGTGAGGTATAATATTAGTATTTATTTATTTATTCATTTGGGGTTTAACTACACTTTTGATAGATAGAGTCACCTCTGTCACCGAACAGTTTTACGTGTGAAGATAGTCGGAGGACCAGGAGAGAACCACCGGGAAGCGGCGAGCAACTGTCAGACTCCTCAACGTACTAGCTCCATACACGCAGGGTTAGCATTGGTTGAAGACAAGTGTTTTAGCATTTCGCATGGTAAAAATTTAAGCAATTTTACGACAGTTACTGTAAAAATTGTACGCCGGGAGAACCAATAGCTGGTTGCTATTACTTTACCCGTATTTTAATTGTTAGGCCAAAAGGGGACACCTGATGGATCTTTCTGCATTCATTTCCAGATCGATATCGCCCGAGGGAACAGAGATGAAATGCCAGTCGATTCATCATCGTTAGGAATGACAACAAGAGTTCGAGTCCAATGACACTAAAAAAGAAACAAAATCTCAGCGGAAAGGGAACCGGCGATCATAGTTCTCGATACTGGGTTTATTTCCATTTTATAACTATTACAGAAGTGGTCGAACATTGCTGAAATTGTGGTCATTGAATAGTCACTTTAGCATGGACACGGTGGCGTTGTGTGCTTAAGAGTGCTCCACGTTTATGGTGCACCTGTCTTCAACCAATGCTAACCTCGCTTAGGTTGAGTTAGTATTGTTTTTCTTTTGTACAACTATGAATTTAACTAGAAATTCACAATTGGCCACGTGGGGCACGGTGGCGTTGTGTGCTAAGGCGTACTGCACGTCGATTGTGCACTTGTCTTGAACCAATGCTAACCCCGCTTGTGTGGAGTTAGTATGTTGGAGAGTCTGACAGTTGCTCATTGTTGCTCGGTGGTTCTCTCAGGGTACCCCGGCTTCCTCCACCCGTAAAACTGTCCGACACAAAGTAACCCTGGTTGTCTAAAGTGTCGCTAAACCCCAATAAATAAATAAATAAATAAATAAATAAATAAATAAATACAATGGAAAATATTCAGTGAGCGGAAGTTTTAAATTAACCAAAATTTGGTCACTCTCTGTAATTTGGTGATATGCTAACACTAAAGTTAGTTGGATTAAAAAATAACCCAACTCAACTGAGTTGAGTGAATATGAACCTACTTGGGTTCATATTCACTCAACCCAGTTGATTTGGATTAATTTTTATTCCAACTAATTATAGAGTATAAGTGTATCACCAAATTACAGGAATGGAACCAAGGTATTTTCTAAATGAAAAAACTATAAAAGGTGCCATCTCGGAAATTAAATCCAGGGACAAAATGCCAGAGACCATACTTCTCCAAGTCGGATCCAATGATTTAACTAATAAAACCCCGGACGAGTGCATAAAACAATATGAGATATTGAGTACCAGTATTCAGAGGAAACGCCTAGATACTAACTTAATAGCTTGTGGAGTTCTTCCTCGATTTACCCGCCAGCCAAGCACACCCGCTGCAGACTTTGAGCGCAACAGGCTCCGTTTTAATAAGTTGTTGACAGAACTGTATGATGTTAAACAAGCGACATACAACGCGGCGCCGTTTGTGAACATCGGTGACATGCGTGACGGAATCCATCTAAATGAATGTGGGATTAAAAAACTTGTTAGATCATACAAATCTGCATTGCACCAATTCTATCGTTCCAGCATTCACCGAGGGGACAGCACAACACAAAACCAACATGAAACTCCTCGAAATAGAAGGAACGCATTCAAAATGCATCCACCAAGTTTACTGGCGACAGACCCCAGACACAAATATGTTCCCCGTCTCAACACGCTCAAGTAAACGAGTTTGAAATAAACCCAAATTCACCAAGAACTCAACCCCAAACCGGCAGAAAATTGAACTCTCTTCAAAACTTCCTGAAGAACTTCGAGAATCAATTCAAACAATTCGTGGTGGACTTTATTGATACATAGATATACACTTGAAGATTCTCCAATAAACATTGTAAATAAACAAACGAACTCAAATATTGGAAGTTTTAAAAACAAAATGTGCATTGATTCATTCTTTTTGTCCGTAAGTATTTTTAAAAACCATCTTAAATACTTCTTTTTTTACCGTTTGTAATCTTGCATAATATTCCAGTTACTATAACGGATTTGGTGATTAGCATGGCAAATTTATCATCTCCATCAATATTAACTACAGACGCTCATGCGCAGCAGGCTTGCTTATTTATTTACTCCAAGCAAACGCTGCAGGTATCACTATCATTGATAAAACTGCAGCTTAATTATGCCCACGGTCTAAACAAATCGCTACCGATGTTCACCCTTAACAAATATTGCGGTTGAATATCGTAGATAGTAACTTGTACCGTTGACAAAATTGAAAAAGAATGGATATGGAAAGCGCCCAAGACGCTATAGTTTCCCACAACTAGTATGGGATAAGGGCCTTGTACCCTACCAAAATGTATTCCCTGCGCAATCTTTGTCGGACACAGCAATTTATAGTTTATTATATACATAAAATCTAGAAAGAACTCATTTTCTAAATAAACCATTTGACACTTTTTTTAGATAAAGCACATCGCCCACATACAGGTGCATGTAAAGTGACGAATCACCGTATAGTGTGAGTTTAATATTTCAGTAATTCATTAAAATGCCTTCTTTGATGAAGGTGGAGATTTCAACCTGGAATATCCAGGGTTTAGGTGGCAAACTTAGTAATCCAGATATGATTACAGCAATCAACGCATATGATATCAATATTTTATCTGAAACATGGGTCAGTGAGTCAACGCAATATGAACTCGAAAATTTCGAAGAAATACACAAGTCAACGCGACCCAAGCGAAAGTGTGCAAAGCGACACAGTGGAGAAATTGTAATGCTTGCAAAAAAAGATATACACAATGACATAATGGTCATTCCCCATCCAAGCAAAAATAAAAATACTATTTGGCTTAAACTAGACAGTGCATTCTTCAAGCTTGAGATTGATATATATCTATCTGCACTCTACATTTCACCAAGAAACTCTCCGTACTTTGAATCGGATTTTGTGCAATTACAACGCGATATCAGTCACTTTTCGTCACTAGGAGAAATTATCCTATTAGGCGACCTTAACGCCAGAACTGGAAAGCTGTGGGATTATATTACCGATGACTCACTGGCTCACCTTCCTCTATCGGACTCCTATACTAGGGACATACCAATTTATCGAAATAACCTTGACCAAGAATGTAATGACCACGGACGAGAACTAGTCGACACGTGTATTATGTCTGGACTAAGAATACTAAATGGACGGTACCCAGGAGACCTCCAAGGGTACTTCACATTTTTTAGCCCAATTGGAAAAAGCGCGGTCGATTTGGGGATTGCAAGCTCAAAATTGTTGTCGAAGATAATATTTTTCCGTACTCACTACAAATCATATCTATCTGATCACTGCCAAATAGGGTTAGCAATTGAATACCTTGTTGAACGATTACCTCCACAACGAAAAAACACAGGTCTCAGCCAAAACGACCCCATAGGCAGGTGGAATATACATTCATTCCCCTTCCTTCTTGAAATTGCCGAATCCGAATACTTTACTGAGAAAATCCTTATGAACTCGATCCCAATGCCCAAAATATCAACTTGGCCACCGAAGAATTAACCGACCTTATTAAAGGTTTATTACAAAAGAAAGCCAAACGGACTAAAAAAAGAAAACCCAAAAGAAAAAAAATACAATCCATGGTACACTAAGGACTTAACAATACTGGCAAAAACCCTGAAAAGACTAGGAAAACAAATGTCACTACATCCAAATGACAATAGCATATGTGAACGTTATCACAAATTGCGAAAACAGTATTTTAAACTAGTTAGGAAAGAAAAAAGAAAACATTTTGTAGAGAAAACAAAATTATTGGACGAAATCTCAGGAAGTGATGGAAAAGCCTTCTGGGATACTATTAAGCATGTAAGTGGGAAATCATTTGATAACAACGAATCCCCTGAGGACATTGAGTCCTGGATCAAACACTTCCAGTGTCCATTAAGAATACCTGACCCAATCACAGCATTCCAGGAAACAATTGTTAAAAATACCAGTAGTTTTGACACAAATCTCAAATTTAATTCGACAACCGATAAACCCATCACAATAAGCGAAGTGAAAGGCGTCCTTTCCAAATTAACAAATAATAAGTCATCGGGTCCTGACGGTTTAATAAACGAAATCCTCAAACACGGTAGGGATCTACTAGCTGCTTCAATTACAAAATTATTTAATTGTGTACTTTCCAGTGGTATTTACCCAACACTGTGGAGTAAGTCATTCGTCACCACAATCTATAAAAACTCAGGAGACAAGACAAACGCCTCTAACTATCGGGGAATATCTGTACAAAGCTGTCTGGTAAAGGCCTTCAGCTCAATCCTTAACAACCGGATTCTACAGCATTGTGATGATAAAATTAACAAATTTCAACATGGCTTCAGAAAAAATCACAGAACCACCGACTGTCTTTTTATCTTGAAAACCTTAATCAACAAGTACACATGAACAAATAAAAATAATGTTTATGCGTGCTTCGTCGATTACAAAAAGGCCTTTGACTCTGTATGGCGACCGGCCCTCCTTCACAAAATCGCGAAATTAGGAATTGGAGAAAAATGTTACAATGTCATAAAATCCATGTACGACACAACAGAATCGTCTTTAAAATTTGCTAACGACCATACAGGATTTTTTGACACGGAAATGGGCGTAAAACAAGGGGATAATTTAAGCCCGACTTTGTTTAATATTTTTATAAACGATCTACCCGACCAGTTCAGGAACCTTGGTGACAACCTGATGCTCCAACAAAGCAAAGTACCTTGCCTTTATTCGCAGATGACCTTATTCTTTTATCAAAAACAAAAGAAGGATTACAAGAGAAATTAGATATCCTGTCAAATTGCAATAAAATCTGGCGACTCTCGGTGAACATAAACAAAACAAACACAATGGTATTCACGCAAAAAACACGTACACCGGCCACCAGTTTCCATTATGAAAACGGTGATATCTCCTCAGTGGATTCCTACACGTATCTAGGGCTGAAGATCGACAGGAAAGGTTCCCTCGGATTGGCACGAGAGGAACTTTCCAAAAAGGCAATGAAAGCGTCATTTGCTCTCCTTCAATCGCTCCCACTACAACAAATACATAGACTAGGGATAAAATTGCTGAATAGCCTACTTCGCCCAATAATAACATACAACTCTGAAATATGGTTCCCAGAAATTATAAGAAGGATTATGTCTTCCAAGAGTAGATCAGACAAAAGGGGAGTGAGTTTTGACATAATTAACTTTTAACAAAAATTCGAGAACGAACAAATCCAGGGCAAATTTTGCAAGCGGCTCCTAAACTTACCTAAACATTCCAGCAATTTGGCCAGCAAGCTTGAACTCGGAATTTTACCCCTAACCGCATCTATTATCGGTAAGCTAGAAAAATATAAAACACATCTAGACAACTTAGGACCAGAGAGCCTTGTCAAAGAAGCCATGGAAACAGATGATGACGAGGGGGAAAAACGGGGCTAACTCCTGGCTGCGGTCACTAAACGAGTACAGACAACTTATCATGCCAACCACCTCCGATCAATACCCACTGGAAAATAATGCCGTCGTTTCGTTTTTTGAAAATGCTATTCGCTCCGATTTGGACAATGGCGAAAAGCGAAACGGTAAAAACAAATTAAGGACGTATCGAAATTTTAAGGAAACTTTTAACCTAGAGCCATACCTAGATGAATGCAGAATCACGAAACACCGTATTGCCCTAACTAAACTAAGAATAAGTTGCCATAATCTTGGCATTGAGAGGGGTAGGTATATGGGACTAGAAGAAGAATTCAGGGTGTGCGAACGTTGCAGGGTTGTAGACAACGAAACACATTTCATTCTCCACTGTGAGAGTCTGGAAGACGAACGAAAACACCTTCTCGGACATAATTTTATTAGTAACAGCAATTTTGGGGCTTATAATGACACAAACAAATTTAAACTTATAATGCAATCAACCGACAATGGGTTTCCGAACAATCTAGCCCATTATACATACCATGGGTTAAAAAAGAAAGGGGACTGGCAATCCCCCGATCAACCAAACCACGTCGACACAGATCTCATATAATACCCAAGTTACCGGCGTGAATAAATACACATATTGCACCATAGAGCAAGAACAAAAGTTTACATTATCATGTTCCAAGACGTGGTATATTGGTATACTAAAGTGAAAAGTCATACTTCACTTAAACGTTATTCCACAAACAAGGAGTCCGGTTTAACTGGTAGAGTGCCAGACCAACTGTAGTGCCAGAGTTTGTTCACGTGGATTTGTCTTGTTGCAATTTATTGGAGAACCCCTGTGAACACTCGGCAATGGATTGCAACAGGACGACTCCATATGGACAAAATGTTTTCTTGTTTCAACTGAGTCTGAAACATATCCACAGAACATGAAGACCTTTAGTTGTGGTACCAATACCTTCCAGTGAGGCCAAAGTATGGGCTCCTAGCGTCCAGTCAATAAACAAAACGACATAACTTGTACTTCTGATGTATTATTATATTATTGTCAACTATTACTATGTTATTTGTTATACTGTACACTTGACCGTAAAGGTGTAAAAGTACAATAAACTGAATTGAATTGTTAACTGAATACTTCCGTATTCAAAATGGTAGTTAACCGGTTAACGACAAATGCTCAAAAGCAATCGTCACTGCGAGTTCAAGAATAAATGTCAATCGTTCGTCTTGGGATCTCAATACAAGTAACGTGATTTAGCTTGTGTGTGTTTTTTATGACTCCAGACGTCCTTGTGATATAATTATTCTCATTGTTATTAAGATTACATCTCACGGGACACATCACACTTTGTCGAATGGTCAGTATAATTGAATAATATTGAATTTCTATTAAAAACATAAACATGGCGTGTCGTTACTTTTTTATTATCAGAGTAGATTCAATTTATAAATTAGTGATAATGAACTTTCTTATCTCAAAAGTATCAATGTCGAAAATGACGTCCCTTGTGCCAAAGATTGATCCCCAAGGATGGCTGAGGAAAATCATTTCATGAGCCATAAAACTGGTTTGATAATTGAATATTCTTACTGGGACTCGACTGTAGATTATCCTTTTACTTGAAGTAACAACCATAATCAATCAATCAATCAATCAATCAATCAATAGTTTATTTCACAAATAAAGCACTGTTAAGTGGTACAAATGCTGAAAACAACACACAAAAAAATAAGCATAACATAGCCTGCGGTCGAAGTTTCCAACGCACTCCCTCTGGTTTTATTTTTTCTCTTTTTCCCAGGGATGGGAGGAGTTAAAATTTCCCTTAACACGTTAACGTGTTAAATATTTCTGCGTTAACGTGTTAAATGACGTTAAATGTTAAAATGAACAAAATTGTAGTATAACAGACCAATTCCGGCCTTTTTTGCTGATCTTGAATCTGATAGAACTTACCTTACTTAAGTACACTATTAACCCTTTTAACTCCAGTGGTATCTCCCATCCCAGTTCAATGGCAGCAATTAGAAGAGTCCATATTCATTATCTGGGGTACACCAATCAATATTTTCAACGTGCAGCCTTGGGGCTGCACGTTGAAAATACTGATTGGTCTACCTCGCGGGTTCACTGAACAGCCGACCTATAATATAATGGCGTTATGAATTGTCAACCTGAACATCCGACCTATAATATAATGGTGTTATGAAGTGTCATGTTCCTGGCCGGGAAAACGGCCGCCTGGATTCAAATGGTCAATATAGTTCTCTCGACAATGCGGCACACTTTCAGTTAACTGAGTGAGACGAAAAAATAGATGCCCTATACAGATACATTAGATGAGTCACGCTGAGTACAAAATCATTCCTGGTGCACCCTAACAAACTTCAAAGTTAAATGTTAATAACTTTGTTAAAAAAAATTTAACTTTGTTAAAATAATTTAACACGTTAACGTTTGAAACGTTAACTGCTCCCAGCCCTGCTTTTTCCCCTTCGAAAAAAATATTCATGGGTGACTTCGAGCACAGACAGATTGGCGCACGGTTGTCTACTTGCTCCGCCCCGCTCTGTCAGTGCCCCAAGTATTATTTCGTATATTTCTCTTAGAGCATTCATAAGGGTTGCATTGTTGGAAGGGGCGGTCGTAAGCGCATTACTGTTGATAGCAGAATATACATTTGTCTTTATAATGGTGTATTCACTCATGCAGTATTGAGGTAATAGGATTTTTTTTTTTATTACGTCGCCATCGCGACGAGACACACCTACATGTCAGTGGACTATTATTCACGGATTAAAATAATGTAGAATCAGGACCGAGTCACGATAGACAGACGAGATGTAGTATATCCGATTCACTGTTCTTGCAAATACTTTTCCGCTTTCCTTCCCACAGCACCATGGAAAGACGGAGGGAAAAAAAGAAATAGTTTCGGCCTGCCGACCGATCCTAATTTTCATGCCCGACCCTACTCCTTTTATAAGCACTTAACCCTTTACCTAACATGAAAAGCAGACGACACTTGCAAAAACTATTCTTGAATAACTAATTTTTTAAAATTTTTGTCTCAAAAACATAGGTTATGGCCCCTCATTGCAACGAGCTCGACGAGCTCGTTCGCATTCGCGAACTCGTGTTTGTACAACGTCCCTCGCCTCTCATGAATTATTTCACGTAACCAGTCCAGTCAAGCGATTGCTCTCTATTTCATGAAAGCAATATCGCGAAAAAAATAAATAAAATAATTGTTAGGAATCATTTGGGATCTGCTTTGATGTAAGACGGTAGCCATAATACTGGACTGTGAAAATTACCAGGGTTGCGAATATTTCTAGTCAATAGAGGATTATTTAAGGTCAGACGTCATATTAAACAAGTGTCTTAAAATGCATTTCTTTCTGCTAATTATAATGCTTGCAACTGTTATTGCACAATTAGGAGAGACATTTCCTTTTAGCATTAAACCCGACTCATCGCTTGTGAATCAATTATTTCATTGCTACTGACAAATTTAAAATGTCGATAATAAATTAACACTGTCCGGACCAAAACGATAACATTTTTTTTATGTGACACACCGTTGGAAAGGACTCAAAGAGTCCTTTCCAACGGCGTATCATATAACGGGAGGATCGTTCCCCGGGTGGAGGATTCCCTAACAATTTGTTGCTTTCTATGCATCTAATATCCACATTGCAACTATAACTGTTATGAAAAAAAATGCTAATTCTTATTTGCACATGTGTTCGATTCTAGAAAAAGACCACCTGGGATGAAAGCACTTCAACGCTGAAACCAATCAGCTTGAGAAGTTATAATTTAGCTCTTTTGTGTACGCGCACCCCCAAATTGTGGGAATCAACTATGGCGTGTTGACAAGTAATGCATAAAATAAAGCAATTAAACTGTATTGCTCATTCAAGAACATACTGCGATGTACTGTTTTTACAAGAGTTCCCAATACCCATTAAATGATGAGATTAAAGTGAAGAATTCCTCTTTGTAACTTGGAGTGACAACTGTGCTTCATGCAGTTACGATTCACCCCTCACGTTTGCAATTCTATAAAGTAGATTAATTAATTAATTAATTAATTAATTAATTAATTAATTAATTAATTAATTTATTTATTTATTTATTTATTTATTTATTTATTCCTATGTTTAGCGTTACATGTAATATTCACAGTAACATGCTTTAAATTATCCAGTCGAGGAGCCTTTTTTCTGCAAATGACTTTTAGTGGTAATCACTGGGGGGTGACCGGTGCTTATAGAATCAGTTCGTTTGTAACTTCCGCTCGGATTCGTTCGCGATCTTTGCGCAGATTCTCTCCAATTTTAACAAGAAAATGCGTGTTTATCTACAACAAAAGACATAAATATGACGAGTACATAATCAGAAAAGAATACAGGGTGTTATTACAGTTCCTCTGGGTTCGACTGAGTCCTCGAGCATCTCCAGTTGCAAAATGAGAACGTATTTTGTTTCCATTTGTGTGAAACTTGGCGCTGATCAGTCCAGTTCTCAAAGCTTTTTTTCCGTAAAACCCGATCTCCGAACAAAATTGTTGCATAAAAAACATAACGGAGAAACACAATTACTCACGAAATCTTCATTTCTATAACTCATAAGTCCAATATTAGTTAAATAGAAATATTATCTTACGTAGTTTTGAACCCAATGAGGAATTTTTGAGACATGTCATGGCACTGATTCTTTCCATTAATGGCGCAGATTCGTAAGCAGACAGCCCCTGGTAGGTTCAGATTCGTTGCAAAGTAAATCACTGAGACTTCTCAGAATAGTTCTCACAAAATGATCAGTATCACATGTAACTCAATTCGGTAGAGAACAAGAAATAATTCTTCCTGACATTACTATGCATACAGAAGTATTATAAAGTATATAATTTTGACCAATTTATAAGGAATATCAGTTCGAGTTATCAGTATATTGGTTGAGTTGTATACAAGTATATTCTATCACATATTATCGTATTAAACATACATATTAAATGGTCAGCCATATAATTTCCTGTGCTAAGAACTTTAGGTGTTTCGCAGACAAGGAATTACCCATTCCAGGGACCGATCAGGACTATTTAAAATACGCTCTAGCCTCGGAGCCTATTTTTTCAATTCATGCGGCAGATTTCAATTTACGGAGTCACACTGCTGTTTGTAACACACACTGCAAGTATGTAATAGCTCTCATCATTTTCATTTAGTACAATATAGCAAACATTAATCTTCACTGTGGTTTCTGATCAAGTCTTGGCTGCCTATTTAGGCAGCCAATACTTGATCAGAAACCACAGTGAAGTGTGGGGAAGGGGTACTCCCTTTTCCCTAGCACACCCAAAACCCCCCAAAATCAAACTTCAGATTGCTATCTGACCGTGATTTTCGTGGAAACGTTTACAAATAATGATGCTAGCCCAATGTTAGACACAATATGGGGACCTTTGAGGACCACGCCAGGTGTTGTAGAAACGGTCAGACATCGATCCCAGAGCATCCATATATGACATGTTTGCATGGGAGGGATCAGACTCCCCTTCCCCACTAACGGGAGGGGGCATACCTTCCATACGCCCCTACAACAGGCCTGCGGCCTTCGGGAGTTCCCTTCAGCAGCCCGACCTGGGTCCCCCATATCTTTTTCAGCCTCCACTCCAAATCGAAATCCTGGCGCCGCCATTGTGGTCATTACATTTTGACCGAAAGAGAAATTCAACAAAGCGTGTGAATTCCCGAAGGGGATTCTCACAAAACTCTCCCATTTCATCATCCGAGCCCTTTGTTGATTTACTGATGACTGACTGGTTGATTTATTGATTACCACCTAGTGTGTGGGCACTGAGAATCTCGCTTTTTTGGACTTCTGAACGTAGTTTTTGGACAAGTGCAAAAATGAATCCCGAAGTGGTTCATTCTTGTTTGCATGGCTAAAAGCTTCATTTAAAAGTCTAAAAGGCGACATTGTATAGTTATAATACAAATAAAAATATTTCACTTTTAAGGGGTGGGTTGGTGGAATTAGGCATGTTCGATCGCCTTAGAGGTATTGTGGGACAGAAACATTTTCAAAGTCGAAAGAGTGAAAAAAGGCCATAACTCTGGGAAAAATTATTGGACGGAACCCTTTCATTGTGGATGTCCCTTCACTCATGCGGATCTGTCAGCCTAACAAAGGACATCCAAATCCGACCGATGGCTTTGAAATTACAATCCATATTGTTTTGTACGGACAGACAGACGGACGGAGAGATAGATGAACAGACGGACGGACTGACGGACGGACGGATGGACGGAGGTCTTCACTGTATACCCCCTTCGGAGGTCATGAGCATAACAATGAACATAATTATCCTGGTACGGCACTTCGATGGTGGATTGTCGCTAAATCGCGGTGGGTGAGATTTCATCCAATGGACCACCGGGTGCAACCCGATGGTCTATGAGATGAAATTTTGTTAGTGGTTCTTGAATTTGGATGCAAAATCATAGAACTTTTACGAGTGGGAAATCGACATCACCAAGATTAAGCGACAATCTACCCCCATGTACTGTACTGTAGTGTACTGTTGAAATTTTTCACCAGCAAGTAAGCCGGTATGACAGGAATGGAGGTCTGTGGGAAAATTAGTCCCTCTGGACTGGACTATTATTCCACGGAATTATAGTCCTAGGTCTAACATTTCTAGGAATAGTAGTCCGGCGGACTACTATTCCTAGAAATGTTAGGCCTAGGACTATAATTCCGCGGAATAATTTTCCAGAGGGACTAATTTTCCTACGGACTTCCATTCCTGTCACACCGGCATCAACACATATACCATGTATTAAGACCTTACATGCTGCTGGCGGATATTCCTACGGCTGTGCATACGGCCTGTGCACTAGCAATGTTTCAGCCAATGGACCGCCGAGTAACCCGGAGGTCCATTGGCAGAAACATTGCCTGTGTTTGCTATGAATAACCAGAGTTACCTGCCGTACTTTGGATGCCATTCGATATGCCAATCGCGCGTAATTCCTACGCGCAATTAAGCCTAGATAAGCGCACAGTTCATGACAGGACTTCTAGTTTTAACTGTATGACCAGATTTAATGAAAAATGCCTGGAAAATACTCAGCGGGTTAACAATTAATAACAGCAAAACGTATATCGATGTCAGAATTGTGGAATTTGATGCATATCCTTCTATTGTATATAAATTACCAAATGAAATCAGCATTCAGAAAGAGAGGAACGAACGTGATCGGAACCATAAAATCTCAAACGAATTCGCGCGTTCATCATACGTAATTTCAAACGCTTCGTACTCATAAAATTCTACTGATTTTGGTCCCAATTCTTTCAATGTTTACAAATCTGCCTGAACGGGAGAGAATACAATTTATATGAACTGTATATGTGCTGTCAATTTTCAGCAATCACCTCCACAATTTCCCAATGGAATATGCACACATTCTGCATGCGGTTGCATTATATGTCACAAAACAATTCTGGGACACTAAAATATAGTTATTACCGTATATTTATTCAGGCGAATGGCATCCGTAACCAATATTTGACAAAATACTCATGTTATACTCACATTTCTGTCATCTTTAAAAAAAAAAAAACAGAGCTTCCGAACTTTTTGAAAATCGGGAACGAATCTGAACGTTGTCGGAACGAATCAACGTAAAAACAAGAAACGCACTGATTCTGTAAGCGCCGGTCACCCGCAGTGGGTAATGTTGTATAAACTCAAGTACATGTGTCCAGTTGTTTAACATACTTCTAGCCTGTTGAACACGATGAATTTGGGTTATCAGCTCGAATTCGATGTCCTTGATATTCAAATTCGTACCAAAAATGGCCACCGAGAAACGTTATCCCTCATAACTCCAGAAAACAGTTTTGAGATAAATTTCAAATTGCCCGATATGTTCATGTATATGAAAAAGGTGTTTACGAGCGACTGGCCATATTGTTTCGATGTGCCGTTTCAAACTAAGGTACAGTTAAAACTAGAAGTCCTGACACGAACTGTGCGCCCATCTAGGCTTAACTGCGCGTAAGAACTGCGCGCAATTGCCATATCGAATGGCACCCAGTGCACAGCAGGTTCCCCTGGTTACCCATAGCAAACACAGGTAATATTTCTGCCAATGGACCTCCGGGTTACCCGGAGGTCCATTGCCTGAAACATTGCTTGTGTACAGGCCATATGCACAGAATTTGATAGCCTTACTAAGGTCAAAACGCGTAGATTAACGCGCAGGGCGACGTGTTATTTGTGCGCATTTCATGACAGGACATCTAGTTTTAACTGTACATTTTCATATACTCTGAAATATACACGGGTGATTATTTCTTCACTAACTCCCTTTACTTTATTCAGTGGAATCCGAATAAGACCGTCCATGTTTTGTTTCATAGAACTCTCTGAAAGGCTCTGCGAAGCTTCGATTCGATTCGAAATCGCATCTATATTTCGGCTCGATTCGTGTGGCTCTGATTCTGGAATTTCGGTATGTCGCGATTTTCTCAAAAGTGTTTTTTCTTGATCTGTTCAAATTTAAGGCTTCTGGGATCATGGATTAGGCATCCACAGACACATGCCCAGCCACTGGGTACAGCGAAACGCCCACTTAGAAACAATAACAACAACAACAACAAACAATTGAACAAAAAACAAACACGCACACAAACAAACAAATAAGTCAAAACTTCAATTTCGAGAGAGATACAGTTAAACTAGAAGTCCTGTCATGAAAGGCGCACCACAAAGAGCACGTCGATCTGCCCGTTAATCTACGCGTTGTGACCATAGTAAGGCTAGAAAATTCTGTACATGGCCTGTGGACAAGCAATGTTTCAGCCAATGGACCTCCGGGTAACCCGGAGGTCTATTGGCTGAAACATTGCCTGTGTTTGCTATGAGTTACCTGGAGAACCTGCCGTGCTTTGTATGCCATTCGATATGGCAATCGCGCGCAATTCCTACGCGCAAGTAAGCCTAGATAAACGCACAGTTCGTGACAGGATTTTTAGTTTTAACCGTAAACGTGCATAAATCTTCTTTAATTTCAGAAAATAATTACTTTTAAATAAATGAGTAGACAACGGCTACCATGACACAATAACGAAAACATAAAAGATGTCTTTATGCCTGTGGCAATGCAGGGTTACCAATATAATAATTAAATACTTTAAAACTCATTTTTAAGGGATTTTCTTGACACCGTCTCAAAACAATGCAGTGAAAAATGACTGTCAGTAATGCTATGCCAGTCTAATTCTCTAACATAACGTTCAGTAAGTAAAAATGAAAAATGGGATGCGTCGTGTCAGGGGCGGTTCATTGGATGCCAGTAAGAAGGATGTTTATTTGAATGTAAGAAAATTATCATTTTGAAGTCATTACTCTTCGAGCCAAGTCAAAACAGAAATAAATATGTAAACTGGAGACATTAAGGGTAAGATTTGTACATTTTATTTCGTCTCCATGCTGAGGTGTACGAGGGGGTTGCGTAAGATAAGTGTTAATAGGAGAGAGAGACCTTAATGATCAGTTATAACTCAAACTCTTCTGGACGCACGCAGAAGGGTAACGCAAAGTTATCACGTCACACCCACACCCAAACTTTCCCAGCAAGTTTGTTTTACGCTCATGTGTCACTGCTATTGTGCGTGACCTACGTCGATCAATAAATAACATCACGACAGTTCTGCTACTAAACACATAGCTGTGGTCACACAAGCGGTATTTTTGCGATTAGCTCGCGATTTAATTGGGACAGACATTTACCGAGGAGTTATGCTTTCCAAAATAAAATACTGAAAAATCAAGACGTCTCAAGAAAAACAAACCAAAATACCATCACACATTTAGTGCTCACGAAATTGGATTTCGACAGAGAAGATTGAACAGTTTAGTGGGGATGAGTACGGACAAAGAAATTTGACCAGATAGCGACCTCGTCGCTATCCGGTCGAAATTCTATGTCCGATTTTGTAATCGCAGTGCTAAAGTACGTTCCGAGTGTATGAAACAGTGGTTGCCCACTAAATGGTATTCGCTGTGAGTCTTCGTGGGAACCCCGAAAACTGGAGCAGTGCGTTTTTACTGCGGAACACGAGTTCTGATTTGCTGATAAAATAAGACAAGGTAACCAAAGCCTGGGTGGGAGTTCTCTAAAGAGTACAGCATAGACATTAACGACTGGCTAAAACTTCTTACTTGTGTTGTGTCCATGACATATCTATAGAGTTTGGAGGTAAGCATAAATATGAACAAATTATTAACGTCCATTGCATGTACGTCTCTTGAACTTTCTTTAGGGCCACAGTTTCAACAATGTTTGACCGCCCCCTTCCCACCTTCATTTCATGACCAGCCGAAAAAGGTGCAACCATTTTGAAGAATGAAATGGTTCTTCATTATGAATGGATTCTTGCTTTCAGGAAGGCATTATGGTGGCTGTCTCCTGTTTTCATATTCACAAGCCGAAAACCTAAAAGTGCAACACGAGATTAAAACGAACAATCAACGCAAGGGAAAAAGTAGTACAAACAACTCTTTAAAACGATCTGTTAGAGGGCAATCTTGTGAGTCATATCTTCCGTCACTTCGATACATAGATTTGCCATTTAACAAAAGATTGGATTTCTGTAATTATGACCTGTCAACCCAATGTTTATTCACAAAATCAATTACACCGTGGTGGTAACTAAAGCGATACTGTTCAAGAAAACAGAGAGCTTGTCCGAAATGTAAATACCCTGTTATTATTATCAAATTCACGTTGGACGTCGCAATGCGTAGAATAGCAGGTGTCTAATAATTCAATAATAATTCGTTATACTTGGTCTCATATCTTTCAGAAATTTTCCTTGTAAGAGATGTCGCCATAATAGCGTTGGTGGACGATGGATATCTGGTTTGAATTAACCCTACATGTCACCTCGGCCGATTCGAGACCTTTCTGTCTGTTTCCACGTCTCTGTCTATCTCATTAACTCTACTTCTCTGTTTCTGTCCATCTTGATGCCCCCTCTCTCTCTCCTCTCTCTCTCTCCCTCTCCCCCTCCCTCTCTCTCTCTCCCTCTAGAGAGAAAGAGAGCGAGAGAGAGAACTCCGAACAAATCAAAGTTCTTTCATCTGTAACCAACAAAAGAGAAGAAATATGACTTATGAACTCTGTGGGAAACCGGGGCTTTGCCGCTGCTGGGAGAAATAGATTCACGCCGCGTATTCAGCCAAAACTCAAGGAGTGTTGCCTGAATCTGTGCGTGAACGTATGTCTCACCGTGACGAACCCGCCCTTTTCACTTTTGTTGGGGTTGTTCTTATCCTGAAGGGGTTAATGACTTTTCCTCGAAAAGCATAATTCAACAGGGGTTCACTGAAAAAAACAATTTCAATACATGTATGAGAAACATAAATATGATAATCGGTGACTTACATGGAATCCATAAGAATAAGAATAGAAAACATCAATCACCCCCTACCCACAGTTTTTGAGTCACTTGCGGGCCCGCATTCTCTGTTGTCGCTGGTTTTTCCTCCTCTTCGCTGGTATTGGTTCCTTGGTCGCCTCTTCTCTTCACCCTTTCACTGCCGTCGCACGGCCACGAGCGTATTGTCACTTTATCGGAGGCCTCTGCTCTGACATGCGACGGAATGTCACTCTGCCAATGCCGTCGCACGGCCACTAGCTTATTGTCACTTTACTTGACGCTTTTCGCACAAGCAGTCGCCACCAGAGGAGTTAAATTCTCCCTTACGTTTGTCTCAGAACAATGTTCATACAGGCAAAGCCTACTCTGCCTACGTATGGCTCGCCTTCCAAAACAGGTAATGCCGTTTACCTAAATGCATACAGCTGCCTGAGCTCGTACTTCGTGTTTCTGATCCTATTCTCATATGTGGCCACCGACTTGGCCCGCGAGTGCTCCTATTCTAAATATGAGCTCGATGGCTCCCCTATTTCACAATGTGCTTATACATTCGCACCGATGTGGCACTCCTCTAACCTATAGCATGGGACCTCCCCATTTACTCGCAACGACCCACAGACTTACACACTTTCCGACTGGATTTGGCTGGAATGAATTTTTCGAGAAATCCCCCGATTTTTATTTAGATAGCCAGAACATTTATTCTCAGTTAATCGCTTCTCTTGAACTTGGCCGCTTAGATCTATCTTAATTTAACACTCGCTTTAAAATTCCTTTGAAAGACTCGTATTTTGGTTTCTTTTGACATTTCGGAGACAGGATAGATGCGTAATATGGGTGTGTGTCCAGGACATATATGATGCACTGTATTCTACAATTAGATTTTAACTGGCTTTAATTACGCAGATAATGATAACCGGAGAGAATATTGTCTCTCTTTGTACCGATCTGTTATCAGATAGCCCATGTGGCGTTCAACAAGTGCGCCATAATGGACATTAAATTTCATGCCTATGTAGCAGAATTTGAATTATTGCCGATCTGTTTTCGGGGTCCGCCATATACCTATCTTTACGTTTTACATTTAACCCAGGCAGAAATATTATCGAAAATATTTACACTTATAAACAAAAAAAATCGCAATTTTTAGCTATCACCTTGACAAACTCATGACCGGGAGAGAAAGAGAGAGAGAGAGAGAAAGTTATATATATATACAGTACGTGGAGAGTGTATTATCATTAAATCACCCGCAGAGTGGAGATTCCACCCAAGCAATAATTGCAAACTTGTTGCAAAGCATAACAAGCACAAGCAAAGTTTCAGTTAAACCCGGAGGTCCATTGGCTGAAATATTGCTTGTGTTTTTTGCCGATATATACAAAATTTGAAAGTTATAGCTTGGGTGAGAACTCCACTCCACGGGTGATTTAGTTACAATCCACTCTCCACGTACTGTACTGTCAAAACACATTCGCTAAACAATTAGCGTTGTGTAATACTGATCGATCTTCTGAATGATGAATCATCTGTGAACTAATTGCTTGTAATTGGCGCGCCATAAAAAAGCCAAGTTCCCCTTTTCTACTTTTAATAAACGAAAACAAAAGACAGCTTTTGAAGCTCTCTGTGGCTTTCGTTTATAAAAGGTAACAAAAGGAACTTGGCTTCATCTTCTTTAACCCTTTACCCAACGAATCGCCCGCAACCGCCCGCGTAATATGCAAATTCAGCAGTTGAAAAAATATTATTTTTCAAAAAATTTCAACAAAACCATATCATGTGACCCCTCGTTGGAACGAGCTCGTCGAGCTCGTTCCAACGAGGGGTCATATGATATGGTTTTGATGAATTTTTTTGAAAAATTTGAAAAAATGATATTTAAAATAATAAATTTTGATATCGTCTGCGTTGGGTAAAGGGTAAAAACTGAAATTGAATTGAATTGAGGAGGCGTCTTCTATAATTTGTCTCAATAATACAAACCATTTTTATACAACATGAACGGGAAGTAAAATTACACTCAATGGTGAGACGATATGCAAATCAGGACAGAGAAGCTTGACCGCATCACGACTAAGTGGCGATCTGGTCGTAATTCCACCCCCCCCCCACCCCTCAACACAGTTGTAACAAGTGGAAAGGCCACTCCGCCTGTGCTGCTGTGATATTTTTTTCTGTACTGTAAAATATCAGAATTATTTCCTAATATCTCGACTCACATATATTTATAAAAAAGCATGTTAACACTCTTCAAATGACCTCTTTACTGTACATCGGTAGTTTGGGCTGTGTATTTTGTACAGATACAAGAAAGACTTTATAGATTGTATCCGTCCATACTAGCAGATTGCTATCCCCGTCTCATCGAAGGAACCGACCTCTATGGCTAGTGACAAGAACAGAAATAATTTTATTTTTTTATGTTTTTATTAACCTTTTATCTAAAACGACTCTGTGACAACATGTTCAATTTCCTTTAAAAAAACTATAAATTGTCACTAAACTGAGATCCTTCCAGTGTTGTTTCGTGAGCTATGTTGTGAAACAAAAACTGAAGAATAACAACACGGCAAGGCTTGCGAATATAACGGGATTTGTCGATGTGTGTTACATTGATCTTTCTTTCGATTAGATCACACACCTTTTGTTGCGATTTTGTTAATACAATATTGGGAAATCAAGACCGAGTCGAGGAATACGAAATAGAATGCTTTGTTACACGAATGTTCTATGAAATCCCCATCTGCAGCAACACTAAACCATCCGGAAAAAGAAAATCCATTCCGCACACTTGTGCTGAACGGAATTCTTTGACTGACTATTTTGGGATGATTACGTCATCTAACAAAACTTAGCATAGCCCTGCCTACTTCTAATTTCCGTTTGACCTACAATTAAGGAAGCCGTGCAGTTTAAATGAAGCGATTCTGCTTTAATAAGCATCGCAAAGACAATAAACTAAACAAAAACATATTTGTGTGTAGAACTACTTCTAAAGTTTTGAAGGGAGATTTCAAACCAAACACTATTAGCTGTATAATGATAAATGGAATAGAACTAGCTCAAATATGCATGTACTACGAGAGTACAAACATACGTACACCACATGTTTGGCCTATTTACAAATCTGCCCACGGTAATTTCCCCCAGAATCGCACATGTGTTTGTAAACATTAGCAGACGATTGATTACCCGAATCTGAACCGCTGCGAAATAACTTGCTGAGTGTCCTTCTAATATTTTTTTTTTATAGACGCGAAGGTGTTTAATAAATACAGAACGACACGCACGTGGGAAATGGTTAATGGATATGCCAATTGTGCCATCGCGGAAGGATAAAACGGCCTCTCGTTTTATCCTTCCGTGCTGGCACTCCTGCCATATCGACTAACCCATTCACACGCGCGTGTCGTTTTGTGTATATCTGAGATACAATGATCTGCGTTTCTTTAATATCCACGGATGGGGTTCTACAAGTTATGGAGTGGAAAGCAGATGCAGGATTCACACCACATCGTGACTCAGTACCGATCCGATCGAAATTGTCTGTACGCTTTTGAAATCACAGTACAACACTAACGTGCATCTGATTTTTTTTACATCTACCATATAACAACGAATACCGTGCGTACTGATATCACACCAAAATGAGATGATTCCAAATAGTCCCGGCTAAAAATATAGTATACATATTTGAATCCTAATTAAAGTTTCACGTGGCAGGCGCGAAGCTAGGATCTCTGCCGACAAGGTGGGGGCGAGAGTTAATTTTTTCCGACAGTGTTCCCGGGCCTGTGACCGCCGGTACGAACTTGACCCTAACTCAATATAATTCTTATTAACAATAAACAACGAAACAGGTCGGAAACGTTCATTGAACGAAAGTAATTCTTTAAAATAATTCTAACACATAAAATGCTTTCGCGTACATTATTACTCGACTGTCATAATGATTATATACTGAAATATTAATAACGAGCGTTTCACTCAAAATATTTTAAAAACAGAAAGGGGATTGTTTTCACGATGACAATTAGTTTCGACAAGTATTTATTTTTTTTCAAATTAGCGACTTTCAGAGAAAGTTCCAACACAAAGTGGGCGAGCTGCGCCTCCACGCCCCCACACTAGCTTCTGTACGATACTATATAACATTGAAGAAATGATTTCCTACTAAGCGAAACGCAGATTTGATCAGTCCTAAAGGTGTGCTTATCAAGAATAAAAAATGAACGAATATAGGTCGGCGGAGGAGTAGTTATAAACAGAGGATTTTCCCGTCGGGGCATCCCCTGGGTCGCCCTTGCACTACCGGTTTTTGTATACCTACCAACTCTCACATACCATAGTTTTTACCCCTAAACCGAGACTGTCATTTAAGTGGACCTTCGTATTAACACTTTGAACCTGAGCGGCCCTTTTTTCGTCCATAAACATGATACGTCATAATTTCCTTAAATAGGATGCTAAGTGCATGTATATGATAGACCAATTAATATTTTCAACGTGCAGCCACAAGGCTGCACGTTGAAAATATTAAATGGTCTACCCTTAAATAATGAATATGGACTCGTCCAGTTGCTGTCATTGAACTGACATGCAAGATACCAACATGGTTCAAAGGGTTAATTAACTCTTTATTTGTTATGGACAGGTCACTATCAATTCAGTTTTGTTTGCCACACAAATATTAATACACACACAGAGACATCAGTCACTTCATGAAAAACTATGGATGCTGCGTCAGAACAGAAGAAGAATCGGTTCGATCATATTTCATGACCATATTATACTTTATTCGAAGAATAACATCGCCAGGAAATTAAAAATAATAGTGCATGCTGCATGAAGATTACATTTCTGTGAAGAAAAAAAAATGTACGTGACATGTCTTGTTAAATATTCCGTGGACAAAGGAATGTCTAAACATACAGCGGAAGATGTCAGTTCTCATATGTCAGTAGACAGTGTTTCTCAGTCATAACAAGATTTAATCAATGGTCTGAGAGAAAGGGAAAACGTTTGAAGTTTGTTAATAAAACTATTTAATCACATTTAGTCTTGCAAGTGCGTTTTTTTTCAAAATAAATGGATGTTAAATGTGTTGTAGCAATGAAAAATAAATACCATTCGCAAATTGATTATTTTAGTTCAGACCTTGCTGCAGATGTTGGCACTCACTTGGCGAGTAGCGTCGCAGACAAGCTTCATCGTCGTCAAAAAAGAGTATTTATTTACGTATTGTTTGGTGTTTAAGGTCACATATTTCTGCACAAGGTCTAATCGTATCCGGAACATGGATATAAAGTCAAGTCCAGCCAATCGTCTATACACATGTTCTCCATGTTAACGTATTCCCCTCCCAGGCATTGGTTAACGGGTCCTATTTTTCCAGTTAAAAGAGTTGTTCACACCACACTGAGCAAGCAATGATTCACTTCCCGGGGTTTCGACGGGGAGTTTATTAATATCCCTGTTGGGTGAGGGTGTCAGATTGTCAAGGTGATATCTAAAAGTGGCGATTTTCTTGTTTAAAAGTGTAACTATTTTCGATAATATTTCTGCCTGGGTTAAATGTAAAGCGCAAAGATAGGTATGTGACGGACCCTGATAACAGACTTGTCAAACTAACGTTAATTCTAGAGCTTCTAAATGAAATGTGAAATTTAATGTCCATTATGGCGCACTTGTTGAACGCCACATGGGCTATCTGATAACAGATCAGTACTAAGAGAGACACTATTCTCCCCGGTTATCATTATCTGGGTAATTAAAGCCATTTAAAATCTAATTGTTGGAAACCAGTGCATCACACATGTTCTGGACACACACCTATATTACGCATCTATCCTGTCTCCGAAATGTCAAAATAGTTTACCTCAAACAAAATTCGCATTAATATCTCTATCCATACCGAATTACAAAGCACTCGTTCAATCAGAATTAATATGTTTAAACTTTGCGTTCAGACTGTATAAAGAGTGAAGAAGAATTCTGAGGTAGGTAGTTGGCCTGAGGGTAACCAGAGAAGGTCCGAATTTAGCCTTGGCCGTCGAGAGTCATAGGCACCGAGATTGAAAGTCCGCGTATTGTCGTAACCCTGTGAGGGTTGTAAGGAACCGATAGTAGTTTGTTAAAGGTTGCGAACCGTGGTGGCATGGTAGCCAAAGAAGTAGGAGCTGAAGTCTAGAAACCGTGTTAAGAGCTTGAGTAAGCGCTTGAATGGCTCGCGAGTTAAGATAGTTTTAGGCGGTGCGAAAATTGGTGATGTTGAGAACACTTTGCAGAATATTATTATGTAAGCTTTGTTAAGTATATATCTGAAGGCGAAGAATAACTTAACCCCGTGAGAACCAGTCAAGGCGCAAAGTGATCGTGAACTGTGGTAGACGCCGGTTGAATCGTGATTGAACTGTGAGAATGCTGATAGAGTCACACAATCAGAACATTATATGTGTTAAGCCCGACTGACGGTGAAGTTAACCCTGCGAGAAGGAAGCATCGAGAAGTGAATAGACACTTTGTATTTATCACAAACCGTGAGAAGATGAAGATGATGTGAGGCTGCTCCCGCGGACGCAGCTAGCTGTGGGAGACGTCGAGGTCCCTAAAGAATAAACATTTTATCCGCGTAATTGGTGTATTCTTATGAATAATTTTGTGAGTAATTTGTTTCATATTATATTTCTTCGTACATGTGAATAAATAATCTTTTCAGTGAATTATCGTTAATCACCCTTTGGCGTTGTAAGCCACAGACACCTTCCGGAATCATAAGAGTCCCAGGCGGAAAGGGCATTGATAAGGTGGCAAGGTTTACGTTCGAACTAGGGTTCAGACGGCAGTCACTGGCTGTCGGCTGAGCACTGATAAGAACATAAATTTTCCTCCATCATTCGAACATCAATTTAACCCCTGTAATCCTGCGAAAGAGATGGGGAAATAATATCACCCCAGGGCAAGATATTTGGGCCAGACGCGAGGCTTGCCGAATGTCTGGACCAAATATCTTGTCCCCATATCTCACCCCCCCCCCCCCCCCATCAGGGATACTCCCCCCCAACAAAACAGTCTGACGTCATCTAAAGTAAAACAGGGGCACGTGCAGCTATATCGAACAATTTTGTTGTCCATTTCTGAAAATTTTTTTTTTTTTTTTTTATCGGGGAGAGCAGACAAAAGCTCTGTATATACCACAGGTAAATACCACAAAATTAAATACGAAAGCCGGCAAGACAGGGATTTAAGATTTGTAGCGAAATGAACATTGATACATTCCGATCATATTATGAACTCTGTAAAGTATTCGCATAACTTTTCGACGGGAATTACTTGAAACTCGCTCCACTCATAAAGGCGTTCATCCACAAATTCATATAAAAGAGTCGAGTGTCCTTTGGTTTTGCGGTCTGTGTTTTTATTTCTACTTTCTTCGACAAACGTTCGTCTGCTAATATTTCCGAAATGTGACACCATGTTGTTTGTTTACAGAAGAACGTGTGATATCCCGTTTTAGAACAAAAAACTAATACCTCACTTTTTAAATTTGTTCAAAATTTTTTTCGTAACACTCGAAGATTCGATAATGAGTTTCCATCCTAGGTACTGTTCAACGCACGCAGTTCATTGCAACTTCCTAGGCGCGTGATTAGGCGGCGAAAGTGTAACCAATGGATGATTACAGAAATTATTATGTAATTACTATTTAAGGAATAGTGCATGGCTTGGAGTTGACTACGCCCATATAGTGCCCAGTGAGGTGGTGTAGTTCCCGCCGCGAAGCGGAGGGAACTACACCACCTCACATGGCACTATATGGGCGTAGTCAACGCCAAAACATGCACTAATCCTTATATTATATCGAACACCCATCAAGAAAAACATCTGTCCGATTTGTTAATCTCTTACCAAGGTAGCAGCCCTACCAACCAGCGTTATATAGAAAAAATACCATGTAGTTTTTAAAAAACATTTTCTTCTTCCAAAACACGGCTAACTTGGATTATTGATATAAACAGAAGACAGATTTTGAATCGGTCGGCAAGGGTAAACAAAACATTTCCCCCAAACAGAACTGTGTATTCTAGAATCGCGGAACTCGCGAATAAAAACTAAAATTTTCGAAATTTGACAACGCAGTTTGATAATTTCCACACATTTGTCACACATATACACTACCGAATGGGTCAGCACGGGATACAAACTCCGAAGATTCAATTGAATTCCATTATTTATTCGTTTACTGCCCAAAAACATACAATTAAATAGCGAAATTATATGAGCACCGAAACGAACGATTTTTCATATCCGGACGCGTTCTCGTGAATGTTGTACCCAGGTATGGATCATTCTCTTCGAAACGAGATATGGATCATCTTCTCAAGGAATAAAATGAACGCCTCGGAAAATGTGACTTCAACAATGGAAAAGCGATACATTTTTCCAGAATGATTTCTTTCCGGGTCGTTTTGTGGATGTTGTGCCTCTGTGAATCGATATTTAAATTTAGCCTGATTAGTTTTATTCGCCCAGTATGAAAAGAAAACTGATATAGCAGTGTGCTAAAAATAGAAAACGTGTAGTGCCTGGGTGTTGTGCCTGGTCAGTTCTGTGGATGCAAACTACACGAAATAGTGTATCATCTTTCAGCAAATCAGAATGCAAGGAAGTCACGTGAGATATAATATTATTTTCATTATTAGTAGTAGTCGTAGTAGTAGTAGTTGTTGTTATTATTAGTAGTAGTCGTAGTAGTAGTAGTAGTAGTAGTGTAGTAGTAGTAGTAGTAGTAGTAGTAGTAGTAGTAGTAGTTAGTAGTAGTAGTAGTAGTAGTATTCGTCGCAGGAATGCAATGTCGGTGGTAAGATTTGAGCGCGATAGTAAAAGTATTATCTATAGTAGTAGCAGTGATGATGGTGGTAGTAGTAGTAATAGTTGTGGTAGCTATAGTAGAAACGGAAGTATAGTGTTATGGGAAGTGCAACCACTCAGTGCAGCACCTGGTCGACCATCGACTTGGAAAATCAAATTGACAGAGACAGACTCAAGGTGCAAAAGGGACATCAATCAATCAATCACATTTCTTTTCTTTTTTCTTCTTTTTTTCTCTTCTCTCTTTCGCTCACTCTCTCTCATTTAATTTCGAAGTTAGATTTTCTTGTATATATTTTTTACATTTCTCTCATTTGTTTGATTTTTTTTATCATGTTAAGGGAGCGGAGGTTACACTAAGTGGAAAACACTTGTCTTCCTATCCCAATTTGCAAACTATTTTTGGCAAATAAAAATATGTTTAACCTAACGTGGGATAATTGAATAGTCCTGCACTCATTAAATATGCTAATAAGCCAATATAGGTTGGTTACGTGGGTGGGTGAGATAACTGTCACGTGTGTGTGATGAGATAGGCATATGTCTCCCAGCTGTCTCACACGACTTTATATATGTCTCAGTAAGTACCTTTGTGGTGGGGAAAAAAAAACAAATGAGCAGCACGACATATTTTACTCTATGAACTTAATTATCTAGAGTTATGAATGAATGAAAGGTTTTAGCGCGCCGAAGACGCGCAGGGACGATGTAGGATTTACAAATCCTTGCTTCCCGGTTAACCTTATTTTATGTTACTTGGATCACACAGGCATAGCTTTCCTATTGCCTCAAATGGGGTCTGAGGGGGTATGCACGCGGTTAGAATTCCCGGCAGTAACCATAGAAATATAGAATAAACGGATGGTGTTTTCAAGTAAAAAAGTTATCTACGAGTAGGATTAAGAATGAAACTGAGGAGCGTCTGGCGAGTCGGTTTCATTCTTAATCCCACGAGTGGAATAACTTTTTTACTTGAAAACACTATACGTTTATTTTATTTATCCCATTACAACCATTTTCGGGACAGTCGCGGCGAAATCGTGCTGTTACTCGCTACAAAGTGAGGAGCACATTGGTCCAATTCGATCGACAAGCAAAACTGCCAAAAATAAACAAGTCTCAATGGTAGATTTCTGTCTAAAAATAATTCATTACAAACTTGTGCAAAAGTTGCAAAAATACTTTATTAATTGAACAATGTTTATCTTTATTATTTTCGTTGTTTGTTGTTTTTTTAATTTTTCGTCGTCGATTCAACTTGAGTTTTATAAACAAAGCAGACGACATGCACGTGCATTTGTTTATTTACACTTTCCTAATTTGGAAAATGAAACATCACTCACCATGTCCCCGCCTTTCACAATCGAACTTGTATACTGTTCAACGCTTGGTTTCGATTGATTTACTTTGTGTTTTCTTTGTTAATTGTTGTTCGTTTTATTGTTAGACAGAGTTGAAATGTGTCATGTATTCTAAAACTAAACATTTCAGCAACGGTGAACATTTCATAAATGTCGGTTCATTATGTCTCCCACAAACCTAAAACGCGTCATTACAACACGAATGCGGTAGAGGTCAGAGGTCAACAAGTCCGTCTCTACTTTTGGAATAAATTCTTTCAGTGTTAAACCTACGAGGAAAATTTATCTCCTTACTAGCAGCTACTACTTGGTGAATAAAGCAAAAATTTATCCAAGACTTTTATTGTTCGAATAAAAGTCCATTTATGGGATAAAGTGACATTAAACAGCCGCAAATAAATGAATAAATAAATAATTTATATTATTGTCGAGTGAATTAGATTGGTAAGACTCGTGTCCTTGTAAGATTTAGAAGTGATTGTCGACACAGGTATTATGAACGGCATCACGGCTAAGCATGAACTTACATTGAGAACTTAAATTGTTATCACAAATGCTCGGCAACATCTGGAATGCACACTGAGAACTTTTTTGTGCTCTCTCTCCATAGTATTCGGTAGATAGTATTCCTCCAACGATTAGATAATCCTGCAAACGGTTAGCTGTTAGTTATACAGTACGTGGAGAATGGATTGTAACTAAATCACCCGCAGAGTGGGGTTATCACCCAAGCTATAACTTTCGAATTCTGTACGTATCGACAAAAAACAGAATATTGATTGTGCACAGGCAATATGTACAGAATATGACAGCCTTACTATGGTCATAACGCGTAGATTAACGCGCACATCGACGTGCCATTTGTGCACATTTCATGACAGGACTTCTAGTTTTAACTGTATTTGCTTCTCGGTTGGACCTTCCTGGGAGCTCTGTGGCTCAGTGGTTACGGCACTGGACTTCAAACCGAACGGTCCTTGGCTCATTCCCCGCTAGGGGTAACTGCGCTGTGTCCTAGGGCAAGGCACTTAATTCCGATTGCCCACGGTGGCGCAGTGTACCAAGGCGCACTGCACGTCGATGGTACACTTGTCTTCAACCAATGCTAACTCTGCTTGTGCGGAGTTAGTACGTTGTGGAGCCTGGCTGTTGCTCGGCGGTTCTCTCCGGGTACTCCGGCTTCCTCCATCCGTAAAACTGTCCGACACGAGGTGACCCTGGCAGTCGAATGTGTCCTTAAACCAAAATAAATAAATACACAGAACGACAAGAGCGTGTGTAAATGGGTTAATCGTGCCAGCGCTGACGGATAGAACGCGATGCCGTGGGCCTCGAGTTTTATCCTTCGCGATGGCCAGTGCCATATCGATTAACCCATTTACACATGCGTGGCGTTTTGTGTTTATTACACACCTTCACGTCTGTAAAAACAGTTATTAGAAGGACACTCTGCAAATCATTTGACAACTATCAATAAAAAGAACACATTTTATCGCCAACCAAATTTGCGAGGGGATCCCGTGTTACTATTTCGTCCCCTGAGATCCGGTGTGTTCTTTGTACCTACTGACACATAGAACACAATGCAACTCATGGGAGGATTTTAGCTATCATTAGGGATTTAAATTGTAATTGCGGTGCACGATTTGAAGAACATTCCATGAAATTTCGCTTTTATTTAAAAATAGTCAGTCGGATGATTTCTGGTCCGCACATAATGTGTGCGGAACGGACTTTCATTTTCCGCATGGTTTAGTGTTGCAGTAGATTGGGGACTTCATAGAACAGACATGTAATAAATAAGTAAATAAATAAATAAATAAATATAAATAAATAAATAGTTGGACCTGCTTCGCTCGTCTAATAATTTCAAAGGAGGTAACTTTATCGAAAGTCGATTCTCATGACGATATAAGTTAGTGATGTTTCTTTCGAGCAGATTTACATTTATCTAACGTTATGGTCTTATCCAGTCAGTGCCGTTCACAAAAATCGACGTTAAAATTTGATTATTTAAGATAGCTTATGATACCTGACTCGGTGAGAGAGAATACTATTAGTTATACAGTTTGTTGGTGGCCTAATATGGTATATATGGTGTCAATTAATTTCATATTGGACGAGAGCGAAGCTCTAGTCCAATATGGAATTAACTGACACCATGTATACCATATTAGGCCACCAACAAACTGTGTAACGAATATATCTTACCGACTGCTGCATCGATGCGTAGAACTAATAACAACAGCGATCAAAATTAAATGAGAGAATTCTCACAATGTGTTCACGTGTCTTTGCCTTGTTACAATTTATGGGAGAGTGCCTACTCTCTCCCATAAATTGTAACAAGGCAAATTCATACATACCAAACAGTTTCATTTCGAAGGTAACATGACACACATCCACACAATATGAAGCCTTTTAAGTTGCCTAACCTGCACTTCAGACCAAATATGGGCTTCCAACACTCAATCTTTCAACTTGAAGCGTTTATCGGCTGCCGCCATTTAGAATAATCAATGAACAAAGGGGAGATTACCCATAACTGTCAGCGTATATTGATGTTGACAGGCAGTATATGGTTTTATATGCAGCCTGCATGTGACGTCTTTGAATGAAATTGCCAGATACTTGTAGGAGGTAAGATATAGATTTGTACACAGAACTGTATATATAAGTATGTTTTTAAAATTATTAGTATGTATTATATACACGAAGAAAAAAGTTAATCACCCCCATATATAAAGAATGGTAGCATGATATTGTTCATTGAAAGTCCGCTGCCGGTTAAATGTATGATTATATTGATGAACGTGTATGATTAAATGTGTCCCACAAATAGGTTCCGGGAATTACGGGCACAATACAACCTAAGAATTTTTCATAATACAGTTTGTGCATGACTTAGAATTGGGCATTCATAGTGTCTATGTTTCAAAGTTTAATCCCCATCTGTCACTATGATATGAATACTGATGACATAAGCACAAATATGGCAAATTATCGGTATGTATTCCACGGTATGACCTTTAAAGCAATTGGTCTTCAACTCGACATCCATTACACAGCCAGTAGTCGTTTGGTGAGAAAACACGTGCAAACTAATGAGGTGAAGGACCATCCACGTCCGAACGACCCCCATGTGACATCATAACGTAAAAACAGTGTACTTTTTAGGCTGGTGTGAAGACGGCCATTCACCTTCATTTGCTGCTGACTCTGCCTGTGCCAGGTTAAAATGTTGTATAGTCTGATATTTGCTCGCCGTTGCTACGTGGTTCTCTCCGTTTATTCCGGCTTCCTCTCACAGTAAAACAGCCCGACACTGCGTGATCCTGGCTATTGAAAGATACCTTAAACCTCCATAAATAACAAACAAACAAATGTGACGGTAGTCTGCTGTACCTAAGTATATATACGCCTACAGAAGGGCTCGGTGGAATCACGATTTGTCACACGAACCGAATCTCGAATCAAATCAAGCGAAAGGTTCGAAACCCAGTCGAACCTCGAATCGAATCCACTTCCCAATTGTTACGATACCACGACTGTCTTACCAGTGCTGTCTTATCCCCCTGTCTACATAGTATCAAAATGCGTACTTATTACACTATTTCGTGACATCCAACCGCAAAAACAAGTAGATGTACCCATCTCTTGTTTCCGAAAGTTGGCAACTAAAAGTATTCCGTGTGGAAATTTCGACGTGTACCAATGCATAGGCCCGATGTGCAACGTACTTTTATTGATTGTATTAATTTGAACCGCTTAGGACGGGGTTCTGATGCATCGATGACGGGGTTCAAAGTACTCGAAGCTATCACTTAGAATGTGTCACGACCAAAATTGACATTTTCTGTTCTCAATATTCTAGTGGTGACAACTCACCCAACTGTTATCTCAACAACGCGACGATATTCAAACGAGAATTGACCAGGTATCGCCAAATTAGACAAAGAAAAATCTATATATAGTTACTTGAGTGGAACAAGGCGCCATCTGCAATACTAACGCATTGCAGATGGCGCCTTTTCAACTCAAGGAGACGTATATTGCGCAAACTCGGCGTAACGTGGTTTCCTTTATCGCTTCAAATGACATTTTTAGGAATTTTCAGACTACAATTTTGTTCTCCATTTAGTCTGGATAGGGTCAATCCTATTCATGAGAAAACTGCCGAATAAGTTGTCATCTTCACAAAGGCGATAATAAAGAATGTTTGAAATCCCAATCTCCTCAGGATTCGATTTTTTGAATAATGGAAAATGATTTGGAATCGAATCGAATTATTGAAAAGTATCAAAAGCGAATCGATTCTCAGACGACGATCTCTTGGTGGTAGTCTATGGACAAACAATCAAGTTAGTAGTTGAGAAACTTCGTCTTACCATTAATTGTTAGTTAATGTCAGAAATTAGATCGTCTCAAAAGTGGAATATCACTTCAGAGAAAACTGGTCTCGCGTGTAATGGAAGTCAGTTTCAAAAGCGTATGTTTCAGCAATCTATGGGAGATAACTCCAAGTCAAGTTTATGAAGTTTGATTTGACTGAACACACGGAGTTTGTTCTATCGTTTGTTGCATCAAGTAAGGGGTCTGAAACTGTAGATAATATAATATAATATTATTTAATATTATATAATGTAGTATAAAATAATATAATATAATATAATATAATATAATATAATATAATATAATATAATATAATATAATATAATATAATATAATTTCTTCTAAAGCACAAAAAAAAACAATTTTCACCAAGCTTTCGCTCTTCGGGGAACAGACACAACAAGAAAAAATACACACATACGACGAAAGAAATGAAATGTGGCGATAAAGGTTTTCGTAAGCCAAGTTCTGACTGTGCGGGTGTGTAATACAATCCGAAAAGAAAAGAAACAGTGGTAAAAGTAGAAAGCAAAGGCAAAAACATAATGCTGTTAGACAAATTCTGAAAAGCAGTCTAGAAAGTCCTATCTCTCGATAAAACACGATTTTAACATGCCCTTCGAAAATTAAAAGAAACTGGAATTTTAGAAATATCAAGATGGGTATTACATAAACGTATGATAACTGGATAACTTATAAAGTTTATTTGCTGTCCGTCGCCTTGAAATGCATCAAGTAGTACGCTAGGAGGACATTTTACAGTTTGGTGTTTTTCTAGATGGTGCGAAACGACGTGGCGATGTGCTAGGACAGCCCCCGCAATGGGATTGTGCCACTAAAGGCAAGTTATTCGCTCTTACTGGTGCAGGAAAGCGACTACGTACAACTTGCATCTACAAGACCATTGCTAGTAGGTTCCGACGCTGCTTAAAACACTTGGATGATCGCCAGAAGTTAGAAGTTAACAGATTTCGCGGTAGGATTAATGGCGAAAAGTGTGTAAATAGGCTAACAAGACATTGAAGATGATGAAAATAGTACCGTCGGACAAATATATATTATAATATAATAATAATATAATATAATATAATATAATATAATATAATATAATATAATATAATATAATATAACATAATATGTAATATAATATAAGATAGAGGACATGCAAGGGGGGGGGGGGGGCACTAAAAATTTGCAAGACGTGACGTCCTATTTTTTATTCGGCTCCTTTTTACACCCACCCAACCACTACGTGCAAATTTTCTACTACCGTTCTCAGACACCCACCCCCCCCCCCCCTCCACTCTCCCATTAAAATCCAAAATAAGCTTATAAACTTAGTAGGCACAGCTGTCTTTAGGGGGTTTTCATAATGTTCTTAACCCTTTACCCAACGTAACGGGAAAACCGTTCAGCGCTATTCTCAAAAATCGCCAATTTATTTTTATTATTTTTTCATTTTTTGTCTCAAAAACATAGGTTATGACCCCTCATTGGAACGAGCTCGTCGAGCTCGTTCCAATGAGGGTTCATAACCTATGTTTTTGAGACAAAAAATGAAAAAAATTAGTTATTCAATCATTTTTGGCAAGTGTCGTCTGCTTTTCATGTTAGGTAAAGGGTTAAACTGGTACCACCAATTTAAACCTCTGTGACTGCTGTTGGCCCCCAATCTACAAATGACAAGCTGTTCACTATCAGGCTTGGCCAGAGCAGGTGTACATATACGGGAACAAATTTTCATTTGAATTGTTCCCAAAATATTGTCTGCACATTTTCTACATTTCGAACAAGACACCCACCCCCTACTAACGTGTGACATTTTCCCAGTTTAAGCCCAATATTCTCACATATAAAGCCTCCTGATGTTGTATTTATGTTAAGAGTGTGATGTACAACATCAGCTTTAAGGTTTGAAACACAAATGATGGTATATATTAGCTGATATATTGATATATTTTTTAAAAATTCAAAAAATTGCACAAGTTGGAAATGCACATTTTTGGCGCACTCAAGAGACCCCCCCCCCCCCCCCCCACCCCCACCCTTGCAAATTTTTGGTGGCCTCCCCCTGGGACATTATCTCATGAGTATTGACCTGAAAGTTTTATTTTTCACGACCTCTTACAAAAGCGTAGATTTCTTTTTATTATATGCCACGTGGCATTTTGTAGCGCAATATTTTAACTCAATTTTAACTCAATTTGACTGCAAACACCTACGTTTCAAAACAAAAAAGGGATCAGCTCAAACATAAAATATAGTCCCATTTTCCCCCAATAATTTAACCAATTAATTGTTCAACTCACAGAAAAATTTGATAATTATAATACTACATATGAGAACATTTTCATATTTATCATTAATTTTAATATTTAGAACATTTTAAATGTCATTTTACAACAAGGAATTTGGAATTGAGTGCGCCGATTCAAGAAAAAGGTTCCTGGGCGAATCGATCAACAAGGTTTTTCCGAAAAGTTACCAAGTTGAAGACTCACTTTCACTCTCGGAAACCGGGTTTTTCGCTGCTGAAAGAAATAGATTTACGCCGCGTATTCAGCCAAAACTCAATGAGTGTCGCCTGAATCCGTGCGTGAACATATGTCTCATCGTGACGAACCCGCCATTTCACTTTTGATGGGGGTTTCTTCCCTGAAGGGGTCAATGACTTTACCTCAAAAAGCATAAATCAACAGGGGTTCACCAAAAACAACAATTTTTATACACAAATATATATATAAAAATGAATATGGTAATTTGTGACTTACATTCAATCCAATGAATCAGAAAACAAAACGTCCATCAACCCCACACAGTTTTTGAGTCACTTGCGGGCCGGCATTCTCTGTTGTCGCTGGTTTTCCTCCTTCTCGACGGTGTTTGTTCTTCCGTCGCCTCTTCACTTCAGTCTTTCACTGCCGTGGCACGGCCACTTACGTATTGTCACTTTACTATATCGCTTTCCCTCTAACAAGTGACGGAATGTCACTCTACCACTGCCGTCGCACGGCCACTAGCCTATTGTTACTTTACTGAACGATTTTCAGTTAAGCAGTCGCCACCAATGGTGTTAAACTCTCCCCTAACTTTATCTCAGAGTAATGTTTATACTGGCAAGTCTGCTCTACCTACGTATGCCTTTCCGTCTACAAAGGTATACCGCCTTCATAAATACTAATAGCTTCTGAGCTCGCACTTTCTATGTCTGATCCTACACTCAGATATGGCAACCGACTTGGCCCTCGACTGTCCCTATTCTAAATATGGGCTCTGTGGCTCCCCTACATTACAACGTGCCTATACTTTCGCACCGATGCGGCATCTCCTCTAACCTATAGCATGGGGCATCCCCATATCCTCGCATAAGACCCACAGCCTTACACACCTTCAGACTTGAATGAATTTTTCGAGAAACCTCCTGATTTTTATTTCGATTGCCAGAATATCAATTCTCTGTTTAATTGTTTCTCTTGAGCTTGCTCGCTTAGATCTATCTTAATTTGATATTCACTTTTAAGATCCTTTGAAAGTCCTGCATTTCGGTATATCCTGACATTCGGTGACAGGCTAGATGCGTAATATGGGTGTGTGTCCAGAACATGTGCGATGTACTCCTTTTACAACAATTACCTATTAACTGGCCATAATTACAGAGATAATGACTGCAGGAGAACACTGGTCTCTCTTACTTCTTTAATCAGTTATCAGATAGATTCTAAATGGGTTCACCAAACCCGCGATAATGGACATAAAATTTCACGCTTAATGAGCAGCACATGAACTATTGCTGGTCTGTTTAGGTGACAAATCGGTTTTCGGGGTCTGCCATATACCTATCTTTACACCTTATATTTAGGCCAGTGAGAAAGATTATTGAAAATATATACACTTTTAAACAAAACATGGCAACTTTAATTTGATCATATATACGCATGCGCAGGGTTTTAGTTTTGTAGTTTTTTGTGGCCTTGAAATTTCGAGTTCTATGGTAAATTCTGAGTTTTCTGGATCATGTCTGTTTTACGAAAAGGGTTTTAAGGTGATGGAGAAGTCATAGAGCCAGCTATGAGAAATAAAGGTCAGGCTCAGAGGAGGGAAAGGAACTCTGGTGGTTCAACGCCGAAACCCGAAGTTAAGGTAGCTAAGATGGCGGAATTGGGTGTTGATGTCGGTGAAGTTGATGTTTCGACTCAGCTCTCGCAATTATTTTCCTTGGTGACTAGATTAAGAGCGGTCAAGATGGTTTACGAAGAAGCTTAGATAGCAAATTGGATAAACTGAGGAGTGAAGTTATGAATACGCTGAATTACAAAATGAAGGAGGTAAAAGATGAACTTAGTTTACATATCGCTTCGGAACAGAACCGTATTGATGAGTTGTGGGAAAAGGTGAACTCGCTTCAAGGAGAGGTAGCCCGTGCAGGTAAAAATGATCAGCTGAACTGTACCGTTATTGACAATGATAATTTGATTGATAAGATTAATGTGTTAGAAACTCGGATGGATAATTACGATTGTGCTTCTGGTGGTGTAAACATCAACACGGAGAAAGGAATGTCTGAAAGTGATACAGTTATCATTGCTACAAATATACAAGAGTGTGACGATGGTAATGAAGACTTGAAGAAAACATTGGATGATCTTCTTTCGTGCTTAGGTGAAGAAGTCACCGGGAAAGTGAATGTTGTGAATGCCACTCGTCTGAAGAAGAGGTACAGAGACAAACCAGCTCTTGTTAAAATACAGTTACAATCACTGGATCAGAAAATACTTATCTTGAGACATAAAAGAAATTTGAAAGACAGTTCGCGTTTTGGTCGTTGTTATCTCCGAGGGGGCAAATCCCATGTAGAGAGATTGATCGAACTTAATTCAAGAACCTTATTAAACCAGATCCCTGGAGGCAAAGACTTTACTATATATGGAAGTGGACGTATTCTGCGTAAGAACGAGTCGGTAAAATAGGGATTCGATTCTAGGCACCAGACAGTTTGTATTGGGAATACTTCAGAGTCTGATCATGAGGATGGTAACGGTATTTATCCTATTGCTGGAGATAATAGACTGAATGACAATTTATACAATAGGTCACATAATAACTTTGATAAACTAAGAATTGGTCACACGAACTTGAATGGGTGTGGAAAAGAAAGCAGGTTTTTGAAAGAAAAGCTTATCAAGGCAATTGATTGTAATATATTAAGTATTAGTGAAAGTCATTTGATTGGTGGGGATGTGTTGACAATAGAAGGATATCAATGGGTTGGGTCCAACAAAAAGGCGAAACATAAGAATGCCCCAAAGGGGTCTGGTGGGGTTGGGCTGTTAATTGAACAAAAAATATTGACTTCTTTCAATCATCACATTCTTGATCAATCTTATGATGGTATAATCTGTGTTAAATTTTGGTTGAAGAACAATGACTCATCTTTTGTGATTGTTTCCTGCTATCTCCCACCAGAAAACTCACATTGGGGTAGAGATGCTGACTCTTTCTTCTCACACCTTCTTGTATTGATGTATCAATACTGTGAAGATAACACTGTTATTCTCTGCGGGGATTTTAATGCGCGGATAGGCAACTTAATGGATTTTAATACGGAATTTGATAACGTACCTCTCAGAGTATCGATTGATGATGTAGTTAATCAGCACGGTCGGGCATTTTTAGAGTTCCTGAACGAGTCAAAAGTGTGTTGCCTAAATGGACGTGGCCTTCCTCAGCAAGACAACTTTACAGGAAACAGTCCAAGGGGTAGCTCTGTGGTGGACTATATCTGTATTACGCATGACGGGTTTCATAAATGTGATAAGTTTAAAGTAGTCACACAGACTTCGATTATAGAAAAGTATTCGCTACACCATCTCCTCGGTGCCCGAAGTAAACCCCCCGACCATAGTTTTCTGTTATTTGAATATTCCGTTGATCATGATTTTCTATGTCAACGAAACCCTCAAGATTTCGAAACAATTGGAAAAAGTAAATTAGTCAAACCGTTGCCAGATAACTTTTTAACAGATTTGGAATCAATAAACCATCTTAATGAAATAATCTTGGCCATTGAATCGGCACATGAAACTCAACTCCAGGTGGATAAAATATATTCGCAGTTAGTTTGTACAGTTATCACAGAACTACAAAGTTTGTTCCCGAATTACGGGTCCTCGAGTGTGTATAAGACCCAAAAGAAAATTAAATTCTACAAGTCTTTTTGGAACCCCGAACTTACTCATCTCTGGAAAGAAATGCATGAAGACGAAAAATTATTTTTGAAAAACAAAAAGACTGGTGTAAACAATGAAAACACGACCGAAGCATATGCCCGATTTAAGGTGTCCCAAAAAAAATTTAATTCAAGATTACGATTTTTTGAACGTCAGTATAAACAGACGTTTGCACTTGACACAGAGTCTCTATGGAAAGAGAATCCGAATGCTTTTTGGGAGAAAATTAAAAGTTTGGGTCCATCGAAGGGGGGTAAAATCCCAAATGAAGTGTATAACGACGATGGGACTATCAGTGATGATAAGGCACAGGTGCTAAATGTCTGGAGAACTGATTTTGAGAAACTGTATAATCCTGAATTTCGTGAAACACAATTCGATAAAAAATTTCTTGAAGAAAGGAAAAATGATGTGCGTGTTTTCGAGGATAAAATGCTCGACCCACTTTATGAGTCAAATTATGAATTGAATCGCTCAATTGAATATATTGAGGTGGAACGAATTGTTAAAAAAGCGAAGAATAATAAATCAAGCGGCTGTGATTTCATTCTGTATGAAGCCTTTAAATTCGGTAATGTTATTCGTGTATTGCATAAACTATTTCAATTGATTTTTGATACGGGAATTATTCCATCCTTATGGAAAAAATCAATTATCTGTCCCATTCCTAAAGATAAATCGAAAGATCAGAGGGTACCTACAAATTATCGTGGAATCTCCCTAAGCCCAACATGTAGTAAACTGTATTCTACCCTATTGAATAATAGATTGGTCGACTTTATCGAACACAATAATTTACTTGTTGATGAACAGAACGGATTTCGGCCGAAGAGGTCAACTGTTGATAACATTTTTACACTCACGTCACTAATTAGGGGAAAACACGAAGTATTTGCAACATTTATCGATTTTCAAAAAGCATTTGACCGTGTTGACCGCGATTTGATGTTGTATAAACTCCTGACGTCAGGAGTGGATGGAAATCTTTATAGGTCAATCAAAAGCATGTACAGTGACACTGAATCCTGCGTTAAGGTCAATGGTCAGTTAAGTGATTATTTCACATGTACCAGTGGAGTAAAACAAGGGGACAATCTGTCACCGACAATCTTTAATTTATTTATTGATGGCTTGGCTAGAGAAATAAAAAATAGCAAAAAGGGGGTAAAATTAAATGACGATATTATATCTGTACTTTTATACACAGATGATTTGGTTCTCATGATAGATAACCCTGACGACATGCACCACCTTTTAGCTATTGTCGATACCTGGTGTAAGAAATGGCGTATGGTGGTGAATGAGAAAAAAACAAAAGTTGTTCATTTTAGAAACAGACACGATGATGGAAACAGTTATGGGTTTAGAATGGGAGAAAAAGATATCGATGTAGTTGATGAATATAATTATTTAGGTGTCACTCTGAAATGGAATAAAGATATGGCTATCACCGCCGACAACCTCGCGAAATCCGCTGGTAGGGCATTAGGAGCAATAATTTCTAAAATACACCCCTACAAAGAGGTGGGCTTTTGAACCTTTGATAAATTATTTAGGCAATGTGTCTGCCCAATACTTGATTATGGGTCAGGGGTGTGGGGATTTAAGAAACGTATAAGCATAGACTCGGTGCAAAACCGGGCTTTGAGATATTTTTTGGGTGTACATCGTTTCACGCCACTTCTCGCTGTTAATGGGGACATGGGTTTAAAAACTAGTAGAGAGCGTCACTGGGTAAATATGGTAAAACTTTGGAATAAATTGACTGATATGGATGAAGGTAGGTTATTACATAAGGTTTTTCAGTGGGATTATGGCCATGGTTTAGGTGGGTGGTGTTCGGATGTCAGGACAATCTTTGAGGAGGTTGAAAAACTTGTTTTCTTTGATACGCAATCACCCTGTGATCTTAAAGAGACGGAAGCCCTAATTCATGCATACTTTGCAGAAAAATGGCTCGAAGGTGTTCAACATGTACCAAAACTGAGAACTTACCGTCAATTTAAAAAGTATAATGATACAACAAATTATGTAAAAATGAATCTTAGTCGTCAAGAACGATCAATAATGGCTCAATTTCGATGCGGGGTTTTACCACTACGAATCGAAACTGGCAGATTTCGAGGGAAGCAGATTCACGAACGCATTTGTACAATGTGCGATCAAAACACGATAGAGAATGAATCACATTTTCTCATGGACTGCAGTCTTTATGCAGACCTGAGAAAGAGTCTTTATGATGTTATTTCCGAAGAACATCTCGTGGAGGTGTCCCTGGGTAATAACCAGTTGATGAACATAATTTTAGATTACTATCCGCGTCAATGCGCCAAATTCTTGATGAGAGCCTATAATCGAAGAATGAATACTTTATACCAGAGTTGATTGATATATACTTTGTGCTCCAAAGACTAACGCTGACTAAAGTCAACCCCCATCACGTGGTGAAACAGACTCTGCCTGCTTCACCACGGGATGGGGATTGGCAAAGGTTAGGTGTAGTGAAAATGCCATTAGCAATTATGCAAAGGAATTAATAGACTCAAATGAACGTTTTAATTTGTACTCTGATTGCCCTGTGTATGGGAAGACTTATTTTCCATAACTGTGACATATAGACCCAATGGGTCGGGTGCTTTATGTTTTCCACTTATTAAATGCATTATGTAATGTGTAGCACATGTCACAAAAATAAAGATATTTACTACTACTCTATCACCTTGACAGGGGCACTTTCTAATCATTTTACTCATTGTTTTATTTTTATTATACAGAGACTTTTTTTAGCCATATAATCACCAGAACAGCTTCAGTGGTGGTGCCAGGGGAGGGAGGGGGCTGGACACACCCCCCCCCCCCGTCGGAGATTTTTAGTCAGTCAGTCCGTCGGAGAGTCTCGTAAACCCGACTTCACGAGAAATTTCCGATAATCGAATGTAGATATCTCGTCTTGTCTGTCTCGAACCCGTGCAGCACTGGAACTTTGATAGAGAATAGTGAGTCTCACGAAATTCCTTAATGTCGTTCGTCAAACTAGCTTTATAGATGAAATATTTCCCGACCTTATTATAATATGTTTACTTTAAGCCTTTGCCTAATGTAACGGCCAAAACCGGCCAGCGCTATTCTCAAAAATCGCCAATTACTTTTCATTATTTTTTTTCATTTTTTGTCTCAAAAACATAGGTTATGACCACTCGTTGGAACGAGCTCGTCGAGCTCTTTCCAACTAGGGGTTATAACCTATGTTTTTGAGACAGAAAATGAAAATAATTAGTTATTCAAGAATTAATTTTCCAAGTGTCGTCTGCTTTTCAGGTTAGGTAAAGGGTTAAATAATCAACAAACATACTCAATTTGCTTCTATTTTGGTTCTCCAATTTACCAATTTTCACTCATTTTCCTTCGTTTGGGAGGTCAAATGTTATAGCCGCCCTGTCGGAGAGGTCAGACCCCCTGTCGAGAAATCCCTAGCGCCACCCATGAACAGCTTAGAATAGCATGAATAATAATAATAATATAATATAATGGAACAACAATGCGCAACCGGTACAAAACCTCTTCTTAAATTCCTAATTCCAAAGTCAATTTCGGTTTACGCTACATAACAGCTTCACTGAAACGTTGTGATATCACACATGTCCAAAAAGCTACTTATTCACCCAAATGTGTATCGTTTATACTCTAAGGTTCACAGGGTAAAATATCTCATAGTCATTCAACAACATGGTGTTTCTTTTCCCTAATACTGAAGCGAAACATAAACGATAGAAAATATGTTGTTTTATATACAAATATCGCATTGTCGTTTTCACCAATTGTGTTTTTCACATTCATACCAATAATGTTTTTTTTTCGAGAAATCTTGGCTATCTCATGTGTTCAAAAGTTTAAAATAAAGATTTATGGACTGTACCAGAAATCACTCCGAATCTACCGAAACGTCTACTGCACTTAATCATCGAACTCACAAAGCTTCAGTGTAAATGACTTTGTGTGGGATAGTAACAGGAAGTAAGGCCAAGATCACCTACCTTGGATGTAAACATTTAAACACGATTTGTCAGATCGAAATGGCTCAAGACACAATTTGCACGCACATTTTCAGCAGTGAACCAGTGCTATGGTTATAAATCGTGGCATGACACAAGTTGAAAGCGGGTATTTTTTTCTTTTGACGTTACATGCGTTGTAACTATCAAATTTTTGTTTCAGTCATAAAGAAACTTGGCAATACTTCAAACTGTCACTGCCGCGTCCAAGCGCAAAGTTTGGTCTCCGTATGTGCTATGGTACGTGTGACACACGAACAGGTGTACTTTTCCTTTTTGCGCTATTTGCGTGGTAACTCAAAATGTTTTGGGTCAGTCACACGGAAACTTGCCAATGGTGGCAAAAAAACACTTCCACGTCAACACGAGAAGTTTGATCTCCGTAAGTGCAATGGTATTGGCTTTCGGGGTCCCACGCGCGGTTTGGTGCACCAAAAGTGCAATTTGACCTAAAACCATCTAAAATGACGTCTAAAAAAATAAAAAAAAACAGCTATTTTTTCTCATTTTCAATTATTTTCAATCTCTACAACATTCTAAAACTAGAAGGAAATCTGACGAACTTTTATTTTTGCGACAGTGGCGACCGACCGTAACCGCAACAGTAGGCCCAGACGATTTTTTCGTCGGCTAAAACTGATTGTATTTTTAAATATTGTTTTTATTGGATACTATATTTTCAAAATTTTGAGAAGAAGAGTTCAATAACTTGATCGATATTAAATGTTCATGAAAAAAGACGTAAAATTTACTACGTCCCCCGAGTTCCAATGTGTTCTATGTGCCAGTAGGCTGCCAGTAGGCCAGTAGGCTGCCAGTAGGCCAGTAGGCTGCCAGTAGGCCAGCAGGCTGCCAGTAGGCCAGTAGGCTGCCAGTAGGCCAGTAGGCTGCCAGTAGGCCAGTAGGCTGCCAGTAGGCCAGTAGGCTGCCAGTAGGCCAGCAGTCTGCCAGTAGGCCAGTAGGCTGCCAGTAGGCCAGTAGGCTGCCAGTAGGCTGCCAGTAGTCTGCCAGTGGGCACAGAGAACACATTGGAACTCAAGAGACGACTATTTGGGGCAAATGTGATATTTGCAATTGTCAAAAGTGCATTTAATAGAGATAGTGTGTATACTTCCATAGCATGTTAATAGAGAGCTATGCATTTTAGAAAATCGGCGTTTTTTAATGAAAGAAGCTAACAGTGTCCCCAAAATTTGAAGTGCCGTTAACACCTCTAAAACTGCGATAAATCGAAAAACTTAATTGTTTGGGCTCTACAGCATAATAAAATTTTATTAAATCGACCGATGTTTTATGCTGGGTGACGGCGACGTCAATAACGTCATCTGAAAGTGCAGTTATAGTCGTTGACAGTGGCTCAAGTGGGTACAACATTTTTAGATATGTTTTTTTGTTGGAGAATATACTTCCAAAATTTCCAAAGCGAAAGTATAATACTTGAGTTGAAATTAAAAGTTAAAGAAGACACCAATAATGGGCGTTAAATAATAAAAGCACGAAATTAAAAATCACAGCCTTAGCTGAGAACTACAGTTAAAACTAGAAGCCCTGTCATGAACTGTGCGCTTATCTAGGCTTAATTGCGCGTAGGAATTGCGCGCAGTTGTCACATCGAAAGGCATCCAAAGCACGGCAGGTTCTCCTAGTTACTCATAGCAAACACAGGTAATGTTTCTGCCAATGGACCTCCGGGTTACCCGGAGGTCCATTGGCTGAAACATTGCTTGTGGACAGGCCATATGTACAGAATTTAATATCCTTACGATGGTCATAACGCGTAGGTTAGCGCGCAGATTGACGTGCTATTTTTTGCGCATTTCATGACAGGACTTCCAGTTTTAACTGTATAACTAGATGGTTTTGAAATTGCAAAGTGAATTTCCAGAAGTCATCCAACGAAGCACGACCAAAGCCGAACTCCCCAACAATGTGGAGAAGGTGTCTGATGCCTTTAAACGTACTAAGCTAGGCTAAACTTTGAAGTGACGTATAACGTCAATATGGCGCCAAATCGAGAAAAAAAAGCTCCAGCTATCTCTTATTTTTTGAGCTCTCGAACATACTAAAAATTCAATAAAATTCAACGCCATTTATTTTTTGACCATTTGAACCACTATGGCGTCACCTCAGCGTTCGGGTAAAATGGCTAAGAATTTCCAAGGACGGCAATACATTTTTTAGATATGATTTTTGCGGAGACTACAGTCCCAAAATTTTGAAAACCTGGGGCTGAAAATGAGTTTGAAAATAAAAAATAACGAAAAAACCCCGCAAAATTGGAATTGCTGGCATCGGGTGCGTAAATTTGAAATGGAACAGAACAACAGTGAACAAATTCAAATAAGTAGAAATAGTGTTTGAAGTTTAGTAGCTGTTTCATTTATAAGTATGGAGTTGCGTGAATCAGAAGACAATACAGTACGTGTAGAGTGGATTATAACCAAATCACCCACGGAGTGGAGTTATCACTCGAACTATAACCTTCAAATTTTGTATATGTCGACTAAAACACAAGCAATGTTTCAGCCAATGGACCTCCGGGTTTAACCCGGAGGTCCATTGGCTGAAACTTGGTTTGTGCTTGTTATGATTTGCAACAAATTTGCAATTATTGCTTGGGTGGAATCTCCACTCTGTGGGCAATTTAGTGATAATACACTCTCCACGTACTGTATATCAAAAATAGGCTAAACTTTGAAGTGACGTAACAAGGTTTAAAATAGCGCCAAATCGAAAAACAAAACAACAACTTGCGTTTATTTTTTAGCTCTACAACATACTGAAATTTCACAGAAAAAATCTATGTGTTTTAATTTTTGACCATATGACCCCTGTAACCTCACCTCGGCGTTCAGTTGAAATGGTTGGGAATTTCCTAGGACGACAGTATACTTTTAGATATCTTTATTATGACAGTCCCAAAATTTCCCAGGGGTCGGGCTGAAAATGAGGCAGAAAATAAAAGATAAAGAAAGAAACGTAAAATTGTCAACTCTGGCCTCGGGTGAATAAATTTAACATAAAGAAAATAACCGTGAACAGTTCCAAATACATAGAAAACAGTGTGTGAAGTTTGTTGGTTGTATCTTCTAGAAATATGAAGGTGCGTGAATCAGAAGACATCATTTTTAATGAAATATGTCCGTATATCCCGATAAATTCTGTCTTTTGATTGGTCAGAATTCCTTGGACAAATAAGCCAATTGCCGATTCGCCATGTTTGACGTTAATGATATGCAAGGCCAGAGGTCGCTTCGGTTAAACATTTCAATCAGTCTGTCTATCAAGACTGTCGAACATGCGTTGGAAACAAACAAAATGTTTCGTTTGAAACGAGAAAATGTGCTTTTTCGATTTAATGCTAATAAAAATAGAAAAAATAACATACTTTCAACACATCATTTAACCGACATACCGAAATAATATTGATTTTTTCGTCAAATAAATACCACAATGAACCCATTCCCATTAGCGAAGGCAGACTCGGTATCTTGTTTTGTTTTTTTTTGTTGTTGTTGTTGTTGTTGTTGGCGAGTGTCAAAATAGCAGATAGTTCACCCAAAGGACCCAAAGATCACTGCGTGAGTGAAAATTCAAACCCATGGTATTCAAACAACAAATCGATGCAGAAGAGGTTGGGGAGGGAGCGTGATTCTTAAAAGGCGAAAATCGTCTGCTACTAGCAGTGTCGCGTGTCGAAATAATAGTTTGCCCATACACAGTACATGTCGAACTCAGTTGAAGAATAACCACTACCGGTGTGACAGGAATGGAAGTCCGTAGGAAAATTAGTCCCTCTGGACTATTATTCCGCGGAATTATAGTCCTAGGTCTAACATTTCTAGGAATAGTAGTCCGCCGGACTACTATTCCTAGAAATGTTAGACCTAGGGCTATAATTCCGCGGAATAATAGTCCAGAGGGACTAACGTTCCTACGGACTTCCATTCCTTTTACACCGGCGTAAACTACAGATGTGATGCTTCCTATACTAATAACACAAGAATCGGATATCTTTTTTAAGAATTTTTAACAGGGAGCTTCCCAGAAAATGATGTAAGATTCTTGTATTTTCAGTGTAGAAGCAGAAGCAGCAGGATTCCTAATTTTATGTAGTTATGTTACAACCTACTTTCAGTGATAAGGTACATGTATTCTGCACCCTTTTTTTACATGTTTTGGGTTTATAAACAGCACTTAAAGAGAGTTAATTGCATTAGAATTCCTATTGAAGTAAATTTTCCAATGCATAGAAATTCAAAATGTAATTTATAAGGTCCACGAAAGAATATTACTTCAGGAAAATTAATTTTTTGGGTTGAAGTAGGTTTGATATGCCAAAAAACCTACCCCATGAGCAGTGGGAATTTACGCTTTTGGTATTGTTAATTTTTTTTTTAATCATTGGAAAATGGATTGATAAAAATCTCCATAATCCACACACCTCAGTGCCTAACCCTTTACCTAACAAATAGACTGCAACTACACACTTAATTCATGAATTTAGCAGGTAAAAATGTTTTTTTAAAAGTTTTATACAAACAACATCATGTGTTCTGTCATCGAAACAAGATTGTTCTCTCGAGGGTCACATGATTCAATTTGCTTGAAGCTATTTGTGTTAGTTTGAAAAATTTAAATTTCCAGTTTTTATGTTATTTGTGGGTAAAAGTTTAAAAATTAAAGTAAAAAATGAACCGTACTGTCTTTTTGTGATCAGAGTACTGAAATTATAGATTATTTCAGCAAGTCATAATTTGTTATTTTAAATTTGTTTTATAATCACGAAATATTGAAATGCATGTGTATATTGCAGTTTTTTTTTTATTTTCGGGGTTGCTGATGGTTTGAAGTGCATTACATGTATATAACAACTTGTATAAACGTGTGGGAATTAAAAGTAGCATTTACTTAATTTAGGGCTGTGATTTTGCATTCGAAAAAACTGAATTCAGATTTTTTAAGTATTCTAATCTAAAACTTTGTTTTCATATATTTGCACGAGAACCCGCATTTAGACAATTTTCATGCAAATTTATGAAAATAATTATATCTTGTTAATTTGAAGTACTTAGATATTAACATATATTTCATACTGTATCTATAATCTTAAGCGTTTGGGGAACATGAAAACTGGTTTGTGAAAAGTTAATAATCTCAGGGTTTTTTTTTTTGGCAATGTCAGTCTCAGCCCTGCTATTCAACTAATGCATGGCTAATATGCAAGTATAACACTAAAAGGTTTCCAACTTCATTGTTGCAATCAAAAACATGCCTTGTGAATGTCCCTCAGTGGCACAATCTTTCGGTGTGGTGGTAGGGGGGGGGGGGGGTGGTGGCTTGTGGTGCCACAGTCCTCCTAAAATGTTATCTCCCCTCCTCTCCTCCCTACAGTGCAAAACGTCTATGGAGTAAAAAATTCAATGTTATTCGGCTTACAGTGGACAGTTAACATCATTGCTAACAGCGGCCAGAAAAGCCAGTAGAGAACACTCTTTTCAACTTGGTTTGTCAAAAGAGCGGGGTGCAAGTAGTGGTTGGGAAACCACCTCGTAGATCACCAACAATAGATCCACCCTTCCTGTTGCATCTCCAATAATTTTATGGGCTTATCTCAATGTTTGAAGGCCTATCGGCATACCATCATCATGATGAGTCTATCCCCCAACCATAGGCCTACCCGACCAGTAGCATCTCCAATAATAAATGTTATAGGCTTACCTCAGTGTTTGTAGGCCTATAGCCTAGGCCTACCATCATAGTGATGGGTCTACGATATTCTTACTCCCCCGCCCCTCCCCCAACCCTTACCCCCATTTTTGTCCTTTTTTCAAATTCTGGCAAATTTCATGACTTCCTTTATAACATTGTCGGTTAACTTAGTCTGTTCCAGTGGAGTGTCACATATCAGGTTGTGAGAGAAACATTTCAAATTCCAATAAATTTATTTAATTGAGACATACTGAATGTGATAGTGTGTGTGTCAGAAATGTCGTAGCTTTCTATGCATTATTTACTATACGTGTGCGTGTGGTAAATTGGTGTCTTATGAAATAAGTCAATAATGATCCAAAATTTGAAGTGACGTTAAAACCTTAAAAATCGCGATAAATCGAAAAACTAAAAAAAAGCATATGTCTTCTGTTTTCTTGGACTCCACAACATACTAAAATTTCACGAAAACGGGACATGATTTAATTTTTGGGACATTAACGTGACTAATGTTACCTGAAAATTCGGTCAAAACAGTTGAGAAATTCCCAGGTCGCTACCACATTTTAGATATTGTTTTTGGTGGAGATTATTATAATCCCTGGTGGGTACGGGTGTGGGATGGGAAAATCTCACCCGAGGGCAAGATATTTGGGCCAAAGCCTCGTGTCTGGCCCAGATATCTTGCCCTCGGGTGAGATTTTCCCATCCCACACCCGTACCCATCAGGGATTATTTTTCTCCCCCCACCATACAGCGGTTACGTTAGCCAGAGGTAATCGGCGGTCACGTGCTGATATAATCAACTCATTTGGTATTCGTTGTTTTGAAAAACTAATGACACCATCGGAAAGAGCATGCAAAAGTTATGTATATAGTAAAGATATATACCACGAAATCAGTTAGGAATGGTGGCAACTTGGGGTTTAAAGAGTTTTAGAGCATCAAACTTTGATCATACGGCATTCTGATGACGTCAATATGAATTAGTTGGTAGCAAGAAACTGATACGATATGCATAACGTCATAATAACGTTATAAATGTATAACGTCACGTGGGTGGGGTGGGATACATCTGTCTCTCCTAGCTATCTCACCCTGGACAGACGTATGTTACATATGCAGTGGGAGGGGGGGGGGGGGGAAATATTTTCAAAATCTGAAAAAGGGAGGTCTGATACATTAACCCTTTACCTAACATGAAAAGCAGACGACACTTGCAAAAACATTCTTGAATAACTATTATTTTCTTTTTTTGTCTCAGAAACATAGGTTATGACCCCTCATTGGAACGAGCTCGACGAGTTCGTACCAATGAGGGGTCGTAATCTATGTTTTAGAGACAAAAAAATGAAAAAATAATCAAAATTAATTGGCATTTTTTTTTAGGCCGTTTTTGGCCGTTACGTTAGGTAAAGGGTTAAAAGTCGAAGAAAAACGCCTTTTGGATAAAGGTATAGAATTAAAAATCCAAATCCGCCATGAAAATTAAAAATGAAGGACTAAACAGTACAGTCGCCGTGGACTGGACATAGCCCACGAGTGGGCAGTGATGTCCACGCATGCGTTTACCAGGTAATCGAAATCGTCGTCAGCAAAATTTTAATTTATTAAGTTCCGGGTTGAACCTGGTGCTGCGTTAATTAAATTGTTGATGATTATTCCTATAATCAGTGCTTAGAATATAATATTATTCCGTGCGTGGAAATGTTTCCCATCCGTGAAAAGTGACCAGTTCACTGCGGCCGTATTGTACGTGTACAGTATTCATCAATATCGGAGAAGGGAAAGTACCCAAAATCGTGGCTGACTAAAAAAGGGGGTGACTAAATGACAAGAAACATTTCGACTTCGTTGAATGATTTAACAATTTCGTTTCATGACTTAAAATTTAACGAACAAGGTCTGACGTGTGCAGTACGGCCGCCGTGGATTGGTTGAATTTATTTGTGAGTAAATAAAATACTCATGTAGTTATCGTGACGCAATTTCTTGTTCAATTAATACATACACTTCCGGTACTCAAATTGGACATTTAGGCCCCTAACAGGTAGAATCGGGTACTACATACCTCCTTTTGTATGACGGACTGTGAGTGTGATGAAATTCCAAGTATAAAATCTTATCTCTTAAGAAAATATACGATTACAGTACAGTCGCCGTGGACTGGCCGCAGTCCACGCCAATCTCCACACAACGGTTTCTCCCTTGCAGAGCCTTGCAGCGGATACACCTCTGCCAGAAGTTACTGAACTTTTTACGTCTAAATTTAGATTCACGGTTTCCCCCAATCCAAAACAAAACCGGAAACGCAGACGTTCAGTTCATAAACATGGCACCACAAACACCAACAAAATCGTCGCCGGCGAAGTGTTTCTCGTGCTTGCGGACGAGTATTGCTACTATTTTTAAGTTAAGTAACCCACGGTGCAGAAAAGAAAATGTTCAAATGAAGCTCAAGTTACTTAGTTTAACAATTGCACACTGCGTTGCAGTGCGTCATCAAACTCCATGCCGATTGTCGTCTGAGAATTAGATGACACGTGCGTTTATTTGTTTACAAATATCACGTGATTGTCGGTGTATTCTTACTCGGACTATATTTATTTCACTTTCCCCAATTTCTCATTGATTCAAACAGTATTTTTGAAAATTCCTTCTCAGGTAATAAAACCTGTTTAATAAAAAATCGGACTGATTTGAATTTATGAACCTGTACAGCACGATGCCCAATGTGCAAGATTCTTGTAGATTCGGTAACTTCTGGCAGAGATGTATCCCCGCTGAAAGGGAGAAATCATTGCGTGGAGATTGCAGTTCACGCGTGGGAAATTTTGTTCACGCATGCGTTTACCAGGTAATACAAATCACCATCAGCAAAATGTTAATTAATGAAGCACCGGGTTGTACCCGGTGCTTCATTAATTAAATTTTTGATTTTTACTCCTATAATTTGTGTTTGGAATCTAATATTATTGCGTCGGTGGAAATGTTGCCCACCCGTGGAAAGTGGACAGTTCACGGTTGCTGTACTGTACTAGCAAGAGAGAATAGACATCTTAAGACTCCAATCGTGATGAAAATGTACCAACTGGTTAATAACTGGGGCCACACTCTATATCCCCTCCCATAGTTACGTCCATGTATACAGTTATTACTACAAATATGTTCGGCCGAGGCTTTAGTGGGTCATTGAGGTGAGTTGATCCCGTAGATGTTTAGACGCCCCTCCAACTTCAGCCTTTATTGTGAACGCTTTCGTCTCGCTAAATATTGGTCCCTTACTCTTTAAAAAAATACAGTTGTCGCTAATTTCTACGCACGGAGCTGAATCCCCCCCCCCCCCCCCCCCCCCCAACACCACCACCACATTCGGATAAAAAACATGAAACACGTCATCCCAGTGTTCGATTTTATAATTATACCAAGCCTTAATGAGTGAAAAGCAATAAGCCTTTATTTGTTAAATTATGACAATAATGAGTATATGACGAATGAATAACAATCAAAGGGTGTCTTCTGTGGAGGAACGGCTGTTTTCTCGAATAATCAGTGAATTATTCAAATCATCAGAAAGGCTGACAAATGTTTCGAAAAAAAATCGCGTTACCTCCCTTTGATCATTACACGCTATGATGAGTTGGCTTTCGCTCGACGCGAAAATACCCCTGAAGTCTTGTGTGTTGATCGCATGAGATTGCGCGTTACCCACCAGCGTGTCTTCCAGCATGTAGGACAAGCTGGTGGATAACGTGTCCCAGCGTGCAGTCGATTTCCAATAGTCTATAAAGGTACATTCATATCAGCGTCCCCATAAGCTGTCACTCCATGTGATTGGTAGTTTGACCACAGTCACAAAGAGCAGCAGTTTTGATCTGTCAAGGGAGGTCGGCATTCCGGGTTTGACAGACACAATCAGCTGATGATAGAATGAAAAATTGAATGCTTGAACCACAACAATTTGTCTCGAGTGCTAATTTGTGACATTCAAATTAGCAATAATTGTTCTGCACGTTTCAGTTGTGTTTCCTTCTCATTGGTGTAGCCATGGAACAAATTCCCACCCGCCCCCAAATGGACACGTCCCTTCCCTGAGTCTTGAATTCTACGGTCTGTATTTGGGCGTCTGCTAACGAAATTACAGATGACAGCACTTTTGGTAAACATTGACGTTCTTCTGATCCTCACGGTGTTTCCAAGTCGCTCCAATTGGGGCATACTCTTCAAGAAAATTTGTTTTATATAAAAAAAACAGCCCACGCGAGAGGGGCTCCACCTCCACACCTTTCCCCAACTCTAGAATGCTATCTTTGTAATATGCATACAGCATCAAAATGCTTTTTACCCCCTCCAAAAAAATAAATTAAAGACCCCTTACCCTCACGCGCCAGCTCCTTCTCGAGTAGATGTTAGTGGTTGAGAAGTATTTTCATGTACTGGACGATAAGAACATGCAGCCGTGTTCAGAAAATGTGACTTACACTATTAAAAACCCCTCTCCGAATATGAACATAAATTTTATGGGACACACTAGCTCCGAAAAGGAGGGTTGTTGTTTTTAATCTCGTCAATATTGCACACGCATTTCGGTTTCACTCGTTACCACATAAAGCTCAAAAGCTTTTTCATGATTTCATTCGGCAATTAGTTGTTCTCCAGTAACACCCCCACAAATTTATTTAACTACACATTACCACTCCTACACGTCGTTTTGTAGAACATTTGGCCTGACGAGTAATGGTAAATCGTCCCCCGAGAGCACCAAAACGACATCTGCAGGTTATTAAGTCTAAATCGTTAAAATCACATTGAAATCGAGGTGTTTATTATTGTGATCAATGAAAAACTAAACACCTCTATTTTCCAGCCCATGGAAATGACGTCGCTTTCAAGTGGGTGAAGACAGTTAGTAATGACGAGAAGTCTGTCGAAATCGCACAAAATTAAAAATCACTATTTTTCAAAGTAAAATGGAAATATTAAAACTAACCCAAAGCCGAAACTTTCCTAACCCTTTGAGTCTTTAATTATCCTGACGTTCAAACGTCACTGGAAATTCAGTTTCCTGAACGTTTTTCAAAATGTGACGTCAAACGTCGGAAAGTACAAATAACATCATATTTTTCACATTAGTGATTATCTGATTGAGGGCTAGATTATTTTTGGTGATCTGAATTTGTTATTCAACCAGATAATCACTAATGTGAAAACATATCTGGTTATTTGTACTTTCCGACGTTTGACGTCACATTTTGAAAAATGTTGAAGAAACTGAATTCCCAGTGACGTTTGAACGTCAGGATAATTAAAGTCTCGAAGGGTGAAATAATCTCATTTGAAAAAGTGTAAGTTACTAATTTTTACTCTTTTCCGTCAAATTTTATTTTTACAATTCAGTAAGTTTAATTAATGGCCTTCTTTTTTATTCAATACATTTCGATAAATACGCCCCGTTTTATTTGTTTCGATCCGCGGCAGCGATAATTAGTTATTCAAAGTGTTGAATGAAATAGTACGTCATGCAAATGAGATGGGCGTGAACGTTGTATTCTTGCGATATCACGTGACTTTTATTCTTACTGCAGTAACGATAAAAGATTTTTTATTGACGGCGAGTTTTCGATAACGATAAAAGATAAAACGTTACTGTTTTTACGTATAAAGTAGATAAAACACATTTATATAAACAAAATATTATTTGTGTTTGACTGAATATGAAATATAAGCAAGGAGACTGTTGGCTTTTTCTCTGGTATTCTCATTTTTTGAAAGCCCTGTGGCTTCTAGCACTCAACCAGTTAAGACATTTTGACAGCATGATTATATTAGTATTTTAAGCTGCGATAACATTTCCCTCAACGGTTATCACCTAACACTATTCGGGTGAAAATAGGAATTTGTGGTTAAAACTTGAAAAAATCGAAAAATAATAACCAAACAAATGACCACAAAGTATCACCGTGCTATTTGATTTCGTACGTAATAACACGTACAAAAGTATCAAAGGTTTAAACCATCAAATAATTTGAAGATTGCTTTCTTCGGAATGATGAACGCAAAAATAATGCTATAAGAACTTAATATCTTTTTTAAGTTTAAAGCTACTCCAGTCAGCTCTTTTTCATTAATTTACAAGGAAAAACACAGAAATAAAATTAGAAATTTTAGACAAAAGTGGAAATATGAAGAACAGTGTCTACCAATTAGAATTTAACAGTATTTTAAAGAGTATGCCCTAAACGATTTGACCATATGAACGCACATTTGATGGAAAAACAATTTTGTTTGAAAAATGAAGTTTTACGCTATTCTCCCATTGACAGCTATCGTAAACTGGAAACACAAATCAACTTAGTTTTTCGCGCACGCGCATCCAGGTGGATAAAAATAATTGTACATGATATTCCTCCTTGGCATCTTAGAAAACGCACTGGTATTTTGGGCCCTGCTTCTTCAAACAATCCTAGACAAGCTATCTGCCAAAAAAATATGACGAAATAAAATCTGAGTATAGTGGATACAAAATGATCTATACAGATGAATCCAATGGCGGTGACAAAGTATGAACGGCTGTTGTTGCTGGTGATCACATCACCCCTATCAGAATACCAAACAAAAGTTCTATTTTCACAGCAGTTAAAGCTTTGCAACTAGCGATTGTACACATTTAAGTATGTACAGGACAGGAAATCGACTATTATTTCCAACTCTCTTTCCTCTGAGCTAGCTTTACACAACTTCAAGTTGAAGAACCTTCTCATTTTGGAACTACGTGGGAAGTTAAATACTCTCATGTCTGACCAATATAATATTGTGTTTTGCTGGTTATCTGGACATGTTGGTATCTCCGGTGACACCAGAGCAGATAGTGTAGCAAAACAGGCCTTAAACAAGCCTATCTCTGATTCTAGGATTCCATTCAGTGATTACAAACCACACATCAGTCAATACGTCAAATCTGTGTGACTGCCTGAATGAGATGGTGCGACAAATAACAAACTCTGTCGCATTCGACCAAATATGACAGATAATTCTCGTCTGGTAACCTGTGAAGAAACGATCAAATAATATCGACATGATGTCATACTGGTCACACAAGGCTTACACATTCCCTTTGTGTTAGAGGGTAATGTGCGACCCGAACGCGTCCGTTGCCAACAGGTGTTGAGAGTGGAACACTTCCTTTGCACTATACAGCTTTTAATCTTGTCAGAGGGAAGTTTTTCACTGTTGGAGCTCCAACAGATCTACACTATTCAAAAAAGTAAGGGAAATACACTCTGATGTTTATATTTTCGGAAAATGGTATTGGATACGCGTGATTGGACACATCAATGTATTACCAAGTTTAGTGTGGATCTTGAATGTCACCGGCCCACGAAACATTCGTGTAGGTTTTTCGCACGAGCGCCGCGTTAATGTCTGTGGGGTAGTTTTTAAATTTTCATTTGTACTGGACGGGCTTTTTCGGAGGTCTGATCGTTCTTTTCTTGGTATAAACTCGTTCATCAATAGTTTCTGGTCGAAAGGTAACTTTTGAGGTATGCGAAGACTGACACGTGGCGAACGTTTACGTGACGTTGGCATGTTGGAAGCTGATAACAGACATACTGCAGTGGCTCAAATTCTCAACGTTACTCAATCGGTGATTAGCAGGTTGTGGTCACGGTTACCGTCAGACAGGCAATGTTGACGATAGACGTCGGTCAGGTCGTCCAAGGGCGACAACTGCTAACCAGAATCGTTTCATCCGAACCACAGCATTACGTAACCGCCATCAAAGTGTCTCAGAAATTGGACAGCAGCTGCACAGAGCGACAGATGTGCGAGTCGGTGGTCAGGCTGTCCGCAATCGCCTACACAGCTGGAAACGGAACGCTCGATGACCTCGAATAATTCCACGTTTGACTGAACGTCACATCGCAGCAATGCGCAATTGGGACAATCGTCGGTGGAGCAACGTTATGTTTTCCAATGAATCGAGGTTCACTCTCGACTTCCTCGACAGGCGAAACAGAGTGTGGCGGCGGCGGAACAAACGATACTACGACGTACCCGTTAGGCAGTACGATCGTGTTGGTGGTGGATCGGCTATGGTGTTGGGAGGCATAACCATGGCACCAGTACAGCATTACATGACATCCAAGTGCGTGTCACAGGGCAGTACTACCGTGACAACATGTCAGCAGCTGATGTGGTGAAATTTTCGGGACGTCACGGCCATCGATTAATTTTCCAAGATGACAATGCAAGAGCACACAGGGACCGTGTCGCTACAGGAGCAGAACAACACTACACTGCCTTGGCCAGCACTAAGTCCAGCCCTTTCACCAATCGAACATGTCTGGGATATGCTTGACGGGCGCCTACGACAACGACAATAGCCCTCTACCAATGTCCAGGAACTCGCCGCCGCTGCACTGCAGGAAGAATGGAATAACATCAGTCAAGCTGATATTGGACGTTTGGTGAGGAGTATGCCACCTCGGATCCGCGCTTGCCTCGTGAACCGAGGAGGATTTACAAGTTATTGAGGTCTTGGACTGAATGTGGTAAATTCTCTGACTGACCACCATGTCTTCAACAGCTCAGTGCGTGGAATGTGTGCTTGTCAGACACCCAACTATCGCTGAAATCATTCACCAGATGTCACAGTGCAATGTCTCAACTGTCTTTTTGATGAAAAAATAAATATATTTCTTCACATATCTCACTTTTATCAAATATGCCCTACTTTTTTTTAATAGTACATTTTATCATATGACTCGTCCGTTTTTTTCACTTTAAAACATTTGATATTTTGTTTTAATATTAATCAGTGATAAATAAAGCCTTCCGTCAATTTCATTGGTGAATTTCAAAACTAGACAATTTGATTGGCTGAACAAAATACAACTGGGCCACATTTTCATAATTTGCATAATTAGAGTTGGGGGCTTTCATTGGTCAATTTCAAAACTGGACAATTTGATTGGCTAAACAAAACACAACTGGGTCAAATTTGCATATTTTCAGTAGGGAGAAGTTACGTTATCTGTCCTATTTAGGGTGGGTCACATTGTATTAATCTTTTATCTTCAAGAAAAAACGCCATTCATTTTTTTTATATTTTCAATTTTTCCTTCCAAAACATAGGTTGTGACCCCTCATTCCAATGAGGGGTCATAACCTATGTTTTGGAAGCAAAAAATGAACATTTTTAGTTATACGAGGATGTTTTTTCCAAGTGCCGTCTGCAGCTCAAGTTAGGTGATGGGTTAAAAGTCATACTAAGTGGCTAATTTGTGCGCGTGTGTGTCATATGATAAATAGAATATGAAATGAGTGTTTTTCTCATATAATATTTATGAAACTCGTCCGAATTTTTCGTTTGGACTCGCCAGCGGCTCGCCAAAAAGGAAAATTCTTAGACTCGTTTCATAAATATTATATGAGGAAAACACTCATTCCATATCCTCTATTGTATGACAGGCTAGGTAGTACGAAAGTCGTGCATTTCAGAAATGGTTTACATATTTTACCGGATTACAAATTAAAAACTGTCACATGTCTGTGTGTCCGTGAGTGTAATCAATACACTCTAGGGGGTATCTTCTTTGCTATATATTTCACAATGGGGAGAGCCCATCGTGTTTTATTTTTTCAGGACATAGCATGAGGTTCGATAGTGTCACTCATTAAATGGTTGGTTTGGAATATTGTTATTCTTTTAGAAGAGCTAAACATATTAATTACTTGTTTCTTGTTTTCAAGGATCCAGTTAGGAGAAATCAAATATTTGTCCACTTGATATTGACATGTTATAAAATCATACAATGGAAGAAGCATTCGTCATAACTCATTTGGATTTTAACTGCCGTTAATTCCGTATATGCCAGTAAGAATGTAGTGTACTTTTCAGAATTCGGCTTCAGAGTCAGATTCAAGGTTAGAAAATTGATTCAAAAGTGGTTATAATACAGCCGCCGTGGGCAAGTCACTTTCCACGGGTGGGCAATATATCCACAATAATATTGGATTCCAAACACTAATTATAGAAATAATCATCACAAATTTAATAAATGAAGCACTGAGTGCACAATTCGATGCTTCGTTAATTACAGTTTTGATGATGATGATTTTTATTACCTAGTAAACGCATGGGTCCACGGCGACTGTACTGCAGATGGCCCATCCCTGCAGTTTTAATCGACTCAGTCGCAAAATGGTATGAAACCTACAAGATGGAGAATCATTCCACCGAAGGCACTATTGTTACAAGAACATGGGAGAAGTTGAAATCATGATAAATCTATTCATCATGGCATGCACCTATCTCCGAGCATCACATCTTTGCGTCTGTGCTATAATTAAGGAATAGTGCATGACTTGGAGTTGACTACGCCCATATAGTTCCCAGTGAGGTGGTGTAGTTCCCGCCGCGAAGCGGAGGGAACTACACCACCTCTCTGGGCACTATATGGGCGTAGTCAACGACAAGACATGAACTAATCCTTATATTATATCGAACACCCATCAAGAAAAATATCTGTCCGATTTGTTAATCTATTATCAAGGTAGCAACCCTACCAACCAGCGTTGTATTGAAAAAAATAACATGTAGTTTTTAAAAAACATTTTCTTCTTCCAAAACACGGCTAACTTGGATTATTGATATGAGCCGAAGACAGATTTTGAATCGGTCGGCAAGGGTAAACAAAACATTTCCCCCAAATGGAACTGTGTATTCCAGAATCGCGCAACTCGCGAATGAAAACTAAAATTTTCGAAATATGACAACGCAGTTTGATAATTTCCACGCCTTTGTCACACATATACATTACCGAATGGGTCAGCACGGGATACAAAACTCCGAAGATTCAATTGAATTCCATTATTTATTCGTTTACTGCCCAAAACAAACAATTAAATAGCGAAATAATATGAGCAGCGAAACAAACGTTTTTTCATGTCCGGACGCGTTCTCATGAAAGTTGGACCCAGGTATGGATCATTCTCTTCGAAACGAGATATGGATCATCTTCTCAAGGAATAAAATGAACGCCTCGAACAATGTGACTTCAACAATGGAAAAGCGATACATTTTTGCACAAAGATTTCTTTCCGGGTCGTTTTGTGGATGTTGTGCCTCTGTGAATCGACTTTTTAAATTTAGCCCAGTACGAAAAGAAAACTGATATAGTAGTGTGCTAAAAATAGAAAACAAGTAGTGCCTGGGTGTAGTGCCTGGTCAGTTCTGTGGATGCAAACTACACGAAATAGGGTATCATCTTTCAGCCAATCAGAATGCAAGGAAGTCACGTGAGATATAATATCAGCAAGTATGTTATCATTTGAAACTTCTTCATCTCCATATACAAACTCCTAAGCAAACCTATTTGCTCGTAACCTTGCATGCAATGGAAAGGTAGATTCAGTTGGACTCTCTAAAGGTGATATGGAATACCGCTACGCTATTGAACCCAATGAGGCTAGTGCAAGAGAAACATCACCCATAATGTTGGCTAATAAAAACTGTGCATGCCACCACATGGGTTAGAGGAGTTTTGTTCACCCCTGGAGAAAAACTTTCGAGTAAAGACGACAGCGAATATTAAGTGTAATTGTGTGTTTTTTCAGTCTCTTACTTGGCGACAGTAAACTTAATTTTACTCAGTATCATTTCCTGCCGTTTCCGGAAGGTGTTCTGTTTCCCCCAGCACAAGGCCATTTTAGAGAATGGCGCAAAAGTGGAAATACAGACGTGACTTATTCATGCATCACGAAAAAACAATTGGTTTGCAAAAGTGGCGGATTAACTGAACGCTGAGAAATCAAATATTGTCATACTGCGGTGATGTTCAGATTGAGAAGCCACTTCATGCAAGAAAATCTTAGAAACTCTTTTCATAATATGAAGAAGGAATGCAACAATACATGCTGTAGGGGAAGCAACCACGAATGATATGGGAACATTGCCCAAATGTGAACGGATTGTACGTCAGTATATCAAGTAAATACATAATCTGAAGGATGGAATTCCCAAACTTCTGTAATTGCTTGTTCTTCCGGAGTTGTACATTTTTGGTACTTGGTTACTGATTGGCCCTGTCTCAAATATCTCCCAAAGTTGTATTTGTTTTCGACATGGTAACTGAATGGGTCAATCTCATCGCAGTTATTTTATTTTACTACTCAGTTATTGGTTGCCTTAGTCGGAAACATCGAAGACAGATACAGTGCAATCAAAATGTACAATGAAGTACTAGCAACTGACTATCGTCCCTCGAGTGTAACAAGGGGCCGCCTGCAATGCTGAAGCATTGCAGATGGCGCCTTGTTGCATTCAAGGACCGCTATGTAATCCAGTTTTTCGTTTAAGCTTGATCCTTAAAAGAGAAGTCTACTTGAACTGTATCGAGCTTCCATTGACGAACTTTTCGTCCTTCCAAATTGTCATAGGGTGAGTTTATTACTGAAAACAAACATTTGATTGACATCTGTTCATATAAGGGTTTAGTGTTGACTACTCTAGAATACTATGACCAGAGACTCCGCTAGCTGAAGCTGTTTTTGCACAAAGAACAGCTAATCTGTGCATCATATTTTTACCATCTGTAGTTTGGGTAAGGATTCTGTTTATGGTACGCGCTCCACGTGTGCAGCCGATGCTACTTATCAACAAAAACACATTTCTAATAGCGATGTCACAGCAACAGTCATTCAAACTTCAGAAAATCTTTGAGGAAAGTACCCGAGACATAACTTCACCACTGGAGTGAACGTTTATGTTAATTTTAAGAGTACAACACTTCCTACACTTGAAAGCCTCATTATTGGTGAAGGCAGGTAGTTAATATGGAAACACACTACTGAGAAAGTGCTGAGCGTTTTTCCAAGTACAACCACAAACAATCAATGACAGCAGGGCTTCTCATATTATCTTACTTTGGCTGGTAAAGATCGAATTTTTGACCTTTCGGTTAGAATTCCAATATTCTACCCAATGAGCCACCGCGCTCCCTCATTTTTACAGTAGAGCAAAGATTATCATACCCGATTGGAGTGATACCATCGTGCTCGTTTCTATTGTGGGCTAAAATCTGTATTTTTAAGGCAAAAAATGAAAATTGGAATACCTAGACCCCCCCCCCCCCTCCACACTCCTTCTCTCTCTCATTAGGGATGGGAGGTGTTGGAATTTTGAGTTCGGTATCGGTTTCGGTATTTTAAAGGGGTATACCTCGGTATCGATTCGGTATTTGGTATTGGACTTGACTGAGATTTGCTAATAGTACCAAAGCATTCACATCAGGAAACTACAGAATACACGCTAAAAACTAAAGTGTTAGAAACTACACCTGAAGTGCTGTATTTAACACTTACTAAGTGCTGAACTAGCACTTTGTTCAAGTGTAGCGCAAATCAAATTATGGACGTTTCTGGAAGAACAACCAATGCTAGACACATGGGAAATGCCATCCATTCAAGTTTCAGATGTCTGACGATTGTAATGTCTAAGTGCTTAAAGCATTGCACTTTGAGTATTAAAATCAAACCCTAAGTGTTAGAATGGATTTAACACCTTGAAAGTGTCAGTTTTAACACTTTAGTTTTTAGTGTGTAAGCTGTTCTTGTATCATTCTACCACAGCTTCACTAATACCACTGCCAATGAGCTCAACAGTGACATTCTTTAACAAACACACATCATATCCACAGTAATTTTGTGACTTCTTCTGAACACACCTGAACCTTTAAAGGCCTATGTGAGGCCTTTGCAATCTCAGAGCATGACCCTTGCCATGCCATCTTCGGGAGGTTCCGCTGACAATCAATAAATCACCTGGGCTGAGATTCCTAGTCTAGTATTGGCTGTCTGTTAAGGCAGTCAAGACTTGGTTTGAAATCACTGTTAAGCAGCTGGTCATGTACAGGTTGTAGTCTATTGATAATTCAGGACAATTACTCAGGCCCCTGAGAGTTAACAAACCCGAAAATTAAATCAGCCACTTCTTTCATGAAAGTGAACTCTTCAACTGCTAACAAACTTCAACAAGGCTTTATAAATAGAGAAAGTAGGAAAATTTGAAAATTCGGATGGTTTCGGTATTCAATGATTGGTTCGGTTCGATTCTCTGGTATCCCCATGCTATCGGTATCGGTTCGGGTTTTCGGTATATTGCCGATCTCTACTATACATGTGATAAAGCGTTAAAAGGCAGATGTTCTAACCAGTAGATGCAAATCTCGAAAAATATTCTCTCGTATTGACGAGACGAGATCATCCAGAGGAAACAAGCCGCAGTAGATTTGATCTCTCAATGAGAGACGACACCTGAAATGTAATCAGAAAAGAAGTTATGACATGTTTGCCCAAAATGTTCAGTTCTAAAGCACATGGGTTCTTTCGCGTTTTAAAATTGTCATTCCGGAAACATTTGAACGTCAGTGACATCATTTGGGCCTCGTTTCAGACATGCATTGTTTGGATTTCAAAAAGCTGAGACTCTCGTTATCACATATTTCTGCATAAGGGCTAATCTTGACCAAAACATGGATATAAAGTCAAGGCTCGACAATCGTTTGTACCCATGTTTCCCATTTTAGAGGACTTCCGCCCATACATTTGCGACTGGGTTCTATTTTATCAATGACACAGAGCTTGTTTAGCACAGTAAATAAGCACAGCCTGGTCATATAATAAAGTGTGATCTCTTGCTGGGTGAAAACTGTCTTATGAAGCGTTTTGTTTTCTGTGTTATACTGGTCCGGTAGGGTTGAACGAACTTTGTTTGTAGTTTATGAACTTACTTTTTTCCTTCCTATTTTATTGTATGTATAGAATATACCCATAGTAGCTTGGTGTACCAATTGTTCACCGCGAGTGGTGAAGTGGTTTTAACCACGAGCCTTCGGCGCGCGGTTAACACCACTTCACCACGAGTGGTGAACATTTGGTACACCAAGCTACTTTGGGTATATTTTATTTATACCATGATCGTCAGACGCTCTGTATCAAACCCACACGCACGCAAAAAAACAACCAAACAAACTGTGACTCATTCGGCAACCGTTATCGAATTGCGCGATAAAACATCTAGTTGCCTCCCGATTTAGCTTTGCACTGTTCCTTTTCCAAGTCTGTTTTCATGCGAAAAGTCCATCTGGTTACTATGTGATATTTCTCCTCATTAGGTAAATGAGTGAAGTTTAGCTCAATACTTCCTTGTCAACAAAAAAATATTCAATAATTTACCAGCTTCTCAATACGACCACCAGACGATGTCGAATTTTAAACTTCAGTTTCATTATCGCTTGCTCTAAACAATTGATGCGTCGACTCTCTTTGATGAACTCATAATGAAAGCGTCAGTTCGATTTTTATTATTTTCCCAAACAATTCTTTTGTAATTATATTTTCATGAGAGTTTTCTCTGCTATTTAAAATTTTAATTAGTTGTTAATGGGTTTTCTTCAGATATATTTGCTTTGTGAAGCTGGAGATCGATTCGGCATTGAGTGGTCCATTGCAAACAATTGCATGACAACAATTAAAATTAGTTTGTTCATAACAAGAAAATGTGTGTATTCCATCCAGCTTGTGTAGCAACAGAATTCTTGATGAATATGTCACGCGTCGGTGAGCCGACGCATATTATTTCGCGCTGTCTGTGAGTATATTTGTCAATGTTCTTCCACGGTGCCGTTGGATCCAGCAATTTTTTAACCTTTGCCTTACACGTCCAGAGGAAGACTCTTGAAAAATATACACGACCAGTTGGGCCTTTACATTTTTTTACCCGAAAAGCATAACTTATGACTCCTCTTTTGAACGAGCTCGCCGATTGGGATCTCGATCAGATGCCAATGCTATAAAACCTTTACAACTGTATTTTCTAGAATTGTATTTTCTACCTATTAATATAACTGACTAAAATGAATCATTGGTATTTTAAAAGATATGGCTAATGGGTCATTTTAACCCATTTAAAGTCATATCTGGAAAAAAACAATTCTAGAAAATACAATTGTAAAAGTTTTATAGCATTGGTTCCTGGTGGAAATTATCTTTATGAATTTCATTCCCAGAATTGCACATTATCAAGCTCGGCCGGCATTATTTCAAACTCGACTGATATGACACCGACCTAGGCCGATATGAACCAAGACTGATTTGTTCCCATTGATGCGTCGTTACTAGGCGCAGCCAAATCGTTTACATCGAATTCGTTGGTCGTTATTCGCCGAACTCAGTGAGGAAAACTGGGGCTAACCGGCATAATGTTGTTTGAAGCACAGTTTTTGACTGACAACGGATTAATGACGGCAATGAGTGAGATTGGGTGGAGAAAGACAAGAAAAACGAGAGTTGTACACAGAATTCAACGAAAACTACGATTCAGTGTCGTAAGGAGAGATTCGTCGTATTGGGGGAGAAGCTGTGCAACTATCCGAACATCGTGGCTTCCCCCAGCAGTGGGGAGGCCGAGACGTTTGGATAGTTGAGTTACAGTTAAAACTAAAAGTCCTGTCATGTAATTCGCACAACTAGCACGTCCAAATGCGCGTTAATCTACGCGTTATGACCATAGTAAGGCTATCAAATTCTATACATATGGTCTGTGCATAAGCAATGTTTCAGCCAATGGACCTCCGGGTAACCCGGAGGTCCATTGGCAGAAACATTGCCTGTGTTTGCTATGTGTAACCAGGAGAACCTGCCGTGCTTTGGACGCCATTCGATATAGCAATTGCGCACAATTCCAACGCTCAATTAAGCCTAGATAAGCGCACAGTTCGTGACAGGACTTCTAGTTTTAACTGTAGGAGAAGAAGAAAATTCGAACTTGTTAATGGAATGAGAAACAATAACACTGGCTGAAAACTCTGACATCATTATGTAATTATTTTCTTTCGTTTAACACATAAGAGGCTATCACTTGGTTAGTTTTCTATCGGCACAGATGCTGGGTCTCGGGTAGTGATCTGGGACTCTGGTAGTATTGCTGGGTCTCGGTAACTTCACATCAGCCTTCAACCTTCGCTCTCGGGCTGATATGAAATTACGACGGGTTGATATCTCGGCCGATATGAAACTAATCAAGTAATAACCTCTGAATCCCCACTGTCAAACAAGATATACAAAAATAGTGCATCTCTTTTGGGTCTTGCGGTGCTCTGAAATTCGGTTCTATTCGAAAGCGTTCTGATGATGCGTTTCGATTCGCTTCAAATCGGGTGTTCTCATGTGTCCCCTATTGAACTCTTCTTCTATCGTTAGGTCTGCTGTGCAGGAGACCTGATTATAGAAGAAGATTTCAAGGCGGTCAGCTTCCGGAACTTATATGGTTCATTTTTGGAATGGTCCTGATTTGTGATCAGTTTGCTGAAACAGACGTGTCGCCATTGCATAGAATAATTATGTGGAGACCAACAAGATTTACGGTTGAAAGAGGGGCACTTTCTACAACTCCATTTGAAATTCGAGATTCGCTGACAGGGCTGGGAGGAGTTAAAATTTTCCTTAACACGTTAACGTGTTAAATAATTGTGCGTTAACGAGTCAAATGACGTTAAATGTTAAAATGAACAAAATTTTAATAACTTCAGCCATTTTTATTGATTTGGATTTGAATATGATTGTACCCACTGGCACATAGAACACATTGAAACTCAGGAGACGAGTAGTTAATATAGTTCTCTCAGGTTATCGTAAATTCTAACATTCAGCGATGTTTGCATTTAAGAATACAATCGCTGCGGCCCTATCCTTAGAAAGAAACATCCGCCGTTGCTCGAATACCAGTCCTTACATGGAAAATAGGCGTTCGGATAAAGCTGATATTGCTGTATCGCCAAATATCGGCGGGCCAACTTCACCAACGTTGGTCGGAGGGCTTCGCGGTCTCTCCCCCAAATCAATAGGTCGTCTATAATTGACGGACAACTAAATTATTCGTGTTCTTCAATTTCGTCAAATAGCGAAAAATTCGACGTCATCGGCACGTGCGATCCTGCTTGGGTAAACACAAGATAACGACGCAATGCTACATATTATACAATTATAATCTTCAAAGTTAAACGTTATTAACTTGGTTAAATTTTTTTAACGTTGTTAAAATAATTTAACACGTTAACGTTTGAAACGTTAACTGCTCCCAGCCCTGAATTCGCAGGGTAAAAACGAATTCTATTTTACAACCTGCACCACACCTGGACAGTAGATTCAAATCAACTATGTACCTAACGAACAGCATACTGCACTTGCAAACAAGTTTCTGGAAAACCAAAGAATATGCTTTTTAAAAAGAACGAACCAACTCCATTGAGGGTGGTGATGGTGTTGGGAAGTAACTTTTTAGAAACAAGAAAATGGGGAAACGATAATAAGCTTTGAGTAACAGATATGGTCGTTATGTTAGCCTTGTTTGTTTATTGGGAGTCAACAACACTTTCATCAGCCAGGGCCCTATCGTGTCGGACAATTTTGCGAGATGGAGCAAGACAGAGTACTCGGGGGAACCATCGAGCAGCAGTGAGCAACTGTCAGACTCGCCAACGTACTGACCTGGTGGTACAAGTTTGGATGAATGGTGGACACTGCTAAAGCTGTTGAGTGCTATAGTTTATGTTATAATGCAACACATTGGTTCGTCTTTAATTGCTATGATGCAGTCGTATTATAGGAGGGACAGATCGTGCCCAATTACCCGGAAGTTGGGGAAGCAGCTAATGTTAAATTCCCATAGGAATCTGAGATGGTTAGTAAACCTGTAGTTGTGCTACAAGTCAATGGTAATCTCGTAGCACTATAAGCATGAAAGAAGACCATAGTAGTTGGGTGATTATAGTAGAAGTTGTATATTGTTACTATAATTACCCAATGATATTATACTCCTTGATGGGTGCGGGTGTGGGATGGGAAAATCTCACCCGAGGGCAAGCTATTTGGGCCAGACACGAGGCTTGCGAAATATCTTGTCCTGAGGGTGAGATTTTCCCATCCCACACCCGTACCCACCATGGATTATTTTTCTCCCCCAATATGCAGCGATTACGTTAGCCAGAGGTAATCGGGAGTCACGTGCTGATTCAATCAACTCATTTTGTATTCGTTGTTTTGAAAAACTGGTGACACCATCGGAAAGAGCATGCACAAGTTATGTATATACCAAAGGTATATACCACGAAATCGATTAGGAACGGTGGCAGCTTGAGGGTTGAAGAGTTTTAGAGCATCACACTTTGATCACACTGCATTCCGATGACGTCAGTATGAATTAGTTGGTAGCAAGAAACTGATACGATATGCATAACGTCATAAAAACGTTATAAATGTATAACGTGACGTGGGTGGGGTGGGATACATCTGTCTCTCCCTGCTATCTCACCCGGGACACACGCATGCTACACATGCAGTGGGGGGGGGGAGAATATGGTCTTCTACCACGCTTACAGCCTTGTAGGATTACCACTGACTTGTAGCACTACTACAGGATTGCTAATTATCTCAGATTGCTCGAACGATTGGAATCTTATCGAGCAAATATGCTATTGATCAATTACGCAAACGAGTGACTCCCCATACGACTCGAATTCTTATCTCGGAAAAACGGATTTCATAACCACAGACGTTTTCCAAAAAGGGATTCTCCTTGTGGAATTCCGCAAGAAGGATATCTATTGGGTGATATATACAGATTATCACCACAGTGTGTGTCTCCGGGAATTCAGATCAAGTCAGGTTGTAGGAACAGAACAGTATTTCGACGAGCCCGTTAGGACGAGTCGAAATGCGATTCTCTGCCTACAACGAGACTTGATCAGAATTTCCGGAGACACACACTGTGGTGATGATAAATTTATCTCACAATATTGACCACAAAATGTGTTATAAAACTACTTTAAGAGGACCTTTTTCATTTGCCTTATCGATGGAAAGACGCAAATTGAAAAATAGAATAGCGTTCATTGATCTCCATATTGAGGTCAGTAATGACGTTACACTTCAGAGAAAATTACGTCACTAGGATTCACTTTACTGAATGCCGTCTTGCGAAGTGGGACAACTGTGTGTTTCGTCAACGTGAATTTGGTTGTTACCTTTGCAATAATTACTGGTGAATTAAATATCTCTCTTGGTGTAAAGGTTTATTATATTTTAAAATATGCCGTTCATCGTTTATTGAGGTGGAGTTTTCCACACTTCAGAGCGAAAACTAATCCTTTAACTTCGAGAGAGAAGCCTCGACTCGAGCTTTCGGAAAAATCCCAATAAAAGGCTACAAACCAGCCCAAGATGCCGAAAAGGGCGCATAATTTAACTATTCGTTGACTTAACTTCCCCAGTGACATTTTAGCATGCCGTGCATAATAAATACGTTACGGGCGTTTAGTTGGCAGATACATTGTCATATACGGCTCAGAGAAAACAATATTAGGTTCGGCTTCGCCTCACCTAATATTGTTTTCTCTGAAGGGAAGAACGCGAAGCGATCGGAAAATGATATTAATGCCGTTGTTTTGGCAACAGCAGAATCACGCGCTTGTATCAGGGACCCTTGATACGGATTCGGAACAAGGGCCCAGATACCTTAAACTTTAGTTGCGTAACAGTGCAAAAACGCCTCGATTGTGAGATAAATATTTGAGGATAGTTAGCGTTCGTAGCACCCGATCGGCTTCTGGCTTCCAGACTACTACATGGTCTTCATAGGTCTAAGATCACTATTACTGCCTTGCCAATAGTCGTCGTAATCTGTCCTGTGATCAATATCTACTGCAGTCGCCCAAAAGTCCTCCACCACGCTTACAGTCTTGTACGATTACTACTAACTTGTAGCATAACCACATGCTTGCTACTTATATCACATTTCTCGAACAACTAGAATCGTATAGAGCAAATAAGCTATCGAGCAACTGCTCGAAAGAGTGACTCCTCTTATGCTCAGTATTGGAAGATACATAGTAATAATAATAGTATTTATTGCAATTACCACCTGCCGTGAGGCAGTTCGCAAGATAATATTAGTTATCCTTGTGTTTTCCAGGGTGTATGTGAATTTACACCGGTTTAGGAACTCGTACACCCCGAGGCGAAGCCGAAGGGTGTATGAGTTCCTAAACCGGTGTATATTCTCATACACCCTGGAAAACACAAGAATAACGGATTTATTTCCAAGAATTTTGGTGTACGTAATACTTTAACCTTCAATGCGGGCAAAACCTGACAGAAAATTTGTACTTTGCCAGTTTCTTTAAAAAACGGGCACATATGGATGTCATTGGAACTGGCTCAATGAGCCAGTTCCAATGACATCCATATCTGTAATATTTTATTGCACATAAATTTTAAATTTCCTGTATTTTTATTTTTGTTCTAACATAACCGAGCAGAAGGTATGAATTAATAATTAAAAATGAGTACTTGTTTAGCCATATAGCTTGCTCTTGTGTATTCTTGTTTTTACACCGTGGTTAAACACGGTGTAAAAAAGCCACTGTGGATTGCAAGTTACACCGTACCTCTCACCAAATCAAAGTGCAGTATTTTGCTTCGTTTGGAAATAAAACACAGTACAGTATGCGGGCAATACAACATACCAATCAACATGGAATACATTTTTTTCCGCGTTTTGTGAATATAGCGGACAAATAATGTCTTCACGGCACATAGTAATGTACGTTAGAAAGTGAAAGGTTAATCAGGTGGTGACCTGTTTTGTAACAGTCCGTGATGATGAGTTGTTCGACGCAGGCGCGGTCAAGTGGAAATGTCATTCAGGTCGTCGCTTTTCACCCGTACAGATGGTTCTTTTGTTCCTGCTTGTTTGTTCGTTCACTGTTAACATGGATCCAAATTTACTGAAAGATTTTGTGTCCAAAGAAGTGAAAAACTGTGTTACTGGTTCTAACGATACACGATACACTTTTGGAAAAATTAGATGCTTTAATGACAAAACGTTTGGATGGTTTTGAGAGAGAAATTAAGTCTTCGCAAAAAGAGTTGTCGGAAGCTCAACTTGCCAAAATTGAAAACATTAAGGTGGAAGCTTACAAGTTTCGTAAACGTGGAAATGAAGAACAACATAATCATGGAGTTCGCGTGTTGGAAAAATTAACAGAAGCAGATGTTCTTTTGAATGATATAGACCAACCATGTTCGTCAACAACGAAAGCAAAACGTAAAATTACTGAAGGTATTGCATTAATAACCCATAGACAAAAACTCATTCGTTTAGCGGATTCTTCAGAGGCCGGGTGGAAGACTGTCAGTGAATATGAATCTAACGAGTTAGCAGACGATTCTGAGGACAAAAAAAACGTTTATTCAGGGCCGAGCAACGAGCTGTGAGGAAGATGAAATCAGATTTCCAAAAGAAGAAACGATCGTTCAGGCATTCCCCATATACCGTACCACCAGCAGCTACCTCGACCTCATCAGAAACAGTACCCAGAGGACGGGCGCCTGTTTCGCATGTGGAAAATTTGGGCACTGGCGGGCTGATTGTGTAACTTTGAAAGGGGCCACCGTTGGAGGAGGAAATAGCAGTAATGTTAAGATAAGTACCGAATTTTATGATGATACTTATTTAGACATTTGTAATAATTATGACTTATATTTAAGGGAAAATCCTATTTCCAATACATGTTCAAGGTTTGACCATATAGACAAGTTAGATATGCATTTACGCATGAATCAATCTGTATGTTATGGTGCAGGGTCAACTTCTGAATTTGAGATTTTGAAACCTTCGCCCGTTGGTAGACTGGCGAAATTTTTGGATCGCTGGAGAGAAATAATGAAAATGTTTTGAATATTATATCAAATGGTTGCGTAATTCCGTTTAACCCTTTACCTAACATGAAAAGCAGACGACACTTGCGAAAATAATTCTTGAATAACTAATTTGTTTCATTTTTTGTCTCAAAAACATAGGTTATGACCCCTCGTTGGAACGAGCTCGACGAGCTCGTTCCAACGAGGGGTCATAACCTATGTTTTTGAGACAAAAACTGAAAAAATAATGAAAATTAATTGTCGATTTTTGAGAATAGCGCTGGCCGGTTTTGGCCGTTACGTTGGGCAAAGGGTTAAAGAAACGCCCAAGTCAGTATTTCTGCGGAACAATAAGTCAGCCCTAAATTGTATATCTTTTGTTTCGAATGAAATAGAGAGTCTAGTTGCTTCTGGATGTGTATCAGAGGTTGAAAACAAACCTTGTGTTGTCAATCCTTTGACAGTTGCTTTCAATAAATCGGGTAAGCCAAGATTGGTGTTGGATTGTCGACATATTAACACTTCTTTGTTTAAAATTAAATTTAAATATGAAGATTTTTCTACTGCTTTGTTTATGTTTCAAAAAGGTGATTTTTTATTCACTTTTGATTTGAAATCTACATACCACCACATAGATATTCATCGTAAGCACAGAACTTATTTGGGATTTTCCTGGGCAAAGGGCAGTAAACAAAGTTTTTTATGTTTTCAATGTTTTATCGTTTGGTATCTCCGCAGCAGGATATGTATTTTCAAAAGTTCTGTAAGAGGTTGTCAAGTTTTGGAGAGCTAAAGGCTTCAGGATTGTCATGTACTTGGATGATGGGCTCGGGGGAGCTGAAAGGTTAGAAAGGACTGAAACGATTAGCCGCATTGTTAAGGAAGATTTGGAGAGTTTAGGCTTTCTCTTATCTCACGATAAGTGTCAATGGGAACCAACAAGTCGAGTTACTTGGTTAGGCTTGGTTTGGAACTTCGAGATTGGCTTTGTAAGTATAACTACAAAAAGAATGCAAGACCTGCAAGACAGTTTGAATGATTTGCTTGGGAGTGTTTTAAAAGGGGTGTTATTTTTCACTGCTCGCAAATTAGCAAATATTGTTGGGCAAATTATCTCTTTGTCTTTCGTCATTGGTCGACATACACGCATGCGTACTATGTATTTGTACGGCTGTATATTGCAGAGGTCTCATTGGGATGCGCGAGTTTGCATTACTGCAGATACTTTGGACGAATTAGTGTTTTGGAAGGAAAAGGCTATTTCTATCAATGCTCGTAAGTTTGTTGACGAAAAGAGTTGCTGCATTAAAGTTTATAGTGATGCTTCAGAAAGTGGTTACTCTTGTTACATGGTAAGTTGTGACAGCAGAGTCGAAACACAAATAGTTCCCTAGGGGTACCTGAAATATGTAATTTTCCTGAAGGGAAAAGTAGTGTTACCATTGGTTCAGTCTCTGAAGGGGACATACACGGGGCCATGTTGTCCAGGGCGCACAGTGCCGCATATCGCTTTCCTTAAGGGAAATATGTTACCTATGGCTGTAGCAGTTATGCACATCCGAACGAGAAGGTTCAAGGTGAGTGGAATGGGTATGAACGTTTACAGAGTTCAACCTGGAGAGAGCTTGAGGCTGTACGTCGAGGAGTAAGGTCACTGGCTAAGATTTTAAGTTCTAAAACAGTTAGGTGGTTCACTGATAACAGCAACATTTGTTCCATAGTACAAGTTGGTAGTGGTAAAACGTATCTACAAGATGTAGCTATTGACATTGATTCAGTTTGTTCTAAAAATAAAATTGACCTCCACATGGTGTGGATTCCTAGATCTCGAAACAAACAGGCAGATTGTCTGAGCAAAAGCCGAGACAATGATGATTGTGAGATAACACAAAGGGTTTTCAACAGGCTGAGTGATAAGTGGGCACACACACAATAGACAGGTTTGCAACCAATCTAAGTACAAAGTGCCCTCGTTTTAATTCTGAGTATTGGTGTCCATATACCGAGGCGGTTAATGCTTTTGAGCAGCCTTGGGGTGGTGAGGAATATAATTGGCTTGTGCCTCCACCGGATGTGATAATCAGAGTTATAAATAAAATGTCCAACGAAAAAGCTCAAGGAACACTTATTGTGCCGTATTGGCAGTCGGCTCCATTTTGGGGTTTATTTGTGCCCTATTGACAATGAGTTTGCCAGTTTTATTAAGGAGTACGAAATTATATCTAGTGACGATTTGGTAAAGAAATCGAAATTATATGGGTGTTTAGTGGTAATTGTGGCAGTTTAAAACTTTATGCTCTGCGGGTTGCCTTTTGAACCCTGATTTTTGAAATCGAGCTATTAGTGGATGTTTGATTTGCATTTGTTTTGTATTTTAGATATTAAACTGAGCAGTTCTATACGACAAGAATGGGCAAATACAGAAGTTCAGCCTGATGTTTTGATGATGCCTTAATCAACAACTTATCCACTTATCTTCTTGCTTCCAGAAGTGAAACAACTGTGATGAAATATTATTTGTACTTTTCTAAATGGCGACACTTCGCAAAGCTGACAGGATGTTGTGATTTGCCCGCACAGTCTATTCATGTTGCCCTCTACATAACTGATCTTTTGGACAAAGGTGTTTCATACGAGGTTATTTCTACTACTGTTTACGCAATAAAGTGGTTTCACGAGATTAAAAGTTTGAAGGACCCTACCATTAACTCTTATATTAAAACTCTGTTAGAAACCGTCAAAAGAGTTGCCAAGAAACCTGTACACAAAAAGACCCTATTTGTGCAAATATGTTAATTACTCTATGTGACAATTTTAAAAACAATTTAACTGATTTATCTCTTTTACGAGATCTCACGATGTCAACATTAGCTTTCGCTGGATTTTTGCGATTTGACGAGTTGATTTCTTTGACATCAAAAGATATAGTTTTTCATGAAGATTATTTTTCCGTCTTCATTCGAAAAAGTAAAACCGATCAATACAGAGATGGTAACGAAGTGTTGATTTCTAAGGGTTTTACTTCCTCTTGTCCATATTCCTTGCTGTCAAAGTATATGGATTTGGCTGAATTAAATGCCTCAGAAGAGATGTTTCTTTTTAGACCGTTGTATAGATCTGGTAATGTTTGTAAGCTGATTTCGTCAAATCGCAAGCTCAGTTACACAAGAGCACGGGAGTGTATCGTAGGTCGATTTCAAAGTATCTTTGGGGAGCTTAACATTGGGCTACATTCTCTGAGAGCAGGAGGCCTCACCACCGCCGCAAATGCTGAAATACCCGATAGATGTTGGAAGCGTCACGGTAGATGGACGTCTGAGAGCTCTAAGGATGGGTATGTTAAGGCTTACGTGCAGCATAGATTAGGTGTTATCAAACAGTTGGGTATATAAATGATCACCGATCATTGGGGGGTTTTATTCCACAGTTTGTCCCTATTCTAATGCTCCGGGTAAATGAAATGTTTCACTGATACTGCATCTTTATGAATTTTGGGGCTTAATATGTCTCATTTCTTCCTTTACATTTGTGTAACTTTACGTTTTCCCGTTCTTTTTGAGAGTCTGTGGGTCAGCGCACGGCCATCTTGCAATATACATGATGGTTGTTATACATATGTGTAGTGGAGGGAAGACTACATTTTTTCCGCGTTTTGTGAATATAGCGGAAAAATAATGTCTTCACGGCACATAGTAATGTACGTTAGAAAGTGAAAGGTTAATCAGGTGGTGACCTGTTTTGTAACAGTCCGTGATGATGAGTTGTTCGACGCAGGCGCGGTCAAGTGGAAATGTCAATCTGGTCGTCGCTTTTCACTCGTACAGATGGTTCTTTTTAGTGCTTAGAGGAGGCGCATTATTCATGTAATATCATTAGATTGTTATTATCACTGCAAGTTTAAAGGTGAGGATCCGTCATCTAAACCCCGAGGTGGTGAGGTTGCATGCTACGGACACAGGTTTCCAGAGCAATTCTTCAGCTGAAAGAAGTTTAATCTCTGGTTTTCCTGGGCCGCTGAACCATCTGGGAAGGGTTTTTCGTCAATTGTTAGCAAAAATTCAATGTTTCATAATTTATTACTCATATTTCTGTGTATTCATAAATAAACTTCTGGTCTGTACGTAGGTCAGCGCACGGCCATCTTGCAATGTACATGATGGTTGTTATACGTATGTGTAGTGGAGGGAAGACCTAAATATAACATTCTTGCGAATTACACACAGCACAGGTCAATATTAAAATCTTATAAAATTATTTTGTCAACTTAATTGGGAGAAATGACAGATCAAGTTGCTGATGGTCCTGCATGTGCCATGTTGATTATTTTGCATACTAAGATGGAAATGCTGCTGGCTATTCGTCCATGGGAAGTTTGCGTTCACATTCCCAATCAGAGTAAACAATTCGTTCCTCAAGAATGAATACGCGGGACAATCCATAATGAAATGAATTTCATTTTCAATCTCGTCAGATTGACAGACTGACATTCGGCACACACACCCGTTGTTCAGCTCCAACAGGTGGCTGAGCGTGTCGTCCTCTCTCAATGCCAAGATTGTGGTTACTGAGGTGGAGTTGTAGTGAGTATGTCCTCGCCCCCAACGCAATGGTATGGATTAGGTACGGTTCAAGCTCATAATTAAGCAATCGATAGGTCCTTAGCTTGTTTCTACCACGACGTTTACAACCATTGTTTATATCTGCCACAAACCGCTCACAATGATCTAGTTTCAGAAATCTTAATGTTTTCGGTTAATAGTGTTAATGTCACTAAAACCCAGGCTTTCCGTTCGATTGACAAACGAATCCGCTTTTTTGTTTGATCTGCATTCATCTAGAGGATCATTGAATATTCGTCAAGCGAGGACAGCTTTGAAGCGAATTGCATCGTTTGCAGCTTGGCATCTATGAGTTGTAGATATCTCCCCAGCTCAGGTCCCACTACATGGTTAGATGAGTGTGTACAGACATTCAAAAGTAATTTTCAGAACTTCATGTGTATCTGTTCACACGGCTGACGACCTTCATTTGTGGATTTTACTCTAGCTGTCCAAAATTCACTACCATACATTCAAATTGGCTTATCCAGTTTATCGAACACCCGAGAAAGTATAGGAACCGGATGATAGCATTTTGTTTTGAAAGCATTGTGTAGAAAATACATTGATTTAACCCTTTCAACCCGGTGTGCATAAATGTTTGCGTAAAGAAAACGGTAGTGAACGAGCAGACGATATAAGGATAAACAAAATCTGAAGCAAGGCTCGCTAATAATTTAATCCAACAGCTCGGCAGAGCTGTTGGATTAAATTATTACCGACCCCCCCCCTCCCCACCACCACCAACAAACCAGGATGGTATCGCCCATTTCGCCAGTGACAGTATTGGCTGAAATCTTCAACAATCACTCCTTTGATATCGTGCACTAGTTCCCAAATAATACCACCCGTTCCTTTCTTGCTGTTCTCGTCGCAGTATTTCAATGTGAATCCTGCCCGATACGGCTCTAATTTTGATATGTCAAGCTTGATCAGTAGATATTTCCCGTAATTTTTTATCTGAACGTCATGAATATCATTCAACAACGCATTCTGTTTCCTTTTGATGGTTTTGGAGATATTCAAGGCGTAATTTCTTCCTTCTATTTTACGCGGTGTCTCTATAAAACCGTTGTTTGATTCCATCTCTTTCTAAATTGATTCTTCAGTTACCACCTCTTTCACGTGCACCGCCTGTATCGTATCCAACGTCACTTCTATCTTCACTTTAGCTTTCAGTAACCCAGAAAAATCTTTTTCTGAACAGTCATTCAAATTAATCACGTTTTCGATGCTCATTTCTTAATTCATTTCAGACATCACATAGGGTTCATTTAATGCAACACACTTTTAGATTAATATTGTTTTTATTATTCCCTATTTCCAAATTCTACTTAATTTGTCTCTATGTGTTCATCTCTCTGAAGAATCTCCAGTGGCCTGCGAGTCCAATTATTCACACATCAGTAAGCACGAGAGAAAATGAAAGACGCATGCTCACTTCGAGTATCATGTCACCAAAAAAACATGGTGATGCAGTACTGAAGGATACCATTGGAGGATACCTATATGAGGATACCTTTTAGAGGATACCTTTTGGAGGATACCGATATGAGGAATTTTTTTTATTGGATAGTTATGGCTCCTAGTTTCACGACCACCCCATGAGCTTCATACAGTTAAAACTACAAGTCCTGTCACGAACTGTGCACTTATCTAGGCTTAACTGCGCGTAGGAATTACGCGCAATTGCCATATCGAATGGCATCCAAAGTACGGCAGGTTCTCCTGGTTACTCATAGCAAACACAGGCAATGTTTCTGCCAATGGTCCATTGGCTGAAACATTGCTTGTGCACAGACCATATGTAAAGAATTTGATAGCCTTACTATGATCATAACGCGTAGATTAACGCGCAGATCAACGTGCTATTTGTGCGCATTTCATGACAGGACTTCTAGTTTCAACTGTATATAACTGTGTATATCAGAATAATGATAAGAGTGCAAGAAAATGGAATATATTCACTTTTTTCACACTCATAGCAAACACAGGTTGCCCGGAGGTCCATTGGCTGAAACATTGTTTGTGCACAGACCATATGTACAGAATTTGATAGCCTTACTATGGTCATAACGCGCAGATTAACACACAGGTCGGGGTGCTATTTGTGCGCATTTCTTGACAGGACTTCTAGTTTTAACTGTAGATCTAAGACCAAAACTGCAGACTTATCCATAGTCATCAGCATCAGACCTATGACAAGCTACCACTTTATTTACACAATACTATATTATTCAACCATCCTTGTAGTAGCGATCCTGTAGTAGTGATAGAAGTCAGTAGAAATGGACCATTACTACTGAACTCTATCACTACTATGGGATCGCTAGCTGTCTCAGATCACGACCTCTACCATCGGCCAAGTCTTAGAATATCCATAACACCATCCATGCTCTACCACAAACGACTGACTCCTCTTACCACGTTTATGCTCAGGAGGATGCCTATGACATGGTGATGTACTATTGGATGAGGATACCTTTTAGTGGAGAGCTATCGGAGGATATCTATCTGAAGACTGTTATGGCTTTTAACGTTTGTTCAGCTCCTTGCATCTGGACCATCCCTGCTGATTTGCTCAGTATTACCATTGGTTGTCCTATGATGAGCTTCCACTGTTTCCTGCCGCTACTACTTATCTTCACTTCTACCATTGGCTACCACTAGGTGTCCTGTGCTAAAGTCTCCCACACCAACTACTGACTACAATGGCTTACACTGCCCATATCACGGGCGGCGAAACGATTTTCAAAGTGTGTGTGTGTGTGTGGGGGGGGGGGGGGGGGGGGGCTGGATCGGGCGATGGACGGTCGTCGGTATGACATATTTAAATTCCATGGTTCCAAAACCCCCTTTTTCATGCATCTGAGTGGATATTTTGAGATTTGTCAGGAGATGTATTTGAAAGATTTCACACTTTGAGAGCCGTTAAAAAACGTCGGTAAAGCATACAGGTGGGGTTTATTTATCAGCTTTGGTCATAACGACCAAAGTTGATAAATAGACCTCACCTGTTTGCTTTACCAGACGTTTACAACAATTATACTGTCTGTGGATTATCGTGTCTGGCGTGGATTTGATACTTGTATGTCTGTATGATTACGATCTACTTCAGTTAACCGATTTTTTAACAGACTGTATACATTTTAGCGTTTGCAGCCACTTACTGCAAAAAATGATCTGAAATCCATCGAAAATTAACCAGTACGAGAGAAACATAGCTGGCGAGAATATGGGGGAGGCTCTGGATCCGCCCCTTGTTTCACCAGTCATTGGTTGTGTTAAAATATATGCATACAAAAAAAACATTCCCCGGCAAAAAAGTGGAGGGGCGGAAGCCCTCCAGCTCCCCCCGGTTCCGCCGCCCCTGGCTAATATTGGATACCACTAGGTGTCCTGTGCTAGAGTCTCCCACACCAATTACTGACTACAATGGCTTACAGTGCCCATATCACTATACGGTAATCACTATCATATTTGGCCTTCGCGACCACTTACAATCCAATACAGTCTACTTGTTCTAACGGCTCGAATCTTGTCGAGACAATAAGCTATAGAGTCGTGACTTGAATAGTCATTGCTCAAACGACTCTAATCTAATCGCGCAAATAAAACCATCGAGTAATTACTCGAATTAGTGAGTCGTCTCACGACTCTTATGCTCACGTGGGTATTGGAAGACACCTATGAAAAGGGTGATATACTATTGGAAGATACCTATTAGAGGATATCTCTTGATGGATTTCCTTTAGAGGATAGTTATGGCGTCTGAAACCCGAGCGACTTCTGGCTCCTGGACCACCCCATAACCTTTATTAATCTTAGTCCTCCACTGCTGACTTACTCATAATCACCATCATCTTTGATGGAGCAACTTGGAGCAAGCAGTCCTCTACGGATCAAATCGAATTGCTCTTCAGGTTGTAAGTATTTCAGCCTATTACAATCATGTGAGTACGCGGCGGATCAGAGGTTAAGGCACTGAATTTCAAACCGAGAGATCCACACTTGTGTCTTTGAGCTTGGTACTTAATTCCGATTGTCCACATGGGGCACGGTGAACTGTGTACTATTGCGTACTACACGTCGATGGTGCACCTGTCTTCAGCCAATGCTAAGCTGGGGGGGGGGGGGGTCTGACAGTTGCTCGCCGTTGCTCGGTGGTTCTCTCGGGTACTCCGACTTCCTCCACCCGTAAAACTATCCGACACGAGGTGACCCTGGTGGTCGAAAGTGTCGTTAAACCCCAATAAATAAATCAATACATAAATAAATAAATAAATAAATAAATAATCTTTCATATAATTATCAGCTTTCACTATTAAAAGTATTGTATGTAAAGACGACTCGTCTTTTTGCGCAAATCATTCTAAAATGCGAAATATTCTTGAAAAGAAATCAAGGGAGTTTCAGAGGCGAAACCTCCTTGAACACTTCTTAGAAAAAAAAGGTTCAGGAGCAGACCGTTGGGATATCTGGACGATTTGAAAATTTCCAAATCAGTGCGACAAGACTAATTGGGACGAGGTGCAAATTGAATCGACTTTCAATGTTTCACAAAGCCATAGACTGTGCTTTCGGTGGAATTTGGTTGCAATCCCTGTTCCACCTTCTTTGTAAAATATTCCGTAAGTGAACGTGTCCTGACTGAAGGAATTGAAGACATTCAGTTGCGAGCACTATGATTCACAACGTTATTAAATAAAAGAGAGGCCGGGAGTTCAAAAAATCTACTGTCAATGTACGAGGCAGTCATTTCTCTAGAATGTTTGTCATAATTCGGAAATATATAACCCTCGGCAGTGAAGCAAATTTGATGAAAGCAAAGTCGGCGATTGACATAAAATGGAATGCATTTAGGACTGAAGAGGAAACAAACGAAATGGAACGTGGATTAATATTCTTATATTCTTGTAAATGAAGTTGTGCTTGTAATTGATGTCGGCGTTGAGTATCAAGGCCGAAGCATTACTTAAAAGTGCTGTTTCTGGTTTTTTTTTCTGTTTTTTTTTTTTGTTTTTTGACTGGGCTGGAGGGGATTTGGGAATCGTTTGAGGTAAGCGCTGATCGAACGATGGTGGTCTGGGGTTTCATCGTCCCCACCCCTCGTCTTTTCATTATTGCCTACCATTCAGAAATATACTGTTGAAAACATGTTCGAGTTAAATACGGCACAACTAATAACGCCAGATTAACGGTAGGTATTGTCTGGTGACGAGGTGATTTATTATGTCAGGTGGCGTAATTGCGTTGATCTTAGCAACATTTATCATTAGCAATTGGTGGTGATCTGGAACAAACAATCAATGTCCGAGTATCCGAAGTGCCTTGTGAGTGCGTTGGGACATGGGCATAGTTTGGATGCTGCAAATCGCCAATTATTAACTGACACAGCTGAAATTAATAAAAAAAAAATGGTATTCAAAATTCAACAATCTCTGTCGATGAAACTGCACTAATGTCTTCAATTTAGTGAGTATTTTATTTAACCCTTTCGCTGCTGTGTAATGTGGTAATATCCTGCGCTGAACCATAAATTGAAAGAAATGTTAAAAATGAAACAAAATGAAAACGCCAATAACATACACTTAACCCTTTACCTAACATGAACAGCAGACGACACTTGCAAACATAATTATTGAATAACTATTTTTCTTCATTTTTTGTCTCAAAAACATAGGTTATGACCCCTCGTTGGAACGAGCTCGACGAGCTCGTTCCAACGAGGGGTCATAACCTATTTTTTGAGGCAAAAAATGAAAAATATAATGAATATTACTTGGCTATTTTTGAGAATAGCGCTGGGCGGTTTTGGCCGTTACGTCGGATAAAGGGTTTATTGTAATTGTTATTATACATTGGAACATTGTGAGGCAATCTCATTCAGGTATTCAGCGTTGACAGGTTTAAACAATGTTCATAAAATTACTAACAGACCGCACCCAATAACTCTCAATAGAAGAGACGTCCAGTCTATTTGAGTTTAGTTCCTCTGCTTTATCATATTTGCTTTTCCACAACATCAAACGAGGTAACGCTAGCTTATAATTGACCGTGTCGTCCAAACTTGGCCCCGCAGGCCGTTATATGTATTTTTGTTTTGTCGACCTGTGTCACAGGGCCACAAAACAAAAAAAAAAACATTACATAACGGGATGTGAGGACAAGTTGGGTCTACTGAGCGCTTTGTTACCTCGGGTGTATTCGGAATTTACATTATAAACACGAAAAATGATGGAGAACAAATGAAAAATGCCATATCGTCTGTCGCTTGAATTTCTTTTTACGTGCGTTCTATTGAGAATAACACCATGCTGTGGTATCCATTCCCTGTATGTGATATCTCCGTACTGAGTGCGGATTTTTATCACAGACCATCAGCATTTGGTTCCGTACTCCGTATGGACCTGTAGGAGCGAACGGTTTGATAAACAACAGGTCGACCGTTGAAAAGTCTTTTGTACTGTGTACCTTTTGGTTATGAGGATATGATCTCGAGTCTCAGAAACCAGCAAGTGATACGTGGTCTTAGTGCTCTTTCGCAACGCCCGTTGTTAAGGTGACACGTGCTTCCGTTTTCCATTTGGTATACCGGAGACCGCCATCTTGGTTTCTATGGTAGCACGTAGTTGCTATGAATTTGGAAGTATTTTTAAAGAACGGGGTGTGTTCGGAGAGTATATTCGATTGATTAGGAGTAAATATATTTACCCGAATAGTCCCGACAATTTTTCCAATCCCCAAAATCCTCCCACAATCACTTTATTTGAATTTATTCCCCAGAATCATCCTTTTTCCAATAATAGGCGCGTTCCTTTGTATAAGATTAAATCTAATTACACAGAATTCCCTGTTTCTTCTTAGAATTAACAAAAATAACCCGACAACTATTTACTTGGCCCAAATATCCCACTAACCCTCGGTGTCTGACTATTTATTTCAGGTAGGATTTCTGGAGAATCGTCCTGATAAAAGTAGGGCGTAGTGCTATAGGACGCGGTTGTTTGTATAAGGGTACTTTTTTCTACCTATTACAATTCTAGCTACTCTAACCCTAGCAGTCTATCTAGTCCTATCTATTTCTGGACCTGTCCCGACCTCTGACCTCTTCCAATTCTTATAATCACTATTTAAATTGCCTCATTTCTCGTAATCTGCACATACCCTTACGGAGTTATTTCCCATATGTATAGCGAGGCCCTATATGATTCTCACGTCGAAGAGTCAATCGAGCAGAGACAGGTATTGCTCGAACGGCTCTACTCTTAACAAGCAAATAAGCCATCGAGTAATTACTCGAACGGGTGACCCCTGTTACGACTCTTATGCTCATGTGGGTATTGAAGGATACCCATGACATGGTGAGGTAGTACTGGAAGATACCCTTTAAAGCATACGTTACGGAGAATATCTATCTGAAGATAGGTATGGCTCCTAGTATATGTTCAGTTCCTTGCACCTGGTCTACCCCATGGCCTTCATAGCTCCAAGACCACTACTGCTGATTTGTCCATTGTCACCATCGTCTGTCTTATGATTAGCTTCCGCCCTTTTCTACCACTATTATTTTCTACTAACTATTTTGATTTTCAGCACCTACAGTACATGTACATGGAGAGTGAATTGTAACAAAATCACCCGCACATCACCCAAAGTATCACTTTCAAATTATGTACATATGGACAAAAAACACAAGCAATGTTTCAGCCAATGGACCTCCGGGTTTAACCCGGAGGTCCATTGGCTGGAACTTTGCTTGTCCATGTTATGCTTTGCAACAAATTTGCAATTATTGTTTGGGTGGAATCTTCACTCCGAGCGTGATTTAGTGGTAATACACTCTACATGTACTGTATGTAACTACACGATAATCACTGTCATACTTGGTTTCACTACTACTAGAGGTCGAATATAATCTGCTTGCTCTAACGACTCCAATCTTATCGAGCAAATAAGTTGTCGAGTAGTGACTTAAACAGGTATTGCTCGAACGACTCGAATGTAATCGAGAAAATAAGCCATCGAGTAACTGCTCGAACAAGTGAACCCTCTTACGACTCTAGGGCTCATCTCGTAAAAAGGGGATTCCGTAACCACAGACGTTTTTTTTTATCCGAAAATGGATTCTCATCATTGGATTCCGTGAGAAGGATATATCTGTTTGAAGGATACATTTTGGATGACAGTTGTCGAAACCCGTGGTTTCTACATCCGGGTTCTTCGCGCTACATCCGGGTACTTCATTGGGAAAGGTATAAAAAGAGTGTGAGCTCGGCTTTCAGTTTATTTGTATCCTGACCGTCGTCGAGTGAAGAAATGCAGAAATCTCCGCTCTGTATATATTGTGCCAGATGTTTTCCCTAGCAGACAATAGGAAGAGACACGTAGACCATTACAGAGAGATACTAAAGACCTGCTCCCGTTGATAAAGAGGAATCTAGAAACCTTGGAGTTTCTGTGTAATATGAACAAAGAATGGGCAGATGCCGTTCTGCAAGCAGTCTGTGATTTTTTGATTGCGTATATATACAGATGTGCAGTCACGATACTCGAAGACATGATACCACTGAATGCAAAGGAATACCGTGACCTGCGAGAACACGACAGTGTATTGAAGCTGCTGACAAATGGTGTAATTCTACCGATATAAAATAAATGTGTTATGGAAATGTGATTTTCGCTCATCGCCATCAACAGAAGCTCTGGGGAAAGTATAAAAAAGGGTGTACACGTTGCCAAATGTTCATTTGTGATCTGAACGGCAAATAGAAACGACACGGAAGACCATTGCTTCAAATACTCTGGAAAGCCTTTTCTCAAAAGTTTAACACGGAGAGACACAAATAAGTCACCGACTTCGAAAAACCGAAAGAAGAAAAAGAAAAACAAAAAAAGATTGGAACTGGAAGACTAAACAGAAACTCAGATACGCTGTGATTTTTTTCTCACTCTGACTGACGTAAAGCCTAGAGCAGGATCAATACAGCCAATGATGATTGGATAGAATGTATATGAGACTTCCGGGAATCTATTGCATTATAATGTGCCATTTCCTGAATCCTAGATCGCGCAGCTGATTCCATATAAGCACCAGATTAGGTGCAAGAAGACGAATCATACATAATTGGGAATTTTTGCTAAAACCCGTCGTCAGTGTATTGCCAGAATGAGTAACAATAACAAAAGTGAGAAAACTGTAAAAGATTTGAAAACATTTTGTAATTTGTTGTTATGGTTTAATAAATACAGAGATTATTACTGGGTTAGTTTCATATTGACCGAGACATCAGCCCCCAGTAACTGTACATCAGCCTTCCACCTTTATCCCAGTTTTCTGTTCTGTCATTTCGAAGAAGAATAACAGTTCTATGGGACGTTCTTCCGTATCGTAACATTAACCCCTTGAACCGGAGAGGCCCTTTTTCCGTTGATAATTTCGTTACGTGGGATAAATGCTGTGGATGTGTGGAGGAGACCAATAATTATTTTCAACGTACAGCGCCAAGGCTGCACGTTGAAAATATTAATTGGTCTACCCCCAAATAATAAATATGGACTCTTCCAATTGCTGCCATTCAGCTTACATGGAAGATACCACCACGTTCAAAGGGTATGCATAACACATTGTATTTTGTGATTATTCTCTGTAATTCTTTTCCCCGCCGAAGTTTATCTGGACTTGGAAGTCCAAGTAGACCTAGGTCTTCCGAGGCTTATCTAGTTCGTGTTATTTTTCAAATCTTATCGTTCGGTTATGATATACAACATGTTAGCGAGATACCTTCTGTTTAAAATCCATAGAGAGTAATCGCTTAACTGGACTGGTTACGTAAACTAATTCATGAGAGGTGAGGGACGTTGTACAAACACGAGTGCGCGAATGCGCACGAGTGTTTTACAATATAGTCCCTCGCCTAGAATGAATTATTTCACGTAACCAGTACAGTCAAGTGATTACTCTGTTTATTACTTTTCATTATTAACGATAATTATATTATTTAACCCTTTACCTAACATAAAGCTCAGCGCTATTCTCAAAATCGCCAATTCATTTTCATTATTTTTTCATTTTTTGTCTCTAAAACATAGGTTATGACCCCTCATTGGAACGAGCTCGCCGAGCTCGTTCCAATGAGGGGTCATAACTTATGTTAGTGAGACACAAAATGAAAATAATAGCTATTCAAGAATTTTTTTGCAAGTGTCGTCTGCTTTTCATATTAGGTAAAAGGGTTAGAAAAACAAATTAAGTCCCCATTACATCCACGGCAAAACGTCTTCGTTTGCGCGCACGGATACATGACACAATTGTTGATTGCATAATTCACTTGTGAAGTTATCGTTTATAATCAAACCCGCAAATCCCAATAAATCACACTTTGGAAAGTAATAAAAAGGTATAATTGGTGGTCTCCCAGTTGAACTCCGAGAAGTGGATCCGCACTTGTTTACTCTTCGATCTCAGGCTGATGTGAAGTTACCTCGGATTTATATCACGGCCGATATGAAACTAATCATGTTATAACCCCTACGTATAAATGTTGGTTCTACCGATAGAGTACTAGGAGCCGTAAGAAGTGTCAGCCCGAATGTTATTTCAAAAAACATTTTCTCGTTTCCATTTCTCGGTAACAAATCAACTACAAAAGATATAGTTTAAAGCTATCTCCATCAAATGTGTAACAATATATTTATTGTGACATTCAGTTTTATTTGTCGGTTTATTTGCATTTAGAAACAAATACATGTCTCAAGACGGACACCCCCCCCCCCAAAAAAAAAAATAAAAAATTTAAAAAAAGGAAAACGCTCGGGGACACCGTCCTCTTGCGCATTAACTCCTATTTTCATATACGACGCACACAAGGGGAATTCCAGGATCTTCAGGTTAAACTTGGAGGATGGAACCTTGCTTGTGCATTTTTGTAGGTAATCCCCCTGCAATATACTGTGCAGTTGTTATAAACCAAATCAAAATGCCAGTACCAGCTTCGAGAACGGTGATAACAGTCACCAGCTGTGAAGGCTCCAATAGGTTTTACCATTGCTTTGTTTTGGGATTGTTAATATAAAAATTTTACCTTTTACGGCGTTTGGTGAGTACACAAATGAACCCAGTAAGTGGTACTGCAATTGGAAATGAAGCTGAACTTTTTTCGTGAGATGACCGATGACGACGGCGGTATTAATCCCAGAGACAGCACGTAAACTGTTTTGTGAATCCATTATGGATATCTGGTACTGTGAGTCAATAAACTCCAGGCCTGACATTCTTTAGGAGTGCTGCACGCCTAGTGCACGCCTAGAAAAAAATGAGGAGGGAAATTTATTGCACCCCTTGATTTTCTGGAATGCCAGACCTGTTTTGGACGGCCTCTAAAATCTATTATCATCGATCGTCCCCTGAGATCCAATGTGTTCTATGTGCCTACTGGCTGCCTACTGGCCTACTGGCCTACTGGCAGCCCACTGGCACATAGAACACATTGGGACTCAGGGGACGATTTGTCAATGTTGCATTGATTTGCAATAATTCATGACCCATTCTGTATTGCATTTCAATACATGTCTTGTGTAGAAGACAGTCACATAATTGAATGCAACATTTTGAATAATGAGAAGATGTGTATGCCAATTTTTCCACTATGTCGCTGAATGTAGTACTATTTTTCAGTCACCATACCTTGGAGTGAATATAACCAAAATAGCCTACATGTTTTTGCATTGAAAATTCCAGGGTCAAATGCACTTCCAAGCAATCTGAGGAGGGCAATTGTTCTGCACACCGTGATTTTCTAGATTATCAGGACTAAAACTCCCACAGTATTCGACAGGACCGGATGAGATACATGTTTCTACAGAGAGGACGAAACGACGCGATCGGAGAAACTACTGTCTTTGTCATATCAAGCACTTTTTGTTCACTGTTCTCTATACATCTGGATTTCTGGAGTGTCAGCGAAAAACACCGCAACTCCATCTCCCCACCCGTCTCCTACCACCATAGCACTGTGTCAAGTCAATCAAAACTCCCCCCTTCTTTATTGCTGACGTTCCATGGCGTCAAGGCTGTTACCTCGTGACTGTGGTCACAGCGCAAAGCTTTCACATCATCAATCATCAAAGGAAAGCCCAGTCTGAAAACTGGAGTGCAGTCTCCGTGGAGTGTCGTAATCGACGCGTGAGCAGTGATGTGCTCGCATGCGTTTACCAGGTAATAAAAATTATCATCAGCAAAATTTTAATTAATGTAGTCCTGGGTTGTAATTAATTAAATTTTTGATGATTATTCCTATGATTTGTGTTTGGCGTCTAATATTATTGCGTCCTTTGAAATATTACACACCCGAGGAAAGTGACCAGTCCACGGGGGTGTACTGCAGTAACATGGTGTAATCATTGCAATCTCGGAACACGTCGTTTTTTGTTTTTGTATTTTTTGGTCAATTGTAACTAAAATATGCTGTAAATATTCCATTTGTATTCCCGCGAAAAATGTGTCCAGGCTTTGTATTTCATTGATCGTGCCTGTCCATCCACCATAGATTAATGTCCACATCGTTGAAAGATGCCCATGTCCCATGCTCACATCACACGTACATATACATATAGTACAGCCGCCATGGACTGGCCCCTTTCCACGGGGGGAGAGGGGGGGGGGGGTGTAGTTCCACGGACGCAACAATAATATATTCTAAACACTAATTATAGGAATAATTATCAAAAACTGAATCACTGAAGCACCGGATACAAGCCGGTGCTTCATTTATTGAAGGTTTGCTGTTAATGATTTTTATTACATGGTAAACGCTTGCGTGGACAACACAGCCCACGCGTGGATTACGACCAGTCAACTGCAACTGTTCTGTATTATTCACACCAATGTGCCAATGTAGCCAAATGCACTCAAAAATTGATTTGCATCACAAAATCTTCGTTGGCTAATATTTTTGCTCCTGAAGGTTTCTTTCACTTGTGAAGGAAAACTGTTGGGATAATGAAATACACGGTTGATGAGGAAAAAAAACCCCTCAAAAATGTCATTCCTTCTTTCGTCAATAATGTGTTGGTAATTGTGTTTGGACAAACATTCAACGTTAATTATCAAGGAGTGCTAAGGAGGCATTGTTTTATTTCTTCAATAAAACATTATGGGCTTTCAACTTTACAAAAGGCTGCGTTCAATTAGAAAAATTCTTCATACCATCTCGAATGACTTGAGACAGCATGAAGTATTTTTCTAATTAAAAACTACACTCGAGACCTGTTAAGACCAGTGGGTGTACAATTACCAATACAATATGTTTTTTACCCAAGTTCAAAACTTATATTTCATCTAAATTTTTGTGAATCCATTTGGATTCTCGCGGATATGGTCGCAAGAATCCTTATCTGCTATGAGAGTCTCAGGATCTCATGAGGCCGCCATGGTTGAACCTCTGCTGAATAATGATAGCACAATCGTGTTAACCCTTTACCCAACACAGCATTTTAATTTTCAAAACATAAACTGAATTTGATAATTTAAAAAAAAAAAAAAACAATATTTACCAATTAAACCTTACAAATATGGATTTCAATTAGCCGGTTCCAGTGACATCCATATTTGTACAATTTTATTGACAAAGCCTAAATAAATGTTTTAAATCATGTTAGCCCTGTATTGGTTAATTTGCTGCCTCTGCTAGGGTAGGATTCGCGTGAAAACAATTCATTCAATTGTTTTCACGCGAATCCTAGCCTAGCAGAGGTACAGCGAGAATCTTCATGGATTCTTGCTGGTTTTGTTGCGCGAATCTTTGCGTGAATCGATTTTCTGTGATCTGGTCAAAATATAAGCCCTGAAGTGCAACAACGGGTATACATTTAATTAATACTGAAACCGCAACCGGATACCATAACATAAGCAATATACATGTATGCGTTATGTATAGACACCCACCCCCCCCCCCTCCCCCCATAAATTAGCAGATTATAGCCTAATCGGACCTTCCGCAAACCCGTACGAGCCCCCCCCCCCCCAGCCCACCTCCCTCTCCCGCAAGGTTTTGGACCTGTCATTGACGCCAACAGATCGCATTAGCTCCGACGAATAAAATGAAGGGTTTGGTACAGTTTACCTCTACACTAGCTACAGTATGAATGCGTTACATTGAGAAAAGATGAAGCACATTTTTCACGTTGTTTGTGCCGGTTCATACCCGTACCTCCTCGCCCCCACCTACATCACGGTTCTGGATCTGCCACTAGAATCAAATGATGGTTTATAAACTCAGGCGACATAATAGGAAGCCTCTGCAATGTCAACGAACAAAAAGAACATTTTGCACTTGTTGACACTGTGCTCAGTGATCAAGGGCATATCAGAATCATCACGGGCACTTTTCGTTTAGAGTTTTCTCCCCTAAACGTAAATTAACCAGAGCGAAAAGTGTCATGAAAATTTGACGATCTATTGTTTTATTTCTTGGAAAAATGGACGCATTTGACACAATTTATGAAGAAAATGACGAAGAAGGCATCATCGATGAAAATTATGTTATTAATGTACCAGATCCAATCGTGATACAAGGAGCTGGAAATGTCACAATGTCAGTATTCTGTTTTCACCCAACAGTATATTTGTAAACATAAACAAAGTGACAGTGTATACATCGAAAACAGGCGATTTAAAATATAATGCCTGGTTGATGATCACAGATTCTTGTCATAAATAATCAATATAATAAGTAAATCGTATTGGCTTTGATAAAACTAGTTCGGTTCTGACGATAAAAGAATTTTTCTTCAGAATTATCTCTGCCCGTCTGCCTGGCATTGGCAAAATTAAAAATATTGAATGTTATGTTATGTTACATGTATGTACCGATATCTTTAACTGAATCAGTGGCATAAATATAACCTTTTCGCCCGGCGATGATTTGTCAGAAGGTTCGTGTTCCTTCGTAGCCTGGGTGTTGAAGGGTTGAACCAGAAAAAAAATCTTAGCAAGCTGAATTTGGTGTCATTCGATGCAGAATAAGCCCCTGGTGAACATATTCCAAATCCACATGGGGTAATTTTTTTGTATTCAAGATGGATCAAGTTGAACATTTCGAGAAGTTTATTGTTTGACGCCCAAAATAAAAATATCAACCCGTGTTATAACCAAAAGTCATTTTGTAGTGAAAAGAATATTTTTCCGAAGCAAAATATATTGTTTCTGAATAAAAGACCTAAACATGTCGGCCAAAATGTCAGAAAAAAGTGAAAATATGTTTATTTTATAACTTTCCCACACTTTTCCAACATCATGAATGTAGAGACTTACATTTCCCCAAACAAACGAGATATATCGTCCCCTGAGTTCCAATGTGTTCTATGTACCAGTATGCAGCCAGTAGGCACATAGAACACACTGGAACTCGGGTGACGACATCTGTTGAGTGTCGAGATTGTTTCTGGCCATAAAGTCGCATTCACTCCAATATTTTGTAACCGCAGTTTGCTCAAAATTTGGAAAAATCTCCCCACGACAATCCCCACAGGCAGTGACACACTTTGGTCCATTTTTCCGACGGGAATATTGATTTGTGCCACATGGATTTCAAGAGACATTTCACAATTGCATCGAATGAATTTAAGTAAAGAAGGTTTTCTGGTGCTGGTTTTAGGTCAGTCATTATGGGGATAAGTATTGACCCCTGCAGTTTCCGTCTCCAATAGTGCGGTTCTAGATCGATTTCTCAGAGATATGCCCAGATTAAAACCTTTAAGTGAACCCTAAGACTACGAAAATATGCTGCCCTGTGTACGTGGCAATTTCTGAGGTTCGATAGCAGTCCTGTCTGAGGAAATCATGTTCATGAACGTAGTATATCTTAGATGGTCGAGGGTCTCTCCATCTTTGCTCAAGTACATTTGAACGAAAGTCTTTGAACCTGCCCTGCCTGTTAGTTGGCTAACGCAGCGCGATTGCTGGTTTCTAATGAAAGATATTGCAGTTGAGCATCTGATTCTAATCGTTTCATCAAGCCTGTCTTTCCCTATCCAAATATCGTCGATGTTGTGTTACACCCACCCAAAGCATGAACGCAGAGAATATGTTTGGTGACTAAGTCACCTGCTTTGTGCACGGTGCCTGTTACATTCCACACCCAACTTGAGTGTGACTTTCGCAACTCAGACTTGAAATATACATTTGGCAATGAGCCTTCGTAGTAAAACTATAATATCTGTGTCATCAGCAAAAACAACTCCTCCCCTGAGTTCCAGGTTGCCCTGTGTGCCTACTGGCACATAGGGCAACCTGGAACTCAGGGGACGAACTACCTCTGATTTGTATGTTGATTCTATGGCAACTGAAACAATTATTGTGTCTGTGTCATATGTGCTTTTGTAGAGTGTGTGATTGGCGTCCCGTAGAGCCTTACTGAGTAGCTATATAAACTGCTGCTTGTTCGTTTCGTTCGAAAGAAACACTATCTGATTGTTGTGAATCTGCATATTATCGGTCAGATGGGCATCATCACAGGTTTGGCCCATTTTTCGCTAGTTCTCATGATCCTTAATGGATGTTCCTTGCCCATCTAAAACTATTGAGCGTTCACCATACTTCGCCTTTACATAGCTTGCATACTGTGCAACCTCTTGTTTGTAGTCGCAATTTTTTGCCCATTTATTTAACTCGGTGGAGGAGAGCGCCACCGTTGATGACAATAACTGCCTCCTTGAGCGATTGTATTACCACCATACATTAAAACTAGAAGTCCTGTCATGAAATGTGCACAAGTAGCACGTCGATCTGCGCGTTAATCTACGCGTTGTGACCACAGTACAGCTATCAAATTCTGTATATATGGCCTGTGCACCAGCACAAGCACCTTTTCAGCTAATGAACCTCTGGGTAACCCGGAGGTCCATCGGCAGAAACATTGCCTGTGTTTGCTATGAGTAATCAGGAGAACCTGCCCTGCTTTGGATGTCATTCGATATGGCAATTGCGCGCAATTCCTACGCGCAATTAAACCTAGATAAGCGCACAGTTCGTGTTAGGACTTATAGTTTTAACGGTACCTTCAGTCAATGCATCTGCCAATTGTACCTTGGTCGGTTCTCATAGAGTATGTTCCTTGAACAGAGATGTTGGTACCCCTGTCAGTTCATATCTGAAGTATTTATCGATGTCTTCTTATCACTGGGTGATCGCTAATAGTCGTTTAAACAAAGCTGTAAGATTAATATTGACTCGGCTGTTTTTTTTTTTTTGTTTTTTTTTTCAACTCCAGGAATTAAATAACTGACTGACTGAACCTGATATTTTCTCCTTACAGACGCATACGCAACATCTATGTTATCTAACTTTTCTTGAATTTGCGAAGCCAACCAAATCTGTGTCGTTGCAATTAATTCTGTCATCTGACCCTGCAATCAAACCAGAAGACAGGAAAATGAGTTTGGGTCAAATGGCGCATGCTCATTGAACCACTCCACGATACTGATTCTCTCTAGAGATGCCTAGGTGGTCTGTGTTTTGTGTTTGTTAACTCTTTCCCCGCTGAATATTTTCTAGATATTTTTTATCAAATCTAGTCATGGCTCTAAAGCAGCCATGACTAGATTCGATGAATAATTAATCTAAATGTAACACAAGAAATCATTGGTGAAAAAATCCATTCAATTTACATGGTGCAAGTATGATTAAATGGGCCCACCTTATACTTATTTCAGTGACAAGAGAAACCCTGTGCTGGGCAGGAATATCCGCCAGCAGCATGCAAAGAGTTAAGTGAGTCATTTCGCCGTGTATTTGGGCACACCTGTGCACGCTATAAACCCATTGCTGGCATACAAATTCAGTTATGCCTCTTCCTCGCGTGCGCACACCTTCACTTTTGATGGAACGCATCAGGACTTGCTCAATATCTATGTCACTTGACAGTCCTGCCCAATACTCACTGCTCCTTCGAATAGTATGCATATCGTCCTCTATAAAACATTCGCATAACCACGGATATTTCTTGGGTAAGTCGGGCATCATTTGCAAATACAAGTGACAGCTCTTCGAATAGTGCTGGAGCCAAGTGGCGGCAAATAAACTCAACGTTTACCAACAACTACTAAATTGAGACTCCAATCTCTTGTTCTCTCAGCCCGGATGAAATCTTTCAACATGTCATACTCCATGTAATGTAACCAATATTTCGATGTTCTAGATTTCTCGCCAAGGTATGTCTTGTAAGATAACATAAGTTTTTTTCAATTTGAGCAATTCTATTGAATCGATTCAGCCGAAACTTATATGGACCCATCAAACACATTTTAAACGATCTTCATTAGCAATTTAATGAGAAAAAAGTTTACCATTGCCCATGCTTACACTCTAAAATCGGTTGGGTTAAAAATCAACCCAAATCGACTGGGTTGAGTGAATATGTACCCAAATTGGGTTCATATTCACTCAACCCAGTCGATTTGGGTTGATTTTTAACCCAACCGATTTAGAGTGTATGTAAATATATTATCTCATGACCTTGCAATTATATAATCGTTCATTATATATGAACATTTATACCATGATAACCTATTCTACTATATATAAAAAGCCTATGACATAAATTTTAGCTTTACACACCAACCGTGATGAACACGCCAGCAATGGGATTTCAGTAGTAAAAATTTACACCTACAGTAGAACTACTTCCACGTTGACCTTTAGTGACGTCGACCTGAATGCAAACTTGTCTAAATTTATCACACGTCGCCTCGCGAAGAGTGAAATGGAAGTGGAAATTATTTATTACGCTTTTAAATGTGTTTACCTCATAAGATGCCAAAAATTAACAAACATGCATTGTCTCATGTTAATAAAGCATGCATAACTCGAAATAGTATGTTATTATGTTATTAAAAAGAAAAAGGCTCAGTTTCCTTTTTTTTCATCTCGTTTCGGCGATAAAATTGACAGCGGAAGTACCATCAACGGATGCTCCTAAAAGCAAAAACAGATTCACTCGTATGTACGTCTGGTGCTGAGTAAAATCGAGAAAAAATAATAGCGACTCTTAATAATCTGACGATCATGGTATAAATAAAATATACCCAAAGTAGCTTGGTGTACCAAATGTTCATCACTCGTGGTGAACATTTGGTACACCAAGCTACTATGGGTATATTCTATATATCTACTGAAAACAACTTTTATCTAGATCACTTAACGCACGCATGGAGTCTCGTAGTCACAATTACCGCCATATTTTACGTCAAACCACACCCCTATTCAGGGCGCTGCAAACAAATTTCCCCAAAGCGGATTTTAGCTAATTTTGGATATTTTATTCACAAAGGCCTCCTCTTTCCAACGATATTACATTTAGCTTGTTAAGATGTTTTTTATGTCTGGGAAGGCAATATACAATCAGACTATCGGATATTTTCCGCGACCAATTGTCCGCCCACTCTTTAAATAATTGCTATTTCATTTTTCAAACATCGATCAATTTATTCGGATTAGAGAGCGAAGTCCCCCCACCCCCCTTTTTGTCCTCCCATTAGCGTTGTGGCACCAAAATACCTTGCGTTGCACTAAAATATCCGAATGGTTGAAAATATGACCCAGACAGTTTCGATCCAGAGTGAAACCTTATTCACACACACAGATGTTGGGTTCCGTGTGACAAAACCGTTTTGTCTTCTCACAGTTTGGTAATAAGGCTGAAGTTACCTGCACCTCAGATACCAATACAACATCCAGTCACACATTTCTGATGAAAACAACCGTACTCATCTTCACGTCCTTGTGCTCAACCGTATTTCTGGGGACCCTTTTCTTGTCGGGGACAATATTCGTGTCCCCACAATGAAATTCTGTTTTTCGAATTGATTTATTCGAAAAGAAGACAGATTTGCAATCCCGCGTTGTGTCCTTGGGCAAGGCACTTTACCCCGATTGCCTACATGGGGGCACGATGACGCTGTGTACTGAGGCGTACTGCACGCCGATGGTGCGCATGTCTTCAACCATTCTAACCCTGCCTGTGCTGCGGTGCAGAGTTCAGAGTTACGATGTTGGAGAACTGACAGCTGCTCGTCGTTGCTCGGTGGTTCTCTCCGGGTACTCCGCCTTCTTCCACCCGTAAAACTGTCACGGTCACGATTAGTTATTGTGCATAAGTATGTGACCTTAAACACCAATAAATAAATAAATAAATCGGAAACAAAACACTATTTGGTTTTGGACTTGTCCCCACAATGATTTATGAGGCCTATCTATTCTGTGTGTAAACTGTATTTGTGTGTAAGTTTAGTGGGGCGGGAAATTCCATGGTCTATGGCCCAGTGGTACAACAGAACACCTTTCAAGGACTTTTCTGGTTTGTTCAAATTGCTTGTTACTCGGAGCATGTTACACGGAACATGTTACACGGAACCTATACATGCACAAACAAATTCACATACACATATTTACCACCACAAGCACCAGCACACACAAACTGTTCACCAACTTCTTTCTCAATATTGATATTTGAGATTTTGCATGTGTAATAAATCTACCAAGTTCGGTTGTGAGAAATTTGTTGCTTAAGTCCTCTTCGAACTAGTCGTCCAACACAGCAAAAATGTCACATCATAGGTTCAACTCTCACCTCGATGGCCTTGTTTCGTGAGTCGATCAAGACGAAATAGTTCAGTTACATGTAGAGAAATGATGATCCGCGGCTGTATGTGTTATCGGTGAAATCGCGATGAGGTATATACAGCGTCAGTGTTAGCAATACTGCAGACGAAAGTCGATCTGTGGAATCTATAGGCCGCCTTCAGCTGGGGAGTTATACTGGGATCTCATTGGCGAACCAATATCAACAGCTAGAAACGACTTGTCAACCAAGTGCATTATAGTTGGAGATTTCAATGCTAATTGTTTACCAACAACCCACCCAAAAATTAGACGACCTGAAAGAGCTCACAGTATTGTGCAGGTTGCCAAGGAACCCACACGAATTACTGAGAGTTCAAGTAGCCTAATCAACCTTATAATTACCTCTTGTCCAAATTTTCTGTCAAATGTAGGAGCGATTCCTGAATTTTGTAGCGACCACCACGCCGTGTATCTGCAACTGGGAACTATAAGGCCCAATCTTACCCCATACAGGAGGCTTGTTTGGGACTATAAGAATATGGATACCACTGGTTTATCACAAACATTCTCTGACACTGATTGGAATCAGTTTTGGGATTTTAATTGTGTTGATATCTCAACGGAAAAAAATATAAGTTATATTACAGAAACAGTTAAACGTTGTACTCCTTCAAAATCAATATTAGTACGCCCAAATGATAGGCCGTGGATGAATACATTTGTTAGAAAACAAATCCGTATTCGTAATAGAGCTCACAACAAAGCGAAGCGAACGAATAACCCACAGCACTGGCAAGAGTTTCGTAGGATCCGAAATTATACCATTACTAAAGTAAGGGAAGCCAAAAGAAAAAATGATATTAAGTTAGAATCATCTGTTTCTACAAGTAAGCCGACTTCTAAGCAGTGGTGGAGGAATTTGAAAAAAAATTCTAAACAACAAGGATGTGATAGCGAAATTTTCCCTCCACTGCTTGAAGATGATGAGGTTATCAGCGACCCGGTTGCTATAGCAACCGTTTTCAACAATTACTTTACAAGCCTGTGTTCATCACCCGATGAAGGGGACCTACCCTCCTTAGTACAGGGAGGTGTGTCCATCGGTGAAGTAGAAACAGATTCCACCGAAGTCGAGATGTTGCTATCCAAATTAGATATATCGAAGGCCTGTGGTCCCGACCAAGTAAGCAATATAATTCTAAAACGGTTTTCAAATCAACTGTCAAGTCCACTCGCAGAGCTTTTCAATAAATCGCTGTCGTCTAGGATTTCCCCCCATAAATGGAAACTCGCAAATGTAATACCAATACATAAAAAAGTCTCCAAATGACAAAAGAAATTACCTACACGTCTCATTAACAAGCGTTATAAGCAAAGTCTTTGAAGTTTTGAACGGATAGTTTACAATCGCATTTACACGTTTCTCATGGCAAACAATCGTTTAACCGATTTACAGTCAGGCTTCAGACCCGGAGACAGTACGGTCTATCAGCTGATCTATATTGATAATTACATAAAATCAGCACCTGATGAAGGAAAATAAGTTAGATTTGTATTCTGTGATATAAGTAAGGCATTTGACAGGGTCTGGCATGCGGGGTTAATACACAAATTAGACTCAGTTGGGGTACGGGGTGGTCTATTGTCATGGATTGAAAACTATTTGTGTGATCGTTCTCAAAGAGTTGTGATAAACGGTAGTATTTATTATTTATTTATTGGTGTTTAAGGTCACATACTTATGCACAATGGCTAATCGTGACCGTGACAGTTTTACGGATGGAGGAAGCCGGAGTACCCGGAGAGAACCACCGAGCAACGACGAGCAGCTGTCAGCTCTCCAACATCGTAACTCTGAACTCTGCACCGCAGCACAGGCAGGGTTAGATTGGTTGAAGACATGCGCACCATCGACGTGCAGTACGCCTCAGTACACAGCGCCATCGTGCCCCCAGGTAGGCAATCGGGGTGAAGTGTCTTGCCCATGGACACAACGCGGTTGCCGCAGGTGGGATTCGAACCGAGGACCTCTCGGCTTGCAGCCTGCACCTCTACCAACTGAGCCACCGCGCCCCTGATAAACGGTAGTATGTCGGACAATAAAACTATCACGGCTGGTGTTCCCCAGGGTTCTGTACTGGGTCCACTCTTGTTCAACATCTACATAAATGACCTAGTTGACAATATTCAGTCAAATATAAGATGATATGCGGACGATACTTCTTTATTCCTAATTGTTGATGATGCATCTACTACCGCACATATATTAAATAATGACCTTCTGAATATTGCTTCATGGACCAAGACTTGGAAGGTTAACTTTAATCCAGAGAAAACAGTAACTCTTAGTTTTTCAAGAAAAAATAACCCATTAGATAAACCAACTCTACAGATGCAGGATATTCCCGTAAAAGAAGTCGAAGGTCATAAACACCTCGGTCAGAATTTCCAGAACTCGGGTTCATGGAATATACATGCAGTTTGTATTATCAACAAAGTTAGCCAAATGCTGAACTGTCTTCGCAGTCTAAAACACAGATTGTCCAGAACAGCATTGGAAATTTTGTACACTAATTCCATTTTACCCCTTTTTTGACTATGCTGACATAATCTGGGATAACTATGCAAACACTAAACTTGATTTACTGGAAGACTTACAATTGGATGCTCTTCGTACAACAGGCGGCGTGCCAAGAGGCACCAGTCATGATCGCATCTATGGCGAAACGGGATTCATAACGCTACGAGAATGTAGAAGAAGGCACAAAATAGTCACCCTATACAGAATAATATCCGGAAATGCACCACCCTATCTGATGACTTTGATTCCGCGCCTGGTGTCCGAAGTAACAAATTACCCGTTTTGCTCCTCCAGTAATTTTCGTGAAATACATTGCCGAACTAAACTCTTTGCTGAATCGTTTATGCCTTCGGCTGTGAAGCTTTGGAATGAATTGGAAATGGATATACGGTCGTGTTCGTCTACAGACTCCCTGAAGAGACTATTGAAAAGAAATGATCCATTCATTCCTAAGTATTACTATGCAGGTTGTAGAAGGGGCCAGATACTCCACTGTAAACTTAGAAATAGATGTAGTGATCTGAATGGTCACAAATATGAACGATTCTTAGTGAATGATCCAAAATGTTCATGCGAACATCCCTATGAAGATTCAGAGCACGACATCCTATTTGTCTCAACTAGAGTACACAGCGGCATACACTGTTCAATAGTATCGGGTATATAATAAACGATACTGAAATATGTTTGAAGGGCACTGACAGAATACCTGACACAGATAATTGTAAGATATTTAAAGCTGTTCAAAGTTTTATAGAGGAAACAGGTAGATTGTCTTGAGAATGCATCTACCCTGTAGACCAATTGACCCTCATGTCTTTGAAATAACACCTGTTGTGTATTTTGCCAATTTTAGCCTTAGGGTTGGAATCTACACGCCATGAAGATCAAACATCACATTTCTTACCAGGGTGCACTTGTATTGCACTTTTGGATAAGTAATATTTTAACACTTCGAAGACTGTTACTTCTCTTGTATGTGGGACCACCTGGCGCAGTAAGAACAAAAACACTCGTAAACATGTTTGCATTGCATTCGCTAGGCATTTCACTGTGACGTCACTCATGCACTGTATATACTCACGTACCATTGATTGTACAATACAATAAGCATTTATATGTAACGGTGAGGTATTTATATAGGCATTAGTCTGTTTACCAAACCTTTTCAAGAGAATAAAATATTGTTTAAAAAAAAAAGAAATCTGTGGGAGAAGGAATACCCAATCACACTCTATGTACTACATAATCTGTTATGCTAAAGTGGCAGAAAATTCTAGTCTCAAAATAACTTCAACCAATGTTAACCCTGCTGGTGTCAAGATCGTAAATTGGCCAGTCCGACAATCACTCACCGGTGCTAAGTGGTTCACTACGGATATTCCGTAGAATTGTCAGATGCGATATGACCCAAGCTGTTGAATGCCTCTTTGAACCTTTACACACCAATAAACATATATTTACCTTTTACGTGCACATATGTCGGTGGCTAAAGCTGATGCTTAGAAATTTGTGAGTAGTATCTGGTTTGTTTCATGTTTTATGTCGTCTAGGTGATGTAAAATGAGGTTTTGTTGATAATGTTTACAAGAAGTACTGTTTAAAATACACACACGTACAGTACAGTTACCGTGGACTGGTCGTAATCCAGGAGTAGGCAGTGATGTTCACGCTTGCATTTACCAGGTAATATATAAATCACCATCAGCATAATTTTAATTAATGATGCACCGGGTTGTACCCGGTGCATCATTAATTACATTTTTGATGATTATTCCCATAATTAGTGTCTGGAATCTAATATTATTCATCCGTGGAAATATTGCCCACAATGAGGGCGCGGTGGCGTCGCAGTAACCGGTTCTCGGCAGATCACCGAAGTTAAGCAAGGTCGAGCGCGGTTAGTAGTTGGATGGGTGACCATTTCAGCGACTGATTCGTGTTCCCGCGTTGTGTCCTTGGGCAAGGCACTTAACCCCGATTACCTACATGGGGGCACGCTGACGCTAAGGCGTACAGCACGTCGATGGTGCGCATGTCTTCAACCAATCTAACCCTGCCTGTGCTACAGTGCGAAGCTACGCTGTTGGGGAGCTGGCAGCTGCTCGTCGTTGCTCGGTGGTTCTCTCCGGGGACTCCGGCTTCCTGCACCCATAACACTGCCACGGTCATGATTAGCCATTGTGCATAAGTATGTGACTTTAAACGCCAATAAATAAATATTTCCCACCCGTGGAAAATGAGCAGTCCACGGCGACCGTACTGTATTTTGAAAATAGAGTTGTGCAGGTTTTGTTGCACGACTTTCGGGGTTACAAAATTTGTCGAGCCCCAAATCCTCGCTGAAAAAAAATTAATATATCTTCTGTGCAAGAGAACAATCGCCAGAAATCAATTGGAGACCAAATTAATACGCTCTGTACATACACCGCGTTCAAATAAACACAAATTTTCAACTGATTGAAGTGGATTAATAACAGTTGGCCTTCAGTGCTATCGGAAATGATGTATGAAAAAATAAAATAACCCATGAATTGATAGATTGCGATGAAGAATAAACTATTTTAGGAAAACTAATTTCAAATAAAAATCGGGGAAATAAACTGATCTATAACTGCGAAAAACAAATATTTACGTAAGCTTGTATTTGTGAAAATATCCGTTAGCATTTTACAAATTTTAAAAGAAGTCGTCAGCAGTATGTTTCCCATGTGAGGTTTACTTAATCCTTCCGGTGCTCCTAATTATTATCCTTGTAAAGAAACAAAATATATTGTAAACTGGAACGCATGGCATTGTACAGTTAAAACTAGAAGTCCTGTCATATAATGCGCACAAATAGCACGTTGATCTGCTCGTTAATCTGCGCGTTATGACCATGGTTTGGCTATCAAATTCTGTACATATGGCCTGTGCACAAGCAATGTTTCAGCCAATCGACCTCCGGGTAACCCGGAGGTCCATTGGCAGAAACATTGCCTGTGTTTGCTATGAGTAACAAGGAGAACCCGCCGTGCTTTGGATGCCATTCGATATGGCAATTGCGCGCATTTCATATGCGCAATTAAGCCTAGATAAGCGCAAAGTTCGTGACAGGACTTCTAGTTTTAACTGTAAATTTGCACGAAACCCTCAACCGGAGGCAAAATAATATCTTCGACTGATTCCGTTATGCGCAGTTGCTACACTATAAAATCGACTGGGTTAAACATTAACCCAAATCAACAGGGTTGAGTGACTATGAACCCAGTCGGGTTCATATTCACTCAGCCCAGGTGATTTGTGTTGATATCCACCCAATCCAGGTGATGTGGGCTTTTTTAACTCAACTGATTTCAGAGTATAGGAATTCAAATCGACATGTTGTACGTTGATGGTCAACGTGTTGTACGTCTAAGGTGGTGCGCGTCTCTTCAACCAGTGCTAACCATGCGCTGGTGTCTGGATAGTAAATTTGATAGCCCTATAATTACTCACCGCTGCTTAGTGGTATTCCAGCTTCATCTACCCGTAAAATTGTACGACGCGACATGATCCAGGTTGTTGAATGTGTCTCTGAACCCTCATACACCAATAAACACACAGCTACCTTATGTGGATGGCTAGGGGTGAGCCATAGAAATCTTTGAGTAGTATATGTTTTTCGTTTCTACTATTTTAATGTTGCAAGAGCGGGTGGTTTCTTTTTTTTTAGTTCTGAGTAACCAGTCAGAAAAACGAATACATCAGCGGTAGCACCTTGTTTCATCAAAATCGTTTCCCGCTTTTTGTCATGCGCATGAACTAGGTTTTACGACAAGTAAGAAAGTTAATTATAACCCTTGTTATTTATCAGATCTGTGTCTACTTTGTTGGCAGTATTACTAGAACGGAATGGTTAAGTATTAAAGCTATAACTATTATAGACACTAACTAATGTTCCCATTCACATTGGTAACCGGAGGGCCGTAAGAACAAATTCATCCCTTGAATGAAACAAGACGTCACCTGCAATGCTTGAGAGTTGCAGATGCGCACTGGGGTGAAATGTTAACCTTCGGTATTTGTGTTTTGTTCAAAATGCATTACTCAGTTTTATATCCGGAGTTCATTCTATGTCTCCGAACGATGTTAAGTTCGAATTACTTCTAACTTCAATATGCATTCATGAACTTACCAGTAACACCACCCTCCCTCCGATAATTGTACTGGTAAACGGCTTATGTTTATACCTATTTTACTTTGTGAAAGCTCTTTCCACTATATTTCATGTTCATATTATTTATTTATTTATTGGTGTTTAAAGTCACATACTTGTGCACAATAGCTAATCGAGACCGTGACAGTTTTACTGGTGTAGAAAGCCGGGGTGCCCGGAGAGAACCACCGAGCATCGACGAGCAACTGTCAGCTCCCCAACATTCTAACTCTGTTGAAGCTGCTCTCAAGCGGGGTTACAGCGGTTGAAGACATGTGCACCATCGACATGCAGTGCGCCTTGGTGCACGGCGCCATCGTACCCCCATGTGGGCAACCGGGCTAAAGTGCCTTGCCCAAGGACACAACGCGGGTCGTCCCGGACGGGGATCGAACTCGGAATATTTCATGTTCAAAGTAGCAGGGTACCCGGTCGGCCCCGTTGCCTATGCTGCGTCACAGCTGGAACCGGTGTTTTTTTTAAGGAAGTAATAAAGTACACACTTGGATACGAAGTGTTCGAGTGAACTGTCAAGGTGATATCTTAAAATTGCGATTTTCTTGTTTAAATGTGTATATAATTTTTATAATTGTTCTTCTTTGGTCTAAAAGCAGAAGATGGGTATATGAGGGACCCTGCAAAACCTATTTGTCACTTAAACAGACCAGTAAAGTAATTCATGCGCTGCTGATTAAGCGTTCAATTTCATGACCATTATCACGCGTCTTGTGAACTCAATATGAGCTGTCTGATAATAGACTAAAGGAGGAAGAGAGACCAGTGTTCTCCTGCAGTGATTATCTTTGTAATTATGTCCAGTTAATAGGTAATTGTTGTAAAAAACAGTACATCGCACATGTTCTGAACACACGAATATTACGTATCTAGTCCGTCATCGAATACCGTGATACACCAAAAGTGCGAGACTTCCAAAGGAACTTAAACGCGAATATTGAATTAAGATAAGTGGCCAAGTTCAAGAGAAGCAATTAAAATGAGAATTAATGTTCTGGCTATCGAAATAAAAATCGTAGGATTTCTTGAAAATTTATTTCCAGTCTGAAGGCGTGTAAGGCTGTGGGTCGTAGGCGAGGAGGTAGGGATGTCCCATTCGATAGGTTAGAGGAAGTGCAGCATCGGTGCGAAAGTAAAGACACGTTATAACGTAAGGGGAGCCACATAGCTTATATTTAGAATAGGAACAGTCGCGTGTCAAGGCTGTGGTTTTTATACGAGTTTGGGGTCAGAAATACGACGTACATGCTCAGGGAGCTATTTGATTTCAGGTAAAAGGTATTACCTGTTGAAGAAGGCAAACCATGCGTAGGCAGAGTAGGCTTTGCCTGTATGAACATTATTCTGAGATAAATGGAGGGAAGCGTTTAACCCAGTAAAGTGACAATAAGCTAGTGGCCGTGCAACGACAGTGGTAGAGTGACGTTCTGTCACTTGTTAGAGTAAAGTCTCCAGTAAAGTGACAATACGTTAGTGGCCGTGCGGCGGCAGTGAAAGAGTGAAGTGAAAATGCGACCAAAGTCCAAACCCCAGTGACAAGGAAGGGAAGCCAGCGACAACAGAGAATGCGGGCCCGCACGTGACTCAAAAACCGTGTGGGTGGGGTGTAGTTGACGTTTTTTTTCAGTTTTTTTTTTTTTTATTGAATTTCATGTAAGTCACAAATTCCCATATTTATTTTTGTATATACGTATTAAAAAATGTTGCTTTCAGTGAACCCCTGTTGATTTATGCTTTTTGGTGAAAAGTCATTGACCCATTCAGGATACAAACCACCCCAACAAAAGCGAAACGGGTGGCTTCTTCACGGTGAGACATACGTTCACGCACGGATTCAGGCGACACTCCTTGAGTTTTGGCTGCATACGCGGCGTGAATCTATTTCGCCCGGCAGCAACACCTCCGGTTCCCGACATGAATATTGATTTTACTGGCTTAGGTATACCATTTTTCACATATATGTACTTTATTTTTATTGAGAAAATGAAGCATATCTCTTTGTTTTTCGATGCAATCAAGATGCTAAAGACTGGCAGATAAATATGTAAGTGCTAACCGACGTCCAGTATCCAACGTCACCATTGTACAGTAGACGCGGATTGGTCATAATCCACGCGTGGGCAGTAATGTCCGCACATGCGATTACCAGGTAATAAAAAAATCATGAAGAAAATTTCAATTTATGAAGCGCCGGGTTGTATCCGGTGCTTCATTAATTAAAGTTTGATGATTATTCCTATAATTAGTGTCCGGAATCTAATGTTATTGCGTCCGGGGAAATATTCGTCGCGTGATAACCATAATGTTCTATCTTCCAGTGGAAGATAGAACGTTATGGTTCTCACACGACGTGTTGTTTACTTGTGGAAAGTCACCACTCCGCGGCGGTTGTGTGGTATTTGCTGAGATTTTCGAACGAGTCGGATTGTCAGTGATGGTTTATTTTCCGTGTTTGGTTTGATAATAACTTTTAGTGTAATCAACAGAAAAGTGTATCGAACAGGAGAGTTGGCATATCAGATAAAAAATAACAAGTGAGATGACATTTGTGGTCAGTCGTTTCGAGAACTTTTTATTTGTGATGTTCATAAATTCGGTCAGATAAATGGAATGTATCTTAATTGAAATCTAATCTCTTAATGTTAGGTGATTGGTTTGAAAGCGGACAATTCGCTGATGCATTTGCATTACCAGTTGTTTGGTACATCGTTACTTTTAAGTAGTTGTATTTAAGGAAACGGGCGTTACGTATTTTGATTCAGTAAATATCGGACGAATTTTCGAACACGGAGAAACCAAGAATGAGCTGCAAATAATACCCATGGAGCATAGTGAACCAGCAATAACCAACAATAATTCACCCCCACACCACATGCAATATACTGAGTCAAAAACGAAAGTATAATAGAAACAAATGTGAAAAAATAGCATAAAGTATGAAATATAATAGTTCTGGTGTTGCATGTTTGTGGACAAGAAGTAGTGTAAAGAGTTTAATGACATGTTGTTGTTGTCCACGCAACCATATACAATTTTGCTACGGATTTCAAAATAACAGTTGCTACCCGGGAATGTCAAACTGAATGGGTGACCGACGATTTTCTTTGTGTTAAGTTGTGCTAGAGAGCCTGGGTTATAGAGAAAACACGCTAGTTTTTGTCTTAAAAAATGACAAAGTTAACCGAAACTCAGAGATCGCGTGCCGTTGGTATGCATGAGGCTGGGGTACCTCCAGATGAGCTCGCTGCTGCGTTCGGGGTCACTGTGGGCACTATTTACCGTCCCATTGGAAGGTAGAGAACCACTTGATCTACAAGTAAGCCACAAGGTTGTATGTCCCAAAATGCAGTTACGCGACTTTAGTATGCAATCTGTCCACCACTATTCTACTTTATAAAATTAAATAATGTACGAATAGGCAGGCATTTTTGCTGGGATATCAAGAGGGTTGTTTTTAGGTACCGTGTAAATCAATGAGGCTATAAACAGCAACCACACAATATAAACTAAGTTAAGAAGCATGGACGTACGAAGGCGAATCCTTAAAATAAAAAGTAAAGGCATTCACAGGTTTTCGTTTTATGGAAGAAAAAGCTGGACACCCACGAATGACACTTTACTGGGGCCCGCAAAAAGCTTTCGGTGCGAATGAAAACACAAAGAGTGAACAACACACATCACCATTTATATCGGAGAATGCATCCACACCTTCGGCTCTGGCTAAAGAAATCAGTCATTTTAATATTTAGGTTGTGATATGACACATGCTAAGACAGCTCTCAACGACTGAAATATCGTCATGGCCTACTTCGATGTGGGGCGGATCATAACCGCAGCCAGGGCGCGAATAGCTGTATTGAAAGCAAACTGATAAAAGTGCGGTGTTCTGAAACTGTGTACCTAGTCAAATGTTATTGGTAGATCTCGAAGGTCTGAAAGAGAATGGATCTGCCTAACATGGCTATTGCACATCTAACCCGCAATAAGCTTTAAAACATGCCTACCACAAATGCCGAAGATATTCAGTTCGAATGAAAACCAACTGAAACGAATCATCCAGTGAAGTGGGAGCTTCCATTGCACTACTAGTTACTCAAAGGTGCTTAACCCTTTACCCAACGAATCGGCCACATCCGTAATATGCAAATTCAGCAGCTGAAAAAATATTATTTTTTGAACAGTTTCAACAAAACCATATCATGTGACCCCTCTTTGGAACGAGCTCGTCGAGCTCGTTCCAAAGAGGGGTCACATGATATGGTTTTGTTGAAATTTTTGAAAAAATTTAAAAAATGATATTTAAAATAATAAATTTTGAAATCGTCTCCGTTGGGTAAAGGGTTAAAAGAAAAGACAATCTGATAAGATCAAACATAAATAGCATGCCATAGTCACTGTTCTCGCATTTATTTGCCACATGGTAAGAATCGATATTGTTGTGGAGAGAAAAGCAAAACGTTAATTTCGACCGGATCAGGACCGAGTCGCGATCCAATCAAAATTCTCAGTCCGCTTTTGTGATCACAACACTGTCTGGTGAGGAGAAAACGATAGGCCAGACGAAAACATGAGGACGAATGCGACCTCCAGAACACACACATCCAGGAGCGTCGGAAGCACTTCAGAGAAGAAGAGGTCAAAACCCGAGAAAAGACATTTACTCGCACTAGCAGCTCCACCATGACATGCAGAAACACGCATGTCTTGAAGGCCGAAGGCCGGGTATGCGGGAGTTTAAAAGGAGTTTCCTCCTTCCATCGGGGGTGGGGACACCTCTCTCAATCTCCCCCAACTCCTCCATTGCATTTTGAAAGCTCCCAGAACGGATTTAGGTGTAATTTAGCTTTACTTAGAGAATAAATCATTGAAAATAAATTGAGTGACGAACCTGGAAAGGGCACTGTATGCCCCCTCTCGCACAGTGGTCTGAAGGCAGGGAGAGCAGATGCCCAATTCCCTGCCCCCGTGCTTCCGGCGTCTCAGAACTCATCAACAAAATGTATAACTTATTGAACCATTACACTAGAATAATCAAGCGTCCATGACACTCGTAGTGTTTCGTAACATCATACAGGTTGGTAAGCGAATACCCTGAAATGTGTCGGCAAACAGTTGGTAAAGAACTCTACTTTTCGCACGTTGTTTGCTGAACCTCACTGTCGTCAACTGGGTGCAGTAACCCAATCTAGTTTATGACTATTGCTGAAAGAGGATGACGCCCTTGGGTAAATCTGTCAATGAGGTCTAATTTGACATTCCTTTTACCCTGATCTGGGAGGTCCATTGGCTGAAACATTGTTTGTGTTTTTTGTCCACATGCAGATAATTTGAAAGTGATGCTTTGGGTGATAACTCCACTCCCCTGGTGATTTAGTTACAATCCACTCTCCATGTACTGTATATTACAGCCTTTGGGTGCAAGTATCACCAAGCTAAAGTTTGGAGTCTAGAAACAATGGCTTACTTCAGATACTTTGAGAATAACGGATTTAAAAATAAATGAATAGAGGGATTAACATATTAAGGTATTTTCTCTCATACAATCCATTACAATGTCCACATGATTAATACAAGAGTATACATGTTAGTTTCACAGCTACCAATGTTGATTGTTTCATTTTAATAATGTTTCTTGGAAATTGTGTATATAAAAGCATGTTAGCTGGGTAAATTCGGATAGCCGATTGCAGGAACGCTGGGCGGAGAGTTTATTGGTAACCGCTCCCGTCAACACTTTGTATTACATGTACGCTGTAATCCTGTTTGTAAATTTGTTACATAGTGTAAAGACTTTTAGTCTCATTAGTTTGTGAAGTGAGATCCCCGGTACGAAATATCTTCACGACCAGTTCCTCCGGTCATACAAGTCTGGTCTAATGTTTACCTTGAAATGAGCTTGTTTGAAATTTAGAGGGGAGAGGTTACAGTACCCCTATTACCCCCTCCCACCCCCTCCCACCATCCGCTACAACCTTGAAGCGGAGGAAGAAAATCATTCAATCAAAAAAGCTCTCTTCTGGGATTTTGTACTGTGATCACCACTGCGGTTGTTTTCGCGATCAGATCAGGATCGGATGCGACACAGACCAGTGGGTCGAGATTTCGTAGATAACATATTGCGAAAACAAGACCGCATCGAGAAAATCGACCGAAATTAGCAGCGCAGATTCAATGGTCGCGCATTTCTTTTTCAACACTCGAGATTTTACACTGTTGCAGGACGGAAAGCGGATTGAGCATTTCGACGAGATGGTGACGTTACGTTGTCACGATCTGCTCGAAATTCTCTGTCCTCATTTTTTCATCACAGTACATTACTTTTATCACACTAAACGACATCGCGTGGATAACGCAGTGCCCTGTTGGCCGTATTACCATCACCTACGCCAGGCATGCACCATAAATGCTTTACGGTTAAGACAGTATGAGGTTAGTGCACTAAGATTCTTATTTATTTATTTAATTATTTTTTTTTTTTATTTATTTATTTTGAATGTGCGCATGTTAAGAAAATTAAGAAATTTTTTAAACTTTTCAAGGTTGACACGTTATGTCGAGTGTGCATTATGCACCACTTTTAAATATGTGACCACCTCGAGGGGACCCCGAAAAGAGAATCAGTGCTTGCGTGATGAGGTAAGCAAGCTATGTTTTACTGGTAAAATACGATCCTCTCACCAATGTCTGGAAGAAAGTTCTCTAAAATGGGCTACATGGGTATAAACGACTGATTGAACCTGACATATTATTTTCATATTGCGGTCAAGATTAGTCTTTTTGCAGAGATATGTGACCTTAAACACCAGCAAATAAATAAATATCCATGTGTCGCAGAGGAGATTTAAAATTATGTGGTGTTTGCCATTCCCTCCCGCCCATGTTTTTCTGCCAACCTGACTGTTTTGTACCCAAGTGTTTCAACCCTTTACCTAACATGAATAGCAGACGACACTTGCAAAAATAATTCTTGAATAACTAACTTATTTCATTTTTTGTCTCAAAAACATAGGTTATGACCCCTCGTTGGAACGAGCTCCACGAGCTCGTTCCAGCGAGGGGTCATAACCTATGTTTTTGAGACAAAAAATGCAAAAATAATGAAAATTATTTGGCGATTTTTGAGAATAGCGCTGGTCGGGTATAGTGTTCTACAATAACGGACGATTCACGCAATGTGAAATCACATATCCTTGTGGTAGATTATCAATGCAAGAAAATTCTTTTACATTGTAAAGGTTTTATATAATCTGGAGAAAATAATATAGGTATCTTTAGCAGACATAATGAGCTCAGCAAACTGTTTTTTTTCTAAGCCGCAATAGTGATTACCGGAAGAAAAATGAGATTTTGTTTGAGATGTTGATTCGAAATCAGAAACAGCGTGTTCCAACAGATCAAACATCTCGCAGAGTAATACAAACGAATCGATACATTACACACTAAATAAAGTTGTTATTTTCTCAGACCACAATACGGAATCCTCTTGGTATATTAGTGCGTTCTCACCAAGAGCTTATAAAAATATTATCTCTATAGCACTGTTTAGTTACATAAAACATGACAAGTTGTCGTTATCGATTGTTATTTTAATTAGGCAGCAATCAAGTCGTCATTAAAGTACAAGACGAGAGAACACTCTGGAAATAGGTCACACCCTTGATGTTCTCTTCAGTTGCATTGTGCACGCTGTAGCATTACGTAGCCGTACAATAAAGTGAAGTACTGTTTTCAAAAACCTCCCTAACCCTTTGAAACCGAGAAGCCCTTTCTCGGCCCAGGATTACAGTGGCGAAGCAGGAGCCCTTAGGCCACATACAGTAATTATTCAGAACATTATAATGTTGTATTCTAGAACACTCACTGGGTACAAACAGTCTATTCAATATAAAATCCACCGTCCTTGACTAGCTTTAGAAGTTCTAGTGAATTAAAAGTACATTTTTCTATGGTTAAATTTCACAGAAAGTTATTTTCCGTAACACAAACATAGCAAAGTTAGTTATTCCTTTGTAGCGATATGAGGTTTCCTTTGCAGCTGCACTATAAAGAAGGGGGTGTCTAAAGTATGATGTTGCAAGATACTGCCGTGTGTGTTTTGCTAGCGATTCAGGGTCCTACATGCATATAATATGAACATACAGTACGTGGAGAGTGTATTATCACTAAATCACCCACAAAGTGGAGATTCCACCCAAGCAGTAATTGCAAATTTGTTGCAAAGCATAACCAGCACAAGCAAAGTTTCAGCCAATGGACCTCCGGGTTAAACCCGGAGGTCCATTGGCTGAAGCATTGCTTGTGTTTTTTGGCGATATATACAAAATTTTAAAGTTATAGCTTGGGTGATAACTCCACTCCACGGGTGATTTAGTTACAATCCACTCTTCACGTCCTGTACAAGTACAAATATATGATTACGTCTGTGCATGTCTGTCGTTTTGTATAAACTCCATTGTCGCAACCTCTCAATTTCGTCAAAATTGTAGGAATAGTTGAGTTGCGACCGTGTAACGATGTCTGTTATGACTGCTGTAAATTGGTCATGTGATTTTTTTGTGAAAGGAGACCTCATTTAACTGGATGAGTGCAAGAAGCCACTATCGGGGCCTTCACAAAAACAAGAGAGTACCGGGGCAAAAGCCAGCATTTTCCTTGTTTATGTTTCGTAGTCAGACAAACACAAATACTATTTTGTTTGTATAATTTGTTTTATTACAAGTTACTGGTGAGTGCCTGTGGAAACTCTCCAATAACTTGCCATAAACAACTTTTGAACACCAAGTTCAGACAACCAAAATAATCTAGCGCTCAACCATTTAACCCGACCAGAAATGCACCGACCAAGCCATTCTGTACATCAACTAGTGAATTACACGCATTTACTTTTCACCTTAATGTATAATCGAAAAGAATTAACCAAAAACTACGGGAGATGCTTAACACCTTGCCCAACGTAATGGCTATGTGCAAACCGCTTTACAGTTTCATGATTCCTTTCAATCCCCCTCTCCAACACAACATAATTCCCCCCCCCCCCCACCCCTCCCAAGGGAAACAATCGCGTCGTGTTCGCTCAACCGAGGGGAAGAAATGTGTAGAGGAGGAAGAAAAAGAAAAAAAATAACCAAATAAATAAATAAAATAAAATAAAATAATCTGACATTTTTGAGCAGGCGCCATTATATTTTCAAAAACGTTATGCTAGGCAAAGGGTCAAGGCGACTCGATCCACAGAAGATATAAATGGGGTTAACCAGTTAGCAGGGAACTGATTGTATCCCATCTTAGGTTTGTTTCTTTTGTACGTTTTTCAAGTATGAATATTTGGATATGAGTTCTAAATTTCTGTAATTTTTTAATTGTGAAATAAATTCTGTGTAGGAAGGTAGACTCTTTTTTACTTTGCAGGAATAAACTTTCTGTAGATAAACATATAGAAGTCTGTTGTGTTATTTGAAGGGGCGTGGATATTTTTGTAGCCTGAAATAACATATTTTGGGGTTAAAGGAAACTCAACATCGCACTTGTTCCTCAAATGTTCCGCAAAATTTAGAAGAACTGTTTTCACAACAGAAGATTCAAAAACAAGTGAAATATTGTTTCCTTCGTATTGCAACAAAAAGTGCACAGTTCCGTTTCAGAGAGTTTGCATTTATAAAGTTTTGAATTCGTATATAGAATGTTATGGACTATTTTGAGATGCAAACGTTGTAGATATGTATCGTCCATGATTGTAAATGAGATTTTATTTCTAGAATTCCAGTCATCAGAGTGCAGATGTATATCTAAAATCTCATTCCATTTATTCTGCGTTTGAATAGGAGGTGTTGTGTGCAGTTCTACAAACTTAAAATAAAAGACCCGGGAGACTTTATTGGTCGATTTTAACAGGCCAACGTTTCTATCCTGAATAATGGGAAACTTTTTATTGGATCTAATCGCAGTTTTCCAGGATTTGAGTAATGCATTTACATGTATAATACCCTGAAAAACTGTAAATGGGGTGTTGATGTTATACTTGTTGAAGACGACAGAAAAGGTTAGGAGGCCGTTATTTTCAGATACTAGTTCATTTACGAAGTAAATACCTTTATTACACCAAGTTTTATTGACAAAATGTTGTCCGTTTACTTTTATTTGATTATTTATGAAAATAGTGTCACCCAGTATTTCTGCAGGGGTTGTGGTGCTTTTATGGTTCTGAAGATCCCAGTCCAGAAGAACATCCTTCCAGAATGTGTTCACATGTTTCCCAACCACTTTTAAACCTTCTTTAGGTAAGCGGTCAAAGCTTGTAAGTTCCAAACACTTCTAAGTCGTGAATTAAAAGAGTGTTCCATGGAGCCAACGGGGATGAATCCACTAGTTTCTTAACCCAAATCATTTTTAGAGCACGATTAAAAATTTAAACACGGGGAAATTTGATTCCGCCGTTTTCAAAGAGGCCAATAATAGCTGTATGTTTAATTTTTCGACTTTGCCAGACCACAATAAATTATTAAAAAAATTGTTTGAAGTTTGTTAAATATCTCTTTTGGTGTGTCTGGTAGAACCTATATAAATTATTGTGATGAATTGGCGGGAACATGATCTGAGGTTTGCGGGTCGGAGCTTATGTTCAATCGAGACGCGAAGTGTCTCTGTTAAACATACGCTCCGAACCGCAAACCTCAGACCATGTTACCGTCAACTCATCACAATAATTTATATGTTCCAATAAGACACGACCCATAGCCCAAAATCTGCATCGTGAAACACGACAAGCTTATTTCCTAAACGTGTGATCGTTAAAAGTTGCCTTGTTCCACGATCGCAGGTTTAGTAAATAAACCTTTCGTGCATCCACGACGGCACTAGATAAATAATCAATAGACCAGATAAACTCATTCCATCTTAGTTCAAATCGTAAATCGGTTTGCAATTTAAACAACACTTCATCCGGAACACCGTCTGCTGCACACGTGAAACGTCCAGACGAATGAAGCGGCTTGCTGGTCACTCCGTTGATGAAGCAGTTACGTAATGGGCGAGGTCATTTTTAAGTATTTCGCGTTGTGACGTCAGACGCTAACATTTGCCACTTGAGCCGTTAACATAGAATATACTAAGCGAGTTCTCGTCCAATCAGAGGAGGAGGATTTTATTCTTATTGGAACACAAGGCAATGTGTCATCAGAATTGGTAAAGCCAATGTTTTTATGATGGTATTTTTTCCAATTAATGTTAAGTTACGAAATGACCAGTCGCTTAGTATTTTTTTCAATTTTCTGCATTTTGTTAGCATAAGTATTTAGTAGATAATTCTCACTATCTAGATTAAATTCAATCCTCAGAATTTTGAATGAACTGGAATGATTACAAACGACTTGTTCGCTTGCTGGGAGTTTGCTAGTTAGTGGTTACAGTATGGTCGGCGTGGACTGGTTACTTTCCACGGATGGGCACAATGTACGCGGAGGCAATAATATTAGATTCCAAGCACTAATTATAGGAGTAACAAAAAATTAATTAATGAAGCACCGAGCACAACCCGGTGCTTCATTAATTAAAAGTTTCCTGATTCTGATTTTCGTTCATCCTTTCGTTCGTTTCTGTGTTCTTTCCTTCGTTAGTTGTCAACAGTTTAACTGAGAAGGAGTCATGTAGGCATTGGCTGGTTTCGGATACTGCTTCGTCTTTGACGGTTTAATGTTTCAACTTGTACAGAATGCATCCAAATTTGTAAATGATTTAAAATTAAAATTGTGTCGTCATTTGAAATACTGTCTCATGTGGCCATATGCCACGTACGCAACCCCGTAATTGGTTTCAGAGAATGTCGCTCCGATTCTTTATTCAAGCTGATATTGAAACATCCACCCTCAATGCTTTCGCTACAACACTGTTTTGAGACCCTCAATAATGTTGGAATTGTTGGGGGCCCTAAAACGTGCAATTTTTGGGGGCCCTTAGGAGAAGCCCTAACTTCGTAGTATGGGCGTTACGCCACTGCCCAGGAACATGATGCGTCATAATTCCAGATAAGTAGGATGGCTGGTAAGTTAACTGGTAGAGTGCTAATTTATTTTTGGTCCTTAAAATTTCTTTGTACATCTTTGCGTTGTTACAATTTATGTGAGAGTGCCAGTAGGCACTCTCACATAAATTGTAACAAGGCAAATCCTTACTGATAAAATAATATCACTACTAAGCTAATATGAAACACATCCACAGAATATGAAGCCTTTAAATTGCGGTACCTGCACATCAGTATAAAGCCCAAATATGGGCTTCCAGCATTCTACCAGTTAAACGGTGGGGTAGACCAACACCAATAAGTATGTTCAATGTACAGCCGAAGATAATAAATATGGTCTACCCACAAATAATAAATATGGACTATTCTAATTATTTCCATTGAACTCACATGGAAGATACAACCAGTATTCAAATGGTTAACCTGACAGTTCCGTTATCGTACAAAATCGTACGATCTACGGTTAGTCCTTGGATGGAAAACCGTCTGAGCGATCGATTTGGACTCCGATGTCGTGTCCTTGGGCAAGGCACTTAACCCCGGTTGTCCAGATGGGGGCACGATGCCGCCGTATACTACGACGTACTGCACGTCGATTGTGCGCATGTCTTCAACCAAATCTAACCCTGCCTGTGCTGCTGTGCGGAGTTACGATGTTGGGGAGCTGGCAGCTGCTTGTCGTTACTGCGGCTTCCTCCACCCGAAAAACTGTCACCGACACGATATGACGTTGGCTGCTAAAGTGTCGTTAAACCTTAATAAATAATAAATAAATAAATAAATAAATAAATACTAGTTCTTACTGGTATTGTGATAAACTTGGTATGTCGTACTTTAATCTTGTGGAAGTCATACGGAATCTTGGCGGAGTAGTACGAAACTCTCATAGTGCCGTCTAATTAGATCTTAATATTAGATGTCATGTGACTTTCCTGCGTTCTGATTGGTTGAACAGAAACACCCTATTTTCCGATAGTTCGTCAGCGAAATCGCACAGACCTACCATCATTTTTGAAAAAAAAAATAGTGCACGGTAATAGTGCACGGTTATAAATAGTAACATTCGAATTCGCTTAGAAAATTCCATTGAAGCGTAAATACTTTACAAGACATCTCGTCCCATATACATTATTACATTTAATTTGGAGAAATAAAAATATGTGTATCGAAAGTGGTGTTTGTAGTAGTGTTGGGGCGGGGAGGGGGTTAATGGAATAATGGTATTGTGTTTCTTGGTGTTTTGGTTCTCTACCTCTCTATCCCAGAACTATGAGTGGCAGAATTAACTTAGTTTACCTGTTTAAACCCTGAACCATTTTCTTTTCTCTTTGGCTGTGAATAAGAATATTATCTTGCATATATGGCCGATGAAGAACCCCCCCCCCCCCCCCCACACACACACACACACATCTAATATAATAAATATAGCATGACTTTTCGGTGACTATGCCAAAATACTGGTCCTCGAGGAGAGAATAGTCCCTCCGCAACGCGTCGGGACTATCCTCTCATCGAGGACCACTATTTTGGCACAGTCAACTCAAAGCCATGCTATATTTATTAAATAGATCTTACTAGTTCTTAGTGAATCTTGACACAATCGTTCTGACCTAGCATGCACGAACATTCAAGAATACACAAGAATACCCCGTACGGTTTAGTGCGGTCTAGCACGACAGCGGTATGACGCAGTGCAGAATTGAAAAATCGCACTATGGAGTAAAAAGGTTTTAAACAGTTTAAAATGTTCGTACGCGTGTGCCAATCAACCCAGAATACTCAAGTACGATTACGAAACAGTACGGATATCCACGGTAGCCCAGGATTCCCATGGTGTGGGAGATCGTGTCAAAAAATCGCAAAGATGTGACAGGGGCTTAAAGCTAAACTTTAAATATTTTCATGACATTTGTATATTTGCCCAAATCACCATCATCTCCTGAGAGCGTTGTTTATTATTGGGGCAACTAGTGCAACAAATATTAACATTATAGTTTGGAAAATAGGTCCTTAGGGCATAGATTCATGATCATCGGTGGCCGGGTGTTCACCGGGCTGTCACTGTTCGCCTTGTTCTTTTTTTTTTGTTCGAGTTGGAGAGGAATTTATCGGTTGAAGCAAAATTAAAATGAATAGTAGCAACTAGTATGGATACTCTACTACCACATTGAATTTGAGATGAAGATTATTTTCCAGGATAATAGTTACCTTAATTTTTGCACATGTACACTGCTGCAGATGACCTTACAGAGCTTGTGCAACATTGTTGACTGCCCGCACAGGTGGTCAACAATGCTGAAAAAACACTGCCAAGAGTTTTGTGCACGCAAAAAGATCCCCAACAGGGTATCAATGACCTTATTCATAATCACCCAGCGGGAAAACATTGCAGACAAACAAACAAAACATGTGATATGTATTTTTCTGTGTCTGAAATTTATGATAACGTGTTCCCTTGGTGGATGACAGAAAGAAATTATCAAACAGAAAACGTTCACAAAAGTTCACTGTTGGCATCATAAATAACGAATTTGACTTATTCATCGCATTCCCGATATTCTATTAACATGAATTCAGTTACAACAAATTTATGACACCGAATAATACAAATTTGAGGGCGTTACTAATAAATTACCCCTTGTCTTTAACACTAGATAACGCGTTCGCCGTTGTACCAATAATGGAAATTAATTGCGTTATTAGATTGGCAACCGAATCTACGATGCGTCACTATTTTCTATTTTGTTTCAAAGTTTTGCAGGGTCGGTCTCTTTCCACGGAGTCGATCTAAAAGGCTTATTGTATCCACAGGGCGATGACGTTTGCAAAATGCGAGTAGATTGTGTCCGAAGTCTGAAAGTGGTTGATTACTTTCGCAAGATGAGGGTCGGTTGTTTCCGTAGGTAAATCTGAGACCGATTACGTCTGCGAAACGCGAGCCGAAGGGCTCGCGTTTTGCGGACGCAATCGGTCTTCGGGGATATTCGGCTTTCGGACTTCATCGACTGAAGTAATCGTCGAATGAGAGTGGTGAGTTTTTTTTAGAGAGATAGGTGTGGATTACGAAAAGAATTACTCATCACGCTTGAGAACATCGTATATTACATAAGTTCAAACTTAGATGGTAGGTTCGTAATCTAATCCAATGCTGGTTTACGGTATGGCTTGACCGATCGAGTGATACCTCTCCCCAACCCCCCTCCCCCCACAAGAAGTAGAACTGCAGTCCCGCTTTCCAAGGTTACACTTGTGTTATCAATAGAAGCGATAAGGTGTGGGCCTTCTGCTGACGTGACTTCACACTGTAAGCGTTTTGAAATACGTCATGTTGATATGTTCAATTGTAAATAAATTACTGATTAAGCTGTTTCTGGCATATATGCCGTACCCAGTAAAGATGAAATACGACAAAAGGGGAAAATTGTAGATTTTAGATAGATTTCAGATAGAGGGTATTTAATACTTTATCACCGGTTTATTTAGGGTTTAGTACCAGTGAATCTCATGTCAACTTGAGAGCCATTGCTTCACTGGTTAATATATTGAACTTGTGATGGAAAAGTTGTGTATTCGGTTCTGACTCGCGTCACTTGTATTGTGACCTTGAAAAAGATGCATATTCATGCAATGAGAGTGGTGGCACACTGTGACATTAACCAATGGGACTCGACTTGGACTCAAGTTGGCGTGACCATGGTTTCAGCCGGGTTGGAAATCCCGAAAGCTGCTCAACGCTATTCCACCGCCTATGCTTCCACCAGGAAACCGCAAACAAAAAATTGCCACGAATGGAGAATCGCAAGGGCACATGGACAACATTGTTGCCCCGAAAATTTAACCGCGCCCATTCTCTTCAGACGTCATGCAACCTCTACAGACACCCAAACAATTCACCACTCGTGCCTCGGTAATATTCTAGATATTTAAACATTGTTGTCAAGGTGATAGCTAAAAGTTGCCTTTTGTTGTACAAAAGTGTATATATCTTTGATAATTGTTCTCGTTCGGGCCAAGGTATAAGAATGTGCGTTTATATAACGGACCCCGAAAACCGATTTGTCACTCAAACAGACCAGCAATAATTCAAGTGCTGGTAACTAAGAATGAAATTTAATGTCCATTATTGAGCATTTGTTGAACGCTACATGGGCCATCTGATAACTGATCAAAGGCGTATTCTCCTGTAGTCATTATCTGGGTAATTATGGCCAGTTAATATGTAATTGTTGGAAAACAGTGCATCACACATGTTCTGGACACACACCCATATTACGCATCTATCCTGTCACCGAATGTCACGGAGATACCAAAAAATTCGAGTCTTTCAAAGGAACTTTAAAGCGACTAATAAATTAAAATAGATCTAAGCGGCCGAGTTCAAGAGAAGCGATTAAACTGAGAACAAATGTTCTGGCTATGGAAATAAATATCGGGGAGTTTCTCGAAATATTCATTCCAGCCAATTCCAGTCTGAAGGTGTGTAAGGCCGTGGGTCGTTGCGTGTAGGCGGGAATGTCCCATGCTATAGGTTAGAGGAGGTGCTGTATCGGTGCGAAAGTATAGGCACGTTGTGGCGTAGGGGGACCCCAGAGCTCGTATTTAAAATAAGAGCAGTCGCGGGCCATGTCGATGTCCATATATGAGAATGGGATCCGAAACCTGACGTACGAGCTCAGGGAGCTAATTCGCATTTAGGTAAACGCATCACCTGTTTTGAAGGCAAGCCATACATAGGCAGAGTAGGGTTTGCCTGTATGAACATTATTCTGAGACAAACGTAAGGGAGAGTTTAACCCCATTGGTGGCGACTGCTTGAGTAAAAAGCGTCAACTAAAGTGACAATAAGCTAGTGGCTGTGCGACGGTAGTGGCAGAGAGGCATTCCGTCACATGTTAGAGCAGAGGCGTCCGATAAAGTGACAACACGTTAGTGGCCGTGCGACGGTAGTGAAAGGATCGAAGTGAAGAGGCAACCAAGGAAGAAATACCAGCGAAAATGAGGGAAAAAACAGCGACAACAGAGAATGCGGGCCCGCAAGTGACTCAAAAACTGTGTGGGTAGGGTGTGATTGACGTTTTGTTTTATCATATTTATGTTTACACTTCATCAAATATTTTATATAACTTCGTCAAATTGCCGTCATGCTCGGAAGTTTACTTCCTTCTAAGCGGCTTTCATTTTTGACTAATACTTATTCCGTTACGTTAAGTACCGTACCAATGTGTATCGCGTCATAGGAACGTAAAATTTAGCATCACGCTGATCCTAATTGTTGAATGGGAATTATAAAATCAAGAACCCGTCTATAAAATCGCCGATGCATGTCTTCCTTGGATGGCAACAAGTAAAGATATGTTCCGCATTACACGTTGTTCACTGTTTTTAATTGTAAATTATGGACAAACAAGACCGTATCATATCTTCCTTAGGTGGTAACGAGTGGACATATTCCGCGTTATTGCGCGCATTTTTTTGTTCTCAGCCTTAGAATTAGAGGCATTCAATCATTTATCTCAACCTCGCCCTGGTAACAGAGGCAGAAGCGAGTTCGCATGCAGTATTCACACATTCAACCATTCCTTGACCCGAATTGTTCAAACGCGTTGTTCTCCATATTCAAGTGTATTGCTTGTAAAACCACCGTATCAAATCTCCCTTGGGTGGTAAAGATATGTTCCCCGTTTCATGTTGTTCCCCGTATCCGAGTCTATTACGCGCAAAATAACTGTATCATATCTTCCTTGGGTGGCAACAAGTAAAGATATGTTCCGCGCTTCACTTTGCTTTTTGTATTCAAGTGTAAATTATGAAAAAATACCGTATAATATCTTCTTTGGGTGGCAACAAATAAAGATATGTTCCGCGTTATTACGTAAAAAACAAATATGAATTAGACACTATTTCTAAAACCTCGCCCTGGTAACAGAGGCAGAGGCAAGTAAGTTCGTATACCGTATTCACACATCCAACCACTCCTTGGCCCGAATCATTCAATCATTTAAAAGCGCGCCTCCATATCTCCGCCCCAGTACCCAACCCGCGTCAATCAGACATCAATACCGCTGATGGAAAATATAATTTTTTTATACCCTCCTTGCGTAGTAATAACCCCCTCCCCCCGGACGATCCTTCCAGGGTGTGTAAATGTCTTGTCCCCACCCACTATTGCAGCATATATATGCCCTCCACCACTGATCTAAGGGCAATCCCTCCTATAATGTCTACACCGACAATCGTAGGCTAGGGTTCCATACTCCCCCCCCCCCCCCCCCACACTCCACATTCACGTGATGTACGCACTGACATATACCAAATGATCATAATCTCACAACATATACACGCTATGTTCAACACCAATGCGTGTTTAGGTGTAATTGCTCTGTACACTAATTTATATCCCCCCCCCCCCCCCCCCCCCCCCCCCCCCCCCGTTCAGCAAGTTTATAAATGAGAATATTTGGAATTATTCTTGTCTATTGAGCCCATTGGGTTCTAGTGTTTGAAGTTTGTTTGTCCAAAATGCTTCACGACCCCCTCCTGTAAGCTGTATTTTGTTTATTAATTTGTTCAATCCCAATAATCCTAAAATTGTTTATACTATGGTTTTTCGTCAGAAAATGATGTGGTATCGGTTCATCCATAACCTCAAGTTTTATTCTACTCAGGTGGTTTTGCATTCTCTCATACAATTGTGTCCCCCGTCTCTCCCACGTACACAACTTCATTGCACTTGTGGCAGAAAATCCCATATATCACATTCCTGGACATGCAGGTGATTTTTTTGCCTATGTGGTAGGCCGTCCCGTTCTTGTCTGCGAATTGTTTTGTTTGGAGCATAAACCCACAGATTGCACATTTTATCTCGCATCTATCAGATCCCGCCCCTTGATTGTTGAACATTTTATTATGCTTGCTGTGGACTATGATATCTCCCAAAGTTTTCAGTCTTTTGTACGAAATCAGGGGAGGTTTTTCGAATGCCAAATCATGCGTTTTGAGCGGTGTAAAATGGGCATTCGCTCCCGCGTTATTTTCCCGATGTCGGGGAGTCGCCGCGAGTAGGTGACCACAAACGGGACTCTTTCGCAGGTTGATTTGTTGAATCGTTTTTCAAGTAACTGTTTGCGCTGGATTTGATCGACCTTTTCTAGTTGTTCGCTTACAAACTTTTCATCGTAACCTCTGGCATGCAGGTGTTGTTTTATATCATTTTTGTGGCATTCATATTCAGCATTATCGGAACAAATTCTTTTTACTCTCGAAGCTATTCCATATGGTATCGCTCTTTTAGTGTTGATTGGGTGATCTGACTTTGCGTGCAGGTATTGATGCGTGTCCGTGGGTTTTGTATATAAACCGGTTTTAAGAAATCCGTCTTCAATTTTGACTATCGTGTCTAAGAATTCTATCTCATTTTCAGACCACCTTAAATCAACCTGTATTCTTGGATGTATCGTATTTGCCAAAGAATGATATTGTTTCAGAGACTCCAACCCATGTGTCCATACTCCCCAGATATCATCAACGTACCGTACCTGTTCAAGGGGGTGTAACTTCGATGCTTTTGACAGTTTCTCTTCCCATTCACCCATATATGTGCACGCATAATTCATCCCTAATCGCGAGCCTCTTGCAACGCCGTCGGTTTGTAAAAGCATCGAAGTTTTTCCGGCGAGTTGTAATCCCATTTTTGGACACCACCAAGAATCTGATGCAAATCAATGGACATGCACATTATCATGATAATTCATTTATCTAACAATCTGACACATAAACAGATTAAATCTTAAATTATTAATACAGTTTTGGGACATAATGTTGGGCGAGAAAAAGTTTTAAAAAAATATTTTATGGAACTATATTGTTGTGCACACTAACAAACAATGAATAACGCTGTCACCGCAATTTTCAAAGATGTGTTGTCAAATTATTCACTCTCAGTGTCACTTCCTATGATAATACGCTTGAAATTACGAGTGTGTAATATTGAATTGTGCAGTTTTTATTTATTGTGTGTGAGGGTGGGGGTCATTGGCTTTTAATTGTTCTGCCACTAACTGAAAGGAATTTTGTTTTGTTTTGTAAGCGATCAGTTGAGTTGATCACTGAAACGTGCATAGAACGTATTCAGGCGCTTGTAATTATAGCCCGTCGCGTTCTCAGTGGGTAGAGGTGCAGGCTGCAAGCCGAGAGGTCCTCGGTTCGAATCCCACCTGCGGCATCCGCGTTGTGTCCTTGGGCAAGACACTTCACCCCCATTGCCCATGTGGGGGCACGGTGACGCTGTGCACTAAGGCGTACTACACGTCGATGGGGCACCTGTCTTCAACCAATGCTAACCCTGCTTGTGTGGAGCTAGTATGTTGGGGAGCTGACAGTTGCTCGCCGTTCCTCGGTTGTTCTCTCCGGGTACTCCGGCTTCCTCCACTCGTAAAACTGTCGTGGTCATGATTAGCCATTGTGCAGAAATATGTGACCTTAAACACCAATAAATACATAAATATTCTCATTACGTTTTATCTTTCCTCTTCTCTTTCCTGATCCACTACACAAACGAAGGCCTACCACCCCATCTGGACATCTCCAAGCCTCCAATTATATCAACGCGTGCTATATGGTTTCATTACGGTTGACTAGTCAGCAAATAAGTTTCATTTGAGAGACGTGTATCATGCAAGATTCCCTGCTTGAAAGAGGTAGGGGGCTTCTAAATTCGATTCGATAGGAAATCATTCGAATGATTCGATTCGAGTAGCGACGATCTGGAAAATGTCAAATCGTCAAAATGTACTCAAAATCCTTCCAAGTGTGTTATTTTGATCTATTCTTCTATCATCATGTCTCATAACGATGAGACCTGATGACAGAAGCAGAGTTCAACGATGTTCCGCTTCCGAAACTACGTTAATTCCGTTTCTGGAATATTCTGCAATTTTTTACGCAAACACGCGAGTAGTCGTTGAATACAATACTCGGGTGAAGACTGACGACATTTGCTACGTTTCCACATTTGCAAGAAAGTATGATATATTCAGCTTGAAGAGTGGTGAGAATAGGACGATGCGAACCGGACTTTTCCGTTCAAATCGAATCGCGTGTTTAAAGGTGGATTTCGAAGCCGACATTCAGTCGGTATATGAGATGAGAGACTTTCGTACGCAGCAGTAGTTATTCGAAATAAGATAGTCGAGTTTTTTGACACAGATAACACGGTAATTTCCTAAGGACCGAGATGTAAGCGGGAGTGATTGGTAGTTGTAGAATAATATGAAATACCTCAACGGAACCAAATTCTGGTCAGTACTGTTAACCTATTCTATAAGGTCCAGATAATGAGACATTAAATGGATAAATTGCTCTAAAAAGCTTTCGGTCAAAGGGCTTTACCGGTTTGCTAGCTTCCGAAAATACTACAAACTCGGTTGAATGCAAATTTTACAATGAAGACAGCGAAAGAACGTTAGACGTCGAATCACCCTTTACGTAATTCTGGCGTCTGAGAAAGTAATTTTTGTTGTTCCCTGTGTTAAATCCTGACTCCTTCCGCGTGTCCAACTTCATACACCAGTATGAGTTTGAGTTGCTTACCCCTATTTACTTTTTCAAGAATACTGAAGTAAGCGTTTTGCAACGAATATCCCGGTCTGGAAAAGTGATTGTAACTGGACATATGGCCGTGCAACCTAACGTCCCCTATGTGTTCATTTAATCTCTCCTGAGCGGTCCTCTCTCAGTCTCTCCGAAGTATACCGCTGACTGACAAATTTACACACCGAACAATAAATTAAACAATAAATTAAATTCTCAGTTTTACAGTTCCCCTTTTTACACACGTCAAAAGTGTTGGTATGAGAAGTATTCCTCACTGGGTCAAAAGATAAAACCTTTGAGATGCTACTAGAATCTCGGCATAGTTCAACGGGTGGTGATGTCAGCTTACTCGTTTTCCAATGCACTAGAATATCATTAATGTTGACTGATGTTTCTCCGGTATGATATGAGGGGCGGCTCTTTGAATACTTCCTTCGTTCGACTTGTTTTGTCTAATACATCCAGATATTAGCGTGTGATTTCCTCTTGGTTTCGTCAGGAATCGTTGAAAGTTGTAACGAGAGATACCCTTTCACTGTTCTTATGTTTTACCTTCCGTTGCTGGAGTAGTTCCTCTTTATCGATAGGGTCAACCTTCTGTAACTCCCTCTCAATAAATGTTGAGCTACCCTCATCTCCTCAGTTGATGTTTCAAATCATCGCTATTTTTTCCAATAATCCAATTGCCTTTATCAGATTCGCCGTATGCGGAGCCCTAAACTGGAGGACGACTGACCGTTTTGTATGTGATGGGTGGCTTGATTTCTTATGCAAGAACAACATTTTATCGGAGGGTTTCCTGTTCAGGTCTGTGTATAATTGATGCATAATCATTATATCACAAAACTCGAAGCGTTCTACAGAGTTCATCAGTTCCACTTTTATGTTAGGATGTATAGCATTAGCGTATTCAGCGAATTTTTTTAGTTCATCTTCGCCATGCGTCCAAACTCCAAAGCCGTCATGATGCTAGGGCTGCACGATATTCAAAACCGAATACCGGTATCGGTATTCAAAAAAATACCGCGGTATACCGGTATATCGAAAACTGTTCAGATATATGAACACAAGTACCACAATCGAGACTCGAAGCATCACAGTCGGAACGAATTAGCATGTCTTGATGATGCGATTCGAAAAACCTTTACGCAACGCAGACGATATCAAAATTTATTATTTTCAAAATTAATTTATCAGATTTTCTCCCAAATATTTCAACAAAACTATATCATGTGACCCCTCATTGGAACGAGCTCAACGAGCTCGTTCCAATGAGGAGTCACATGATATAGTTTTGTTGACATTTTTGAAAATTGTTTTTTCAACTGCTGAATTTGTGTATTACGATTCCTTGGATAAAGGGATAATATTATTCATTCGGAGCTACAGTTAAAAAACTCTAGACATCTTGAAAATTAAATTGTAGGTAAATAAATAATGACGATAAACCGATATGTTTGTAATTACATCGGTATTCAATCGATATTGGTTTGAATACGGGCATATATCGGTTTATCGGTATACCGTGCAGCCCTACCGCCATCTGTGTAGCGCTTGTACATAAGCGGGGCTTTTTTGTCAAATCTGATCAAATCCTTGTCCCATTTTCTGAGATAAATACACGCATAGTTTTTACCTCATATCGTGACCCACTTGCAACACCATCCGTTTGAACGAAATGCTTCTTACCCAAGTTGAAGTTGTTATTGTTCAGGACGGTTTGGATCATTTCCATTATATAGTCAGTTGGAATCAGCGGATCAAGGGCTTCATGACATGCCTGCATACCCTCCACTCGCGGTACTGACGGACATAATTTACAAATATCAAAGCAAAACCTATACGTTTAACGTTCTTTCTCTGCCTTTGCTGTGAAATTTGCATTCAACCGAGTATGTAGTATTTTCTGAAGCTAGCAAAGCTGATGAAGGCATTTGGCCGAAAGCTTTTAACCCTTTACCTAACATGCAAAATCAATTCTTGAATAACTATTTTATTTCATTTTTTGTCCCAAAAACATAGGTTATGACCCCTCGTTGGAACGAGATCGTTCTAACGAGGGGTCATAACCTATGTTTTTGAGACAAAAAATGAAAATATATTGAAAATTAATTGGCGATTTTTGAGAATAGCTCTTGCCGTTTTTTTGCCATTACGTTGCATAAAGTGTTAAAAGAGCAATTCATCCATTTAGAGTTGTTAACGTTCATGCAAAAAACAAAGATCGTCTGAGGAAACAACTTTAATGAATATCGAATGTTGGCACGTCTTTTGCGTCCCCACCCTTTCATGTTCACGCATTGTTGAGCCGCCTGAACAACTGAAATACGCGCATGTATTCTGGCATTACGTCTGCCCGGTTGTCCCTAATAATTTTTTTCGTACCCGGCTTCTGCCTTTTAAACTAATAAACACTCGACAGCTCTGAATGGCCAGCTAAGCGTAATATTCTTGATATTAACATAACTGGCGAGAAATAATGATCACATATCGTCCCTTGAAGGGAACAAAAAGTATTGCAGATGATACCTTGTTCCATTCAAGGGACGAAATAATGATATACGCGAAAAGAAAGGACATACGTTTCTGCGATCGTCATCGGGATATTCGGTTTCGGTATATGGCGGTCAGGTTTTCGAAAATCGAATAGAATTAAATCAAACGAACGAAATTCGAATCGTATTCGAAGATTCGCAGAGCCCTAGGTGAGATTCAGTTCGTTTCCAAATGCTATACCTAATTGAGTTCGAGATTCCATTTGGTCTGGAAGTCGAAATTCGCAGGAGATATTATTTTTAATAAGAAAGTATCGGGCATTGATCCAGGGTTGGCGCCAGGGATTTCTCGACGGGAAGGGGGGGGGGGGGGGGGGTCTGTCCTCTCAGGGGGGCTATAACATCTGATCTCCCAAACGAAGGAAAATGAGTGAAAATTGGTAAATTGGAGAACCAAAATAGAAGCAAATTGAGTATGTTTGTTGATTATTTAACCCTTTACCTAACCTGAAAAGCAGACGACACTTGCAAAAATAATTATTGAATAACTAATTTTTTTCATTTTTTGTCTCAAAAACAAAGGTTATGACCCCTCGACGAGCTCGTTCCAACGAGGGGTCATGACCTATGTTTTTGAGACAAAAAATGAAAAAAATAATGAAAATTAATTGGCGATTTTTTGAGAATAGCGCTGGCCGGTTTTGGCCGTTACCTTAGGTAAAGGGTTAAAGTAAACATATTATAATAAGGTCGGGAAATATTTCGTCTATAAAGCCAGTTTGACGAACGACATTAAAGAATTTCGTGAGACTCACTATTCTCTATCAAAGTTCCAGTGCTGCACGGTTCGAGACAGACAAGACGAGATATCAACATTCGATTGTCGGAAATTTCTCGTGAAGTCGGGTTTACGTGACTCTCCGACGGACTGACTAAAAATCTCCGACGGGGAGGCTGGACCTCTCCGACGGGGGGTCTCTAGCCCCCCCCCCCCCCCCACCCTGGCGCCACCACTGCATTGATCCATATTATTGTCATGAATAACCAATGTACTGTTTTATGAATATTCTTGAAATTACGTGGTAAGACTGAAACAAATAGCTCAATGAAACATAACTACGTCAACAAACGAGAGAGGGACATGCATCATTTGGGATTGCTCATCCAAAGGAGGAATGCAGGAAGTATGCTATCAAATAGCAATGATACTACACGTTAACGACGTCTCGTTATAAAGAGACGAGCATATTACGCTCATTTTTCAGTCGGGTTCCAGACCTATAAATCAAGGAAGAATATGTGTTGCCCATAGAGTAAAGTATTTGTTGATTGAATTTGTCTGCTTACAAGGAAATGCGATGTGGGAAGTTTATTATGCTTTGTTGCAGTACTGGTACAGTACGTGGAGAGAATATTATCACTAAATCACCCGCAGAGTGAAGATTCCACCCAAGCAATGATTGCAAAAAGCACAGGCATAGTTCCTGCCAATGGACCTCCGGGTTGAGCCCGCAGGTCCATTGGATGAAACATTGCTTGTGTTTTTGTCCATATGTACAAAATTATTTGAAAGTGATACTTTGTGTGATAACTCCACTCCACGGGTGATCTCCACATACTGTAGTTGTGTTTGTTGTTTGCTTATTTGGCTTTAACCATACTTTCAACAACCGGGGAATGTACCGATAGTGGGTAAGCAGCTTATCCAATACATTTGTTCGCAGGCCATTTACATTCGCAAAAAAAAACACGAGCCATTTGTATCCGCACTTGAAGTGCGCACACAATCGTGGCTTACGTTTAGCGGACGAAGTCGGCTTGCAGACACAACCGGCTAAGCTGTTGCGGAACCAGGTGCTTCATTAATGAAGTTTTTGATGATTATTCCTATAATTAGTGTTTGGCGTCTAATATTATTGGTGCCGTGGAAATGTTGCGCACTCGTGGAAAATGACCAGTCCGTGGCGGCTGTTTTGTAGTATAGTTGAAGAACATTACGCTACGAACTACGAGCATGGAAGAAGCAAGTGATAAAATAGTGGTAGAATGTGAACTCATTAGTGGAAGCAAGTAGTGCTGCTCGAAGTTAGGCATGCGATAGTATAGTTGTTGAACATAGTGGGAAGAAACAATTAGCATGGCAGAAGAAAGTGGCAGAATAGTGGTAGCAGGTAAAATCATTAGTGACAGCGAGTAGTGCTGCTAGAAGTTAGTGGTTGAAGCCAAAATCCACGGTGGACGAAGCCAGTCCTTCTTGGCGAAGACATCGGATAAAGAAACAGATAGGGATTGAAATAAGCAGAAATATCAATGAACGCTTCTGGTGGTTTGGGCTTTGGAAAAGTGGGGAAGGGTGGAGTAGTAAAATACGGTAGTGCGCTAGTAGGATTGGTACACCGGGAAGTACAGACGTCCGATTTGTATTGATGGTACGATTTGATTGATCGGCAGAAGGTGTCGGCGGAAGGTAGATTCACAGCAAACATGTCGACGACGAAAGGATAGGACGCGTACTGCCTTAGCAACACACGCTACCAGTGCACTGAAGTCCCCAATGTGACCACTTATACTTACTGCTGTATGACGTCACGTACGGGCCCAAAAATCACCAAAAATCTAACATAATAATTCCACATACCGCAATGTTTACGATAATGAGAGTGAGTCAGTTTAAAGGTTCATTTGGTCTTCCTTAATGATATTTTCCGTCCTCTGCAATATCCCCTTCCACAAATATTGGAATTGATGCAATTCATACAAAAAGTATCTTAAGCTCACGTCATTCAGTCGAAATAGTCGAAGTCAGGCAATAGCGGATTGCTGCTGGGTATTTTATTGCAATATTAAATTGCTCAGATTAATTTCAGCAATACAAAATATTGTACTCAGTCGTGAGTAACATAATGAGATCCTTGAATACAATGACTGAAATTTTCAATCACGCTATTTAAGCTTGCTGGGTTGAAAGGGATTAAATCTTCTCTGCAGTTCATTTTAAAAATCTGAAAAATGAAATTATGTTTTATGACATTGTGAATTACATACGACAAGAATCGCAGCATACACAATTATTGTGATACCAGTGCAGAGGAACGACTGCAATAAACTTTGAGACAACCATCCACAGCCCCAGGAAATAATATGATTTCATCCCCTGAGTACAGCAAATGGCCTCTTGCTCCATTCATGGGACGATTTATTTTTTTTACAAATTGCAGTTATTTTTTTTCTTCTTCTCAGTGTAATTAGTTCATGTCCATGGAAAGCGACATGATATTTTGATTCTCGTTCTGCTGACGGTTAGAAAGAAATGAGGTGGCTATTGATTTGTCACCTCAGTAATTATTTTTCCCTAATGAAGTATGCATACTTGCGTTTCTTATGCAGTCATTAGTGCATTCCATTAAATAATGGTCTACTCTTGAAGCAACTTGAAACATTGCATCAACCACACAGCACTAAATTAAAAGTACGACTGAGCATGTGATTTATCTTACAATCAACATGTATTTTGTTTGTATTAACTCCGCAACTGTCGTGTATCCGACCCCCTGATACAGATGTTTGTATCAGGGGGTCGGATACAAGCACGTTCTTTTCGCGTGAGTTCCATTTGTTTTCTTTTTGTTCATCCGTCCGAATAAATAGTTCGTTATATATTCGTCTACATTCTTGACTTATCCCCAATATATTCTAAGATAAAATGATTATTATCATTATGTGGATGCACAAAATATGTATCCGAGTCTCGCTCCGGGTTCTAAGGGTAGATCACGACGAGTCTTCGACTCGTCGTGATCTGCCCTCAGAACCCGGAGCTCGACTCGGATACATATTTTTTACATCCCCACAATGGTAATAATCTCTATATATCTATCAGACTGTTTCACTTCAGACATGCTGCTTGATAACTGAATATGAGACGCTAAGAAAATGGTGAACAAGGTCACCAATTATACAGCGTTACAGACTGAAGCCTTGTACAGTGAGGAAGTCGATTCGGTAATCATCTCTAGTTGAAAGGCAGAAACACCAAATGCTATGTAACCCTTTATCCAACTCATACAGTATAGAAATTATTTAAATTATTTGGGTTTTATTTTTATATTTTAACAAATTTCAATAAAACCCATATCATGTGACCCAGCATTGGAACGAGCCCGATGGGCTCGTTCCAATGAAGGGTCATATAATATGAATTTGTAGCAACGTGTTTACAAAAATTGTTTTCAACTGCCTAATTTGTATATTACGTGCACTGTAATTTACCTATTGACAGATGACTGTCAAATACAACAATTAATTTTAACGGTGTTGCCGTAGAAAACCCCTCGAATTTGATCCAATGAACGTATTTCTCCCGTCACGCTGTCCAGTTACGTCGCACTGCGGTAAAAATGGTGAATTATGGGATCGGCCTTGCAATATGCCACTCTGGAAGTCGCCATTTCAAGAAGGACGCCCGATGCCTTTGATGACGAACAACGACGTATTACTATCAATTTGTAAGTTCGTGGCCAAGTGAATCATGTTCATTGCAGTCTTGGACATGAAAATCAAATAACGTCACTTTTCTCTGCATATATTTGTTTCAGTAATCATGTAGAATAGCAGACTGTTTGTACTGCGTCACCTATATTCGATGGATCTTATGGCGTGTGGCCACTGATCTCCGCTAAGGCCTGCAAACCCATATGCTTTTATTGGTTCAAGGTAAAATGCGGTTGATGATGGCTGGAATTAAATTGTGATTTTCAGTTGATTAAGGGCCATATGGCTGGAACTCTGCCTCCGGTCATTTTGACCGTAATTATTTTGATAGTAATTTTTACGGGAAAATAAGGCAAATGATGGTTGAAATGTTTTACGGTCATATGACCGGCAGCTAGTTTCCAGGCATATGAGCGTACAAATAACGGCAAACCGTGGAAAAACAATTACGGGAATATACAGCAAATGACAGTTAACACATTTTTACGGTTTGCCGTAATGCTTCCGGTCATATGCCTGGAAACTAGCTGCCGGTCATATGACCGTAAAAAATTACGGCAATTTTTTACAGTGTGGGTGTGGTCGATTCGTTAGTTCAAGGTTTAATCACATAACTCTTTACCTGACGCAAAGGTTTCATTATTTACGTCCAAAACATTTCGTATGATATCTCATTAGAATGAGAGTAGTAATACTATGTAATGTGGTTTTGGGGCAATATTGGCAGGACCCGATGCAGGACCCCGAAAGTGACGTCATGTCACGTGGCCCAGTGGCGCCTTGTTGTGTTGTCATGGTAACCCGTGTGGGCGGCCATGTTGTGACGTCATCCCAACAGTGATACATGGTGTTAGTACGCATGCGCAGCGCGTGTTGTTAGGGTGATATGTCGAGTCACTCGAACGAGCAATTGCTCGTTAGCTTATTTGCTCGATGGGATTCGAGTCATTCGAGCAATATGTGCGTGTCACTCGACATAAGACGGAAACACACTTAAGCAATCCCTTTTTGGAATCCCATTTGTGGAATCCCTTTTTTGTAAACGCCTATGGCCATGGAATCCTTTTTTCTGAAATGAATCGTCGAGCAGTATTTCGATTCACTCGAACGAGCAAATTGCTCCTTAGCTCATTTGCTCGATGGGATTCGAGTCATAGGAGCAATATATGCGAGTCACTCGACATAAGATGGAATCCCACTTATGGAATCCCTTTTGGAGTCCCATTTGTGGAATCCCTTTCTCGAAAACGCCTGTGGCTATGGAATCCCTTTTTTCTGAAATGAGTCGTCGAGCAGTATTTCGAGTCACTCGAACGAGTAATTGCTCGTTGGCTCATTTGCTCGATGGGATTCGAGTCGTTCGAGCAATATGCCGAGTCACTCGATCGAGCAATTACTCTAAAGCCCATTTGCTCGATGGGATTCGAGTCATTCGAGCAATGGTCTATCAGTAACTGCTCGATTGCTTATTGGGTTTGGGAATGCTTTGATATACACAAGGGATATAACAGCATTATGGAAAATCAAGCACTGATAATTATAAGACTTGGACGAGAGAACCAGAGATAGTTTGGACTGAATAGACTGTTAGTGGGATTCTGGGAAAATCAGGCCCTGTACTCCTATTCAATGGAACATGCCCCCTGTCCCCCTTGGTACTATAGCATAGCGTGTTATTTTTATATGCCCAAAATGGGGCTTCACATGTCCGTTTGGGTGGTTTGGTGGAGATTTTGGTTGTTTGTAAGGGTCTATTTGGGAAATTAGATATACTCTAGTTCAATCAAACTCACCCCCCCCCCCAGGGGTCCCCCTCGGTACTATAGCACTACGTACTAAGCCGATAAAATGGGAAATCCGTATCAAATAAAGTCAATTTCGGTGATTTGGGGTGGATTTTCGTGATTTGGAGGGATTTTCGGGTTGTTTGTGGCAATTTGGTTTACTCCGATTCAATCGAACACACCCTCCGAACATAACCCTGTCTTGTTAAAGGCCTTTGGGTAGCATAGCAATCATGTGCTACCATAGAAACCAAGATGGCGGCCTCCAGTATACAAAATAGACGACGGAAACACGTAACACCCTAACAACACACGCTGCGCATGCGTACTAACACCATGTATCACTATGGGGATGACGTCACAACATGCTCACCCACGCGGGTTACCACGACAACACAACAAGGCGCCACTGGGCCACGTGACATGATGTCACTTCCGGGGTCCTGCCAATATTACCCCAAAACCACATTACATACTACTAATGAGTCACGGAGCTCGTTCCAATGAGCGGTCACAAGCTATGAGTTTGAAGCAAAAACCAAAAATGTTTTGTTTATCAAAATGTGATTTTTCAAGTTCGTTTAATCGTGTTAGGTGAAGATTTAAGTTCTGAACATAATTTCATGATCCGTGGTCCTACTTGGGACGTTTTCGTCTAATTTCCGTGCCTCAATTCCGTTAATACCCGATTAATTTCGTATAATTTACGATTGTGAGAAATAGACGTCGTATGATACAAACCAGGTCGCTGGCAATGGACACGTTTTCAGAATAATAACTGCACGATGGGAAAGTCTTCTCATCAAAATGCAGCAACGTTGATGGCTCCCATTGGGGTGCTGCCACAGTTGCCGCGGTTACAAACATAATGGTGCCTCGGGAGAATAAAATTAGAACATGGCCAAGCACGATGTTAGGTTGTCCAACTTCTTGCGCCCTCTTTAGCAGTTTAATTGGCCTTGCCGTGTCCCGGATAATCCAATGAGTCCAAAGGGACAGGAAAGGACAAGAAGGAGGATTTTTCCTGTGTTTCTCCTCGGTCCTCGGTCGATTGTGGTGATTGTGTTGAAATTACTGAGCTACTGGATGCTTTAAACCTAGAACATTTCACATCTCATTCTGGGCAACTGCGCCGTAACCCCTCACGCGATGGAGACAATGTCTTAACCTTATTGGTTGTGACGGGTGAGGCAGAAAATTGACCTTTGGAAAAAGGAAATGATATAACCAATATCTTGACATGGGGGTCCCATCGCATTAACTGGTAGAGTGCTGGAAGCCCATTTTTGGGCTTTATCCTGAAGTGCAGGTACCACGGCTTAAAGGCTTGATATTCTATGGATGTGCTTCAATTAATTCTTGATGTGATATTATTTGTCACATATGTCAAAACTACCTCTGCAGGTTGACAATTCAGCTATTGCGCCATGTTCGTCTGTGCGCAACCTTGGATTCTTCATGGATGAAAACTTGCGGGCTGACAGACATGTTAGTCATATCTGTCAGTCAGCATTCTTTCATCTCCGAAACATCAGTAAAATAAGGGAGTTCCTAGACGATAAAACAACTGAACAACTTGTTCATGCCTTCATTACGAGCCGGCTCGATTATTGCAATTCCCTACTGCATGGCTGTAAACAATCCCAGCTAGAAAGGCTACAGCATATCCAGAACTGTGCAGCACGTGTTGTCACCAAATCACGTAAATATTACACCAGTACTGGAAAAGCTCCATTGGCTTCCTGTAAAACAGCGAATAGAGTACAAACTCCTTTTACTCGCCTTCAAATGTTTGAATGACATGATGCCACAGTACTTGAGTGATCTTATACCAGTCTACAAACCACCACGGTCACTGCGCTCGACAAATAATCTCGTAGCACTGGTGCAGCCAAGGTCCATGTTAAACACTGCAGGTGACAAGGCTTTTTCTGTGGCAGTCCCTAGGTACTGGAATGTATTATCTGTTCACCTAATAAAACCCCAATCAATCACCTCATTTAAGATAGGACTAAAAACTTATCTCTATAAAATATCTTTTGATAAATGCTAGGTTTAGTTCATGTAAAGCCAAAGAGCACGCTAGTGGAGTTTAGGCTTATAAATTATTATTATTATTTATTTATTTAGTCTGGATGGAATTGCCCTGCTAGAATTTATGGGAGAGTGCCTGTAGGCACTCTCCCATAAATTATAGCAAGGCAATAACATGTGAACAAAATTTTAATACCTCAAAAAACTTAGCACTCTACCAGTTAAGAGGGAACCTGCTATAAAATAGACCTTTTACTGTTTATCGGACATTTAATTCTCGAATTTATTTCATGAATTACAGTGCGGCTGCCGTGGACTGGTCACTTTCTACGGGTGGAGAATATTTCCACGGATGCAATAATATTAGATTCCAAACGCTAATTATAGGCAGAACTCGGCGCCTCATTAATTAAACATTTTCTGCTGATAATTTTTATTACCTGGTAAACGCATACGTGGACACCACTGCCCACGCGTGGATTACGACCAGTCCACCGCGACTATACTGTATTTTGTCCTGTCGTCTATTGTGGACAAGGTTCCATCTGTAATGCTTTAAGACGGGGCATTTATTCACCTAAATGACGATATTTAATACTGGAAAGTATACACTCTCAATTTGTTGTGAGATCCAGTCCTAGCATCATCATTCATCTCTCATTCTTTCCAAGGCACGGATGTCGATCTGGTATTTATATCCGCGTTATCGTTTCTTCATCATGCCACCCGGGGAGACTTAGTTTCGTACTCCTGTGAGGCCGCCTCGTTGACTGGACTTCGGTATAGAAGTAGGGAAGTTCTGAGAGAGGGGAGTATCAAGGATACCTCTCTGTTTCACTCCCTCCAAGTGCAGGCTGTACTGCTCCGACCTAACACCACGTGCGGAATGAGCTGGTCTGGAGATTAGCATGCTCACTAATATCTTGCTGTCCACCGGCTATTCCCTGCTCGGAAAGATGCAAGCACGGGGGGGGGGGGGGGGGCAGTAGAAGTATCAGGGGTGCAATGCGAGTTGCGATATTTAACTTTAGTTTAACCCTTTACCTAACATGAAAACAGACGACACTTGCAAACAAAATTCTTGAATAACTATTTTTTTCATTTTTTGTCTCAAAAAATAGGTTATGACCCCTCAGTGGAACGCGCGCGATGCGCTCATTCCAAAGAGGGGTCATAGCCTATGCTTTTGAGACAAAAAATGAAAAACATAATGAAAATTAGATGATGACATTTGTGAATTGCACTGGCCAGTTTTGGCCGTTACGTTGTGTAAAGGGTTAATTGGTGAAGACATCTGCGAAGCGGTTTAGGAGGAGTTGCGCTTATAAGGATGGACAGACCGACAGACGGACAGACGGGCGGACGTTCGAACTATTTGGGTTTAAGGGCTACAGAAAAAACATTTTAAATGTCCATCACCTTATTTTAGCCAGAACCCCACCCCCTCCACCCTAGAACTTATATTTAACCCTAACCCCTCCCCATCCACTCAAAAAACACACCCTAACCCTAAAACCCCACCCCTGACCCTAACCCCCACCCCCTTGGGACCTAATCCTCCCCAACCTTAAGATCTACTCTGGGGCTACCTCTAACCCTAACCCAACACCCACCCTGACCCTAACCCCACCCTAGCCAGACCAAAAGGATTAGGGGCTATTTTTTGGTTTAGGGGATATAAAAACTAAAACCCCACCCCTGACCCCAACCCCCACCCCACTGGGTTTTAACCCCTCCAACCTTTAGCCCTGCCCTGGGGCTAACCCTAACCCTAACCCCCACCCATCTCTTAACCCTCATACTACCCTAATTTCGACTAACCTCCTAAACATAATAGCTCCTAAACAGGTTTAGTTGGCCCGGACAGGGTGATTCCTATATACTTCCCCCCCCCCCCCCCCCAAACTTTGTTTGCGGTGGGTATAATAAACTATGCCCACCTGTTGTTGCTACGGGTTGCATTACAACAGTTGGAAAATCTTCGCGAATGCCAGATGGTGGAAACATATCGAAATCTGTCAAATTTGAATTTTGAAAGATAGTGCCCCTCGGATGATTGTATACTATATGAGGTAATTGGAACTGTCAAAACAGATATGTAGCATGTCGATCAGGTAAAATATTCTGATAGTAGACGAGTGTGCACTTGTCGCCTTGTGAATCGAGGCGAACATTTCGAGAGGCAACAATTGCACTTATAAACTATATTATATTGTCTGAAGAAAAGCGTGAAATAATAGATAGTCTCGTCTATAGGATTAATTTAGATTTGTTGGAAAGATGAAACCCGGGTATGAATGCTTAAAGAAGCAGTTCCCTGGGGTGATATACACAATCAGTTCAGCAAATACCTCTCGAGTGGTCGTGATGCAGTTGTGCGTGCGAAAACTAACATTAATATCTATTTAATCGGCCTTCGTTATTTTGATTCTAAATCTAGGCTTTCTTGTTAAGTTGATATCTAAGTTAGCTTGTATAAAATTATACCTCCTTAACCCTATGAACCCGAGTGATTGTTATCGCGGTCCAGGAAACTGACACGTCATAGTTTCATTAAGTAGGATGTGTGATAAGAGCATGTACGGGTAGGGTTGCACGATATTCAAAACTGAATACCGGTATCGGTATTCAAAAAAATACCGCGGTATACCGGTATATCGAAAACTTTTCAGATATATGAACACAAGTACCACAATCGAGGCATCACAGTCGGAACGAATTAGCATACATTGATGATGCGGTTCGAAAAACCTTTACCCAACGCAGACGATATCAAAATTTATTATTTTCAAAATGAATTTATCAGATTTTCCCCAAAGATTTCAACAAAACTATATCATGTGACCCCTCATTGGAACGAGCTCAACGAGCTCGTTCCAATGAGGGGGTCATATGATATAGTTTTGTTGACATTTTTTAAAATTATTTTTTCAACTGCTGAATTTGTATATTACGAGGGCACAAGCAGACGATTCCTTGGATAAAGAATAACATTATTGATTCGGGGCTACAGTTAAAAAAACTCAAGACATCTTGAAAATTAAATTGTGGGTAAATAAATAATGACGATAAACCGATATTTTTGTAATTACACCGATATTCAATCGATAATGGTTTGAATACCGGTATATATCGGTTTATCGATATACCGTGCAGACCTATGTGTGGGTAGATCAATCAAGACTGCAAGTTGAAAATATCAACTGGTCTTTTCCCAAACAATAAATGTGGACTCTTTCAAATGATGCCATTGGCCTGACGTGGAAGGTACCGCTGGGTTTCAAAGGATTAAGAAAAAAAAGGAGAGCGACAGGTACGATCCTGGGTGCTACACACCTGGTGCACGAGACATGAGTGAACAGAAGAGTGGCATCCATCTCATTCGGGATCATTCTGGATCAGTAGCGACGGAACCCCTTACCCAGCGAGGTGGGGGAGGGGGGTAACGTTCTTACGGTACTGTGTTTCTTACTGCACGAGCGGTGAAGAAAATTGTCCTTTGAAAAACTAAGAAACTAAATAACCAATATATTCTCATTGGTGTCTCATGAAACAGCCCCTCGCTTTTAAACAAAAATCACCACGTATTCTCCTTTTAATGTGCATCAATCACTTAATACCTTCCTGAATTAGATCATAGAATGTGCATTAAGTGGAATCAGGCGGGCGCCATCTACGATGCTAAAGCGTTGCAGACTGCGTCTTCCTCAACCCAAAAGACAATGCGTACTACTGGAAACAGTATTCTTTGAATCTGTATGGAGATTCAGTAACAATTTTATCCTACAGCTCCAAGATTGTAGGTACAGTTAAAACTAGAAGTCCTGTCATGACATGCGCAAAGACAGTACGTCGATCTGCGCTTTAATCTACGTGTTATGATCATAGTAAGGCTATCAAATTCTGTACATATGGCCTGTGCACAAGCAATGTTTCAGCCAGTGGACCTCCACATTGCCTGTGTTTGCTATGAGTAACCATCCTTTGGATGCCATTCGATATGGCAATTGCGCACAGTGCGTGACAGGACTTCTAATTTTAAGTGCAAGGTCGAATACCGGGAACAGGCATTTCACAGCTCTCAGGCTGCAGGTTCTGAAAGTCAATCACGATACTCGAGAAATTCATGGACCATGGTATCAATCATTACGTATTATAGTTTATAACATTATCATTTTCTTCCGAGACCAGCCTCGCCGATGAAGATATGGTTTAAGTCCGCGAACTGGAATTTCCCGGTTACCGAGTCTGAAAATCAGTTCTAATGCCCGGGAAATTTACAGACTAGAATCGGGAATCAAAGATTGCGGAACGCAACCTTTGATTCCTTGTTCGGTCTCATGAATTGCTCTGGTGTCAGGACTGATGTTCAGAAACGAGAACAAGAAACTTTCTGGAATCGTTACTGACTTTCAAAACCGAGATCAAGGAAATTCCCGTTTCCTGGATTAAACCCTAATTGTAGGACTAAACTAGATATGATACTTCTCGACGATATGTTGTTCACGTTTTTTGCTCATCGACCTCCGAGGTTTTTTTTCGTTACGTAAAAATCCTTGTATATCGATTTGGAAGAGTAAATCGCCGACGACAATATTCGTAAATAAGTTCAGATCAATCAACAAAAATATGTTCATTTAAAAGTTTTAAGCAATATGGCAGGGTTGGTGAGAGCCGTATGTATTTCTTGCTGTCGCCGCCCTATTTTGTGTCCGTCACCCCTGTTCTGAACTTACATGATAATAAAGACTCTAATTTCTATAGAAATATGAAATAAATCGGGCGAGCTTCTCCACACAATCTCAACCGTTTACTGCTAAATCAAACAAACAGACTGACCTGACCGAGTATTTACCTCGAGTTTCTGTTGAAACAAACGTGCTGTTGTCTTCAACGAGTTGTTACAAAGACAGGGTGGATGGTCCAAGTGAAGGAGTTAACAGAGAACTACTCACTGGATATCTCGAACTTTGAAGTAAGGACAACCTTGGGTAAAATAATCGTCAGAGAAAGAGTCATGGAGGATGATAACTTTAATTGGCGAGAGGGGGTCAAATCAAAGGGGTCTTTGGGTGGCCTGCGTGGTAAAGAGAAGTCAGGTTTTGAAGATTACCTTGGTGGCATATTTAGGAGGATCAGCGTTCTTCAAGCTGAGGTCGCGGTCTCTGCAGTTTAATGGAAAATTTAAGAAAAACAGTTAAAATGAGTGCCAGATGTGTAATTTAGGAGTGGTGGAGACCCTGGAACACTTTCTATTAGAGTGTTCAAAATATCAATCTAACAGAATAAGATTCACTGGAAGTATAATGGGGAGGTGGGATGGGAGAATGAAGGACATGTGGTTAGTGGGTGACACAAAGGAGAGGGTTAGTATGGGACATGTGGTGTCATTAAGCGGTTGGTCTCCGAGTGTTGGGAGGAGAGAAGGGGCGTGGTGTTGTTATCTTATTATTCCGAACGATAACTCGCCTATCAAAACTGTTGACATTCTCACTTTTTATTTCCCCCATTGTGATTAAATTATTTCATTTTTCTCATTAATTTAACCTTTTACCCAACGTAACGGCCAAAACCGGCCAGCGCTATTCTCAAAAATCTCCAATTAATTTTCTTTATTTTCTCATTTTTTGTCTCAAAAACATAGGTTATGACCCCTCGTTGGAACGAGCTCGTCGAGCCCGTTCCAACGAGGGGTCATAACCTATGTTTTTGAGACAAAAAATGAAAAAAATAGTTATTCAAGATTTTTTTTTTTTTGCAAGTGTCGTCTGCTTTTCATGTTAGGTAAAGGGTGAAAGTGTGTTTTGGACCAGATATTAACCCTTTGAATCCTCGTTTCCGAAAACGGTATCGCCTCTGCGTACACTTACCGTGAGATGGGTCATTCCGATATCAAAATACAGGGAGGATAAAATAATAACTGCTGTCTGCAGCCGTCTGGTTGCAGACCGCAGTTATTATTTTATCATCAATGCCCTGCGTATAGACCTCATATAATAAGACAAATAATGGGACGAAATTATGCCTTGGACCGAAAAATCGGTCTTACGAGTTCGAAGGGTCAAACATTACTTGGCCGAATACGTTGGGTCATGTGTACTATCGTTTACGGTTCATCAGGGATTTGAGTTGCAGGAACGATATTTAAATTCGAGTAACAACTGCTGACATTATCACTAAAGGCTTCATATTCTGTGGATGTATATTATAAGTTACAGGACGTTTACTTGCCAGTCATGGTGTCATTTGAGGCGAAGTTAGATTAATATTAGGCGGGGCTTTAGGCCGAGCATAATATTGATTGGGCTTAGTCTCACTATAAAGTATTTATGATGCCACCAAACGAATTAAATAATAAATTAAAAGACCCGAATAGCTTCATTTTGAAACTTTATTAGGAAACTGTCTTTTATTGGCACGAAAATAGATGAAAACTTGAGGTGGGAAAATTAATTCGGAAGCAAAATGGCGCCCAGTAGAGATGATGTATGGGCTCATACACGGTCACTAGCAGTGTATGGACTCTGTCCGATAGCAGTTCTCCATTGAATAACCTATTATTACCACTTTGCAGGGCGTTTCCTACTGCATTAATGTCGATTTAACGGGCAATCATATCCTCTATTGCTCAGTAGTCACGTGATAGGAGGGCCGCTAATGGAAAACAAAATTCATTATCGGCCCTCTTGTCACGTGACGTCTTTTAGAATTGAAAATTTAGAAATGAGGCGAGAACTCGCAAGGAAAAGTTGATGCTTTCGCCATGTTGCGGTCTTGTTGATCGACAGCAACAGAAACAAATGACACTTGGCCATGTTGTCAGTTGTAGCCATTTTCCATGGCAACTGATTCGTCATCTTTATTGCGTGCATTACCTCCCTCGCTGGAAGTGGAAGACGGAATTTTTTTAAACGTGGTCCCAAATAAAATGTTTCTGTTTTATTAAATTTTGTGTCTTTTGATTGCTGGGATATCATTTTGGAAATGTGTAAAATTACAAATTACGTAGTGGTAATAATAGTAATAACATGATTGTTGTCGGGCATAATGGTTCGTGAGCGGCCCTGCATCGATGTTGAACAGCCCTTGGGCTTATTAACGGCCCTCGACTTCGTCTCGGGCCTTTAATAAACCCTCGGGCAGTTCAACATCGATGTATGGCCGCTCACGAACCATAATGCCCTCCAAAATCATGTTATTGTTTAAATATCGTATAGTCCACTGATGATATTAGAGCACGTTGATTGGTCGAATTAAACAGGTGACATGATAAAATAATATCCATGTACATGTAGCTGCAAATCTATTTCGGTCATATAGATTTGCTTTGTTAAAACTTATTGGGGAATGACTGGCGACATTTTTCAATAAAACTAATATTTACAAAACAAATGCGAGTGAGCAAAGTTTGACGACCACCAATTAGTCTTACATATCTTAGTAGTTAATTGAAGTGTCTTCGTATAACTTTGAAAAAATGATTCACACCCAACCAATCTTGAGCTGTTGTTTCGAGTGAAGATAGGAAAATGATAATAGAGTGTATGGTCATACCTTGGTCGCTCCAAGAAACAACGACAAAGGGAACAGAAGGCGTTTAATTGTGGGCATGACACCACAAGGTCAATATCGAGTTTAACCACCAGAGACACGGAAACATCTTTCAACTGGTTTCAAGATTCCATGGACAGCCGAGGGCAAGGGAATAATACATTTCTGGTCGAATTGAACCAGTCTGATAACTTCGAATCGAATCGAATCGAATCTCCACTCGAATCTCAACGATTGTAACATTGTACAATACTGACAATATTACCTCCCAGGTATTGCATTCGACAGCAATTCGTCCCTGTATGCAAGCCACTCGGAAAAGCGAAATGTTCCAGAAATGAAATCAAAGTAGTTTCGGAAGCGAAAACTTTAAACTCCTCTTTTTGTCACCAGGTGTCCTGCACAGAATATCTGATTACAAAAGAAGAGTATTATTAGTTACACAGTTTGTTGGTGGCCTAATATGGTATATATGGTGTCAGTTAATTTCATATTGGACGAGAGCGAAGCTCGAGTCCAATATGAAATTAACTGACACCATATATACCATATTAGGCCACCAACAAACTGTGTAACGAATATATCTTACCGACTGCTGCATCGATGCACATAACTAATAACAACAGCGATCAAAATTAAATGAGAGAATTCTCACAATGTGTTCACGTGTCTTTGCCTTGTTACAATTTATAGGAGAGGCATTCTCCCATAAATTGTAACAAGGCAAATTCATACATACCAAACAGTTTCATTTCGAAGGTAACATGACACACATCCACAGAATATGAAGCCTTTTCAGTTGCCTAACCTGCACTTCATACCAAATACGGGCTTCCAACATTCAATCTTTCAACTTGAAGCGTTTATCGGCTGCCGCCATTTTGAATAATCAATGAACAAAGGGGAGATTACCCATAGCTGTCAGCGTCTATTGATGTTGACAGGCAGTATGTGGTTTCATATGCAGTCTGCATGCGACGTCTTTGAACCAATGAAATTCCCAGATACTTGTAGCAGGTAAGATATAAGATGATACACACTGTAGGATTTTAAGAACATCTCAACGATTCTAAAATTTCCTATTCAATGCGAATTGAATCGAACCGAATCGGTGGAACGATTTCTAATCGAATCTATTTTCGAAGCTCCCCCGGGCCCAACGTGCAACACACGTGATCCGACGACAGTGATTATGCATAATGAGGGTACTCTGCAATTCCTTGCTTAACTTTTAACCGGCTGAGTATTTTCAAGATATTTTTCAGTTGGTCAAAAAATCTGTTCAGTTTACAGGGGCAAAATCTGATTAATTGTGCCCAAATGATACTTGTTTCAGTGGAAAGAGAAATCTATTCTTGCGCAGGAATATTCGCCAGTAGCATGGAAGGAGTTAATGCTCCTATCAACTGCATTAGTTGATTTCCGAGCACATGAATGGTTTAGAAGTCTCCAAATATGTTGTTGAATGAGCTTCTTGCTGTCATATCGAATTTGTTTTGGGGTTTAACGACACTTTCGACAGCCCCGGATCACCACGTGTCGGACAGATTTTCGGATGGATGAAGCTGGTGTACCCGTAGAGAACCACCGAGTAGCGGCAATCAACAGTCAGACTTCCCTATTTACTAATTCCACACATGGTTAGCATTGGTTGAGGCCAAGTGCACCATCGACGAGCAGTACACCTTAGTGCACCGCGCCACCGTGCCCCCACGCCCCAAGGACACAAAGCGGTTATTCCTGGTGGCGATCGAACCGTGAACCAGTGTCGTAACCACAGAACCACCGTGCTCCCATTTAGGATGTAAACATGTCACAATGACGTAAATAATCACCACCGCCTGATCTGTATCCTTGATCGTTGTTTCACCAGAGACTGATTATTAATCCGTATTCTCAAGATATACACAGTACGACATGCGTGTGAATGGGTTAATCGATACGGCACGAGTGCCAGAATGAAAGGATAGATAGAGAGGCCGCAGGCCTCGAGTTTTATCCTTTCGCAATGGCACAAGTGCCATATCGATTAACCCATTCACACGCGTGTGTCGTTCTGTGTTTATTACATGCCTTCACGTCTATAAAAGCAATTATTAGAAGGACACTCAGCAATTCATTTGACCACTATCAACAAAAAAACACATTTTATCGCCAACAAAATTTGTGAGGTGAACCCGTGTTACTATTTCGTCCACTGAGTTGCAATGTGTTCTATGTGCCTACTGGCACATAGAACACATTGGAACTCAGGGGGTGATTTTCAGCTATCGCTAGAGATTCAAATTGTAATTGCGTTGCACGATTTCTAGAAAATTCCAGTGAAATTTCGCTTCTATTTAAAAATAATCCTTCAACGATTTCCGTTCCGCACATATGTGCGGAACAGATTTTTATTTTCCGCATGGTTTAGAGTTGCTGTAGATGGGGATTTCATAGAACAGGCGTGTAATAATATCTCCTTCCTATTTTGTTACATTGTCGTCAAGGACAAAGTGAACGCTTACTTGCCCAACTTTGCAACAAATAGTCGCTGTGTTAAACAAAATCCAAAATTAAGAACATGTACTATATTGTTTCTGTTTGAATCCTTTTACTGACAGCTTCTTTTGGACGTTCGGGAACGTGTGTCTGGACTGATTTTCATGTCTTGAGAAACACATACTGTTCTACTGTCGGTCAAGTAAAGACAAAAGGACGGTTCGTGTACCAAGTTCTATCTCCACCTACCTGTCTACCTTTTAGTCATCCAGTTCCTCCTTTTTACCAGATGTCCATTGGCTCACACATGGCGTGCATGCCTTTTTCTAACATAATGTAGACAATTTTGTCGGGGTGGGGAGATAGTTTCGCGAGCGTTGTAAAGAGAACCCACCCTGCAAACTCTTGTATCTCCAACAACTCGGCTTTTCCATTATGCATTGTTGGGTATTGCAACTAAGAGGAAAACACAATGCACGCAAACATGACGTCACTCTTTTTATTCATAAAAGTAAAATATATTTACAATATATCCGAAACGAATATGACGTCACACGAAAGTAAGTGAAGTTTTAAAAGTACATTTAACGACAAATAAAAACGTACTTCACTCGTAACATGTACTCGCCATGTTCATAAATTATCAAGTTATTATTTCCGTGTGTGTTAAGCTATAATATATGAAGTGGTAAGTTTGTAAATATGATAACTGATATATGGAATTTGGAGGTATGCAGTCTATAACCTGGTAGCTGATTCTTACAGTACGTGGAGAGTGTATTATCACTAAATCACTAGCAGAGTGGAGATTCTACTCAAGCAATAGCAAATTTGTTGCAAAGCATAACTAGCACAAGCAAAATTTCAGCCAATGGACCTCCGGGTTAAACCCGGAGGTCCATTGGCTGATACATTGCTTCTGTTTTTTTGTCGATATGTACAGAATTTGAAAGTTATAGCTTGGATGATAACCCCACTCTGTGGGTGATTTAGTTACAATCCATTCTCCACGTACTGTACATAACCAGGGAAAACAGGTGCACAGGGCACTACCGTATTGTGCAGCTTAATTAAAATAATGTAGAAAATGAAACAAAAATAAATATATGAAACATTTAAACAGGTAATAAGTAATGTATTAAAGGTAGAAGTTTTATTGAGCAATTCGGAATAACAGAGAGATGGAGGATCAGGTTGTATCAGCATATTATCCATTATCTTCCAAAAAGTCATTTTTAAATGTTTCTTTATTCTGTGTCATATCACGGCGGCCCTAAAGAAGTCATAGTCTGAATAGACGCAAATCACAATTTTAATATTTTCGTAGAACTGTTGCATTGGACTAAGAAATAAAGGACATCTAGTGTTTTTGAGTGGATACCGAAAATTATCTTATGATTGACCGACACAAATGTTTATTTTTTGCGAGCGCTCGCGCGAGCGAAAATAGCCTTTTCTATCAGTCACAAGTGAGATAATTTTCGGTATCCACTCAAAAACAATAGATTTTCTTTTTATTATATGCTTTTTATAAGAATCTAATAATTCCACTCGTTTCAACCTTGAATTGATGCATGAAAGTAAACAGCGCATTGAATCATTGATACAGGGAAGTGATTCGATCGATAGTCGGAACAGATAGCATCTTGCGATCTGATTCAGTTGGCAGGTTTCTAGTCCAAACGTGGCCTGAATGTCCGCAATATAATGTTTTTGGTTTGGTGCGAGCCTTTGAAAGGATGTACCAAACCAAAAACTTATATTACGGACTTTCAGGCCATGTTTAGACTAGCGGGTTTCATGCATCAATTCAAGGTGAAAGCATGTTGAACTATTGCTGGAAATGATCGGTATCCACTCAAAAACACTAGATTTTCTTTTCATTATACGTTTCTAGAACAAATTGATCATTTCCAGTGATAATTTGACTAGTATCCACCTTGAAGTGATGCTTTGAAAGCCGCCATTTTGATTGATACCCCTGAAAGTGAAAATTTCTATATCTTCACAGTGGGGGATACGATTTCTATCTTTCCGCAATTTCTTTGATAATCTATCGTTTAGCGTATAATGAATGATTATATAATTCGGAGCCTACATAGAATATTTTCCTATTTGGGAGTTAAAGTGACGTGGGGTGGATGTGTGTATGGAGGGGGGAACTTTAGCCATTTGTAATACATTGACCACAGGCAAGGAGGTTCACTGAACGATACAGTATGGTCGCCGTAGACTTTCACTTTCCACGGGTGGGCAATATTTCCACGGATGAAATAATATTAGATTGCAAACACTAATTATGGGAATAATCATCAAAAATTTAATTAATGAAGCACCGGGTGCAACCCGGTGCTTCATTAATTAAAATTTTGCTGCTGATGATTTTTATAACCTGGTAAACGCATGCGTGGACATCACTGCCCACACTTGGATCACGACCACACCACGGCGACTGTACTCTAGCACATTTCAAAGAATGTAGTTGACAAACGTTTTGACTAATGATTTTCTTTCCTTTAAAAATATCAGATTTGCTTTCACATGATTGGTCGGGGTGAGCTTTTTATAACTCAATGAATAACCTTCCTGCCATATAAACGTTTTCGCTTTGTCTCGTCCATTTGTCAAATACATATTGTGGGCGTGTCAAATTGTGCAATTGAACTACAATTGGTCTAGGTGGCTGTTAATTAGTATTCAAATGGGCTGTTCACACCAGTTTTTTCTCTTCAGTATTCGAGGCTGATTGTATGAGCCCATGCTGAAGAAACCTCTGTTGTGAACAAAATTTGATATAACTGCTATGATATATATATTTATGTTTATTTATTTATTGGTGTTTAAGGTCACGTGTTTCTGCACAATGTCTAATCCTGCTCGCAAGATGGAGCGTTCAATCAATAGTTTAAACCCGCGTTGCTCATTGTACATGATTTTCACCCCACGCTTTGGTGACTGGGGTTTTTTTTACCAGTAAAACAGAGCTTGTTTACCACAGTAAACAGGCACTGCATCACTTCCCGGCGTTGATTTTAAGCTGATAAATATATTTTATGGAAAATACTAAAATAATTCTGCACAGTTCTCAATACTGCAACACCGATCTTGTTTACCACAGTAAATAAGCACTGCCTCACTTCCCGCGGGTCCAACTGGGAATGATAAAAATGACTCAGAATTCGGCCGCATAAGGGTACATTATAATACTAGCTTGCACTTTTAATTAAATTGTAACAATTGAAATGACTTATCAAGACGGATAATTCATTTAAATTCTTATTTGGAGGACATGAAGTGGAAAGAACATTATCGGAAAGAAGGAACATACGTGAAAAAACACCGGCCAGTATTAAGAAGATTAAAATATAATTCTCTCAAAACTGTGTCCACGAAAATAAATGAAACTGAAAAAAGCCTTCCAGTAGTGCCCGTTTACCACAATATTAGAAATATGTTACTTTCAATTTTATTCAACCATGGTTGATGACGATAGTGTATCGAGGCAGTGACTGAAATATGGGGCAGTGGGAAACTCGAGTAGAGTACTGTGTTTGCGAAATCAGACATAGAATTTCGACCAATTATTCGATTATCGGTCGTCCACGGCGTAATCGATTAGTATTTTAATTAGCTGAATAATCGGTAACTTTTTACTCCCGTTGAATGCAATAGAAATTGGACGAATTTCTATGGTGAGAAAAGTACACTTTTTGGCTATGTACTTAACAAATGTCCCCATCGTGCCGAAACAATGTTCCGGCACGATGGAGAAATTTGCTAAATATCGAGCTAAAAATAGACGAATCTAACTTGGGAATCTTCAGCAGCCACATAATATAATTACAAGTAAAGAGTGTGTTCACACGCCCCTTCCTGCTAATTTCCTCCACGATTGCCCTGTAAATTGGTAAAGATAATGCCCCCCCCCCCCCTCTCTCTCTCTCTCTCTCAACGATTTCTGGAAAAGTTTTAGGGTCACCCCCGTGCTCACTGAGCCCCACATTTCTGAAAGTACCCGATAAAAGGTCAGAAAATGGATGAGAACGGCTCAAGAAACCATTTCAACAAGCACACTTTCCCAAATCCAACGTGGACCATTGGAAGAGTTCCATTTTCTTTCGGGGAATGAATGTTTTCTTAATACTCGCAAGAGGTCTCATGGCTACGATTAGTCGATTATAATAGATTATGTCGAACGATTAATCGATTCGAAAAATCAATAATCGTGACTCCCCTAAGTTTGTTGAAGTTCGCTGAAGTTTATCTTCTTTTTTAACCATCAGCCGAAACAATGGAAATGTGTTCAAGAGAACTAAAAACTCTGTTGCAGAAGGTTTTGACAAGGTTCCGTCACAGAGTTCTAAGGTATTTTCCCATGGCTTTTCCTTGTAAATATTTAGTTTGTTTTTTTACATTACCACACTTGATAATCTCTGTATTTATTATTATTATTTGTTGCTGACTGTGCATTCACTGCTGGAATGAGTCATACGGTTAAAACTAGAAGTGCTGTCACGAATAGTGCGCTTATCTAGGCTTAATTGAGCGTTGGAATTGCGCGCAATTGCCACATCGAATGGCATCCAAAGCACGGCAGGTTCTCCTGGTTACTCATAGCAAACACATGCAATGTTTCTGCCAATGGACCTCCGGGTTACCCGGAGGTCCATTGGCTGAAACTTTGCTTGTACACAGGCCATATGTACAGAATTTGATTGCTTTACGTGGGCCATAACGCGCACATTAACGCGCATATCAACATGCTATTTGTGCACATTTCATGATAGGACTTCTAGTTTTAACTGTAGGATATCCACAAAAAACTATAAGTTCATCCAATCCTCTATTAATAATTCCAAACATTTTACTTCATTTCCAAAGATATTATTTACGTTGATATTGTGATGAGGACGTTGCACGATCATTATGACATTTGGTCTTTTCTTCGTTGCAACATAAATTGTAAACAAACTTGTAAGTTGCAACAGCCACCACAATGAAACTAAGATCACAGAAAGAGTAACTATGTATAAATTCCACGAATTGTTGAAGATTTTGTATAGGATAAAGAATTGTACATAACATTCTCATGTTGATGATTTTGCATGCATATTTCCATGGAGGTGGAACCCCTGTCTGGAACTTAGTACTGGAAAGCGCAGACTTAATCATTTGATCTACATGTACAGTGGGAAGAGGATTTTCAATAAACACCCCAAAGTGCCACTTCCATTGAAAATTGATCCATGTTCTTCGAAAATTAAAAAAAAGCTTAACTGGCGTAAGCAACGTTTCATTCAAATTCAACCTGGAGGTTCATTGACTGAAATATTACGTGCATCTCTTGCTCTTTTTCACAGAATATGGAAGTTTTTTTCTGTCCTGGTTTGAACTCCTCGTGCGTGTTTTAGGTTCCGCTCCACACTTTAGCATTTACCAGATCCATTAAAAACATATAAAACTACCTTATTAAGTAGAAATAAACAATCTGAATGTGGGTGAAATAATTTATTGTCAAATGCAAGACTTAGTCTGCAAAATTGCATGAAAGAATGCCGATACCAGTCAATTTCAGCCACCCAGCAGCCTCAAACGCAGAATTGTCCAACTACCTTCACATACCTAATCCGGAAGCATATAACCCCTTGTTTCTAAAATGTGGAAAAAATGATGTTTCCATTTAATTTTTTAGTTACATGCCTGAAAACAACTCCGTTTTAAAATGACATTTTACAAAATGGTCAATTTTTCGAAGCCACTGGTTCCCATAATTCCTCTGATAATTTACCCCTATGTATCAGACTCCAACTCTGTAACCAGAACTTAAAATTCTCTTGTCCACTAAGTAGCCTAATGTAATCATATATCTGATACTAAAAAATATATCTCCACTTTACACAGCATTAGTTTTAACATATGACCTTTGTTTAGAATTGTGGCTCAGTAGGTAGAGGTGCAGGCTGCAAACCGAGAAGTCCTCGGTTCGAATCCCACCTGCGGCAACCGCGTTGTGTCCTTGGGCAACACACTTCATCTCCATTACCCGTGTGGGGGCACGATTACGCCGTGTACTAAGGCGTACTGCACGTCGATGGTGCGCATTTCTTCAACCAATCTAACCCTGCCTGTGCTGCGGTGCGGAGTTACGATGTTGGGGAGCTGGCAGCTGCTCGTCGTTGCTCGGTGGTTCTCTCCGGGTACTCCGGCTTCCTCCACCCGTAACACTGTCGCGGTCATGATTAGCCATTGTGCATAAATATGTGACCTTAAACATCAATAAATAAATAATAAATATTTGTTTAGAATTTTACCCCTGTGCAATAGAGCGAAACTGTAGAGCGGAACCTTAGTGAGAACCAACTCGTTTCTTTGATTTAAAAAGAAAAAACGGACAGAGAATTTCGACCGGATCGCGATAGAATCGCGATCCGGGAGAAATCCTCTGTTCGTTTTATTTTCCATAACACTGTAAAATATCACCTTTTCGAAAAGAAACAGCGAGAACATTGACTCTTAGACGCTATTTTCGTGTCTTAGTTTTGATTTCAATTTTATTTCTGAATACAATATTTATACAATCGAAACGCCCTGGTGTAAGTGTTTCTCGGTCAGAGTGGCCTGATCGAAGAAGGGGACAATTCTTTCAACCACGGCACTGTTTTCCAGGTAGACCGCGAATTTTTATGGAGGGGAAAATATTGTTATAAGGAATGATAGATGTAAAACAATGATATTGTCAAGCCTCACCGTGTTGATCCTTTGCATCAACAGTCGGTAGCTAAACTAGACATAATCAACCCCGGACTCAACATTGGAGATCTATTTCGTGCATATTTCTGATGAGGAATGTACCCTTCTGGCGGATCTGAAAAACGTACACTCGGAGACGTGGAGCGTGCTCTTCTAAACGTACCAGCAGTTTGAGAATCGTATATTTTGTCTTTAGAGAGTGTTATGTTGTGAGGCATTCGTTTGAGCATTGATTCCCTCGGTCTCCTGTCCGGGTAATATTTTCTTCTTTGAGCAGGTCCGTTAACACAAACACCATCTACAGGGCGGAGGAAGGTAGAAAATGTTTTTGATTGGTTACGCGGCACATCTGCGTCGGGAAGTGATTCGTCAGATGCCTGTATTGGCTCCAGCTGCGGATATTCTGGAAGAGAAAACACACATAAAAATGATTTACACATGACCCTCTGCTCGACAAACTGTATTATACAATAAAAATAAAATAGCTATTTATTAAATAATACACCTTGAAATCTGTGAGCAAACCGCTTCAGGACAACGTCACATTTATTTCAATTTTAAAAATCTTGTACTTGAACTATAAGTGAGTGATCTTCATTAGGGCTGTCACGATTAATCGATTGTCGATCGGTCACGCTGAAATCGATTAGTATTTTTCGTTGTCGAAGAATCGGTAAATTTTACACCGTTTTAGACGTTTAATAATTAAAAACAAATTTGATGAAAAAACTATTGTTTCTAAAGGTAAAAGGCCAAGAACGTGGACGTCAAACCTTAAGAAGCCATTGGAAGCATTTGTCTTTTAGGTACATTCAAAGCTTTGATGTTCTGAACTTTTGAACCATCAGTGTAATAATCAAGACCGGTCGGCAGTTGCGAACTTGCGAAGTTCGCAACTAACGAACGGTCTTGATTATAACACTGACGGTTTAAAAATTCAGAACATCAAAGCTCTGAATATACCAAAAAGAGGATAGTCTTCTTGTTTATTTGTGTAGGTCATCTGACTTGAACATCATTTTTAACGATTTCAAGGAGAGAGAGAAGGGGGAGGGGCGTCATCTAGGTACGATTAATCGAATATTATCTGTTATTTCCGACGATTAATCGATTCCTAAATTCAAGAATCGTGACAGCTCTAATCTTCATTCCATAACATGTGGTCAAATATAGTTCAGAGCTATTTCTGTTGGAGAGCTGAGTAGTATATAACAAACGCCAATTATGAAAAACGCATTTATTAGCTCAAAATACCCCCCCCCCCCCCCCCCACCCCGAGCCATCCTTCCCGCGTTCACTCGTCGACGGTTCGAGGACAACAACTCCACAGGTCCGAGAATCACTTGGCGGTGTCACAGAAATCACCGAAAACAAGCGATACCGACAAAGCTGTAAAACAACTTGAGGTCCAAAGATAACCTTTCTATTACAGGTTTTGAGGAAGTCTTCATTATTAGCTATCAATTCTGTTTTCCAGCTCTCAGTTGACCTCTTACTACGAAATAAACAAAACTATTTAATCATCAAAAAACACATCGGTTATAAAAACATCATTGAAATCTGCTCACTGAACCGATTTCAATGATTTGTCATAACTAATGTCTTTCAGCATGTGTATAGTATGATACTGAAATACACTCTGTCTTTTTAACCGTGTCACGAGACACTAACGAGACTGTCTACTTCCGGCATTGCTCCAATGACAGGTACATTCTGGCAAAACAACTCTCACTAAGTGCACCCTCAATGCATATACCCAGAAAATGTCATGAGGTGTCAGCTAACCGCAGATTGTTGTGTATGAAAAAGACAATGAATTTGAAATCATTAAAATGCATGTGAGGACACGGAAGCTGTTTAGCCGAATAAATGTCTGAATCGGTGTTTCTCACAATTCAGAAATCTAGATTTCCGAAGTTTAGGGCTGTCACGATTCTTGAATTTAGGAATCGATTAATCGTCGCAAATAATCGATGATAATCGATTAATTGTACCTAGACGACCCCTTTCGCACTCTCCTTGAAGTCGTTAAAAATGATGTTCAAGTCAGTTGACCTACCTCACTTAAACAACGAAGACGATCCTCTTTCAGGTACATTCAAAGCTTTGATGTTCTGAACTTTTGAACCGTCAGTGTAATAATCAAGACCGATCGTTAGTAGCGAACTTCACAAGTTCGCAACTGCCGATCGGTCTTGATTATTACACAGACGGCTCAAAAGTTCAGAACATTAAAGCTTTGAATGTACCTAAAAGACAAATGCTTCTAATGGCTTCTTGAGGTTTAACGTCGACGTTTTTGACCTTTTACCTTTAGAAACAATAGTTTTCTCATCGATTTTTTTTAATTATTAAACGTCTAAAACGGTGTACAATTTTCCGATTCTTCGACAATGAAAAATACGAATCGATTTCGGCGTGACCGATCGACAATCGATTAATCGTGACAGACCTACCGAATTTACCTACAATAGTCAGCAGTCGACATTTGGAAATATTTTTCTTTTGATATCCACATATATATTTCCGTATTTTTTGTTTTGTCTGTTTTGTTTTGTTTTCTTCCAAAATATAACTTTTTACTGTGGGAACTAGAGAGGCCGTCTGGATAAGGTGTTATAACTTCTTTTCTCGAAACAAACGTTGACGGAAACAAACGCACGTTAACACATTTTGTGTAAACCAGTTACATTATCTTGACTGCACGTGAAGTTAACCAACAACTTGATGATGCCCATTATTCGCGGTTTTCTCCATTTTCCTTGTCACATTCTTTTGCCATTCTGAGGGACGAGCCACTACTAGGTTATTTGCAAAGGGTAGAGCACTGCGAATTCTCGAAATTCGACTCGATTTGTTTCGACCTTAGAAACGCCAAGTCGGAAATTTTCAAATCGTCGAGTTGTTTTCAAAAGAAACTGCTTTTGATGACTCTTCTATCCCAAAAACTTTTATAATTGTATTTTCTAGAATTGTATTTTCTAGTTATGACTTTAAATAGGTTGAAATGAACCATTAGCATTTTCAAAGATGTGGCAATTTGCCATTGGCAAATTGCCATATCTTTTAAATTGCTAATAATTCATTTTAGTCAGTTATATTAATGGGTAGAAAATACAATTCTAGAAAATACAATTGTAAAAGTTTTATAATATTGACCCCAAGTCTCCCGATAGAAGAGTTCAAGGAGGTTACTACATTGTTTTCGATCTCTATCATTCCACCTCTTTAATTAACTTGTCAAATAATATTTGAGGGGAGACTAACAAAAATTACGGTTGTTAAAGGAGCATTAAACCAAGATCGCTGTGCTAATTAAACGTTACGTGGTGTAATACAGACATTGGGAACTGTTCTAGTTACACCACGCGAGAAATCTGGATTACATGTGAGAACGCCATGTAAGAACGCATCTGATTGGACGTTACGAGACAGGGTGATGAAATGCTAAGACACAAAACAGTGCCAAGCAAGAATGTTATCAGACCGCCGAAGGTGATATTTTTCTTTAAATTTATCAGCTTTATTCAAGTTTACTCGTGGTATAAATACAGAACAAAACTCGGGTAGAGTACAGGAGATAGGAATAAAAACCCTTGGTATTACCCTTCCTGTATTCCGGTGCTCATGAAATACAGCAGAACCTGCAATTTGGGGTCGTTGTTTGCAGTCCAATATATAATCCCACAATTTGTTTTACATGACGTTCACGATGGGTGGACTTTTCAAAGTTAAAAATTATACTGCATTTTTGTTAAGGTGTAAGAATTTTTCTTAAAACTACCATAGAGATAGACTCCAAGCCGTTAGTGTGAAAGCGATACTCTAGATTCTCTTGGTCGGGATATAATGAGTGTATTACAATATTAAAATGTTCAGTTTATCCTTGAAACGTACAATAAATATACAGATGTACATGTTTCAGCTGATACTTAGAATTAGGTTGGCACTGAACTGGCTGAAAACATAAAAAAATTCATTTAATATTGATGCAAAAGGATAAATTGGTGAGGGCGTTCTATCAGATTTTTTTATCAGTGTTGATTGTTTTCGATATTCTATACTGGGACCTTTAACCGTCTTCTGTATAACAGATTACGGATACACTAAGCAAATGCCACAACACTACTTTGTGAAGACAGAGGCTACACGTGTGGAATCTAATTACAAATACAACGGATTAAAACGATAACTACAACACTGAATATAACGATTCTGTTTTGAGGACAAAATGGATCCCTGACACCCGGTGTACACACAACTGGTCTTAAAATGACTGGCTAATACGACATCGAGCTCTCAAGCCACCAGTCGTATGCTGTAAGGAATTCGTCTCTGTTGCGTAATCCACTCAAAAACACTCGATTTTTTTTTCATTATAGGCTTTTTTATAAGAATCTGATAATTCCACTCAAAAACACTAGATTTTTTTTTTATTATAGGCTTTTTTTATAAGAATCTGATACAGTACGTGGAGAGTAGATTGTAACCAAATCACCCGCGGAGTGGAGTTATCACCCAAGCTAGAACTTTCAAATTTTGTACATATGGACAAAAACACAAGCAATGTTTCAGCCAATGGACCTCCGGGTTAAACCCGGAGGTCCATTGGCTGAAACTTCGCTGGTGCTGGTTATGCTTTGCAACAAATTTGCAATTATTCCTCGGGTGGAATCTCCACTCTGCGGGCGATTTAGTGATAATACACTCTCCACGTACTGTAATTCCACTCGTTTCACCTATGAACTGATGCATGAAAGTAAACAGCGCATTGAATTATTGAAACGTGGAAGTGATTTGATCGATACTCAGAACAGATAGAACCATGCGATCTGATTCAGTTGGTGGGTTTCTAGTCCAAACATAGCCTGAAAGTCCGCAATAAAAGTTTTTGGTTTGGTGCGTCCTTTGAAAGGACTTACCAATCTAAATACTTATATTACGGACTTTCAGGCCATGTTTGCACTAGCAAGTTTCATGTATCAATTCAATGTAAATACGTGTTGAATTATTGCTAGAAATGATCGGTATCCACTCCAACACACTAGATTTCCTTTTCATTATACGTTTCTAGAACAAATTGATCATTTCCAGTGATAATTCGGCTCGTATTCACCTTGAAGTGATGTTTTCAAAGCCGCCATTTTGATTGATACAGTGAAAGTGAAAATGTTTATATCTTCACAGCGGGGGGTACGATTTCTGTCTGTCCGCAATTTCTTCGATAATCTTTCGTTTCGCGTTTAACAAAATATGTTATTTAGACAGTTGTGTTCAGCTCAAATGCCGTGGATCGTTTTGAAAATCACCGGAAAAATTGACGATTACATTATAATGTTCCGTGCAACAAGAGTCTCGTGTTACTGAAATGAAAAGCGCTAACCCATCAATTTAACCCAGTGATAAAAGAAACAGTAGGTCCTTTGATTCTCGTTGAAGACTTTTCGCAGATCAGAGGGGAAAACTAAGGTGGATTGAGGTCTGCATGACAGGCGAACTCTCGCAATGAAATTTAATGGGATCCTTTACGAAAAATATGTTCGATGGCAAAGGCCTTCTTTCGACAGAATATAGGAGCTATTTTGGTTGCAACATATTTCGCATCGATAATGCAAGCTGCGCGCAAATGCAATCGCTGTGCACACGCTGTGATAAGAAATTATATGGGAAAAGACTCTCCGTTGATTCCTCCCGAAAATCAAGGCGTTTTGTTGCTGGGGGTGGATTACCACTAATTACAAATTGTCCGCGAGACATTTATTTACATTATTTGAAAAAAAAATAAGAACTATAATGTCTTTTTCAGGGTTTGATCCACGTGTTTTTCAGTTTTCGATTTGAGACCGTTGACAGTCTCGCAGATGTTTCTTCTCACAAAGTTTAGACACGGTCGGCTAGAAAGTCCAATTTTTGTGGCAATGCACTATAACACAGTACAGGGACGTGTTGACCGGGGCGGCACAGGGAGCACGTATCACCCTAACTTTTTATACACTGTTAAGAGAGAAAAGATAGAGGGGAAGGGAGAAACAGAAGCAGAAACTAAGAGAGAAAGGATATGGAAAGAGACAAAGAGAGGGGAGCGAGAGAGAGAGAGAGTTTAAGCCAACATTATCTTTAACAACCCGTCATTGAAATGTAATTGGAGATTAGAAAGAAGAGGGTACACATATGCCTTAACCTTAAGATGTGACCGAAGATGCCTGGTTTGATTTTCTCAACTTGCAGTCTTTTACTCTAAGTATTTTCAAGGTATTTTCCATCGCATCTAGTCACGGCTGCTGTCAGCAGTCATTACTGGATGCAATGGAAAATTCATCAAAATGTGACATAAGAAATCACTGGTGAAAAAATCAATTCATTTTAGAGGTAGAAATTTGGATTAAATGAGGCCAAACTATACTTATATAAATAACAAGAGAAACCCTGTCCTGGGGGTGGGGGGTGGTGGGGGGGGGGGGGGGGGGCACTCGCCAGCAGCATGCAAGGAGTTAAAGCTGAGAAAAATGCACATATTTATCCGCGTATGAAAAAATGGAACAAAATGCGTTAAATATGAAGCCACGGATGTGCATTGTTTTTACTGTAGAGGTTTGTTATTCTCAGACAGAGCTTTGTGGATTGTAATCCTACAATACCACTAATGGTCACAACTAGTATATATCAGTGAGTGTGGGGATGGGGGCTAGTATGATTGTGCCCCACCCCCACCCAAATTCGAAATGCTTCCGATGGCCCTGCCACAAAGGTTGTCTTCTTTTCCATCAGGTTGCAGGACACTAACATCACGAAGCAAAACAGCAGCTTATAAAACTTCATAATTTCCTTTTCCATTGAAATAATGTTAGCTCTCAGTAGTGTCGTCAGGGTAAGTGAAGTGTGTTTGTGTGTGTGTGTGTGGGGGGGGGGGGGGGTGGTATAGTCCGACGACATCCGACTTCAATTTACCCCGTTCTTACTTTAGTGGTTATATGTCCCATAGACAAAGGTTCAAACTCTCAAATAAGAATTTTGCCTTTAATATTTCATAGAGGTTGACTTTTTTAGGAAAAGTGTGTGTGTGTGTTGGGGGGTGGGGGGATCAAATCACCCCTGTGCCCACGACGCTGTTATCTTTCATAGGCAAGTCCTACTTGCGAAGAACGAAACACGCTCCCAATGGTGGATAAACTTATAACAATCGAACAGAGCCGTCCGATCAACTTACCCATGGAATACATTTCCCCATAATCACTCCGGCTTTGTGATTCGTCCTCACTGTGGCCTCTACCGCTATCTGTCGTTGATATCTCGTCTATGTTAACATCTCCCTGCAGTATAACCGCATGTCCTATCACGCCTGGCTGAAATAAGTGCAAGTGTATTACTGTTAAATAAAACATGCAACACAGACAACCAAAAATGTGCGGTTATAAACAAAAGAAATAATCTACAGAATGTGAAATACAACGAAATGCATACAACACGAGAGTGTTGATTACCGACAAGATAGAGAACTGTACTTAAAGAGCGAAAAACCTTTCGAGTGACCGGATATAGCGTTTCAGTTTCGGTTTATTCAAAGATAAACTGAAATCGACACCGGATGATCGTAAGATAACAAGAAATTTTGGCTTCTTCAAATTTGACGAGAAAGGCCCAAACCCACTGCGTGGCAGTTAACGAAATTCCAGCTTTACTACAATGTTATCATAAGCCAAAGAATAGATACTGTTCGTATTATAAATTATTGTGCAACTTTACAGCTTAAGGTCGATAAATATGAAAACCTTACATCCATGACTTATCTCGTAATGGAAATCTATTTTTGATACATTTGTCTCCCCTGAAATTATTAGACGGAGAGGAAGGTCCAATTAAGAAGCATGTCATTGTAGCGAAAACACCCATGCCTTCAATAGAAAGCGGAGTTTCCTTCTATTACTCTTAATAAACAAACATAATAGACAGCTCTCTGTTGTTTTCGTTTAACAAAGCTGCAAATGGAAGCTTGTCTTTTTATGGCAAGCTATTTAGAAGCAGTTAAGTAACAGTCCACTTTGGCTCTTTGTTTTGCGAAAGTATTTTTTACAGTTATTTGCAAGTTTTTATTGTTCCCGGAAAAAAATAGCAAATCTTGGCCCCTAGACATGTATATTAATGGAGGTGGTAGTGTCTGTATTGGGGCGCGGTGGCGTTGCGATAACCGCTTCTCGCCAGATCACCGAAGTTAAGCAACGTCGAGCCCGGTTAGTCCTCGAGTGGGTGACCGTCTGAGCGATCGATTCGGACTCCCGCGTCGTGTCAAAGGCACCTAACCCCAATTATCCAAATGGGGGCACGATGACGCCGTGTACTAAAGGCGTACTGCACGTCGATAGTGCGCAGGTCATCAACCAATCTAACCCAGCCTGTGCTGCAGTGCGGAGTTACGATGTTGGGGAGCTGGCCGCTGCTCGTCGTTGCTCGGTGGTTCTCTCCGGGTACTCCGGCTTCCTCCACCCGTAAAACTGTCACGGTCATGATTAGCCATCGTGCATAAGTATGTTACCTTAAACACCAATAAATAAATAAATAATAATATTGTCTGTATTATGTGTCACGATGCGCACACTTTTGATATAATGAACAGCAAAGAGGTCACATTCAAAAGGGTTTAACCCTTTACCCAACGAATCGGCCGAGAAATATGCAAATTCAGCAGTTGAAAAAATATTATTTTTCAAAAAATTTCAACAAAACCATATCATGTGACCCCTCGTTGGAACGAGCTCGTCGAGCTCGTTCCAACGATGGGTCACATGATATGGTTTTGTTGAAATTTTTTGAAAAAATTCAAAAAATGATATTTAAAATAATAAATGTTGATATCATCTGCGTTGGGTAAAGGGTTAAGCAGAGAATAATAGTCAAACGTTCAAACCGATTGGGAAAAAGTCTTAAAAACAACTTTTGTATTGGTATATTTCTCTACAGGAAAAATGCCTGAAGTTTGTGAAATGATGCGTGCATCGATGAAACAACTTTTCTCTACAGGAAAATGTCCGAAGTTTGTGAAATGATGCTTGCATCGATGAAACAACTTCGTTAACATTTCAAAATTTTAATTTTTATATGCGATACCAAAAAACCCTTTTTCTTAATTTTACTGACAACTTCCGAAAATTAGGGAGAGCTAACTTTTCCGTAAATCTCTTACAATGGCGAAAATTGTCAGCTATGATTGATAGAAACGTTCTAGCTATCACAAAATGAAACGGAAAAAGCACAAAGGATTCAATCAAGTTTCATATACTCTATTGCGCTGTACGCAGCAAAGAGGACATACAGTTAAAACTAGAAGTCCTGTCACGAACTGTGCGCTTATCTAGGCTTAATTACGCGTAGAGATTGCGCGCAATTGCCATATCGAATGGCATCCAAAGCACGGCTGGTTCTCCTGGTAACTCATGGCAAACACAGGCAATGTTTCTGCCAATGGACCTCCGGGTTACCCGGAGGTCCATTGGCTGAAACACTGCTTGTGAGGCCATACGTACAGAATTTGATAGCCTTACTATGGTCATAACGCGTAGATTAACGTGCAAGTCGACGTGCTATTTGTGCGCATTTCATGACAGGACTTCTAGTTTTAACTGCAGAATTTCGACAGCAAGGTTCTAGTTTTCCGCCTGGAAATTATCTGTATCCATCGTGGAAAAGCAAAATAAGAAATTATTTGCAGCTGAAGGAAGAATCGAAATGAGCGCTTCCCAAGAATTAGTACATGCATGCAGCCGATGTTTAAATAGTAAACTTTTAAGCCCATTTTCACTGTGTTTATCGGTAATCCACTCTCGTTGTATATAGGTGTAATAACATAATAATAATTGAACTAAGCTAAAATTGATGTTCTAATAACTAATGCGCAAACAATATTTTATCACAACATAATTGTGTTTTATACGTCAAAATAACCATTACGGGAGATACTTTATTAAAGAAGTGCTATCAATGTAATTTGTCCCAGAGCAAGACCATTTGCAGTCGATGTTAAGACATTCATATCTCTTGTGAGTGATCAAATAACAGGACCCGCAGATCACTTTTTTGTGTAATTACGGGCAACATTACCTGAAAGTTCACCCTCAAATACAGATTTGCGTTTCCCATCTGAGAACTATATTCTGCAGCAAATGCGCGCTTCAATAACAGAATGCGTGCGATAAGAACCCTTCTAGAAACATTAACCATTTGGTCCCTTGTGGTATATTACATGACAGTTCTGAGCCATCAACTTGTAGAGTCTATATTCATTACTTGGGAGAAGAGCAATCAATATTTTCAACGTGCAGCCTTATGGCTGCACGTTGAAAATATTGATTGGTCTACCACACCAATTCACCGAGCAGCTACCTAGTTTATAAATTCAGGTCATATCACGATCCTGGCCCCAAAAAACGGCTTTTCCACTTCAACGGGTTAAGAGATTCTAGCTTGGATATGTCTCCCCGACAGCCGATGGTGTAAAGTAATGTTCCTGAGAATTTTCAACTCAAATATCAAAACGGGGTGGATGGTCCAAGTGAGGGAGCTAGTAGAGAACTACTCATTGGAGATCTCGGACCTGGACGATGGGGCAAACCAGGGTAAAAAAATCGTCAGAGAAAGGGTCATGGAGGATTGTAACCGTAATTGGCGAGAGGGGGTCAAATCAAAGAGGTCTTTGGGTGGCCTGCGTGATAAAGAGAGGCCAGGTTTTGAAGAGTACCTTGATGGCACCTTTGGGGGGTCACTGCTGTTCAAGCTGAGGACGCGATCTCTGGAGCTGAGGGGAAAATTGGGAAAGACGGTGAAAGGGAGTGCCAGATGTGTAACTTGGGCATGGTGGAGACCCTGGAACACTTTCTTCTAGAATGCCCAAAGTATCAGTCTAAAAGAATGAGATTCACTGGGAGTATAATGGGGAAGTGGGATGGGAGAATGAAGGACATGTGGTTAGGGGGAGACTCAAAGGAAAGGGTTAATCTGCTAATCGGAGAGATTGGGAGGAATGGGGTAAGGGATGTCATCAAGCAGTTCGTCTCCGAATGTTGGGAGGAGAGGAGAAGCGTGGGAACAGGGAGGCAGTTGGGAGTTCAGGGGTAACCAAGGCCTTCTCGTCCGAGAACCGCGACAAATCAGCGGCTGGCCAATGTGTTATTATTATTATATGACATGCTACGGTCAGGACTGACAACTGCAAAACGATTGATTGGTGAATGTACTTTTTAACTTTTTTCCCAGATAATGGTAGGTAATGTACGGAACTCGCTCAATTAAGGCCCGGGAGATTCGGTCCACACAAAATCTACTGAACTTGTTTCGTTTATGTGTTTTACAGTTGGAGGAAGCCGGAGCAAAGAAAAAAAAACGAACAGTGGCGACCAAATACCAGACTCGCCAATTTACTTACTCTGTACAACCAAAGTTAACACCGATTGGAGGTAATTGCACCGTCGACTTGCATCATGCAAAATTACACGGCACTGCCGTGCTCCCGCCTGGGCAATCAGAATTAAGTGTTCTGCCGAAGGACAGCACGCAGGTCAAGATTGAACCTTTCGGGTTAAAAACACAAGCAAAATTCTATCCAATGAACCACCGAGTATGACCCGGATAACTGTTAGCGGGAACTTAGCGTTCCGCTCCAACGTTTTGTGTGTGTTTTTTTTAATTTCAAAAGATTTATTTTTTTATTTATTGTTGTTTATGGTCACATACTTCTGCACAATGGCTAATCATGACCACAACATGAGATAAAGTCAAGGTCAGTCAATCGTTTATACCCCATGTTGCCTATTTTAGAGGACTCGCACCCCAAGCATTAGTGACTGGGTCCTATTTTACCAGTGAAACAGAGCTTGTTTACCACAATAAACAAGCACTGCTTCACTTCCCGGGGTTCCCACGGGGGAACTTCAAAGGATGATAAAAGATGTGGAGTTTATTTTTGATCCGAGACTCCGGTTGCTGGAGCAGAGATTCAAGTACAGTCTAAGAGGAAACCCCAGTGCCAAGTATTTTAGTACTTCACATGCACCTGTGATCTGAGCATCGCATTTTGGCTTACCGTTTCAAAATGCGATATGCGTAATTTGTTATGGCCTTTGAAAATAGGAAAGATGTAAACATCGCATAGCCGACACGGAAGGACATTCATTCAATACGTCTCTTCAACCGTCAACCTCTGAACCCTTTACCCAACGCAGACGATATCAAAATTGATTAAATATCATTTTTTTAAATTTTTAAAAAAATGTCAACAAATCCATATCATGTGACCCCTCTTTGGAACGAGCTCGACGAGCTCGTTCCAAAGAAGGGTCACATGATATGGTTTTGTAGACACTTTTTGAAAAATAGTATTTTTTCAGCTGCTGAATTTGCATATTACGCGGGTGGATGTTGCCGATTCGTTGGGTAAAGTGTTAATCATTATTTACAACTTCCTTTCAGACACCACGAAATGACATCGAATACATAGTACGTTTGTATGGCGTATCTATGAATTCATTCGAACACTGACAGTAAACTTGTTATTTCTTTGAAAAATAGGGAAGCTGGGCAGAGGATGATTGGAATTTGCAGTCGGATATCTGTAACTACTTGTCCCACAACGAACAAATTGAATCTTGACAATCTAATGTAAGAGTGACAATATGGTTATTTTGAGAGGAACTTAATATGATTTGAGCTTATAGCCGTCGCCTTTAATTTGTTACTCGGTATAAATTTGCTGATGAGCGCATTCGCTGGCCTCAAAGGCATTTTTCTTCATTGTATCGATTCAGTAAAGTACATATTTTATTTTAACATTTACACTTCGAAACGAACCGATTACTAAAAAACGCATGCAGTACTGTGGTCGCCAAAGCGGTCTCGTTCTCGGTGGGGGTCGAGATCTTGTCACGACACTTACACCAATGGGTCGAAATTCTAACATAAAAATTGGAAAATCAAGTTCTAATCAAGAAAAGTACATGCAAATAGGAGTTGGAATTCTATGCTCTCGCATTTTATTTTTTTTTTTTTTTTTTGACGCTTGTGAGATTCTGGCGTGAAGTGAGAAGAAAGGCGGGACGTCAAATTTCGGTCACATCGCGACTTGGTCAAATTCTCTGTTACCTTCTATAATCACACCAGTGTTGAGACTAATATGTCTTTCATATTTTATTTACAATTTCCGCGAGAAAAAGACAAGAGACAATATCATATTTACGGCCAAGGTATTATCCAAGGCAGCTCTGTTGTCCCAAAGCTCACAAAGTTTCTTGCGTTTCTCTCCGAAATTGTAAAATTATGAGTGGTGTAAAGTCCACCCAACGCGTGGTTATCAGTTATACACCCTCGGAAGAGTGCAATCGTGTTTCAGTTTGCTCGGGTTCAGTAACTCCACAGAGCGATTAAATGATTAATCAGTAATATTTGACAATCGAGCTGTCGAGCTACATGTACGCGGCACGGTGTCACTCCACGCAAGGGACAGCTTGTTCTAACTTACACCCTATCCTATGTTTAATCAACAAAATGCACGGACTCAGAATCGTGTCATCGACCATTTAGTTTAACCCTTTGAACCCGAGAGGGCGCTTTCTCAGCCCTGGAACACGATGCGTCATATTTTCAGTAAGTAGGATGGCTGCTTAGTGAATGCGTGGAGAGACCAATCAATAGTTTCACCATGCAGCCCACAGGCTGCACGTTGAAAATATTAGTTGATCAACTCCCATATAATGAATATGGACTCTTCCAATTGCTGCGGCTGAACGGACATGGGAGATACCACCAGCATTCAAAGGGGTAACTACTGACCCATGCCTCCTCATATGACTTTGCAATATCAGTCCTTTGAACCCGCAAGGCACGAATTTGCTGGAGAAGAAAATGGTAGCGTCCGGTGGCAAGATGACGGGATACACATCAAATCGAGATCAGATATGATGTAATCCTACAGCACTATAGGGCTGCATGATAAAATTATTACCCATCGTCCCTGTGAATAGAAATTGGCCGACTTTGCTGTAAATTATATACTTCGGGATGCTACCATTCAGGAACTCAGTGTTGAAATATCCAAGATATAGTGTCACAAGAAACGCGCTTTACCAATATGCAGGCCTGGCATTCTGAAAAATGCAGGAGGGCAAAAAATCGCTCTCCTCAATCAGCTCAGGAGAGCAATTAGCTTTACACAGCACTTTAAGTATCCAGTAGAACGAATTCATTGAAACTGAAACCAACAGACTACATCAGTGATTTTATTAACTTTACTAAGGTAAAGCGAAATCTCTTAGACATCTAGATGTCTCACTCAACAACCGAACACACACTTGACAGGACCTGAGTGTGTACCCAGACCTGTTGTCCAAGAAAGTCATACGCCTACCACTACCACCTTCAGCCCCCAAAGGGGGTTGAAGGTGGTAGTGGTAGGCGTATGACTTTCTTGGACAACAGGTCTGCTTGAATCTACAGTCACATCCTGGTGCAAGTGCTTCAAGTGACAGGATAGTAGTAATGGTAGTATATTATAGTGTCAATATTCCTTGAATAATTACCCCTCAAACTGTGATGTCAGTTGTTGAACTTAAAACTGACAGAAAAAAAATGTTGCTGTGACCCATTTTGCTTCAAATGATTGCAACTGTGTTTGGGTATGGTTGCATCCATTACCTTTTGCCACTAAATCACTTTCAAAATGAAATTACGTGATGTTATGTGACTTCGAAGTTAAATTACATTTTTGCTTTACAACAAAAAATTAATGTGAGCATAATACATGTAATCTCAATCATCCCAGACCAAAATATTTAGGAGGGCAATTTTTCGCTCTCCTTAATTCTTTCAGGAGGGCAGTAAGGAGAGCTAAAAAATCGCTCTCCTGAAATTCCCAAGCCTGAATATGTATGATTCTTCCATGAGCTACTACTTTAATCCTCTTGGTACGCATGCGCGAAAATTCGAATTGTTCAAACCTTAAAATGTACTAGCGCTATATGAAGAAATAAATTAAGGTTAAGCTTCAAGAAACAATGATTAGTTTTGTAACAGCCGAACAACAATTTGTGAAGTCCGTGACAAATGCTTTGCACTGATGGGTGATATACAGTACGTGGAGAGTGGATTGTAACTAAACCATCCGCGGAGTGGAGTTATCACTCAAACTGTAACTTTCAAATTTTGTATATATCGACTAAAAACACAAGCAATGTTTCAGCCAATGGACCCCCGGGTTTAACCCGGAGGTCCATTGGCTGAAACTTTGCTTGCGCTTGTTATGCGTTGCAACAAATTTGCAATAATTGCTTGGGGTGAATCTCCACTCTGCGGGTGATTTAGTGATAATACACTCTACACGTACTGTGTATTGCTAGAGTGATGTTTTGCACTTCCAATTTCGTTTGAATTCTATTACTTTTCGTCCTGTAGAACTCCCTGTAAAGTGTTAAAATCGGTTTACTGGGGCTTGTTCAAAGTTGAATTATTAGATATAGTCCGATACCGTTTTACAGCAAGCAAAAGTGAACTTTGAACTTTGTAAACATAACGGAAAGCATAAAATAAGTGTTTTACTTCCTATTTCCATTTCACACATTGCAAAAGTGTTCTTTTGGTCACCGCTAAGCTTTCAGAGGTGTGATGGGTAAGCCGACTGATACTATACAAGATATCGCATCTGTTCACGCGGTGTAGTTTAATTAGCTGTTTTAACAGAGGAGACAAACAAAAATAAAGCTGGAAAAAGTGGACATTACAGTATGGCCGCCGTGGATTGGGCACTTTCCACGGGTGGGCAATATTTCCACGGACGCAATAATATTAGATTCCAAGCACTAATTATAGGAATAAGCAAAAAGAAATTAATGAATAATGCACCGGGTACAACCCGGTGCTTCATTAATTAAAATTTTGCTGATGATAATTTTTATTACCCTATAAACGCATGCGTCAACATATCACTGCGTTGACTACAGCAAGTCCTCGGCAACTGCACTGTAGACAGTTCAGACTGGCACGATCACATCCTCATATCCTTTTCAATATCCACTCCAGATCTCGTACATTACATCTTCCCATTCTCAGTGAGACATATATTATACTTCTCCACTTTTCTATACAATTTCACGAACTATCATACACGGAGCTCATAAAAATCTCAGCAAGAACCATTGTTTTTTCATCTATTCTGCTGCGTCTAGGTTCTTTATGGGAGTACTCAGACTAAGATATATTCGATGATAAAGGTCAATAGAATTGCTTGGAGACACATTAAATCGTCTATGAATGATTTTATATGTTAGAGATTTGCTCAGTCATATCTGTAATCTAAATCAAGCACATCCAGACGGAGTTGGTAACGTAAGTCATTCTCTGGCAATATTATTCCGCTCAAACTTGAGTGGTTTTAGTTGATACAGCATGAGAATTAAAAACGAGATACCAAAGGCAAAAACATACCTATTAGCAACAAACATAGGATGAATGCAGTAAAAATCGAAATACGCTCTAGGATGTCCACAAGAAACATTCATTGTCGGTCTCCTCTTTTATTTTGACATGATCGGTTGTTGGCAAACTCTAACTCTTAACCCGCTGAGTAATTATAAAATATTTTTAATCACATCTAGTCATGGCTGCTGTGAAGCAGCCATGACTAGATTTGATGAAAAATTCATAAACATTTGATACAACAGATCATTGGTTTAAGAGTCTTCACAACTTACAGGGGAAACTTTGGTTAAATATCCTCACATTTGACTTATTTTAATAGCAAGAAATTTCCTGTCCTGGGCGCGGGAATATCTGCCAGCAGCATGCAAGGAGTTAACGGAAATCTTGCTTCTAGTGTTTCCGAAGGATAAAGAGGTCATGAAGATGCGCGATTACGGTTGAAACTAGAAGTATTGTGCACTCTCTCGAAGTAATAGCGCGCCGAGTAATGCACCTTCGCCCCTGTTAAACTGCACCATTAGCGTAACGCAATTCCCGTAGAGAACAGCCTGTACAGCTCTGTATAGTTCTATACTAGTAAATGGAGATCATTAACATCATCACTGCTATACATGTACATGTAGTAACGTAAACATATATTAAAATTCAACTGTATATACAGAATGAAGAGAGTAGATTACTACTTAATCGCATCACCATATATTCCCCACTCTAAAAGTAATAATTTAATAATAAATAATTTATAAGCCTAAAATCCACAAAAGTGCTCTTTGGCTTTACAAAAACTAATGGAATGCCTGTTGGAAGGAATATGTTTTCATGCTTTTCTTGAATGAATTTAAGGTGCTGATAGTTTTTATATGTTTTGGGAGCGAGTTCCACACATTGGGGGCAGCCACAGAGAATGCTCTGTCACCTGCGGTCTTCAGTCTTGCCCTTGGCTGTGAGAGCAAAGTTTCATTGCCGGACCTTAAAGCTGGTTCATACCGATTTACAAGCTCAGTGAGGTAGGGTGGTGCGAGGCCGTGAAGGCTCTTAAAAACCAGCAGACACAGTTTATATTCGATTCTCCGGCATACTGGCAGCCAGTGCAGTTCCTTTAGGATAGGTGTTATGTGGCAAGTTTTTCTATTACTAGTGACTACTCGAGCTGCACAGTTCTGTGTATGCTGCAGTTTTATAATGTGGGCATTTGTTGATCCAGAGAGCAGGGAGTTGCAGTAGTCGAGCCGAGTTGTCACAAAGGCATGTACGAGTTGTTCAGCTGTTTTGTTGTCTATTAAGTTCCTAATTTTGCTGATGTTTCTCAGATGAAAATATGCCACCTGGCAGATGTGTCTGACATGTCTGTCAAGTGATAGGTTTTCATCGAAGACAAAGCCGAGGTTACGAACAGACTTGGTTGAGGAAATGCACACATCCTGGATGTGTAAATCAAGTTTGGGCAATTTAGACAATTGCTGTTGAGTTCCAAAAAAGATAATTTCAGTTTTGTCGTGGTTTAATTTCAAGAAATTAGCAGTCATCCAAGATTTTATTTCCAGAATGCACTGTTCTATTTTCTGCACGGAACAGGCAGCGCTATCTTTATAGAAATGGATGTATAGCTGTGTGTCATCAGCAAAACAATGAAACTTACTAGTACATTGCATATACATGTATCACGGTCGAGGTTAGGAATGATGTTAATGATCTCTATCTACTAGTTTAAAATTGTTGGGCACGCTGTCTACAGGAACTGAGTTACGCTTATGGGACAGTTTGAGTTTGGTAGGGACAAAACCTGCATTTACTCAGCGCGTTATTACTTCAAAATAGTGCACAATACAGCCACAGGACTTCTAGTTTCAACTGTGGAATCCTTGGAAAAAACAATAATCTGGTAAAAGCTGTATGAAATAAGGAAAAATCACAGCACCCTATAAAAACACGCTGCTGGATATTCGGGAAAAAAATACCTTCTTTACTGATACATTAGTCTCTGATATTTTATCTGGGACAACCAGTGACGGATTCCTGGTTTGGGGTATTTAAATGTTTTCGTTTTGTTTTGTTGTTTTGTTTTTTTTATTTTTTTATGTACATGTAATCCCTTTGTTGAGATGTTGATAAGTATGCTTTATTGAAAGAAAGAAATGTAATAAAACTGCTTTCCCTTAATAGAAGAAGTCATGACTCTAAAACAGGTATTAATCGTGATCCTTGAACTATCATGCTGCGCCAGTTCGAACCCTGCTGGTTTCGACCCTCTGATCAGCCACCCATACCCCCATCCACCAAGAGTTTCCAGATTCGCCGCAACGGAATTTATTGAGAATAAACAAGAGTCGAGATTGGAAACTTCACATCGCGTCACTACAGTTAAAACTAGAAGTCCTGTCATGAAATGCGCATATATAGTACGTCGATCTGCGCGTTAATCTACGCGTCATGGCCATAGTAAGGCTATCAAATTCTGTACATATGGCCGGTGCACAAGCAATGTTTCAGCCAATGGACCTCCGGGTAACCCGGAGGTCCATTGGCAGAAACAGTGCATGTGTTTGCTATGAGTAACCAGGAGAACCTGCCGTGCTTTGGATGCCATTCAATATGGCAATTGAGCGCAATTCCAACGCGAAATTAAGCCTAGATAAGCGCACAATTCGTGACAGGACTTCTAGTTTTAACTGTAGTTTCCGGGTCATGCTTTCATTTGATGTTTGATAATGTTAAAATAATTCACAGCGTTAACAGCTTTCACGTTATCAAACCTTATCAAAATGAGGAGTTATCGTGTTGAGTGACTCAACGTCATCTTGGTCGAAGGGAAAGATTGTGTGGCGACGTTCGTCGCTGACGTTCCAGCAATCCAGTTGTGTAGAGATCAGTGGCTCAGTTCTATAAATTCTTTAAAAACACAAGCACAGTTTCAGACAATTACCCGCGTTTAGCCAGGATGCCCATTGTCTGAAACTATGTGCTTTTTATGAGTTTTTCAGAGTGTCAGTTATTGCTCAGGAGGAAAAATCACCTTGTGAGTGTTTTGGTAATGTCAACTGTCCATACACTGTACAATACGGCCGCCGTGGACTGGTCACTTTCCAAGGGTTGGAAATATTACCCCAATCAGTGAGTATCCTTCTGTGACCGTGCCCCCCCCCCCCTCTTCAAGTTTGAAAGTCTCCCTACGGCTTTGATTATGCGCGGCGCGCAAAAGTACTAGTTGCCGAGTTGTTCTTCTCAATTTGAACTATTCACAGTGTTTTGCATCTGATTTAAGATTTGTTGTCGAACGAAGACAACCAGTAATAATATTCATTCCAACGCAAAACCAGCAATCAATGATTATAATTTGACGCAACGATTCGTTACGTCAAAATTACAATCTCTGATTTTATGTTTCAGATTTTAAGCTGATGTAAGTGAAACGTGTATTTGTCCATGGCTTACAAGATTTGGACTGTAGGTAATACTTGCAACTGTAAAAAAAATTATATTATGATCAGTGTCACGCATAGCAGTCAACGTTCGCATCGCATTCACTCTATACAGGACGACCGCCGTGGACTGGTCACTTTCCACCAAATATTTCCACGGACGTAATAATATTAGATTCCAAACACTAATTACAGGAATAATCATCAAAAATTTAATTAATGAAGCACCGGGTACAACCCGGTGCTTCATTAATTAAAATTTTGCTGATCGTGATTGTTATTACCCGGTAAACGGACGCGTGGACTTCACTGTCCACGCGTGGATTTCGACCAGTCCACGGTGACTGTACTGTATGTGGTACCGCAGATGCCACTACAGCGTGTCATATGAATATCTTGCACTGGAAATGAGAACCGACTGATTAATACAATTCTTACCCTAATCGTAGTTACTGGCTTTTTCTCCCGAAATTTCTCATCGTGGCGTAGTGAATTGCCAACATATTGTAACTGTAACTCGTCGTCAGGGGATATCCTTCGTAACGAACAAAGCACGTCCTTCTGATCCGTCTCAATATCATCACATGATGGCGACAAATCGTTCATAGTTACAGCCTGGTCTTGACGTTTTTTCAAACGTTTACGTTTGCGTAGTAGCAATAATGATGTAATGACACACATAATGAGAACGAATGATATACTGGCAACAATTATGATGAAAACTGTGTAAGTGTTTTGCTTTGTTTCCTCCGAGGACTGCATAGTTGATTTATCGACTACATCTATGTGGAGTGTCTCTCTATTGCTTAATCTGGGAAGACCGCTGTCTGTGGCACGTATACCCAGTGTGTACCGGATGGGATTACTTACGTTAAGATCTCTCGTCAATGTAAGCTTACCGCTTAAGTTGTCTAATTTGAATAAATTCTCACCATCGTCGTCAATAATTTCGTATGAGAGACGACCGTTGTTTGCGTCATCCGGATCCGAAACTAAAATTGAAGCAACCAGGGAGTGTTTTCTCACAAAATAAGGCACGCGTACAGTATTGTTGCTTCTAGATGGAAAAATAAAACGCGGTGTGCAATCATTGATGTCATCTACTATTATGGCAACTGATGCAGAGCGAGATATAGGAGGCTGTCCTCGATCCTGTGCAACCACAGTTAATTCATATGAAGACTGCTGCTCTCTGTCTAATGTTCGTGTGTTACGAATTGCTCCATTGAATAAGATTTCGAAAGGCACATTTCCGGGTTTCAGGTGAAACCATATTTCAGCATTTAATCCACTATCGTTATCGGAGACATTCACTTCTCCAATAGTTTTTGGGGGAGTTCCTTCTAATATATGGAATGTATAATTTGGATATTGAAAAATAGGTTCATTGTCGTTAACATCAATCACATTTACTTGAACAGATGCCGTTGAAGTCAAATGAGGTACACCCTTATCAATAGCCAACACGTTAAAGGAAAGCTTCGATTCTGTTTCATAATCGAACGATACTTTTGTGAAAATTTGTCCCGTGTCTTCATTTAGCTTAAATTTGTCTCCATTATAACCCTGAATGTAATAAGATACTTTTGCATTTACACCCAAATCACCGTCGAATGCTTTAAACCTTCCTAGTGAATCACCCACTATATTGTTCTCCATAACTGATAACTGATAATGTTCTGGAATGAATGTAGGGGGATTATCATTTTCGTCCAGTATGTCGATGGCAAACCCCTTTGAATCCGCGAGGGATGGAGACCCGTTGTCTTTACATGTCACTATGATATAATAATGGCTTTGCGTTTCTCTATCCAGAGGTTTAGATACTACTATTGTGAAACTCCTTTCTTCATGCTTCTCCACAACGAACTGTTGTTGATCAGTGACGCATGTAATATCTCCATTTCTGCCACTATCCGTATCACTCACTTGGACGTGGGCAATTGGAACGCCATCAGCAGCGTCTTCAGATAGTAAACCTTCCTGCAGTACGTTAACTTTGATTGAGGGTGGCTGATTGGAAACATCAAGAACATAAATATTTACAACGGCCTGTGAACTCAGAGATGGCTTTCCATTGTCAACAGCTTCTATTACGAAAGAGTATGTTTTGCGAGAGAGAATTCCCATTAGAAATATAGCTCCTGATTGTGAATTGATATCAAACAGGGAAGTTACATCTGATGATTGATGTGGACTCAACCGGAAGGAAATATCACCATTTCTACCTGTGTCCACATCAGTAGCCTCGGCTGTAAATATAATATTTCTCACCGGAGTCGTGTCGTTGATACTGACGTTATAGGAAGATTTCGAAAAAAGTGGGTGGTTGTCATTGAAATCCTGAACAGTAACTTCGATAGCGAGGGTTCCAGTTCTTTGGGGAACACCTCCATCTATAGCATGCACGTACAATATATATCTGTCTACTTTCTCTCTATCTAGATTAGAGTTAAGTCTTAGAGCAATGTCGAGAGTGCCATCCAACTTACGCTCTGATTCCAAGCTAAACACATCCTTCCCGTTTTTTAACGTGTATGTTTGAATGGAATTACTTTCCCCCGAATCTAAGTCTGTGGCTCCTTTTATGGGGAACGGTGTCCCAGAATCCACCTCTTCCGATATATTTAAATACACAATCGATGGTACGAAAATTGGTGAGTTGTCATTAATATCGGCTATATACACATCAACACCAATAATTTCAAAGTACACCCCGCTTGATGTTTGTGCGACGACCTCTAGATGAATGACACATTCGCTGGTAAATGGACATAGCTTCTCTCTATCGATCTTTGATATAGTTGAGAATTTTCCCTTTCTTTTGTCAATATTGAATAGATGCGAGTAGCCATTTTCAATATTCAGAAAGCTGAAACTAAGCTCATTCAGCTCATCTTTAGAGAGTCTGTCCTGTATATTTATATCGTTCGCAATGTTAGATATTAAGGTGTGTGGGTGGTTCTCTTCCAGCACTGTGTATTTTAATGTGGTTTCACATTTATACTGAAGTGAACAGCACAACAACACTACGAGGCGAAGTGTACAGATCCAGTGGTTCCGACTGAACATTTCAGACACATGTTTCTAGAGGCAGCCCGACCATTCGTTCAATGCCAACTGCCTGACCTCTCTGACTGCTTACCTGAAAAATAAATAAAAAAGAAATCATTAGCATTTTTATGTCACATCCCAAAGGGATCTGCAGTTGAAATCTCGTCAGATGTCTCATGCATTACTGTGTTCATAAACTGTGGTAACAGAAACTAAAACAGGTCAGTCGCCATGGAATGGACGCATGGATGTGGCTAGAGGGTTTCAGCTGGGGTGCCACCGGTGTAAATTCCACCTGTGAGTAGTTTCGATAGGTGGTTGCACTGCAGCGCTGTGTCATATCTTTTAACCCTTTAACCAACGAATCAGGCCAATGTCAATTTTAGAGTAGGAAATTTGAAACTCAAGTTTCCAGTTGGAAATAAAAGATCAGAATTTCTCATCATTAAGTTGGAATTTTAATATTTTTCATGAACAATGTTAATTTATTGAATTTCCAACTATATGATTTTTTACCTCGGAATTTCCAACTATTGAAAAAAATACTCCTAGCTGGGGAAGGGTGAGACACCTCCCTGCCCCCCCCCCCCCCCCCCACACCTGTCGCCACATCCCTGAATGGACGTAACCCACGCGTGAGCAGTGAAGTCCACGCATGCGTTTACCAGGAAATACAAGTCATCATCAGTAACATTTTAATTATTAATGCACCGGATTGTACCCGGTGCTTCATTAATTACATTTTTGATGATTATTCCTATAATTAGTGTTTGTAATCTACTAATTTGCGTCCGGTGAAATATTACTCAACCGTGGAAAATGACCAGTCCACGGTGGCTGTACCGTAGTCTGTGTCATATACTAAATGAACCTTGCAGTAAAACGTGGAAGTGCTTATTAGAAACATCTTCGGGGGGGGGGGGCGTCTTCAAGTCTGTGGTTTGTTTGTTTGTTTATTGGGTTCGACTACATTTTCACCAGCCAGGGTTATATCGTGTCGGACAGTTCAGCCAGTGAAGAAGTCGGGGTACCCGGCGAGAACCACCGAACAACCACAAGTAACTTCGTGACTCTCCAACTTACTAAACCGACACGAGCAGGGTTAACAGAGGATGGAGGCAAGTGTACCATACTGTGCCCTACGCCGTAGTATAAAGTGGCACCGTGCTCCGAGTTGGGCAATGAGGCTGAAGTGTCTTGGGCATGGACACAACTCAAAAGATGCCGCTCAGGATCGAACCGTTGATCTTTCGATCTCACGTCCAATGCGCTGACCAATGAGTTAACACATTCCTCACCAAGTTTGCTAAACTATTGGGCACTAATTTATGGATGCACCTTTGTATCATATGCATACAATACGTGGAGAGTGTATTATCACTAAATCACCCACAGAGTGGAGATTCCACCCAAGCAATAATTGCAAATTTGTTGCAAAGCATAACCAGCACAATCAAAGTTTCAGCCAATGGACCTCCGGGTTAAACCCGGAGGTCCACTGGCTGAAACATTGCTTGTGTTTTTTGTCGATATGTACAAAATTTAAAAGTTATAGCTTGGGTGATAACTCCACTCCGCGGGTGATTTAGTTACAACCCACTCTCCACGTACTGTATAGTTTAATCCTTTCATTCCGGTGTACATAAATTTTTACGTGAAGAAAAAAATGGTAGTGGGCGAGCAGGCGATTTTAAGAGCAAAATATCTGAATGGAAGCTCGGTAATAATTTAATCCAGCAGCTTGACTGAGCTGTTGGATTAAATAAATACTGAACCTTCCAGCAAACCAGGATGGTTTCACACATTTCCCCGTTGACAGTATTGACTAGAATGATACCTTTCAGGGCGCCAGTGTTGAAAGGGTTAAGAACACGGATGGAATGTTTTAAGATGTGATATTTTAAGATGGACATGTGGATGGTCACAAGATTCAGATTGCTAAGCTATCATATTAGCATAACATATCTACACTGTCACACATATTTCAAGTTAAAAATTACAAGTATAAATATGTTGTTGAAAAATTATTTATCGCAGGTAAACGATACTATCCATTCTTTATCTTTTAATAACACAAAGCAATTTGTAGTCGCGTTATTCTTTTGACAGCCGGACCCCGGACCGCTGTATACCGTACATGGAGTTGAGACGGGACGGGAAACACATCGGGGTGTATTTTCATCCAACAATCCTGTACGGGTGCTAAAAAAATAATAATAATCCGCCCAACTGGCCAATGCATATGATTTTGCAAATGCGAAGATTTAAATTTTTCACAAAACTTTAAAACAATAATATTATGTGACCGCTTGAGCCCAATATGCATACATTTGTGCGACCCATGAGTACACAACAAATACTTGGACATGTGGACCAGTTATGATTTAATCCCACAGCCCTATAGGGCTGTGGGATTAAATTATTACTGAGTCTTCCCACCAATACACGGTAGAAGATAGAATCGCGGTTTTGAGTAGTGCCTAAAGAGATTATCAGTGTAGTGAACTTTTCTGGTGGAGGACCTTGAACCAAGCAGTTCCGCACAGGTTGGCTTCGTCGACTCGGGCCACACTAATTGGTTGACTGTACTCAACACCGACTAGTGCTAAGCTACTTGATTGAAGGTTCTCAACGAGCAGAATACCAGAAAACATACCTGCACAGATTATCTTTTTATTATATACCTACCCTCGGGTAATATATAAATAGTATGCCACTGGGAGACGTAAAAAAGAGGAAATATCTTTTGGACGAAAGCAGGCGACATATGTTTGGTTATTGTAGTGGCTGAGGCGCCATGTTCCTTTTCTCCATTGCGGACTGAGTGGACTCGATCTGCAACACCATCGGTGTATGTGGAACAAATTTAATGGAGATTCGTCAACATTCGTTGAAAACTTATTTAATGAATTTATACAACGACGAAGATGTCAGCAGTCTTAATTAATTTATGGTTTGTAGATTCTGCGTAAATTCTGTAGCGCGAGATGGAAGAGGATCCAATTTTCACTTAGCCTCATTTTCGATACTGCAGTATCACTTTGCGTGCGTTTTGTCATTACCTAAAGGATCTCATGCTCTCTGATATCTGCAGAACAGATTTGATAACCGAAATCATCACTAGTGCCGTGAGGGGGGGGGGGGGGGGGGGGAGGGGGTATGGGGAACAACTATCCCTTGGCCCGGGCTCCGTTAAGTGCTCGATAACGGGAACCGAGATTTTTGGAGTTTTAAAAAAGTGTAGGTTGATCTATCGATACGTATGAGCTGAAAGTCGTGGAAAGGCTTTTGGTACGGGCCTCCGACGCTGGTCGAGGTGTCAAGAGTACGTAGTTGCATTACTAACCAGGTTCCATTCATACTAGTAAAACAAACACTTGTAACAGTTTGTTGGTTTTCCACCGGTCTTTCCTGCATCTTGGCGGTCACAATTTTCTTTGGAGAAAAATGCGCTATACACACAGAAATACAGGTAATAAATTATCCAAATTGTAAGGAAATAATTGGGTGGATATTGTCAGAAACATGCAGGAGAATGCTTCTCCCAGGACTGATTTTAAAAACTTTCGTGAGGGGAGGGGGGGGGGGGCATCAGACTCTCCGCTTATCGCTTCGCACCCTCGGCATTCGTAACGCCCGTTCTACACACTGCCCCAGGTCTCGCCCTCGCTCTCGAGGGTATGATAGGTATGTAATGATAGGTATATAATAAAAAAAAAACTATACCATTCAGGGCGTCGATACTGAAAACGTTTAAGAACATTTAGAAAATGGGGTGTTAAGGCTAAAAAACAGTATTTTGATTCTCAGGCTACCCTTCATTGAATGTGAACCCCCTCATTGGACGTTTTTATTGCCTTTCAGTGTCTTAAAATATATTGGTACAGACTCAAGGAGACCCGAAACTTTGAACTTTTTTGGATTGATGCATATTGGTGCCACAGGCACTCTCCCGTAAACTATAACGTGGTAAATCGCCATAGATTAAGTACGTTTACTTCAACGATAATATGAAGAGCATCAAAAGAATATGAAGCATTTGAATTGCAGTACCTACAGTTTGTTTTTAGGGGAATGTTTTGGGGGCGCGGTGGCTCAGTAGGTAGAGGTGCAGGCTGCAAGCCGAGAGGTCCTCGGTTCAAATTCCACCTGCGGCAACCGCGTTGTGTCCTTGGGCAAGACACTTCACCCCGCTTGCCTATGTGAGGGCACGATGACGCTGTGTACTAAGGCGTACTGCACGTCGATGGTGCATATGTCTTCAACCAATCTAACTCTGCCTGTGCCGCGGTGCAAAGTTCAGAGTTACGATGTAGGGGAGCTGACAGCTGCTCGTCGTTGCTCGGTGGTTCTCTCCGGGTACTCCGACTTCCTCCACCCGTAAAAACTGTCACCGACATGATATGACGCTGGCTGTTAATGTGTCGTGAAACCCAAATAAAAAATAAAAATAAAAAAAAGGGGGAATGTTTTATTTTTCAATTTGAAAATGAATTTATTTGTATAAATATGTACTTTCTATATTTATGTGTGTAAAATGAAACGAAATCCTCTCCATGTTTGCTCACTTTTTGCAAAAAAAAAAAATAAAAATGAAACCCTCCCTCCCGCACTGATTTGAAATCAAAAGTGCATGAGAATCGTCTAATTTATTTTGTGTAGCCTAATTGAAAGAACAAAGCATACTAATAGAAAGAAGAAAAAAAAAACAGTTCAAACCTGAAAACTGAGCGCACCTGTGATGAGGAGGTCTCTACCGTTATGTAAACCGAAGAACAATTGTCTCCCTCCCTCGCGCGACGAGTACTGAGGTACAATGGGATGTAAACTCACTATATATGGCTGTGGTCACTCAATTTAGAAATAAGGTACCAGACAAAAGTAGTTGCAAGTCCACTACTTGAAAATGTCAATTGCAATGTTCCTTAACTTATGTCAGATCCACAAAAACATTGGAAATCGCTCTTTTGAAAGTATCAGATGAAATATATCAAGGTATAAAACTTTAAAAAATAGCAATGTAAAACAACGCACCAGAAATTGAAATTTTTGTAGTTGAAGTACAGCTTATTTTGTTTCGTACTGTAACATTGCGCTTAATATAATCCGTCGAATGACAAGGATTCTCTTCCATTCGGAAGTGCATATGATGTAGTTCGTCCTTTTGGAAGTTCTGGGGTGTCACGAACTTTATGGAAATGCCACAAACAAGAGGTTCTAATGAGGACAATTCAATGAATCAAGAGAAATGCATTCCTTTGAATGCATCCCACTTCACTGTTTATTGTGTATGGGAATTGAAGGCAGAATGTGAAAAGACGGATTATTCGCACTTACAGACAGATAAGAATATACTGTGCACGGAACGTTGAAGCGAGAATTCTCAACAAAATAATAGGTCTCACATGCTGCGAAGGACAATAGAATAAGCACAGTTATTTAGTCAGTAAAATTTTAGAGAAAATACTTGAAAGCTGTTAACCCTTCACCTCGGGGCGCGGTGGCTCAGTAGGTAGAGGTGCAGGCTGCAAGCCGAGAGGTCCTCGGTTCGAATCCCACCTGCGGCAACCGCGTTGTGTCCTTGGGCAAGACACTTCACCCCGCTTGCCTACATGGGGGCACGAAGGCGCTGTGTACTAAGGCGTACTGCACGTCGATGGTGCACATGTCTCCAACCACTCTAACCCTGCCTGTGCCGCGGTGCAGAGTTCAGAGTTACGATGTTGGTGAGCTGCCAGCTGCTCGTCGTTGCTCGGTGGTTCTCTCCGGGTACTCCGGCTTCCTCCACCCGTAAAACTGTCACCGACATGATATGACCCTGGCTGTTAATGTGTCGTTAAACCCAAATAAAATAATAAAAAAAAAAACCTTCACCTAACATGAAAAGGAGACGACACTTGCAAAAGAAATTCTTGAATAACTAATTTTTTTCATTTTTTGTCTCAAAAACATAGGTTATGACCCCTCCTTGTAACGAGCTCAACAACGAGGGGTCATAACCTATGTTTTTGAGACAAAAAAAATGAAAGAATAATGAAAATTAATTGGCGATTTTTGAGAATAGCGCTGGCAAGTTTTAGCCATTACGTTGGGTAAAGGGTTAAATAACTTATAATATGTAGACCTTGCACTGGCGAAGGTTAACATATAAGAATTACGTCGCATTTCTTCTAAATATATAGACCTTGCACTGGCGAAGGTTAACATATAAGAATTACGTCGCATTTCTTCTAAATATATAGACCTTGCACTGGCGAAGGTTAACATATAAGAATTACGTCGCATTTCTTCTAAATATATAGACCTTGCACTGGCGAAGGTTAACATACAAGAATTACGTCGTATTTCACTTCTTTCGAAAATTCATTGGAAGGATTACCCCCCCCCCCCCCCGCCCTTCCCCCCCCCCCCCCAAAAAAAATGCCGAAAATGTTGAAAAGACTCATTCTACGGTCGCCGTAAGTTGAATTATCTCAGTCTTTCACTCAGGGTTAACTACTAGCCTATATACATTGAAATAATTGACAAGCTGCAATATTAATTAACCTGGAACTGTCCATAAATCACCAAAATATGTGTAACAAATAAAGATATATTCCCAATATCACTCCAATGTCTCGACCCTTTTACGGAGTTGAGTACATAATGGATAGTTTTCTGGTAATACGAACAATTTTGGAATGTAAAAGTTGACTAAATGTATCAATAATATACATATTTTTTGGATAGAAATCCAAGTGTATCTCTTATCGACCGCGCGATGTCATGGTTTGTTCTGTTTTAGCTCTACGTTCAACTCCATAGTTTTCCAACTCTCTACAATCAGTTGGGTTAAAAAAAACAACTCAATTTAACTGAGTTGAGTGAATATGAATCCAATTGGGTTCATATTCACTCAGCCCAGTTGAATCGGGTTAGTTTTTAACCCAACTGATTTTAAAGTGTAGGTTTCCCTACATTGCTGAATGAAACACCAATGGCGTGGTCTCTGAGAGCCCTTTCCAACTTGGAGTCGCAAAATACAATTTACTCCAAGACGGAGACTGGCGATGGTTTATTGAACAGCGCTGGAGTCATCACGGTGAGTTCGATCATCACCCGTATTATCTGCATTGCGACCTTCGACAAAACACTTAATTCCGGATGCACAAGTGGGCGGGAAGACGATGACGAAACGTGCTAAAACTCACACGATGTGCATTCAGTGTACACTTGACTTCAAGCAACGCTAACCTTCTTTAAGGCGAGTACTACATTTACTGTTCGCAGTTCGATAAATCTCTTCGGGTATTCTCCACACATAAAATTGAGCGACAGGATATGACACTGGTTATTGCAAATAACCTTAAGCCAAATAACACGAACATAAAAACTATAGAACAGACACGAGTCAAGTTCTGTTATCAATGCTACCTCGTATTTTCGACACGTTTTCCCGAGTGACGGCAGTGGAGTGAGGGTGGGGTAAATTGCTTCACGCTGGAAGGCCAGGATCATACAGATTCGGAAAGTCAGGAATGCACACCGCTTCGCACCACTGAGCTGTATTTAGTATTTTTATGGTAAACACGGGGGCGCGGTGGCTCAGTTGGTAGAGGTGCAGGCTGCAAGCCGAGAGGTCCTCGGTTCGAATCCCGCCTGCGGCAACCGCGTTGTGTCCTTGGGCAAGACACTTCACCCCGCTTACCTACATGGGGGCACGATGACGCTGTGTACTAAGGTGTACTGCACGTCGATGGTGCACATGTCTTCACCCAATCTAACCCTGCCTGTGCCGCGGTGCAGAGTTCAGAGTTACGATGTTGGGGAGCTGACAGCTGCTCGTCGTTGCTCGGTGGTTCTCTCCGGGTACTCCGGCTTCCTCCACCCGTAAAACTGTCAGCGACATGATATGACCCTGGCTGTTAATGTGTCGTTAAACCCTTATAAATAAATAAATAAATTGAGCGACAGGATTTGACCCTGGTTATTGCAAATAACTTTAAGCCAAATAACACGAACATAAAAACTAGATAGAGCAGACACGAGTCAAGTTCTGTTAGCAATGCTACCTCGTATTTTCGACACGTTTTCCGAGTGATGGCAGAGTAGTGAGGGTGGGGTAAATTGCTTCACGCTGGGAGGCCAGGATCATACAGATTTGGAAAGTCAGGGATACACACCACTTCGCACCACTAAGCTGTACTTAGTATTTTTATGGTAAACACAAATGATTCGGCAATAGTAAATCTAACGAAATGAGCTTCACATCTAAAATGCTGCTTATTTTTATTTTTACTGGGGTAACATAGATGTACCCAATTTTCTCAACTGTCGTGGACTTAAAATACAACTTTAGTAAGTTATAAATTCCAGTTTTCCGAAATTTTGTGTGTCGAAACTGGCATGCCTAAACGTGATGAACGGGAATACTGAAGTATATGCAGACGTCCATATACCAAACGTGTGCAGTGAACTAACATTAAAACACTCGTGGAGTGGATGGTCCACCAAGGTTACACGACTCGTATTCTGTCAAAAGCGTATACGCATTTATTAAAGGACCCCTGGCATTGCCTGATTCGTTGGAATGTATTGTAGCCTGCTTGTTATGCCCCTTCAGGGAATTAAAAGTTCTGTTTAGGTGGACACTCCACTCTACGGGAGATTAGATCTAAACGTCTATACACACACTGTGTCGTTCTATTGTACAGTACTTTGATTACAAAAACGGGCAGAGAATGTCGACCGCGTCGCGACTGGGTCGCGATCCGGTCGAAATTGTCTGTCCCTCTTTTCTCTCCACAGCACTGTAGGATCCCGCATGTTGAAACAAAATCGGAGAATAGTACGCGTAAAATTATATGTTTGTAGCTCGACGTTGATTCGGTCTGTCTGGATTACACAATACATTAAGAAATCTTGACTTATTGGTATAACTAAGTCGCGACCAGATCACCGTCTGGTCACTGCCCGCGTGGGAGCACGATGACGCCGTGTGCTAAGGCGTACTGCACGTCGATGGTACGCATGTCTTCAACCAATCTAACCCTGCCTGTGCTGCAGTGCGGAGTTACGATGTTGGGGAGCTGGCAGCTGCTCGTCGTTGCTCGGTGGTTCTCTCCGGGTACTCCGGCTTCCTCCACCCGTAAAACTGTCACGGTCATGATTAGCCATTGTGCATAAATATAGGACCTTAACCATCAATAAATAATAATCACTGTCTGGTCGAGCAAGAAATCACTTTTACCATCATAATACTATACTTCCTTATCAACACGAAATGCTTAAGATTTCTGTACATTTCTCGTGATTTTTGCCCAGCCGATAAAGATATCGCGTGAGGGGGCGCGGGGGCTGGATTGACGGCATAGGACTTCAAACCAAATGGTTAATGGTTCTATCCCCACCAGAGTTAACTGTGTTGTGTCCTTGGTCAAGGCACGTAACCCTGATTCCCCGCGTGGGCGCGGTGGAGCGGTGGCGCTGTCCACTAAGGCGTACTGCACGTCAATAGTGCACTTGTATTCAATCAATGCTAACCCCGCTTGTGCGGGGTTAGTACGTTGTAGAGTCTCACAGTTGCTCTCTGCTTCTCGCTGGTTCTCTTCGGGTACTCCGGCTTCCTCAACCCCTAAAACTGATCGACATTAGGTGACCCAGGTTGTAGCAAAAGTCATCGTTAAGCCCCAATAAAAAGACTATCGCACACATGTGAGGAATCGGGCAGTGTTCGGCGACATCTGCTAAAAGTGTCCGAATTTTGAGAAAGGTTAATCTCCTCAAATTATGAAATCACTTTAAGTTATGGCTGTTGTAAAACAGCCAAGGCTTAATATAGCAATCATCAAGTGTAATTAACTTTTTGAAAAGAAGCATCTTGAAGAATTGTTTAACCGAGTTGTTCTTCCAGGGAATGGCTCAAATAAAAAATGATGGTGGATGTTTTGGAAATTTCTCGAAAATAGCTGGCATATTTATTTTGAGAAAGAGTATGGGACCTGCAGCTGGCAAGTGACGTATATTGGCTTGTTTTTGTTTGAGATGTCTCAGTATCTTGTCTAGATTTTGTTTTAATTTGCTTACATTACAGACTTTACATTACAGACTTTAATTTACTAACAGTACAGACCCGAGGACCGGTCAAAATCGAGGTATGCGCAGTGGTGTACACGCATGCGTTTACCAGGCAATTTTAATCAGCAGCAGCAAAATTTTAATTAATGAAGCACCGGGTTGTACCCGGTGCTTCATTAATTAAATTTTAGACGACCACTCCTATAATTGTTTGGAATTCTATACTGCGTCCGTGGAAATATTGCCCACCTGTGGGAAGTGGGCGGTCGTCCATACTGTATTTCACCATTAAAAGGATAATTAAAACTTGCTTACTGTCTGATGGCAATGCAACGTTGCTGGTATACACGTCTCTGTTAAGAAAACTTTCCGTGGAATTTCATCATCTTGTATATTCAAAATTCGATATCCGTGTAAATCAATAAATATCCTTGGTTTATCAGAAGAGTGTCTGCATCTAAGTAGATCCCAGTGAAAATCGTTCCAGTGGCATAAATCTATTGCGCTGACCAACAGAGTGGAGAAAAATGTGTTATATTAGATGCTCAAAGCTGACCAACGCTTTACACAACAGGATCACACAAATTAATTAGTTACGCATCTCTTACCATCTTCTCTCATGGAAACACGGCAAGAAATGATTATGAGTCTGTCCGGAGATCCGGTATCAAAGGGAGCAAGTCACGCAACAATACTATAGTGTGGCGACAGTATTATGTAGACGAAAATAACCACGCGACAATACAAATCATTAGAGCATTTCGGATCTTTACCATTGCTAATGCGATAACAGGTGTGTGTCGGGTAATTTTCACACGTACATCAAGTGGTCGTAAACTTTATACACCCTCTATCAGACGCCGGTAGTAGTTGTGATGGTCACAGTGTGAAACCTGGGGCGAAGCAACCTTTCGTAGTGCAAAGTGCTTGTTCACACCTTTGTCTCCAGAGATCGACCAGCGTACTTCTCTGATTTAATTTCAACCCGATGAACTATTCAGTAGGCGGAGTGATTGGAAAGCACAAATCATCTAACTGGTTCTGCGCTTGTATCTGTTTGTGTGAAATATAGCACGAAGGTCCCAAGTTCACAATGCATTTGTCCGTGGTAGTAAGTAATGTAAAGATTTATATGCAATAAAGATGAAGAATTATTTCCTGTTGGGATAAATGCTACTGAGACTCAAGGTCAATATATCGCTAATACCACATACTTTATTTATAATCGATAAAAAGAAACTGTTCACGGCTGCAACTTTAATACACCCCCATGTCTGCACATGCACTTCTCTACAATGTTCTACATGAAGTAATGTGCACCTGAAGTGCATTGATACTTAAACACTGAATTGTCGAAATTAGCTGCAATTTCTGAGAATAAGCACAATAAACAAAGGAAGTCTTTAAACTCGTGTACCGCCGGGTGTACCCGGCGGTACATCAGGTGAAAGACTTGCGCTGTTTTTTTTTCTCCGGAATGTTCAAATGCACTTTACCGGCATCAGCCATTTCAAGCAATATTAGTTTTTACCTTCCCACCTGGTCATTGTTTTGCAAATAATGTCCCAATTGTGAACTGTTTCCGTGGAGTTCGCTGTACTGATGTTCTTTGTAACTTTATATGTCTTCGATCTTAACTTTCATAATTCACACTCATGGTGCATGGAATGGTATATTATACCACAACGAGATAACCCTGAATGACATAAGTATTCCCTCATGTTCACTTTTTCTTATAAACAAACCGTGTAGGCTAAATAACCATACATCGTCACAATGAGGAATGCTGACCTTCACTATTACCAAAAATAGTCGGAAAAAATACCCGCCCTCTCCATTTACTAGAAATCTACTATGCATGGACAATGAAACACGGCATTCCACATGCCGTACATGTTCACCGGTCTCTGTGTATAATAATTGTAATATTTTGTTTTGAAAAACTAATTTCAACAAACAAACAAATGACAATTCCGTCTGATTCGAATGCATTTTCTCTGTTGAATGAGACACGAACGGTCTATGGGACAAAGAAAACGCATGACAGTAGTGCCTCACAGGAGCACCCGCCTTGTCCTGTCAAATGAGACAGTGTCAATATGTCGTCGCCTGAGTGCTAGAATGTCCTATGTCCCCTATGGGGCTATATATTATTTCCCCTATGGGACATAGGACATTCTAGCACTCAGGCGACGATGTGTTATATTTTGTTACATCTATCTCCATCAGATGTATTACACACTCGTTTCTCACGAAGTCCTGTAAATGTGACTCATATTATATCAATAACTGAAGTTATTATGTGAACATAAAATCTTTACTACATATTCTAGACAATTCATACTATCCTGTTTCAGAGAGTTTGAATGACGCTAAATCAGCACTCCGAAAATTAGAATAAAAACGCGGGTTATACCCCAGTGTTTTATTAACCCAATCAACAGTGTGTTTTATTATTCATTCTAAACAACATATTCGTATTTCGGATTTAGGAGGGTAGGGAAGACTATTCGAATTCAGAGCGAACGTTCTGCATCAATTATTGGAACACTAGGTTTTGTGCAGGGACGTTAGAATCGGGAAGCGGAACAGGGGGTACAGAGAGGAAGCGAGACACAGAGAAAGTGAGCCAGTAGGAGAAAGAGAAGGGAAGAGAGAGAGAGAGAGAGAGAGAGAGAGCAAGAGGGGGCAGAGAGACAGAGATATTGTTTAGGGCAACGTTATCTGTACCATCCTGCCACTGCCATCTTATTGAAAATTAGCACGAAGAGGATGCAGATACTTTTTCCTCCTAAGTCGTGATCAAATGTTCTCTTGATGGGATTGTATCAACTGCGGACATTAAAGTCCAAAAAATTGCAACCGTTTGCCTTCATATTTAACGAATTTCTGCATTGGATCAAAACGAAGTTTCGGCCCGACGGGAAAATTCGTTAAATAAAGAGTCAGAAATGTGCATTTTTCGATGTGGAGGTGCCCTAGTCTCAAACAAGGCTTTAAAATATGGAACTTAAAATTAGGGTTCTGCGAATATTCGAGATTCCATTCGATATCGATACCATACGTCTGCTTCGAGATCGATCCCGAATCAGTCTCAAGATTGTTTTTCTAGAATCTCTCGTACTAACTTCAATTTGGTACATTTCCAACAAAAATTGGATAAAAGGGTCATTAGAAAATTCATTTATGTAGGCTAAATTCATATTTAATTGAGTAATTGACAATGGTTAAATGTTAGGTAAGTAGTGAATTTTGCCAGGAAAATTATCCATAGTTTTAGTTTTTGAAAGATTAACTTGTTACTATTCACGTTCTTAAGAATGTGAATAGTAACAAGTTAAGCCTTCAAAAACTAAAACTACGGATAATAGGCCTAGCTGTTTCAGCGATGGTGCTGCAGAGAATATTTATTTATATGAGTTTAAAGTGTTCTCCCAGTCTTGTAAGGGTCATCACAGTGTTCCGTAACTTCCATTTAGTGCAATATGAAATAACTTGTCTATTAAGATTCGATTCGAGATTCGATTCGATTCGATATCAGAGACACGATTCGATTCGAAAAAAAATTTCTGATTCGCAGATCCCTACTTAAAATGTGCATTATTTTCAATGTAGAGGTCCACGTGTCTGAAACATAGCTTTGTGTTTTGTATTCCTACTACAGTACGTGGCGTGTGGATTGTAACTAAGTCACCCGCGGAGTGGGGTTATCACCCAAGCTATAACTTTCGAATTCTGTACATATCGACAAAAAACATAAGCAATGTTTCAGCCAATGGACCTCCGGGTTTAACCCGGAGGTCCACTGGCTGAAACTTTGCTTGTACTGGTTATGCTTTGCAACAAATTTGCAATTATTGCTTGGGTGGAATCTCCAGTCTGCGGGTGATGTAGTGATAATACACTCTCCACGTACTGTACGCCACTAAGGCACATGTGCTTCCATTGATATAATTATATCTGTGTGAGTTTGTGCTTGTATAACCGTGCCCCGTTCCCAAAGGACAAAGGTGCCGTGTCCCGCTCTCAAAGTACAAAAAGGCAATACAATACAATAATTGATCTGAAGTTTCCTCGTCAAACTGATTTTATATTCAACAAGTTTGCTCATTAAATAAAATTACACGTAGCGTTGCAATACATTATCCAGTGAGGAACTCATTGCGCTGTCATAATTAACACGTTTCAAGTATTCAGAAAGTCGCTGACAACGCTTTTGAGTGTAAAGGTAGCCTTTAGCTCGATCGTATGGAGATCTGTTCGCGACACACCTTCACCAGTCGATCTAGGTTTATAAATAAAATATTACGAAATTTTCAGCGCCAAGTGAAACCGACACGAAAATATCATCTGAGATTCAACGTTTTCGCATTTCGTTTTGGAATTTGAGCTTCTACAGTTTTTTTGTCGTATGGAAAGGAGACTTGAATGCGGAAGAAGAGTTTAAAGAGGTTGCGCTTACGAAACTTCTTCGACGCCGTTTTTGGTAGGGCCCTGCGAAGCTTCGAGATTCGATTCGATTTCGGTTTGATTTGAAATCGGCTGCGCGATTCGTTTCCTCTCGAATCTTTTTAATGGGAATATAGCTTGGTATCAATCATCTTCATCGTCTCATGAAATGTGTAGTTCAGATTGAAATCGAACGTACAGTAAAAACTAGAAGTCCTGTCATGAACTGTGCGCTTATCTAGGCATAATTGCGCGTAGGAATTGCGAGCAATTGCCATATCGAATGGCATCCAAAGCACGACGGATTCTCCTGGTTACTCATTGCAAACACAGGCAATGTTTCTGCCAATGGACCTCCGGGTTACCCGGAGGTCTACTGGCTGAAACATTGCTTGTGCACAGGCCATATGTAGAGAATTTGATAGCCTTACTATGGCCATAACGCGTAGAGTAACGCGCTGATCGACTTTCTAATCGTGCGCATTTCATGACAGGACTTCTAGTTTTAACTGTAAATAATGCTGAAATACAAAACTGAGTGCAACTTCCGCTACATTACCATAAATAACATCTTCACTCATGCCACCACCCATGTTAATTCCAATACCACTTGTCCCTACCACTGTTAAATACACATTTAAGGTGTCCAAGCAATATCGACGATGAACTATGATCCTTACAGGGTAAAATTCCAACTACATCATCAAGGCATGTGCCTGTGATGAAGGCATGCCTTGATGAGAAGTAGTTGGATGATTTTATCAGTCGGGACTTGAGCCAGCACAGTCGGAATCAATCTGATTTTTAGTACCCCACCCACATTGGTAATCTTCAGTATGCCACTGATTCGATTCGAGGTTGGATTCGATTTCGATTAATAGACGTAATTCGGTTCGAGATTCGAATAAAAAATGTGTGATTCGCATGGCCATAGTTTCTGGAATATTTCTATTTTTAATCGACTTGTTCAATTAGACGAGTCGCTGTTTAATACAGTGCTCGAGTGGATACCGACGCCATATTCTACGTTTATAATACAGTGAAACATCGATAATTCGAAACCCGAATGATTGGATTAGAGATTCGATTCGATTCGAAATTCTATGCCTGATTCGGCTCGATAATCGATTCGATCCGAAACTCGAGATTTGTAAGGCCCCAGTGGACGTCTTAATTACAATCAATATCGCACACTTAACATGCAATGGGCGAGTGAGAATAACGTAGCTGTCTAAGGTTTGTATGTTCTACAAATATCACACCAAGGTTAATACTGATTGGAATCACTGTTTTCAGATTCCTAGATGAAGTAGAATTGCTTTCTTTGAGGATAAATGAATTACTTTTAGGCTCTTGTCTAGACAATATACGCATTAATGTTTGGAATTCAATTTTATCACTTAGTGTTATCAAAGGAAAATACATTTCGTTTACTTCGGCTTGCCATTTCGAGAATACATATCAATAAGACGAACACCACTCTCCGAATTGATGACGTCACACTGTCCCTGTCTGACATGTTTTGTTCTCAATTCAGAAGCCCCCATGAAGTGGTAATTTGGCTTTTGGATCAGCGGTGTAATATATAGACATCACATCTGCTATCAGATTTTATTTTCCCACTAACAGTCGAAACGCAAAATGAGAAATAGCTGTTCAACTAAAACATAAACAAAACAAAAAACAAATGAAAAAATGCATGTAATAATGAGACAACTTTACTTTCGCAGAGATAATTTCGTGATATACACATGATGGCGTTTTTGTCTGCATAGCATACGATACAGTCGCCATGAACAGGTCACTGTCCACAGGAAGGCAGTATCTACACGGACTCAATCATTTTAGATTCCAAACACTAATTACAGGAATCAAACATTTATTTAATGAAGCACTGGGGCAACCCAGTGCTTCTTTAATAAAGTTTTTGCTGGCAAACGCACGCGTGTATGGACATCACTGCCCATGCATAGATAACGACCAATTCACCACCATTGTACTGTATGCCTGCCTTCGATATTATTTATAGAATGTATGAAAACAACCACATCCTTCCTCGTGGGGACCCGCGAATCTCAAATTTCGGATCGCATCGAAGCCGGAATCGAATAGGATTTCGAATCGAATCGAATCTTTAATTTAATTGTTCTGCTCTTCACGTTGTAGATCATTCATCCTCTTTTTATACGCGTAGGTATTCCCTCTCTTCGCTAAAGTCAAGTATTCAACGGTGATTGGTCTGTTTGGGTGAGCAAATCAAAACAGGGAATATTCCAGAACATGGAATCGAAGTAGCTTCGGAATAGGGTCCTACGAATATTCGAGATTCAATTCGATATCGATACCATGCGTATGCTTCGAGATCGACCCCGAATCAGTCTCAGGATTCGATTTTTTCGAATCTCTCGTACTAACTTCAATTTGTTACATTTCCAACAAAAATAGGATAAAACTGTCATTAGAAAATTCATTCATGTAGGCTCAATTCCTATTTATTTGAGTAATTGACAATGTTTAATTGTTAGGTAAGGTGTGAATTTGGCCCAGAACATGATCTATAGTTTTGGTTTTTGAGGGCTTAACTTGTTACTATTCACGTTCTTAAGAACGTGAATAGTAACAAGTTAGGCCTTCAAAAACTAAAACTATGGACAATAAGCCTAGCTTTTTCAGCGACGGTGCTACAGAGAATATTTAGTTATTGGTGTTTAAGGTGTTCATTCCGTCGCGTAAGGGTCATCACAGTGTTCCGTAACTTCCGTTTGATGCAATATGAAATAACTTGTCTTTTAAGATTCGATTCGGGATTCGATTTGATGTCGATATCAGAGACACGATTCGATTCGAGATTCGATTCGAAAAGAAATTTGTGATTCGCAGATCCCTATTTCGGAAGCGGAACCACCTTGAGCTTTTCTTCTGTCATCGGGTCCCATGTGCAGGAGACCCGATGATGGAAGAATAGTTCAAGGGGATGCACTTGACACGATTTTGAAAACATCTCGTACACTCGATTTTTTCTTAACCGGCAAGACTCGAATCGAATCTTCGGGACGATTTGGAATCGTATCGAGTTACGAAGGTTCGCATGGCCCTACATTCCCACAATGCCGACCAAAAAAGAACAAAATACTTCTGCATTCTATAGTGATTGCATGTAAACCTTCACACCCCTTCATCACAATGCCTACCATTATAGAACAAAAATATGACCACCATCTTAACATTAATCCTTTTTAATGCTGGTGGTATCTTCCATGTCAATTCAATGGCTGCAGTTGGAAGAATCCATTTTCATTATTTGGGAGGGTCCCAATTAACAATTTCAACGTGCTCGTTGAACATATTGATTCCACATATTCACTTCGCACCCACCCTACTTAATGACATTATGACCTACCACGTTCATGTACCGTAAAAGCGGCCTCTCGGATTCAAAGGGGTAACATAGAAGAACAAATAATGTTTAATATATTATGCTAAATATAACTAATTAGATCAAAACGGCAGTGAACTAATAGAACTAACCAAAATTCGAATACACCAAACAACTTCTAGCCTCTTAGCCGAGATTATAATTGTGGTTCCCAACTCGCCTCCCGCTGAGCCTTACTTATGTCAAAATACACCCACGGATAATGCTACCCGCTCACGCGGAGTAATTACAAAGGCATTCATTCTGATGTGTTCCTTCTTCCAATGCTTTTGAAGATAATTTCTGCGAAAGTCGATAGTAAAAAGCAAAACGGTTTGTACTTGAAAAAGCCATTCGAAAGTGTCGGCACTTTATCATGGCATTAACAATCTCAGCTGGAAACTTAAAATCTTAGCGTTATGTATGTCAACAAAAAAATAGATAGGAGAGCGATATGACTAAGTATGGAACACAAAGATGTATAGTTAATGTAACTAAATTAATTATAGTTTATGAAGGTTATCGACAATACTCGTAATTCCCTTTATTATATATTATGAACGTGCTATAAAAGAAAAGGTAACAAGTCGGGTACGTTTCTAACATTAGGTGCCGCAATTCACTCATTCATGGGAAATGGCTGTGTGTGTACAGTTAAAAACATGTTTTGAACTATTTTGTGCTTCTTTGTTAAATGAGATAAAAATCTTTTTCTCATAATTTATATTCGCTGATTATCACTTTGAAATTCTTTTATAACGCAGCGTTTCTATCATTATAATTCATACAAACCAGCACAATACCGCCATTCAAAGGGGAGATAATCGGAATAATCAATAAAACATAAGTTAATTAGTTTTTTTTAGTTTGGATTGAGTTTATATTTCACCAGCAAATGAACTGAATATTTTAACGCTTTCAAAGCTGATTAAATTTGCCAAAAAAGAAAGGAAACACATTTTCTGTCATAACAATATTACAAATGCGAACAGAGAGCTTCGACCGGGTCGCGCATCGCGACCGGGTAGCGATCCGAACGAAATTCTCATGGTCAACTTTTCTCGTCATTCACATCGTCTTACGAAAAGGTTATCTCCCCTGATTGCTAAGAATTGGCTGGCAAAAAATAACACTAATTGAATGAGGAATTTTATATTTCTCAAAATTATATAAAACCTATGAAAGTTATTTTCGCTGTGCGCATCAATCCTTTAAGAACAACATATATGCTCTCAGTTGGTGATATTATCGAACGATTTCATTCGACCAATCTTTTTCCCACCTTGATTTAAAATGCTACTGTTATCTCCTGTATAACTACTTGTAAAATGATAGAAAATTGCATTTTCGTATACTTTTAGCGGTTAATATATATTTTTTGCTTCATATTAGCAACGCTGTGCGCATACCGGCATATAATAGAGATATTGTCTTATCTGTCCAAATAAAAATAATACACAAGCTGACATTTGCCCATTTTTCCCCTTTGATGTTAAAGCCAAGAAAACAAAAATTATTGTGGTAAAAACAGTTAAAGCCGCAGTCCGCAGTCCGCAATATCAGATAGATTTCCGCGTGAGTACAAATGAAAAGGTGCGATAACCCCTTAGCGTCTAAATTAATTTCTGGTCAACCAGTAAAAACAAAATCCTCGTATAACTAAAAATTCATATTTTTGGCTTCCAAAACATTGGTTATGACCCCTCATTGGGACGTGCGCGTCGAGCTCGTTCCAATGTGGGGTCATAACCTATGTTTTGGAAGGTAAAAATGAAAATATAAAAAAATTGAATGCCGATTTTCGTGTAAAGCGATGGCTGGTTCATTGTCGGCTGATTACTCCTCTTCCGACGACTATTCCCTGGCGATCAAGATTTCATTCTCACCTTTCAGAGGTTCAATGTTAATTGGATTACAGCTGGACTCCAGTATTTACAAGGGGAGATAATTTTCCCAAGAGTCAATATCTATGACGATAAAAGTTGAGGATGGTCCACTTTCCTGTTGGCAACATTTGAGAATTTCACCTGCCGAAAATATAAATGCGAAAACATTTGAATCACATATGGACTTTTGGGTTATTTTTTTTTATTCAGTCAATAGTTCACTATATCATATTTATGAATACTCGAGAAACTGGTGCATTTTTTGCCACCAAGTCGCCATCGAGAAAGGCACCACTGGGATCACAGTACTGTAATATGCGAACAGTGGATATATCAGTATTGGTTTCACTGGTTCCTTAATACAATTCTCATAATAATGATTGTTTATACTTTAATATCGACCCATTATTCTTGTATAATTCACTTTGGGTAAACATAAAATATATTCAGCGAAACCAAAGCAGGTTTGTAGTAGCTTCCATTACTTATAAATAACAGAAAACTGTGATTGCAAAGCGGTCTATTTCTCGATCAATCGCACCCTGATCGCCACACTTCAACACCAGTTGTGTGTTTTTTCCGATGTAAAATATTGCGGAATCGGGACTGAAAAGAAAGCGGGAATGGTGAGTAAAATCCAACGATCTCACATTCATTCCAACCGGTGAGGTATTGCGGTGTTGTATGGACGATGGGGATGAGGCGCGGGCCGAGACTTTCGACCAGATCGCGAATCAGTCGCGATCTAGACAAAACTCTCTGTCTTTTTTCAAACACATTACTGCATCTAGTCATATTTTACAGGTAAGATTAGAAGTCCTGTCATAAATTACCCTCATATAGCAGGTCACTGTGAGCGTTGATCTGCGTGCTATGGCGGTACTAAGGCTATCACATTCTTCACATATGCCCTAGGCACAAGCAATGTTTCAGCCAATGTACATCCGGGTTCAACTCGGAGGTTCACTGGCTTAAATATTGCTTTTCTTTCTCTCGATAACCAGGATAATCTGTCGTGCTATGGATGCCATTAGATAGGGAAATTGTGCGCAATTCCTATGCGGAATAATGACAAAATAAGCGCATAGGTTGTGACAGGACTTCTAGTTTTAAATTTAGCTCGCTTTTGGATCAGTACAGTCAAGGAGATCGGGAGCGTAAGAAATAAATCACTGTAGAAAGTTTATGGTAAAATAGGCAACAAGAATAAACAAATCCTTTCAGACGATCAAATAATGTGTCCCATATTTGTTTCAGGAATCTTTGTCATCCGCAAGGTGGAAAGTTTACCCCGCAGTGCTTCAGTGATCGACTGATCTGCGGCAATCAACCCTCGCTGTCCAAATGCGAATAATAATGCCTTCTCAAAAGGTCATTTCATCACATTTTTCACCAACATGGTATATTTGGGATATACAGAGATTATTACCATTATGTGGATGTACAAAATATGTATCCGAGTCGAGCTCCGGGTTCTAAGGGCAGATCACGACGAGTCGAAGACGAGTCGTGATCTACCCTTAGAACCCGGAGCGAGACTCGGATACATATTTTGTACATCCACATAATGGTAATAATCATTCTATCTTACAATATATTGGGGATAAGTCAAGAATGTAGACGAATATATAACGAACTATTTATTAGTCCGGATGAACAAAAACAAAAGAAAAATGCAACTCACGAGAGGAACGTGCTTGTATCCGACCCTCTGATACAAACATCTGTATCAGGGGGTCGGATACACAGCAGTTGCGGAGTTAATACAGGCAAAATACATGCTGATTGTAAGTAAAATGCTATACATGTACCTTGGCCCCAAAACGGTGGCTTTATCAGCTTTGGGTTATGGTTTACAACAGATACGGGTAAATGTTGCGTAACTGTCCTGTCACAATCTATCATTCAAGAGATGGCGTGACCGCGACATGTACTGGTTCGAATGGTGTTCACATGATACACTTGTTCAGCTACTTGACATTTTCCCCGACACCTTTTCAAATCAGCCTGACCGCATACAAGCAATAGTGTACTGAACAATACCCGACGAATTCAAGGAAACAATGTTGTTACGTTGAGAGCAACTGTTGCAGAGTACTATTAATTTAGACTGGATTTCGACTGGGTCACGATCTTGTCACAATCCTCTACTCGCTTTCGTCTTCGCGATTGTCCATAGAGTACAGCACGTAGAGAAAGACCTGTGACTGAGAACACTGAGTCCCATATCCAATTTGCATTTGTTTAATCGGGGATTCAGTTTTAATTTTGCACTATTTTGTTTATAAACTTTCGAGTCACTGTTGTAATTTTGTCGTGATCAGTTCGTGATCTGGTCGTGATACAGTACGGCCGCCGTGGTCGGGTTACTTTCCACGGATGGGCAATATTGCCATGGATGCAATAATAGTATATTCCAGTCACTAATTGCAGGAATAATCATCAGAAAATTAATTAATGAAGCACCGGGTACAACCCGGTGCTTCATTAATTAAAATTTGCTGATAATGCTTTTTATTACATGGTAAACGCATGCGTGGATATCACTGCCCACGCGTGGATTACGACCAATCCACGGTGACTGTTCTATACTTATATTATTCTGTTTTTCTCATTAACCCAAGAATCACGCTGTGCTTTAAAAACGTTCCTTATGTCCCTTCCCCTTCACTGGAAATACCTCTTACCATCGAGTGGTCATAAACTGTATTACTGGTGTAGAACTGTGAGCGATAACAATGTTGAATGTTTCCGGTGCGAATATTCATAAATTAGGAGACAGATTGCCAAACCCTAATTTGTTTGATCACAAATCACAATATAATTTAAATTAATTTTAATTAATGAAGCACCGGGTACAATCCGCCGGGGATTCATTAATTAATATTTTGCTTACGGTGATCTTTATTTCCTGGTAAACGCATGCGTGAACATCACTGCCAATGTGCGGATTAAGATCACTCCGCGGTGGCTGTACTGTCTTAACCCTTTACCTAACGGTACGGCCAAAACCGACCAGCGCTATTCTCAAAAATCGCCATTTAATTTTCATTATTTTTTCATTTTTCGTCTCTAAAACATTGGTTATGACCCCCCCCCCCCCCCATTGGAACGAGCTCGTCGAGCTCGTTCCAATGAGGGGTCATAACCTATGTTTTTGAGACAAAAAATGAAAATAATAGTTATTCAAGAATTTTGTTTGCAAGTGCCGTCTGCTTTTCATCATAGGTAAAGGGTTAATTATTCATAAGATATGATTTTCTTTCAATAATTTCGATGTCGAAAATGTTTGGATGAACAATCAACGTTCGTGGGCGTTTTTTAGTAATGATAATCTCCCACTCTTTACCTTCTTCTAGAAAGATTAAATCAGAACACAGCGATGGTGGAATACGGAGGACCGATGTGGCGGTTTTCGTGTGTGTATCGGGCGCTGAAGACGCGCGTAAAATAATTTAACACGTTAACGTTTGGAACGTTAACTGTTCCCAGCCCTGGCTATACCTACCACTACCTCAGGCATACGAGTATATATCGACCTGGCACCCCTAAGAAATTATGCTCCCCTCAATAGGAGATCCTACCTACGCCCCTGATATACGCACAACAGCCGTGGTATAAATATAGGTATAATTAGTTGTGAAAATGCTGCGGCACATAATCAAATTTAGGTGCATTATGAAATTCCCAGTTAACAAGTTCACATTCTCGCTGCTTAACCTTACTCCGCATAGAAGACAAAATTGATAAGGAAAGCAAACTGCCCTTGTTACTCCAGAGTACCCCAGCCCCCACATCACCGTTTTGACCAAAGGTTTTTTCAAATATTTGAATGTAATAAACGAATGAGTTTAAACAACACTCACGTTATTATTCTAGCTGATGTATTAATGCACTAAATTGATTGTTTTTCGACTTGTAGTGGCGTACCTAAGGTACGTTAGTTGTAGCTATTTACTCTGAGGAAAATTATTTTAAGATGGAAACAGCATGCCGTTCTATTCATATATGTGTGTGCCAAAGGCGCTATTTTCCAGAGATGCACCACCGATGCTAACTCATTTCCCACAAGAAAGTTACGAATTATTATATTGTGTTGCTTTTCCGTCTTTTCTTGTTGGTCTCAATAGAAATTCCGCCAATATAAATATCAGAAACTAACGCGCGATCTTGCCGAAGCGAAATAGGCAAATCTAATCCCTGTGGTCCCTCGATCCGAAGAATATTGATGCATTTCCTTTTCTTTTTTTTTCTTTTTTTTTTTTGCTAAACTTACTTCCACCTGTAACTGTTCAGACGGGACACAATTTTGAAGAAATCTAAAATATACGTAACTTAGTTTCCTGTCTGTCTGGAGTGAGGATGCTTCACAAAGACTGTCGTACATCCCGGAGCCACTCCAGATTGCTTTTTCTCGTGACATCATTTCTTCCGAATGACATTGCTTCGTCAATTATAGAATAACTATTCTCATCAAAAATCCCTAACAGGCAAACACGTCTTTTCCAATTGCGTATCTAAGTTACAATCATTTGTTAACTAATGTATCTGAACCACCTAATCATCAAATCTTATTGAATAGACCACATGGAAGGGCCATAGAAGTTCATTATATTTTATTTAAAAGATCTCAGCGAGGAGCTTTGGTCGTTATTTAATATGATACTTTCCTATTTCCGCATCCAGAATTATACTGAACGTGAAGTAAAAAAAGTCGTGCTGCGAGAAGGTAGATTAATTAACTTCGCTAAACACACCAGTCACATATTATTAATTTCCAGCTTCCGTTCGTCGCATGTCTAATCCGTCTGCTTGATTGAATATCATTTGGATTGTATTTCAAATGTAGACAGTTTAAAAGATGGAGGTTAAAATTGACAGCGGAAGTACCGCCCACCGATGCTCATGTAAACAAAAACAAATTCGCAAGTATGTACGGCTGCTGCTCATTACAATTGGGAACAAATAATAGCGACTCTTAATAATCTGACGATAATGGTATAAATAAAATATACCCAAAGAAGCTTGGTGTACCAAATGTTCACCAATCGTGGTGTTAACCGCGCGCCAAAGGCTCGCGGTTAACACCACTTCACCACTCGTAGTGAACATTTGGTACACCAAGCTACTATGGAAATGTTCTGTATGTATAACTTGATCGGCTATTTTTGTTAAATTATTAAGAGAAACTAAAACAGGAGCTTCGTCACACAACACATTTTACTTCTAGTAAAGCATACACCTTGAATGATAGTCCGAATTTCTATTTACGATGAGTTTAAATTTATGTTTAAAATAGTTCTCACCCAATATTACAACATTTCCTATTCTGTATACCAATACATATGTCTAACATAAGCAGTATATCGCCTCGATAAACAATCGCCCAATTGAAAATAGCACATGAAAATAGCTACACATCTTGCTACACATCTTATGTTCACACGGCGACATAATGTGTTCATTGGGACACAAATATCATTCTACATGTATTAGATGTCCCGCGGAGATATTCTAACTTAATAAGACAATGTTGCCGGTTTTAAGATCGAAACGGTATAAATGAAACAAGACCGCTTTCATGTGCAAACTCTCTGACATATTTTCCGGGAAGGAGAGAAACATATTTTTGAAATATACACTGCAAAAAAATTATAGGTTCTCTTTAGAACCAAAACTGGTTCTAATCTTGTCCCTGAGATGGAACCAGTTCTGTTTAAACAGTATTTATTTTAAATCAAATAAATTTATAAAGATTAACATTAAATATTAACAGAATTAAACATAAATTGAGGGGGTTTCAGCCGTAAGTTTAGAGCTTATACGAGGTTGTCTCAAATCATTATTAAGCAAAGGAGATATGAACAGTTGGCATATCGAACTAGTTTTGGTTCTATACAGAACCAAAACTGGTTCGGTATGCCAACTGTTCATATCTCCTTTGTTTCAAAATGTTTGGCGACTGCGTTGAATAAGCTCCAAGTTTAGTGCTGAATCTACTTCAGTTCATGTAATATTCTGTTAAAACTGAATGCCAATCTTGGTAAATTTATTTGGTTTCAAATAAATACTGTTTAAACAGAGCTGGTTCCATCTCAGGGACAAGATTAGAACCAGTTTTGGTTCTAAAGAGAACCTATATTTTTTGCAGTGCAGTTGCCCCGGACACAAAATTAGGAAGTGGGGGAAAGTAATATAAACAGGCAAGGATTGAACTCGGGGGTACAGAAAGATGCATCACCAATTCTATCCTGACGATTTTAAAACTGAAATTTAAAATGGTGTGTTTTCTTGTGGTTTCGTAATTTGTGCCACCTTTTCCCTCATTACCCACCAAGCATATTTGTCTTGCATTAAAGAAAGCATGATTGTCATTGAGCAAATAATGCAATGGACAGGAAACATTTAACACTTTACCCAACGTAACCGCCAAAACCGGCCAGTTCTATTCACAGACAATCACCTTTCAATATAGGGCCATGGGAATCACCCATTCGAATCTCGAAGCGAATATGGTCTATTATTCGAATTCCGATCGAATCTGAGGCGTCTTGAATAAGACCGACTGACGGAAGGGGGTAGGGGAAGGCTGTATACCCCACTTGTTCCGAAAGTGATAGATCAAGTCATGACTGATAAAATATTCCAACTACATCACCAAGGCATGCCTTCGTCGAAGGCATGCCTTGGTGATGTATTTGAAATATTACCCAGTAAGGATTATAGTTCAAAAACAGAAACGTGTGTGAGAATCGTTTGTACTAGGCACTGAGCAGGGCTCGCGCTAGCAACAGCAAATTGTTGATATTGCTCGGAAACTTTAAAAAAAAATCAGCAGTGGTAGTGTCTAGAGACACTAGAATTATCATGGCTGGTGGCATGGGTACAGGTGTTGTTTCTGTTTAGATTGCGGAATTTACACCCAGTCGTTATTCTCAATATTATTTATGTACAATTTCCACCAGAACTATTGGAAGATGATAGATTCCGCATTATATTCCGGTGAAAAGCTTCGAATGGAAACGAATCGGGCAGTCGATTCGAATTGAACCGAATAGCAACTTACGTTTGGAGGCTTCGCAGGGCCCTATTTCAATTTCAGTATTTTTTTTCATTTTTTGTCTCGAAAACATAGCTTATGACCCCTCATTGAAACGCGCTCATTGCTAAAAATGAAAACAAAAATAGTTATTCAAGAATGCTATTTGCAAGTGTGATCTGCCTTTCGTGTTGGTAAAAGGTTTAAAGAAGATCTAGTAATACCTAATACCTTTACCTAACATGAAAAGTAGACGACACTTGCAAATAAAATTCTCGAATAAGTAAGTTTTTTCATTTTTTGTCTCAAAAACATAGGTTATGACACCTCTTTGGAACGAGCTCCACGAGCTCGTTCCAAAAAGAGGTCATAACCTATGTTTTTGAGACAACAAATGAAAAAAATAATGAAAAGTCATTGGCGATTTTTGTGAATAGCGCTGGTCGGTTTTGGTCGTTACGTTGGGTAAAGGGTTAAAAAGTACACGCTGTGCTCCGATTGGCATTACGTGTTATTTTTGTCTACTGGGAAGACCTAGAACCTTCAACTTTAGGGGATACACCCCCTTTACCTAACACAGGGTTAAATGAGGTGGAGGTGATAACATATTGTTTACATTTAATAATCTCATCCAGGAACTCGGGGTTAAAATAATTAATGCGTGCGTAACAGGCCCCAGTGGTGCAGGGCAGGTCTTTTTCAGCAATTGACTGTTTGATGGGAGCCTAAGCGGAGGTCTTTTTTTAATTCACGCGCTATTCTGCCTCTATTATCCGCGCAAGCCAAGGTTAAGGTCATGCAGTTTCTGTAATAGATTCGACCACTGGTTTGAGAGAACCAAACAAAAATATTAAGCGCACAGTGGCTTGTTCGGACTAAAAACAACCATCAATCATCATTTAGAGGTCTATGAGATTATTCCTGTTAGAGATCCATTTTTCAAACCATTCACGCTAATGATAAAAATACAGACTCCATTAATATAAAAAGTCTAGGGGTGAGATTTGTTGAACTTTTTCCTGTGAAGAATAAATCATTGTTAAAACACATTCGCTGACCAAAGTGCCAAAGTGGGCTTTTAGATTCGAGCTGTCTGTTGTGTTCTTTTATTAAAAGTAACAAGGGAAAATTGGCTTTATTTTCTAATGATGTCATAGGTGTTTCCTCTTCAATTACTTGCTTTATAAAATTCTGATGAAAATTACAAGTTTACCAAAGGGCGTGGAAAGTATCGGTATTGAACTGTGAATTACAGTATGGCCGCCGAGTAATGGACCCTGTACACGGATGTGCAATATTTCAGCAGAAGCAACGATATTAGATTGCAAACTCTAATTATAGGAAATAACCATCAAAAATGTAGTTATTGAAGCACCGGGTACATCCCTGTGCTTCATTAATTAAAATTTTGCTGATGACGAGTTTTATTACGCATGCGTGGACATCACTGCCCATGCGTGGATTACGACCAGTACACGGCGTACTGTACTGTGGCCACTCAATTTCGTTAAGCGTGCAGCTAAAACTAGAAATCCTGTCACGAACTGTGCGCTTATCTAGGCTTAATTGTGCGTAGGAATTGCGCGCAATTGCCATATCGAATGGCATCCACAGCATGGCAGGTTCTCCTGGTTACTCATATACTCATAGCAAACACAGGCAATGTTTCTGCCAATGGACCTCCGGGTTACCCGGAGGTCCATTGGCCGAAACATTGCTTTTGCATAGGCCATATGTACAGAATTTAATAGCCTTACTATGGACTATGGTCAAAGAGCGTAGATTAACGCGCAGATCGACGTACTATCTGTGCGCATTTCATTACAGGACTTCTAGTTTTAACTTTTTTATGTGCAGATGGGAATCATGACAAGGAATGTACAAGAAGTCTGCTATAAAATATTTTTAAAATCTTTCCTGAAGATTCATATTTTGCTGGTATTTTCAATGTGTTTTTTTTTTTAAAATGAGAGGGAAATTTGCAATTTATTGGTCTGCGAATGAATTTGCTTCTCATTTTTAAAAGAAATCGTAAACAACATGCAAATGAAAATTAAGAAAATTTTAGATAAGAATAAAAAAGTATTATGGGATATCTAGAGTCTCTTCGCAAAGATAGCGGGCTGTCTGATGCACTGCATTTAGTGAAATATTGTTGATGAGAAATAGAGAGACAAGTGTTGTGTGTTCTTTGTAAGTTAGAATTGCACCATAAACTGATAAAGCGGCTTACTGTCCGACAAAGATATTTTCAATTAACAAAGGCGCCGCGCATTGTTATGAGACGCTGTTTGCTAAAGTTTGCGTACCAATCAATCTTAAAATATCACACGTATTAAAAAGATGAATGTATAAATATTGAAGTTACTTCGAAAATAAACTCTTGTCTGAGCTATGTGGGCAATCGTGATTCGGAAAATATTAAAACAAAGCAGGGATGGCGCCAGGGATTTCTCGACAGGGGGGCTGACCTCTCCGACAGGGGGGCTATAACATTTGACCTCCCAAATGAAGGAAAATGAGAGAAAATTGGTAAATTGGAGAACCAAAATAGAAGCAAATTGAGTAAATTTGTTGATTTTTTAACCCTTTACCTAACCTGAACTGTGCATAAGTATGTGACCTTAAACACCAATAAATCAATAAATCAACCTAACCTGAAAAGCAGACGACACTTGCAAAAGTAATTCTTGAATAACTATTTTTTTTCATTTTTTGTCTCAAAAACATAGGTTATGACCCATCGTTGGAACGAGCTCCGACGGGGGGGGGGGGGGGGGGGGGGGGGGGTAGCCCCATCTGACCCCCCCCCCCCTTGGCGCCACACTGAAACAAAGTAATCTCTACACAGCAACTACAGTACAGATGCCGTGGGTTGGTCGCTTTCCACGGGTGGGCAATATTTCCAGGGATGCAGTAATATTAGATTCCAAACACTAATTACAGGAATAATCATTGAGAATTTAATTAATGAAGCACCGGATAAAGCCCGGTGTTTCATTAATTAAAGTGGTGCTGATGAAAATTTTTATTAGCTGGTAAACGCATGCGTGGACATCACTGTCCATGCGTGCATTACAATCAATCCAAGGCAACTGTACTGCACCTGTATTATTTTGGTTTCCCCATTAATTCAAGAATCACGCTGTTCTTTAAAAACGTACCTTATGTCCTTCACTTGAAATAGCTCTTTCCATCGAGTGGTCATAAACTGTATTACTGGTGTAGAACTGTGAGCAATAACAACGTTGAATATTTCTCGGCGCATATATTCGTAAACAAGAAGACATCGATTGACAAATCCTAATTGAAGTCTTCAGTGTTGGATCACAAATCACAATATAGTGAAGCGATAAGGCCACATACAGTAGATCTTCTGTTTCTCAGGCCATTATTTGTGAAATTACATCCGGGCGAGCGGTTTTTTATTTCATTTTTTTATTTCAGTAATTACTTCTTTGCCATCAAAAGTTTATGTTCTTGGTTCAAGTTTTAGGCCTCATAATCTAAAGAATAGCATGGGTGGTGGTGTATTTCATCCCTTGAGTGCAAGAAGGCTTTGCAATGCTAAAGCATTGCAAAGCCTTCTTGCACTCAAGGGACAAATTCCTCAATTTTTTTAACTTGGGTAAAATATCAGACATAAACCATTTAATTTTTATTTTTTTAAAGTTTAAATTGGTTATAAAAAGAGAGCATGCGGCAGCCAAAAGGACCATTCGGGAGGGCCTGAGAAACAGACTTTTTTTTATTTTTTAGGCCTAAACAATGCCATATATCGGATCCGAACAAAGTGAAAGGTTGCAGTAAGTAGGTGGTAGGGATTGTCGGTATTGGAATTTTGAGTTCGGTGTCGAATTCGGTATTTTTAATGGGAGTATACCTCGGTATCGGTTCTGTATTCGGCATCTGACTTGAAGTACCAACGGGGAATTCACATCATGAAAATGCAGAATAAGTCGTTCTTGTATCATTCTACCACAGCTCGACGGGGGCACGGTGGCGTTGCGGTAACCGGTTCTCGTCAGATCACCGAAGTTAAGCAACGTCGAGCCCGGTTAATCCTTGGGTGAGTGACCGTCTGAGCGATCGATTCGGACGCCCGCGTTGTGTCCTTGGGCAAGGCACTTAACCGCGATTGTCCACATGGGGGCACGATGACGCCGTGTTCTAAGGCGTACTGCACGTCGATGGTGCGCATGCCTTCAACCAATTTAACCCTGCCTGTGCTGCAGTGCGGAGTTACTATGTAGGGGAGCTGGCAGCTGCTCGTCGTTGCTCGGTGGGTCTCTCCGGGTACTCCGGCTTCCCCCACCCGTAAAACTGTCACCGACACGATATGACCTTGGCTGTTAAAGTGTCGTTAAACCCTAATAAATAAATAAATAAATAAATAAATAAATAAATAAATACAGCTCCACAAATGCCGCTGCCGATGAGCTCAACAGTGACATTCTCTTACGGACACAAACCATATCTACTGTAATTTGGGGGCTTCTTCTAAACTCACCTTGACTTTTAAAGGCCTAATTTCAGAGCATGTACCCTGACCATTCCATTTTCAGGCAATCTTACTGATAATAAACAAATAACCTGGGAAGTGATTTCTAGTTAAGTCTTGGCTGCCTGTTAAGGCAGCCAAGACTTAACGAGAAATCACTGTTTAGCAGCATACACAGATGGCAGTCTAGTAAGAAATCAGGACAATTGTACAGACCCCGAGGGTTAACAAAACTGAAAATAAATCAGCCACCTCTCTCATGAAAATGAACGATTTAGCTACTCTCAAGCCTCAAGAAGGTCATATTACTTGTGAATTTAGGAACATTTAAAAATTCAGACGGCTTTGATATTCAGTGATTGGCTCGGATCGATTTGTTTCGGTATCCCCATGATACCGGTATATTTCCCATCTCCAATAGGTGGTCATTAGGAGTCGACACGTTCCGACAAGATCAACCCTGATTGGAACAATTTACACGAGATTCCCTGACAGTACCCGTTTAGCTAACAATATTTACAGTAAGTAGTTGCAATGCAATTTCTCGAATAACTGAGAATGTTTTCGTTTGCCTCCACAAAATATAGCTTATGACCACTCATTGTAACGCGTTCGTCGAGCTCGTTCCAATGAGAGGTCATAACTTCTGTTTTGAAGCCACAAATGAAATCAAACGATACAATTTGAATAAAAAAAAATGAAATGGCGCTGATCGCTTAGGATAGTTTTGGTTGACAAGGGACTAAACAGTTAGAACGTTATATTAAATTTTGGTAGCAGTGACTTACCCCACAAACGCTGATCTTTCGGGAACGCATCCGATTCGCATTTTAAGTCCACCCAATAAACGTGTGCGACACATGAGTTGTCACGCGAAGAGTAAAAAATCACATCAATAATAAATGTGTTTGTCAGATCACATTGTAAAGAAGTGAGAGAATCACGTTGAGTTCATTATAATTATCCACCTATGTTGTTGGAGTTAATATATTGAAGAAAAAAACGTATTTAGAGTATACCTTTTGATCGATATAGGTCAATTTTACACAGCCCTTTTCTTTTAATTTCAATAACCTTTTTATTCATACTTCATTTTCTGTTTTTCATTTGACGTTTTGCCTGTACCTCTCATTTCAATACAGCTCAACACGTTTGTGTAAAGCCTATTTTTGACTTCTTTTAAGAACACGCCCTGAATATATTTTTACTGTATTGACGAAAGTTACTGTTGCCGATATTTACCACACAACAAAATTTCACCAGACAACATAAGATACCCCAAACGTCAAACTTCACTGTCTTGAAGCTCCATGCACTCGATGCAGTCATTATTTCTGCAGCCAAGACTTAACGAGAAATCACTGTTTAAGTAATAATAAACAAATAACCTTGGAAGTGATTTCTAGTTAAGTCTTGGCTGCCTGTTAAGGCAGCCAAGACTTAACGAGAAATCACTGTTTAGCAGCATGAACAGATGGCAGTCTAGTGAGAAATCAGGACAATTGTACAGGCCCCGAGGGTTAACAAAACTGAAAATAAATCAGCCATCTCTCTCATGAAAATGAACCCTTTAGCTACTCTCAAGCCTCAAGAAGGTCATATTATTTGTGAATTTACTGTTGCCGATATTTACCACACAAGAAAATTTCGCCAGACAACATAAGATACCCCAAATGTCAAACTTCACTGTCTTGAAGCTCCATGCACTCGATCCAGTCATTATTTTTGCGTGAAGAAAATTCGGGTGCCGATAAAAAGACACCACAACAAACAAGACATGGTAAGAAGGACCGTCCAACTAATTTGTGTTATCGTCACGTTTGATAAATAAAATAAGCATTCATTAGTCGTGACGTAACTGTTTATTTGATTAACGTGCATAGTACTCAAAGTGGTCAACTGTCGATCGAGTTGGGTGTTAAAACCTGATTTGTCCTGACTATGGTGATTCGCGTCCCGACTGACAAAAGGTTTCATAGAGAGTAATCGCTTGACTGGACTGGTTACGTAAACTAATTCATGAGAGGTGAGGGACGTTGCACAAACACGAGTGCGCAAATGCGCACGAGTGTTTTACAATATAGTCCCTCGCCTCGAATGAATTATTTCACGTAACCAGCCCAATCAAGCGATTACTCTGTTTATTACTTTTCATTATTAAGGATAATTATATTATTTAACCCTTTACCTATAACGTAACGGCCAAACCGGTCAGCGCTATTCTCAAAAAATCGCCAATTAATTTTCATTATTTTTTCATTTTTTGTCTCTAAAACATAGGTTATGACCCCTCATTGGAACGAGCTCGTCGAGCTCGTTTCAATGAGGGGTCATAACCTATGTTTTTGAGACAAAAAATGAAAATAATAGTTATTCAAGAATTTTCTTTTGCAAGTGTCGTCTTCTTTTCATGTTAGGTAAAGGGTTAAAAAAAACAATGAAGCCCTCATTACATCCACGGCAAAGCGTCTTCGTTTGCTCGCACGGATACATGACACAATTGTTGATTGCATAATTCACTTGTGAAGTTATCGTTTATAATCAAACCCGGAAATCCCAGTAAGTCACACTTTGGAAAGTAATAAAACTAAATAATCAAGGTATGCCTTCGTCGACGGCATGCCTTGATGACGCAGATGGAATAGTTGTCTGGATTGGGGTTAAAACATTTAGGAAATTTATTTATGGATCGATAAAATATTTATTTTGTAGTCTTGACGCAAATTCTTATTTGATTAAATTTGTCATACTGGTTTTGGTTTGATAGATAAAATACAACACACCAAACCCAATCCCGTTAGAAAATAGGTTATGTCGATTCTGTGACAGAAATGAGATTGAAGATGAAAGGCACTTTCTCCTCATTTGCTCTCTCTATTCGCAGTTACATAATAACCTCTGGAGAGAAACTGACACCATATGGCCCGGCTTTTGCTACATACTCTCCAAACAAAAGCCCCCATTCCTTTTCGAATCGGATATTATATTTGTGGGTGAGGTTCTCAGCAGTTTCGTTGGGGAGGGATTGAAAATGAGTTTTAAACGATGACGAAGGATATATATTCATATGATACAGCTCGTTGAAGTATAGCTTGTTTTGTTTTGTAGAGTCTCTCAGTCGGAGTTGTACTGTAGTACGACTCGCTGTATTTCTCAGATTCAGAAGAATGTTACTTTATGTAAACGATTAAACGTAGGTGTGGAACGCTAGTACACATTGCCACTACTGTGTACAGTAGTGATAGTGTTAACCATATTTTATTCTAGTCATCTATTTTACATGCATGCCTTTTTATAGCGAGCGAAAGCGACCCGCAGGGTCGCGTGTAGGCTATTAGGCAACACGTATGTACCGTTTACATGAACTCAAAGCCAAGATAATCTCAAAGGCATCAACTTCAAAATATTTCAACGGAAGTGGTACACAAGGACGCTGACATGTTTGCGCATGGCGGAAATTGACATTCGCAATTGAAGAAATGGTTTATTTATCGAAGAACGATGCTACATTTTGGCAGTATATTTATGTGGCTACTAACAGTTGTTGGTATTAGTAACAATAAATGCTACATGCTATTTGTGAACGCAGTAATTTCCGTAACTCCTCGGATAAATTCCGGAAAACAAGGACGCCATAAATATATCTTCCGATCAAAGCAATGATAAAATTATCTTTCAATCAGAGCACTGGAAAATAATATCTTCCAATCAAAACGAGTTATCTCGAAATAGACAAAACACGTCGTCTGCTGTTTACAAATATTGGGAAGAGCCACTGTGGTCTGCTTCAGGCGTAGTTTTTCAAAAGAAAAAAAATATATTGGGCCTGCAATTTATTACTTGGTCTCCTGTTCTTTTCCAGTCAATGTAGGCCTACAGCACTTTAGGCCTAATGCACCACTTTCGCTTGCTTTTAGGTTTGCCTAAATTTCATATTATAGTTTTTTTATATGATGCCATATCTTTTCTCTGTATTACGGTAGTGCAATAAAATATTCTATTCTATTCTATTCCACTGGGTCCCTCATCTGCTCGAATCAGATACAGCAACGGTCCATTTGAGTGATAGTGTTCAACCGATTATCAAAAATGGCCGCTGACCGATTACTGGTTATTTGAGCTCACAATTGGCCGATTCCCATGCCGATTCCGATTATAATACTGTGCACTACTAGACAAGTCGAGGCTCGCAAAGATCTACATTATATTGAACATATTTTACAGTGTTTACAGTCCGTTCACTACACGATAAAAGTACCACATTAAACTGAACATATACCACAGTGTTAAACTCCGTTTGCTCAGGTCCAGTAAAGTTACCAGTCGCGCACACTTGGGCGGTAAACGTGGCACCCAAGTGTGCGCAACTGGCAATTTTTACTGCGACCTGAGTCAATGGAGTGCAACCATCACTTTTCCGGTATGAACTGGCGAAAAGGGGTGTCTAGAGAGATTAAGAATACACATTGTGCGGTTTTTCAACTTTATTGAATGGTATCATTGACATCATTTTACATTAACAATTCAACAATTGCAGAAGATAATAAAACGCAGTTTATGAATCATCACAAAATGCTTGGCAACAATCGGTTGAAACGATGTTCCAGGAGACGTTGCCGTTGTCATCCGATTGCCCACAATCGGCTGATTGTGGTAGCCGGTTCCGATCGTCGTTTGAACACTACTGTGTGACTTACTGTGCGTATGACTTAAGTGCACATTTCAAATCTAGCAAGAAAGTACACAATTACTCGCAGGGCTTATTTATTGGGATTTAACGACACTTTCGACAGCCAGGGTCACCTCGCGTCGGACAGTTTTATGGGTGAAGGAAGCAGTAGAAAGCCATCGCGCAATGACGAGCATCTGCCAGACTCACAACGTACTAGTACTAACTCCACACAAGCAGGGTTAGCATTGGTTGAAGACAAGAGCACCATCGGCGTGCAGTACGCCTTAGTACCCAGCTCCACCATGCCCCCGCGTGGCAGGGATCGAACTGTGAACCTTTTGGTTTGATGTTCAATGCCGTAACCACTGAGCCACCGCGTTCCTTGAACCCCTGTTGTATACTGATAGCACACGTTAACCCTTTACCCAACACAGCTTTTAAATTTTTAAAACAAGAACTGAATTTGATATTTTTTTAACCGAAAAAAAATATTTACCGACAGTACCTTACAAATATGGATGTCACTGGAACCGGCTCATTGAGCCGGTTCCAGTGACAGCCTTATTAGTAAAATTATATTGACAAAGTGTCATGATATTTCAGGTCATGGTAGCCTTGTATTGGTTAATGGTCCGCAGCTCTGTCAGATAAATGGTTAAATAGACTCAATTATTCTGAAGTGACCCCTAGCAGAGGTGCAGCGAGAATCTACATGTCTTATTGCTTGTTCTGTTGTGCGAATCTTTGCGTGAATCGATTCTCGGATTCTCATCGGAATATAAGCACTGAACTACCAAGATAGCACCGATACCCAAGACTACAATCCTTTTAAAAATAATTACTGGAAGAGTGTGGGTTTGTGTCAGGGCAAAGCCAGCCTAAATATAGGGGCAAGGGGCCTCATATTTAAAGATATTGTAAGTTCAAAATATATTCCGCATCAAGGCGAAAAACCCACGTGAATTTCACTTCTCTGTAAAGCTGGACATAGAAAAAAACACACGTGGTGTATATCCAGCTTTAGCGCAGGGACCCAGGGGAGAAACGGTATGTTAGATAAGGTCTAATCTCGTTTAATTTATACAGTAGTCGGAGTCTTACGAGACGTAATCGGTTGATGTCAAGATGTCGTCACGGTAAATTGAGAAACGAGATTCTAAAAGATAGAAATGTCGTGTCATCATAAGTTATAACAATCATGGCAAGAACGAATCGGTTTTCTAGACAAGTGAAGTCAGCGTTAAGTCACGCGTGAGATAACTTGTATTGATTCTGCCTCGATACACGTCATCTCCCACCGTTTTGACAGGTGGACAGATGAGCGTCGGTCCACCTGACAGTTTAGGGTAAAAAGTATATATACCTGGAAGAGCAGAGCATTAGACACACACTTGGGGTCACACACGCGTTGGTGAAGTCCAGGACAGGCGGACTCTGTTTCCTGGCATAAGGGTACCTTCGATCACAGGACCCTGAAACGGCTGGAATCGCCAGAGAGGGCATTCCATGATTGATTTAGCTTAAAGTTGATAGGCGGCTACGGGGCCGAATTCGTGAGAAGGAACACCCCAGGTGGAACGTTAAAGTTTAGATTGTCGAGTAGCAGGTATCGTCCTGCAATAGTCAGAAGTGTAGGTTAATTGTATTGTGCGTATTAACCCTTTGAAGCGTCAGCCTGATTGCGTTCTGAGTAGTTTATTTTGCTGTCGGAACATCGTAATACCGACTGGAGATCGGTGTGAGTGACAATTTCGCCCTAGCACAAAAAGGGGCATCTGTGAATCGTGAATTCAACCAGGAACGGTGGATATTTCAATAGGACTTTCACGGAGGACTTTCAAAAGGCACATAAGGTATGAGTAGACAATATCTGACCCAAATCAGAAGTACGGTGGTTTATAGATGACGAACATTGCTGGTCGGAACCCTCCGACAGCCAGAGGTACAGTTACGCGCAGACGTTGACATTTGAGCCTAAGCGGGTGAAGCTCTTATGGCGAGCTCACAGTAATGACATTTCAGAATTGTGAAGCTCTTATGGCGAGCTCACGGTAGTAACATTTCCAGTGTGTAGACTATAGTGCCAGTACAGGGCTATAGAATGACTATATGATTTTTTAGAATTATTTAACCGTAGTGACCCATTTTCTGTGAAAAGAATTGAATTGTTGATTGTTGAAATATTGAAACGGATTTATTTTTATGTGTAAATAAAAGAATCGTTGTTACTTTAAATCATTCTTTCCATTATACAGCCTGAAGTGATTAGGAATCACACCTAACGGAAATCGAACCTATTTCAGGACAATTTGGCTGAGAAGGAATCACGGCGTCGGTCTAACTCAGCTCTCTGCGCCGAGTTCGCGACACTTGGATTCCGACCCTCCACGTTGGTCTAATTTTCCCGCAACTTCATCAGCGGGACTAAATAACCCCACGTCAGCCCAGGCCTTACGGGGCCTTAGGTGTTCCCTGACATTGATTGGCGAGCGCTAACAAGGATATTTCTAAAAAGGTAAAAAATGGCTATATGGAAATTTTGTTTTATTTTAACGGCGGTTCTGTTTAGGTTTTGACGCGTTCGGTCAGTCGATGCCGTTCGAGGGTTTAATATCGCAATACAGTAGTCCCCAAAAGGATACTTAATAGCCACTATAACTGCGGTAGTTTCAGAATATTTGGTGCGTTTAATTACGTTAAATTACAGAGGTAAATTAGGATCAATTGCCATATTTTTTTTTTCTTTCTTTCTTTTCCTTCTTCATTCTTTCTGACGAGTGTTGAAGATAGAAAGAAAAAATCAAAATGGATGTTGTTACACCCCTCGCCCAACTGGTATCATTAGGCAAGGAAATGGGCCTTGAGGGAGCTGAACTTCAGAAGTTCGTTAAAGATGAGCAGAAACGTGAGGCCAAGGAGATTGCCTTACGTAATGACGCAAAAGAGCGAGAGATCCAATTAGAACGAGAGCGCGAGAAAGAGGCAAGAGAGGCAAAAGAGCGGGAGATTCAGTTAGAAAGGGAGAGAGAGAATGAGACGAGAGAGAGGGAAGCCCAATTAGCAAGGGAGGCAAGGGAGGCAGAACGGGAGCTCGAACAACAGAGGCACGAGAGAGAATTAGAGCTCCTCAGAGCAAGGGCCGATGTGGAGAATGAAAGTCGGCGCTCAGGGGATGGGAGTGCAGGGGTAGCAATTCATGCCCCACGCCCCCATCTCGCTCATTTCAATGAAAACACAGATGACTTGGACTCGTACTTGGAGAGGTTCGAGCGTTTTGCCTCCAGTCAAATGTGGCCAGAAGACACATGGGCTATGTGCTTGAGCCCTTTGTTGTCAGGTAAAGCCCTCGAGGCTTATACCAGTATGCCTCTTGCACTCCTTAACGACTACAGTGAGCTGAAGAATGCCATCCTTCGGAGATACCAGCTCACTGAAGAAGGATTCCGGACCAAGTTCCGAGAAATTAAGCAGGAGAAGGGAGAAACAGTGCCTCAGTATTTTGCCCGAGCTAGACGGTACTTTGACCGCTGGACTGATCTCGCAGAAGTGAATGAGTCGTATGGAGCCCTGCGAGATCTATTTCTCCGGGAGCAGTTTTTAACTACATGCTCCAAGGAGTTGGGCCTGTTCATCAAGGAAAGGGGTCCGCCCACCTATGATGAGATGGCAACTGTGGCAGAACGCTACATCGAGGCCCACGGTGGGAGTGTAAACGCACCCAAATCGGCTAGGGGTGGGGCAAACGGGTTGGCAATGGCACCCGTCAGGCAACACCACCCCGACCCTCCTGCGTCGCAGACCAGCCGGAAGGGGAGCGCTCCCAAGGACACCACTTGTTTTATCTGCAACAAGCGGGGTCATATAGCCAGGGACTGCTGGCAGAAGCAGGTAAGGACCACTGGGAACATTAGACCACCTCAGCAGGGGGTCGGGAACGCAGCACCAAGGGGTTGGAAGCAAGGTGACCGCGTAGATCCAGGGCCCAGTAGACAGACGGCAGCGTTCTGTCAAACTATCGGTCCAGAACACAGTCCCCTCCGGGAATGTATACAAGAGGGAGAATTAAGGCTGGAAGGCGGGAAGGTTGTCCCGATAATAAGTGGCATGTGTGAGAGGCTCACAACTTCGCAGGAGAAGGTTGATATGCCAGTGTACCCAGGGTATGTGGGACAAAGGGAGATCCGTCTGCTCCGGGATTCTGGGTGCTCCTCTGCAGCGGTTAGAAGGCAACTGGTTGACGACAAGCAATTGTTGGGTCGTGACCATTTGTGTATTTTGATAGATGGGACCGTTAGAAGGTTCCCCATCGCGAGGATAACTGTGGATACCCCATTTTATTGTGGCGAAGTGGAAGCCATGTGCATTGAATCACCTGTGTATGACCTGGTCATAGGTAATATCCCAGGGGTGAGGGCAAGCCCAGATGAGTTATGGTCCAGGGATAGGGGGCCAAGTTATGGCCCAACGAGGGCAAAGGGAGTTCAAGTCGGTGGGCAAGGACCCCCGGCGGTTGCACTCGGTAACGTACCGAGTAAGGAAGGGAAGGTTCCCAGGGGGAACCAATCCGATGGTCCAGGGGATGGCCCCTACACGACGAAATGTCGGGAAGTTTCAGGAGGGACGACTCCTGTCCTATTAGGGAGAAGGGGCCGCAGGCGGTCCAGGCGAAACGCCAAACAGCGAGGGAACCCAATGGGATCATTGGGGAAAGACCCTCAAGCAAATTTATGTGGGGGAGTTGAGCGCCCCAAGAAGTCGGTGTCACCCGTGTGGAGAGGGGAGGCCAGACCCACGCAAATGGCTGGGCAAACTTCCCCAGAATTGAGAAGGCGCGGGTCAACACAAGTTGAGTGTGTCAAAGTGGATGGGACCGCCAAGGTGGGCGCCCAGGGGACCGAGAAAAGGGTCCACAAATCAAAGGAGAAGCATCCTAGGTGGCGGAGACCACGTAGAGAGTGCCGGGGGCGCACAGCGCCCAATGTGCTCAAGAAGTCGTCGCAATGGACCGGGGGATCGACGGCACCAGGGCCACGGACGGCCAGTGTCGTTCGAACGACGGTAATCGCCGGGACGAGTGAGCGTGGGGGATATAGCGCCAAGGGAAGCTCTTGGGAATGCGACAATGACAGGGTATGGGGACCCTGGTGGAATACCCGTAGAAATAACGGGGCGAGAAGTAGGGGTTTGTCAAGGGTTACCCAAGGGGATACTGGGAACCGGGCCCCTACCAATGGTCGGTGGTTATAAAGAAGCAATAGTTGGGTGGCTGTGGGCCTGGTGTCTGGGACGGGGGCTCCAGTCGCAAATATTTTTGTTGGTGAGGTGATGGGCTTCGTAAACTCGGTGTTAAGGCCCAAAGAAATTTTCTTATTTCTAGTATTATTATTGCTCTGACTGCTGACTAGAGTTGGTTGTGAGTGCGAATGTGAGATACACTGCCCTGTCTGTCGCGTGTGCGTGGACGGGGAGCCTGTGTGTCGAGTTTTGTAAGTATGGGATGCACAAACCCGGTGTTAAGGCCCGGGGGAAACCGCGCTTGTTTTTATTGACGAGAGTTTGTGTGAGTGTGTGAGGCACAATTTTTATCCCCTGGTTGAGCTTTGCGAGGGTGAGGCTCAACATAATGCACGGGTCGTTTGCCCCTTCACAAGTCATAGGGGAGCGGGAGGCGAAGTTACACTCCGTTGGAATTAACCCATCTGACGCAAAGGCGCGGACGGTGTTACTCGTCGGAGTGAGTGCCAAGTGAACTGTTTGCAAAATGGGCGAACGTGTATAAAAATGTGTATGTTTAGGTGTAAATATATAGTATTACAGAGAGAGAGAGTGCTGCAAATCTGAGGATAAGGCTACTCCCCATATCATATGTAAACCCGCAAGACGGGAGCATGTGGTAGCGTGTGTGTCGTGGGAATCGACATGGCCGACGCATGAGCCCGGTCATCACCCCCCACGACCACTAGGGTACAGTTTTGTAGTCTTGAACATGATGGTAGATTGTAAAAGGGTGTGAGAGGCGAGCGTGCGTGGCTTTGCCCCTTGCGTTTTAAGAGATACACAGGGTGTTTCTCTCGGGAAGGGAGTTGTCAGGGCAAAGCCAGCCTAAATATAGGGGCAAGGGGCCTCATATTTAAAGATATTGTAAGTTCAAAATATATTCCGCATCAAGGCGAAAAACCCACGTGAATTTCACTTCTCTGTAAAGCTGGACATAGAAAAAAATACACGTGGTGTATATCCAGCTTTAGCGCAGGAACCCAGGGGAGAAACGGTATGTTAGATAAGGTCTAATCTCGTTTAATTTATACAGTAGTCGGAGTCTTACGAGACGTAATCGGTTGATGTCAAGATGTCGTCACGGTAAATTGAGAAACGAGATTCTAAAAGATAGAAATGTCGTGTCATCATAAGTTATAACAATCATGGCAAGAACGAATCGGTTTTCTAGACAAGTGAAGTCAGCGTTAAGTCACGCGTGAGATAACTTGTATTGATTCTGCCTCGATACACGTCATCTCCCACCGTTTTGACAGGTGGACAGATGAGCGTCGGTCCACCTGACAGTTTAGGGTAAAAAGTATATATACCTGGAAGAGCAGAGCATTAGACACACACTTGGGGTCACACACGCGTTGGTGAAGTCCAGGACAGGCGGACTCTGTTTCCTGGCATAAGGGTACCTTCGATCACAGGACCCTGAAACGGCTGGAATCGCCAGAGAGGGCATTCCATGATTGATTTAGCTTAAAGTTGATAGGCGGCTACGGGGCCGAATTCGTGAGAAGGAACACCCCAGGTGGAACGTTAAAGTTTAGATTGTCGAGTAGCAGGTATCGTCCTGCAATAGTCAGAAGTGTAGGTTAATTGTATTGTGCGTATTAACCCTTTGAAGCGTCAGCCTGATTGCGTTCTGAGTAGTTTATTTTGCTGTCGGAACATCGTAATACCGACTGGAGATCGGTGTGAGTGACAATTTCGCCCAAGCACAAAAAGGGGCATCTGTGAATCGTGAATTCAACCAGGAACGGTGGATATTTCAATAGGACTTTCACGGAGGACTTTCAAAAGGCACATAAGGTATGAGTAGACAATATCTGACCCAAATCAGAAGTACGGTGGTTTATAGATGACGAACATTGCTGGTCGGAACCCTCCGACAGCCAGAGGTACAGTTACGCGCAGACGTTGACATTTGAGCCTAAGCGGGTGAAGCTCTTATGGCGAGCTCACAGTAATGACATTTCAGAATTGTGAAGCTCTTATGGCGAGCTCACGGTAGTAACATTTCCAGTGTGTAGACTATAGTGCCAGTACAGGGCTATAGAATGACTATATGATTTTTTAGAATTATTTAACCGTAGTGACCCATTTTCTGTGAAAAGAATTGAATTGTTGATTGTTGAAATATTGAAACGGATTTATTTTTATGTGTAAATAAAAGAATCGTTGTTACTTTAAATCATTCTTTCCATTATACAGCCTGAAGTGATTAGGAATCACACCTAACGGAAATCGAACCTATTTCAGGACAATTTGGCAGAGAAGGAATCACGGCGTCGGTCTAACTCAGCTCTCTGCGCCGAGTTCGCGACACTTGGATTCCGACCCTCCACGTTGGTCTAATTTTCCCGCAACTTCATCAGCGGGACTAAATAACCCCACGTCAGCCCAGGCCTTACGGGGCCTTAGGTGTTCCCTGACAGTTTGTCACACACCCTCTAAAACTCCCTCTGATAGATCCCATGATTATGGGAAAGAAACTTTAAAAGGTCAACAGAGTACTAGAAGAAATAAGCAATGTCATTTGACCCACTTTTTTGATTGCCTTTTACTCCAGTACGCTGAAACGATGTGCTTTATGGCAGCCATTACTCACTCAAAGGTCTATAAAACATTTAAACATGTTTAAATTCGCAAAGGTATCGTCATTTAGCTGGCATTAAATTGTTGAGCACTCTGTGAACGCCAACAAAATAGAGCTGTCCTCTGACGGCATGTGCTTCAAAAGATTTCACAAAGAATGTCATAAACACTGTTATTTCTTCTCTTAATAATGGTATATTTACTTTCAACATTGATTTTTTGTTACACAAATTATGTATTTCAATCATGACTTTAATTACTTTTTCTACGCTACTTAATGCCTGGGAGACTTAGGTGTACATTCTTTATGATAAAATGCAGCATATGGCAAATTATCAAACAATCGGTTGGTTGGTTGCACAAGTAAATGCACCCCAGTAAAACACCTGTCTTCCAAATTCTTGCAGCTAGCGCGGGTTTGAAGTCATAAGTCATATATAATTATATGTTAGCATAGGAATGGAATTTACATTTTATTGAACAAAATGTTTTGTAGAAATGGGTTGCTGCAACGTGTTACTTCCCTTCTATTAAATTGTTTTTAACCCATCGTTAGTTAAACTCTGTTTGACGGTTGAGAAAGGAGCGGACTACTAAAACACTGTGAGGTATGTTTTTACCCCGACCTTTGTTTTAGAGCTAGAGTATTCGAATAGAAACTCAGTTGTCGTCACATGCTTGCCCACAATGGGATCATGACTACAAGAACGTGCCAGATGACGCGTTTCTCTGACTAAGAGCCACAAATAACTAATTTGTTTACACGTCTGTTCTGTGTAATCCCCATCTACAGCAACACTAAACCATGCGGAAAATGAAAATCTATTCCGCACATATGTGTGGAACGGAAGACGTTGACGGACTATTTTTAAGTAGAAGCGAAATTTCACTGGCATTTTCTACAAATCGTACAATTTGAATCGCTAGCGATAGCTAAAAATCGTTCCCAGAGTTCAAATGTGTTATATGTGCCACTGGACACAAAGAACACATTAGAACTCATTGGACGAAATAGTAACACAGATTCCCTCGCAAATTTGGTTGGCGATAAAATGTGTCCTTTTTGTTGATAGTCGTCAAATGAAATGCCGAGTGTCCTTTTAATAATTGCCTTCATAGATGTGAAGGCATGTAATAAACACAAAACGACACGCGTCTGTAAATGGGTTAATCGATATGGTACTTGTGCCATCGCGGAAGGATAAAACTCGAGGCCTACGGCCTCTTGTTTTATCCTTCTGCGCTGTTATCTCTACAGAAATTAGCTACATTTGCATAAAATTAAGATAGAATATTTGCGGTATTATTTCTTCTACAATTTGTATGCGTAATACAAAACTGTCCATCCATCGAACAAATTTCATTTCCACGGACATTGCTCCGATTAACAAGTAAACACATAAGGGACAAGGGGGCAAAGTATTAGAGTTTGTTTAATTCTATTTTAATTAACATCAGGCTAGACACTTAATCCTAACGAGTCACGTGGCAGTGCGATCATCTCGCAGTGTGCTCGTTTTGTTGAATGACTTTGGTTTTGAATCAGAAATGTAAGTAGGGAGCAGTATTATAAAACAGTTACAGTGATACAGTACGGCTGTCGTGAACTGGTCACTTTCCACGGGTGGACAATATTTCTGTGGATGCAATAATAAAAGATTTCAAACACTATAGGAATAATTATAACAAAATTAATTATTGAAACACTGGGTTCAACCCGGTGCACCATTAATTAAAATTTTGATGATGCTGATTTTTTTACTGGCTAAACGCATGCGTGGAATTCGCTTCCCACGCGTGGATTACGACCAGTACACGGCGACTGTACTGCATGTTTTCAGAAAGAATGTTATTTTCTGTCCATGATAAATCGTTGGAAGTGATCATGAGCATTCGTTTGACATACTCAACAGTCATTCGAGCCATATATAATTTATATTCACGTACGGAAAATAAAATTCAGTGCAATACTATTGTAAAAGTGTTATAGCATTGCTCCCACCCCCCCCCCCCACCCCCCTTCCCCCAGTGGCCAAGACTTTGAAACTATTCCAATCTTAGTATATGTAATTGTATTTCCTGTCTCTAATTATAAATGGTTGAAAGTAATCGTCAGCACTTTGAATACGTCGCAATGTACCGAAATATAAGTTGCCCCCTTTTGAAAGCACTTCAGTCGCTCATAATTCACTCCGGTCGTTTAAATTCACTAGACGAATATACTATTCTGGAAAAAACATCTGTAAAACCTTTTTTAAGATATTGGCCTCAAAGCATTATTCGGTAAGCCATTTATTGTGTCAGACAGGCGAAATGTACGAGATTAATTACATAGTGCGTTGCGAAGGTTCGAAGATCGATTCAATGCGAAATCGTTCCAGTGACTCAAGTCGATTCGAATTGCGCCAATTCAGAAATTTTCAAGTCGCCGAAATGTTCTCAAAATCATACCAAGTGTCACCTCTTGAATTCTTGCTCCATTCTGCACATGAGACCTGCTTTGATTTCCGTTTCTGGAATATTCCCCCTTTTCTCGACTTGTTTCAATAAACGTGTCGACGTTTATTCAATACTCGTGTGGTGATTGATAATAATTCTTATTTATTACACGCCTGTTCTATGACATCCCCATCTACTGCAACACTGAACCATGCGGAAAAATGAAAATCCATTCCACACACATGTACCGAACGGAAATCGTTCAGCAGAAAATTGATCACCCGAAACTGAACCGATTGCGAAATAACTAAATAAAATGTCTAAAGTTGAAGGATATAGCGAGTGTAGTGTGTACGAAAATAGCGAGGAAGAAATAGAGCCGAAAAATGAAGGGGATAATGAATATCCAGAAGAAGAAGAGTATGAGTACGCAAATTTGGTTGGCGATAAAATGTGTTATTCTTGTTGATAGTTGTCAAATGAATTGTTGAGTGTCCTTCTAGTAATTGTTTTTATAGACATGAAGGTATGTAATAAACATAGAACGACACGCGCGTGTGAATGGGTTAATCGATATGGCATGAGTGCCATATCGATTAGCCCATTCACACACGCGTGTCATCCTCATACAGTACGTGGAGAGTGGATTTTGACTAAATCACCCGCGGATTGGAGTTATCACCCAAACTACAACTTTCAAATTTTGTATATATCGACTAAAAACACAAGCAATGTTTCAGCCAATGGACCTCCGGGTTTAACCCGGAGGTCCATTGGCTGAAACTTTGCTTGTGCTTGTTATGCGTTGCAACAAATTTGCAATTATTTCATGGGTGGAATCTCCACTCTGCGGGTGATTTAGTGATAATACACTCTCCACGTACTGTAGATGGGCAACGTTTGTAAGAGGGTGCAGCATCTATAATTTGAAAACAAAACGAAAAGATTCGATTGGATTCGAAATCCGGTGCCTAATTCGGCTCGCAGAGTGCGATAATTACCTCAAAACACAAGTCATATACTATGCAATAAAACGTAAACGAAATACACAGTTATGACCGATAAAAGCAAAATACAGAACCAGCAAAAGTGACATTTGTGGTGCACGGTCTCAATACTGCTGTTGGTATGTAAACATACGCGTGCTACCAGCCAGAAGGCCAACTATAGTTCATTGATAACGTTCCTGTAACGCCTTGTCACAAGACTATTGAAATTATTTTACAACACAGAAACGGGATTAATTCTGTAGCCTTCGCTTTGTGCTACGCAAGGTCAGTCAAGTATATGAGCTATCTCGAAATTTCAATTACACCAGATGATTTTATTGCATCGCCACACAGCTTTTCGTCTCTGAATTTGATATATAGGGTGGGATCGATTTTATAAGACTGTCGGCATCCAGTATCACATGACTGAAGCGGATATTATCTATATGATGCCTTATTCAATAAGACAGTAGATGGAGGACTAGACATCACTAAAACATATGTGAAGTGTAGTTCTCTGGCGCAGACTGTACAGTACAGTCGGAGTGGACTGGTCGTAAGCCACGCGTGGGCAGTGATGTCCACGCATGCGTTTACCAGGTAATAAAAATCTTCAGCAGCAAAATCATGAAGCACCGGATTGTACCCGGTGCTTCAATAATTAAATTGTTGATGTTTATTCATGTGATTCGTGTTTGAAATCTGATATTATTGCAAACGGGGAAATATTGCACACCCGCGGAAAGCTGGTTTGTGCGATTTTTTTGGTGTGGGAGGTTGTTGTAGAAGACAATAGTCTTGGTAGAGATACAGTACGTGGAGAGTGGATTGTAACTAAATCACCCGCGGAGTGGAATTATCACCGGAACTATAACTTTCAAATTTTGTAAATATTCCCTAAAAACACGAGCAATATTTCAGCCAATGGACCTCCGGGTTTAACCCGGAGGTCCATTGGCTGAAACTTTGCTTGTGCTTGTTATGATTTGCAACACATTTGCAATTATTGCTTGGGTGGAATCTCCACTCTGCGGGTGTTTTATTGATAATACACTCTCCACGTACTGTATCTAAAATAAAATTAAACCTGGCGAAGTCACTGCTGCCAGTTTCCAATTCATATAAAGAAAAATGAATATTTTAAACATCCGTATTTCAGAGTGTCATTGTCATTTTATGCCTCGAGAGTTCCCCCTCCAGGTCCATCCCCTTTGTTGGAAATTCACTACTCCTCAACCCTCCTCCAATCGGAAACCTCTAGCCACGTTCCTGCTTAGAGACCCAATCTTCTGGCCTGAAAACATTTCGCAACCAAGACAAAATAAAGAAAAACAATCTAGAGCGACATTTGAGATGGAATGTTTTCAAATTTCCTTTTCGGCCGGTGAGATTCCACCGTGTGGTGGGCAGGAATGCAGATAAAGAATTTCGTCAATTTCAAGTTAGTGTTTGATCTACGTTATCTGGTCATCACGGGTTCCGAGGGGTCGGATTTTATCTGTTACCCTTTTTTCTGTGAAAATTAATAGCATCATCGAAACAATTGAGGAGATGGTAGATACTTCATTGTTCATTGATGACTTTTTAATTTGTTTAGCAGTAGAAACAAGAACTCTATCGAGCGCTAAGTTCAGCTGTGCTTGAACAAAATCCAGAAATGAGCTACAGAAAAAGGTTTCAAGTTTTCGATGACAAAAACTAATTGTGTTCATTCCTGTAAGTTCCGGAAGCGCCATCTTGATCCGGAGTTTCAAATAGATGGCACCATCATTAAAGTTGTTGGGGAAGTGAAATCCTTGGGTTTATTGTTTGACAATAAACTAAATTTCACTTCTCACATAAAACAACTAAAATTTAAATGTAAAAGGGCACTTAACCTTTGAGACTACGATTAGACTACGGTTGTGTGGTTTACGGTTCTGCAAGAAAGTCGTACCTCAAAACCAATTGATGCAATTCATAATGGTGGTATCAGAATCAGCTTGGGTGCTTTTAGCACATCACCGATAGAATCAATGCTCGTTGAAGCAGAGAACCCTTCTCTTGAGAAGCGCAGAACTAAAGTGTCACTGTACAGACACAGAAACATTTGGAATTAGAATTAATCCCCATGTGGAGTCCGCACCACTTGAATCTCATTCGATAAAAGAAAACCGTGAACCACATATTCCCCCTTGGCATCTGAGAAAACCTACTGTTATTTTGGTCCTTGCTTCTTCCAAACGGTCTGAGACTGGAGAGTCGTGGCCGAGTGGATAAGTGCGCTGATCTCTCATGCCAGAGGTCCCGGGATCGATCCTCGGTCGGGGAAAGTTCTCGAGGTGTCCGAACACTCTCTCTCAGCATCAATTGTGGGGTGGATGCTGTCACAGCGTATCATCATCCTATCGGGTGTGGACGTAAAATGGCTGTCCTCTGTGCGGCTATGGAGGTCATCCAAAACACCTGCGCCATTGGGCCAAGGCGAGGCGTTAATATAAGTTGCATAACTTGTTCGCCAATCCATGTAAAACAAATAAGATTAAATAAAACAGTCTGAGACAAATTATACTGAAATAAAGTCCAAGTATAGTGCATATAGAAGGATCTATACGGATGAATCTGAAGGTGGTGACAAAGTATCATCAGCCGCTGTTATTGGTGATCAGATCACCACTATCACAATAACAAATAAAAGTTCTATTTTCAAAGCTGAAGTTAAAGCTTTGAAAATAGCGTTGGAGCACATTGAAAATGTACAGGCACAAAAGTCGATTATCTTTTCCGACTATATTTTCTGTTTGTTAGCTTTACTCAACCCCAGGTTTCACCAGGAATGTTTTCAAATTTCCATTTTGGCAGGTGAAATTCCATCGTGTGGTGGGCGGGAATGCGGAGAGAGAATTTCAACCAGATCGCGACACGGTCGCGATCTGGTCGAAATATCTGTCCGCTGTTGTGAGCAGAGAACTATTTTACCCAAACCATTGGAGTCAGATCACCAGCCGGATAGAATTTGATCTAGTTAACCCCCTAAACACTGATGTAAAAACTCAAAATTTCAGGCTGCTAATTTTCCCCATGATGCAACTAGATATTTAATCGATTCAGTCTTGTTTGACAGAGCTCATTGAGCTCTGTCAAACAAGACTGAATTGATTAAATTTCTAGTTGCATTATGGGAATAATGGCTACTTGAAATTGTGGTATTTCAACATCAGTGTGCAGGGGGTTAAATACACACTGGAAGCTCACGAGTACAGCAAAATATGACGTCCAGAGACAAAAATAGGTTTAAGCTGAAACAAATCCAAAACATATTTCAAACAAATGGTATTGCTGAACGCAATTATATCTACACTGCAGTGCAGGACCGATGAAGCATAAATGAATTAAAAACAAAGGACCAAAAAATCATTAAAATTGATGAAGTAAGGGACGTAGCTACGTTTGAAGGTATACTGGCATATAGCCTAAATGATTTCGGCACAAGCTTGCTTTTCCGGAACCAATGAGTTAATTTCTTAGAATACGTTGAAAACATAACCTTTTGTCCCAACAAGTGTTTTCTGGTGTTACGAGCCTACATACAATGGTTCTGCCAAGAAACCTGTGCAATATAGATGCAACACACTCGGTAACATATAAGGAAAACATGATGGATACATAGATCAACATTTGATATCGATAAACTATCGAGTTCCATCAGTATCAAATGCTATTGTCCATACGTACCATTTTATAACTTCCTGTAGTCTCTCATGACTAATTGGAAACATTAATTATGCTTCATGCGCCATTGGAAATCAATTCTTTAACATCCCGATTAACGATTTATTAAGACTTGTCATTCATGTGGCAAAGTTAATTGAATACTGTTTCAATAAAGAAAATACTATGACCCCTCTAGAGGTTCGAACCAGCTTTTGCGTGCCTTTGTGTGTATCGGAATCGACGTGAAGTGATGACATGAGCGCGGATATTTGGTCCCCAGTTCATGTGTAAAGATTTCCGAGTCAGCTTTTTGACCCACTGAGCAATATTTCATGTTACTGCTATCGAACGTCAAGTATTTGTTAATGTAAATACGAAGCGTGACAGTTAAACAATATCACACATTTACCGATGAATGGAGATTGATGACTGTTTTTGTTAATTCGATTCCTGAAAGCACTAACATAGTCATATTTGCGTGTACGTATTCTGTAATACGCCGAGTGTGCAGTTATTCTGAAAAACACTGTGAACTGGGCAAAACGCCAGTATATTCGAACACTTGTGTTGCCTCTGATTCGCTGAAGGGTTTCTGTAGCAACCTGCTTTAACCCCCTGCTCACTGGCGTAAAATCTAAAAATTTCAGGCTGCTAATTTTTCCCATGATGCAACCAGATATTTAATCAAACCAGTCTTACTTGACAGAGCTCATTGAGCTCTGTCAAGCAAGACTGAATTGATTAAATTTCTAGTTGCATTATGGGAATAACGGCTACTTGAAATTGTGGTATTTTGACATCAGAGTGCAGGGGATTAAAGACCCATTGGAAGCCCACGAGTACAGAAAAATATGAGGTTCAAAGACAAAAACAGGTTTAAACTGAAACAAATCCAAAATATATTTCAAACAAAAGGTATTGCTGAACGCAATTATGTCCACACTGCAGTGCAGGACCGTTGAAGCATAAATGAATTAAAAACAAACTAAGGACCCAAAAATCATGAAAATTGACAAAGTAAGGGACGTAGCTGTGGTGAAAAATAAGCGGGAAACTTTTTTTTAACATGTGCAGAGCGTCTTGTCACTAGGATCTATCACCGCAAATTGAGCTATCATGGGAAGAAAATCATTTCTAATCAATAATTTTTAACCTGCATCTCTTTACGCTGCTGCGATTAATAAAATAGCTGATACGTTTAAAGGTATACTGGCATACAGCCTAAGTGATTTCGGCACAAGCTTGCTTTTCCGAAACCATTGAGTTAATTTCTTAATACACGTTGAAAACATAACTTTTTGTCCCAACTAATTAAATTTTATGCCATGATCGCCTGTGTGACTACCTGTGAAAAGCCTGTATGTTAAATTTTAGCTTTTTACCACACTACCGATGTAAAGCTTCTACGGCGGTTAAAGATGTTTACACCTATAGTCGGAAGTTCATCCCATTTGACCTTTAGCGTGGCCCAATTTGCCAACTTCGATACATTCACACTTCACGATGTTTCATTCAAACATACGACATTTTGAGGTACTATCTACTACGTGCAATGACTAATTAAGTTTAAAATTCCTATAATTAAATATTTAAAATAAAATTTAAGAATTGTTAATAATAATTTGACTGAAAAAGCAAGGTAAATTCAATCAACTTTGACGATGTGTCTAGCTGCTGTCAATCAAGCATTCACGTGCAGCCAGTAGTACTGCCCACCGGCTCAGACGTAAACAAAACACATCTGTGTGTTTGAGGTAGAAAGTGTCGTTTTTTCTCCAATTTTAGTGACAAAGTCGATTATTTATTAAGGGCATGGTATAAATAAAACAAATAGGTACTAGGGCCGGTAATCAGATTTAAACCATTTGTAGAATAAGGGTTTTAACCAGTCGGCAAGTCGAGTGGTTAAAACCCTTATCCTACTCGTGGTCTAAATCTGATTACCGGCCCTTATACCTATTCACTCTATATAAATTAACACAGTAGGGGAGAGTTGCCACCCTTACCCTAACCCTTTTTTGTCTATCACTGTGTTAGACGATTGTACACTCATTTTAAAAATAAGAACATGAAACAGTGCCTATTTACAAAGCATTCCTGTAATAAATTTTCTACAAACGTAAATATTATGTTGCTTTGACTGCAAAATTCCACCTTCATTGCCTTTTATCTATTTCATATACATTCCATCAAATCTGAAGCCGTCGGTGCGGTTCGCACGTAGCAAACATATAAATTCACAAACTAGAGAGATTCGCGGGCATTTACATATTTACAGGTATGTGACTATAATATTTGGATTGACCTGTACCACACAACGTCTTCAATTGTTTTGAAGGACAATTATAGCGATAAAGCAGCGGCTGAGAGGTGGGTGGGTGGGTGGGTGGGTGGGTGGGATTGGGGGCATCGTCCCAACTGTTTCTGAAAAAAACGACAGCTTTATATGGGCCTTTCTTTAAAAGTAGACATTTATTGTCCTTTTTTCTCAAGAAAAAACACCACAGGATGAAATTAATAAGCTTTTGACCATATATCAGAATGAGGGTGGTTCGGTACATGCTTCATGCTGTTCCGGTGGCTTATATGCTCGTTATATGATAGAAATGGTAGAAAGTGCATGTCCCAATTCGATTTTTTCCGACTGTTTTGCATCAGTTGTGGTATCTCTGAACTCAAACGCGGAGTTCTCGGTAAATTTACAACATTATGACTAAGGCCGGCTCAAACCATTTGTCCTGTGATGAGTGTCCCCACTGTTACTGATAGAGTAAAGTGTCCCCACTGTTACTGATAGAGAAAAGTATCCTCACTGTTACTGATATAGTAAAGTGTCCACACCGTTACTGATATAGTAAAGTGTACCCACTGTTACTGATAGAGTAAAGTGTCCCCACTGTTACTGATAGACTAAAGTGTCCCCACTGTTACTGATAGAGTAAAGTGTCATCACTGTTACTGATAGAGGAAAGTGTCCCCACTGTTACTGATAGAGTAAAGTATCCCCACTGTTAATGATAGAGTCAATCGTACATTCTAAAATCAGTTGGATTAAAAATCAACCAAACCAACTGGGTTGAGTGAATATGAACCCAAATGGGTCCATATTCACTCAACCCAGTTGGTTGGGTTAATTTTTAACCCAGCTGATTTTAGAGCATAGAATTCACTAGGGTTGACTTGGACGAATAATCAAATGGAATTTGGTAGCCGATTCCACTCAATACGAAGTGTGACTGAAAGCATGGCATCTGCCCAGATCAGAAGTTGATTTCCCATGTTACTAAACATAACCCGCCAAGCAGGTGAGTATATTTCCAGTTAGTCCCTTCTGTTACCATGGGTACAGATTTTGGTTGCTAATATTTGACCAATTAACCTTGTCCGGTTTGTTCAAGGTCACCTAGAGGGGAAACATATAAAGTTTGATTCATCGGAAAGCACATCAATGCATCTCCAAATGCCGCTCGTTTTAGTGTCTCCGCTTTTAGCTTGCAAATAGTAGTAGCACTACTGAATATTTTGAAAACAGGAGGATGAAAAACACAGGAAAAAATAGAGATCATTTTCAATATCGGCGTTATGTTGCCATCTTGATCTAATTATTTCCTTGGTAATCAAACGACTTCTAGACAATTATCCTGCATCCCATTGCTATCCGTGTTTTGAGAAAAGTGGTAACAGAAGGTACCATTTCGGTAACAGGAGAGATAATTTATTACAGAAAGGCCAACGTTGTTATTTTACTGACAACCCCATATTCTAAAACTACAAGAAGCACTCCCATTCGACGGGATTCCTGAAAATATGCATGACGTAAATCGTTCAGCTCTGGTTTAATGATCATCTAACAATTGGTTGATTGTATTTCTGATTACAGGGATGGCCTGTCATTTTATTTTGTTAACAACGTGGAATTGTTCTGACCATCAAAAATGTATCAAAATGAACAGTCTGCTTTCTCTACCATTCTGAGTATACACAGGGATGTGGCGACGGGGGCGGGGGGGGGGGTCCCCACCCCCCAGCTAGGAGTATATTTTTTCAATAGTTGGAAATTCCGAGGTCAAAAATCAAATAGTTGGAAATTCAGTAAATTAACATTGTTTATGAAAAATATTAAAATTCCAACTAATGATGAGAAATTTTGATCTTTTATTTCCAACTGGAAATTTGAGTTTCAAATTTCCTACTCTAAAACTGACATGGCCTCAAAATTTCGACTCTGACATCAATCCGGTAAATTTTCTGACCCAGATACATTATAAATGATGCTTTTTTCCGTTTCAGGACTAGTGAACATTTTCAGAAGGGTTCATAACCCTTTAACCAACGCAGACGATTTCAAAATTCATTATTTTAAATATCATTTTTTTTATTTTGTTTTAGAAACAATTTCAACAAAACCATATCATGTGACCCCTCTTTGCAGCGAGCTCGACGAGCTCGTTCCAAAGAGGGGTCACATGATATGGTTTTGTTGAAATTTTCGAAAAATAATATTTTTTCAGCAGCTGTATTTGTATATTACGCCGGCGGATGCGGGCGATTCGTTGGGTAAAAGGTTAAAAGATATCACCGAGCGCTACAGTGCAACCACCTATCGAAACCACTCACAGCTGAAATTTACATCGGTGCCCCCATCCCTCCCCCCACACCCCAAGCTGAAACCCTCTAGCCACGTCCCTGAGTATACAATATGCATTATGTCCTGCTGAATGCGTTTTGGTTGAGAGAGAAACCCATCCAAATCCAGAATGACCCAAATGATGATGTCCACTTCGTCTGTCCTGTCATAAATTATTTCAGTTGGAGTCTCCCAACTTTGACGAGACTCTGAGGTAATCACCACACCATTCGTCATACTTGTGTTTCAAGTCAATAGGGAGTATCAATGTTCCTTGGCTGAGAAATCTGTATCACCAAATCAGGATAGTACATGATTTTTCGAAGATACTGGGACAATTCAATAATTCCATGTCATGACTGGGCAAATTTCCACTTGATGGGATGGCAAGGGGTGGATTTGTTCTACAAACATCAGTCGCGAAACATCGGAAAATTGTGCAGACAGGAAAATTGTGAGGCAACCGGTGGAAAATAACAACATGGGTTGACCAGCTTTGGTACTGATTTGATGGGACCAAAGAGGGATTAAGGTTTTTTGCTGTTCTATCGCACACCATTGATCAAAATATTCACAAAAGAGGAATTCTCAATTGAATATTATTGTTGAGATTTTAAAAACCCAAATATCTACATTTTAAAAAAAATATCCATATACATTCATGCCTGAAATCTGGTCTATGCATTCTCACCCTGATATTCTTGGGTCATTTTGTTATAGTCACTCCTTCACACTCCGGGTAGTTGAATCTTAAAACAGTACTCATTGCGCTCCAGTTGGCAAGAAAAGTTATTTTTTTCCTCGAGAAAGGCCCGGAATCTTCGATGGGGGTGCATACTCGTAACCTAGCATAAGTGTGCGTACACTCAAACCGTGCACACGTTTCTCTGCAGATCTCCCGTTTCATTCTTTTCCGAAAATTTGGAATGCTTTAAAGGCAGAAACTCAACAACTCAGTAGGCCCCTTTTTAAAAGGCAGTAATTAATACAACCTTGAATTCGTATTCCTCCATCATTACTTGTGCCAATCCGTCTTGTCCTGATTGCTTTAGACAAAATGATCTCATCTTCAAAACCCACTATTTATTTTTTTCAAACTATTAGACTGTTGAACTGGTATGACTTTAGCAAGAAATGTCCACGGTCCGTGCATGAGGAATGTTTTTACCTTATTTAGCCAAAAAACATCCAGAAAAATGACAAAAGGATAAGTCTATGGTGTCGAGAAATCTGATGTACGGGAAAGGCAAGAAGACTGCATCTCCGGCTGTATCATTTCCAAGCAGTGTACACCCTTACCTTGTTATTTGTTAACCCTTTACCCAACAAATCGTCCGCATCCGCCCGCGTCATATGCAAATTCAGCAGTTGAAAAAAATATTATTTTTCAAAAAATTTCAACAAAACCATATCATGTGAACCCTCGTTGGAACGAGCTCGTCGAGCTCGTTCCAACGAGGGGACACATGATATGTTGATATCGTCTGCGTTGGGTAGAGGGTTAATTGGTATTATAGTTGTGTATGCTCCAAAATAAAGTTTCATTCATAAGGTGAACTAAAGTGGAGAGAGAGAAATATTTTTTTCTGATGCCATCGGCAGCGGAAAAAAATAGTTTGTCCTCCCCCTGCCCCCCCCCCCCCCCCCCCGCCCACGTCATTTAGGCTGACTACGCCCTCATCGACCACACGCCCACTGCACCCGCTCCCAACACATGCACGTTCTTTTTAACATTTTCCGGCGAAACCATCTAGGGCTAAGAATAAAAAAGACGGCGTTTCTATGGATTAATTGTTCGAATTTTCTCATAGCAAGCCGAACCAAAGGTCGGTCCGATGCTCCTTGAACGTTTTTCTTTCTTTGACACTCTCAATTTAGCTTTCGTCTACACTGCTTGGCATAAAGGTTGAAAGTTATCAATGAGCAGAAATCCATTGGTGATTTTTTTTAAAATCTCTGTGAAGCTAATTGGACAAGTTAGTGGTGAATAAGAGGTGTGCCCAGTTGTCAAAAAGATAAATAGATTTCGAGCGACAGGTTTGTGGTATATCCGGGAAGAATTGTCACTAATACCCACTTATCCTACACATTCATACACTGACATTTCAATTCATGAGGTGTTTTTTTGATTTTCAAAGAATGTGGGGATTGAACTTGACAAGGCGATTTTTTGTTTTTTTTTGTTTACCTTCAACGATGTTCAGAAAACATCATCGACGGTACAAGTGAATTGCTGAAAAATATCCATACCTGTGGTGGGGATACGGATGGACAAGGAAGGGGCGGACAACTCCAGTGACAATTTTAGTGGAAATATACCCGCCGGTACGCTGGGGCTTTGGAGATTTTGATAAGAATTGCCGATGTAATGTCTTTACGATTAACCCATGGCATCGTTAATTTCGGGTGTTCATTTAACCCCTTACCTCATGTAATGTCCATAGCCAACCAATTCTTTTTTTTCCATTTTTTTGTCTCCAAAACATAGCTTATGACCCCCCCCCCCCCCCGCTCTCCCCCCCCCCCCCCCCCCCCCCCCCATTGGAACAAGTACTGTGGTGCCTTAACCTGTGTTTATGGAGCAAAAACGAAAATGTTTAGTTCTTCAAGATTTTTTCTTGCTACTCTCACTGTCGGTCATGGTTTATAAAATGCCCATGATCTGAACCTCCGACCATGCGCCCACAAAAGCCTCACTGTTCGCTTTTATTAGTAAAACGCAGCATAACACACTTCCTTCATAATAACTCTTGCAAACATGCGAAAAATGTACGTCTTCTTTTTCTTTTTCCTCCAAGATGACTTTTATCTTGGCGTTTTTTTTTTTTTGCTCAACAGCACAGATAAACTTTGTTATTCGGTTACCTCAAACAATAGACGATAGACATTGAATACCGTATGTTCAGTATCTTCCAGGGACCGAGAAAATCAATTTCTAGAGATTTATAGTCAGTCAGTAATAAAAGGCGAGACGCCTTCCTTATTGTCGACTTTTTCAAGAGAAATATAAACCTGGATAAAATCTACAATGGGAAACTATCAGAGAATAGTTGATCAATGGCACACAATGAAATGTATACATTGAAGTGACGGGGTCAGTGCAGAGGAGTTTTAGGGCGGTTTGTGGAATAAAGTGACTCCCAGAGTCAAGGATGGCCGCAACGTTCAAATTGGGGCCGATGTTACAAGAGTTTTTGTCGCCAAAACAGACGAGCGGCCAGGAATTGTATTGTGGAGGTGCGCAAAGTGCTGATCAACGATTAATGGTTCCGTCGGCGCGACCATGCTCGCCTCGGCGGAGAAAACTGGGAACAATTGGGACTGCAAATCTATACGCAATGCCTTCTATAATTTACGCCCAAATCCCATCCCTCATCCAAGATTGAGTGTTTTTTTTATGCCGAACTTTTACTCAGGCGGGGGTTCCAAAAGGTTCAAAAAGATATTTAGGTGATAGCACTGGAGTGTGAACTCAGTATCATATATTATAGTCAATAACACACACGCGTGTCATTATATTTTATAACACACATTTCATGTGAGTTTGTTTAGAATGTTTTCTTAATTTTCTTTTCAATAACAAGCAGTTCATTACTGTTTGAATTTGAACAAAGCCGTCGACATGGGGTTGTACAAACGAGCATGAAAGCAGCCTTTTGTAACACTTTGCTAACAAACACGACAAAAATGGAGATTTCTTATTCAACTACTTCAATACAACAAAATCTAATTTGCGATTCGACTGTTGTGCCATTCTTCGAAGTTGGCCTTCGTAGTAGAAAGTTAACTCTCTTAACACTGATGTCAAATCTTTCTATTGAATTGCAGAATACCTCATCTTAGAATAATGTGATGGTTACGGAGAGATTTTACAAGCCGAAGATCCATTTGGAAGGTGTATGGACCAAAGCACCAATGGGAATTGTCCTGCCATAAGTTTCAACGTACCAAACGAACGAACGCGGACGTAAAGCCGGTAAAGGCCACGTCACGGTATTGAAAGCACACGGTATGGCCGGGATGCCACTTCAGCAAGTGCGCCTATACGTCTTGCGTATTTGATAAGGCACGTACTCGCAATCCCTCGATTGTCCTTGGTCAAGGCACTTAACCCACTACCCAACGCAGACGATAGCAAAATTTATTATTTTAAATATCATTTTTTTAGAATTTTCAAAACGTTTCAACAAAACCATATCATGTGACTCCCTCGTTGGAACGAGCTCGTTCCAACGAAGGGTCACACGATATGTTTTTGTTGATTTTTTTGAAAAATAATATTTTTTCAACTGCTGAATTTGCATATTACGCGGGTGGATGCGGGCGATTCGTTGGGTAAAGGGTTAACCCCGATTGTCCACATGGGGGCACGATGACGCCATGTACTAATTCGTACCGCACGTCGATGGTGCGCATGTCTTCAGCCAATCTAACCCTGCCTGTGCTGCAGTGCGGAGTTACGATGTTGGTGAGCTGGCAGCTGTTCGTCGTTGCTCGGTGGTTCTGTATTCGGCATCTGACTTGATAGTACCGAAGGGAAATTCACATCATGAAAATACAGAATAAGTTGTTGTTGTATCATTCTACCACAGCTCCGCGGGGCACAGTGGCACTGCGGTAACCGGTACTCGTCAGATCACCGAAGTTAAGCAACGTCGAGCCCGGTTAATCCTTGGATGAGTGACCGTCTGAGCGATCGATTCGGACGCTCGCGTTGTGTCCTTGGGCAAAGCACTTAACCGCGAGTGTCGACATGGGGGCACGATGACGCCGTGTACTAAGGCGTACCGCACGTCGATGGTGCGCATGTCTTCAACCAGTCTAACCCTACCTGTGCTGCAGTGCGGAGTTACGATGTTGGGGAGCTGGCAGCTGTTCGTCGTTGCTCGGTGGTTCTCTCAGGGTACTCCGGCTTCTCCCATCCGTAAAACTATCACCGACGCGATATGACCTTGGTTGTTAAAGTGCCACTAAACCTTAATAAATAAATAAATAACCCCTCGATTATAATTCGTGCATTTTAATCAATCAATTACTGCCCCACTATCTTAAAAAATGTTCCTAACTTATTTATGATAACTTTCATCTTTATGAAGAATTGGTTATTGTTTTTATTCATGAAAATGCTACCTAGGAATGATCCAAATCAAAGTGAAATTACCCATAACGTGTATGGAAGTAAGTCATTTTCTCAATCACTTTTTAATAGCTGGGTATCCCTGTTAACAGAGGTTTGTTGCAGCTTTTTACAACACTCATTTGTTTAGATGTGAAGCACCCCACACCTCGCGTACAATGACACACCATCATAGATTAAGTCTGTATTTTGTGTCTGAAGTCTAGGGCCCTGCGAATTACCCTTTTTGGCGTCGAATCGAATCTCGAATCGAATCGGGTATGTTGTTCGAATTCGAATCGAATCAGGGGCGTCTTGAATATGACCGACAGGGGGAAGGGGATTGCTGTAAACCTGATTTGTTCCGACGGCGATGGCTCAAGTTCGGAGTGATAATCATCGGTACCAGGCACACCACAGGGCTAGCGGCAGGTGACAGCTCACCGTTGATATTGCATGGAAACGTTAAATTATCTCTCTGCAGTGGCTGGGTTTACTGAGACTAGAATTAGCATGGTTGGTGACATGGGTGTAGATAAGATATTGCTTCTGTTTAGATAGCGGAAACTTTTCTCAGTCTTTACAGTTAAAACTAGAAGTCCTGTCACGAACTGTGCGCTTATCCAGGCTTAATTGCGCGTAGGAATTGCGCGCAATTGCCATATCGAATGGCACCCAAAGCACGGCTGGTTCTCCTGGTTACTCATAGTAAACACAGGCAATGTTTCTGCCAATGGACCTCCGGGTTACCCGGAGGTCTATTGGCTGAAACACTACTTGAGCACAGGCCATATGTACAGAAAATTTGCTAGCCTTTACCACGGTCATAACGCGTCGATTAACGCGCAGATCGACGTGCTATTTGTACGCATTTCATGACAGGGCTTCTAGTTTTAACTGTATTTTCAATATTATTTATGTACAATTTCAACCAGAACTTTTCGAACTGTGAGATGACGAAGATGACTGATGCCAAGCCATATCCCAGTGGAAAGATTCAAATGGAAACGAATCGGGCAACCGATTCCAATCGAACCGAACAGTAACGTAATATTCGAAATTGAATCGAATCTCGAAGCTTCACAGAGCCCGACTGAAATCCGTTATTATATTGAACTTTCAAAATAATGGCTCTTTGTTCAAAGATATAGCCTCGTATTCGAATATACGAAACGAACTTTTTTGAATTTTTCAGACACTTTGTTTGGCACCGATGCGCACCTTTTGTTTTATCATAATAAATGATTGCGAGGTGAAAATATACGATAGAATAGATCATAATTTCACCTGATTACCACAGGGTCAAAATATTAGCTTACCCTTTATATAACGTAACCTTAAAATCGGCTAGCGCTATTCAAATCGATATAAAATTTGTTTATATTTTTTATTTTGTATCTTAACAACGTAGATTAAGACTCCTCAATGAAGCTTGCTCATTATTGAATACATAGAATCTCCGGTATAAACAGAAATACCTGACGTACGAAAACCCATTAAATTGCTCTAAAAACTACGAAGGCGTGGTCTTAAGGGATCGATCGAACATCATCCAATATCACTCCTTGGAAAAATAACCCAGGTGTTACAAAATGAGGCCCTGTATTTCGCAAGGCGTCTGAACGCATTCGGAAACAAAGTGAATAAAGAGAGGGATACACTCGTATTTATTTAAAAGATTAACTCAGACCAGTAATGAGTTCCTCACGATACGGATAACTAGAAAAAGATAGGTCGTTGAAAAAAAAGAAACCAAAGCGGCCAGATAGAGGGATACACTCGCATTTATTTCTCGAGTTCACAGGCACTTTTAATCAGTTGTCAATTATTTATTTATTTTTTTCGTGTTTAAGGTCACATATTTATGCACAATGGCTAATCATCAGGGCTGGGAGGAGTTAAAATTTTCCTTAACACGTTAACGTTTCAAATAATTCTGCGTTAACGAGTCAAATAACGTTAAATGTTACAATTAACACAATTTTAATACCTTCGGCCATTTCTATTGATTTGAATTTGAATATAATTGAAATTACGCACAATTCGTCTCTTGAGTTCCAATGTGTTCTATGTGCCTACTGGCACATAGAACACATTGGAACTCAGGGGACGAGTAGTTAAGATAGTTCTGTAAGGTTATCGTAAATTCTAACATTCAGCGATGTTTTCATTTAAGAATACAAGCGCTGCGGTCGTATCCCTACAAAGAGACATGCGCCGTTGCTCGAATACCAATCCTTACAAGGGAAATAGGCATTCGGATGAAGCTGATATTGCTGTAATGGCAAATATCGGCCGGGCAACTTCTCCAACGTTGGTAGGAGGGCTGCGGACATCTAAAGTATTCGTGTTCTTCAATTTCGTCAAATGACGCAAAATTCGACGTCATCGACACGCGTGATCCGTCTTGTGTAAACACAAGATAACGACGCAATGTTACATATTATAGAATTATAATCTTCAAAGTTAAACGTTATTAACTTGGTTAAATTCTTTTAACGTTGTTAAAATAATTTAACACGTTAACGTTTGGAACTTTAACTGCTGCCAGCCCTGCTAATCATGACCACGCCAGTTTTACGGATGAAGGAAGCCGGAGTGCCCGGAGAGAACTACAGAGCAACGGCGAGTAACTGTCAATTCCCCAACATACTAACTCCACACAAGTAGGATAAGCATTGGTTGAAGGCAGGTGCACCATCGACGTTCAGTACTCCTTAGTACACAACACCACCGTGCCCCCATGTGGGCAATGGGGGTGAAGTGTCTTGTAATCAGTTGTCAATAGCCTGGTAACTGTATATGATTAGGTCGTTGAGATTTCGCAGCTGACTCCAAATGTTGTTCTTGCCGAATTATGCAAAATACGATGAAATTATATTGAAATTAGTGAATAGTTATCTTTAATAATCCAGACCTTCATTATTTGCAAAATTTGTACCTTGTCGTTTTTGACATTAATTAAAATGTCTCCATTTTTAATTTAAAAAATCAATTCAGTACAAGCGACCACACATAATGTTGAATGAAGTGTACGTGCTAACACCCACTGACCGCAAATCAACAAGATATTTATTAAGTCAAACAATGTCTTTACAGAAGCATTTGTTGTTTCTCCCGTGGACCCCATTGATTTGCCTTCATACACACATTTAATTTAGAATTCGTGTATACAAATTAAAATGAAGTTTGACCTCAAAATATATTAAATTCTCAAGCCCTAAACACCTCAGTGTTTGTCCTATTGTTCAAATTGAATATCTTCAAAACTTTTGCAAGTAAATTTTACAACTCTCAATAAAGCCAGTCATTTTCATCATTACACCAATTATACCCTTTTCCAAAGAGGCTTGCCAAGCCTTTATACTGTACTGTGATAAAAGCGACAGGGCCGATATCTGGTCGGAATTTCTGCCAGCTTTCCTCCCCGCTACGCTTTAGATTTTCCTCTTTCGGAAAAGAACTGTCAGATCGTTGAATGGGGATGATATTTTCATCTGTTTCAACACTAGACGTACACGAATTCCGCAGTTGAAAAATATAATTGTTCAAATAGTTCCACAAAAACCATATAATGTGACCCCTCATTAGAACTACAGTTAAAACTAGAAGTTCTGGCACGAACTGTGAGTTTATCTAGGATTAATTGCGCGTCGGAATTGCGCGTAATTACCATATCGAATGGCATCCGAAACTCGGCAGGTTCTCCTGGTTACTCATAGCAAACACAGGCAATGTTTCTGCCAATGGACCTTCGGGTTACCCGGAGGTCCATTGGCTGAAACATTGCTTGTACACAGGTCATATGTGCAGAATTTGATAGCCTAACTATGGTCAAAAGGCGCAGATTAACGCGCAGATCGACGTGCTATTTGTTCGCATTTCATGACAGGACTTCTAGTTTTAACTGTAGCTCGACGAGCTCGTTCCCACAAGGGGTAATATGATATGGTTTTGTTGATTTTTTTTTAAAAACATTGGGAAAAAGGGATATTTAAAATAATAAATTTTGATATCGTCCACGTTGGGTAAAGGATTAACTTGATGCGGTCTTTCGCAAGATTTCATTTAGGAATTATTATATGACAGAAAAACTCTGGTAATTTAATTGGCTAAAACACTCGTCGGAAGAGTTGATATACTCCAGTATTGCTGATCTATTCTACTTTTACAGAAATGGAGTTGATATCTCACCGATTTGTCATTGTTGTCTATAAATAGCGCCGGTAGGTTGATATAATGGCTCCAAAATACCTGTTTGCGCTGTTTTGTTCGAAAAATATGTTTTATATGAAGTGAGGAATTTGCGAACAATTTATACTTTTTTCTGTCCAAATAATAAAACAATAATTACGGCCTCGGTAAATATTACTTTTCAAGGGTTGACAATTCCTTGTATCAACCTCATAGAAAGTCAATAATTGTATAATATCAACCCACTGGTGTAAGTGGGTTGTGATCCAGTCCCAATCTGATCTCTAAAATGACCGCTTTCGTGATCACAGTTCTGCAGCTCGTCCCTCCATGTGTGGCGAGATTCGACTGAGAAAGAATACGTCGAACCTCATCTACTCCATTCTAATCTTCAGATGCCATCATCTGAATCAATTTCCATCCCTCTAGAACACAGTAGTTATTTGGATATTGATAATTCGACCATTAAAATACAAAAATGTACATTACTGTGATCTTTCTCAGTCAGATCCTGATCGGATCGAGACACACACATGCACGATCTCCACGATTCTCTACGTTAACATATATTGAATGTAAATGTGTCTATTATCTATATCTTTTATGTTCAGAACTGTACAGCGGCGTCTACAGTTAAAACTAGAAGTACTGTTATGAAGTGCGCACAGATAGCAGGTCGATCTGCGCGTTTATCCACGCGTTATGGTCATAATAAGGCTATCAAATTCTCTGCATATGGCCTGTGCACAAGCAATGTTTCAGCCAATGGACCTCCGGGTAACCCGGAGGTCCATCGGCAGAAACATTGCCTGTGTTTGCTATGAGTAACCAGGAGAACCTGGCATGCTTTGGATGCCATTCGATATGGCAATTGCGCGCAATTCCGACGCGCAATTAAGCCTAGATAAGCGCGCAGTTCGTGACAGGACTTCTAGTTTTAACTGTAAGTGTCTGGAACATTATTCGTAATTCAAAGTTTGACCTCTTGTCTCGACATTTCGACTTTTTATCTTCAAATATCGACTTTTTATCTTCAAATTCAGACTGTTTATCTCGAAATTTCGAAGTTTAAAGTCGAAATGTCGACTTTCTTTCTCGAAATGTCCGAGATAAAAAGTCGATATTTCGAGTTAAATCTCGAAATTTTAATTTCGAGATAAAAATTCGACTTGAAATCTCGATATTTCGAGATAAAAAGTCGAAATTTCGAATTTACAAAAAAATTCTACGTGTCAATCAGATGCTTGCGTATATTTATTTTGACCACAATCTTGAATATTGTATGCCGGCTTATCACATCTCATCTGAAGTATCCACACTCTGACAAGCTCTCATAGAGGGATACCTCAATCCCCTACAGAAGCCGAATCCTGACAGATGAATGCACAGTTGGGACTCTGGGGAATGTGAATTTTTCTCCATTCCACTGAAGATATCCATCTTTATATGTCTATATGTGGGAGAATACAATATCATTATGAGAATAACATTTTACTTACCGTGAAGTGGTTACCACAAATTTAAATATGGTGTAAGTTGACTGCTTCGAACATAAAACTTCTTTATTTGGCCCTACAAGAGAAAATGATATATATTTCAATACCAAAGGTAACTTTCTAAAAGGTAGACCAGTATCTTTCTTGTTCTAATGTTTATTGTCGTCCCTCAAAAGCAGGACTGTGGCGGTCTCTTTTACGGCCATATCACGTTCGATTAGCCTCAAATACACACGTCCTTCTCATATATAGCTCTCTCTCTCTCTCTCTCTCTCTCTCTCTCTCTCTCTCTCTCTCTTACTTGGATTTATTTTCAAGAATATAGTATCTATCACAGGTGTTAGAATGCAAGTTATTGTCATTGGTGTTTGTTAGGCTAAAACATAGTCACCTGCTAATCCAATAATTTCATCTCCCTGGTTTGTGGAAACGATCACTTATAACATTTTAGCTTACTTGTCGGATCCACTAAATTTTGTACTTGTATAATTCTGCTTTTTTGATAAATACTGTTTACAGCAAGTCTTGAAGTGTGTGCTTGAAACCGTTTACAGTGGAGTATTTTCTGGAGAATATATTACCGTGACGATGCATTAGCAATTCAAAAATACGTGACAATTTACTTACTGGCAAATTGCCACGTCTTATAAAACGCTGATGCTTCATTTCAATCATCTGAAGTCAGGGATAGAAAATGCACTCTTTAGTCTATACTATAAAACTTGTACAATTGTATTTTCTAGAATTGTATTTTCTATTTATTAATATAACTGACTAAAATTGAATCATTAGCAATTTAAAAGAACAGGTTAGAAGGTGCTGACGTTCTGCGCATGACGTCAATTCGTCTTCCCGGAAATTTGTTTATATTTCCCTAAATATAATGTGTTATGCCTTAAATTCTAAATAAATGGTTTTCACATTGATTCTTTTCACGAAATAATATAAATCCAAAATGGTCGAAAATAGTTCTTATAATTTTTAAGTATTGATAATAATAATAATAACATGATTTTCTCAGGCGTCACTGGGCTCCATTAGTGGACCGATATCTGTCATTAGCAGCCCAGCAGTCATTAGCGGATAGCTAATGACTGCTGGACTGCTAATCACAGATGGCGGTCCTGTAATGGAGCCCAACGCCCTCGAAAATCATGTTTTTGTATAATTAGATAGTAGTCGGTTCTGTAACACCAACTACCTACGAACAAGAGTCAGTGACCTTTTATTTAAAACCCCGAAATTCAAATCAATAAAGATTTAATTTCGTTAACGTCGATTCTAAGTTATAAAAATTCTGAGTACAAAATTGTATATCACAAAATTAGTTTTATCCCAAAGCTGTAATGTTGAACGAAAATACCTGAGGCCTAATAGAATCTTCTTTTGTTCCCATTCACCAAACCAATAAGTCATTTGTTGGTTAATACGGAAACAAATATGAACATATTTGATTTTAGATTTTATCTGAAAGCGAATAGCAGTGAAGGAACCAGTTGGTTCATTGCCTTTTCACGTCGCTGATGTATTGGGAGATAACGACTGGATTATGAATAATGAACAGTAATTTGAAGGAGATTAAAAACAACCTCGAAGGCGAGTGTAAAATGAAACTCCGTCACTCATTAAATATTCATTACCAATCTTTAAAGTTTTCCTGGTTTGTCATTAGTGCTATAATTCTTGTTGTGGCTTGAGTTTGCGTCATTAAAACATGCAGTGGAAACCTTTCATTACCAGTGCAGCATTTTGTTCTTGAATACTAATTTCCGTTTAGTTCGGTTTTCAATTCAAAATTCTACAAGCCAGCTCAATGAATGTGTAACCCAAAAGCACTAAAATTCTAAAACACACCAAGTAAATCCACCGACTTAGGAAATTGGTGATAGAACGCATGCCCATAGTGTGTTATTTATTTATTTATTTATTTTTTATTTATTTATTTATTTATTTATGCGTTATGCGCCCATAACGCACAATCCTGACCCCAACGTAGAGAAAAGTCAAGTTCTGTCAATCGTTTATACCTATGTTGCTCATTTTAGAGGACTTCCACCCACCCCAAGCATTGGTGACTGTGTCCAATTTTACAAATAAGACAGAGCTATTTCTACCAATCAACCATTTACGATTCCTATAAAAATACACTTCAAGCTCTAGTGAGGTCCGAGCTCATGGACGGAAAGTTTACTATGGTTTCTTGTGATTCATTTCTCTGAAATTGTAAAAAAATGTCAATGTGCTACAAGATTTATGAGATTGAAAGCTCGTTTCTATAACAATAATATCTTGGTTGATTTAAAGCGGCCCGGGGAGGAGGCCTACATCAATTGCGCCCTTCGCCGCTCTCTTTCTGATCTTCAGACGCAAATGTTTTTTTGTATTTCCCCAATTAACCCTTTACCCAACGAATCGGCCACATCTGCCCGCGTTATATGCAAAGTCAGCAGCTGAAAAATATTTCAACACAACCATATCATGTGACCCCTCTTTGAAACGAGCTCGTCGAGCTCGTTCCAATGAGGTGTTACATGATATGGTTTTGTTAAAATGTTTTGAAGAAATTTAAAAACGGATATTTAAAATAATAAATTTTGACATCGTCTGCGTTGGGTAAAGGGTTAGAGCTTCCTCGACTATAATATTGATCGATTCCCTTATGTCATCCCTCATATTTTCGTTCCACGCGTCCCAACATTTCCTCATCCTCATTTCCTCATATTTTCTCATCGACCAAGTTTTCAAAGGCATATTATTCATTGGCCTGCAGGCTGCGCAAGGTTTATGAAACTCTGCCACACAAAATGTGACCAGCACAATTAAAATCTTACGGGGCGAACAAGCAAATGTATAGTTCACGAGCCCTCGGGTATTCTACCTTTTGGTTTAAAAACTGAAGACGTGCCAATAGGGTCCTCAAAAATCTACACACCCATAACATCGTCATGAAAATCGATTTATGATAAAATAATCGACTTTGAAGTTATTAGACGCGCAAGGAAGGTCCATTTAAGAAGCAAGGAATTGTTGAGAAAACACCTATGACATCAGTTGAAAATAACGCCAAGTTTCGATTTCTTCCTTTTAATAAACGAAATCAACAGACAGCTCTCTGAGCTGACTGTTGTTTTCGTTTATTGAAAGTAACAAAATGGCTTTTTATAGCAAGCTAATTAGAAGCAAGTAATTTACAAATTGTCTGCCATCTAGATCAGTTTTCAGTGTCACCCCCTACATTAAAAGTCCAGTTTGGTTCTTTGTTCAGCGAATATGTTTTTACAGTAATTTTTACTCTCCTGGGGACAAAAATAGAAAATCTCACTTTTTTATTTATGCAAAGGACATTGTTGGAGTAATATGTCTTTATACGTACAGTTAAAACTAGAAGTCCTGTCACGAACTGTGCGCTTATCTAGGCATAATTGCGCGTAGGAATTGCGCGCAATTGCCATATCGAATGGCATCCAAAGCACGGAAGGTTCTCCTGCTTAATCATAGCAAACACAGGCAGTGTTTCTGCCAATGGACCTCCGGGTTACCCGGAGGTCCATTGGCTGAAACATTGCTTGTGCACAGGCCACATGTGCAGAATTTGATACTGTGGTCATAACGCGTATATTAACGAGCAGATTGATGTGCTATTTGTGCGCATTTCATGACAGGACTTCTAGTTTTAACGGTACACTGTTGATCTAATGCACAGACAGAGGATACAGAACACCAAAGAGATGGCGAAAACGCAGTTTTCTTACATGTAGATGGGTTTCACCAGAGAATAACAGTCAAACGTTCAAACTGATTGGGGTAAAATGAAAAAACAGCTTCTATATTTGTTCACAATTCTACAGGAAAATGCCCGAAGTTTGTGAAATGATGCGCACATCGATGATACAAAATTGCAAAGATTTCCAAATTTTAGTTTTTACAGAAATTACCATGCTCCTAGTGGTATTTATTTATTTGTTTATGTATTTATCAAGGTTTAACGACACTTTAACAGCCAAGGTCATATCGTGTCGGTGACAGTTTTACGGGTGGAGGAAGCCGGAGTACCCGGAGAGAAGCACCAAGCAACGGCGAGCAGCTTCCAGCCCCCCCAACATCATAACTCCACACAACAGCACAGGCAGGGTTAGATTGGTTGAAGACATGCGTACCATCGACGTGTAGTACGCCTTAGTACACAACGTCATCGTGCCCCATGTGGACAATCGGGATTAAGTGCCTTGCCAAGGGCACAACGCGGGAGTCCGAATCGATCGCTCAGATGGTCACCCATCCAAGGACTAACCGGGTCGACGTTGCTTAACATCGGTGATCTGACGAGAATTGGTTACCGCAACGCCACCGCGCCCCATGCTCTTTGAACTTACTAACAACTTTAAGGAATTAAACGGAGCAACTTTCCCGTAAATCTCATCCAATGACAATTGTCCGTCATGGGTCTATAAGTGTACAGGAAAATTCCGACTCATTGGAACGCCGTCTACATAATCACTTTGCTTGTATTGCAATTTACAATAAAAGGGGCAGGAAAACAAGAAAAGATTATTCTTACTTCAAACCATGACTTCCTATTAGTCAATATATGAAAATCCTATGACATAAATTTTAGCTTTTCACACCAACCGTGGTGAACACGCCAGCAATGGGATTTCAGTAGTTATATTTTACACCAACATTAGAACTTCATCCAAGTTAACCTTTGCTGACATCGATCGGAATGCAAACTTGTCTAAATTTATCGCACGTCGCCTCTCGAAGAGTGAAATGGAATTGGCAATTATTTATTACGTTTTTAAATGGGTTTACCTCCTAAGATGTCAAAAATTAACAAACATGCATTGTCTCATGTTAATAAAGCATCCATAACTCGAAACAGTATGTTATTATTATTCCATTATTCTTATTATTATTCCATGCTCATGTAAACAAAAACAGGTTCGCACGTATGTACGTCTTCTGTTCAGTAAAATCGAGAAAAAATAATAGCGACTCTTAATAATCTGACGATCATGGTATAAATAAAATATACCCAAAATAGCTTGGTGTACCAAATGTTCAGCACTCGTGGTGAAGTGGTGTTAACCGCGCGCCAAAGGCTCGCGGTTAACACCACTTAACCACTCGTGGTGAACATTTGGTACACCAAGCTACTATGGGTATATTCTATATTTCTTCAATAACATACACCCACCCACCCACAGTGCCTTCTCGCAGGAATTGTGATGAATTTTAGCGGGTGGTGATTTTAGACTGTATTACAACATAAATCTACAATTTCCAGAGATTTGTTAGTCCCCCTACAAAACAAGCGTTCATATTTCCATATTTTTCGCTAACTTTTTCAGGCGTTTGAATAGCGTGTGTGATGTTTGCTGCCAATGTAGCCATACCCACGCGCGCACACAACAACAGAGTGCTTGGTTAGCAATCCACTCTCCACGAACCGCACTCGGACAGGGTTTAGTATAGGGTTGTTATGAAGTAAACATCGCTCATGAAAATGAATTATTTGCCTTCTGTGAACAAAAAGGCATTAAAATAAATGAACACGGTCAAAGTATTGTGTTGAGAGTATTACTCCAAAGCGGAGAGAACTTGTCAATCCCGTATTTGTTTACAAGCATGAAAGAAAATATATGTACAATATTCGAATGCAGGCAGTATTATATCAAACATACAAAGTATAAGAAGATAATTTGTATGGGAACACTGCTTTATTGACGGAAAATCAATAGATGGGATACATAAATATTCTGTACATGAATAAGTACCATGTTTTGTAAACCTTGGAGTAAACTTTGTTGAAGGATAACAAAAGAGGGAACATACGTGGGTATTCTGTCCACCTTGGCTTGGATCAATGACGTTTAGTTTAAATAATATTTTATTCAATGAATATGTTAGATGTTACAGGATTGAAGACCAAAAAGTAACACTACAGGTATTGAACTTTAAAAAAATTAACATATATTAACAAAAAAATCCAACAAATTCCTAAGTAATGGAAGGATCTGACAGAAAGCTTGGAGCGTATGTCAGACATCTTCCTGAGTCATTCATAAATTTTCACAGAAAGGTTGTACAACACAGTCTTCTCCATGAGTTCACAGAAAGGTGGTATAAAACAGTAGGTGGACTCATATATCGCCGCCTGGAACTCATGACGTTTGAGGTGGAGAGTAGAAAATATCAAACGGTCCAAAGCCCTGATATTTCAGCAAACATAATGACTTGGCGACTGATTTGAACCTGTTTCCTTTAGCCATCTAGACACTAATTTCAAAATATTAACCCTTTGACGGAGAAGACGCTTTTCCGGACCAGGAAGATGATACGCCATATTTTCATTAAGTAGGATGGTTGCTCAGTAAATATGTGGAGAGACCAGGGCTGGGAGCAGTTAACGTTTCAAACGTTACCAGGTAATAAAAACCATTAGTACACAAAAGTTTAATTAACGAAGCTCCAGGTTGTACCCGGTGCTACATTGATTAAATTTCTGATGATTATTCCCAAAATTAGTGTTTGGAATCTAATATAACCCTTTACCTAACGAATCGCCCGCATCCGCCCGCGTAATATGCAAATTCAGCAGTTGAAAAAATATTATTTTTCCACAAATTTCAACAAAACTATATCATGTGACCTCTCGTTGGAACGCGCTCGTCGAGATCGTCCCAACGAGGGATCACATGATATGGTTTTGTTGAAATGTTTTGAAGAATTAAAAAAAATGATATTTAAAACAATACATTTTGATATCGTCTGCGTTTGGTAAAGGGATAATTGCGTCCGTGGAAGCATTTGCCCACCCTTGGAAAGTGACCAAGCCACAGCGACCGCACTGTAACTAATAAAAAAAATCATTTAGTGTCCCCAAAATATAATCTATGGGCCCCATAGGAACGAGCTCAAACACTAGTCAAAAGGTGTGTTTTGAGGCAAGCAGGAGTAAAACAATTTCCAAAATAAAAAAATTTCGAACTCGAAGGCAGAAGAAGAGCGTCGTCGCTGAAGGAGGTCTGGGGGCGCCTCCCCCATCAATAACTTTTCTAGTAAGTCATGTTCGTCCAGATTGGAGTCTAGGATATCAATTTTCTCTTGACAAAAATCATGTGCTTTCTTTAAAAGACGATATTTGAGACTTATTTATTTATTGGGGTTTAACGACACTTTCGACAGCCAGGGTCATCAGCCAGTTTTAAGGGTGGGGGAAGCCAAAGTACCTGGAGAGAACCAATGAGCAACGGGTAGCAACTGTCAGACTCCCCAACGTAATAACTCCACATAAGCAGGGTAAGCATTGGTTGAAGACAAGTGCACCATCGACGTAACCCTTAGTACACAGCGCCACTGTGCCCCCACGTGGGAAATCGGGATTAAGTTCCTTGGCCAAGGACACAACGTAGTTACCCGTATCGGGGAACGAACCGTGGACCTCTTGGTTTGAAGTTCAATGCAGTACCCACTGAGCCACCGCGCTCCCAGATTTGATACTTGGACCGTAGTACTCGATTCGAGCTGTTGTGTTGCCGGCATGACCAATTTTGAGTATCGGTATGGTACGTGTTAACTGAATAAGAAGTTAATCCAAGAGTATCACATGTATATTTTACGTAAACTCACTAATAAATTGCCAGGAAGACTCGAATTTGTTAACTATACACCTGAAAATTAAGCATCCCCTGAAATGTTTCATAACAGTGAAGTTGCTGTTACTGATTATTATGTTTTAATGATTTCTATGTCTTGGAGTACATTTATCTAGTGAAACATGATGTGCCTGGTTGATAGAGTATCCCAAACACATCCCCTCGTCCACGTGAAGCATGCTTCCCACGAATGTCACAAAAAATACTACCAACCACATGCAATATCTGGGTGTAAAACAATAAAATTTGTCACTTCTTTTATCAGTAGATGTTGACATGGCAAAGAGACTCTCAGAGGCACTAAGATGGCAAATCGTTGGGATGCATGCAACAGGCATGTCATTCAAAGCTATTGTCTATAGTCATTCTCTCATCAGCAGACTTGTCCTGAAACATCAGCAAACCAACGATATTAAGGACCGCGAAGGTCTGGACAACAGCAAAAGACCACTCCACGGGAAGATCGGAGTCTGGCACGCCTCGTTAGGCGGGAACCCTTTGCTTCAAGTGGACTTTGAAAACGCCTTTGGCTCACCAACAGGCGTCTGTGTAACAGAACTGTCCGAAACCGTCTCAAAGCACTGGGTATGAGGTCCAGAAGGGTCATTAAGCGTCGAGCTCTGTCCGATCAGCATCAAAGACAACGAATGAGAGGTGTATGGCACGACAACATTGGAATCTCAGGGCGTGGAGGAGAATTGATTGGTCAGACGGGAGTAGGTTCCTGCATCACGTCACAGATGGTCGCATGAGAGTGTGGAGGCATAGAAATACTGCTTACGTGCTCAGGAACATCAGGCCTACTGTTCCTTATGGTGGAGGATCAGTAATGAGCTGGGGATGCCTCTCTCGTGATATTAAACTTGATATGATGACTGCACGTGGGAATCTCAATGGTCATCAGTTCATCCGGGACATTCTCAATTCGGTTGTCGTGCCTCATTTTGACAACCACCCGTTGGTTACTCGCCCTGCATTGATGGGCGGCAATGCAAAGCCACGTTGTTCCCATGTCGTGAGAGCATTCCCTCAGAACAAAGCTATTACAACACTACCTTGGCCTGCAATGAGCCCCGACTTGAATCCCTTAGAACACATCTGGGACTTTCTTGGACTTCGTGTGCAAGCAAGGAATCGCCTGTACAGAATTTGGCCGATTTGGAAGCTGCATTGCATGAGGAGTGGCAGTAATTTCCACTGGACCGTATCAGAAGGCTCACTGGTAGCATTAGGAGGAGGGTTCAGTCTGTCATCCGGGCACGTGGTGGATACAATCCCTGTTGACGTCAGACAGCGCTATTGTGATCAGGAGATCACAAGTTACATTTGTTGTCAGTAATTACCGGCATTGTTTCATCATGGACAGTTCCAGAACCATACCTGTCGAGAGAACATTTTTCCATTAACACATTAGTTACAGATATGTGTAATTAGCGCCATTAAAATACTGCATAGTTTCATCATTGTGTTGTCTTTCATTTGTCAATAGACCATTCTTTCCAGGTGTATATATAATATCGACTGACTAAAATTTCACTACATCATCAAAGCATGCCCCTAAATTGCTATTTTCGCGACGCGCCTGACCGAGACAGGAAAACTAAAGAGGTCCGTTTTAGTGGTGTTTTGAGATCTTCGACTGATAAGAGGACTGGAAAGTCGATAGGGTTAAACCTTTACCCAATGTAACGGCCAAAACCTCCCAGCGCTATTCTCAAAAATCGGCAATTCATTTTCATTATTTTTTTCATTTTTTGTCTCAAAAACATAGGTTTCGACCCCTCGTTGGAACGAGCTCGTCGAGCTCGTTCCAACGAGGGGTCATAACCTATGTTTTTGAGACAAAAAATGAAAACAAAATCTGTTATTTAAGAATTTTTTTGCAAGTGTCGTCTGCTTTCCATGTCAGGTATAGGGTTAAACAGTAATTACAAGTACGATCTAGACGGTTATTACTGGCTTACCCAAAGTCTATATCAACTCGTGATAAATTGAATAAACTAACGAAAACGGCATCAAACACATCGATTTTTTTCTGATCTTTGCAGCAACAATCAGAACCCCAGTTGAGTAGTTCTCACATTACTGAATAAGTGTTCTATATGGACACAATATAAATATTGGCACGGGATTACATTCTATGAAGAAACCATGCTAAGACAGAAATGGCCAATATGCCATGCGTTCAATTGTTTCAACGACGGAAAATCTTCCCCATCACAGACTTGAACCTCCGGCTTCCTTGTCCAGTGTCGAAGTTATTTGCAGTTGTGTGCACTTTCTCTATGGACTCTTTGTTTGTGTAGAGGAATGCATTGATTTAAATAAAAAATAGCTCTGCCTTGGGAAACTTCAAATTCATAATAACCTCTCAGGAAGAATTCTTTTAAGTACTTATAAGTATCGAACGTATTGATTTTAATTTCACTTCAGTTAGTACTCCGAATAAATCTGGAATTATGTTTTATTTCTATTGAAAAAGTGGGCCAGACTTCAATTTAAAGCAACTAAAAATCCCAATCTTTTCGCTTGAAAGAAGATGTCAAATCTGCGATGGTTTTCGAAACCTGGATTCGCATTGGTCTCTGTGGCTACAATTGATAGCAGCATTTTTTACAACTTGAAGTGTGAAGCCAAAAAAACTTCGACCGCCACAAAATGCCTCTTCCATGTGGTGGGAGAAAAAAAATCTGCAGACATAAAAAAGCGTCCAAACAATAAAACAAAAATGGCAAAAGTGTACAAAAGTTCTACAATGTGCACCTCTGAAAGTCTCAGAGTAATCCCCAAGATAGCTACCATTTTAAATACTTCTACAGAGCTGCAGATGACTTGGCAGTGTTTCGGTATTATTGTCGGCTGCCTGTACAGACAACTAGCAATGATGTAAAACATTGTCAAAGTGAATGCATCCAAGCGTTTAGTTTTCAAGGATGAATACACTTGTTGGGAAGCTTAGATTTATATCTATTCTACTATATATAAAAAGCCTGTGACATAAATTTTAGATTTATATACCAACCGTGGTGAACACGCCAGCAATGGGATTTCTGTAGTTAAAATTTACACCTACAGTGGAATTACATCCAAGCTGACTTTTGGTGACGTCGAACTGAATGCAAACTTGTCTAAATTCATCGCACGTCGCCTCGAGAAGAGTGAAATGAAAGTGGCAATTATTTATTAAGTTTTTAAATTAGTTTACCCCATAAAACACCACAAATTAACAAACATGCATTGTTTCATGTTAATAAAGCATCCATAACTCGAATTAATATATTATTGTGTTACTAATATGAAAAAAACCTGTTTCTTTTTCTCTTTCGTTTCGGTGATAAAATTAACAGCGGAAGTACCGCCCACCGATGTTCATGTAAACAAAACCAAATTCTAAATTATACTCAAAGTAGCTTGGTGTGCCAAATGTTCACCACTCGTGGTGAACATTTGGTGCACCACTCTACTCGAAGCAAAATAAAAGTGGCAGTTTCCGACTTTATTGACCATAAGGGTCAAGTTGGTTTTCATCATTTTAACAATGAATGCAGATTTTCAAAATATGTTTCAACCGTCGACACATCTCACATCCAAATCAGACTGTGATGTACATGCAAACTGTTTGGGCACGAAGAAGGGGTGAAATCTCATAATATCGAGTTGATAAATAGTGAAGAAAATCATTACTGCGTGTCACGTGGTGTGCGTCGATCCATGCAGCGCTAATGTATTTTGGATAATGTACCGCCATACACACACACACACACACACACACACATAATCTTCTGTTCTTAAATGGGTGAGTAAATGACGCTGAGAGCAAACAGAGATTTTTAACATGAATGAACAATCCCGGGAAGGTATAAATTTCTGATAATTTAGAATTGTTATTCTAAAACTGAAATTCGTTTGAAGATAAAACTTTGAAACGGAGGATATGCCCACCAAATAAAAGTGTTTGAAATATATTCCAAAATATAGAAGAAATAGCTTATACGGCCAGTATGTCTGATACAGCACTGCGAACGTGAAAGTGGTCTCTTCTCTCGGTCAGATCGCAATCCGCTGGCGACACACTTTCACCAATGGGTTGAGATTTTCTAAATACAATGTTGAGAAAAAAAAGACAGAAGGAAGAAGAAGGAAAGCAACAAACATTTGAGATTCATGTTCTCGCACTTCGTTTCTCGACGGGAGAGCTTGTAGTGTGCTGTGACGGGGGACGAAGCGGGCAGAGGATTTCTACCGAATCGCGACAAGGCGCGATCCGGTCGAAATTCTCTCTCCGCCTTTGTTATCGCAAAAATTATACGATATGACCAGTGTTCCCGATATGTTCGATATATCAAAATACATTATGCCACACCGGACGTCGATTGGTTTCACATTAGATTTTCCAAGCGTATCATGGGAACATATATAGCCGCGTCAAGTCTGCTGCTCGGCCCACCCCCACACAGCGCACAAAAAATAGTCAACTGAAGATTGTCAATATTCTACATTAAGTCCTAAAAAGGTTAAACAATTGTTTCCCAGGCCCTCCCACGTGGTCTTTTTGGTTGCCGCATTTTCTCTTTGTATAACCAATGCAAACTTAAAATATTAAAAATTAAATGGTTTATGATATTTTACCCAAGTTAATAAAATTGTTAAATTTGTCCCTTGAGTACATCAAGGCGTTGCAGTGCTTTAGCATTGCAAAGCCTCCTTGCATTCAAGGGACGAAATGCACCACCACCCATGCTATTTTGCAGATTATTAGCCCTAAAACATAACACACACACCAAGAACATGAACTTTTGATGGCAAAGAAATAATTACAAAAATAAAAAAAATAGAATAAAAAACCGCCCACCCATATGCAATTTTACAAAAATGGCCTGAGAAAGAGAAGGTCTACTTCGTGGGGGCTAATTAGCAGCCACTCTATCCATAAGAAGGTTTGGCGTCATATCGAGTGGAATATCTTAGAACTCGGGATATAATACTGTCGATGTAGGCAACACCCACGAGCATCTGGTCGATATTAACAGCGTTAATACAATGCCGAGATTTGATTTGGTCTTACATACAATGATCGGAAGACGGAATATATTTACACCTTGGTAAACGACTATATCTAATAGACAAATCTCCTGAGACTGCGAGGCGAATTGCAAAATGAGATTGAAAATTACTCTCAGGGATATCAGCAGACGCTGGTAGTCAGAACAGAACACAAGCAAGCACCGTATTCAAAACAAAACGACGGTAGACGTTGTGCGTTGGCAGCGTCTTTTGGGAAGGTAATCCGATAATGATTTTATGTCTCGATGTAACTCCATTAGCTGTTGGTGGAAGCTAATGGTTGTCAAGTAGAATAAATGACGTCAGAACATATTTTTTTATAAGAAACGAAATTGAAGGTTGATGTTGTGTTGTTCAAGGCTAATTCTTTATTACAAGCACGTAGTCTGTGTTAGATATTCGTGTCTTGCTTCCACTCTGGACACTTTGCATCCAAAGTAAGGTGACACACTTACAACGTTGCACTAAATTAACCCTTCGCTACTTTTGTACGTCTTATGACTTTGTGGTCATTTGTTTTGTTACTGTTTTTCGATTTTGTAAAGTTTTAATCTCAATTCCTATTTTCTCACGAATAGTGTTCAGTGGCAACCGTTGAGCCAAATGTTATTGCAGCTTAAAATGCTAATATAATCCTGCTTTCAAGACTTCTTAACTGATTGAGTTCTAGAAGCCACTATCAGGGCTTTCAAAAAATGAGGATGCCAGAGCAAAAGCCAGCCTTCCCTTGTTTATATTTCATATTCAATCAAACACAAATAATATTTTGTTTATATAAATTTGTTTCATTGCAAATTATTGGAGAGTGCCTGTGGGCACTCTCCAATAATTTGCAATGAAACAAGTTTTGAATAACAAATTCAGACCACCAAAAATAATCTATCCCTCAACCAGATAATCACTAATGTGAAAAAATATCTTGTTATTTGTACTTTCCGATGTTTGACGTTGCATTTTGAAAAACAATGAAGAAACTGAATTCCCAGTGACGTCTGAACGTCAGGATAATTAAAGTCTCAAAGGGTTAAAACGGATCTTCTACCAGAAGACACTAATTCAATACTGATAGTGGGACGTAACGAATGGACTTTGGGTGATGTGTCTCCCCCCCGCCCCCACTACTTTTTCCAGTCTGGACATTTTCGTCTGGGTTGGAGTCTTACACATCGAACCACTATGACTAGTCATCATGTACTTTCTAACAAGGTGAAGTTTGATGTATGCCCTCAGGTCACACGCAAGGACTGTGACACAAAATGGACGGCTGTGGTCCCGATTGTAGCACAGTTGACACTAGAAGTCCTGTCGCATTTTTGTGCACTATTTTGAAGTAATAGCGCGCTGAGTAAGTGCATTTTTGGTCTCTATCAAACTTCCCCATTAATGTAACTCAATTCCGGGCTGTTGGAAAACAGCGTGCCCGATAATTCTATTCCAGTAAATAGCGATCATTAACATCATTCCTAACCTTACTGGGTTACATGTAAATGTATGAGCTACACAGATTTTAATTCGACTACATTTACAGAATGAAGGAGGTGGATTACACTGAATGCAACTCATCTCATCTTCCTCCTTTGGACCTGCGTATTCCAGCCCCAGTATCTAGGGAATCATGTTTTCAGGGCAGTTCGTGACTCTTTCGAGGATACACTTCCCCCTTTGGAGCACCTCGGAAAAAACAGATCGCAATGTGTGCACAGTTTTAGTTGTTCGAGAAACTTTCCTTGCAGGTGTCCTCACTATTCGGGATGAACGTAGAGTTAAATCCAATGACCATTTAGGGAGTAAAACAAACTCCAAAAGTTTGTCCATGCTTGTTGAGGTCAGCAGCATTATCTAGTTGCATTTCCATTATCTTGTTTCATATTATTTTGGTCTAAATCGTGTCATAATTTTCTTGAGGACATCTGGATTTGTTTCATATCTGTGATTAAAATACATTGCAGTGTATTTATTACAACCCAAGTGTGAAACACAAAAGCTGTCGAACGCCTCAAAATACCTCTTCTGTGTGGTACGAGTGGAGACCTACAGACATAGAGTACCTTCAGAAAAGTCTAAACAATAAAAACCCCAACACAAATGACAACGGTACACAAAAGGTGTACAATAGGTTTACTCCTTAAAGCCACGGGTTAGTTTTTTTTTATGATAACTACCATATTATATACATGTACAGAGCTGTAGATGACCTGGCAGAGTATTTCTGTAGCATTGTTGGCTGTATTGATTGACGTGTGGCTGAACGGCAGCGCGGCAAAGTTTCAAGACAAAGAACTGATACAGACACGGTTTTACATCTTTTTTTTCTGGAAAAAAACGTAACTTCTTCTGACCAACCCCCCTATACGTCTCCGTGATGGAGTCAACAGAAAGAACGCCAATCTGACCATGCTGTCTCCCAACAGAATACCCTTATTTACTTATTATTTTCTGAATATACTACACCTTTGTATTCTGTTGCATTAATATACTTACTAACAGCCAAACACTACCACGTGTTTGTATTTATACATGTGTTGTAGCGACACATCCAGCCCTTTGACGCTAGGAGACATGTCTTAAGACATAAGTGTGAACTAACCCGCACCCATGACGAGCATTCTCAAAATAATATCCCCTTGGCAGATAAAAAAAAAATGAAAGTCACAGAGTTTGAGGACAATAGAAGTGGGCGCTTTCTCTTCACACCTTCCACCCTTCCTCTACCATTCCAGATTGTACTCTTCACAGCCTAGAGACGGCGTAACCTAGTACAATCTACTGTATAAGTACCCAAGAACATTTTAGTGAACTGATTTGGACGCACCAAATACCCTCACTATTTGACAGCCTAGACAAAATTCGCTTGGAAGAACTCAAGGAGAGGGAAATCTTGTCCCATCAATACTTGGACGACAGAAATGTTACCCAAGCCACAATGATAATGACAAGCGTTCCGTGAAATAGGCAGTGGCCTTGACTATACTTCGTATCTCGATAAAACGTATGAATATTGAATAGCAAGCTTATGGGTTGAGGCGATGTTTTTATCGTTTCGCTTTATCCTTTTGATCATTTACATTCACAACTAAGAAAGTCGCAAGAAGGGCCTCTGTGGTGATCAAAAAATTGATTAACCCTAAAACACGTCAATGTTTTCATTCGACGCGCAAAATGATTGGCTTTGCCGAGTGGTTTCATTCTCATACTCGAAACCTGTCCTACAGTTAAAACTAGAAGTCCTGCCATGACATGCGCACAAATAGCACTTTGATCTGCGCGTTAATCTACGCGTTATGACCATAGTAAGGCTATCAAATTCTGTACATATCGCCTGTGCACAAGCAATGTTTCAGCCAATGGACCTCCGGGTAACCCGGAGGTCCATTGGCAGAAACATTGCTTGGGTTTGCTATGAGTAACCAGGAGAACCTGCCATGCTTTGGGTGCCATTCGATATGAAAATTGCGCGCAATTCCTGCGCACAATTAAGCCTAGATAAGCGCACAGTTCGTGACAGGACTTCTAGTTTTAACTGTAATCTAGTTTATTCTGGCATTCCTCACAGTGTAACATTTTTAGTCACTGATAATTGACAAGAGTCAAATTAATGACGCAACATTTTCCACCAGGAGAATAAGCGGGACTGGCGCCAGGGAGACTGCAAAGGGCTGTTGTAGAGAGAAAAGTCAAACCTCACCAAAAACAATCGATAATAAAGTATTCATGTTGGCTGTCCGTGCACGACTAATGTTTTGAACCAATAACTTGACATTCGCCATATTAAATAAACGGCAGGAAGATGAAAAACACTTTATATAGAGTACGGCCGCCGTGGACCGGTCACTTTTCACCTGTGAGCAATATTTCCACGGACGTAAAACAGTTAAAACTATCTGTAAGCTGCTGTAGGCTGCTTGTGTGTCTCATTGGACTTGCTTCTTAGCTCCTGAAGAAGAACGTTAGTTCGAAACGTAGAGCGTGACAGTGCATTCGGTATCGTAGTCGCTTGACTCAGAGATATACAGATATCCTTTCGTGCCCCAGTTAGTTTAAACATATTTTATTGTCATTAGATTGAAAACTGACAAAAGGATTGGAGCACAAGTTATTAAACTTATATAAGTTCCTCTCCTAAAACATTCAATGGCAGCTAACAAAAATATGCGAAAACAAACCAAACAAAAAAAAAAAAACAAAAAAAAACATTTTATATCTACAATACAATAAACATGCTTCAAACCAATTCATAGTAGCTGGAGAGAAGTGAAAGACACGACATGCAGGTATGGGATAAGATGGTATAAAGCAAAAGAAAGCAGAGGATAGTTGAGTGTTGTGTCCTTATCGTACGGATGCGGCCATCGCAAGTCATCATCGAGCCTTAACTTGATGTTGGAGAGAAGGCACACCAAAAAGGGGTAAGGTTGAGAGTTAACTAAAACGATTGCTACCCGAAATAAAGGACTGTACTAACTTAAAAATCAGATTGTTTTCATTTTGTGATAAATTAGGTTTTCCGAAAAGAACATCGTCTGTGGAGGTAATGTTAAATTGAGAAAGTCGTCTAGAGAGGATTTCACGCTGGACTTCGTAGTGAGGACATTCGAAGAAGTAATGAAAACTGTTTTCAAGTACGTGTCCACAACTACACATGGATGTATCAGATATATAATTTGCATATTTATCACCGTTCAGTTCGCTACAGCCATTCCTTAACCTACAATGTAGAATGTTCAGTTTCCTTGTTCCGGAGGAGAAATAAAGCCCCAGTTATAAACATTCCAATCAAAAAGTATTTAATTCACCTTTAGACTATCAATATATTAACACAAACGTTTAATGGAACTACTCGGCGTAATCATAAAACTATGACATTGTTGAGTCTTCATTTCTAATGATAATGTCAACTGAGTAACTTTTGTATTGTTGATTCAATGAAAATTAATGTTAATGGTATTTTTATGTCCGCTTTTTCGACCAACTGAAATATTCCAGACGGGTGAATCTTACCATAGGCGATGAACTATTTAAGCCGAGACCGGTTCCTGGCCAAAACAGTCGAAATAGGCTGGTGGCTTGAGAGCTTGATCCGACTTAGATGTATAAATTTTGACGTGTGAAACATCAGTCGCCAAATTTTCGTTCAATCTATGAAAAGGCGAATGAAGTGGTTCGAGTGCGCAATTTGTATAAGCCTGAACTATTCAAAAGATGCATGATGTCTGGCCTTCGGTAACCGATGGTGCAAAGTACTGTAAACACCAACAGAACATCCATGTTGAGCGTGATTTTTAAATTTCGCCGAGGGAGGTTTGACGCGACCCGTAATCAGCAGACAAAATGATACCCCATTCTACCTTCGTGTTTCACGCATCGAAAGCTGTTAAAGCCCTCGATCCACGGTACGTGAGTATGGTCAATACATGGAAGGGCGTTGAAGAGCCATAGCTAAATTAACCATCCCGTAGTTCGTCTTGGTAATTAGCCCGGCTGAAGGAGAATCCCTTGCCTCATCCGTGCAAATATTCACATTAAAAAGTACAAGACCCAATAACGCTATTTTGGTTCGTGAACAAACAGATCGTCCCCTGAGTTCCAATGTGTTCTATGTGCCAGCAGGCACACAGAACACATTGGAACTCACGAGACGACCTTAGTGTTTTATTTGTATTTCCCTTTCGCCCACCGTCATGCTTCTCGTTAATACAGTGCTGCAATTACAAAGTGGATAAAGAATTTCCTATAGATCATGACCGGGTCGCGATCTTGTCGAATTTCGCTGTGCAACTTCTTCACCAAAACACACTACAATATCAACGTCGAAACAGAATGAGAAAACACTGAATCCCATATGCTATTTTCGTTTGTTGTTAATTCTGGCTAACTTTCGTATTTTATTTACGAAATCACCATGCGATCGAGAGAGACAGACGCTTATGTGGACTCTACTGCACACACACACATAAGCACGTTTCTTGACATGTATTTTTTGCGTGGTTGGCGTACTGTTGTAGAGTTTCGTCGCAACTCTTTGTGCATCACCCAAACATAAACATTAAGGAGAGATCACAGTCTCATCCCTACTGCGATAAAAGAGCATAAACGAAATAAAAAAGCCACAGAAGCATCTCCATCATTAACAGAATACTGCAAACCATCATATTCTCTTAGTTTATTCTACGATCAATCACTGTAGATTATTAGATATTTTTTCTTCTCTAGTAAAGTGTTTCATATAGTTTTATGTCTCAATACCGTAACTGTTGACTCTGGAAGCAATAAATCGAAGCAATATTGGTAAATGTTAACTTTGATGTCAGTTGAAGAATCAAGCCAAGCTGACAATGCTTTCCTGGTTTAAATGGATCTCTACCGGAGCGTGGTCTAAGATATAAGAGAGACATAAAATATAATTGGATTTGTCTTCCCGCCTGCCGCGTAGACAAATTGATGGAGAATAGAAACGCACATTTGCCGCGTTGGAATTTTGCACTTATCCATGTGGAAGAATGTTGTGTCTCAATGGTAATTGCAAACAAGAGCTGCAGTAGAAGCAGTGATGGTCATGTGTTTTAATCAGATATATCGTCTCTTGAGAACAAGGCTCCCCATGCAATGCTTTAACATTGCAGCTGTCGCCTTCGTGCACTCAAACGATAATACGACACAGTGGCCACATCACTGTAATCAACACGGCTGTCGGGTGAATAATTTACCAAAGGATGGATTAGCTGATTTACAAGATGTAATACACATGGCGAACGAGTATTAAAGTGGTGAATACTTTCGCTGGTCTTTATAGTCAGGAGATCCCATGATTGAAACCCGGACTTGAAAAGTTCTTCACGTGTCTGTTCACTCTTTGGCAACGTCACTTATGGAGTTAACGCTATTTCAGGGTACCGTTCCATCAAATCGGAAAGTGAAATGAATGTACCCTAAGCGGATACACACCCCATGCAGGCTAAAATACGTGCGCACTATTCGCAAAGAGTGAGGTCAAGAAATTGGTGCAGTGGGGTCAATTCTACTTAACTTGTATCATGGGTCCAAAGAGGGGTGTTTCTATAATCTTGTATTCAGAGCGCATGCTTCTGTGATTGGGTCGAAATTTTCTGTCGGCTTTCTAACAATGCTCTAGTGTTTCACCAGTCACAGAGAAATGCGAGAAGGCTGCATCTCTGAGGTTATGTTTGCTTTTCCTGATTCGTTCTTGATTTTGCTTTATTTTAATTTTGAAATATCGGCCAACTGGAGTAAACGCGTGGCAACCCGATCGTAATCTGATCATGAAAGCTTTCGGGTTTGAGATGACAGAACTGTTATTGTAAAACAGTCCATCCGTGCTTCCGGCGTCCCTGCGTCCACCGCATGTGACTATCATTTGAAAGTCAAATGGAAACTGTTGTGGTTGGGGATTCATTAAGACATTAACAAGGTTCGGCCAGGGTAATATGTATCTCAGTCTACGGTCATTACAGTTAAAACTAGAAGGCCTGTCACGAACTGTGCGCTTATCTAGGCTTAATTGCGCGTATGAATTGCGCGCAATTGCTGTATCGAATGGCATCCAAAGCTCGGCAGGTTCTCCTGGTTACTCATAGCAAACACAGGCAATGTTTCTGGAGGTCCATTGGCTGAAACATTGCTTGTGCTGACAGGCCGCTAGTTCAGAACTTGATAGCCTTACTATGGTCATAACGCGTAGGTTAACGCGCAGATCGACTTACTATCTGTACGCATTTCATGACAGGACTTCTCGTTTTAACTGTAATTATGAAACAACGACGATTGAGGCGCCTGTGTCGTATAGTTGTGACCGCAAACCTCTGCACACTGATGTCGAAATATCAAAATTCCAATTCGCATTTTTTCATGTGACCAGGAATGAATCCTAATTCTATTTTGCTGAAAAATGCAGCCAGCTGATTTGACATAATGAGTTATAAAGGACGAAAGATGTCGCTTTTAAAATAACTATGCGTATCATACAATCCTAAAATATCAGACATATCAGACATACCCGGAAAGGACATTGCTTTGTGTATGTTTGTCAGTCTGATGAAACAGCTCTCATTTTTGTGTAAAATATTAACGATAAAGGATTTTCCCCATAAATTCTTAAAAATTGTGAACGATTCGCAGCCGTAATTCCTCCACATGCATAGAAGTAAAATTAGTTGCTATGTCTGAGGCGACATCATTCAGTTACGATAGAGCTTATGCATTTCATCTCTAATTTCGTCGCAAAAGTTATGACGCTGACACCACTCCCTAGTGTAATCTCGATGTCTCAACAGACATTTAATATTTTTACCTAACGTAGCGGTAAAAACCGACAAGCGCTGTCCAAAAAAAATGACCATTCAAATTGTATTACTTCTTTATTTTTTCCTCTTAAAAAATATCTTATGACCCCTCATGGAAACGATTCCAATGAGATCGTTCCCATGAGGAGCCATAAGCTATGTTTTTGACGTGAAAATTGCAAGATTTTAGTTGTTGAAAAATTTGTTTTTGAAGTGTCGTCTGCTATTCTGGATGAGTAGAGAGTTAATTATGGCGAAATAAGACTATGGTATAAACAAAATCTGACATTCCGACAAAATCATTGATGGAAGAGGTGGAGAGGATATATCCCCGCCAGACGGGCGACATTAACAGTGGTAAAAAACGGAATGAGGACAGCATTCCTTATCATGAAAGATAAATGAGCAGAGCAAATCATTTACTATATGCTTTTTATAACGAAGTGGTTATTTGTACCAGTCTGATTGCGGTAACAGCTAACTACCCAATTTCTCATTGATATCTTTAACATTACTGCTAGAATCAAAGCCACTGCAACGTTTTCCCGTCATTTCCGCTCTTTTCAATGTCTTCAAAATGGCTTTCATGTTTGAACGAAGAGGTTTTAATAAGACCACGAATCAATTTCCCCAATTTACGACTACGGTAATGTGAAGCGATTTTGACAGGACGTACTCGATTGATCTGTACATGAGACAGATTGCTCAATAATCGAGCATAAAACATGTATCGGCTTTCAGAGATAATATCTCGAGCAATTATGACTTGACTCAGGTCGTTGAAGTTAAATTTACCGAATATTAAGTTAATAATTTTTGTCTAGGTCAATAGATTTTGCAACGGAAAAAACACATTTCAATCCACTGAAGATGAGCGGAGGGGACTGCAACTGGTCTCCCGGTGAAACGGCAGGAGTGTTTTTTTTTTTTTTATACGAGTTCAGACGAATAAACCCAGACACGCGTCATTATGAAATAAAAAATGTATTCCGAGTATTGCACCTACACCTTTGTTTCTTGCTGGTTGACCATTTCTTTTCAAAATACTTAACCTTTTCCTAAAAGCACACGATATTAAAATTTGATTTTTTAATTATATTTTTTTTCAATTTTTTCAAAACATTTCAACAAAACCATACCACGTGACCCTCTCATCGGAATGAACCCGTTCCAATGAGGGGTCACATTATGTTGTTTTGTTGAGTTTTATTAACCCTTTACCCAACGAATCGGCCGCATCCGCCCGCGTAATATGCAAATTCAGCAGTTGAAAAAATATTATTTTTCAAACAATTTCAACAAAACCATATCATGTGACCCCCTCGTTGGAACGAGCTCGTCGAGCTCGTTCCAACGAGGGGTCACATGATATGGTTTTATTGAAATTTTTTTAAAAATTGAAAAAAATGATATTTAAAATAATAAATTTTGATATTATTTCATCGTTGCAAAAGTTTCTTCTAACCAGAAATAAGGGAGCTCGGCCGCTCCGTGTTTAGAGCATTGAAATCAAACCGAAAGGTTAACGATTCGATCCTGAACAACCGTAACTGCGGGGTCTCCTTGGACAGGGCACTTAATTCCGATTTCTCACGTGGAGGCACGCTGGCGTTGTGTTCTAAGGAGTACCTCACGTGAATGATGCACTTGCCTTCAACCAATTCTAACCCTGCCTGAGCCGAGTATGGACGTTGAGGGGTCTGTGGGTTGCTCACCTCTACTGGGTGGTTTTCTCTGGGTATTCCGGCTTCCTCCACCAGTAAACCTGTCCGACATCAGGGCTGTCTAATGCGCCGTTAACCCCCAATAAATAAATTATAAATAACATGGGTTTATCTGGACGCTGTCGGCGTGATGATATCAAACTTGGGCAATCATTTTTTTTTTTTGATTTTGCTCTTCTTCATGAAATGACCAAGCGTGAGTGGAGTCGGGTTAGCTAACAGATATGCATGGGTAATTTTTGGACAGGTAATAAATGGGTAACCAATCAAACGCCGTGTTCGCGAATGGTATTTTGTCTTATAGCAGGTATTTTCTCCACCACAAGAGAAACGTCTAAATACCAACATGTATTGAGGGTAGCAACACGGTAGGAACGTGCGAACGAACTGTGGAGGGTAGATTTTTCCGAGCTGCGTTCCAACACAAAGGTAATCAAATACTTCATTTGTGTACAAGTTGAGGTCACTCTTTTGATAATACTATTTATGACTATACACCTAACTGATTTAACCCTTTACCCATCGTAGAGAATATCAAAATTTATTATTTTAATTACTATTTTTATTTTTTTTTCAAAAACCTTTCAACAAAACCATATCATGTGACCCCTCATTGGAACGAGCTCGATGAGCTCGTTCCAATGAGGGGTCACATGATATGGTTTTGTTGAAATATTTTGAAAAAAAATGTTTGTTTCAACTACTCAATTTGCAAATTACGCAGGCGGATGCGGGCGATTCATTAGGTGAAGGGTTAATGTGCATAACAACGCCAACGCACACAAAAATAAATTGTTTTACGCGAAACTGAAACGGATGCTCCAGTGACACTGACGTTTTTTTAAGAAATCGAATCACTCATGACAGCAACGCTACGTTTTGGTTGTTGCGCTTAATGAAAGAGTTCCTTGTTCAAATGACGAATTGGTTACTTCTTTTTTTTTTGAGGTGGGGGGTTGTAAGATAAATTAATCATTACAGCGATAGAGCTACAAAGTCTCCACATCATCTCTGCGCCGTATATCGACTCGTCTTTAGGACTCACCGATATATGTCCAGAGACAAGATCTCGACTTCAATGGACTACCACACAACCATCAGAGTAGAAATAACATACATTTTTACAATAATAATGCTGGGAATCTATGTGTATCAATAGTTTAGAGGGTAAGTAATGATAGCTATCAATCTCGACGCAGCCGTAAAATTCAATAATTTATTTGCCATCTTACAAATTCATTGTTCCCTGTATCATTGGCATAGCGGCTGCCTAAATTTCGTTTACAAAAATCAAATCATGCCCTGTCACCCCTCCTCTTCGCGTCCCTTGGAAAAACAGAGACCAGGTTAGTGGCGACGAACACTTCATCATTACCGTTTATCACTTTAGTTATCATATATATACAGTACGTGGAGAGTGTATTATCACTAAATCACCCGCAGAGTGGAGATTCCACCCAAGCAATAACTGCAAATTTGTTGCAAATCATAACAAGCACAAGCAAAGTTTCAGCCAATGGACCTCCGGGTTGAACCCGGAGGTTCATTGGCTGAAACATTAAATTTGAAGGTTATAGTTCGGGTGATAACTCCACTCCGCGGGTGATTTAGTTGCAATCCACTCTCCACGTACTGTATATGCAAGTAAACAGTTTATTTTTGGTAGACCATTGTTGGCTATTAATAGTAAAGACCACGGACACCTTCAAAAGAAGCTTAATCCTCGCAACGTTTCGAATTTTGATTCGATTCGATTCGTAAGCATCCCGACGATTTGATTCGATTTGATTCAAGTCGCACGGTTTTGAAAATTTTGGAATCGCCGTGATGCTTTCAAAATCCTACCGGGTGTCTCCTCTTGATGTCCTCATCTTCTATCATCGGATCTCCTGTACAGGACAACCCTCCCTTCCCTCATATACAGGAGACGTGATGATAGATGAAGAGTTCAAGTACAATACGTGGAGAGTGTATTATCACTAAATCACCCGCAAAGTGGAGATTTCACCCAAGCAATAATTGCAGATTTGTTGCAAAGCATAACAAGCACAAGCAAAGTTTCAGCCAATGGACCTCCGGGTTAAACCCGGAGGTCCACTGGCTGAAACATTGCTTGTGTTTTTAGTCGATATATACAGAATTTTAAAGTTATAGTTTGGGTGATAACTCACCTCAGCGGGTGATTTAGTTACAATCCACTCTCCACGTACTGTAGATTCCGCTTCCAAAACTACAATGATTCCGTTCCGGAATATTCTGCGTTTTGATTGATTCGCCCAAACACATTGGTAGCCGATTAATACAGTACTCGAATCGCGACTGACAATATTTACAGTACTAAACAAGATGAAATAAAAACAACTCGAGGAACGTTAAAATTCGATTTGAGAGTCAATTCAAATTCCTCTGCTTAATTCGATTCGGCATTCTATTCGACCCAGAATTTGAGAATCTTGTGGCCTTAAAACAAGGATTCCACTGAGATCGAATGAGGAAATGATACATACCTCGCTCCGGAACTCCAAGATCTCTACTTGATAGCATTAGTTATATTGATGATGAGATACATCAGATATAAATGAATCCTTTAATAATAGGCTCTTTGGAATAATCAATAATAACATTTACATTGATGGTGTTTAAGTTGATACTCAGTGGATTACAGCTATGTGGTAACTGAACAGACGAAAGTCAATAAATTCTGCCCAAACAAAATCATAATTGATAAGTACACATCAAGAAATTGTTCTTTTATGACCTAATCTATGTCATGAAAAAAAGAAAACAAGAAATGTATTTTTTGTTATAATTTTCAAACATTGGCATTGAAATCTTTAATACATATACCATTATCATATTCTATTTTCTGTATTAACTTTTCAAAGAATAATTACATTATCTGGATATTCACGTTTTTACACAGGACTAAACTACGCCGTAAATATATCAGGAGAGTGAGGCTTTTATTCATACCTAACCTTTCCGCCAATCAAAACTATGAATTTCAAGCAGACTTTCACGAAATAATAGTTTTTAACAAGGACTTGGCTAGAGGGTCATGGTTCGGTGTGTGGCCCCGTCAGAATTTCAAACTGTACACCCCCTCCCCTGCATACACTCCTTAGTGAGAATGTTTCAACCGCTGTCTGTGAATTTGTAATTGCTGAAGAAATCAGAATGTGCCCTCTTCCCCTGTGCTCTATATACAGTACGTGGAGAAAGGATTGTAATTAAATCATCAGGGAAGTGGAGTTGACACCCAAAGTATTATTTTTAAATTCTGTACATGTGGACAAAAAACACAAGCAAAGTTTCAGCCACTGGACCTCCGGGTACAACATGGAGGTCCATTGGCTGGAACTTTGCTTGTGTTTCTTATGCTTTGCTAAATATTTGTAATTATTATTCGAGTAGAATCGCCACTATGTGGGTGATTTGGAGATAATACACTCTCCACGTACTGTATATTACCTGTGGGTACTAGAGTTGAGTATCGTTTCTTGAGTACAACAAGGCGCCTTGTTGCACCCAAGAGGCGAACTATTGACTCCCGTTGAAAATCCCATGAAAATACTGTTAAAATCACTAAATGAATTTTGGAAATGACACTCTCATCTACGGTTGAACTGCCACGAAATCTCCTACCAAAGGAAATGGAATTTGCAACCGTTGTTTGGGGCTTAATATATCAAGCCATTGAAAATTCTGGCCAGGATTGGAGGCGCTGGGACGTACGCGTTATTGGTTTACTTGTCAAACAAACGTGGGTTGTTCTGTTCTGTTTGCCGACATGGGTAGAATAAGTGTGTCCAGTGCGTTATGGGTTCAAAGCTTTTTTCGTGCACCGTGTGCGTTTACCTTGATGTTATAACTGACGGCTGAACTGAACAATTCTCTTTCATCGTGTTTTAACAGCAGTCCTCTCTCTACTTACTGTTACACATTTATTTACGAACGAATGTTGGGAGACGCTGAGCTGATGATATACTAACCAATAAATCGTTGCGAATAGCAAGAGTGGTATTTAAATAAGTACAGGGATCAACTCATCACCCTCATCATAGATTCGCCGTTTTCCTTTTGACAGTATTCCTCGGGTAACACCATTCAGGCACGTGGAGGCGGAAATGCCAATGGCTAAAAACCAAAGCCACAAAAACAGACAACCAAATAAATAAATAAATATCTACATTTCGTAGGCGGGAGGAACAATGGGGGGGGGGGGGGGGGGGCAAAACAAATAAAACAGAATTTCAAAGCGGTCTATTGGAATGAACTTTTTACCAATCTAACTTGATTATTTTCCTGGTCAGCTTAAATATGAACGTTAGCAAATTTGCCCAAGACACGGTCGTATTTTTCTATTGAAATATCATGTACAGTTGTATGGGTAGTCAGAAGGCTAACAAAGTATGAATCATTTTTTGTTTACATATAAACTGTGCAATGTTTGCCATACAATGTTAATATTAGTGATTTGGTGTCTTTACAATCTTCAGCACAATAATTCAACTTCAACCCCTGCTATCAGGTATGTAATGGGCAGAGATCTGTCTTCAGGACGGGTTGAGGAGAGGGCAAACTTACGACGTCAAACCTATACTGGAATACGAGATTGGGTCAATAATCTGCATGATGTTAGAATCCTGCGAATAAAGCCACATCCGCTTGGGTCCAAATAGGATATATGCACTCAATTCTTCGAATCGAACGAGTGTGAAACATCGAATACAGGCTTGTCAAAGTACCGCCGGTACCAACATAACCGGTACCGGGACGGGACAGAGCCTGTCCCACCGAAACCCTACCGGTACCGAGACAAATCAACAATTGGGTGGCATATCACAATCAGATGTGAGAAATTCGCATTTAAACCGACCCAGTCCCCAAGATCGCAAAGACAAACATGGCTTCGTACCAGATATTCCGCGGCGACATCAAGGTAATCATAAAGTACGAATATCGTACTTTATGATTACTTTGATGTCGCCACAGAATAATTTCTTTAAAGTAGCCGATGACGGCGATTTTTTGTCTTTGATGCCACGTTTGAAAAGGCAAAATGGTCGACCTTATCGAGGTCATTGTGCAGACAGAACATGCACCTCTAGAATGTTTTGATATGTTTATTCACAAATAAGTTGAAAGTATGTTGGATAAGTGTTTATCAGTCCGTTTACCTTCGTTCAGTTAGGAATTTCCCTTTTAACCCTTTACCCAACGTAACGGCCAAAACCGGCCAGCGCTATTCTCAAAAATCGCCAATTAATTTTAATTATTTTTTCATTTTTTGTCTCAAAAACATAGGTTATGACCCCTCATTGGAACGAGCTCGTTGAGCTCGTTCCAATGAGGGGTCATAACCTATGTTTTTGAGACAATAAATGAAAAAAATTAGTTATTCAAGAATTTTGTTTGCAAGTGTCGTCTGCTTTTCATGTTAGGTAAAGGGTTAAAATTATGTTGTCCCGATACCGGCGGGACAAAAGCTTCAGTACCGGTACCGACTGGGGAGTGAGGGAACCGGTGGTACCGGTACACTGGAAAAAAAATACCGTAATTCTACGGTTAACTACTGTCAGATGACTGTCAAATACAACGGTCGTGCCGAAGAAAAACCCACGAATTTGATCCAGTGAACGTGTTTCTCCCGTCACGCTGTTCAATTACGTCGCACGGCGATAAAGATGGTGAATTATGGGATCGGCCTTGCCATATGCCACTCTGGAAGACGCCATTTCCAGGAAGGAGGCCCGATGCTTTTGAAGACGAACAACAGTGTATTACTATCAATTTGTAAGTTTGTGGCCAAGTGAATCAAGTTCATTGCAGTCTTGGACATGAAAATCAAATGACGTCATTTTTATGCGTATAATTGTTTCGGTAATCATGCAGAATAGCAGACTGTTCGTACTGCGTCACCGTTATTCGATGTATCTTATGGCTTGTGGCCACGGATCTCCGCTAAGGCCGGCGTACCCATATGCTTTTCATTTATTCATGGTAAAATTCGGTTAATGATGGCTGGAATTAAATTATGGTTTCCATTTGATTAAGGTCCACATGGCTGGAACTCTGTCATTTTGACCGTAATTATTTTGATGTTATTTTTGACTGGAATATAAGGCAAATGATGGTTATTAACCCATTTTACCGGTCCAGGAATATGATACGTTATAGTTTCATTAAGTATTTATTTATTTATTTATTTATTTATTTATTTATTTATTTATTGGTGTTTAAGGTCACATACTTGCACAATGGCTAATCGTGACCGTGACAGTTTTACGGGTGGAGGAAGCCGGAGTTCCCGTAGAGAACCACCGAGCATCGACGAGCAACTGTCAGCTCCTCAACATTCTAACTCTGTTCAAGCTCCTCTCAAGCAGGGTTACAGCGGTTGAAGACGTGCACCATCGACGTGCAGTACGCCGTAGTACACGGCGTTATCATGCCCCCATGTAGGCAACCGGGATAAAGTGCCCTGCCCAAGGACACAACGTGGGTCGTCCCGGACGGGGATCGTACTCGGGACCTCTAGCATAGAAGTCCAACAGTCTACCACTGAGCCACCGTGCTCCCGTTTCATTAACCCCCTGCACACTGATGTCAAAATATCCAGATTAGAAGTAGCCATTTTTCCCATAATGCAATTGGGAATTTCACCAATTCAATCTTGTTTGACAGAGCTCATTGAGCTCTGTCAAACAAGATTGAATTGGTTAAATTTCCAGTTGCATTATGGGAAATATTTGCACCCTGGACTTTAGATATTTCGACATCAGTGTGCAGGGGGTTAAGCAGGATGGCTGCTTAGTGAATGTGTGGGGTAGACCAGCTCCAAGGCTGAACGTAGAAAATATTAATTGGTCTACCCCCAAATAATGAATATGGACTCTTCCATTTGCTGCTCCTGAACTGACATGACAGATACCACCAGATTTCAAAGGGTTAACAAAAAGTATATGCTGAGAAACCGTGTTACAAGTTTTTTTTGTGGTTAGGATTCGTTGATGCTTGGGGTTTAAAACCTGTTACTACAGTCACAGCGTAACAGCTGTAACGTCACAAAACGTTACCGATGGGAGTTACGGTGTTTATTGACTTGCCACCATCTAAGAGGGTGGGAATGTTTTGCGACGTTTCAATTTGTTGTCCCAGCAATCCAAGTGGTTTGAGATCACCGGCTTCCCCCCTTTAAATTTTCATGCCGGGTTTTCAAACACAATCGTAGACAGCGCATTGACCAGAACTAACCATAAAGCTCAATACACAACTACAGCATGCGCATACTCAACAATGCGTAGACAGAACCCCGTGTTCCCTTTTCAACCAGTGGCGACAATGTCCTCCTCATCAACAAAGCGTTCGTGTTACTTTATTGATTGGAAGTTGATAAAACATGCATGTATCTCCATTCGGTACATAAACCAGTCGATCGCTATAGCTAAAAGCCAATGGTAAGAGCAGAATACTAAAGTAAAAATATTTCAGTTTTGTGTTTAGTATTTGAATAAAAGAAATGTTCGTGTTCATAAACAACTTTCCCCCGAGGTTAAACACCTGGGAGTCAGTAAATGTATCTTGGCTGACAATTAACAACAAATAAATGTATTTACATACACTGCAGATCGAGTTGATTCTATTTTTCACTTTTCGACCGCATGTGTAGTCATGAAGCACGTGGAAGTCAACACAGAGTATATCAATGGCTGGTTACGATTCATACGACTTAACCCTTTACCCAACACAGACGATTTCAAAATTTATTATTTTAAATATCATTTTTAACTTTCTTCAAACAGGGGTCACATGATATGGTTTTGTTGAAATTTTTCGAAAAATAATATTTTTTCAGCTGCTGAATTTGCATATTACAAGGGCGAATGCGGGCGATTCGTTGTAAAGGCTTAAGCGAGATATGAAGAGTGTTTGGGCGTAGATCCCAGGGATGAACTGTCACCTCATCCCCAATTCAAGAACAAATAAATAAATAAAAAATTATCTTCCGGCAGTAGGGGGGTGGGGGGTAATATTACCCGATAACGGGTATGCCCAAAGACGTCCGCGTGTGCTTAAACTGGCACGTGTGTTGTTAGCTTAGAGACATTTGAGTCGGACCATTGCTAGAGATTACCCACGGCAATCGGCAATGTCACATGGCTTTTTCTGTCACGGTTGCTGATTGTCGCGGTTAACCCTTGACCTAACCGACACAAATTTCCTATTATTTTATTAACTTTTTTAACAACATTCAACAAAAACATAACATGTGACCCCTCAGTGGAACGAGCTCCTCTGGTGGGTTACATGATATGGTTTTGTTTAATTTTTGAAAATGTTTCTTTTTTATTGCAATTCCTGTGTTTGACAATTACGCAGCCGTAACGGTCGATTCTTTAGGTGAAGTGTCAGTTACGCCGAATTTTGACTGCTTGGTTGAATAGCCCACACAGAAGCTCAGGGTATCAAGAAACCGTTGGGAAAATTCATGTCATGGTCGGGCAAACATGGATACCCTGACTTCTGATATCAAAAGATATCCACGCGCGAGGATCAGTGTCACAAAACAAACTTATTTCTCTTATTGCGCGTATACGTATATATATATCTATATGAATTTGAAGGAGTCTCTTATCAAACGCCACAGCATAGTAGTTGTTGCCGAAAAATACTTACATTATTTTAAAGGTTTACCTTGCGCATTGTGTGCTATTCATTGTCATGCACACAAGGCCCCTAAAAGAAATTAATAAAATGAATCTACAGAACCATTCATGAGTAAGTTGAAAAGCAATAACAAAATGTTTGGCTTTCTGCACATACGGGTCTTGACTTTTGGACATGGACAGCGCACAAAAAAGCATTCGGTAGACTCATATATTTTAAAGATTTTTGTTCACTTTTTACGTAACTTACTATTTCGAGATATGCATTTATTATTTATTTATTTATTTATATTTATTATTTTTATTATTATTTATTATTCATGTATGTATGTATTTATTTATTATTTATTTATGTTATTCAAAGTACGTAACTACCCCATTTATTCCATTGTCTTCAACCCACAAATCTCTGATCAAATTAATAGCATCTTCACTTCAGAGAAGTAACCTGTCTCTAATACCAAAAAACCGCAAGCGTTCCATTATACCGACAGAGGATACGCCCAACCCTACTCATTTCTCATTTTATATATATTCTTGAAGACAAGATAACTCAGGTGTACATTTTGACTTGACCTGAGCAGGAATTGTCGGTTCGACCGGGTTTTACCTAAAAATAAACAAGGCGATCGAATATTCCGTTGGGTTACATTTCTAGACGTCATCATAATAAAGAACATCGAACAGTCATTGGTATAGGTTTGGCAATTTTCCCCGAACCATGATCAATTTCACAAGGACGGTAAAATTGAGAGTGTTTACCTGGTCGACGTGAACTACAGTTAAAACTAGAAGTCCTGTCATGAAATGCGCACAAATAGCACGTCAATCTGCACGTTAATCTGCGCGTTATGATCATAGTAAGGCTATCAAATTCTGTACATATGGCCTGTGCACAAGCAATGTTTCAGCCAATGGACCTCCGGGTAACCCGGAGGTCCATTGGCAGAAACATTGCCTGTGTTTGCTATGAGTAACCAGGAGAACCTGCCGTGCTTTGGATGCCATTCGATATGGCAATTGCACGCAATTCCTACGCGCAATTAAGCCTAGATAAGCACACAGTTCGTGACAGGACAACAGATCAGTAGGCACAGGGCCGCCTGTGGTTTGTGGCATTTGATCGCCTTTTGTATTATCCGCGTGTAATCTGTAGTGACGCTACAGTACTGTCGCTGTGGACTGTTCATATTCCTCGCGTGAGTAGTGATGTCCACGCATGCGTTTACTAGGTAATACAAATCATCATCAGCAGAATTTTAATTAATGAAGCACCGGGTGGTACCCGGTGCTTCATTAATTAAATGTTTGAGGATTATACCGATAATTAGTGTTTGGAATCTAATATTATTGCGTCCGTAGAAATATTGTCCATCCGTGGAAAATGACCAGTCGATGGCGGTCTACCGTATATGCGATTACTTTGCAGAACGATGCAGGTAGAAGGATAACAGAGTCGAGCAATGCAGCAGCACTAGACGCACCCAAGGGGGAGCTTGGGTGGGTAAGGATCATAGACAGGATGTACTTGATGAAATTATGCTACCAGAACCATTTGGTTCATCTCTCCCACAATCAGTTTTGTAAACTAACGTTTCGGAATATTTAGAATTCTAATATCGATACGAGATGGTTTGGGCAAGCGAGACATCTAATGGAAACCATTAAATTGATGTCTTCATCCTGGAAGGGGGCTCAGTTCAGGATAAAAGACTCACCAGGGAGGGGAATCATGGGTGATTTTAACCGTAATTGGGGACAAGGTAGAAGACTGGGCATCCTGTGAGATGAGGTAATACCAGTATATGAGGAGTGTCTGGAAGGTACCTTTGGGGTGTCACTGCTGTTCAACATGGGGTTTTTAGAGCTTATGAGAGGAAGGATTGGGCACAGACGATAACAAGGAATGCCAAATTTGTGGTTTAGGAATAATTGAGACCCTGGTGTACTTTGTCATAGAATGTCCCAAATAGCATTCTAACAGAACAGGATTCACAAGGAGTATAAGAGGAAGTGGCGTGAGTGAAGGACAGGTGGTTATTGGGTGGTACAAAGGAGAGGGTTAGTGTGCTGATGAGGTTTGTAAGAAAGAAGTGCAGGATAGTATTAACTCTTTACCTTACATGAAAAGCAGACGACACTTGCAAACAAAATTCTTGAATAACTATTTTTTTTTCATTTTTTGTCTCAAAAACATAGGTTATGACCCCTCTTTGGATCGAGCCTATGTTTTTGAGACAAAAAATAAAAAATAATAATGAAAATTAATTGACGATTTTTGTGAATAGCGCTGGCCCATTTTGGCCGTTACGTTGGGTAAAGGGTTAAACAGTTTGTTTCGGGGTGTTGAGAGGAGAGAAAGGACGGAGGGATTGAACATAATTTGAGAGTCCATGGGATATCAAGTCTTTCTAGTATGAGAGCCGCGATAAACCGACGGATGGCCAACGAGTTATTATTATTATGGGATTAGTCCCTAGGAATAACACAAACATTGTTCAAATGCCCCCAAACCAAATGCTCTCAAGCCGCACCCGCCACATTATTTCGCTGCACAAGAGGTACACTGCAAAAAATATAGGTTCTCTTTAGAACCCAAACTGGTTCTAATCTTGTCTCGAGATGGAACCACTTCTGTTTAAACAGTATTTATTTCAAATCAAATAAATTTATAAAGATTAACATTAAATATTAACAGAATTAAACATAAATTGAGGGGATTTCAGCCGTAAGTTTAGAGCTGATACGAGGTTGTCTCAAATAATTATTAAGCAAAGGAGATATGAACAGTTGGCATATCGAACCAGTTTTGGTTCTATACAGAACCAAAACTGATTCGGTATACCAACTGTTCATATCTCCTTTGTTTCAAAATGATTGGCGACTGCGTTGAATAAGCTCCAAGTTTAGTGCTGAATCTACTTCAGTTCATGTAATATTCTGTTAAAATTGAATGCTAATCTTGGTAAATTTATTTGATTTGAAATAAATACTGTTTAAACAGAGCTGGTTCCATCTCAGGGAAAAGATGAGAACCAGTTTTGGTTCTAAAGAGAACCTATATTTTTTGCAGTGTAAGGTAGCCGTTTCTCAGGTCGCCTCAGTTCTGATTTAAAACCATAGAACTATTTTGATACATGCCTCAACCGACGTGAAATCAAATTTAACCCGTGTAAAAACATCCACCCCCGCGACTGCACACTATAACTACTCCCAAACGTAACAAGCTAACAATATTACACTTGACAACGCTCTTGCACCCATTTCGACGCGTGCACTCCATCGACGCTCAATACTTTTGTGACATAATCATATTGTGCACTTAGTAACTTTAGTGAGGTGTATATTATTTGTCGAGAAATAATGGTCTCAGTTTAGGGCTTGGTGCACTACAATCGATAATGCTTTATACAGGCCTTTAGTGCAGCAGTCTATTAACATAATGGACCTATTTTAATGGCACATCAGTGGTACCTTTCTACCTTCCGGTAGGTCGAAAATATCGCTGCGTGCAATACAACCTGCTCAACACAAATTTAAAAAGGGAAAGAAGAGCTCCGAAATCTTGTTACCTTATTGTGTTGAATACAATTAGCTTTTCCACGACTGCTCAGTTGATTATGCAGTAAAAATAACCAGACCATAGATAACCTGCATAAAACCTTGCATTCATTGTTTAGAGTAAACCATGATGGAACGGTCTTGTATGTGGCATTCCCGTTGCAGTTTCTGCATTGACTTGTTTTCATCAGCTAAGTGGTAAATATCCGTCGACAATATGCACGTAATAATTATTCAGAATCAGTGGATGTGGGAGCGGCATATTTCCTTATTTCCGTGAGTAAATTCATGACATAATAGAATGTTTCGATTGGGAAAAATAGGTGCATGTGTTCTAAGATGTACTGTATACATGTACTGTACATCGATGGTACACATGTCTTCACAAATCTTGTGTCGCTTTGTAACTTGGAGAGTCTGACATTCTTTAAGCACTGTTCGGTGATTCTCTCCGGATACTCCGGATTTTTCAACCCGTAAACTGTCCCCAGCTTTTGAAAGTGTTATTACACTCTGAAAAATAATTAAAAAAGTAAGGAAAAGTGTTGTTGTCTTTGGTGATGACGGCTGCAGCAATAGAGACGGTTCCCAAAGGAGAACAGTCACCGTTGCAGGAATAGTCAACATACATGTAATGGTATGGGCTCAGGATAAATTCCTGACTTTTTTTGTCATAAAAATCGACTTTTGATAAAGGTATCTCACTTAAAATTATTATACACGCGAGGAAGGTTCAATTAAAAAGCAAGTAATTGTAGAGAAACCACCCATAACCACCAGAAGAAAATAAAGCGAAGTTTCCTTTTGTTACTTTTAAGGAGGCAGGATTAATTAAATAGCAAGTAATAGTTGAGAAACCACCCATAACACCAATAGAAAGTAAAGCCAAGTTTCCTTTTGTTACTTTTAATACATGAAAACAACAGTCAGCTCTCAGAGCTGTCTGTTGTTTTCATTTATTAAAAGTAACACAGGGAAACTTGGCTTTTTTGGTAATCTAATTTGAAGCAACTATTTCGCAGATAATCCGTCATTCAGAATATCTGTCAGTATCATCTTCCTATACTAAGCGTCCACTTTGGTTCTTTGTTTAGCTAATGTGGTATTTAAGTAATTTGCAAGTTTTTATTCTTCCCAGGAATAGAATTAGCAACCTACCCCCCCCCCCCCCACCCCCCTAGACTTTTATATTACTGGAAAGAATAGTGTCTGTATTTTTGTGACGACGCGCACACTGTTGAGCTAATTAAACAGGAAAAAGGTTTCAGAACGACAAAAGATGGTGAAAACGCCGTATTCTTATTTTAAAAAGGATTTCATCATGAGAGTAGAAGCCAAACGTTCAAATTCATTGGGGCAAGACTGTATAAAGCCAGCTTCCGTATTTTTATACTCCTCTAAAGAAAATTGCTTGAAGTTTGTAAAATGATGCGCGAATAGATGATACATATTCGTTAACATTTTGAAATTGCAATTTTTATATAATATACTAATACATTTAGTGTTACATTTATTGCCAGCTTTAGGAAATTAAGGGGAACCAATTTTTCCATAAATGTCTTCCAATGACGAAAAATATCAGCCATGAAAACAGCCACACTCCTAGTATTCCCGTGGTTGAGTTTCAGTATTGCTTACCGGAACAGAGCTCACCTTTCGAAAGAACATGTTGACTTGTGTGGTTAACCCATTTGGTATGGAGGGTTAGCATAGTACAAACGTTGCCGCCCCAAGAATCTCAAAAGCAAATTAATTTCAGTGGAACAGAACGGTTGTGCTCCAACATTATTTAAAAAATCATCAAAATAAATAATGTCAACAGTGCGAATGCGTTTACCAGGTAATAAAAATCATCAGCAGCAAAAGTTTCAATAATGAAGCACCGGGTTTTACCAGTTAAATTTTGAGGATTATTCCTATTGTTTGGAATCTAATATTACTGCGTCCGTGGGTGTCTTCCCACTAGACCGATTCCCTTTAGACCAATTCCCTTTATGCCAATTCCCAAAAGACCGATTCCCAAAAGATCAACTACATGCTGTTATTGATTAAGGGTTGAATAAGGATAATTTGGAAAACATTTATTTATAAAAAATATGCCCATCATCTATAAACTATCGACAAGCTAGAAAATGAGCAGGCTATCATCTGAAAAATGAGGTCCCCAGAGGGTGAATTTGGTGATGCTACCCTGCACAGCAGGGTAGCATCACTAAATTTACCCTCTGTGAACCTCAACCTGAATCAAGGTCTCAAACATAAACAGAAAGAGGTACCAAGAGGATAAACTGGCCCACTGTATTGGATAGCTTCGGCAAATTCCCCCTCTGGGGACCTCATTCTGCAAACGACAGACTGCTTATTTTCAGGCTTGAATATCAATAACATTAAATACATTTATAAATATTTATAAATATATCAAATTATTGATATAGAATTATTTTTAAAGTAGAACACACCAGTTGGTCTTAGGGGAATTGGTCTTTTGGGAATTGACCAATTGGTCTAAAGGGAATTGGTCTAGTGGGAATGAACCCGTCTGTGTAAGTATTGCTCTCCCGTGGAAAGTGACTAGTCCACGACGCCCGCACTGCATATTTTGTTGACTGTGTGACAGTTTTTAATGTAGTGGTGGAGGTATTCCGCTTCACAGAGGGTATTCGTGCATTGGTGTCGGGATTTAGACCTGTAGTGCCTCCTACACCACCCTTTCCTTCCATCCCCCATGCGCTATCTACAGCTGATCGAATAACAGTATGATTTGAGGGGGGCTCGGAAAGTAGAGAGCAAATTTGTATGATAAATGAATAGGAAGGTTTCATTGAACCATGTTTGTAAAACTTGACAAGAATACAAAGAATGACAGTGCATTCAACGCTCGACACTTCAGCATTAACAATTGTCCAATAACCACACAGCCTTCGAAGTGACAAAGCAATATGCCTCATGTATCTCCATTAACAGATCAACATGAAGTCACCCGCGGTGCAATTTTAGAAGATCGAGAGACAGTGAGAGATTTTTATTAACAAATGGTATTCAATTTAATTAAAGAAATCAAATAGGTGATAAATGGTGTAACTCAGGGGGAGGTCTCACCTTGTATGGATTTTGAGTTGATTCCTCTGATGAATGTCAATCACTTTTTAATTTTGAAAATGACATTTCTGCTTGGACATTACAAAATAAAATATTTTTCGTTTGTGTTGACTAAATTGATCATATTTACTTTTTCACACCTTATCGAGGTGCTAAAGGTCAACAGCCGGAAAATAGTATTTTAATATGGTTTAAGTGTGACAATCAAGTTATGCTCTCGTATTTTTCGCGGAAAGGATATAGGAAATTACATGTAGAATAGTCGAGACTGATTGAGTACCATCTATGAAGTAGATACACTCTAAAATCAGTTGGGTTGAAAATCAACCCAAATGAACTGGGTTGAGTGAATATGAACCCAATTGGGTTCATATTCACTCAACCCAGTTCATTTGGGTTGATTTTCAACCCAACTGATTTTAGAGTGTATAGTTGTAAGAAGTAGCGAGGTATCCTTTAAATTATTTTGACGAGAGACAAGAGTTCTTTCGGAGAATCCACAATATGGTTAATCGACGCTGGAAATATCGCTAAGTAACAAAAAGAAGCAAAAATGTCATACTGGTTGATATAATTAATTAGTTAATTAGCTATTAATTAATTCTCTTATTTAGCTCAGGGGGAGGTCTCAACATGAATGGATTTTGAGTTGATTTCACTGATTTCGGTGAATGTTAATCATATGTGAATTTTGAAAATGACGTTTCTGCTTTCTAAAATATACTGAGTCAAAAAAGAAAGTATAATAAACTTTGAGGAGCATTTTTTTTAGTATTATCGACTTTAATCCCAACCACATTATTGTAAATTCATATTTCGAGTCTAGCTGTATGAATTTGCATAAGTTCATGTTCTTACTGTTGCCAGCGTCACGTCAGGACGTCGCAATTCAGATATGGGGTGAAATAAAAAGTTCACACATGCAGTCAATAGCGTGTATGTCCAACCTTTGCCTCTTGGATGGCAGGACATCGACGGCGCATGGACCTGATAAGTATCTGGATGTCACCCTGTGGTATTGCGTTCCACTCCTGCCTTAGAACATTACGTAAATCGCCTAACGTCTGAAGATCGTGAAGTCGTTCCCGACGGTCCAATTGATCTCAAAGATGCTCGATTGGCAACCAATCTGGCGAAAGTGGCGGCCAGAGAAGAAGTTCGATGCTCTACTCCTCGATAAATTCATGACAGATACGCGCCACGTGACATCGGGCATTGTCTTGCTGGAATAACTGCAATCCGACGTTAGCGTTGAACAACGGGAAAACAACGTTAAAAATTTCATCCCTATATCGCAGTCCATTCAGATTACCATCGATGAAGATCAACTGCGCTCGATGGTGAAAAGAAATTCCTGCCCAATCCATTACACTACCCCCGCCGAAACGGTCGCATTCCCGCATGGAAGCATCAGAAAACCGTTCACCTCGTCGGCGATACACTCTTGCCCTACCATCAGCGCACCGTAGACAAAATCGTGATTCATCACTAAAAAGAACTGTGCTCCAACGCTGCTGAGTTCAGCGAACACTCTGACGCACCCATTCCATTCTGACGGTTGACGTTGGGTAAGGATTGGTCGGTGGTATGGACGCCTACTTCGGATGCCGTGTTCAGCGAGTCTGTTGTGGACAGTTTGTGCACTGATTCTATTGTTAGTTCTACCAGGAGTAATTGCTGTTGTCCTCGTCGCCGAAAGGAAGCGATCCCACAAGTGAGACGTCCTGATGTGTCGGTCTTGTGCAGGGGTCGTAACTCTTGGTCGACATGAACGCGGTCGGTCGGGAGAAGATCCAGTGGTTCTATACCTTCCAATGAGCAGCAAACAGTGGCCACAGGGACTCCGAACTCAGCAGCGAGCTCATCTGGATGTATCCCAGCCTCATGCATACCAATGGCACGCAGCCTCTGATTTCGGTTAACCTTAGCATTTTTTTAAATGTCGGAAGACAAAAACTAGTGTGTTTTCTCAATAACCCAGGTTCTTTAGCACAACATAACACAACGAAAATCGTCGGTAATCCATTCAATTTGACATTATCGGGTAGCACGTGCTATTTTGAAATCCGTTAGCAAAATTGTATACGGTTGGGTGGACAACAACATGTCATTAAACTCTTTGCACGACTTCTTGTCCACAAACATGCAACATTAGAACTATTATATTTCATCCTTTATGCTATTTTTCATATTTGTTTCTATTATACTTTCTTTTTTGACTCAGTATATTTTTCGCTTGTGTTGACTTAATTGGTCATATTTACTTTTCCACACCCTATCGAGGTGCTAAAGGTCAACAACCGGAAAATATTATATTAATGTGGTTTAAGTGTGAAAATAACTTCGAAATCAAGTTATACTCTCGTATTTACCCGATAAGGATACGTAGAACTGACGAGACTGATTGAGTACAATATATGAAGTATATGTATTTATTTATTGGTGTTTAAGGTCACATACTTATGCACAATGGCTAATCGTGACCGTGACAATTTTACGGGTGGAGGAAGCCGGAGTACCCGGGGAGAACCACCGAGCATCGACCTGCTCCTCAGCATTCTAACTCTGTTCAAGCTCCGCTCGAGCAGGGTTACAGCGGTTGAAGACATGTGCACCATCGACGTGCAGTACGTCTTAGTACACGACGTCATCGTGCCCCCATGTAGGCAATCGAACGGGGATCGAACTCTGGACCTCTAGCATAGCTGTCCAAGAGTCTACCACTGAGCCGCCGCGCGCTTATGAAGTAGATGTACAGTACGTGGAGAGTGGATTGTAACTAAATCACCTGCGGAGTGGAGTTATCACCCAAACTATAACATTCAAATTTTGTATATATAGACTAAAAACACAAGCAATGTTTCAGCCAATGCACCTCCGGGTTTAACCCGGAGGTCCGTTGGCTGAAACTTTGCTTGTGCTTGTTGTTCTTTGCAACCAATTTGCAAGTATTGCTTGGGTGGAATCTCCACTCTGCGGGTGATTTAGTGATAATACACTCTCCACGTACTGTAGTTGTAAGAAGTAGTGAGGTATCCTTTAAATTATTTTGACGAGAGACAAGAGTTCTTTCGGAGAATCCACACGATGGTTAATTGACTCTGGAAATTACGCTAAGTAACAAGAAGTAAAAATGTCACACTGGTTGATATAATTAATTAATCAGAAAATTAGCTAGTAATTAATTCGTTTATTTGTTTGCTCGTTAATTAATTAATTACACTGGCAATAAATGTTAATTGTTAATTGGAAGCAACTCTGTCACACAGGTTGGCGTAATAAATAATAAATTGAATGGGTAATAAATAATTAATTAATTAAAGGAGAAACATCCTTCTTAATATGGGGTGGGCCTAGAGTATGAAAGCTTCGAGGAGAATCCATTTGGATTCTTGCGAAAATGGTTACGAGAATTCGTACCTGCTATGCGTGTCCTGGGATCCATCAGGCCAAAATGGTTGAACCCCTGCTGTATACTGATAACACATGTTTACCCTTTACCCAACACAGCTTTTTAATACATCAACTGAATTATTTTAAAAATAAACAATATTTACCAATAAAATGTTACAAATATGGATGTCATTGGAACCGGCTCATTGAGCCGGTTGCAATAACAGCCACATTTGTACAATGTTTTGACAAAATGTCTGGATTTTTGAGGTCATGTTACCATTGAATTAGTTAATGGGAGGCGACACGTACACAACCAGGTTTTGAACTATTAAATATTTTCGTTCTTTGCCCAAACACAGAGCATACCCCGCCTGAAAGGGTGCGTTCCAATGAGAGGCTAGCTATGTTTTTGGCAACATTTGAAAAAGTAAACACGGTAATAGTGTGTATGCACCCCAAATCTGATTCCGATTAAAGATTTCTTCGCAGTCTGTTTTAATAATTTAAAGTTCTAAAACCCATGGACTGATGTGTTACATTATTGGCATCTGAGAGCATTAATCAGATATCCAATGCAGCCGTTACTCTTGATCGCCATCATAGACTTGTGGGACGAGTATTATTCAACAGCAACAATAGAGTTACAAGTGTGATACCCTCACGAGTATTCGTGGCATGATTACACATGCCACAACACGTGTACAGTTCAACCACGTTTACTCACTGCAAATCCCAAGGTGAAAAATATTATTGATAGATGACCGCATCTGTTGATGCGTACATAACAACGTATACAGAAAAGCATGCAGACCGAGTATTACGCATAGTGTTTTTGTTATGATGTGTCGATGAGCTCATGCCAATGAGTTGTCATATTGGGCTGGTTTTAAAGCAAAAATGTAAACGAAAAGTGTCAACATGTCCCCGTCATCTGTTCCCCCTGAAGGCAGACCAGATGGCCAAGGCTCAGCATCCACTCTCCCTTATAGGCTGATGGATGACTCCCAGCTTTCAAAAACACATATTGGTGGATTTTTTTTCCTTTTTGTAACCGGTAAGGATAATATACTAGGGCTTCTCCCAAACCAGCGACTGTTTGGGCTCCTTTTTCTTTTTTCTAAAATAACCACCACACTGCGATCTCAGTATTACAATAAATAAACCCACTTCTCTAAGAAAACACGGAGCAGAACTCTTGTAGTTATGCAAAATTCCTAGCCATCTTCCAGTTCGAGGTTCTCGGGGATCTCAACTCACTACCCTACTGCCAGTGCGCACACTCAAACTAAATAAGATTATTGGCTCTCGCTTCGGACTCTCGTGGATTTATAAGCAAATAAAGCCATAAAGCAAATAAAGTTATACGGGTCGCAAGGGATTTCAATCCCACATCGTCCCTGTGCGTATTCGGCGCGCTGAAACTTTTCATTCATTCATTCAAAATGTTTGGAATCTTACGATACTTCAAACCTCTGCACACTGATGTCAAAATATCAAAATTTTAAGTAGCCAATTTCCCAAAATGCAACTTGGAATTTAGTCAATTCAATCTTGTGTACGCTACGAGACATTTCCCCAATTCAATCTTGTTTGACAGAGCTCAAGGAGCTCTGTCAAACAAGACTGAATTGGGGAAATGTCTCGTAGTGTAATGGGAAAAGAATAGATGTGTGCAGAAAGTTAATAGCCGACGCCACGATATCAATGTCCAATTCAGGAGTAAGGAAATCTAACATATCTTCAAAGAAACGCTGCAGATATTCAAGCGACGTCACTTAACACCCAGTTCATTGTTCTACCAGATATTTCAAGCTGGTTTGAACCTCCGAAAATACTATATTACACCCTGACTCATTGCGTTTGCTGGGTGTTGTACCGAGTATACATGAGTACAATGTTAACTGAAAACAAACAAATGGGAAAGTTAGTTGCCAACATCTCTGTTGGGTGGGTATTATGATCGCTTGCATGTGGTGTAACACATTTCCGTGTCGAAGTCGGTGCCACTACACGTGAGAAGGTCATTCAAATTCATGAACACATCCAGCCCGTTGGTATCTATTACAAGCACGCAAAAAACCAAACATTGGAAGATTATGAACATTCCTTTCATATTTTTGTAGATTTAATTAATCAACAACTTGTAAGACACACAAGATTTTTTTTTATTATAATTTGTGTCTAGAATGCAGACGCGCTTGAAGTGAAAGTAGATAAATGCTTCACCCTTGTTTAATTGCGGAGCAGCTACTTACTAGTAGAACGCCCCGGGTGTGGTCGCTACCAAACGTATATTTATATCTTGCAAAATGCAGCAAAGGCATTAATAGCCTTTCAGTTGATTGACGACCGGGTTTACGCGTTGGTCCATAACCAAAAAGGCGTTAGTCATTCTCTTGTATTTTCTGAGACACACAACGACCCAATTAACAAATATTGTAAAAAAAATATCCACTTTCGTTGTTGTAGCACACTATCTCTGAATGGAACGGAAAAAGGTTCGTTTTATATAGTAATACTTCGGTTTAGACAATGTTGCAGTGTTTGCTCAAATTATTCCTTGATTCCTCATCTTGAAACGTTTGTGGACTGAAATATATAATTTATAAGCTTTGTAATACAAGGGACGATACAATCATAATGCTATTGAAATGTAACAACATCTTAATCCTATTTTTTGTTTATTCTCTTGTTTTATCTCAACTTCCTGTTATCTTGCTACTGTTTTAAACAATATTGGTCCAGCAAATGCCTTATGTCATCATATAGTCAAATACTCTTTCCAACAAGGAAGACATCTTCCAAAAGCCTATAGCTTACTGTTGAATCCCTTACATGTATTTTTTAAATCTGTTGTTTTTGTTACATTGTTTTCTTTTAATATCATGAGTTGTTCCTTCTTATCTGTTTGCGTGATTTATACAATTGACACTTCCAGTAATAAAAATATTGTTTAAACTATAACATTACACACTTGTCTCCACTGCACGGGGGCAGAGGGGCAAGTGTCCTCCCTGCCGTCGGACCACGGATGGGGGGGGGGGGGGCAGGCAATACCCTTACCAGGTTCGTCACTCATTTTTTTCAATGATTTATTCTCAAAATAAAACTAAAATAAACCCCAAATCGGTTCTGGAAGCTTTCAAACTCCAATGGGGGGGGGGGGGGGGTTGAGAGGATGTGCCGCCCTCACGATGGGGGGGACACCCCCTCTTAGACTCCCCCATTATGGGCCTTCGGCATGTCATGAGGGGCTGCTAGTGCGAGTAAATGCCCTTTTCCCGGTGTCTAACCACCCCCCCCCCCCCCTGCCTCCGTCCTGAAGTGCATCCGGCGCCAATGTATACACAGCGGGTTAATGTAGAAAATTTGGAATATAAAATATGAATTGTCAATGGCGTTAACAGAACATATCGAAGTATATTTCACTGCTCGAGCTGTCATCCATTACAAATCAAGAACGAATTTAGAGAGCACTCCCCATCGACATCCTGGATGCCTCTAATTTTCTTAACCTTACATTCTGACATTTTAACACCAGTGAATTTTTGAAAGCTGCAATTAAAATACAAGAAAACAACTTAAATTTTGTAGTTTCGCTGTGCGTAACAACTTCACACAGCTTGAAACTGCCGACTTCTTTTTCAAAATACAACAAACATCATGAAAGTTGAGTTAAAATCAGAGTATTCCAGTAGAGAGACAGGATTTATATTCTCTGCCCGTTTCCGAATCATTTCTCAGCACTGCAGAATCTCATCTGTCGGACAAAAAGTGCAACAAGATTGTATCTAGGACATTATTTTGGTTTTACTTGGTTTGGTCATGATTTCGCATTATTTTATTTGAAAAATCTCGCCCCACTGGTGCAGGCCAAACACTAGGATCTCAAAATTTTCCGACATGCTGGGGTAGTTTAAATTAATTTAACCCTTTACCTAACGTGAAAAGCAGACGACACTTGCAAAATAAATTCTTGAATAACTAATTTTTTTTAATTTTTTGTCTCAAAAACATAGGTTATGACCCCTCTTTGGAACGAGCTCGTCGAGCTCGTTCCAATGAGGGGTCATAACCTATGTTTTTAAGACAAAAAATGAAAAAAAAATAATAAAAATTATATGACGATTTTTGAGAATAGGGTTGGCCTTTTTTGGTCGTTACGTTGGGTAAAGGGTTAAACAATATTTATTTAAAAATTGAAAATGGTTGGTTGTTACTTGGAACAAATATAATTTATAAAATATACATGAACAATAGAAGGTATTGTATTGTTAACTGTAATACCAGTATTCGACATCACTATGTGAGGCCTATGTGAGTCGTCTCCTAAATGTGTAAAGTTACAACATAATTTATAGTTTAGAGTGATACAATAGAGGAACATGTATTTTTAAACAGGTTAAAGAGATGGAGAAAAAAGATTGAGAGTGAAGTAAATGAAGAAGGTGGGGCCAGTTTGTCAATATCATGATGTCAATGATCTGGCAGGTTGAGACTCGATCGACAAGACGATCACTAGTAATTTACGCCGCGATTAGTCGGGAAGATCAGTCATTGCTTGGCGATTACTTCCCTGGCTAGGTTACCTTGCTTATCTTCTATATAACATACCATACCATGAGAAAGGTTTCAGTTACTCAGAATGAAATACCCAAACGACTGAAGTGAACACTGCCACTTCTATTCGGAACGGAACTCTAGCACAACCCTAAGATTTCGAATTACAGTACGCGGAGAGTGCATTATCACTAAATCACCCACAGAGTGGAGATTCCACCCAAGCATTAATTGCAAATTTATTGCAAAGCACAACAAGCACAAGCAAAGTTTCAGCCAATGGACCTTCGGGTTAAACCCGGAGGTCCATTGTCTGAAACATTGCTTGAGTTTTTAGTCGATATATACAAAATTTGAAAGTTATAGTTTGGGTGATAACTCCACTCCGCGGATGATTTAGTTACAGTCCACTCTCCACGTACTGTAGTAGTTGAAACGGTTCGACTTCATGGGGAAACGCTGAACCGTGTCAAAAGTGTTTTTGTTTTCGTGTTCCGTGAAGTGTTCCGATCCAGACAGGAGAACATTAGATGTTAACTGATTTGAGAGTTGGTTAATTGTTTCTTGGCGAGCTCTATAATACAGTGGACATTCCAATAAGAAATGATGTGATGATTCGATCTGACCACAGCTGCAAAGTGGACTCTCAGATAAGTAGTTATTGAAGGTCTTCATTCAAATTACTACAATTTAATCGCATTCTGTAATGGTATATTTCACTACATACAGAGAAGCAGTGATAATAGAATTTACGTGACTTGTTACTTTTATTTATTAGAGTTTTGAAAGCTTGTGGCGAAATTGTTTCACGTGTCACAGATGGCAAATCATTCCAAAGTTTTACTGTTGATGGTATAAATGATTTTTGCCTCAATGAAGTTCGGGGGTGCGGTATAGTTAGGTTGTGCCATTTCTTAACTTGTAATTATGTGTTTGATATACATGCCGTGATACCAAGTTAGAAAGATAGTTTGGCAAATGCTTGAGGTACATTTTGTGGAACTGGATAAGTTTGTGTTTCTTGCGTCTCTGGTATAATGACTCTCACCCAGTTTTAATATATACTTTGTATTTGCTTGCACTCTTAGTAGCTCCAGTAATAAGTCTGGCAGCTTCGACCTGAATTTTTTTCTAGCTCATTCGATTCCGTGTTAATACAATTGTCCCAAACTGGCGACGCATATTCTAAATCTGGTCTCACAAAAGAAAAGTATATTTGTTCTAGAGTCTTTCTATCAAGTTTAAATTTGAATTTTCGATGCATATTTAGGTGATTCTAGCCTTTTATGGCGATTAAGTCCACATGATTGCTCCAAGTGCCAAAGCTCTTAAATGTCAGAACGTGATGTTTATGGGACGAAACATTGTCAATGGTTTCACTGACAAATTCCAAGGAAGGGTGCAATGACTGACTAGTTCTCCTCGATACTGTCAGTTCTAACGTTTTAGATGCATTACAATTGACTAGCCATTGTTGAGATCACTTTTAATTTTTTCTTATGTCGGATGAGATTAATCTTGCAGCCTTAGATGGTTATTCTACAGCTATCGATAACGAGGTACCGTCTGCAAACAGGCGTATACCACATTCAATTCCATCCACGATGTCGTTAATGTATATCGAGAACAGTAGATAACCAAGTATTGAACCTTGAGGAACACCACCAGATATAAATCGCCATTTCGAGTTTTTTGAACCGATTACAACTCCTTTTCTCGTTGATCGAGATAGTATTTAAACCAAGAAAGCAAAGGACCGGTGATGCCTATCTTTTCGAGTTTACTCAATAGCCCTTTGTGTCAGACTTTGTCAAATGCCTTACTGATATCGGCAAAGACAAATCTGACTTCTTTATTCTCATCTAGTGCCTGAGTGATAGAATCGAAGATTGCTGTCAACTGGTATACTGTGCGATCTTTGGGTATGAAACCTGATTGGTATTTCGATAAAAGACTGTTTGATTCAGAAAGGCAAATATTTTTTTGAAAATACATTTTTCAAACACTTTTCCGATACAGCTCAAGTTTGAGATGGCACCCTCGTTCTTAGATTTGAAGATCGGAGAAACATTGGCTCGTTTCCATTCAAATGGAAATAGGATTCACTTAGGTATTTATTGAAGATGACAGACAGTGGTTCTTGTAACGAGGAACTGCAGTACTTTGATACAAAAGGACTTATTTCGTCAGGTCCCATGGCCTTATTTACCTTTAGGGACTCTAGTGCCTCGGAAACATCATCCGTTGAGATTTGAATAGCATTTATCGTTGGCCTACTTGGATTTAATGGATCATTTGGCAGATGATATGTTGTATCATTGACACATTATATTGAACAGAAAAAAAATATTAAAAGCTTCTGCTTTGTCGATATCTGCTCTTAAGATAGTATTGTCGTAACATATGGCCGGTATCTGATGATTTACGTTACAATTAATCACCTGGTTAAGAGTTTTTCACCATAGTGGTTGAAGGGTATCTTTGCGTCCCAATATATTTTGCATTTTAAGGAAGTATTCTCTTTTGGCCTCCCGCACCGAGTCGATAGCTTCATTTCGTTTTAAACGATATGCGGACCACGCAAGTCGGGTACTACGTTTCGTTGTGGTCGTGTGAAGGAGGCGACATTGTCTCCGACGATGTTTCTGAGTAGTTGGACACCGATACAAACTTGGAGCCTAACTCAATGTACTTCTTTAACGGATGGTGTGCTAAATTGTTCTTGGTTGCAAACATTTGTTCACAAGTCTTTTCCTTGCGATAATTTATGGGAGAGTGCATACAGGCACTCTCCCATTCATTGTAACATTGAAAACCCATACAGATGAAATAAATTCTCTTCAAAGATAATGTAAATCACATTCACAGAGCATGAATTTAATTGTGGAGCCCAAATATGGGCTTCCAACACTCAAAAAAGTAAAAGAATAACTGAAATAGGTCGGAAATGTAAGGCCCTGCGAATCACTTATTTTCGATTCGAATCGAATCGAGTCTACTATTCGAAATCGAATCGAACCTCGAATCGAATACAGGCGTCTTGAAGTCACGACTGATAAAATATTCCAACTACATCATCAAGGCATGCCTTCGTCGAAGGCATGCCTTGATGATGTAGTTGGAAAATTAACCAGTAAGGATTTTTATTCAAAAACAGAGATAAGTGCGAAAATTCTGTACTAGGCACTGCACGGGGCAAGCCGCTACTAACAGTGAGAGTGAGCTCATCGTCGATATTGTTTGGGAACTTTACATTTGCTTTCAGCAGTTGTAGTGCCTAGTGAAACTAGACTTAGTATGATGGCACGGGTGCAGATGCCTTTTATGTTAATATAGTGGAAATTACACTCAGTCTTTATTTTCAACATCATTTATGTACAATTTTTATCTCAGCTATACGTTTTGTGAGGAGGCTCAAATGTCCGATAACAAGCGAAATTCTAGTGAAATGACCCGAAGGAAAATGAATCGGGCAGCCGATTTCGAATCGAACCGAATAGCAACTTAAGATTCGAAATCGAATCGAATCTCGAGGATTCGCAGGGGACTACAGAAATGTTCGTCTATTATTATTATCTTAAAGAATTACTTTCTTTTGATAACGCAAGTAATTCTATAATATGTTATCTGGTTGAGTGATCGAAGCCACTGTCAGGGTTTTCAAAAATGATGGTACCCGTGCAAAAGTCAATATTTTCCTTATTCATGTGACCTATGCAGTCAAATGCAAAAGATATTTTGTTTATATAATTTTGTTTCTTTACAAATTAGTGCAGAGTGCCTGTGGGTACTCTCCATTAATTTGCAATAAAACAAATTTTGAATATCAAATTCAGACCTCCAAAAATAATCTAGCCCTCAACCAGTTAATAATACATGAAATAAGATGCAAGATTATTCGGTTGTTATACATAATTACTGTAACTGTGTAATACCGTGTACAACGTTGTAAACTGCTGCTGTTCTACAGTTAAAACTAGAAGTCCTGTCATGAAATGCGTACAAATAGCACGACGATCTGCGCGTTAATCTACGCGTTAGAGATATAGTAAAGCTATCAAATTCTTTCCATATTGCCTTTGCACAAGCAATGTTTCAGCCAATGGACCTCCGGATAACCCGGAGGTCCATTGGCAGAAACATTGCCTGTGTTTGCTATGAGTAATCAAGCGAACCTGGCGTGCCATGGATGTCATTCGATATGGGAATTGCGCGCAATTCCTACGCGCAATGAAGCCTAGATAAGCGCACAGTTCATGACAGGACTTTTAGTTTTAACTGTATTAGACCATTATAAAATGTGAACGAATAAATCTATTTTCTAGAATAAATATTGTTTAAACTAAATCTCACTTGTTTATAGACATATTTGTCCTTAGCACACCAAATACACAGACATTTCATCAATTACAACCTGTTTGACACAGCTCCATGAGTTTTATCAAACAAGATATAGCAGAGTACATGCTCAGTTTAAATCTAGAGTGAAGGAAATCCCAGCTGAGTGAATATTCTTGCTCACTGAGTATTTTCACTTGTTCAGTGGCAGTTCAGTTAATAGCGTGCAGCTATATTTGCAACGCACTAATGAGTGTAAACCGTGTTTTATCCAATAGACCCCCGGGTGGGCTGAAACTTGTTTTTTATAATTTTGATTTGTTTACCATGAAGCATGAATTGTCGTTTATGCAGAAACACCGCGCCGTATGTGTACCCGGTGCTTAATTAAATAAATTGTTAATGATTTTTCTTATACTTTGTGTTTGGAATCTAGTACTTTTGCGTTGGTGGAAATAATGCCCACCTGTGGAAAGTGACCAGTCCACGGCGGCTGCACTGTATTGCTGTAGTCTATTTTTGGCGTACCGAGATGCTCGCATATTTGTTCCTATATAGAGATACGTCACAAATACTTCACAAGTGATGTTCAATTTAATGCGTTCATAATGCTACTCTGCATTGCACTGACATATTGAATTGATGGCTTCCAGGAACGTTTTCCCATGTGACGTTAAACCCGATGGAGCATCCAGGCAGTGATGGATTCTTCCATAGTTTAGCGTCAGAACAATTGGTATGAAGAACTGAAAATGAATGAGCGAAAATACGCCTAGTAAACTCATTACGCCTGCGCCAAAGCTGTATGTCAATGTAGCACAACGCGTGGGGGCAAAGAAGATGAACATCAGAAGCTTATCGAAACGAAGCGACAGATTTTGACACTTTTAGTATAATTCATTTTACATTTCTAACAAAATAATGGCATGTTTGTGTCTTCGATTATAAGATGTTGTTATGTCGATATTGGTCTCTATGTGGGGTGAGAAGTTGTGCGTCTAATTTTGTGAACAGTTAGTGGTTGGTACTGCATTACTGATTTGTGTTACCGCTCATTGGTTAGAACACTAGACTTGGGATTGAAAGGTCGATGGTTCGATCCTGACCGCCTTATGTTCTTGGGCAAGACACATCATCCTGACTGCTTAAGTCGGAGAACGATGGCGCAGTGTAATAAGACGTAGGACACGACGACGGTACACCCACCTTCAACCGTTGCTAACCCTGCTCGTACCGGGTTATTAGGTTGAAGAGGACGACGGTTACTTGCCGTTGTTCGGTGGATTTCTTCCGGTACTCCGGTTTTAGGGCCTTGCGAATCACATACTTTCGAATCGAATTTCGAATCGAATCGAGTCTATTATTCGAAATTGAATCGAACCTTGAATCGAATACAGGCGTCTTGAAGTCCCGACTGATAAAATATTCCAACTACATCATCAAGGCATGCCTTCGTCGAAGGCATGCCTTGATGATGTAGTTGGAATATTACCCAGTAAGGATTTTTGTTCCAAAACCGAAACAGGTGCGAGATTTTCTGTACTGGGAACTACACTGGGGCTAGCCGCTAGCAACCGTGCTCATTGTCGACGAAATGATGATTTCGCGCGCCGAAGGCGCGCAGGGACGGTATAGGGAGGGGGGGGGGGGGCAAGCCCCTTTCGATCCTCTGTGATTGTATAGGATGGCTCTCACATGTCAAGGCGTGTTGAAGGAGGAAAAGGATCCGGTACTCGGCAGGTGTCTCCAGTAGTGTCCAGTTGTGGATGGGTGGTATCATTGGCAGATGTCGGCTGAACCCTCGAGTGAGGACCAGTGTGGGAGGTTGGGTCCTCTCACAAAGGTACTACCTCTCCCCGAGGGTGCAGTCGATCTGGAACATTGTCGATATAGCTTTGGAACTTTAAATTTGTTTTCAGCGGTGGTAGTGACTAGCGAGGCGAGAATTAACATGAATGGTGGCATGGTTACAGATGCTTTTTTATGTTAATATATCTAAATTATACTCAGTCTCTATATTCAGCATCATTTATGTACAATTTATATCTCATCTATACGTTTTGTGAGGCGACTAAGACGACTCATACCAAGCGAAATCCCAGTGGAAAGATTCGAAGTAAAACGAACCGTTTGTATACATACTACTGAATAGTTTCTGCGGATACCCAATACTCACGGAAATTGCCGATCATTAATGAAGTCTTGAACGCCAAAGTCGATTATTTCTCAATAAAAACAGCGCTGCTTCGAGGTGTAATATATCCCAAGGGAGAAGCGGCAGATTTACTACGTTTCAACCGTGGAATGACGATCACTATCGATATTTCGATTAACCGGTTGAGGTTTTTTTTCAAATCGGTTAGGTAGGTAGCCGGTTTCAAATCGGTTATCCGGTTAACCATTTCAGTACTACCAATAACCCAAACAGCAGTACAATATCATATCAACCACGTTGGTGAAATAAATGAGATTGCGCCACCTGAACTTTTCAAACACGTTTTTACAGGTCAAAAATATTCCAAGAAAGATGTGCTGTTATGCCATAACTGCCAGATGGTCAGTACATCTATACAAATGAAGAATTTTCTTGACTAATTTTTGAGAATTCAAAATTGCTATATAATCATTTAAGGATTTGAAGGAAGATTATTCTCTGTTTTCATAGAAATGATCAGACCAGATGAATGTTGTTGCGAGGAGTAATACAATTTTTATACCATGCTCGCCAATGTTACTACCTATGAAAAGCCAGTATGTTCAATTTTAGCTTTTAACCCCACTACCGGTTCAAAAAAATTTACAGCTATAGTCGGAAGGTCATCCAACTTGACCTTTGGCATGACGCAATTTGCCAACTTCGATACATTCACACTTCGCGATATGTTTCATTCAAACATACGACATTGTTCGGTACTATCTACTACGACTCATTAAGTTTAAAATACCTACAATTGAATATTTAAAATAAATTTTAAGAATTGTTAATAATAATTTGATTGAAAAAGCCAGGAAAATTCAATCAACTTTGACGATGTGTCTAGCTGTCAATCAAGCATTCACGTACAGCCGGAAGTACTGCCCACCGGCGCAGATGTAAACAAAACAAACCTGTGTGTTTGCGGTAGAAAGTGTCGTGTTTTCTCCATTTTAAGTGACAAAGTCGATTATTAATTAAGAGCATGGTATAAATAAAATAAATAAGTACTAGGGCCGGTAATCAGATTTAAACCACTAGTAGAATAAGGGTTTTAACCACTCGGCAAGCCGAGTGGTTAAAACCCTTATTCTACTAGTGGTTTAAACCTGATTACCAGCCCTAGAACATATTTATTCTATATATTATTATACGTCTATTACGTTTCCTCCAGTTGCATTTTTACAAATCCGTACAGACACATGTTCCATACGGATTCCCGTTGACGGACTATTTTCCCATGTGATGTCATGGAACCATCGAAAGAAGTAAACTCCGCCCATTTTCGAAATCGGCCTAACGAAATGTTGCATTCTGACCCAGATCAGTTGGAAAGCTGCAGTGACAGCCGACAAATCAAATAATGCCAATTGGAAAAACAACAGAATTTTAATGTTTGAAATTTTCTCTGAGGGAGGTTTGAATTATTAAATTAAGAGATTCTATGTCATAGAGGCGTGTAATAAACACAGAACGCCACGATTTTTAAATGCGTTCGCCAATACGGCATGAGTGCCGACGCGGAAGGATAGAACGAGAGGCGCTGGCACTATCCTTCCTCGCTGGCACTCGCGCAGTATTGACAAACACAGTCACACATCGTGACGTTCTGAAAATTTATGGCCTCGTTCACCACAAGAGAAAAAAAAACGTTACCCACTCCTCTGAGAAAATATATCTATTTTCTGTGAACATGGGTTAAAGTACGCTCGGGATCAATGTTCCTTAAAAAACGCTTTTATTTCTTGACTTATGACATTTCCAAACCCTTTACGTTAACGATCTCATAAAGAAATCACTTTTACTCTCTGTGTGCTTCCGCTACGGGATATTAAAATATGATTTCTTTCAAATCAATAGAAGTTTTGTAAGTTTAGTAAAATTGTGAAAGTATGCGATAAAATCGTTTGTATTAAAAGGAATAATCCCCACGTATAATGTTGATTAATGGGGTATGTGGTTGGAGGTCCTCTTAAGTATTCTAAGAATACGATACTTGAGTCTGCTACCATTAGGTTATAATATTATAGACATGCGAAACTACATACACGAATAGCACTTGACTCACGAGCGTTTTAGTTGGAATGACATGCTGCCATTAAACGCGGATCTCTTTTCAACTGGCTTGTTGGAACGCTCGTTGGCAGGGCTTATATTTCTTCTAAATTTGGGAGAACCCATTTGGATGCTTGCGAAAATGGTTGCGAGAATCCATACCCTCTAAGAAAGTCCCAAGATCTCATTAGACCAGTATGGTTGAACCCCTGTTGTATAATGATAACACATGTTAACCCTTTACCCAACACAGCTTTTTAATTTTTGATATATAAAATGAATGTGATATTGTTTTAAAAAATATACCATATTTACCAGTAAAACCTTACAAATATGGGTGTCAATGGAACCGGTGTAACAGGAATGGAAGTCCGTAGGAAAATTAGTCCCTCTGGACTATTATTCCGCGGAATTATAGTCCTAGGTCTAACATTTCTAGGAATAGTAGTCCGCCGGACTACTATTCCTAGAAACGTTAGACCTAGGATTATAATTCCGCGGAATAATAGTCCAGAGGGACTAACGTTCCTACGGACTTCCATTCCTTTTACACCGGCTCATTGACAGCCAAATTTGTACAATTTTTCAAAGTGTCAGGATATTTCAGGTCATGTTAGCCTTGTGTTGGTTAATTTGCTGCTGTTATATTAGGTAAAGAGTTAAATTGACTCTCGCTGGCTTCTTTGCGAGAATATTTGCATGGATGGATTCTCTGATTTTCGTCTAAATATAATCCCTGGTTGGTCACGTTAAGAAAGGATTCTTCATCTCCCTCATCTTGGGAGAGGGGGTATATTTTTCCCCTCTCCCAAGATGAAGGCGATGAAGAATCCTTTCTCAGTGTGACCAACCAGGGATTATATTTCGACGAAAATCAGAGAATCCATTCATGCAATAAGTAAATAATGCTCAATAAAATCAAATTCTCGAGGGCTTTCAATTTCCGTACGCCTCGCTATCTCTGATCGTTTTGTTTTGTTTTTTGTTTTTGTTTTTTTTTTGTTTTTTTTTTTTTTTTGGGGGGGGGGGTATTTTTTATGTATGTGAAAGATGAATATGTAGATGATGTGCACATTTTTTCGCGGCCATGCAAATTGAGTATTACAAAATATATTAGTGTTTATTGATAAAAACACGAGCCGATTGGAAAGCTGGTGACATGTAACTTGTTTACGAGCGAGGTAAAAATAATGGCGTTTGATGAAGTGAAAGCTGTTACACTGTGACTACAGTCACAGCTTGACAGCTTTCACGTCATCAATTGTCATCGATGGGCAGGGGGGTTATTATGTACATTGACATGCTGCCACTTGGAGGGAGGGGGGCACACTGAGTTGCGACGTTTTTCGCCGACGTTCCAACAATCCACTTGTATTGAGTTTAGTAAATACGTAGAATTCCATTAGTATACGCTATATTAATTTAACCCTTCTCATATATTCTGATTCTTTTGTTCCTGAGACCAAAGTTTAAAGTTTTGTCTGCGAGTCACAATTGGTTCCCTTTATTCTACTCATCAGTACACCCTTTCGTTGAACTCTCCATGAACTGTTAGATGGAAGAATAGAGCCCCTCTCTTTTGATCTCAAACACGGGCTGAAATTATCGAACATTTTATGAAAATCATCCGGTTTTATATGAACAGTACACGGGGCATTAGCCATGGGCGGTAGAAATCACCGGTCCAGGCGTAAGAGATAGAGATAAGGGGGGGGGGGGGGGGGGGGGTTAAAATTGTTGTTTAAACATTCCGTTTCCTTTTATTTTTATTTCCCAAATAACTCGTTGACACAATGAGACTCGTTGATTTATTTTCATTGTAGAGAAGGGACTGTGACTGATTGGGGCCTCCAGAAGCTAAAGCAGATATCTAGACGGTTTGGCTTCCGAGAGACTTTTGTGGAACCCCGGGCGCCGATGTCCTTTATATAATCATAAATTTATCGCTACCGATTTAGCATATATTCAAAACGAACTAAATAATTCAACGCTCATGAGCTGTGATTGTTCAACAAATTCAGATTCTGTCCGGAGTGTCATCAAGGCTTGCTATATCCCGGGGATTAAAGTTTTCGAATTTCCTTAAGCGTAGAAGAAAACAGGGCCTTCGTGGAGAATTTTGCGCCGGTGTAAAAGGAATGGAAGTCCGTAGGAACGTTAGTCCCTTTGGGCTATTATTCCGCGGAATTATAGTCCTAGGTCTAACATTTCTAGGAATAGTAGTCCGGACTTCCATTCCAGTTACACCGGACGTGAATTGTGTTATGAGGTATGTGCCTAGGGACCTGCGGATCGGAATTTTTATCCTTCAATCGAATCGGGTTCCGATGTAGACATCAAAATCGGATCTTCATCAAAGGGAAACATTGCGAAACTGTGTTCGTCAAATCATTTTTTTTATTTTAACAAATTAAGTAATTTCCATGCATATCCTTGTAGATTGCGCATGTCACAGGTAACATGAGTATCCATGTGCAGGTGTCACAAGTTACAGTACAGCCGCCTTATACTGGTCAATTTACATGTGTCGGCAATATTTCCACGAAGGCCATACTATTAGGTTCCAAACACCAATTATAATAAATTAATGACGCCAAATTTTCCACCAGGACAATAAGCAGGGTTGGCGCCAGAGAGATTGCAAAGGGCTGTTGTTGCGAGACAAACGTCAAAACCACACCGAAAAACAATCGATAATATAAGGCATTCATGTTGGTGGACCGTGCACGACAGGATGATGTTTTGAATTAGCAACTTGGCAATCGCCATATTAAATAAACGGCAGGAAGTTTTAAAACACCAGGGACCGACCTGGGCATGCGCCAGTGCGCATTTGGTTCTGAAACATCAGGACCTGGCTCTTAAATCTCAGAAATAGGCTTCTCAGTTGGCGCGTAACTTCTCAGATCATATTTTGATATTCTTTCGATGGATAATCTAGAGAGACACTCTTACATGTATTATATATATGATTATCATTTATCATTAGAGTGCTCAAGTTAATACTTTAAGTCTTAATTACCAAGCATTAATCTTCACTGTGGTTTCTGATCAAGTCTTGGCTGCCTGAATAGGCAGCCAAGACTTGGTCAGAAACCACAGTGAAGAGTAATGTTTGCTATAGTGTACTAAATGAAAATGATGAGAGCTATTACATACTTGCAGTGTGTGTTACAAACAGCAGTGTGACTCCGTAAATTGAAATCAGGCGCATGAATTGAAAAATAGGCTCCGAGGCTAGAGCGTATTTTAAATAGTCCTGATCGGTCCCTGAAACACTTTATATGCAGTACGGCTGCCGTGGCCTGGTCACCTTCCCCGGATGGGCAATATCTCCACAGACGTAATGATAGTAGATTCCAAACACTAACTATAGGAATAATGATCAAACATTTAATTAGTAAAGCACGGGGTTGTACTCGGTGCTTCATTAAATACAATTTTGCTGATGGAGATTTTTATTACCTGGTAAATGCATGCGTGGACATCACTGCCCACGCGTGGATTACGTCCTGTCTACGGCGACTGTTCTTCCACTGTATACTGTTAAAACTAGAAGTCCAGTCATGAAATGCGCACAAATAGCACGTCTATCTACGCGTTAATCTACGCGTTATGAGCTTAGTAAGCTATCAACTTCCGTACATATGGCCTGTGCACAAGCAATGTTTCAGCCAATGGACCTCCGGGTAACCGGAGGTCCATTGGCAGAAACAGTGCCTGTCTTTGCTATGAGTAACCAGGAGAACCTGCCGTGCTTTGGCTGTCATTCGATGTGGTAATTGCGCGCAATTCCTGCGCGCAATTAAGCGTAGATAAGCACATAGTTCGTGACAGTACTTCTAGCTTTAACTGTATGCATTCTTCTAACAGTACAGGACTTCTAGCTTTAACTGTATGCATTCTTGTAACATTGTAACTTGCAAGGCAGACAAGTATGCCGATAATCCTATTGATCTGAGAACGCGGCAATTATTCTGTCATTTCTGCCGCTTAGTTCCGCCCATTGAAGACATTTATTTGCCATTGTGCTTCGTGAGAAAACATGAGTGACTCGATTCGAAAAACCACGAACTAGGAAGCCGATAATATGTCGACCCCGAATTAGACCCTCGATTACGACATCAGATCGAATCTGACCCCAAACGGAACCTTTAATAGTCTCTAGCTCATGGAACATATAGTTTCGAAGCAGCAAGACTGAGAATATGAGAAAGGTTAACCAGGGACAAGACGGACATCCGTTTATTATGCTGTCCAAATTCTAAAAATTGTGACATTCCGGGAAAATTATTCGAATTTGGACTACACACTAGGGCCCTGCTAAGCTTCGGGTGCGATTCGGTTTCGCAATGCTTGTTCGTGTTAAACCAATACATAATTCAACTTGGTACCACTGCTGAAGACTGCTCGGTTTTGATCCTGTCCCGACCGACTCGGAAGAATCTCACAGAAAATAACAATACACTCCAACAACATCGACCCCAGACACACACACACACACACATGTAATCACTCCAGATCTGATGCAGATAGGCAATAGCGACGAGGAGCATAGATTCTGTTCCCATACCTCCACTACCCCGTCCCCTCTTAACAGATGCCAGCGTGGTACTTCTCATGGCTTGGCAGTTCCCCATCAGAGTCACAAAATATTTATAATCACAGCAACAAAATCTAACCTGTAATTAATGCATGTGTAAAAGAAATGGATTCTCTACAATCAGTTAACCTTTTGAAGCCTAGTGGTATCTTCCATTCTGTTCAACGACAGCAATTGGAAGAGTCCATATTATTCATTATTATTTTTAATTTAATTTTTTTTTTTTTTTTTTGGGGGGGGGGGGTTAGACCAATTAATATTTTTAACGTGCATCCTTTGGGATGCACGTTAAAAATATTGATTGGTCTACCCTATACATTCACTTACCAGCCATCATACTATGAAATTATGACCCATCATGTTCCTGGGCCGGGAAAAAACGCCCTCTCGGGTTCAAAGGGTTAAGTCGGGTATTATTAGTTACACAGAGAGCAAGTGATCGGGTATGGGTGGTACCTGGTCCACAGGTTTTATACCAGGTGAAACGAAGCCGAGCCTGGTATAAAACCTACACACCAAGCACCATCCCGTACCCGGTCACTTGCTGACTATGTTACGTATTTACCCAGCCGATGATCTTCGGGAATAAGGTTAACCCTTTACCCAACGAATCGGACGCATCCGCCTGCGTAATATACAAATTCAGCAGTTGAAAAAATAGTATTTTTCAAAGAAATTTCAACAAAACCATATCATGTGACCCCTCATTGGAACGAGCTCGTCGAGCTCGTTCCATCGAGGGGTCACATGATATGGTTTTGTTGAAATCTTTTGAAAAAAATTAAAAAATGTTATTTCAAATAATAAATTTTGATATCGTCTGCGTTGGGTAAAGGGTTAATGAAAGATTGAATACAAACCAACAATTTTACATACAGTTACTGTCCTTACCACCCAAAATGGGTTAACAAAGCACTTTCAAACGTTCAAAAAATCACTTTTAATCTGTTGAGTAAACTGCAAAGAAAATGTTCGCTTCAGCATAAAAATGTCGATAGAGTAGTAAAAACAACAAAGAACTTTCGGGACAGCAAATAATATTTTCTGTTCATTTTTCAGATATTTAATGTCTTAAATCAATGCATACCGTACACTGAAAATATTTTTAGCACGTAAATTCTCTAATTTTGTTTTAATTCAAATTTTGAAAATTCGAAGCGAGTTGTGATTCATCAAAATACTAATGGCGGCTGCACACCCTGGAAAGATAACTCTACAGTTAAAACTAGAAGTCCTGTCATGAACTGTGCGCTTATCTAAGCTTAATTGCGCGTAGGAATTGCGCGCGACTGCCATATCGAATGGCATCCAAAGCACGGCAGGTTCTCCTGGTTACTCATAGCAAACACAGGCAATGTTTCTGTCAATGGACCTCCGGTTTACCCGGAGGTCCATTGGCTGAAACAGTGCTTGTGCACGGGCCACATGTACATAATTTGATAGCCGTACTGTGGTCATAAAGCACAGATTAACGCGCAAATCGACGTGCTATTTGTGCGCATTGCATGACAGGACTTCTGGTTTTAACTGTAGGTCACCGTGTATTAAAGTGACACTCACCGTGCACGGGATTTGCTGTCGGTATGCACGTGGCATTCTTAGCCAAAAAAATATTCGAGGATATATCAACAATTTTGTCAGAGGTGGGGTTATAATACGTCCCTTTTCCATAAGGCATTTTGCAATTCTGTACAGCCATAGAACACCATATGTGGATTAAAGGCTGTACAATTACTAATATTACTAGTAGTGGTTGGTGTGTACCAAATCGAGGAAAAAGTGCGGGAGTCGAGGCTCGAACCGTCGACCTCTAACACAATGCGACCGATTTATCACGAGACTAAGAGATCCGCAACAACCAGGCTGGTTGGTAAATGGCCCTTATACCTCGAGCGCTACACTACTCTAACGTTCTTTGAGATTCACCCACGGTGAATCTGACCCCAGCTTCCACCTCTGCACGATCGAAACATCCATCATGCTTCACCACAGCATCCACGGTGCCACCAACTGTTCAGTGCTGGTCAACGGCACCAATGTAACAGAACGAGAAAGAAGTGCGGGAGCCAAGGCTCGAAACGTCGATCTCTAGAACACAAAGCGACCGATTTACCCCGAGACTACGAGATCCTGACCAACCAGGCTGGTTGGAAAATGGCCCTTATACCTCGACCGCTGCAGGTGAAAACTCCACCACATTATTTCTAGAATAAAACACCCTACTCCCTGGTCAGAAATAAATCGACTTGCTTCACTTCGAAAAACAAGTGTCTCCCGAAGACTTGGTTAGTTTGATTATGCATGCTATTCTTATCAGGTGATTATTCTTTGCGTTATGTGAAGTCTAAATTGTTCATCTGAATCTCCCAAAGAGCAAACTGTTGTCGCGGCTAGAAAAATGTCTGCGTGGTGATAATTTGCTAAATATTCTCGTTAAACCTATTGACCAGCAATGTCAAAACATGTCTGTGTTAATACGCGGATAATCGAATCGTGACTATACATTTATGAATATTTATCTCATTCGCTCTGGGACGTTCAAGGCAATTGCTTGCTATATTCTCTGTAATAAACCGGAGTAATACTCCGAGCCGCTGTTAGTAGTTCCCTGGCTTAGGTGGCTTTGTTGTTTTGTTGTTACAGTTGTTCTTATTTTGGGTTGTTCGTTTCTTGTAATATTCCAAGTGTCCACCCGTGACAACCCTACAGCACTTGCAACGGATGGCGTCTAGGGACATCCGAATCCCAAAGGTTCGGTCGACATACAGAAACGCACATACATTTGAATGGGTTAGGAATTATCGCAGGAGATTGCTTTGGCCCAGGATATCACTCGAGACGGCTCGAGTGATATCCTGGGCCAAAGCAATCTCCTGCGATAATTTTAACCCATTCAATCGCATGTACGGTTCTGTATTTATCACACCTCTCATGTAACAACCAGTCTCCGCGAAAATTAAACTAAAAGCAGCACTTTTTAACTGCATAACTGTCCCGTTTCCTTCGTTGCCAAGAAGACTGTTAAGTGGCTGGGTACCTACCCTAATTTGCTTTTTAATTTCCACGGCATTGTTTGAAAACAATTGACACCGATCAGTGTCAAGGTCACGATGATCGAACATCAAAAATTGACCGAACTGCGGGGAATAACACAACAACACGTTTTTAAATAGCTAACAAGTGCAGTACCCTCCATCGTGATATGACCAGTTGTGAAAAGTATTTTTCAAGGAACATGCAGTCAGAATGTCGGTCAACTGTTCATTGAAATTTCTTCTGAAATCGGAGGTATCACTGTGGCAGGACGCTAGAATTCGGACGGGATTATTGAATTATCAGAAACTTCTATTTCTGTTTGTCGGATCAGTTTCTGTTTTGACATTTTGCTACTCGATTGTGTAAATGTGGGAAATATCGGCGGTCAGAATAAAGGTTGGCGTAGGGATCTGCGAATCACACATTTTTTTTCGAATCGAATCTCGAACCGAATAGTATCTCTGATATCGATATTGAATCGAATTTCGAATCGAATCTTAATAGACAAGTTATTTCATAATGCCCCAAATGGACGTTACGGTACACTGTGGTGATCCTCACAAGACTGACTGACACCTTAAACACCAATAAATAAATATTCTCTGTAGCACAGTCGCTGCAGCAGCTAGTCCTGTTATCCATAGTTTTAGTTTTTGAAGGCTTAACTTGTTACTATTCACGTTCTTAAAAACGTGAATAGTAACAAGTTAAGCCTTCAAAATCTAAAACTATGGAAAATGTTCCGGACAAAATGCACCTAACAATTAACGTCAATTACTCGATTAAATGTGAATTGAGCCCACGTGAATGAATTGTCTTATGTCAATTTTATCAATTTTTTGTTGGAAATGTAACAAATTGAAGTTAGTACGAGAGATTCGAAAAAATCGAATCCTGAGACTGATTCGGGATCGATCTCGAAGCAAACGTATGGTATCGATATAGAATCGAATCTCGAATATTCGCAGGACCATAGGTTGGCGAAGGTTTTCAATTGACTCGAATCTGATTGTTTAAATATCTAAATGAGGAACTTAGAATTCCAAGCGATCTCGACTGCGGTGCATTCGACCAATGATAGACGTGATTTATTTAGACGTGTTCCTTCTCTGTTTACGTTGGAAACGAAATCGAAAGTGTTTTGTAGCACGACATGTGCAATACAATTTTATTTTTTTATCGTACAGGCAGAACAGTGGAAATCCCGTGTTTTATATTAATAGGTGTGTGATAAAATGGAATTACCCATCAAATCAGGGAGAGGAGTTTGTATCGAACCGAATCTCAGGTGTAAATATTGCACTTTCTTACACGCGAAGATATTGCAAGTATCCACTCAAGTATTGTATTCAATGGCGACTCGTCTGTTTGGCAAATTCAATGAGGCCATAAAATTTGAGAGGATCCTCTGGTGGTAGATAACCGAAAAGTTGTTCATCTGGAACTGGAAACAGTTCGTCAGAAAGTTGTGTCTTATAACCTAATTTGATTGCTTATCAATCCAATATACACGTAACATTATGATGAACGATGTTTTGTATCCTTGCCCTGTATGGCCAACAACTTATTTTCGGAAAAAGGTATTTGAAATCTGTGAATGTTTAGACCACGTACAATATATTATTAGTATATTATTATGAATCTAAAGAAACAGGTGACACCCCCCCCCCCCCCCCAATCGATGTCAGCCTGTCGCTGCAATGGTATTGGAAATTAGTAAGAAGGGTATGACCTGACTCATTACTCTTAAGATGGGACCAAAAATTTCGCCCGTGAGATTTGTCTCTACTATTACTTTGAACTCGACAAAAACGGATAATTTTGGTTCCATATTTAACAAATTTCCCCATCGGGGAAATTTGTTAAATATTGAACCAGAAACGTGCACTTATCTCATTTTGGAGGTGCGTTCATTACAAACATAACTTTGTGCATTGTGTGTATCCCTGCCATGCCACTAAGAGATCACCACTGATAGTTTTCATTGTATGTGTGTCCTGATACGACCCACCCCCACAAGTTCAAATATCTCCTAAATGCTTAGATATTTTTCAAATACAAATTGATGAAACAGAAACAGTAACATTATTGTGACATCAGGGAGATACAGTAGCATCTCTAATCGAACGTTATTAACATCTCTGTGGAACAATTCTTACTGGACAGATAAAATGGACGCATCCAATAACACACGTATACAGTACAGTAGAGCCCTGTTAATTGAATAGCCACTTTGCGAGTGAGAATTATTCAGTCAACAGAAGTATTCAGTTAGCAGGGATTTAATCACTTTCCTGTATTATAGACGTAAACTGAGCATTTAATCTATTATATTTTGTTTGACAGAGCTCAAGGAGCTCTGTCAAACAAGATATAATAGAATAATTGCCTGCATTGGGTGTACTGAGGCTAACTTGAACGGTGTAAAGGGTAATTTAGTGATTGTCGGGGTAATTTCATGACATATTGCAAGATTGTTTATTCCATTAACAGGAGTCTACTCTATGACCTATATGCAAATAACAGAGTAGCTTTGTGCTGAAGGTGTGGTAAATGGATTTGTGTTTGGAAATTATATTCAATTAGCAGGGACATTCAAATAAAAGATGTCCCATTAAGTGGGGTCCACTCTAGTAATATTAACACCACGTGTGACATGATTTGTGCATGTTTACATGTCGCCGTCGGGGGCGCGGTGGCGTTGCGGTAACCGGTTCTCATCAGATCACCGAAGTTAAGCAACGTCGAGCCCGATTAATCGTTGGATGGGGTGACCGTCTGAGCGATCAATTCGGACTCCCGCGTTGTGTCCTCGGGCAAGGCACTTAACCCCGAATGTCCACAAGGGGGAACGAGTACTAAGGCGTACTGCACGTTGATGGTACGCATGTCTTCAACCAATCTAACCCTGGCTGTGCTGCAGTGCGGAGTTACGAGGTTGGGGAGCTGGCAGCTGCTCATCGTTGCTCGGTGGTTCTCTCCGGGTACTCCGGCTTCATCCACCCGTAAAACTATCACGGTCATGATTAGCCATCGTGCATAAGTATATGACCTTAAACACCAATAAATAAATAAATAAGTTTACATGTCGCCGTGGAGGCGTTAATGCAATTTGATATTCATGAACGACCACATGGAAGATTACCCCCGCAAATTGATATAAGTTATTCAACGTCCTATATCGTACTTATACGCGTCGTTACTATTATCGCGTTGGAACAATGCAATTAGTGTATACAACGCCCAGGGGTTACAATTACTGTCTTATTATTGAAGATGAGAACACGCGAATGAGTTCTTGTCAAACAGAAGCTTTACATTGATGAAATTGGACCAAGTATTTCACGCCTGTAAACTCTGATTATGTTATTTTCTTTTGTATCCCCGAGGATCGTATCCGCCCATAAACGCTGTTAAAACCGTCAAGCGATTGTTGCATTGCATTAGACGTGTTGGTCGCTATATAACATGCTCTGAATATAATTGAGAAGTATTTGACCCTCATTCGGTGACACGTCACACGTAGTCTATTTCTTCCACCAGTTTACCATATATAGAAGATCACAAGAACACTCAGGAAGTAGAGGTTTAGGTTCTTAGGCCTATACATTTGGGAGAGCGATTGTTGCGTTCCTCCGGATTTCGGGTAATTTTATTAAGTTCACGTGAACGACGATCGCTCCCCTTTGTAAATTGTGTTTTATAGATCTGCGAGCAGCACGTCCCTTTTTTAATCCTTTGTGCACAGACTGTGTTGCTAAAGAAGGGTCACACACACAACAGCTTGAAAAATACCACAGTATACCATAGGGTATTTTGACGAGGCCTCACCATTTAGAGAACTTTGTATGCACAGAATAGGGAACTGTGAATGACACATTTTTTCGAATCGAATCTCGAATCAAATCGTGTCTCTGATATCGATATCGAATCGACTCTCAAATCGAATCTTAATAATAGACAAGTTATTTCATATTGCATCTACAGAAAGTTACAGTATACTGTGATGGCCCTTACGAGACTAACTGACACCTTAAACACCAATAAATAAATATTCTCTGTAGAACCGTCGCTGAAACAGCTAGGCATATTATCCATAGGTTTAGTTTTTGAAGGCTTAATTTGTTACTATTCACGTTCTTAAGAACGTGAATAGTAACAAGTTAAGCCTTCAAAAACTAAAACTATGGGTAATATTCTGGGAAAATTCACTACTTACCTAACAATTAACCTTTGTCAATTACTCAATTAAATAAGAAATTGAATTGAGCCTTCATGAATGAATTGTCTAATGTCAATTTTATCCAGTTTTTATTGGAAATGTAACAAATTGACGTTAGTTCGAGAGATTCGAAAAAATCGAATCTTGATACTAATTCGGCATCGATCTCGAAGCAGACGTATGGTATCAATATCGAATCGAATCTCGAATATTCGCAGAAACCTGATCAGTTTAATTCTGCTTGTTCTCCTAAATTGTAGGCCCACAGAAAAAAAATTCTTCCCATGGAGCAGAGATCCGCTGCCATTATACTTAAGTGGCTCCACAGAAATAATATTTAATAACCAGAGTTCAGAAGAATAATCTGAAATACATAATTATAGTTACTGCAAGAATTTCGCTTGAATTGGTGGTGTTTTGTGTGATATATGAATGACAGAACACTCTGGAATTACCAAACCAGATTTCTCAGGAGTATTGGTTAACCGTGTTGATATGTAACAATGTCAGAGATTAATCAGTAAAATACAATTGAAGCTTAACTTGTCGGAAAGCTGTTTCTGAAGTGAACATAAAGTGCACCGACGAAAGATAACTCCCCGAGGAAAACCGACGTGAAGCGACTAATTCTATGTTTTTCGTAATTACTGTTAAACGGATGTCATTTTTATTTTCCTTCGCAGAGCGATTATTGTTTCGCACAAAGCCAGAGAAGAAGAAAGGTCGCAGGAAAGACCGCGCGGAACACAACTGGTATACGTTCTCTATTTTATTCCCAGGTCTGGAATTAAAGAGCCTACATCGCAGTCTGTTAGTAACCAATAGGAAAAACACAAGTGTTGTGATCCTTGCTGCATCTTCTCTTTTTTAATACGTCAGACATAGCTTAGTCGTCCTGGCAGAATCTCCGCCAAAATAATAGCAACAATTAACGAGCGATATTTCGCGAGATCGCGCGTTAGTTGTTATTTATTTTGGCGAAAATTATGTTGCGATTTTAATGGCATACCCTCCCTCTCTATTGTGTTTGCAATTCGCAACCCCTGAGTCATGCCAAACGAGAGAACGCAATTGCCGCAGATGGGTTTCGAACCGAGAATATCTCGACTTGCAGCCTGCATCTCTTCCTACTGAGTCACCGTGCTCCCATCAGAAGGTTGTGTAATCAACTTATTGTGGTGATACCAGATCACCTATTTAGATCGTATGTGCTCGGTTTAGAAGTCCGAAAATAATATTTAACAGGACATTTTGATCAATTCTAACAAACTTGACCCAACCTTTGTCAACTATGATTTGTAGAATTCTGTATTTGTGTCTAGGGCCTGGAAGTACAGATGTTTATGCGTTTGTTTATGAAAACCACAGTGTTAACGCATGCTATAGATTATGAAGCGTCATTTTACATCCCGAGTGTCTTATAACTATATAGCATGATATCAGAGTAAAAAGCTCAAATGAAGATGTGATTTGCCATTTCAAATGAACCCCAAATTTACTATTACCGCGGTCGTCATATCTCGGAATACAGTTAAAACTAGAAGTCCTGTCACGAACTGTGCGTTTATTTAGGCTTAATTGCGCGTAGGAATTGCGCGCATTTTCCATATAGAATGGCATCCAAAGCACGGCAGGTTCTCCTGGTTACTCATAGCAAACACAGGAAATGTTTCTGCCAATGGACCTCCGGGTTACCCGGAAGTCCATTGGCTGAAACATTGCTTGTGCACAGGCCATATGTACAGAATTTGATAGCCTTTCTATGGTCATAACGCGGAGATTATCGCGCAGATCGACGTGCTATTTGTGCGCATTTCATGACGGAACTTCTAGTTTTAACTGTACCTTGGTTCTAAGGAATGCGTTCTCAAATATTCTTTTACACAAACGCAAATGTCTGTGCACGAATTAGGCACCTCGACTATTCACCAGGATCGTCAGGGGACATCAGGCTACTAATAACCCGACAGAAGGCCCAATGTATAACTCTTAATCTGCTCAAGAATTTCAAGATATTTTCATCAAACCTAGTCATGGCTGCTATGAAGCAGCCATGACTAGATTTCATGAAAAATTAATCTAAATATAACACAAGAAAATATTGGTAAAAAAATCTACCCAATTTACAGGGAGAAAACATAATTAAATGTGCCCAAATTATAGTTATTTCAGTGATAAGAAAAATGCTGTGCTAGGCAGGAATATCCGCCAGCAGCATGCAAAGAGATAAATATCTACAGTCTTTACAGGAAAGTGTCAGAGCAAAAACTATGATTTTTTTGTAACTATATCAGGGTGCCTTGCATTTGAATAAGGGTCATTTGAGGCCTTGAAACCACGGGCTAGGTGGTCTTGGAAACCCTTGAATATTCACAAAATAAAAATGCCGTCAAATCGTGTTATCAAATGCTCCATCAATAGTTTCAAATGCCATAGTTTTGGAAGACACAGTCCTAACTAGGGCCTTCCCGTCATCAACCCTCCCCTCCCCCTCTCCCATTTTATTTGATGGTAAATGGGAGGATGGTGTGATAACCAGAGTCTCCTACTTAGGACCAGTAAGGGCATGGGCTTTAACATTTCTTACATTTGGCTCTTGTGGGGACTTCAATATGCTGTAAAATGGCGAGAAAGGACCTTAACTCTTTTGGCACAGAATAATCTGAGAAACAGAATTCTTAGCGCCTAATATTCATCAGAAATTTTACAAACAAGTATAGGTTGTTAGACTAAAGCGTTATTATTTTAAAAGATGTTCTAATGATCTCATTGACAGTTTTTCAAATTATTTTCTGTATATATTTAAATGGCACCTTTATACTTTCAAGGGACGATATCGTTGTCCACGGATAGGGCATAAATGGTGCATGAAACATAGGAATACGTATGTTTGTTCAACCCTTTACCCAACGAATCGGCCGCACCCACCCCCCCCCCCCCCCCGCGTAATATGCAACTTCAGCTCGTTCCAACGATGAGTCACATGATATGGTTTTGTTGAAATTTTTTGAAAACTTTGAAAAAATGATATTTAAAATAATACATTTTGATATCGTCTGCGTAGGGTAAAGGGTTAAACGCACTTGGAAATGGACACACACAGTTGGCTAAAATGACTACTGCAGTACCTTTCCGCGGTCTGCCGTCTGTCGACTTTAGTCGCCTGTTGCGCCAAAAGAGTTAAATAGCCTTGAATTAGGTCAATCCTTGTCTGCATGAACCCTGTGTATACGCATTTACTGAGGATAAATATTCATTCACTTACCCAGTTTCATTCAAGGGAAAGTTGCGCTTTAAAGCTATCATTGTAAGTCATGCCTTGTTCGACAGTTTATTAAATAAATAGTTACCAGCATGTCATCTCTTTGTCTATTAAATTAATAACACGTATCCGTGCCCGCCAGTCTGGGGACATTAACCATCCCTTTTTCATGTCGTTCAAAAATTGCATTGATTGCTGTTTTGTTGATGTCGTTACTGTTCCGCATCGCACACAACTGTAATCTTAATTCCATTCGTCTGTCATCCAATTGTCGTCTTAATACTCTTGACGAGAAACACTCATGCCGGTCGTGACAAATTGTAAAACATGTTGGGATACTTTGAAAAACTATGATTAAATTTAAACAAAACGTCTCTCCGTAACAAACGCTTAACTAATCAAATATTCATGTTCGGTGTTACGGAATTCTCGGTCATTACGTCTGATGAATACATTTTATCTGATAACGAAATAAACCGTTCATGCTTGAGATTACGCTTTCAGTAACACTTATCTTATCTGTTATTTACGGCAAACCTTTGTCATCAGCGATAAACAATAAAAATGAACAAGATTACCGGCCTGTCCGGGAAACCTTTTTTTATTTGACTGTTGTTTTCATGACACTTAAATGCCTATCGTTGTTGTAATATGCACTGCTTGACACAATAAAATGAGCAATCGTTTTCTCAGATAAAAATAGAGATTATTACCATTATGTGGAGGTACAAAATATGTATCCGAAACGAGTTCCGGGTTCTAAGGGCAGATCACGACGAGTCGAAGACGAGTCGTGATCTACCCTTAGAACCCGGCGCGAGACTCGGACACCTATTACATCCTCATAATGGTAATAATTATTTTATCTTACAATATATTGGGGATAAGTCAAGAATGCAGACGAATATATAACGAACTATTTATTCGTACGGGTGAACAAAAAAAATGCAATTTACGCGAAAGGAACGTGCTTGTATCCGACCCCCGATACAAACATCTGTATAAGGGGGTCGGATACACGACAGTTGCGGAGTTAATACAGACAAAATACATGTTGATTGTAAGATAAAATTTAGCAAACATTAATGTGGAATGAATCGTTTCTCAAGGCTCTTCCAGTCGTAGATATTGCGTACTTTTGCAACCATGACATTGTCAATCTGCACTTATGTACTGTAATATGCAACAACGCGAATGTTTAGGTTAAGCCACCAAAAATAATATATCCCAGAACGGAATGAAAGTAGTTTCGGAAGTGGATACTCCTTGATTTCTTCTTTCATCATCAGGTCTCCTGCACGGGAGACCTGATGATAGAAGTATTCTAGATGACACACTTTGAATGAATCTGAGAACATATGTCTCGAAAATTTGCGAATCAGCTCGACTCTAATCGAATAATCTGGACGATTCCGAATCGATACGAATTCTAAATCTTCGCAGGACCCTATTATTACAATTTACTACTTTCCAAAGTGTGATTTACTGGGATTTCCGGGTTTGATTAAAAACGATAACTTCACAAGTGAATTATGTAATCAACAATTCTGTCATGTATCCGTGGCGGCAAACGAAGACGCTTTGCCGTGGATGTAATGGAGACTTCATTGTTTTTTTTAACCCTTTACCTAATATGAAAAGCAGACGACACTTGCAAAACAAATTCTCGAATAGCAATTATTTTCATTTTTGTCTCAAAAACATAGGTTATGACCCATCATTCGAACGAGCTCGACGAGCTCGTTCCAATGAGGGGTCATAACCTATGTTTTAGAGACAAAAAATGAAAAAATAATGAAAATTAATTGGCGACTTTTGAGAATAGCACTGGACGTTACGTTAGATAAAGGGTTAAATAATATAATTAGCGTTAATGATGAAAAGTAATAAACAGAGTAATCGCTTGACTGAACTGGTTACGTGAAATAATTCATGAGAGGTGAGGGACGCTGTATAAACACGAGTGCGCGAATGCGCACGAGTGTTTTACAGTATAGTCCCTCGCCTCGAAAGAATTATTTCACGTAACCAGTCCAGTCAAGCGATTACTCTCTATACCATTCATATCATCTGCAAGGATTGCATTCCATTAATCCAGAGCACCATGGTACGGCGTGTACTGTCCCAAAATATCTATATACACCAAAATGCACCAGAGTATTGTGGGGGAACAACATGCAATGCACGCCATTCTATTTGCCCACCCAAAAAGCCCGGATAATCTCACCAACCGGGGAAGAAATGCGAGAATAAGGCTCAGATGATATTTACATTTTCATTTCCAGATTAGGTCTTGGTGTAACACTTTTTAGTTATGGATTTTTTTTCCCTGTGGAAACCCCGGGAAGTGAAGCAGTGCTTATGTGCTGTTGTAAACAATCTCTGGTTTTACTAGTAACTAGTAAAATAAGACCTAGTCACAAATGCCTGAGTGGAAGTCTTCTGAACTGGGCAACATGAGTATAAACGATTTCTGGACTTGACTTCATGTCAGTGTTACGGTCAAGATTAGTCATGTGCAGAAATACGTCACCTTAAACATAAATAAATAAATCAATAAATAAATAAATAAATAAATAAATAAATAAATAAATAAATATTTCGAACCACTTGTGATCGAAATTTGATTAAAAAAATGTTTTTTTTGTAATCTCATCTCGTTTCAAGCCCCTGAAAATTAGGAATTAACCCTGAAAATTGAAAAATGGCTCCTTCATTTTTGCCAGTTAACCCTTTTCAGGTTTTGAGAGTAAGAGAAATGTAACGTAATACGTTTACTAGTGTTAGTGCAAAGGTTGAGATGTGAAATCTAGAATACATCAACCTATTTCATTATGTTCTTCGATTTGCAGTAGAGATGTTGTCATGTTACACACTGTTAGAAAGAGCTCCCACAGTCCGAGTCCTTCCCAACAATGTTTATTATTACAGCCCTTTTTATCCCAACTCAAAGAACACAACGTTTTATCATCACTATAGAGGTGATCATGCGCCTGAGGGAGGTAACAAATGACTGTCAAAGGGCATTCGAGAATACCTTCCCGTGATTTGTCTAGATTTTAGTAATGTAGAGCAAAATAAGATCGCACGCCTTGTTTCTTTCTAGGCAAACAAAGGCTATTTAGGCAAGCAATCGACTTCACTGCAGCCCTGACTAGATTTGATGAAAATTAATGTTACTCGGCAGGTTAAAAGTTAAAAACATTGGACTTCAGTTAATCATGTTCTTTAATGACTAATCTCTTTACTTTAACTTCCACATGCCGCCCGTCAGTAGTGTCATCTCTATAACTGTTTTATCTTTTAAATCTTTGCATCAGAACCATTGCTTATAACCAGTCAAATTAGGAGTAATAGGCTATGTTTTTAAGCAAAAAGCGAAAAAATGAGTTGTTCAGTTTTTTTGCAAGTGTCCAAGTCCAAGTGTCGTACCTTATTCGTGTTAGGTAAAGGGTTCATTTTCTACTCGCCACGCTCCACCCTCATCCACCCCCCCCCCCCAACAAAAAATAAATGTTACGTAACTAATCTTTGCGGCAAGTGAATTTTCTGATAAAATATTAATTAAATCTGCACGTTTTGTTTGCCTTCCATTCTGATACACAAGCCAATGACTTTGCTGTTTCGGCGCTTCGACTGGGACGTCTTTGACTCGATTTCAAACGTGCAAACTCGGCGTCTGAACATACCTGGTGCCAGTGTCCAGATACTAATATATCGGGATATGTAACACAAATCGAAATTTACTTACTTCTGCGGCGCTGGCGACTCCTTGTAGTCGAGATATTGAGGTCACAACGTTGATTGCTGTGTTATATGAATCGCCTCATGCTCTTCCCCTCATGGACTCTTGACAAGTTGGCTTAGACAAAAATAATAGTGTTTCTTTTTTGCTGGAATGATCACTGCGCATGGCTAGTCGAGCGAATGTGTTTTACCATCCCCAGGCCTAATATTATTCTGAACAATTTAGACTTGGGTACTTCTTTAGTCTTGAGAAAAAAAAATATGATAATTTGAATTAAACTGGGCCAGGTATCCGTTGTGTGTACAGAAAGTGTTGCGATCAAAGAAGTCAATTGATTTCAATCGCTCAGTCATCAATGCACAATAAAGCGTGTCCAAACATAAAACACGGGACGGACGAGACAATCGTTACTTATTCTCAGTTCCTTATTCGATATTAGTTATCAACCGATTTTATCGGTTGATAACTAATATCGAATAAGGAACTGGGAATACTTAACGGTTATCACGTCCCCCTAACATGGGAACATATTAAGAGGTCTGGAGACGGACAGAAGTGTAATTAACAAATGATCTCGAAACATGACTAATCGAGTGACCAAGCGTTGAATAAATTTTAACAAAACAGCCTACATTGGCGACGATAATATTGTTTCATGATATCAATGAAAAACCATTGACTATGGGTTTCATAAAAGGTTCTGATCGAGCCCTTGTCGAGATGTTTATCTCATGTGTATTGAAAACCACCTTTCTGATTAATAGATATTGATGTTTTCATATAAAGGCTAATATTTTCTCATCTAAGAATAATCCAATGAAATGATGAACAGAGTTGATAAAACAATCTTATTTATCAACAAATTACTTGGAGTACTCCCCTTGAGACAACAAAAGCGTTTCAAACCTATGTGATTGCACAAACGCATGCGCAGTACGAAAGGTGTTGTTTGCTTGATCTTGGGTTGAACAAATCCCAGTCCTATGCTATATAAAAGCAGTTCTGAAAGTCCCGGAATGTCCTCAAGTCCTGCTGAATTTTTTATTCACACCTTCACCGGAGGTTGAAGACAAAATGCGAGCTGTATTTAAATGGCATGATGCCAAAGTATAGTGATCTTGAATTGATAAAACCTAGTAAGTGAAGTCGAGTGTACTCGCCTCTGATGTAATAAGGAAGTATCGTGGCACTAACGGCCCTGATTATATGATGCCAACCGGTTCGTCCCATGAGGATAGACTGAGTATCACCGTCGGAATCGCTGTAATAGTTTCTGAACCTATCGGTAAACTTCTCTCAAAGTTTATTTTGGATGGAGAAGCATCAATTAGAATTCGGTTAATACTGAAATTTACGAAACTCGCTAAGTATATTTGGTCTGAACAGAACGTTTGGAATAGTGGCTATTTCCGGGAAAGTATTACATTCTAACAGATCCTACAACATCCTAATGTTTTAGAATAACATGCCGTTCGAATATGCTCTTAACACTTGACCTAACATGAAAAGAAGACGACACTTGCAAACAAAATTCTTGAATAACTAATGTTTTTCATTTTTTGTCTCACAAACATAGGTTATGACCCCTCATTGGAACGAGCTCGTTCCAACGAGGGGTACCCCTCATTGGAACGAGCTCGACGAGCTCGTTCCAACAAGGAGTCATAACCTATGTTTTTGAGACAAAAATGAAAATATAAAGAAAATAAATTGACGATTTTTGTGAATAGCGCTGGCCGGTTTTGGTCGTTACGTTGGGTAAAGGGTTAAACGTAAGGTTAACGCAACCATTAAAGTCATTCGGCCCTGTTAATCTCAAACATTTGGTCGAATCGAATAACGAATTTGATCAGAAAGATGATTTCGAATTGAATCAAATCTCGTGGATCCTTAAGTTATAAAAATTGCGCGTTCTTACAACAACAGAAATTGACAGTGTCCACCCAAGTATTGTTTTCCACGGAGACTCGCATGTTTGAGTGAGTCAATCAAAAAAGGGAAATATTCCTGGACGGAATAAAAGTCATAATTTCGGAAGAGGAACTTCCTTGAACTCTTCTTCTATCATCAGGTCTTCTGTAGAATATACAGTCAAAACTAGAAGTCATGTCATGAAATGCGCACACATAGCACGTCGATCTGCGCGTTAATCTACTCGTTGTGACCATAGTAAGGCTATCAAATTCTGTACATATGGTCTATGCACAAGCGATGTTTCAGCCAATGGACCTCCGGGTAACCCGGAGGTCCATTGGAAGAAACATTGCCTGTGTTTGCTTTGAGTAACCAGGAGAACCTGCCGTGCTTTGGATGCCATTCGATATGGCAATTGCGCGAAATTCCTACGCGCAATTACGCCTAGATAAGCTCACAGTTCGTGACTGGACTTCTAGTTTTAACTGTAGGAGACCTGATGATAGATGATGATTTCAAGAGGAGAAACTTTGTGAAGAGTTTGAGATCATCTCGGTTTTTCGAATATTTCTGAATCAGCGCGACCCAAATGAAATCGAATCGAACCGAACCATTGGGAAGGTTTCGAATCAAATCGTGTTTCGAAGCTTCTCTGGGCTATGTAAAATCGATACCTGACATCTGACCGATGTAATTTTGTTTGGTACGTGCTGTAGCCGAACTCTTGGGCAAACTATCAATCACTTGTAAATGAATGATTGTATCATCTCCAAGTTTTTTTGTGTTTATTGATTGGATCCATGAATATCGGTCGATCATTTACTCTATAAAGAGAGAAACCGAGTCAACACAGATGAAATGTTTTCATTCCTAAAATTGTCTTTGAAACTCTTCAAAGCAATCATTCGATATTAACTAATTCCATTGGCTTTCTCTGTTCAAATCTATTGTTTGTAAATACTTGCGTGTACTTTTTATAAAAAAGCGTCTGAGGTCACATATAAAATGAAACGATATTTCTTTTATTCTAATTACCATAACATGATGCATCGCTTTCCGCGACTTTATGGTCTGAGTGTGGTGGCTTATACTACTCACACCAAATATATAAAAAATATATCACTGCATCACTGCAGGATTTGACTTGGGGGCACGGTGGTGCTGTATTAAGGCTTACTGTACGACGATGATGCACGCGTCTTTGACCGATGCAAACCCTACTTGTGCGGGGTTAGTACATTGGGGAATGTGATAGTTGCGTGTCATTGCTCAGTGTTTTTATCCGCGCACCCAGGCTTCCTCCATCCGTAAAACCGTCGGACACAAGTGGACCCTGGATGTCAAAAGTGTCGCTACAGCCTATTATAAAAAAGAGGATGAGCATTTTCAATATTTTAAGTGGATGAAAACACAATGCACAAGGTAATATTGGATAAATCACATTTCGAAAATATTATTACTTTCCAATGTGTGATATACTGGGATTCCGGGTTTGATTATAAACGATAACTTCACAAGTGAATTATGCAATCAACAAATGTGTCATATATCCATGCGCGCAAATGAAGACGCTTTGCCGTGGATGTAATGGCGACTTCATTGTTTTTTTGTTTTTTTTAACCCTTTACCTAACATGAAAAGCAAACGACACTTGCAAAGAAAATCTTGAATAACTATTATTTTCATTTTTTGACTCAAAAACATAGGTTATGACCCTCTCATTGGAACGAGCTCGACGAACTCGTTCCAATGAGGGGTCATAACCTATGTTTTAGAGACAAAAAAATGAAAAAATAATGAAAATTAATTGGCGAGTTTTGAGAAGAGCGCTGGCCGTTTTTGGTTGTTACGTTAGGTAAAGGGTTAAATAATATAATTATCGTTAATAATGAAAAGTAATAAACAGAGTAATCGCTTGACTGGACTGGTTACGTGAAATAATTCATTCGAGGCGAGGGATAATATTGCAAAACACTCGTGCGCATTGGCGCACTCGTATTTGTACAATATCCGTCACCTCTCATGAATTATTTCACGTAACCAATCCAAAGTTTTTTTTTATTTTTTCATTCCACCTCAAGGGGCTATCGTAAGAATCTGAACCGGTGTCCGGTATATAGCCTTTTGAAGCGCAAATGTGCCAACTACAATGCTTAGGCATAGCAGTTGGTGTCTATATGCTTTTTATTGACGATATATTGTACTGTCTTGACATTATGCTGAATCAAAGTCGGGGCTTGGTTCGTGGCTCACGTTTCTATACTTTGGTGTATTGAAAAATTGCGAGTTCGCACCTAAGCGGCGACGGATGGCAAAAATGAAAAAAATATCTCGAATAACATCAGCTCAGCATTAAACATGAGGCAAGACATCAATAAGATACACTTACATACCAAAACGATGTCCTTCCACCAAGTATTTTAAAAGTTATTGAGATTGATGGTAAAAATTTAAAAATTCCAAGTCCATAAAGGGCAGTAACTCGAACGAAAATACTCAGAATAACACCTACCTTGTACAATGAGGCTAGACATCGATAAGATACACTTACATACCAAATATGACGTCATTCCACCAAGTTTTTGTAATTGAGTTTAAAGGTCGTTGGACACAGACAGACCGACCGACCGACAGACACATATTTGCAAAAAGTATTTCCTGAATAACGGAATATTTTTCATTCTTGGTTTCGAAAAAACAAGTTGTGACCTCTCAAACTCGTTCCAGTGACGAGTCATAAGCTATGATTTGGAGGGAAAAGTTTAAAAATAATAAAATTTGGCTGGAGATTTTCGTGAATCGCCCTAGTCAGGTTGGTCGTTATGTTAGCTAAAAGTTTAAATTACATATTATCTGATAAAAGAGAATCTCAAATTCGTAACGATTTGACATGAGATTTCGGCTCTTCGTTCACCAAAATCGAACTGTGCGCTTATCTAGGCTTAATTGTGCGTAGGAATTGCGCGCAATTGCCATGTCGAATGGCATCCAAAGCATGGCAAGTTCTCCTGTTACCTATAGCAAACACAGGCAATGTTTCTGCCAATGGACCTCCGGGTTACCCGGAGGTCCATTGGCTGAAACATTGCTTGTGCACAGGCCATACGTACAGAATCTGATAGCCTTACTATGGTCGTAGATTAACGCGCAGATCGACGTGCTATTTGTGCACATTCCATGACAGGACTTCTAGTTTTAACTGTATATATGATAGATCGGGCGCATCTTCGCAGCATCTAAGTGTCTAGTCTTCCTATAGCAGCTTATTCCAATCGCCGCTGTAACCCAACAAAGGGAAGAATGGGGAAAAAAGTGCAAATAGTAAATATTTGGTATGTGGAGATATATGCGTTTAAAGACTGACGCTCATTCGCAACAAAATTTGGCATAAAAAAGTTATTGATTGAGTACTTGCACCGGGTAATTGAAATATTAGCACCCATTTGAACTCCAGCAAATGTCTAATTTCCACCTCAATACTCTGTAATTAAGCAATTTTACGATTCGTCTAAGCCATGGCAATCGGTAGACGATGTAGAATCCTCTACAAAAAAACTCAGCTTGACTCATCTATAATCTCTCCATGCACGTGTATTAATATCATTCAAAATTTATTGTTCTTTTGATACTTTTTGATTAATTCATTCCTCATTCCGGTTATCCGATGCACTATTTCAATAAAAATAAAAACAATTTGATCGACTAACAAACTTCCCATTCCATTTTTGCTCCTAAACTTCCGAAAACGATCGATTGATCAACTTTAATGAAATGTCGATTTTTTTTTTGATTTTTTTTCTTTCCAAGCATTCATTTTTCGATTGCCGTATCGACTTACACGTCTCACTCGTTTCGAACTCTTAATATGTTCTAATTTAGAATTATTGTGGGAAATTGAATTATGTAAGATACGCAACAGTTTGAAACGAGTTTTGTCTATTTTTGATTCCGAAAGGTGTAGCAAAAGATTGGCTGGCTGGGAGAGCTAGAATGTTCCGGATGAACATGGAGGTAAAGTGTTCATCCTACGAAACTAAAGACAACAGTTAATTGAAGTTTCTTAGTGTTCAGTCTCGTGGATATACAGAATAAATACATAGAGATTATTACCATTATGTGGATGTACAAAATAAGTATCCAAGCGGAGCTCCAGGTTCTCGTCGTGATCTACCCTTAGAACCCACAGCGAGACTCGGATACATATTTTGTACATCCACATAATGGTAATAATCATTTTATCTTACAATATATTGGGGATAAGACAAGAATGTAGACGAATATATAACGAACTATTTATTCGTACGGATGAACAAAAAGAAATAAAATGGAACTCACGCGAAAGGAACGTGCTTGTATCCGACCCCCTGATACAAACATCTGTATCAGGGGGTCGGATACACGACAGTTGCGGAGTTAATACAAACAAAATACATGTTGATTGTAAGATAGATGTAGGTACTGGGGCTGGTAGTCAGATTTAAACCACGAGTAGGAAAAGCGTTTTAACCACTCGGCTTGCTTAAAATCCTTATCCTACTCATGGTTTAAATCTGATTACCAGGTCCTAGTACCTATTTGTTTTATTGATACCATGCTCTTAATAGCTAATCGACTTTGTCACTTAAAATGGAAAAAAAAAAACGACACTTTCTATCGCAAACACACGGGTTTGTTTTCTTTACATCTGCGCCGGTGGGCAGTACTACCGGATGCACGTGAATGCTTGATTGACAGCAAGACACATCGTCAAAGTTGATTGAATTTACCTTGCTTTTTCAGTCAAATTATTATTAACAATTCTTAAATATTATTTTAATTATTTAAGTGTAGGTATTTTAAACTTAATAAATCATTGCAGTGAAAGTCTGAATATATCGAAGTCCGGCGGAAAATTGCGTCATGCCAAAGGTCAAGTTAGATGAACTTCCGACTATAGGTGTAAAATATTTTAACCGCAGTAGAGGTTTTACAACGGTAGTGGGGTTAAAAGCTAAAATTTAACATACAGGCTTTCCAGAGGTAGTAACGTAGGTAAGCACGTTATACAGGTATATGTCTGGTGGGAAATTATGCCCACTAAATTTTCATACAGAGTACGCGATGCCTATATTGTCACGTGCCACAAATGCGACAATAAAAGTTTCGACGGAGATTATCGATGCAAAGAATTGCCGTGTTCCGTGTACGGCACATGCCGTTTCTTAACCCTCTACCTAACGTAACGGCCAAAACCGGCCAGCGCTATTCTCAAAAATCGCCAATTAATTTTCATTATTTTTTTCATTTTTTGTCTCAAAAACATAGGCTATGACCCCTCGTTGGAACAAGCTCGTCGAGCTCGTTCCAACGAGGGGGTCATAACCTATGTTTTTGAGACAAAAAATGAAAAAAAATAGTTATTCAAGAATTATTTTTGCAAGTGTCGTCTGCTTTTCATGTTAGGTAAAGGGTTAACATTGTTCATAAGATCATGTGTCACTATTTATTTATTTATCTACTTGGGTTGGCTTTAACGACATTTTCGACAGCCAGGGTCACTTCGTGCCGGACAGTTTTACAGGTGAAGGAAGCCGGAGTACCCGAAGAGAACCACTGAGCAACGGCGAGTAATGTCAGACTCCCCAACGTACTATAACTTCTCACAAGCGGTTTTAGCATTGGTTGAAGGCAAGTGTACCATCGACGTGCAATACGACTTCTTACACAGCGCCGCCATGCCCCACACCGGCAACCAGGATTAAGTACCTTTCCCAGGGACACATCACAGTTACCCTGATTGGAGAACTGTGAATCTTTCGACTTGAGGTCCAAAGCCGTAACAATGGTACCACCGCGCTCCCTTGCGTGTCATTGGAAGGCTTCCTAGGCAAGTTCATGAGAACTCTCGACTACGGAATCACGCCTGGAATTATCAGATTTTTTAACGCGGTGTTCGAATGTGGAGTAACAAAACTGTTGCAAATCCGCTTGCTATAATATAAAGTTATGTGTGTGGATACGCATGTGTGTGATTACCCATTATACGCAGTATATATCATAACGCTGTACCACATTGTCTGATTTGAGCCATCTGTAATATCTCTTTGCAACAAATAGTGTGCTTTCTTTTTGATTTTCAACTGTAATTATTTTTGTCATCTATCCTTGTGGATTTATGTTCTTTTCATTTATCTCTGTTGATATTTAGACAATAAATATATTATATTATCTGGTCTTATCACGTCTGGAAATTTTATAATGTTGAATCGATTTTTGATCGTTGAACACATTATGAATATTTGTTGCGCAAAGAAAATGGTAGCACTCGACGACAAGATGATAAAATACACAACAAATCAGTAAGTATGAAGAACAAATTATAGTCCATAGAGTGTAGCAAGACATCATTTTCAATGCCTTAGGATCAGATCACCGAAGTTAAGCAACGTCGAACCCGGTTAGTCTTCGGATGGGTGACCGTCTGAGCGATCGATTCGTATTCCCGTGTTGTCGTTGTGTCCTTGGGCAAATCACTTAACCCCGATTGTCCACATGGGGGCACGATGACGCCATGTACTAAGGCGTACTGCACGTCGATGGTGCGCATGTCTTCAACCAATCTAACCCTGCCTGTGCTGCAATGCGGAGTTACGATGTTGGGGAGCTGACAGCTGCTCGTCGTTGCTCGGTGGTTCTCTCCGGGTACTCCTGCTTCCTCCACCCTTAAAACTGTCACGGTCATGATTAGCCACTGAGCATAAGTATGTGACATTAAACACCAATAAATAAATAAATACAATGCCTTAGGATTGAAGATGGCGTCGCGTTGCACTCAAATCTAAGGAGATTCTCACGAACAACTGCAGCGAGAATTGTCACTTCTTACCCCTTGCATACTGATGTCGAAATGTCAAAAATTTTAGGTGCAAAATTTTCCCATAATACAACTATGAATTTTGCAAATTCAAACTTGTTTGACAGAGCTCATTGAGCTCTGTCAAACAAGATTGAATTGGCTAAATTTCTAGATGCATTATGGGAAATATGACTACTTATAATTTTGGTATTTTGACATCAGTGTGCAGAGGGTTAAACAATTTAGAATTTGAGAGTACTGTTAACTAACCATTGTGAGTGCAAACAGTACATATTACACAGTAAAATCGAACCTCATATATATATATATATTTACTAGAGTTAACACTCAAGGGTCTGGTTCCAATTTTGGGGAGATTACTGTCTCACATCTACATGTAGCTATTGTTCTAACATACAGGCTTTTAGTCGTCTCACCAGTGGAAGCTACAGTTCCTTGACAATGGTTTCTAACGAAGTATTGGCAGCCTTACTGATAGCCAATACTTCACTAGACACACATTCGGAGTCATAGTGTTACCTTATCACATAGCAACACTCAATTATAAGCACGCTCAACGTCTTTAAGGACCTTTCAGAATATTTGACAAGAATTAAAAGAACATTTTGCGAGAATCAAAGAGGATGTTCATTGTTTTCCCCGTGAGAATCATTGAGAGAATCGATTTTGATTCTAGCATGAATTTTAACCCCTGGATAATAATCAATACATGCAAACTCTTTGCGCACGTTTGCACTTCGTAAAATTGAGTGTATCCTTTATTATAAAGGTAACTTGTCTTTAAAATGTGTGTATGTGGGATAATTATAAATAGTATACGTGCACCATGTGGTATTATTTTGGGTATAGGTAGATCAAACGCAGATATTTTCGATAGGAGGTCGTGCTGTGTAACACTCCTCCCTCTTTTTGTACGGATTAGTTATTTTTACATTAATAGTAGCCCTCACCTCCCGATGACAAGCGAACAATTACTCTATCTGCTCAACCCTTAACCGTAAAGAATACACAATCCGCGTACATTCCAGTGTGAATTAGATGGGGTATCTCGACTACCTCAACCTCTTAGAATATATTTCCGCTGTAACATTTCTCACTGCGTTTTCAATAACATCAATGCTATTCACAGTTTTTTTTCGAAACATAACTAGACGTTCGTGTTATATTCATTATAAATATTTTAGAATGCATTGGAGACGCTTTCGTGTATTTCGTACCATCGTGTGATGTATATTGTGTCAATATTATCAACTGGATTCAATGCTGTTGGAAAACATGTTTATTTATAGGTAAGAATTAAATAGCCCTTAAAATGAGTGTTTGAAAATGAAATCGAAGCTATAGAAAAAAATGCATTGAATCAAGTTGTGTGCGAGCGTCATTGAATCTGAAGTGGTTTGTAAGGGGAAAAAACACCTTTAAAGAGAATAGTTCCGAGTTATTGACACGATCTTATGAACAGTATAGTGTCCGTAGGTTTTACATGTACGTGTCAAAATCAAATGTGACAGAACATTGGTTTTAGAATGCCATACAATACTACAGTTGTACAACACTGACAGCTGAGCTGCAATACGTTACATGAACAGATACGACAAACAGTCAGTGACTGCGCAACAACACGCGAAAAAACTGCATGATGTCTTTTGAACTTTGTGCAGTCGTGTATTCATCACGAAGAAATTTTAATTGGTTTAATATCTCACTTGTGCATGAATGAACATTATGTTCCTGTAAATGAGAACGCCGAGGTCATACTATTGCAACAGATTGTATGTGGTAATATTGGCGTCAGTAATGTGCGTTGGTGGTTATTACGAGCGGAAGAGAGAGAAAACGTGCTACCTGTTATGAGGAAATTTAAATACACTAGAACTATGATAGAGGTTCCAATAACATCCACCGAATGCACCAACACGCCATCTGCAATGCTATGGCATTGAAGATGGCGCATTGATGCAATCAAGAGACCATGTACACTGCAAAAAATATAGGTTCTCTTTAGAACCAAAACTGGTTCTAATCTTGTCCCTGAGATGGTACCAGTTCTGTTTAAATAGTATTTATTTCAAATCAAATAAATTTATAAAGATTAACATTACATATTAACAGAATTAAAGATAAGTTGAGGGGGTTTTAGCCGTAAGTGTAGAGCTTATACGAGGTTGTCTCAAATCATTATTAAGCAAAGGAGATATGAACAGTTGGCATATCGAACCAGTTTGGGTTCTGAAGAGACATACACTAAAAGTGTTCATATCTCCTTTGTTTCAAAATGTTTGGCGACTGCGTTGAATAAGCTCCAAGTTTACTACTGAATCTACTTCAGTTTATGTAATATTCTGTCAAAATTGAATGCTAATCTTGGCAAATTTATTTGATTTGAAATAAATACTGTTTAAACAGAACTGGTTCCATATCAGGGACAAGATTAGAACCAGTTTTGGTTCTAAAGAGAACCTATATTTTTTGCAGTGTACTGGTGTATACATTGATTGAGAAATTCATTAAATTGCATCATCCCAATTGGGGAAGTTCTTCTCTTAAACTGGTGACTCTTTGGTGGAAACAGAAGAATGTTTTTTTCCCAAATACTCAGTCGCCCGATTGGATGAGAGCTAAACAATTGTTCTTTTCCCCTTGGTTTCCATGTCGACATAGTGAGACGGTTGACCACTTTTCAACGCCAACCCAGGTGTGTGTGGTGTATTAAAGGGGATAATAAAATGCAATTGCCCATAGCGAATTCGATAGATATATCATTCCTTGAGACCCACAGCCTGCAGTTAGTCGATGTGAGCAGCTGCTGATTCAGTTGTTTTTTTTTAAAAGAATATTGAGATCCACAGTACCCGGTAGTATCACAATGCTCGAATACTTTGTAAAGTACGCGTAGAGTGGAGTTATCATTATCGCTACAAATAACCCAAACCCATTTTCCGTAGTCGCACATAAGATGCACCAGCAAACATTTCTGTTAGCTGGACTCAATGTTGTAAAATATTACCTGCGCTTCCTGTGCACATGCAAGGACATGCGAATTTTCGCCTCGTAAAAAAAACTCACTCCGTGCGTGTGTTGATGACAATCCCCTCTACTCTTGCTGCACACCACAGACACTATCCACATCATACTTTCGATGGCGCCGTATAGAACTGTGATTATAAAAAGCGGAAGGAGAATTTCGACTAGGACTATCCGCGTTCCCCTCCACAACACTGTACAATCCATCTGTGTCCCAGATGTTCCTATCATTTATTTTTCTGGATTCTGTCTAGATTTTGCGACATTTTATTTGGGAAATCTCGTCCCAATCGTCCAATTGCATTGCAACTAGACGGTGATCTGACCGAAAATGAGACTGGTTTTGCGAGCACATGACGGTATATCGTCCACGTGCCTAATAGAGTATTCCTTAAAGAAAATGTATAGTCATTCTAAATATATATATTTTTAACTGAACTCGATCTTTGTTAATTATTGTAGCGTCGTTGTCGTAGTTGTTTCACTCAAGGGTGACCCCTAACGAAAATCCCCACTACCTCCGTAACATCGTGGGGTCTGTCACTGCATATTCGCATCGATCGTGCTTGCTCAACTCGACTACGACAATCGATTATAAACCATGTTAATTAAAAAGCTGTCGTATATTACACATGTCGCCATTACTGATCGGGAGCATTTGGCATAATGCGACGAAAGACGGACCTGTATATACATGGCCAAATGTGACGTTCTAGTTCGATAACTTTAAAAAACCAAGCCACGAAAACGCGGAATACATTTCCAACAACGAAAAACATTCAAGACATATTTAGCTATAACTGTAACCCAGACATGTCTGTTAAAATATACAACCATCTACAGTTAAAACTAGATGTCCTGTCACGAAGTGTGCGCTTATCTAGGCTTAATTGCGCGTAGGAATTGCGCGCAATAGCCATATCGAATGGCATCAAAAGCACGGTAGGTTCACTTGGTTGGTTACTCATAGCAAACACAGGTAATGTTTCTGCCAATGGACCTCCGGGTTACCCGGAGGTCCATTGGCTGAAAGATTGCTTGTGCACAGGTCATATGTACAGAATTTGATAGCCTTACTATGGTTATAACGCGTAGATTAACGCACAGATCGACGTGCTATTTGTGCGCATTTCATAACAGGACTTTTAGTTTTAACTGTATGTTGCTTAAAACACAAACACTGTTTGCTTTCATGGTCTTCCGCGATTACATTATATCGATTAAATCCAGGTGTTTTTATTGATTATTCACCAGCTGGTGGTGGTGGTTTACAAGTTGTAGTTAGAAATAAAAATATCCCTCGCTTGTTTGTTTGACGCTTTTTCCGCCCTTTGCTTACGACACATGGCAGCAAGTCAATTCAATATAAGTTAATTAGATCTGTGCTTCGTATCATATCGGCAGAGGACGATTTCACGCTGATATTCCGCATCTAATGCACCGCCATTCGCCGACCAACAGAGTTAGTTATTTTGGCAGTTCTCGAGTATTTTAACTTTAACGACTGTCAACGGAACATGGTGGACTGTGTCGAATGAAAGACAAAGTTCAGCCGTGCAAGACGAGACTATATTGAAAACAAGGAAAGGGCTGGGGATTTCCACCAACAATGTCTTCACAACTCTTAAACAAAAGGAACGTAAAACACGTTGGAGTATTCAATACCTATAGGTCACAGGGATGTAACTGCAAAAAACTTTCTTCTTGTGCATTTTTATTTATACCCGGAGAGTTTTCAGTATGGTCGTCGTGGAAAGGTCAAAATCCACGCCTGAGTAATATTTCCACGCATGCGTTAACATTTAAACTCCGACATAAAATTTGATTCGCCATGAATTCGGGTCGTTCATTGAATATTTGCTGAAGATTGTTGATTACAAATTGAGAAAACCACCCGTGGGCAACAATTCCCAGGCGTGGGTTTTTAATATTCCGCAGAGGCTGCACTGTATTAATGCATTTGTCGCACGTTGTAACTGGCAGATCAGAGAAATTACAAATGAGTTGACCGCGCGAAAAATACTGGAAAATGGGCAAATTTCCCTTTTTATATACCCACCAGTACACCAGTCTCACTCTAGGGTTCATGATGTCCGCTGTCGAATGAATAAGGACTAAATTCATTCATTCACTCAACAAGGCTTGATAGTGCCCTGAAAAAAAATGTTTTTATCACATCCAGTGTCTATTCAAAAAAACACACAGATGCACAATGTGCGATACACCTGGCCAATTCACGTTAACTATCTTGATGAAAAGTCATTTCTGATTTTTGTACTTCAATACGACAAAACCGTTTGGAAAGAATAGAAAAAAAATGTAAAATGCTCTATTTATTGGACAAAACGATATTTTATTATGAACACCTGCAATAGTGATATCTGGATCAGGTTCAGCCATGATAACAACAAGACAAAATGGGAGACATCAACGAAAAATAATTTAAAATCCTATATCCGAATGTACTTGAAAATGTACGAACAATTGTATGATATTTGCTCAAAAATTGTACCCAGCAGGAAGAGTAATCGGATTATCAGTGTAGGTATTTTCTAAATGATTAACGCAGGAGCGCCGCTAAAGAAGATTTACGGTGCGCGTGCCCCCCCCCCCCCCCCGCCTCACCACAATAATGTCCACCTGGATTGCACTAACAGTTATCGATTAGCCAATGTGTGAAATCATGTACCTTCTTACAAGACTGGATTTTATTTATTTATTTATTTATTTATTTATTTATTTATTTATTTATTTATTTATTGAGTTTAACGACACATTTAACAACGGGGATCACCTCGTGTCGGACAGTTTAACGGGTGGAGGAAGCCGGAGTACCCGATGTGAACCACCGAGCAACAGTGAGCAACGTCCGACTCCCCAACGGACTAACTCCAAGCAAGCAGGGTTAGAACTGGTTGAAGACACGTGCACCATCGACATGCAGTACATCTTAGTACAGCTCCATCCACCGTACGCCCCCCCCCCCCCCCCACACACACACGTGGGCAATCGGGATGAAGTATCTTGCGACTGGAATTTATACTTCGACTTTTGCCATACGTACAGGTCATGCAAATGTAAGTCTGTAGTATCGGATCGGGTCGGATCGGGCTTTTGCGGAACCTGCATCACCAATGCAGAGTACCAGAATGCGGGTTGTTAATTAAATAAGGTGTTTCGTCGCAACTAGGAACTGTATATTTTATTTACCCACAAATAAATTTCAAGAAGTCTTGAGTTTTAACTAAAATCCCCACTGACTAATATTCCAACTACACCACGCATGCCTTGGTGATATTGTTGAAGTACTTGATCAGTCGTGATTGGAACCACCACAGTCGGGACATGCACAGGGCAACTCGTGTCGGACAGTTTTACGGTTGGAGGGATCCGGAATAGCCAGAGCGAATCACCATAAGAAACTGTAAGACTGACCAACGCACTAAATCCACACAAACAGGTTCGCCTTGATTGAGGACAAGTGCCCCATCGACATGCAGTAAGCCTTAGTGAAAAGCGCCACCGTATCCCCATGTAGGGAATCGGGATTAAATGGCTGGCCAAAGGCCACAATGCTGTCAACACTGGTGGGGTTGAACCGCGGAGTTCCAATGCCGTAACTACTGCCACCGAGCATGTCCGTCCCTGACGCGACCCAATTACGATCCGATCGGAATATGTCCACTTTTTGTAATCCCAGTACTGTAAATTATATGACTAGCATGTACTGACAGTCACAGTTGTTAGTCTGGAAGCAGTCAGTAAATCTGACGATAACCCCAAAATCCATTCTTTGGTTATGGTACGACTCAATGCCAAAGAGGTATAATCCAGTTTTAGACACTTGGAAATTAATGATGCGAACTCACGTGAGAGGTTTTGCATGTCCGTCTTTGGCATATGAGTCAGCTGAGACTATTAGCAGTGCGCACGGTTCGATTCATGATTCGATTCGATTCATCAGTTTTGGACGGGTCGATTAAAAAAATATGATTTGCAAGACCCAAGACGTTTACCAGTCACACGATCAATGTTACTTGTATATAGTGTAGTCTTAATCATTCAGAGGACAGATTTTGACGTCACCGAACGAACATGGTTTGCCAAACGGGTCTTTTTAGGACATATGTTTGAAGAAAATGCTTGTCCCAACATAGTGAGAAATAGGTTTGTAAATAATTGCTGAATACACTTCCAGAATAACTACCTCAATAGTGCGCTGCAGCCGGATGTTTTTTCTACTGAATAAAATAAAATACCAGGTTGGGATGGATCGAATTGATTTAGCCTTTAATTGCCTCGAGAGTTCATCCTCTCTAACGAATATAAATTGAAGCTATTATTTTGGTTTTATGACGTGTAGCTGTGTGCGATTTTTCACCAATCAAGAAAGCTTCATACGCCTTATACGCTGGAAAAAGTGTTAATAATCTTACAGTGTATGTCATATGCGCGTCAATATTAAAAACAGACGAAGAAGGATTGGCAACATATAACTGCTTCACATATCATATCACTGCACAGGTAAACCGTTACAGCCCTAATGGTATCAAGATGCACAATTCCTATCCAGTTGCACCAAAGCGGGTACCCATATACATTTTGTATCTCAAATAAAAGCTTAGACTAATCAAGTCGAGTAGGATTCCAATTTGTGAAGACTGACCTTGGAACTTAAACAATTTTCAGTTACGTCATACTGACACAGAAACCGCTTTCATATCACTATGAATGATAGACACCCCGACAATTGTCTGTAAGAGATACAGTACATGGGGAGTGGATTTCCAATAAATTACACACCGAGAGTAATTTCCATTAAAACAATAACTCTCGAGCAAAATAAAAAGAACAATCAAAGTTCCAGACAACGGACTTCCTGGTTCAACACGGAGGTTCATTGATTTAAACTTTACTCGCATTAGGTTTTCCGCAAAATATGGATTACGAAATTGCGAGAAACTCCACTCTAGCAGGACCATCGCTAAGAATGCGGCAGGGGGTGTAATGCCCAAAATAATGTTTCTAGTGGAGACATTGCCGTCTTGATTGAAGTGCAATATTTATTCACAAATAAATTTCCAAGAAGTCTTGAGGTTTTTTGTTAAAATATAATCCAGATTGTCTGAGATTTCAACTGCATCATCAAGGCATGCCTTCGACGAAGGCATGTCTTGATGGTGTAGATGGAATATTAGTTAGTCGGGACTTGCACCCCCACCTCATTCATCCCCCCTCCCGCCAGCCACCTACACCCGCAATTGACCATTTTAGCGACGCTCCCACACTGCAGGTGCGTTTTAGAAGGAATTTACCCTCCGTTTAATGTTCGTCGCACAATGCATTTTAGTGGATTGTAGGTCATTTCCCCACGGGACCATTTCCCCACGGCCTCTTAATTAGAAAAGTGACCATTTCCCCACGGCGCTAGATTCACAATGGTCCAATTCCCCACGGCGTTAAATTCACAACGGTCCAATTCCCCACGGCGATAAAATACAAACATCTACCTTTACCAACCCGGAATATATTAATTATGTATTAACACATCCCATATCTTATGGCCACTCATTGGAACGAGCTCCTGGAGCTCGTTCCAATGAGTGGCCATAATATATGGGAAGTGTTATTAAATAATTAATAATTAATATATTCCGGGTTGGTAAAGGCTTAAGCTGGAGATCGTTCCAATGAGCGGCCATAAGCTATGTTTTTTTGCGACATTTATGCATTTACACAGTAAACTAATGAAAATCAGAAGCGTTTTAAACGAATGAAGTGTCCAACATTGTCCGATGGAGTGTGTATGTAACAACATAAGCTATCACCAATGAGAGAAACCGGGACGTGTGGAACTGGTCACCTTTGCAAAACGAGCCTTGGGGAACTTGTCACCTTTGCAGAAAGAGCCGTGGGGAACTGGTCACATTTGCAAAACGTGCCGTGGGGAACTGATCCCCTTTGCAAAACGCGCCGTGGGGATATGGGCCTCTTTTTGCCGTGGGCAATTTGGCCGTGGGGAAATGACCGGCTACCGTTTTAGTGTTAAACAAAGTTACACTCTTAATTATTTTCCTGCATCGCAGAAGAGACGAGTACCGGTTGTTCAATGTTTATGAAGTTCCTTCCTGCTTCAGTCTGTAATTTATAAATGCGTGTCTGCAGGGTATAAAACACGATCTTCAATGTAAAAATAATGATCACTATAATTAACACACTGTGAAGTGATATTATAGTTAAAATTGGGATGCTTAAAATTCAAATACCGTAAGGTACAAGTATCTGATAATAGTATTGTATGGTCAATCTTCATTAATGAGAATCCCTCCTGATTTAAGTTGTTGATTCATCATCCTTTTGAACTTCTACAATAAGCAGGTTGGACATGCTTTAGAATTCGTAAGATCCAAATCCGCCCCTTCACGCTATGAAGGGCGATTATCCATTAACATTCCGCCCTTCTATTGACAATGTTTTCAATTTGGCTTTCCATCACCTACCGCCTATATATTATAAGGCGATTCAGTGAGTGACATAACGCATACGGGAGGGCAGAGTAATTATAATAGCATTTATTGTTTTTGTTGTTAATTTAAGTATTATTGGTTTCCTTCCCCTTACAAGAACAAACTGCAAAAGAATTTGAAAACGTGTGCAAGTGTACAGTTAAAACTAGAAGTCCTGTCACAAATTGTGCACTTACCTAGGCTTAATTGCGCGCAGGAATTGCGCGCAATTGTCATATCGAATGTAATCCAAAGCACGGCAGGTTCTCCTAGTTACTCATAGCACACACAGGCAATGTTTCCGCCAATGGACCTCCTGTTTACCCGGAGGTCCATTGGCAGAAACATTGCTTGTGCACAGGCCATATGTGCAGAATTTGATGGCGTTACTATGGTCCTAACGCGAAAATTAACGCGCAGATCGACGTGCTATTTGTGCGCATTTAATGGCAGGACTTCTAGTTTTAACTGTAGAGGAATTGGGGTTTGGTTTGAATGTTTTCTGCCTACAAACTAGGGTCTTACTTTCACTGCCCGTGGGAGTTCTCATGACTGGACCATTTCCCCACATGGGACAGCTGCTGATCCACGTTCCTTCCGTGGGGTATCACGAATACTTGGACACAGTAACAAAAAAGTATTCGAGCGCTTTAGTTGATCGATGTTGGAATAATAATAGCCCGTGTTTCGTGTTCAAATTAATCTATTATTTTCCATATGCAGCCAAACAAAATGGGTAGCAACCCATCGTCTTACAATGCCGCTCGTGTTATTTGTATATTCATTCAGGTATGGTTTGTTGCAAGTACTTGATTTTAAATTGGAAAGATTTTTTTGTAGCTATATGACTTTTTTTACCCCAAGGTGAATGATAATTAGTGGAGTCCCGTTTCTAACCATTGAGACTTGACCTTGGTGAAATCTCTTCACCTCTACAAATTCTATACATATGCAACGGCGGCCATCGCCACTGAAAAAATAGGGAAGATATTCAATACTTACGAAGGAAAAAAGAAAAAAAAGTATGTTATTGAAAAGATAAGTCATTCATCAAAACACAAAAGGTAGGGAATATTGTTTATATCATAATTATTACGCAGGCAAAATCTCAAGCGGCTAGGGGAGGGGCAATTCTTGCTAACAATAGTATTGACAAACAACTATATGAATAGGATATCGACAAAATAAATAGAACTTCAATGCAATCTGTCGATATCACAGCATAGATCAGTTAAATTTGTATATTATTGTAAAACTGTATTTTCTAGAAGGTTATGCTATGTTCAGATGCACACCAGGAGAAGAGAAGTGTGAACGGAGAAAAGCGTGTTGGTATAGGTTAAAGTACGGCTGCCGTGGAATGGTCAAAATTCACGCGTGGCTAGTCTTGTCCACGGGCACTTTTGTCAATCAGTAATCAGTAGTTTAACCCTTTACCTAACAGGAAAAGCAGACGACACTTGCAAAAAAAATTCTTGAATAACTATTTTTTTCATTTTTTCTCAAAAACAAAGGTTATGCCCCCTCGGTGGAACGAGCTCGACGAGCTCGTTCCAACGATGGGTCATAAACTATGTTTTTGAGACAAGAAATGAAAAAAATAATGAAACTTAATTGGCGATTTTTGAGAATAGCGCTGGCCGGCTTTTGCCGTTACCTTGGGTAAAGGGTTAAGCGAATATTCAATGAAAGAAGCATCGGGTCGTATCCGGTGCTTCTTCCATTGAAAATCTGAGGGCGATTCCATTGTTTTATGTAACGCGTGCGTGGAAATATTGCCCGTACGTGGATTTTGACATTTCCACGACGATCGTACTGCAGTACAGTACCGTGATCACAAAAGCGGACAGAGAATTTCGATCGGATCGCGATTTTCCCCACACTACTATGGAATCCCAGCCGTCGAAAAAAGCACACGTGAAATCTGAATCAGGGATGTTATTTTCCTTTGATTTGTTTGACGCGTTCTTGATCTAGCGGTATTTTATTTTCGAAACTCCACCCATAGTTGTATGTATGCCACGAAAGGATCGCTATCATATCGGGGAAAATACCGATTTTGTGACTGCAGTACGGTACGACTGTTCAAAACACTAACATGACACATGAACTATGACTCAGCATTCAGCAGGTGTCCCACAAAATCAAATCTAAGAAGCTGGTATTTTAAACAAATAAAGTAAATTTAAAATAAAACAATTAAATAAAATAGAATAAATGCGTCATCATATTTTTCAACTGTAATTAATTAGAAACAATTGAAAAGTCTATATTTCGTCGCCTGAGTGCTAGAATGTTCTATGTCCCCTATGGGACATAGAACATTCTAGCACTCAGGAGACGATTTATCAATAGTTATTTTGTAATTGCAACAGAGTGTGTAGCATACCATCATGAGACAGTGGAGGCAGAATTTCCACCCAATCTCAGAACAACAATTGCTATAAACGTTTTAGTCCATACACACCGTTTTCAACCTACCAGCTTTCATTATCAAAATACGCCAGTAGAACTGAATGTGCACGCAATCTCACAAGAACAAAAATACTAGCAAAGTGTCAGTCCATGCACCGCAACTTTCAACCAGCTGGTGCATTTGATGAAAATTTGCTGGAACTTATTTTAAGTATTTGCGTTATTGCACGGATGGGAATTCCACTCAGCGTAGCGACAAATGCCTCCACATACAGTATAGTCACCGTGGACTGGTCGTAATCCACGCGTGAGCAGGGATGTATACGCATGCGTTTACGATGTAATAAAAATTACCATCAGCAAAATTTTAATTAGTGAAAAATGGGTTGCAGCCGGTGCTTCATTAATTAACTTTTTTATGATTATTCCTATACAGCTAAAACTGGAATTCCTGTCATGAAATGCGCACAAATAGCACGCCGATCTGCGCTTTAATCTACGCGTTATGACCATAGTAAGGCTATCAAATTCTGTACATATGGCCTGTGTACAAGCAATATTTCAGCCAATGGACCTCCGGGTAACCAGGAGGTCCAATGGCAGAAACATTGCCTGTGTTTGCTATGCGTAACCAGGAGAATCGGCCGTGCTCTGGATGCCATTCGATATGACAATTACGCGCAATTCCTACGCGCAATTAAGCCCACATAAGCGCACAGTTCGTGACAGGACTTCTAGTTTTAACTGTAATTAGAGTTTGAAATCTAATATTATTGCGTCCGTGGACATATCCACGGCGGCCATACTCTATGCTGTGAGCGTTCAGTGCTGCGTCAATCAAGAGTGAATTATGTTATAATATTATTACGAATTCGACTCCGTAAACTGGTACACCGTCGAGTCATAAAATCTCAAAAGGAAACTGTATGCATTGTTATCCCGTCCATCGATTCATTTATATGTGCTCTGTATTGGTATGTTCTATATGAACATGACAATGAAACTGGAAAAACTAATTTGATGTGTACCTTCTTTGTAAGTTTGTTTTGGTTTCCTGACAGGTTTATACCGTGTCGGAAATACGTAATGGTAGAGAAAGTCGTCGGTGTGATACCAGAGAACCACCTATCAGTGAAAGGAAGGTGTCGGGCATTACAACTTATAAGGGAAGTCGGTGTGATACCAGAGAACCACCTATCAGTGAAAGGAAGGTGTCAGGCATTCCAACGTATAAGCCGATGCATGCTATGTGCCGAGGGCGTTTCCTATGCCTTACTACGCTCTGTCTCTGTATTGCCATAGCTGCTAGTGCGGGTGAAGTGAATTGCACAATGACACAAGGCGGGGAAGACAAGCCTTGTCGATAAATGATCAGCATTTTGTACAAAGTTACAGTACTGTCATTTCAAAAGCCAATACAATAGAACTGTTACAATTGTATTTTCTAGGATTGTATTTCCTACCTATTAACATAAATGACAAAAATAAATTACTTGCATTTTAAAAGATATGGCAATTTGCCAATTGGCAAATTGCCACATCTTTGAAAATGCTAATGGATCATTTCATCCTATTTAAAGGCATAACTGGAAAATACAGTTCTAGAAAATATAACTGTACAAGTTTTATAGTATTAGTACCAGATCAAGAATGGGTCGAGAACTGCATTAAATTGCCAAGCTCTTTCTTGGATCACCAGTCTATATTTCTATAAGGAATTATTAGCTGTTATAGGTTGTTTATGTGACCACCTTTCGGGAAGTTTGCCCGCAAACTGCTGTAGATGTAATGTGATGTTCTTTCCCACACAGAGATATACATATATTCTTTCGTGCTCTAGTTATGGATATTCCAATTAATAAGTATGTAATTCCCATTGAAACCATCAAAATATTAAGATTATTAGAAGAACAAAGCAGCGTAATCACTAAAGCTCTGGTCGGAAAAAAATGTTGGAAAAAAATCGCGCAAATGAAGTCTCTATTGAGCAATATTTCTTCCATTGGTTGAACGGAAATGAATTGCTTATGGTATGTTTTAGATTCAACCGTCTAGAATGCAACAGTTGGTCGTAAAAGCGAGCCGATGGTTCGTTTTTCCAACCAAATGAAATATTCCTGTCGAGTGAATATAAGCTTAGGCGATGTACTAATTAATGGCTAGACTGGTTCCAGGTTAGTAGAAGAATCGAGTTTGTTACTGAAGCAGATAGGTGGTCAATTTCAGCCCACACAAATTGAAAATCTCGCCAGTCGACAAAAGTAAAGCCAGAACACTGAACCTTGATTGATTCTGATTTCGCTCTATTTTATTTTTGAAATGGCAACACACTGGTTTTAATGTGTGGCGATCAGGCCGATATCGAATCGAGATAGAGATCATTTCTGCGATCGCTTTCCTACCCGAGCCGATCAAAAGCGATGCATGGGGTCGGAATCCATCAGATGGATGAGTGCATGTGTGACAGTAGTGTTTAATATGCATTATCACGCTTTACCACTATGCTTCTCCAGAAGCAAGAATAAGGGGTATGGTTTGCCCATGAAACAACGTAGCGAACTGATAGCGATTATTACCAAAGTGAAGATTTTTATGCGTAAAACTTGGTCAAATTTTCAGGGAGATATAGATGGATTTATTCATTGGCGTTTAAGGTCGCATACTTATGCACAATGGCTAATCGTGACCGCGACAGTTTTACAGGCGAACCACCGAGCATCAATGAGCAACTGTCATCTCAACATTCTAACTCTGTTCAAGCTCCGCTCAAGCAGGGTTACAGCGGCTGAAGACATATGCACCATCGACGTGCAGTACACCTTAGTACACGGCGTCATCGTGCCCCCATGTAGGCAACCGGGATAAAGTGCCCAAGGACACAACGCGGGCCGTGCCGGACGGGACCGTGACAGTTTACGGGTGGAGGAAGCCGGAGTACCTGGAGAGAACCACCGAGCATCAATGAGCAACTGTCATCTCAACATTCTAACTCTGTTCAAGCTCCGCTCAAGCAGGGTTACAGCAGTTGAAGACATATGCACCCTCGACGTGCAGTACACCTTACTGCACGGCGTCATCGTGTCCCCAAGTAGGCAACCGGGATAAAGTACCTTGCGCAAGGACACAACGCGGGCCATCCCGGACGGGAATCGAACTCGGGACCTCTAGCATAGAAGTCCAACAGTCTACCACTGAGCCACCGCGCTCCCATATAGATGGATGGAGGCAAACGGCCCGAATGTTCAAGGTTATAATGTATCGCAGAGAAACGCGAGTGCCCGCCTTCGGATTTCGAGTACGACTCTATTATGTATGGATGTTTTTATCGCCCCTTGAGAGCAATAGGCGCCATCTGCAATGCTGAAGCATTGCATATGGCGTCCGTTGCACTCAATGAATGATATATAGATTGAGTCACGCTATCCCACAGTTTTTCTTCCATTGTTTTAAAGAAAATGTCTCAAGCCACACTGTTTCTATCAAAACTGACAACAGATAGGTATGTTTTTCTTTGGCAGTTCATTGAGTAAGAAAAAAACGAATGATTTCTTAATTTCTGACAAACAACTGTCTGTGGATAGCGTGGCTACCACTTCCCACTTATACACGCATGTCACTGGTGTCGATATTAATTTACACTCAGTTTTCACCGACGGTAAGATTGTGTTTAATATTCTGGCAGGGTGGTGTTATTCAGAACTGTAGACCTACATATGAATACCGTTCACGCGTTTTATTAACCCTTTAGCAACACGAATACTACACGACACTTGTAAGGAAAAACAGATTCTTGAACAACTACTTATTTACTTATTTATTGGTGTTTAAGGTCACATACTTATACACAATGGCTAATCGTGACCGTGACAGTTTCACGGGTGGAGGAAGCCGGTGTAAAAGGAATGGAAGTCCGTAGGAACGTTAGTCCCTCTGGACTATTATTCCGCGGAATTATAGTCCTAGGTCTAACATTTCTAGGAATAGTAGCTCAGCTCCTCAACATTCTAACTCTGTTCAAGCTCCGCTCAAGAAGGGTAAGAGCAGTTTAAGACATGTGCATCATCGACGTGCAGTACGCCTTAGAACACGGCGTCATCGTGCCCCCATGTAGGCAACCGTTCAAGCTCCGCTCAAGCAGGGTAACAGCGGTTTAAGACATGTGCATCATCGACGTGCAGTACGCCTTAGAACACGGCGTCATCGTGCCCCCATGTAGGCAACCGGGATAAAGTGCCTTGCCCAAGGACACAACGCGGGTCATCCCTGACGGGGGATCGAACTCGTGACCTCTAGCATAGAAGTCCAACAGTCTACCAATAAGCCACCGCGCTCCCTCTTGAACAACTAAAAAAATAATTCGTTGCTCCTAAAACACGGTTTATAGCCACTCATTGGAAATTGCTCCTTCCCGTGAGCTGAAAACAATAAAAATTGAATGGATATTTTTGTGTACACCGTTAAAAAAATACGGAATCTTACGCTTTACAGCAGTTGGAAAGGAGGGGACATTGCTGGGAAGGGAGGGAGGTGCACTACGGCCGTCGTGGTCTGGTCACTTTCCACGGGACGGCAATATTTCCACGAATGCAATAATATTAGATTCCAAACACTAATTATAGGAATAATCATCACAAATTTAATTAATGAAGCACCGGGTACAATTAATTCAAATTTTGCTGATGATTATTGATGATTTTTATTACCTGGTAAACGTATGCGTGGACATCACGCGTGGATTATGGCCAATGCACGCCGACTGCACTGCACTCTGGTTGATATATTAAAATTGCATGCTCCAGATGCCGTTCTAAACGGTGTTGCATTTTAATATGTAAAAAAAAGCTCAACTTTTTTTTTAGAAAATACCCCGGTTAGGTTTGCAAACCACCAATGGCGCTTTTTTGTGGGACCCCTCACCCCCTCCCCACCTCCGCAAAAACTGCACGAGAGCATATTGTGCAACAAATATGGTTTTCTTGGCAGTCAGAATGGCATACAACAAGCATTTCTTTTCTATTGGATAACTGTAGAACTGTGCTTGAGAAAACGGACAGATAATTTCGATCAGGTTGAGACTGTGTCGCGATTCGCTAAACTATTTATATCCACCTTCATCTCATCAACATTAGAAATTCACCAGTGGAATTGAAGGTCAAATGCTGTATTCGTTTATTGTTCCCTTGTTCGGTCTGGATTTAGCAATATATTTTTTTTTTGAAATTCAGTGTATGTGTGTCAGAACCAGAACACGATTTAATCGAAAAACTGAAAGAGACTGCTTTTGCAATCAGGGAATTGCATTTCTAATTCATGAGAAAAGTATAAAGCTCCAGCAATTTTTCGGACTTCAGCCAGCGGACGATCTGGCCGTGCAACTTCGCAAAATGTTTTGTCACTTAATCAGCAATGAAAAAGATTTCTGTAGAAATCTTTTTCATTGCTGATTAAGTGACAAAATTCTCTACGAAAAGAGACAAAAAGCTCGCAAGTATAACATTTTTTTAAACATATACTTAATTTCTTGGTTGATTTTTAACCATTTTTCGAGTTCTTTAACCCTTTACCTAACGTGAAAAGCAGACGACACTTGCAAAAAAAAATCTTGAATAACTAATTGTTTTCATTTTTTGTCTCAAAAACATAGGTTATGACCCCTCGTTGGAACGAGCTCGACGAGCTCGTTCCAACGAGGGGTCATAACCTATGTTTTTGAGACAAAAAATGAAAAAAATAGTGAAAATTAATTGGCGATTTTTGAGAATAGCGCTGGCCGGTTTTGGCCGTTACGTTGGGTAAAGGGTTAAGATTATTTGACAATAATTACAAGCGTGTAATTTAGAAATTCGGATTTTTTCTCAAAAATGCTTCGATAGTAACCGACAGATAGAAAAGTTAGTGGCATGTTTGGAGGAAATTAAGTATGACTTACCGCTATTTCATTTCATTACACACATTTCCTATTCCGAATCTCATTTCCTTTCTCAGTTATCCTTGTTAATCAAATGTCTAGTCCCTATAAGAAATAGTTGCACAAATACAGTCTATGACGTGTTAACTTCGGAAACGAAATCCCCCAATTATTCGTCAAAGATCTCCACGATGAAAACTGCGGCCTGACAGCGACAACTTCCCGAGTACGTCTAACTCTCTTCGCTGCAGATCAGAAGTAATTCACGGTCGGTCGACTGGGATAAGCTATTCTCTTATTGAAATTCTCATAATAGTGAAATACTCTTGTTCCTTTCAAATCCAACCTGTGGGATCAATAGAATATCCAGTTCAAGTTAAGTTGGAGCGATTATTTTTGTGGTTGGTTCAAACGCTGAAAAGATAGTATTGCTTTGTATGGGTCCAGTCAATTTGTTGAGACCTCAATTTCTCTCCGGTTACCAAGTTGAAAGATTTTTCGTCAATTATATACTAAATCACGTGCAGTGATGTAGACATATATATTGTGATGACATTTTTATACGAAAGTCGTTTGCCGGCTCATTAAATTGCAAAAATGTTATAACATTATTCTAAATTGTTAATATAATTGTTAATATGTCACACAGTGGTGTGGATGGTGTCACGTCGGAAGGTTGGGTGGCTTGAGCCGTTCAAAGATTCATCGATTCCCTCTCAAAGATGTAGAATACACACAACGTCATCTCCGTACATTGCAAGAGGCTTATGCATTGTTTAAGCTTGTTTAATTTATACGAATTGGTGAGCAAGTACTAATCCTACATTTATAGCCTTCCTTGGCCAAGTGTCACGGGTATATCGGGTTGCCTCCGTATCTCAACATCGCGGACTCGCTTGTCTAGAATACTACAAACTGGTCTTTAAAACTGCACCTAGTGTGTCTTTCAGTGAACATGTCAGTGGCGTGGCAAGGATTTATTTATTTATTTATTTATTTATTTATTTATTTATTTATTTATTATTTACTTATTTATTTATTTTTATTTTTTTTATTTTTTTATTTTTTATTTTTTTTTGGGGGGGGGTGCCTGTCATTCAATGGTCAACCCTCGGCACACTCTTGTAAAAGAGCCGAAATTCCTAGCAATGATGTTTTCCCCCACAATGCAACTCGGAATGTATCCCATTAAGTTTTGTTTGACAGAGCTCGACGAGCTCAGCTAAACAAGACTGAATTTGTCAGATTCCTGGTTGCTTTATGGGAAACATTTGCAAATCGAATGCCTATACTTCAAAGATTAACTTTCAGCTAACCGATGTCCTGTTAACGCATCGATATATTTGATACACTTCACATCGTTTATCTCAGGATGGCTCCCCGTCTGATAATCTGCTTCAATTGGGGTTCAAACGTGAACAATTAACCCCGAGACTTCAAGCTTTTTTACAGTAAGTATCATCTATGAAGCCGATACTCCAAAAATGTTGGCTTCGTTCAATTTTTTCCAGTGAAGATGCGATTTCCAGCAAGTGTGAAAAATGCACTCAATGACCCTTATGTCATCCCACTGACTTTGACCTATATTTCAGCCTCCATGGAGTTTCGGCTCGTTTGGTGATGGTCACACCATGCTTGTCATATAAGAGGGACCCACGCTCAAAGTCTTTGGCTCTGCCAAAATGAATTTGAGTGCATGAAACATGATTTCCAGCAACTCTGAAGAATGAACTCAGTGATCACTAGGTGGCAGTGACATTGCTCCATGTTTTGAACGTCCAGCGAGTTTCGACCGATTTGGTGTTGCTATAGCCATATAGCCAAGAGAGTGAGACCAGGCACCAATAAATAAATAAATCTGACTTCAGAGTAGCAATATGAGTGTTGAAATAGTTCTTAAGTTATTATAGCCATGCATTAAACTAATCCTTGGGACCCATATAGGAGTGTTCAGAGAGATAAAACCACACTATTTAAATGCTCTATTTTAATAATTCATAACAGTGGAAGGTATACAGAAGAAGGACTTTACCATCCCTCTCTCAGAATTGAAGATATCCTTTGTCTTGTATAAGTGTTATGTTCACGACTTGACCCGTTTTTGGGGATGTATAGCTACTCGTCGCGCTTACGCGACGAGTAGCTATACCTCTCCAGAAACGAGTCAAGTCGCGATAAAAAGAGTTTATACCAACACAATGAGCCCGCAACACTTGTATCTACGTCTCAGTCAGCAAAGCCCATAACCCTTACTCGTCGAAAGTAGTCGTTGACAAACACAAAGTCGCAGTCAACTGCTCAAAACAATGGTACTCTGTTTTCAGATATCTCAACTCAACGACACAGGGGAGATTCCTCCAATATGAATGAAATTGTACATGGTCTTACAATATAATCGAACTAAGGCCAAGTAAGCCTTTTTCTGTTGGGCAATGATATTTCAAACAAAATTTAATTCAGTTCATAAGGTCGCCCAATTGATAGGTGCGTGTTTTCGAAAAAAAACTAGGAAATTATATTTTTGTAGTGCGCAAGGATCACGCTAAATACAAGACGTCACTTCATTCATAATGTTCAGAAATGCGCAAAGCACAATAATATTGACGTTACGTTTCAAATTTTCTCGCCGTCACTTTAAAGTTTTGCGATTCACCTTCATCTTTTTTTTGTTTTGGCGCTTTGCCAACATACAAAAACAATATTGTCCTTGTTTCACCCAGAGAGAAAAACTGAAATAATATGTTAGTCCTATAATATAAAATACTTAAAATTAAGACTAGGTTTTAATTTTAAAACGTTGATTGGATGTTGACACCTTAAAAACCCTGATGGTATCTTCCAGGGCAGTTCAACAACAGCAATTGGAAGAGTCCAGATTCATTATTTAGGGGTAGACCAATTCATATTTTCAACGTGTGGCCTTGGGGCTGCACGTTGAAAATATGAAATGGTCAACCCCATACAATCACTAAGCATCCATCACACTTAATAAAATTATAACGTAACAAGGTCCTGGACCGGCAAAAACGGCCTCTCGGGTCCAATGAGTTAACCTTCTGCGAAACTAACTTAGCATAGTTTGCATGGGAAGGGGACGTACTGATGTAGATAATCCACTTTTCACAGTGTAGAGAGGATATATTCCCCCAACCCCAGACATACGCTGATGACGTCACGTCATGTGATCATCCGACGTAAGATAAATGATAATAATAATAATAATATACCCATTTATATAGCGCCAGGGAAGGGAGTGCGGTGACTCAGTGGCAGACTGTTGGATTGCTAGAGGTCTCGAGTTCGATCCCTATCCGGGACGACCGGCGTTGTGTCCTTGGGAAAGGTACTTTATGCCGGTTGTCTACATGTGGGAACGATGACGCCGTGTACTAAGGCGTACTGCACGTCGATGGTGCTCATGCCTTCAGCCGTTGTAACCCTGTCAGCGGAGCAGAGTTAGAATGTTGTGGAACAGTTGCTCGTCGATGCTTCCCCCACCCGTAAAACTGTCACGGTCACAATTAGCTACTGTGCATAAGTATGTGACCTTAAACACCTTAAACACCAATAAATAAATAAATAAATAAATAAATAATACATATATATATATAACGCCAAAATTATAGTCCAGTGGATAAAGAACCATATCCTAAGACGCTGTGCATGTTACGGAGCTCGTGCAAATATACAAACACAATATATATATAGTATCTTACTGTCCAGAACATTATAGGCATTTTGAAATAGATATGTTTTGAGATCTTTCTTGAACATGTTGACTGACATTTGACAGTCTTTTTAGATGATCCGGTATTCCACAAGTGAGGACCAGCAAATGAAAATTACCTATCTCCAAATGTCTTACACCTATTTTTTGAACGAGTAGTAGCATTTCACCTTCAGACCTCAGGTTGTATTGACACACATTCTTGGTTTTGATGAGATCTTTTAACCGTTTGAACCTGAGCGGCCGCTTTTTCGTCCAGGAACATGATACGTCATAATTTCATTAAATAGGATGGATATTAAGTGCATGTGTGTGGTAGACCAATTAATAGTTTCAACGTGCAGCCACAAGGCTGCGCGTTGAAAATATTAATTGGTCTTCCCTTAAATAATAAATATGGACTCTTCCAGTTGCTGTCATTGAACTGACATGGACGATACCACCAGGGTTCAAAGGACTAAGCAGGATGGTGGCATGCCTTGAAAACTAACAATAACGTTTTGAAAATTATTCTGTACTTTACTGGCAGCCAGTGCAGATCCATCAAAACAGGAGTGATGTGTTGAGATCGTGATATTCTACACATCACCCGGGCTGATGCATTTAATACTTTCTGCAGGCGAAAGTACTGGTATTCTGGAAGCTTGAATAGAAAGGCATTACAATAATCCGAATGAGTCTTTGTAGAGTCTTTTGTAAAGAACTCTCTTATCTGTTTAATGTTGTATAGGCCCCTGAAAGTCTTGTTGCACATATTTGCAATATGTTTGTCCATAGACATGTTTGAGTCGAGGAAGGCACCAAGATCACGTACACTGTCACTTCCCCTGATGGCGAAAACTGCTACCTTCACTTAGTTGATGTCAGTTTTAGTGAGTTGCTGACGTGAACCAATTATTAGGAATTCAGTCTTCTCATCATTTTTTTTTATTAAGTTGTTTGAAATCATCCAAGTGTGAATGTCTGAAATACATGATTCAATAATTTCTTGAGCTTTAGTTTGATCATTGGTTGATGGTCGAAAAGAGAAGTAGACCTGTGTGCCATCACCATAACCATGAACGTCAGGCAGGTGCGAATGAATGGAGGCGAACTTTTTTTGAAATTTAGAATAGAAACAGGACAGGACCAAGGCAACTGCCCTGTGGGATTCCACATTTCAGATGATAGCCAGCTAACAGCTACACCACTAAGTCCAATGTCAGAGTTCATTGTATCTAACAGAGTTTTATGACAAACAGTGTCAAAAGCAGCAATAAGGTCTAAAAAACAAGCAAAGTTACCCTCCCAGACTCCATATTAAGCTAGGTATTCTTCTGAACCTTGAGTAATGCCGTTTCAGTTGACTGAAATTCTCTGGATCCAGATGTGTTGGTCGGTAATAGAGCATGCATATCACTTTGTAACAGTAGCTGGTCAATGGCGGCTTTTTCACACAGCTTAGAAACGAATGGTAAGTTACTCACTGGCCGGAAGTTTCTAAACACAAGTTCTGCACCTTGTTGTTTGTGATTACAGGCGCCAAAGAGTCTACACATGATTTGATAATAGATAGAGTTGACATGAGCCATTTGAGGATTCTTTTATTAATTTGGTTGAAAGTTTTTTTCTGATGGTCTCTGTTTGGTGTCAGTTTTTTCTACCTTTATGTTGTGATTTTTTTTCCTGAATTAATTTTATTTGTTTAATGGGGAACTCGCAAATCAATCAGCTAGCTTCGATGGATCATCGTGTGATGGTAATGACACATTTTCTTTTTCTGTTCATAGATCATTAACAACTTTAAATGTTTTTTGCTGTCACCATTACAAGCCTCATCATATGTTGTGTAGTAAGATGTTCTTGCATCTTTAAGTTTGTAGAAGAACTGGTTACGAATATTCTGATATGCTGCTTCCTCTTTGTAAGATTTAGATCTTTTCCGCTCTTACTTTCGACAGTTAGCTTTCAAATTCTCAGTTCGTTGGTAAACTAGGGTATATATGGCCGAATAATAAATGTTTTTGTTTTCAAAGGATAGGAGTATGGTGGCTTAGTGTTTACGACATTGGACTTCATGGTTTGATCTCCACCAGAGGTAACTGCGTATTGTCCTTGGGCAAGGTACTTAATCCCGCCTGACTTTTGGGGGGAACGGCTGCGCTGTGTACTAACGCGTACTGCATGTCGATGGTGCACTTGGCTTCAATCAGTGCTAACCCTGCTTGTGCGGAGTTAGTACGCCGGGGAGTCTGACAGTTGTTCGCATCTGCTGGGTGATCCTCTCCAGTACTCCAGTTTCCCCCACCCAAACTGTCCGACCCGAGGCGTCCCTGGCTGTGGAAAGTGTCCAACAAGAACAAGAAGAAATGATGAGTATGAAGAAATGTACTGTTTATAGAATGACGTTTTACTTGAAAGAGAAAAAGACGTTCGCAGAAGACTAATAGTATTTTAACTCTTGCGGCACTGATTTTGTATACACAATTTAATTTATGTGCTCTTCCGCCAATAGTGTCTGCAGATTGGATCCATCGCATCTTACATTTTCGATAGTAATCAAATCAGGACGTGGGACTAAAACCTGGAGCTTCCGTTGTGCCTAGCATGCATGTCACAAAAACTCGTTTTGGAGCTTAACTGGAATGATAGAAAAGATATTAATAATATTGGTTGTGGGTTGATGGTTCCAATTGTGAATCTATTGGCGTCCCACAAGTATCAAAATCCACTTTGTTTAAGAGTTGCAGGCTCGTCATTATAATTCATAGAGTTTTAATTTGCAGAGCGCTTTTTATGTTCACGGGCCATAATCGTTGTTCGCTTTAATGGAATAATTATTTCCTTTGTTTCCAAAGACGCAGGACTTAATGGATTGATGTCGTATTAGCAACCATTGCAGAATAATGATTTTAACGACAGTTACAATCCACGTTTCAACATTCCGCGGTTCTTAATTTTAAGCCGTTTTGTGTTTTAGCGTGCTGCAAGTCCAGGTGTAAACACATCAGGACGAATTGAACAGGGCAGGTGATTTTGAATTTAATCGGGTCTCGAATTGAATTCTTCCGTTTTTCGTATTGTAGATGTGCCTTTTTAATATAGCAAATATTGTCACTCTCCGCGCAGTATTGTATTAAATGGCGACTCATCCATTTGGGCAAGTATATAAAAAAAATTGTCAGAACTGGGTTTAAAAGCAGTTTCGAAATCTGAACCTCGTTGTCCTCTGCTTCCGTCATCAGGTCTCCTTTACAGGAGACCTGATGACGGAAGTAGAGTTCAAGAGGGGGTACTTGGTAGCATTTTGAGAACATTTCGAGAATTCCAATAGTTCCGACTGGGCGCCACTCCAATCGAACGGAATCCAATCATCCGGACGACTTTTATTTATTTATTTATTTATTTATTTATTTATTGGTGTTTAATGTCACATATTTCTACACAATGGCTAATTATGACCGCAACATGGATATAAGGTAAAGTCCAGCCAATCGCTCAAACACATGCTGATCATTTCAGAGGACTTCCACCCCAGCCATAAGTTCGCGGGTCCTATTTTCACTGCTTCAGTTTCCGGAGTACCCGTGGGGATGGGAAGATTTCGAATCGAATTTCGAAGCTTCGCAGGGGGAGGGAGTACACAGAAACGTAGTTGGGTATAGAGAGATAGGTAGAATAATTTGGTAAGCGGTAGCACAAATATTTCTTGGACTCATCATGTGCAAATCTCAGCAGGCGAGTACATGTACTATTTTATTTCTCAACTCATCTGGTACACATATATTTGGGGACGGCTGTCGTTTATTTGAAACACAAAATGCAAAACCGAAAACATTAGCGAATCTTTGCGCTTCTTCGCAACAAAAATTTAAAAAAAAACAATGATTCTGATTTCTTGGGGCGCTCAGCACTATATATCACTCGATGTAGGCAAGCTCAGTTACTGATATTTGATCGTTGTAGTCGCAAAAATCGGCTATTGTACAATAACCAGATTTAATGGCACCAGACAGTGGTGCCCAGTTATTGTTAGAGCTGACGGTTTTTCGGTTTTTCGGTTCGGTTCCGGGAAAACCGAACCGCAACACCCCGCAAAGAACGACCGCACGGTGTTGCTGTGTTTGCGTATAAGCTGATGAAACTGGTGGAAGGGGCGTGGGAGTGGGGTGGAGACTGAACGAGTGACCACTATGAACTCTTATCATTTAGTCTATCCGGAATAGTGACGAATTCTCGTCGTGTTCTGATTGTCACATTTCACCCTTATTGACTCGTCCACAGGATGGGGGAGAAATTGTGACAGTCAGAACAAAACATACAGTAGGTGGATAGTGCATTATCACTAAATCACCCGCAGAGTGGAGATTCCACCCAAGCAATAATTGCAAATGTGTTGTAAAGCATAACAAGCACAAGCAAAGTTTCAGCCAACGGACCTCCGGGTTAAACCCGGAGGTCCATTGGCTGAAACATTGCTTGTGTTTTTGTCGATATATACAAAATTTGAAAGTTATAGCTTGGGCGATAACTCCACTCCGCGGGTGATTTAGTTACAATCCACTCTCCACGCACTGTAGAGTAGATGAACCTTATTCATTTGTTACCCTGAATTATGGCACCTCTCTGACTGAACAGGGTTAGCATCTGATCACTAGAACCCCTAAGAATGATCAAACGGAAGTTAGAATGAACCCACATGATACTTAGAGACGGAGGTTTTAAGGTAAGTGCAGTCGTACAAACTGTTGGGGATTTTTTTTTCCAATCTAAGGAGCCTGAAGTGTTATTTACAGTACGTGGAGAGTGTATTATCACTAAATCACCCACAGGGTGGAGATTCCACCCAAGCAATAATTGCAAATTTGTTGCAAAGCATAACAAGTGCAAGCAAAGTTCCAGCCAATGGACCTCCGGGTTATACCCGGAGGTCCATTGGTTGAAACATTGCTTGTGTTCTTTGTCCACGTGTTCAGAATTTGAAAGTGATACTTTAGGTGATAACTCCACTCCCCGGGTGATTTCGTTGCAATCCACTCTCCACGTACTGTACTCTCTGTTCTTAACACATAGAAAAAACCGAACCGAAACCAAAACCGAGTTTTTCCCTGAAACCAAACCGAAACCGAACCGACAAATCAAAACCTCCAAGCTCTATTTGCTGTATATTGTGACACCGTGTTTGGATAGTTCGGCTCTGGACGTTTTCGCACCTGGCGATGAATTCTCCATAGCCTGTGACGGTGAATAATAGCAGAACACAAAACCTCTCGAAATATATTTGCTATTTTCAACATGAAATGGATATTTTCCAAAGTATTTGAAAAAGTAGTAGTTTAGTTTTTCTAGACGAGTAAAACATTCAGGTTCAACTGGGCCAGCATTATGTTTTAAGTTTGTTTGAATTCATGCAGGGCAATTCGCTCAAAATAATATGCACATGGGAATGGGAATATGTAATCATTTGATCGTTTGGCGTCGCGAAAGCTCATTGAATCTGTCAACAAATCCTTTGATAAAATATTCCTGAGTTTTTCACTAAGCTTTCCGTAATGAAAGATTGAAACCTTCCGTAAATCAAACATAAACAACACAATTTTTTTCTTCGCAGGGACTTGAAGACCATTCATATAATTCGTCGTAGAATAGAACGACTGCAACAGATTAAAAAGTGTCTAAACAATGTTAAGTAGCGCTTTCTGGGTCAGTATGAGCCTGCTGACCTCACACATCCAGACCTCCTTACGTGAAGTGTAAATATTGCGAAAACAGCCCAGGATTTCCATCCCATCAATTAGTTATTCTCTATGTCAAATGGGAAGAGGCAACGTTCTGCTTAATAGATTTGAGTATTTCTGGAACTTTTTGTGTTTTTTTAAAGTGTTTCGGCGGGGGCCCAGCTTTATTCCGTGGATGGTTCAATAAGAATTCATTACCTTCGAGGTATCGATGCCACATTTACTTGAATAGAAGCAAGCTCTCTCCAAAGATGATGATGAAAGATCGTGACTAGGGCCAGGCGAACGTCCGCGATTCGATTCAGTTTCGAATTTTTTAGCGGATTCAATTCGATTCGAAATGATCTATTTATTTTGAAAAAAAATTCGAATCCCAGAGTTTTGGGATTTCAAACATTTCTTTATTGTCGATTATCTAAAGGGGACACGGTATCCATCGGATTTCTGAGGAACTAGACTGACCTTTTCAAACCTGAAACAACAATACCCGGAAAATTCTTAAAAATGTCGTTTGAAGCGATAGGACTATAGTTTGCATGATATGTCTCCCCTTAAGTGGCAATAGGCGTCATCTGCTGTGCTAAAGCACCACCGATGGAACCTTGATCCACTCAAGGGAAGAAATGTGGCTTTCTCTTCGACCACCTTGGTGATACCAGTTTAATTTTCGTTTGAATCCAGTCTCGTTGCTAAGGTGACTACAGGATGTGTAGTCACTTTTAGAATATTAGGAACAGAAAATGTCAAAGCTCATTTTGGAGGTGATCCATGCAAAGCGATAGTTTTCGGTAATTTGAATGTCAGTGGGTCAGAACCCTGTCCTCTACGGTCGTAAAATTAACTAGATTATTTTGAAATCACAAACTAATTTCCAGAACTCATCGAACGAATGCCTTTTAACGTAATAAGCCGCTGAATAACGCACCCACGCCTGAAAACCGAGCCTATCTCTCACTGGAATAGCAGGCCAGTCCTTTGACAGTAAACTGTGACCAAACTTGTGGGAGGAGCTTCTAAACATTTTCAGTGTCATTTTTAGGAAATCTGCCCAACATAATCATGGCATTTTGAACTCCTGAAAGCCTTTTTTAAACCCTTAACCCTTTTAACAACGTAACGGCCAAAACCGGCCAGCGCATTCTCAAAAATCGCCAGTTAATTTTCATTATTTTTTTCATTTTTTGTCTCAAAAACATAGGTTATGACCTCTCATTGGAACGAGCTCGTTGAGCTCGTTCCAACGAGGGGCCAAAACCTATGTTTTTGAGACAAAAAATGAAAAAAAAATAGTTATGCAAGAATTTCTTGCAAGTGTCGTCTACTTTGTTGTTAGGTAAAGGGTTAAAAAACTTAGAGTTGTTAATAAATATGTAAAGAATGGTGAAACTTTGAAGTGACGTAATCACGACATAATGGAAATAAATGGAAAAAGTAAGTCACTGCTGTCTCAACAATTTTTTGACCTGTGCAACATAGTAAAAATTCACGAGAATCCAACATCATTTAATTTTACATGACGTTGATGTTAATGACGTCACCTTAAATTCCGCCACAACTGATTCTCAGGTCTGCACCACATTTTTAAATTTGTTTTCTGTTGGAGATGATATATCCAAAATTTGAAAGAAGGAGGTTTGATACAGGCGTTAACATTAAAAGACAACAAAAAACGTACAAACTGACGTTGTTTTGGATAAAGGCTGAATTTGAAAATATTAAAATGGCCTGCACTGAATCTCTCAAGCGTCAACAAGTTCACGAAGTTTCATAGCTGCAGATAAGAGACGTGGCAAGAGGTTTCCGATTAAAGGATGTAGGGAAGTGAATTTCCAACTAGGCGAGGGACCGGGATGGACATCCCCTGCCAATACCTCCCCCAGTTGGAAATTCACAACCGAGAAAAATGAAAATGAAGGGATGAAAGAGGGCATAAAATTGTTTCTAGCAACTCAAATGCCAACATATTTATGATAGAATTATCAGGCTATTATTATTTGGTATTATTCTGGGAATTGAATATGTGCTAAACAAATGCTCAAGCCGATAACTTTGAGTAATTCACACTGTCGTAACATTAAATCAGATCTTGGGCAGGAATGATCAATTTTCGATGTTTCATCATTTTGTAACTGTGAATGATGGAATTAACTCAGGATAACGATTTTACATGATGTGATTTTCTTGAAGTGCATTTCGAGGATTTTTTATTACGATAAGTAAACGTACTATAGAAATCTCGTACTGACTGACGTCATGCATACTTATATTGCGTACACTGTAGTTGTAAATAGTAACAGTTGGAATTTTTGCCGATTTGAAACCGAGTTGAAATTTTGGAAAGTAAAGGAGACATCAGCATCAGTAAAGAAGCTCTAAAATTCAGATAGATGGAATTTCCAACCACTCATTACTTGCCCTCCGAATTTCCAACTATAGGAAATTTTAGCCAGTATTGGGGGAGGTGACACCCCACACCTCCCTTGTCACCACGTTCCTGCTGTAGATACTGCTACGAGGGAGTTATGCGTTTTGTCATTTTGGCTATTTAGATTATAAAAGCTAAACACTGCTAAAATTTCAATTGATGTAAAACGTCATCAATTGGGATAAATCGAAAAAATAAAATATAGCTTTCTCCTAACTTTTGGAGTTCTACAACATTTTAAAATTTTATGAGAATCTGACGTCATTTATTTTTTTTTATAGCGTGAACGTCAATAACCTCACCCAAATTCGGCCATAACTGTTGAAATTAATCAGGTCGGTACCAACTTTTTAGATATGGCTTTTTATTGGAGATTATATATCCAAAATTTGAAAAAGAGAGGTTTGATCCAGGCATTCATACTAAAAGAATAAGAAAATACGTTCAAACTGACGCTGCTTTGGCTAAAGGTTGAACTTTGAAAATATTAAAATGTCATTCTGTAGATCTCTCAAGTATGAAAAAGGTCAGTAAGTTTCATAGCTGTTAATATTGTAACGAGGGAGTTATGAGTGTCGCCGTTTTTGCATTGTAGGTTATAAAATCTAAACCGTGCTAAAATGTCAATTGACGCAAAAACGTCAAAACGGGAACAAATCGAAAAAATAAAAAAAACAGTTCTCCCCTAATGTTTAACTCCTTGCATGCTGCTGGTGTATATTCCTGCCCAGGAGAGAAAATCTCCCGCCAGTAAAATAAGTATAATTTTAGTAGATTTAATTAAATTTTTCTCTCAAAATTGGATATACTTTTAGTTCAGCGATTTCTTGAGTTAAATTGTTATGAATTTTCTATCAGATCTAGTCATGGCTGCTTCATAGCAGCCATGACTAGATTTGATGGAAAATATTTTGAAAATACGCAGCGGGTTAAGAGCTAAGCTCTACAACATACTAGAATTTCATGAGAATCCGGCTCCATTTGATTTTTATGACGTTGACGGTATTAACGTCACCCTAAGTCGCCCAAAATGGTTGGGAATTCCCAGGTAGGCACCGAAGGTTTAGATTATGTTTCTATTTTGGAGATCATATATCCAAAATTTCAAACAGGGAGGTTTGATACAGGCACTGGTATTAAAAGACTAAGAAAAAAATGTTTAAACTGACGTCGTTTTGGATAAAGGTTGAACTTTTTAATTCAAGTCATTTAATTTTTATGGCGTTGACGTTATTAACCCTTTACCCAACGAATCGCCAACAACCGCCCGCCTAATATGCAAATTCAGCAGCTGAAAAAATATTACTTTCTCGAAAAATTTCAACAAAACCATATCACGTTCTAAAGAGGGGTCACATGATATGGTTTTGTTGTTGAAATTTTTTTTAAAAAAATTATAAAATGATATTTAAAATAATAGATTTTGAAATCGTCTGCGTTGGGTAAAGGGTTAACGTCACTCTAAATCGCACAAAACGGTTGGGAATTCCCCAGGTAGACACCGAAGGTTTAGATTATGTTTCTATTTTGGAGATCATATATCCAAAATTTCAAAAAGGGAGCTTTGATAAAGGCATTGGTATTAAAAGACTAAGAAAAAAATGTTTAAACTGACGTCATTTTAAATAAAGATTGAACTTTGTAAATATTAAAATGTCATGCACTAGACTTCTCAAGCATCAGCATGGTCACAACGGTTCATACTTGTAGATTCTGTAACGAGAGAGTTATGCGTGTCGCCGTTTGGTCTTTTAAGTTATAAAATGTAAACAATGCTAAAACTTCAATTGACGTAAAAATGTCAAAAATGGGGATAAATCGAAAAACTAAAAGAGAGCTGTCTCCTAAGTTTAGAGCCCCACAACATACTAAAATGTCATGAGAATCTGGCGTCATTAATTTGTTTATGAGGTTGACGTCAATAACGTCACCATAAATTCGACCATAACTGTTGGGAATTCCCCAGGTCGGTACCAATTTCATAGATATGTTTTTTGTTGGAAATGACGTATCCAATATTTGCAAGAGGGAAGTTTGATCCAGGCGTTGATATTAAAAGACTTTGAAAAAAGTTAAAACTGATGTTGTTTTTGATAACAGTTTAAATTTAAAAGCATTAAAATTAGGGCTGTCGCGACTATCATTTTTTGTAATCGACTAATCGTGACCAGTAATCGACAGTTAGTCGATTAATAGTCGCTTCCCATGATTTTTTAGCAAATCATTCTTCTGTTCGTAAAACTCTGAAAATGACAATGACACCAGTGTGTTCAGACGAAGTGGGGTTGTGGGAACAACAAATCGGTCCCGACTGAAGCTACATGTAGTCCAATCTTGGACCCACAGTCCGTAATATAATTTTTGGGGTTGGTACGTCCTGTAGGACGTACCAACCCCCAAAATAATATTACTGACTGCGGGTCCAAGTTTGAACTAGATTGAAGCCGATGAATTAAAATGAATTTACCAAAGAACGTTCCTGCATATGTTTCCTTTCTGCAATAAGTTTCTCGAAATTTTGAACATTGAGATCTATGCATTCCCTCGTCAGTTGTTAAAATTGGATCTTAGTCTGAAGTTCCGAACTTTGAGAAGTGATCTGACGTTCTGACTTTCGTCATAATTTTGTCACTTCCGCGCTTTGGGTTTTCCAATGGGTGCATTCGTGTGTACAAGACTGGAGAAATTCAGAAGAATCTATTCTTCTCGAGTAACTGTGAGTGTTCTTTCTTACACAGTCAGTGACAGTCGTACAGTCTTCCGGATATGAATGTTAACTATGGTTAGATATTTAAAGTTACTCACCTTCATTGATCATTCACCTCACAAAACAATGCAATTTAGCCCCGACGTGTAGTAGATGTGTACCACCTTGAAAATGAACGACGATCGACTAAAAATAAAAAACGTCGACTACTTCAATAGTTAGTCGACTAATCGAATAATCGCGACAGCCCTAATTAAAATGGCATGCACTAGATATCGCAATCGTAAACAAAGTAACGAAATTTCATAGTTGTAGATATTGTGACGAGGGGGGGGGGGGGGGGGGTAGGCGTGTCTCCGTTTTAGCCTTTTCGGTTATAACAGCTAAAAGGTGCTAAAATTTCAATTGACGCAAAAACCTAAAAAATGGGGCAAAATCGAAAAACTAAAAGCAACTAACTCCATGTTGTTAGCTCATTAACATACTAAAATTTCATGAGAATCCGACGTCATTTTAAAGGTTGTGGGTATGATACAACCTGAAAGTGGCATTTTCCCCTTTGTTGACGTCACTTGCGTTCTAACTCCAAATGTTTTGTGTCAATGCAAAATAAACTAGGCCACTACTGTGTCGACATTCGAAATGCGGTGCCTGCAAATGCTGTGATAATAGCTGTACGCGTGACACACGACAAGGTGAGTTTTTTTCATTTTTTGCGTTATTTGCGATGTAACTCAAAAAAGTGTTTTGTTAATGACAGAGAAACTTGATAATGCACGAGACCAATTTCTGCTACGGACACATTAGGCAGTTTCGTGTCTGTAATTGCTATGGTAATGGTTATAGGCTTGCCGCACGTGTTTTGGGGTAACAAAACCGTCATTTGACGTAAAAACAAAAATGATGACGTTAAATAAAAGAATCCAAAAACAGCTGCCTTTTTATTTTGTTGAAGCTCTACAACCTGCTAACATTTCATCGTACGAGCTTTAATTTTTCCGACGTTGACGTCCGACCATAACCCTAATGGCACCTAAGATGATTTTTTCGCTGGCTAAAAACTGATTGCATATTTAGATATGGTTTATATTGAAGACTACAGTACGTGGAGAGTGGATTGCAACGAAATCACCCGGAGAGTGGAGTTATTACCCAAAGTCTCACTTTCAAATTCTGAACATGTGGACAAAAAACACAAGCAATGTTTCAACCAATGAACCTCCGGGTATAACCCGGAGGTCCATTGGCTGGAACTTTGCTTGTGCTGGTTATGCTTTGCAACAAATCTGCAATTATTGCTTGGATGGAATCTCCACTCTGTGGGTGATTTAGTGATAATACACTCTCCACGTACTGTATATTTTCTAAATTTCGAGAAGGAGACTTCAATGACGTGATCGACATTAAACTGGAGAAGACGTCAATTTAATGTTATTTTTGGGTAAAGATGGATAGTTTAAATTGTCACAGCTGTAGACACCAACGTTATAGGATGTGAAATTTCTTAGCTGTGTGTAATATTAACAGAAAGGTACGCGTGCTAGAAAATCAGAGTTTTTAATGAAAAAAGTATACAAAACAATAACATTTGAAGTAACGTTAACCCTTTACCCAACGAATCGGCAGCACCTGCCCGCGTAATATGCAAATTCAGCACTTGAAAAAATATTATTTTTCAAAAAATTTCAACAGAACCATATCATGTTCACATGATATGGTTTTGTTGAAATGTTTTGAAAAATTTGAAAAAATGATATTTGAAATAATTAATTTTGATATCGTCTGCGTTGGGTAAAGGGTTAAAGCCTTAAAAATGGCGATAAATCGAAAAAAAGTAGAAAACACGCATCTCTTAATTTTCTGAACTCTGCAACAGAGTCAAATTTCATGAAAATCGGCTGACATTTAACTTTTTGTGATGACATCTGTAACGTCACCCGCAAAATCGACCATAACCGTTAACAATTGCCCAGATCTGTTCCACAATTTTAGATGGGTTTTTTGTTAGAAATGGGATTTATAAAGATGAAAGTGGGTGGCTTGATACAGGCTTTGAAATTAAATGTTTTCGATAAACGCCTAAATTGGGCGCTGTTTCGGATGTTGGTGCGATATCAAAAACCGCAACCTTACTTGACAACTAGCAGTCCGTGGATATAATGAGTGTGCCATATTTCTCCAGGATAGCTTAACAGAAGTTTCCTGTATCGTGGCAGGAGGAAAAAGGGCTAACGATCGCTACAAGTCATTCCAACTTCGTTGGGTGACTTAATCTTTTACCCAACACAGACTATATCAAAATTTATTATTTTAAATATCTTTTTCTTAAACTTTTTTCGAATTTTTTCAACAAAGCCATATCATTTGACCCATCATTGAAACGGACTCGACGCGCTCGTTCCAAAGAAGGGTCACATGATATGGTTTTGTTGAACTTTTTTGAAAAATATTATTTTTTCAGCTGCGAAGTTTGCATATTACGCGTGCGGATGTGGCCATTCCTTGGGTTAAGACTTAATGAAACTACACTGAACATTGGGTCCATGCACTGGCTCATGCCCTAACTTCTATGCGGAATACGATTGCCTGCCGTATGAATAAATTGCACTACCATCCAGGTACAAGTAAGAAATCAGTGTATTCTGCTTCGTGTGCACGCATATTTGTATCAGGTTCACGTAGGAGACAGATAACACTAACAGGACGGTTGAAGTATCGTAACAATTGGAAGGTGGATTCTATTCGAGATTCGATTCGGTTTAGAACCATTTGCTTGATTCGATTCAAGCGATTCTGTACACCCTTCAATATGCGTTTGGTCGTGAAATTTGCCGTTACTTACCAGTAATCGTATCAAATAAAACCTATATTGAAAATACAGTTAAAACTAGAAGTCCAGTCACGAAATGCGCACAAATAGCACGTTGATATGCACGTTAATCTACGCGCTATGACCATAGTAAGCCTATCAAATTTTAAACATATGGCCTGTGCAGAAGAAATGTTTCACCCAGTGGACCTCCGGAAACCCCGGAGGTCCATTGGCAGAAACATTGCCCGTGTTTGCTATAAGTAACCAGGAGAACCTGCCGTGCTTTGGATGTCATTCGATATGGCAATTGCGCGCAATTCCTACGCGCAATTAAGCCTACATAAGCGCACAGTTCGTGACAGAACTTCTAGTTTTAACTGCACGCCAGTGAGCTCTACATAATATTCCAGATGAGATATCAGGTATTAGTGTGTATTGTGCAGATGTAACATTTCAGTTTCTTATCCTGTATTCTCAGGATTCTAAAAGGTAACTATGGTGAGTATGTCCTCCATTCCTATTAGAGTGTACTTCGTCTTCTGGGACAGGTGTTTTCTTTATTTATCTCTTCAATCACCGCATTCCTAGAACGAAAATGGACGTTCAGTGTAGTTGTGGCAAAGGCAAGTCAATATTGTCAATGTGTAGTCCCAAAGGAAGCACGTTTAAAATATAACTCTGTTCTACCCCGAATGTGAACTGGACTCTTCCAGTTTATACCAAAGAACTGATATTAGAGACACCATCGGTTTTGAAAGGGGTAGCCGCATAACAGAAGTGTGAACACTACTCATTGTCACAAAGTAACAAGAATTGCCCCTCATAGTTAACTCCACGCCTGCTAAGTATACTATTTAATGTCTCATAAATCAAGTCACGGCTGCTGTGAAGCATAATTACATAATTACACCATGGTGCAGCTTGTCTATTTTTAAATGATGAGAAATACTGGGAGAATGTTTACTCTTGGGAATGGCATAGCCAGCTTGGATGCCTACCTGTCACCCCCTGGAGGATAATACTCATTACTGGGAGATGTAAAGTTTCCCTTCAAACCCGTAAAATGTACGTAAGATATATATAAATACGCATAGGATATATATAGAATATACCCATGGTAGCTTGGTGTACCAAATGTCCACCACGAGTGGTGAACATTTGGTACATCAAGTTACTTTGGGTATATTTTATTTATGCCATGATCGTCAGATTATTAAGAGTCGCTATTATTTTTTCTCCATTTTACTGAGCAGCTGCCGTAAATACGTGCGAATTTGTTTTTGTTTACATCAGCATCGGTGGGCGGTACTTCCGCTGTCAATTTTACCACGAAAACGAAATCGAAAAAGAAACGGGGCCTTTCTCATTTTAATAACATAATAATATACTATTTCGAGTTATGGATGCTTTGTTAACATGAGACAATGTTAATATTTGGTGTTTTATGGGGTAAACTCGTTTAAAAACGTAATAGATAATTGCCACTTTCATTTCACTCTTCGCGAGGCGACGTCTATAAACTTAGACAAGTTCGCATTCAGGTCGACGTCACCAAAGGCCAGCGTGGATGTAGTTCCACTGTAGGTGTAAATTTTAACTACGGAAATCCCATTGCTGGCGTGTTCACAGCGTTTGGTGTATAAAGCTAAAATTTATGTCATAGATTTTTCATATATAGTAGAATAAGTAATCGTGGTATAAAAAGATTTTAACAAACCTACGAGTCACGGTTGCATACAGTATTTCAGTGGAGACTGACAGTATTAACAGATGTAACAAAATGTTATATCCAGCCTACAATCGAGATGTTCTTAAAATCCGATCAAGTGTCTCTTATTGATCTCTTCTTTTAACACCAGGTCTCCTAAACAGAAAGTCTGATGATAGATGAAGAGTTCAAGGAGGTTCTGTGCCCGACATTCATTTGATTCGGTTTTGGGAGATTCCGCGTTTTTATTGATTTGCCCGAACACATGAGTCACCACTATTTAGGGTTGTAAGAAGGAGCCATACAGTTTGGAACGCGTTGAGATTCGATTCCTGATTCGATTCGATTCAAAATTATCTGACTAATTCGATCCGTCTCGAAATTTGAGAGTCGCAGAGCCCTAATGTATTATTCAATTGTAAATATAGATTAGTAATCAAGAATGTTTTAGACGAAAATACGTTTGTGAAACTTTCACTGCATACCATCTGAATTCAAACAATTTTTGTAACAGTGTGCCTGAGTTTGAAATTTTGCATAGATTACAAACTATTCCGACGAGCTTCGAAGTGGCTTTAAAGAATTGTCATCAGTAAGGTTGAACAAAATACCGGATAATGTAGAAGAGTACGGAGAAAATACGCAAACCAGAACGCCAGATTTACAAGAAAAAAATTACAAAACAAAATCAAGTTTGTTCGATGTAATGGAGGGTGAGGGTTTCATTAGCTCACGATTTCGATAATTGAACTTGTTTATATAAATCATTCCCAGGAGTCGTCTGGAAATTAGTCTAGTAGATAAAGGAACACGTCCCAGGAGACCAGCTACTGTTAATAGTCAGACAGTCCTGGTATTAGTAACCACAGCGTGTTTAACAAATCTCAGAAGACGCTGTCCAATCTGTTTACTACGAAGTTTACGAGTATCGAAAGGTTGAAGGATTCATCTATTGTTTGTTTTGTATGACAGTTAATTGCTATCTGAGAAAAGCCATGCCCGAGAACATTTCTGTGTCAAGCATACGTTGAAAACACTGCTCTCCATACTAGTGGATTGATAGAACTCTCATTGGGCAAAAACAGAAAAATATCCCAGGTTCCGCCATTTTGAGAGGGCTTTCGTTCCTATAAATAAACGCGCCTGGCTGGAGATATATTCAGATTTTGTAGGAAAGACCCAAGAAGCAGTGTAAATCTTTAAGACAACGGACCACCAGGCGCACATCTTCTTCCTCTGAAGGCAAGGGACACTGAAAAGCAAAGAAATTAGATTCAATTCGTTCTCGTTTCGATGATTTTATTCGATTCGATCTTAGTCAAGCCGATTCGGGCATTTTCGAATCGTCGTGATGTTATAAGAATCCCACAAAGTGTCTCCTCGTGAACTCTTCTTCTGTCATCAGGTCTCCTATACAGGAGACCTGGTGACAGAAGAAGATTTCAAGGAGATGATTGCTTCTGAAACTGCTTTATTCTGTTGTGAAATATTGTTGGGTTTTTTTTTGTCCAAACAGAAGAATCGGTGTAGCACACAATACCTTTTAAGTGGAGACTGACACGTTATTTTCGCTGTAAGACGGCGCAAACTTAAACAACTCGAAATACGGTGAGTTTCTCTTTATTCATTAGAAAAATAGTACATTATATAAGATTACAAGAAAATTGAATTTTTACAGCATAATATACAGTACGTGGAGAGTGTATTATCACTAAATCACCCGCAGAGTGGAGATTCCACTGAAGCAATAATTGCAAATTTGTTACAAAGCATAACCAGCATGGGGTAAACTCGTTTAAAAACGTAATAGATAATTGCCACTTTCATTTCACTCTTCGCGAGGCGACGTCTATAAACTTAGACAAGTTCGCATTCAGGTCGACGTCACCAAAGGCCAGCGTGGATGTAGTTCCACTGTAGGTGTAAATTTTAACTACGGAAATCCCATTGCTGGCGTGTTCACCGCGTTTGGTGTATAAAGCTAAAATTTATGTCATAGATTTTTCATATATAGTAGAATAAGTAATCGTGGTATAAAAAGATTTTAACAAACCTACGAGTCACGGTTGCAAACAGTACTTCAGTGGAGACTGACAGTATTAACAGATGTAACAAAATGTTATATCTAGCCTACAATCGAGATGTTCTTAAAATCCGGTCAAGTGTCTCTTATTGATCTCTTCTTTTATCACCAGGTCTCCTGAACAGAAAGTCTGATGATAGATGAAGAGTTCAAGGAGGTTCTGTGCCGACATTCATTTGATTCGGTTTTGGGAGATTCCGCGTTTTTATTGATTTGCCCGAACACATGAGTCACCACTATTTAGGGTTGTAAGAAGGAGCCATACAGTTTGGAACGCGTTGAGATTCGATTCCTGATTCGATTCGATTCAAAATTATCTGACTAATTCGATCCGTCTCGAAATTTGAGAGTCGCAGAGCCCTAATGTATTATTCAATTGTAAATATAGATTAGTAATCAAGAATGTTTTAGACGAAAATACGTTTGTGAAACTTTCACTGCATACCATCTGAATTCAAACAATTTTTGTAACAGTGTGCCTGAGTTTGAAATTTTGCATAGATTAGAAACTATTCCGACGAGCTTCGAAGTGGCTTTAAAGAATTGTCACCAGTAAGGTTGAACAAAATACCGGATAATGTAGAAGAGTACGGAGAAAATACGCAAACCAGAACGCCAGATTTACAAGAAAAAAATCACAAAACAAAATCAAGTTTGTTCGATGTAATGGAGGGTGAGGGTTTAATTAGCTCACGATTTCGATAATTGAACTTGTTTATATAAATCATTCCCAGGAGTCGTCTGGAGATTAGTCTAGTAGATAAAGGAACACGTCCCAGGAGACCAGCTACTGTTAATAGTCAGACAGTTCTGGTATTAGTAACCACAGCGTGTTTAACAAATCTCAGAAGACGCTGTCCAATCTGTTTACTACGAAGTTTACGAGTATCGAAAGGTTGAAGGATTCATCTATTGTTTGTTTTGTATGACAGTTAATTGCTGTCTGAGAAAAGCCATGCCCGAGAACATTTCTTTGCCAAGCATACGTTGAAAACACTGCTCTCCATACTAGTGGATTGATAGAACTCTCATTGGGCAAAAACAGAAAAATATCCCAGGTTCCGCCATTTTGAGAGGGCTTTCGTTCCTATAAATAAACGCGCCTGGCTGGAGATATATTCAGAGTTTGTAGGAAAGACCCAAGAAGCAGTGTAAATCTTTAAGACAACGGACCACCAGGCGCACATCTTCTTCCTCTGAAGGCTAGGGACCCTGAAAAGTTAAGAAATTAGATTCAAATCGTTCTCGTTTCGATGATTTTATTCGATTCGATCTTAGTCAAGCCGATTCGGGTAGTTTCGAGTCGTCGTGATGTTATAACAATCCCACAAAGTGTCTCCTCGTGAACTCTCCTTTTGTCATCAGGTCTCCTTTACAGGAGACCTGATGACAGAAGAAGATTTCAAGGAGATGATTGCTTCTGAAACTGCTTTGATTCTGTTGTGAAATATTATGGGGTTTTTTATTTGTCCAAACAGACGAATCGGTGTAGCACACAATACCTTTTAAGTGGAGACTGGCACGTTATTTTCGCTGTAAGACGGCGCAAACTTAAACAGCTCGAAATACGGTGAGTTTCTCTTTATTCATTAGAAAAATAGTACATTATATAAGATTACCAGAAAATTGAATTTTTACAGCATAATATACAGTACGTGGAGAGTGTATTATCACTAAATCACCCGCAGAGTGGAGATTCCACTGAAGCAATAATTGTAAATTTGTTACAAAGCATAACCAGCACAAGCAAAGTTTCAGCCAATGGACCTCCGGGTTACACCCGGAGGTCCATTGGTTGAAACATTGCTTGTGTTTTTTGTCGATATGTACAAAATTTGAAAGTAACAGGTTGGGTGGTAACTCCACTCCGCGGGTGATTTAGTTACAATCCACTCTCCATGTACTGTACATGTATATACATACATACAGATCAGTTCTCCAATTATTAAAAAAATGAATCAATTAGGTAGTTCCGTTTTCCGTAATACGCTCAGCCTTGCCGATTGAGTACATGTATAGAGAATACATTTCAATATTTTTGTAGGATTTTATGATCAAATGCATTTTTTCTCGACGGTGCTCAGTTCTCCAATGCGTTGTAATCGCCCATTACTTCTTACCAGTAGTGGTGCTATTGGGAATATGCGGGAACTATGGCCCTACCCCCTACCCCCTTCTGTGAGCAAATTTCGACCGTGAAAGATTTCAAAGCAGGGTATTATACGATAGATATGCTATATTAGAAACTTGTTGTTGGGCTGAGCCGTACTGTAAAATATCATGACAATTCACCCAGAAGAGCACGATTTATCACACTCTCCAGTTCAGCAGAGATGAACAGAGATTTAAAATTAATACCAACGTGCAGAATGCGACCAAAAGTTTCCAACTTTTATGATTGTCTATCCAGGGGAAGCTCCACCCCGGACTCTACATGGGAGCGGGAATCCATCAGCTGTAACTAAACCGTTTACCAACAGAATTTTTCTCTAAATCAGTGTGTTTCTTGCTAGATATCAAGAGGGTCTGCTCATTGATTGTTCTTGAGAGAGGACAGAATGGTCTAGTCATTGGGTGTTTAGTCACCAAGTTCTCGCATGTTTGCCTCAAGTCCACCTATCGGTTCACCTCTCAGGATTAGTCTAGTAATTGTGTCCACGAGACAGAGAATTCTGGGGAAGAGACGTTACCCTTGTACCCTCGAGGATTTACGCGCCTGGCTGGAAATATATTAAGAGTTTGGAGGAAAGACTCACGAAGCAGTGTAAATCTTTAAGATAACGGACCACCAGGCGCATCTTCGTCCTCTGAAGGCTTGTGACCTATGGAAAGCTTAGAAATTCGATTCAATTCGTTCTCGTCGGGATGATTTTATTCGATTCGATTTCAGTCACGCCAATTCGGTCATTTTCGAATCGTCGTAATGTTATAAAAATCCTACAAAATGTCTGCTCTTGAACCCTTCTACTGTGTCCAGGTCTCCAGATCTGATGACAGAAGATTTCAATGAGATTATTACTTCTAGAACTGCTTTGATTCTATTGTGGAATATTGTGTTTTTTTATTTGCCCAAACAGAACAATCGGTGTTGCACACAGTACTTCTTAAGTGGAGACTGACACGTTATTTTCGCTGCAAGACGGCGCAAACTTTAACAACTCGAAAAAACGGTGAGTTCCTTTTTGCGATTCGATTCGAAAATCCTTTGCCAGATTGGTTTCGGGATTCAATTCGACCGAACGTTGAGATTCACAAGGCTCCATTAAAGCCTTCACAGTGCATTTATAAATTGTTAACTGGTTGAGTACCGGAAGCCACTATCAGGGCTTTCAAAATGATGGTATCTGAACAAAAGCCTATGTTTTTTGCACATGTTTCATATTCATTCAGTCAAACGCAAATAATATTTTTTTTATATAAATTTGTTTAATTACAAATTATTGGAGAATGCTTGAATAACAAATTTCGACCACCAAAACTAATCTAGCCCTGAACCAGTTAAAGTATAAGATGGAGGGCGTAAGTGTCGGTGAGACTGTTTGAATTGTACTTCGTCGTGTGAAGGAAAGTTTTCCTTCAGACATTTTGAGGTAATCAAAAGTCAATTTTTCCACAATAGATTCTGCTCTTTCGTAACTGTGCCTCTATTCTCACATCACCACTCCGTTATGGGATCACATGCCGACGTTTTAAAGTGAAGCAATTAAAATACTTTCGACTTTCGATGTCAGTCCGAAGTTTGACAAGTAAATGTGCGTAAAATTACGTTTCATTAGAAGATATATGTAACAGTAGGATGACACATGTATTGAAATCATATGGCATATGAGATGCCATACGTATTGAAATCACTTGTCAGAAAGTAGCAAAAGCCAATTAACAATAGAGCAGTTTAACCGTCTAATAAACTTAATAACTAAAGAACTTTGTATAAATATCAAGTTTATGCCCTCAGGTAATTGAGCAAACAGATGTAATGACGGCGTTGATAATTGAGAGAGAACGTTTTAAAATTGGGTACTGAATATTCAATCTTGCGTATCATGTACGGGTTGTCTTCTTCCAGTCTAATAAATTGTTCCGAGTGATGCGCTTAAAATGCAACAAACGTATTTATTTATTTATTTATTTATTTATTTATTTATTTATTTATTTGTGTTTTAAGGTCACATATTTCTGCACAATGGTTAATCAAGACCGCGACAGTTTTACGGGTAAAGGAAGCCGGAGTACCCTGAGAGAACCACCGAGCAACGGCGAGCAACTGTCAGCTCCCCAACATACTAACTTCACACAAGCAGAGTTAACATTGGTTGAAGACAAGTGCACCATCGACGTGCAGTACGCCTTTGTACACAACGCCACCGTACCCCCCCCCCCCCCCAATGGGAGTGATGTGTCTTGCCCACGGACACAACTCGGTTGCCGCAGGTGGGATTCGAACCGAGGACCTCTCGGCTTGCACCTCTACCTACTGAGCCACCGCCTCCCCCCAACAAACGTATTATATCGGACAGATACGCATTCACAATTACGCAGAACAAAAAGGTTCGTGGAGGGCTGTATTAAAAAAGTGCACCTGCTTTCAAAGAGACTTCATCACAGAGAAACTCCAGTTTTCGACATGGTATTTAGTTCCCGTGGGGTTATATTAATTCTGTATCGATCTGACGGTCTGTGTGACTACCGGTTTATAGTTGTAAGTATGTCCATAACAATAATATATTATATGGTGGTTAGGTGTGGCGATGGATGTATGCGAGAGTATGAATGGTGCGTAAGAGTGTGTTTGTTAACCCTTTACCTAATATGAAAAGAAGACGACACTTGTAAAAAAAATTCTTGAATAACTAATTTTTTTCAATTTTTGTGTTCAAAACATAGGTTATGGCCCCTCATTGGAACGAGCTCGACGAGCTCGTTCCAACGAGGGGTCATAACCTATGTTTTGGAGACATAAAATGAAAAAATCATGAAAATTAATTGGCGATTTTTGAGAACAGCGCTGGCCGATTTTGGCCGTTATGTTGGGTAAAGGGATAATGTATGCGTATGGATTTGCGCGTGCGTACTTGCGTGTTTGCGTGTATGCGTGCTCGTGGATGTGTGTGTAAGGATTGTTTCTAAACGTATACGCAAGCGTACGTGTGTTTTGGGTTGGATGTGTGCGTGAAAGGAAGCATGCATGGAGACTGCCGTAACCAATGGGGGGTGGGGGAACGGGGTCTGTGGAAGCCGGGACCATCCGATCCTCACGCCCCCATAAAATCACCAATTATACGATATTAAGGCAAAATAAAAAAAAAAAAACTCATGTTCAGAGAAAGAAATGATTTAAAAATGACGTTTCAGTCGGTAGACCGTATTCAAACTTTAGGTGCATTAATACTTTTCAGTTAACACTTTATCCAACGAATCAGACACATCAGTCAGTCCGCGTAATATGCAACTTCAGCGGATGAAAAAAAATCAAATAATTGAAACCATATCATCTGACCCCTCACTTGAACGAGCTCTCTGGTTTTGCTGGAATTTTTTTCAAGAATTTGAAAAAATAATATTTAACGTAAAAAAATTCATATCGCCTGCTTTGGGCGAAAGGTTAAACCTCACCGATATTAAATCTGTTATTATAATTATTTGTTTTTAGATTTTCTCCAAAAGTTGAGCAAAATCATACCATGTGACCCTCAATGAGCTCGTGCCACTGAGGAGTCAACTGATATAGTACCGTTTGTTATCACCCCTCCTGGTATTCTAAAAAATGTAGGAGGGCTAAATATCGCTCCCCCCCCCCCCCACCCCTTGCATGGCCTAGAGGAGCGATTAGCTGTATTTAAGCTTACAAAAGCTAAAAGTGGCAAAATGAAGTTTTACTGTTAATGAATTCTGCCTTGTGGGCTTTGTACATTTTATTTAGTGTTGCTAGCAAGGTAGTCTCTGTGAGACGGCTACACTGCCCCTCGCACACCTCCGGGCCTCGGTAAGGCCCGGAGGTGTGGGAGGGGCAGTGTGGCCGGCTTACAGAGACCACTCACATGGCAGCGATCTGAAAAGGTGTGTGCTTTAGGAATAAGCTGTTATGGTAATCGTCAATTTCTAAGGCCAGGAGGGCTAGTTTTCGCCCTCCTTAACTTTTTTAAGGCGAGCAGTAGGCGAGCGAATAAATCGCTCTCCTGAAAATGCCAGGCCTGCCCCTCCCATCATTCATCAACTTTACAATAGTTGGAAATACAAAACCCGAAATTGGAATAAAAACGGAAATATTGGTCAAGACAATGCGCTAGTGGAACATTTCTAAACATGTCCAGAATTTGGTCAAAATATGGAGTTTTTAAACTGAATAGTGGTGAAATTCCTCCACATATTGATTGAAAAGTAGTCAAGATCCCCCCAAATAATAATATGTAGTTTGAAAGAATTTGTGATCACCAAGAGGCTCAGTTGAATATAATACAGTCAAAGGGGATGTTCCAATGGAATTCTGCAACTAAACTATTTACATAATGAATCGGCTGCTCAGTTGAATATAATACAGTCAAAGGGGATGTTCCAATGGAATTCTGCAACTAAACTATTTACATAATGAATCGGCTGCCTCCGCTCGCTGAATTTAAAAATTGAGCAGTTAAAAAAAAATATGCACAATAGTATAGCGTGGGTTCGAACCCACGTGGAGAGAGTTTCCTTTGACACCAACCGCCTAGCGAATCTATGCTAAAACACTCACATCACTCGACCACCTATAGACCCCGAATTCAACAGGGCAACAAAACCATATCGTTTATTTTAACCCTTTACCCAGCGCAAACGATATCAAATTTTGTTATTTTAAATATTATTTTTGAAATATTTCAAACACTTTCAGCAAAACCATATCATGTGACCCCTCGTTGGAACGAGCTCGTCGATTATAAACGATAACTTCACAAGTGAATTATGCAATCAACAATTGTGTCATATATCTGTGCGCGCAAACAAAGACGCTTTGTCGTGGATGTAATGGACTTCATTGTTTTTTGTTGATTTTTAACCCTTTACCTAATATGAAAACCGGACGACACTTGCAAGAGAATTCTTGAATAGCTATTATTTTCGAGCTCGTTCCAATGAGGGGTCATAACCTATGTTTTAGAGACAAAAAATGAAAAAATTAATTGGCGATTCTTGAGAATAGCGCTTGCCGTTACGTTAGGTAAAGGGTTAAATAATATAATTATCGTTAATAATGAAAAGTAATAAACAGAGTAATCGCTTGATTGTACTGGTTACGTGAAATAATTCATTCGAGGCGAGGGACTATATTGTACAACGTCCCCCACCTCACATGAATTATTTCCCGTAACCAGTCCAGTCAAGCGATTACTCTCCATATAATATAACGTTTGCTTGTGTAAATAACTGCAGCTCAAAATATGTTTTCGACCTCCTCTTCGATTGGACAGACGTTTCTGACAAACTGTGTTCGTTTGGCTGAAGTGTTATTTGCCACGCTAACACAATTTGTTCAGTTTTGTCACAAATGGTAGAGTCGATCTATTTCTATAACAAACTGTTCATCTGTGAAATTGAAATGATGCAGGTGACCACAATCGTTTGTTTGTTGAAGGGTTAACGACACTTTCAACAGCTAGGAGCACATCGTGACGAATAGCTTTACGGGTGAAGGAGGCCGGAGTACCCGTTAAGACCAGGGCAGATCTCTTGCGAGGATTCGGTGCGTTTTCAAAATAATTTTTATTTTCTTTGAAACTGTACTTTACATCCTCGTTAAAATCTTGAAATTCCAAGACGTACAACATGTATAAGTATTAAATGTATTATTGACCATTCTCTGTTAATAATATCTCTCTATTAACCCTTTACCTAACGAATCGGCCGCATCCGCCCGCGCAATATGCAAATTCAGTAGTTGAAAAATATTATTTTTCAAACAACTTCAAGAAAACCATATCATGTGACCCCCTCGTTGGAACGAGCTCATGGAGCTCGTTCCAACGAGGGTTCACATGATATGGTTTTGTTGAAATTTTTTGAAAAATTTAAAAAAATAATATTTAAAATAATAAATTTTGATATCGTCTGCGTTGGGTAAAGGGTTAACCCGTTTACAGGCTCACTACGACCAATGTTGTGTATTGTTTACGGTAACTGCCGATCTTATCCGTAGTTACTTTGCGTGTCGGTCTTAATAATATTTTCGGAGTTATATTTATTATACAATTATGGACTTTTGGGGTGGTGAATATGATGTGATATGAACCTAAAAAACTAACGCCTCGGTCATTACGGTATAATCCTCTTAATTGAATATCCATTTTGCCAGTGAAAATTATTCAATTAACAGGAGTATACATTTAACAGGGATTTGGTCAGTTTCCTGTGTTCTGGAGGTAGACTGAGCATTTATTCTATTATATCTTGTTTGACAGAGCTCATAGACCTCTGTCAAACAAGATATGATAGAATAAATGCCTGTATTGGATATAGTGAGGCCAAAAAGGTTGATAAATAAGGAAAATTTGGTGCGTGTCACAGTAGTTTTTTCGACATGTTACAAAAATTTATATACAGTTAACAGGAGTTTACTCTACAACCCATATGCAATTAACCGATCAAATTTGTACTGAGTGTATGGTAGATGGTTTTGTGTTTGGAAATTATATTCAATTAACAGGGATATACAATTAAGAGATATCCAATTAAGTGGACTCCACTGTATAAGTTTTTTTTTAGGTTCATATCACATCATATTTACCACCACAAAAGTCCATAGCTGTTTTATTATATACACCATCCACCAAAAAAAAACATTCTTCTATTTGTCAATTAAAAGTTCAATTATATCAACCAGAAATACTTTTATTCAACAATAAAATAGTTATCATCTGCAGAATAACATAAAAATAAACAATGTTATAGAGATTACGTGGATTGAATAGAACTAGAGACGGGATTTCCAAACGCTATATTTAGAAAGTTGATATTCACTGGAAAGCCTGTGTACAAAGATGTTTGAGTGCCAGTCACGGGTACAAGATGCAGCCAATAGAAATGTGGTTATTCATAAAGTGTACAATAATATTCCTTATTCATTAAAGTTGCATTGGTTGTATCATATGTTCATTACAAATTCCATTGTTATTAGTTATACAGTAGAATCCTCTTAATTGAATATCCATTTTGCCAGTGAAAATTATTCAATTAACAGGAGTATACAATTAACAGGGATTTGGTCAGTTTCCTGTGTTCTTGATGTAAACTGAGCATTTATTCTATTATATCTTGTTTGACAGAGCTCATAGATAAAATAATATAATAAAATAAATGCCTGTATTGGATGTAGTGAGGCCAAAAAGGTTGATATAATAAGGGGAACTGGGTGCGTGTCACAGTAATTTTTTCGACATATTATAAAAATTTATATACAATTAACAGGAGTTTACACTACAACCCATATGCAATTAACAGATCAAATTTGCACTGAAGGTATGGTAAATGGTTTTGTGTTTGAAAATCATATTCAATTAACAGGGATATACAATTAAGAGATATCCAATTAAGTGGGCTCGACTGTATCATGTGAATGTTCAACATTTGATATTACACGGCAATTATTTGCATATCAGTCAACTTTGGGGACGTGTTGTTTTTGCCTATTTTGTCTTCTAATAATTTATATCATTGATTATTTATTTACTATGCCTTATTATTTTAATTTATGCAAGTTGTACGGGAGCGCGGTGGCTCAGTAGGTAGAGGTGCAGGCTGCAAGCCGAGAGGTCCTCGGTTCCAATCCCACCTGCGGCAACCGCGTTGTGTCCTTGGGCAAGAAACTTCATCTCCATTGCCCGCGTGGGGGCACGGTGACGTTGTGTTCTAAGGCGTACTGCACGTCGATGGTGCACTTGTCTTCAACCAATGCTAACCCTGCTTGTGTGGAGTTAGTATGTTGGGGAGCTGACAGTTGCTTGCCGTTGCTCGGTGGTTCTCTCCGGGTACTCCGGCTTCTTCCACCCGTAAAACTGTCACGGTCATGATTAGCCATTGTGCATAAATATGTGACCTTAAAACACCAATAAATAAATAAATAAATATGCAATTTGTACTGTTTTGGCGGCGGTAAGTATTGAATCCAAAATTCACGAAATTGGGTACCTCGATTCACAATTCCGTGTTTCCGAAAGGTATGAAATGTGAAAACGTTTTGCTCGATTTGTTTCACTAAGAAGTCAATCAGCGCAATCACCTGTTGATCTTCATCGGCTGTGATGCACAAAAACCTGTGATATCTGTGCAAAATAGGGTAGTAAATGTTACGCAAAGGTTCAACCTTATATTTTTGGCTCAGATCCTAACAGGGCTAAATTATCTCCCAAACATGATTCTCATCATAAATCTTCTTTAATTGGAGGAGGCTTGGCAGAAGATTTTTCTGTTCATAAGTCTATTACAGTAGATGTTATTCCATCAACGTCGGACCGCGCACGGGGTCTTTTATGTTTGAGGGAGGGCTGGCATCGAAGGTGCTTTAAAATAATAGGTCATCTGCAGCATCATTGGGGCCAAGGCTTGCTAGTAGCTTGACTGATGCCAGATCCTAGGACAGCAAGTCACCCTCCGTATGTTTGGAGCCGGCAACCCTTGGTACAACGGTACAGGAGGGAGAGAAAACGTACTCTCCCGGGGATCACCAGCCCTTGCCATTAAGTGGTTCTTCCGGTTTAACCAGAAGTACCTTCTCTCGTATGTCACCATCAACACTCCTCCCACCTGAGACAAACAGCAAGGTAGCAAGGTCCCTTACTAGTCTTCGGGTCGTCAGTGGCAGCATGGACGTTTGCCGAGCAGATATTCCGACAGTAGCTGTCATCGTTCGCCACACAGTCGTCGGATCGTCATTCGTCTCATCGAAGTAGAAGATTCGACACGTATTGATAACTCAGCTTCTACTTCAGCGTTCCCACAACCATTACCATGCAGTCTCTCCACGTGGGTCATTGTCTAGACCCTATTATCGCTCCTTATGCCATGATATCGAATATGGTCAAACTTTTGCACACGCTCTAGATTGAGCTCTTTGCCGGGAATGCTCCGCCAGAGCAAGATAACTCGTTCACGTCGGGTTAGCATTCTTCCTATTCTCGATTAGAACGTTCAGATGACACTGGGAAGGAATAGGGTTTATCACGCTCTCATTCAGATGAGTCAGCAGATGACGACGGGGGTCCTACTCTTTCAACGCAACACAGGGAACCGATGCATTTCATTCGTCAGTTCTATCCAGATGTAGTACCCACGGAACTCTAAAGCTCATCATCGCTTATTAGACCGTCATTTTCTTTGGACGAAAATTCATTATCTCAATAAAGAAGACATCTGTTGTTTTCGAGTTCTGGAAACTTTCATTAAAATCAATGCTTTTCCGGTATATAAATCAGACGCTGCTTCGTTCATCTCATAAAAGAACTCAGCGTTAGCTTTTACAGTTCTTCAAAATAGTAAGATCTTCGTTTCTGTCAACACCCCCTTACCGCAAGCCTCGGCCCATAACACTTTACCTAACATGAAAAGCAGACGACACTTGCAAAAAAATGCTTGAATAACTATTATTTTCATTTGTTGTCTCAAAAACATAGGTTATGACACCTTGTTGGAACGAGCTCGACGAGCTCGTTCCAATGAGGGGTCCTAACCTATGTTTTAGAGACAAAACATGAAAAATAATGAAACAAATTGTCTATTTTTTTGAATAGCGTTGGCCGTTTTTGGCCGTTGCGTTAGGTAAAGGGTTAAGGAGGCTCAAGATAAACTCTTAACCTATGTTACCTCCAGGCCGGAGGATGGTTAACCCGATTTGTGTAAAACTGGAAGAAAATTTCATGAAACTCCTGGGCTCTAAATGTTAATCAAAAGAGTTAGTTCTTTCCTTCAGAAGAAAACTTTCTTTGTCAAGAACTCCCCTCTTCACAAATCTTCCTGTTGACCTCTCAAAAAGATACTGTCTTCAGGAGGCAGTCCACTTTATGCCCTCGAAGAAAGCAATAAAGGTAGTAAAGAACGTGTGTTCTCCATGTTTCTTCTCAATAATCTACCAAGTACCGGCGTCTTTCAGACAATATCTTAGGTTTGCTATAACCGGCAAAGTTTATCAATTCAAAGCGATGTGCTTCAGCGTACACCATGCCCCCAGAGCGTTCACTCGGATCATGAACTCAGTTATGTGGTGGAGTGAGGTCAGTGTGGGTAGAACTCAGGGCTCAAAATAAGCAGTGTCGTGTCGCTTTTTGCTATACAAAACTTGTAAAAAGCTACACAATATTCAATTATGTATAGCATTTTGCGATACAAGATAATCAACTGCAGCCTATTAGGCTGCAGTTGATTATCTTGTATCGCAAAATGTAAATGAAAATTTGCGAATAAATTTGAAAACTAGTTCACTGATGCTTTACTTCTGATTGTGGAACATTCCAGGCATAACTCAGATTAACTCTCCATCAAGCATCATTAACAACTTCATATGTAAGATGAATTCTATTGGTTAAAATTCTTCCTGTTTTTACAACATTTTGCATAAAATGTCCATTAAAAATAACTTCAAGCCCATCAAATTAAAAATCCCAACTTCCATTTTGAGAACTCTATTAAACAACCAAGACGCCATTTGAAAATTTCCAAGTCCATGCAACCCTTAAAGGCAGTTCAGTTAAAAAAACATAGTTAATGTTTCATGTGTTGCAAATCATTTGGAAATGTCCAGAAATGGATGGAAACTATTCTATCTACTTAGAAGAATTCAATACAAAACAGCATAACATAACTCTGGTATACAAAAACAGCTATGTAATTTTTATAAAAAAATGTTATTCATGTTTTGGAAATGTGTAGCATTTTGCTACGCAAAGTAAAAAAGTTATTTTGAGCACTACTAGAACTGGAAACTATGGAATAGCATTTCAAGTAATATGCGCCCTAGCAATTAGCGATCACTAACAGGTGTTTGTAAGATTTATTAGTATTATTAACTGCAACACGAATATTAGTTGGAGATAGCTTAACAGTTCTAATGGGAGTTATCCCAATAACAAGAGCACGAACTCTTAGCTCTTATTGCCTGCATGTTTTAGAATGTTTGGTATCATTGCTGCTTGTTTCGGACCCTCTAGCCAATCAGAATACGCGCTCATTGCAGATAAATCGGATAATTATCTATCATACTTGGATGTGAATAAATCCATATGTTATCCCCGACGTTTTGTTAGGGGTTCTTTCTTCTTTTTTTTTTTGAGTAAGCAATATCCTGTTTATTATCAGTATTGTTTTCCAATTAATTCTGTCTTGATCCCCCATCCTTTTATGTTTTCAGCATGTCTGGGCTAGATGTAATGCTGGATAAATAAAAGAAATTTCTTATACATTCCGTATTTGTCATACCTACCACTGGCCCAGACAGGAAATGCCCTCCAGTGAGTTATTCACTCACATCTCTCCGCATATAACTATTTACACTCTGCATGCATAGAAAACAGTGGGTATTGGTGGAAATGAAGGACACATCCTTAGCTCTGTGCTTGCGCAGACGCTGTGTATGGAGGTGCGCACAGGATTCTAGTTCTTTTGTTACTTTGGCTGAATGTCGGGGGTGTGGGAGGTTCTAAATTAAGCGCTTTTGCCTGAAATTTTGCGAATAGAGTGACATCATGTCTAGGCCGGTGGTGGGTGTGATAAATACAGAAATTTTCATTTTTTCTCACAGATTTGGTGAAGTGTCTCATCTCTGGCCAGGTGGGTTCTTTTGTGCCTTTTAGTGTTTCGCTATGTCTTTTCCAAGTGTCTGGTTTGCATGTACAGTATATGGAGAGTGGATTGTAACTAAATCACCCGCAGAGTGGAGTTATCACCCAAGCTATAACTTTCAAATTTTGTTCATATCGACAAAAAACACAAGCAATGTTTCAGCCAATGGACCTCCAGGTTTAACCCGGAGGTCCAATGGCTGAAACTTTGCTTGTGCTGGTTATGCTTTGCAACAAATTTGCAATTATTGCTTGGGTGGAATCCCCACTCTGTGGGTGATTTAGTGATAATACACTCTCCACGTGCTGTACATAGGCCACGATTGCTTTCAACACCGCGGCATTGACGGTTTTTATTCGGTGGTTTCCCTCATTTGGCAACCAAAGTAAAATATATTACTGGTACAGAAGTCATAAATACTAATTAAATCAACGCAGTCTACTTTGACAGCCCTTGTAAAACGTTAATAATACTCTCGCCTGCCTAATTGTAGTATTGGCCGAATAATAATACTGGTCTGCATTATCTACTGAAATTAATCATAGTGATGGAAATTTCATTCTGTCTTACCACCAAATAATGGGGATGGTCAGCATTTTCTCCAAGATTAATTATAGTCACATCAGCATTGTTCGGCAGGGAAGAGTAATGGCTTATGCATGGATTATATAATCATAATCATCTCCCATCCACGACGCCGTGGTCTTTCTTTGCTTTATATTTCAGACACGCCACTCAAGCGAAAGGGAAACCAATCTTCGGGATGACCTTTCTCCAACTTGTAAGCCACGAGAAAGCAAAAGGGCGCATAGTCCATAATTGACCCGTCAGACCGCAGAGACAGTTACTCCCCAAATAGAGAGTGGAGCCCAATCTACACCTAACCTTACGACTACTTCTAGTTCAACATCAATTAGTACACATCCTATAGCATCACACATTTTTCAGCCAATGATTCCACCACAGCGACGGTTCACATTCCTGCAAAATTTATGTCAGGGCTCAATTTGAACAAGCAAATCCCCCAGACAGTGCGGGTTGCCGTACAGCAATTTCCATGTGACGACCTTTCACAGTATAGCTGGTCATCGCGTTTTGCCCTTAATGTGTTTGGCCTACTACCGCTTACAACACTCTATAGTACCCAACTATTCACTCCTTTCGTTGCATCGCCGTTTGCATCGAAGTTCATTTTTACTTCGCTGCCATTGCCTGCTAACATGAGCCCTAAACGCAAAGTCAAGACCTGAGCTCATGAGTTTGTTGGCTTGGCCACCTTGCTGCCACAGCACTCCCCCAGTGGATTTACCTCACTATTTTTTATATCTTTTATTTATATTTATTTTTTTATTTACTTTTTATTATTTTTTATTTATTTTTTTTTATTTATTTATATATTTTTATTTATTTATTGGGATTTAACGACACTTTCGATAGCCAGGGTCACCCGTTTTACGGGTGGAGGAAGCCGCAGCACACGGAGAGAAGCACCAGGCAGCGACGAGTAATGTCAGACTCCTCAACGTACCCCCACACAAGCAGGGTTAGCATTGGTTGGATTCGCCTCACGGAAATCCATCTATAATGCTGGTCTATAAAGCACACACATGTATCACTCAATGGCTGAGTGCGTTTGAGGTCCTTATGACAATTCAGACCGAGAAATTTCCAGATGAAGTTGCGGAATTAACCCTTTTGCATAACAATCAACAAACAAAATTCTTGAATAACTAATTTTTTTCATTTTTTGTCTCGAAAACATAGGTTATGGCCTCAATGGAACGAGCTCGATGAGACAAAAAATGAAAAAATAATAAAAAATAATTGGCGATTTTGTGTGAATAGCGCTGGCCGGTTTACAGGAACGGTGGTTAAAGGGTTAAACAATACTAGTCAAATAGTCAGCATTCGGTTACAATTGACTTTGACTGGTGTCCCTATGACCAGAAATGTAGGATGATTAATCAATACTACATCTCAAGTGGGACCCATTTACTTGCATGTTATATATGAGAGCAACTCTCGATGGTAAATTTCAGAAGACTCATACGACTGCATCTAACGATCGTGGTCCTGGGTAGAGGGGTCGTCGTTTTATTCCTGCTGGCCACTGCTTTAAATTCCATGTGGCTTGTTACTGTGATGGGACTTGTAGGTATTCTCACAGTTTTGTGATTTTGAAACAGGTTTCCAGAAAAGCCCCTGTCATTACCAAGGAGGCCGGGTTCCTTTCGAGTGAATGCTTGCAGAGGCTGTGCGCATTTTGTCAAATCTTCCTCCTCGTCTTGCTGCACCAGTAAGGAGCCTAAATAGCATTCTAGACGGTTATAACACTGTTGGTGGTTCGCACATTGAATGACAGATTTACACAGGATTCGATTTGGTAGAAAAAATCCTGAACATGGAAGACATTAAAACTAGGGGAACGGCTGGTCCTTCCCCCCCCCCCCCCCCCCCCCCGATCACAATTTCAGAATTTGATTTTATCCCCAATAGGTTCTGTGCTCAAGAAGAATCTTGGGGTGTTTCGAATGATTCAGCACCTGTCCTACAGAAAAGTGTTTCGTTTAACGGTCCAATTCCGGCTGACTGGGCTACAATGTATTATAATACCATTCACGGAGTAATTTCTGACAACTGGTCCCTGGGGGAATGTTTTTTTTTCGATCAAAGACGGAATTAAGTCAGCCTTTGGGTTATTAACTATACACCTTCTTGGTCAGCCTCTGTTGGTTTTTATGTAGCAGAAACAATATCTTTATGATAAATGTCTACAAATGGGTTGCTCGTTTGCGTACTAATATGTTCAGTTTTTCATTAACTCACTCCATCGGGCAGCAGAAACAAATTCTAGATTCATTACTGTTGTTCGTCTTGTATAATTGTTTTTATTTGCCACACCCGCCAAGGGAATATATCAACAGAACCATCGCATAATTCTAGATATGTGTGGTATGTTGGTCATACATATTGCTGACGATCAGGTAGTTATTCCTTCACGGTGGTTTGTATTTCTGGGGAATGAGTCCGAGACCCAAACACAGAACGACACGCGTGTGCGAATGGGTTAATCGATATGACGCGAGTGCCAGCGAGGAAAGGATAGAACGAGAGGCCACAGGCCTCGAGTTTTATCCTTCTGCTACGGCACAAGTGCCATATCGATTAACCCATTCGCACACGCGTGTCGTTCTGTGTTTATTGCACGCCTTCGCATAAAAAAGCAGTTATTAGAAGGAAACTCAGCAATTCATTTGACGACTATCAACAAGAAGAACACACTTTATCGCCATCCAAATTTGCGAGGGGAACCCGTGTTATTATTTCGTCCCCTGGGTTCCAATGTGTTATTTGTGCCTATTGGCAAATAGAACACACTGGAGCTCAGGGGACGATTTTTAGCTCTCACTAGCGATTCAAATTGTACTTGCGGTGTGTGGTCCTGCGAATATTCGAGATTCGATTCTATATCGATACCATACGTTTGCTTCGAGATCGATCCCGAAGCAGTCTCAGGATTCGATTTTTTCGAATCTCCCTTACTAACTTCAATTTGTTACATTTCCAACAAAAAATTGATAAAATTGACATTAGACAATTCATTCACGTGGGCTCAATTTACATTTAATTGAGTAATTGACGTTAATTGTTAGGTGCATTTTGTCCGGAACATTTTCCATAGTTTTAGATTTTGAAGGCTTAACTTGTTACTATTCACGTTCTTAAGAACGTGAATAGTAACAAGTTAAGCCTTCAAAAACTAAAACTATGGATAACAGGCCTAGCTGTTGCAGCGACTGTGCTACAGAAAATATTTATTTATTGGTGTTTAAGGTGTCAGTCAGTCTTGTGAGGATCACCACAGTGTACCGTAACTTCCATTTGGGGCAATATGAAATAACTTGTCTATTAAGATTCGATTCGAAATTCGATTCGATATCGATATCAGAGATACTATTCGGTTCGAGATTCGATTCGAAAAAAAATGTGTGATTCGCAGATCCCTATTGCGGTGCACGACTTATAGAAAATTCCAGTGAAATTTCGCTTCTTTATAAAAATTGTCCGTCCACAATTTCCGTTTAGCACCTATGTGCGGAACAGACTTTCATTTTCAGCATGGTTTAGTGTTGCTGTAGATAGGGATATCAAAGAACAGACGCGTAATAAAAGATAGTTCCGTTCATCTTCATTCCGACAATTCTTAATGTAGGAACACGAAACAAGACATCGTTCATCGCAAAAATGCCTCGTAGGTTGAATTGCAAGGACTCGTTGGCCTTCTTAAGTTTGCTTTCACGGCACTCATCTCGAATTGGGTTTTCCTCCGGCATCTCTTTAATCTCACCGTAGGTTTGACACAAGCCCATTACCGGGTCCGTTTGACCAATGAAGTAAAGTCCTGCATGGAGATGTCGTTGGAAATTCTGACATACTGTAATGGTAAAACTTTTTGTCTACACGAACAATGGACAAAGGGTGATGTCCATTATCTATATATCAATTCTGGAATTGGTGGAGTATTTTGGAGTTATTGGTTTCACGGAACTTGGTCTTCACACCTCATAGGTTTGAACAGCGCTAGCGACGAGATTAATCCCACTATCCCCATCATATTGACCTTACACCTTTGGTGGGTGTGGGTTGGGATGGAGGTACATGCAGCATAATCTCATGTCTCTCTTAACATGCAATGAAGTTTTTATGTCTGTTATTAACTTCGACACCTCCGTAATATTTGTCTTCTCAAACTCCTTTAGCCCTAGTTTGTTTGCGAAGCAATGTGGTTTTCACGTGCTAAACATATTCCGGGAACGATAAATGTGATGGGCGATCATCTTTCTCGTTCGCAGATGGCAGCATTCCAGGAGCTTGCACCAACACGTTACCCGGAGGCAAGACCGATTCCACCGGAACTGGAACTTCAGACCTTATTACTACTCTGACCTACTTGTTGGATAATGTGTTCACTCCAGCCACCAGATAGTTTTACAGTAAAATGTTTTAGCAGCTTTGTTCTCGGTTCAGTATCTCGGTACAATGCCAAATCACATTTCGTCTTATCTGTCTTTTGTGTATCACATATTCTTAAACATAATTCCTCGAAATCCAATACGTCGATGATTTCGGGTTTTTCTACTGATCTCTATACAAATATCGACGAAAGCAGTCAATCAGTAAATCTGGAGTTACAGTTAAAACTAGAAGTCCTGTCACTAACTGTGCGCTTATCTAGGCTTAATTGCGTGTAGAAATTGCGCGCAACTGCAATATGGAATTGCATCCAAAGCACGGCAGGTTCTCCTGGTTACTCATATCAAACACAGTCAATGTTTCTGCCAATGAACCTCCGGGTTACCCGGGGGTCCATTGGCTGAAACATTGCTTGTGCGCAGACCATATGTACAGAATTTGATAGCTTTACTATGGTCATAGCGCGTAGATTAACGCGCAGATCAACGTGCTATTTGTGTACATTTCGTGACAGGACTTCTAGATTTAACTGTACCAGGCAAAAGGGAATAGTTTGTTTTTGTATGGTGAGACATGATGATGGCAATAAGTATAAGTAACGATTAGGTGAATGGAGAGAAATAGGAAGAGACATGTACACACAATTTAACGTAAACTAAGATTTGGAATCACAAGCGAAGATTTGTCTACGAGAGAGAAGAGATTGTTCATTTCTCTGAACATCACGGCTTCCCACTGGGAAACGCGACGTTCGGGCAATTGGGAGAAGAGGAAACTTCGGATTTATGAAAATGGTGAGAAACTATAACACTGTCAGAAAACTGTAACAGATCTGCAAACATTGTAAAGAATTCGTTTATTAAACAAAGAGATTCTTACTTGGTTAGTTTCATATCAGCCGCGATATTAGCCCTCGGGAACATCACATCAACTTTCGATCTGCGGTCTAAGACTGATTTGAAGTTACCTCGGGCTGATATCGCGGCTGATATGAAACTAACCGTGTAATGACTTCTAATTATTCTAGCATTTGCACATCAAATGAAATTTCTCCACTCTCATTAACCAACCCATTTCTGGTATATTTGGGTTTGGTTTGTTTTTTTGGGGGCCGTGGGGGGGGGGGGGGGTGGAGGTTGGTTTGTTTTTGTTTTTTGGTTTTTTTTTGCGTTGATTGGGACGCGTTTGTTCATGAAGTACCAACTTTCTGCATCAATTTGCTTTCTAAGTTGTGGGTTATGTTTGTTGGGCGGAGGGTATGCTGGTTCATGTTCAACAAGCACGTGGTATGGTCGCATCTAAGCTTCTATAATAGACATGATGATACACTGCTGCCATTGCAGTTTAACCTTTTGAAGTCTGGTGGTAACTTCCATGTCAGTTCAATAACAGCAGTCAGAAGAGTCCATATTTATTTATTTGGGGGAGACCAATCAGTATTTTCAACGTGCAGCCCCGAGGCTGCACGTTGAAAATATTGATTGGTGTACCCCACCCATTTACTGAACAGCCACCCTATTTAATGACGTTATGGCGTATCATGTTCCTGGCTGGAAAAGCGGCCGCTCGGGTTCAAAGTGTTAAGTTCAACATAAGTTCGATTACCTTTTCCCCTTCAGCCCGTAACAGGCATTTCTCTACTCTCAGGTCACCTCCGTCATTGCCCTTTGTTGCGCCGACTCACTAATCTCTTGGGGTAATGTTTCTCCAGCAGCGTCGAGTTGGTGGGAGGGCGCGATCTATCTCGTTGAGATGGCTGAACACCAATACAAATTGGGCAACATCTTTGGCGGACTATCGCTTACCTTTGTTCTAATATACACGCTATGTTTGTATGTGAGTTTGTTTCTATAATTGCAGCTTAGGAGCACTAATATGGAAATGCTTGGTGGAACAGTTTTGTTGGGGAGTAGCTGAATTGCGGAACCACATGGAAAAAAATTCAAGAAAATCACGATACTGTGGTGCATTCTTCAGGAGATGATTATGGATACGCCGCATTTTATATAAATGGTATAGTTTGCACTAGGTGTTTAATCCAAACGGTTTATGAAGTCCATTGTTCATTTTTATAGCTCCACAAGCTGTATGGAAGCTAGCAACGCCATTAAAATAGGACTTCGGTCCTCTACTGGACGAATCTGCGAGACCAAAATCTTAAAAGTCAACAAATGGGATTTGTAAAACAACTTGTGTTTTACACAACACACAACGTTTATTTTATTCATTATTTCTTTTGTGTTGTCTTTTTATTTATGTTTTTTTAATCAGAAACGCCAATATTAAACAGCCTATCACATAAACCTTAAGGACTTTCAGACTCCGATTCTGCAACTCAGTTCTGTTGTTTGTCTGTTCTGCCGCAGTTAATTTTGTAAGCAGATATGTTGTTAAGTGATAGGATCAGAAAATGCGTGCAACATCTATACTCGCCAAAGTGCATGATTATGCCCTCGCAATTTCCATGCGAAAGTGCTACAATGCATCGTTTTCGCAGGAGAGAGACAGGATAAACACATCCGTTTGTCAGAAGATTGAACAATAACGTTTTATGTAAAGACTGATGCAAAACAATGAAACTCATCAATCATCTTCGATTTTTCCCAAGAGATTGAGTATCTTCATATAGATTTTTTTGTTGCAGTGGATACATGTACACCTGGTATAGAATACTGGTTACCATTTCTTTGGTCGATGTATCACTCTGCCCTTATAATTCCGATAAATTTACGTGAGCATGTCAGAGAACTGTTCATGTCCCAATGCCTTCAGAGTGTCCATCAATAATTGACAGATCTTTTGTCTACCTGTTATGACGTGTTTAAGTTGTATCGAATTATTGGAACCATCTCGATAATATAGTGTCAAGGTATTGATATTGATAATTGCCCTGGGATCTCCGTCATCTGATCACAACATGGCGCTTAACCCATTATAACACTTCAACACGAACTGTTGAACACACACAATACGCCTTACAATGATAACGTATTTTACAGGCTGCGATCAGGAGCCAATACTATAAAGCTTTTACAATTGTATTTTCTAGAATTGTATTTTCTACCTATCAATATAACTGACTAAAATGAAGAATTAGCATTTGAAAAGATATGGCTATTTGCCAAATGGCAAATTGCCACATCTTTGAAAATGCTAAATGGTTCATTTCAACCAATTTAAAGTCATAACAAGAAAATACAATTCTAGAAAATACAATTGTAAAAGTTTTATAGTATTGGCCCCAGGTCGTGACTTGGCAGCGATGTGGTCTAACTTCTTTGTACGCTTTTGTTTCCACCGCACTGTCTCTTCGCCCCGTAACCGTTATGGTTATTATCCGTAGACTGCTACCCACTCAGCACACCTCGTACAGATGGACCAGAAAAGATTTCTTAAGCCTTTGAACACTGGTGGTAAAATCCATGTCACTTCAATGATACCGTTTGGAAGAGTCCATATTCATTATTTGAGGGTAGACCACCAATTAATATTTTCAACGTGCAGCCCGAAGGCTGCACGTTGAAAATAATGATTGGCTATCCCACACATTTTCTTTGCAGCCACTCTACTTAATGGAATTATTTATTTATTTATTGGTGTTTAGGACCACATACGTATGTACAATGGCTAATTATGACCGTGACAGTTTTGCGGGTGGAGGAAGCCAGAGTACCCGGAGAGAACCGCCGAGCAACGACGAGCAGCTGCCAGCTCCCCAACATCGTAACTCCGCACTGCAGCACAGGCAGGGCTAGAATGGTTGAAGACATGCGCACCATCGACGTGCAGTACGCCTTAGTACACGGCGTCATCGTGCTCCCATGTGGGCAGTCGGGGTTAAGTGTCTTGCCCAAGGACACAACGCGTGAGTTCGAATCGATCGCTCAGACGGTCACCCATCCGAGGAGTAACCGGGCTCGATGTTGCTTAACTTCGGTGATCTGATGAGAACCGCTTACCGCAATGCCACCCCCCCCCCCCCCCCCCCCCCCCCAGTTAATGGAATTATGACGTATCATGTTTCCGGGCCGGAAAAGCGGCCTCTGGTGTTCAAAGGGTTAGGATCCGACACTGATGAGCCTGAACAAACGTCACAGTTAGGTTGTCGAAATAGCTCGACATAAATCCACCATGTACCATCTTCTGCGTATTAAATCTATCGGGAGAAGGGAAAGTATCTCCCAGGAAGGGATTGTGTAACCTTGTTTTGGTTTGTACATAAAGAAATTTAATATTTACGACGATCAACAACGACAAATGTCATAAGCATTAACTTGTGTCACCAGCCCATGCAAGAACAGCGTCGATCTACCCCACAAATTATCCGACCCTCACATCCAATGCTAAACCCCGCACACAATCTGATCATCAAAATAGCTGTGCATTTGGTTTAGTATAGCTTCGCTTGTTGGTTGGTGCCCATGGAAACTCTATCGCCGTGGCATCGAATCTACGCTATGCCATTTGCAATACCGGGAATTCGAAAAAGAGACATTCTCGATCGCTCAGACGGTCATCCATCCGAGGAGTAACCGGGCTCGACGTTGCTTAACTTCGGTGATCTGATGAGAACCGCTTACCGAAATGCTACCGCGCTCCCCAGTTAATGGAATTATGACGTTTCATGTTCCCGGGCCGGAAAAGCGGCCTCTGGTGTTCAAAGGTTTAAGATCCGACACTGATGAGCCTGAACAAACGTCACAGTTAGGTTGTCGAAATGGTACGACATAAATCCACCATATACCATCTCCAACGTATTAAATCTATCGGGCGAAGGGAAAGTATCTCCCAGGAAGGGATTGTGTAACCTTGTATTGGTTTGTACATAAAGAAATTTAATATTTACGACGATTAACAAAGACAAATGTCATAAGCATTAACTTGTGTCACCAGCCCATGTAAGAACAGAGTCGATCTACCCCACTAATTATCTGACCCTCACATCCAATGCTAAACCCCGCACACAATCTGATCATCAAAATAGTTGTGCATTTGGTTTAGTATAGCTTCGCTTGGTGGTTGGTGCCCATGGAAACTCTATCGCCGTGGGTTCGAATCCACGCTATGCCATTTGCAATACCGGGAATTCGAAAAAGAGACATTCTCGATAATTTCCAGTGAAGTTGAGAATGTTGAATTAAGTGATGTAAGAACGTAAAATATAGTTTCATTTATTTTTATATCTTGCAAAACATTTGCAGGTGTTACGACTTCGCTAAAAACTGGCGTACACTCTCTTTGGGGTTTGAAGAACCACGCATACAGTACGTGCAGAGTGTATTATCACTAAATCACCCGCGGAGTGGAGATTCCACCCAAGCAATAATTGCAAATTTGATGCAAAGCATAACAAGCACAAGCAAAGTTCCAGCCAATGGACCTCCGGGTTAAACCCGGAGGTCCATTGGTTGAAACATTGCTTGTGTTGGTTGTCCATATGTACATAATTCGAAAGTGATAATTTGGGTGATAACCCCACTCCGCGGGTGATTTTGTCACAATCCACTCTCCACGTACTGTATATCAGCCAAATCTGAACTTCTCGGAATATTTAAATGTCTGTTAATTATGTTTAGCTATGGAAAATGCGCTTCTATCAATTCGCTGAAAGTCTCTGAAATTATTGTTTACAGTATAGTATAGAGTCGCCGTGGACTGGTCTCTTTCCACGGGTGTGCAATATTTCAACGGACGCGATAATATTAGAATCCAAACATTAATTATAAAAATAATTATAAAAAAAATTATTGAATGAAGCACCGGGTACAAACCGGTGTTTCAGTCATTGACAATTTGCTGATGATGAATGTTATTACCTGGTAAACGCATTCGAGGACATCACTGCCCACGCGTGAATTACGACCAGTCCACGGCGACTGTGCTACATGGGCACTCTTCGCATTAACACATCTGAGCCATTCTTCTAAAACATGCAGGCGATTTATATACCTTTTCACGACTTAATAACTTTGAGAATGGTTGCCTGAAAAAAGTAATCCCTTTCAGTTTGACCTAGTTTCGTTATATATTATTTATTTATTCATTGGTGTTTAAGGTCACATACTTATGCTAGTTTCGTTTGTTGAACAGATCTTTATTTGACCGGGGATGCATACTATCAAAATGCCATTTCCCAAACTGCAGTGCATACGATTTTTCAATTGGGGAAAATTTACTTATATGTATCTAGCTCAGAGAGAACTGAGAGTGAGATCGGCTGGATATGAACTCGTGACTTTTTCAGTTAAATGTCCGGCACTCTAGCCACTGTATCATTGCGCCCTTGGTCAATTATTTTTATACCTAATTGGAGTAAAAATGCAAAAATCTTCTCAAGCAGTTAAACAATCGTTTTATATCTAAAACATAGCTTTCGAACCTCAGCAAGATAGTTCCAATGTGAGCCATAAGCTATGGCTTGTAGGCAAAAAGAAAATCGAAAAATAAAAAATTGATGATGTTTTTTAATAAGTTTTGGACACTGAGCTCTATACAACTAGATTGCTAAAATATCAGCTAAAATCGTCGCTTTTCAATATTCCTCTCAAGATGGTATCAAGCTATCAAGCTGATGACGTGAAAGCTGTTATGTGTACCAATGTTTACATCATAAAACATCAAACGAAAGCCTAGCACATAAGCTAGGAACAAGGCATCAAATTTCCAAATTTGACACTTGTTTGTTTGTCGACAAACACTAAAATATGTTATAAATATTTCATTTATCTTGTCGCGAAAGATGTGACATCACATCAAAGAGTATCCTTTAAACGACGAATGATTTTTACGAGGCATCAAATCTAAAAACAATTGATTTTTGTTGTTGTTCAGCATTGTCTATTTATTCTTGTCCCCACCCCCCCACCCCACCCCAAGCAATGGAATGATATCTAGCAATGCATGCTAGATATCATTCCAACTTTGTTGTTAAAAGCATCTCTTTCGGAGTTAACTACACCGATTTTGAAACCGGTCAATGCCTTTCTTCACTCTGGCGTCTTTCCGACAAGCATGAAACACGCTTTAGTAAAACCTCTTCTCAAAAAGCCAACACTTGACCCAGAGGTTCTGAAAAACTACCGACCGGTCTCGAATCTTCCATTCGTATCAAAGATTATTGAGCGAGCGGTGGCTTCTCAGTTGAATTCTCATTTGGCAGCCCACGCCCTAGCCGAAGTTAACCAATCTGCATACAGATCTAATTGAAGTACAGAAACGGCGCTTCTAATGGTCCAAAATGATATCCTCCTATCCACAAACAGGCATAACCTAACATGTCTCGTTTTGTTGGATTTAAGCACCGCTTTTGACACCATAGACCATAACATACGTATTGAACGACTGGCAGTGAGAATGGGCCTTACTGACCGAGCACTTAATTGGTTTCCGTCGTACCTTAATGGTCGCACATGGAGTGTCCTTGTTGACAGTGAGTCGTCAGACAAGGTCACACGACGTTTTGGCGACCCTCAGGGATCGGTGTTGGGTCCCTTAATGTACACTGTCTGTGTCTTACCTCTCGGGGACATTATCCGAAGCCATGGCCTTGACTTTCACTTTTACGCAGATGACACACAGCTGTATATTAGTTTTACTCACGCCTTTGAGCCCGAAGCATGCAGTATGATTGAACTTTGTACTTCAGATATCAAGGCATGGATGACTAAAAACTTTCTTAAATTGAACGATGACAAGACAGAAGTAATATATATAGGTCTACCTCATCAACTTTCAAAAATATCCAAACTTTTCCTCAATATTGGAGGTTCTGCGATAAAACTCAGTAGCTATGTTCGAAACTCAGGTTATTTCATGAATGAAAATTTGGCCGCTGATGAACATATCAAACATATCTCTCGCAGTGAATGTTTTCATCTTAGAAATATTAACAAAATTCGACCCTTCATTGATACGCAGACGTCACAACAGCTTGTTCACGCCTTTGTTGCAAGTCGCATCGACTACTACAACTCTCTTCTGATTGGCTCTAAAACAGATATTGTTGAAAAGCTACAACACATCCAAAATTGTGCTGCACGGGTCATAACCAAAACTCAAAAGTACTGCCATTTAACACCAGAACTCTCTGAGTTATACTGGGTACCAGTTAAGCAAAGAATTCAATTTAAAATTGTCCTTTTGGTGTTTAAGTGTATCTCGGGATCTGCACCATCCTACCTGACCGATCTGCTTACCATCCACAAACCACCGAGGTCTCTTAGGTCATCAGGTCAACTCAATCTGATTCAGCCGTTTTTCGTTTAGGTTCTGTTGCTTATCGCCACAATATAGCTTCGGTTGCTGATGTCGCGTCGGGTACCAATAAATGATAATAGTGATCCATGTATCAATGTATCTGTCGGAGAATGTATGTGTATGTGTGCATATGTATGTATGCAATTATTGTACAGCCATTGAGCACCGTGTGTGGATTCTTGGCTTTAAAATTATTATTATTATTATTAAGGGTTATGTCTCGATTTGCCGGATTTCGATCTGTCCGCAAGTTAATTAAATATTTTCTCAGTTTGCCCGCAGCTCAGAAAATGCAACTATAGTTTGTTTTAAATACGTTATTATGGAGTGCAGGTAACTCAACTCAAAGGATTCACTTTTGATCCATTTGCTTCATATTATCTATGTATTCCGAATGTATGGATTTGATTTGTTATATTTATGGGCACTCTCCCATATATTGAAAGACGACAAAAACAAATGAACACATTTTGATGACCGAGAATAATTTATAACCCTACCAGTTAATGCATGTATATCTACAAATACGGAGGACCTGGTTATGTTCACCGTTTGTTTCACAGAAAAAAAAAATAATAAAAAATATAATCTTCCCTTCCTCCCCAATTTAAAATAAATTCCAATAAAATTAGTCTGGATATTAATTTTTTATGGCCTTTTGTCTGTATATTTTAATGAAACATTTATCGTTGAGGTTTCTTAGAATAATATATTGTACTTATTAGAACGTAACTATTAGAGTACTCCGTGGTGGCCGAGAGGATATGTGCGCTGGTCTCTCATGCCAGACGTCCCTGGATCGATCACTGGTGGTGAAAGATTTCGAGATGTCCGAACTCTCTCTGTCAGCACCAATTGTGGGGTTGATGCTGTCACAGCGTACCGTCATATCGGGCGGAGACGTAAAATGGCTGTCCTCTGTGCGGAGAGAAATACTCCGTGTATGCTAAAGATTCCTTCGTAGTATTTGTGAAGAGTGGGGCTACAAAGCTGCCGCTACAAAGGTTATCCCACACACCTGCGCCATTGGGCCAAGGAGAGGCGTTGATATAAGTTGCATAACTTGTTCGCCAATCCTTGTAAAACAAATAAGATTAAATAAAAACAGAAATCCGTCTTAAACTTCCTCAACAAATTTGTTATAACAATCAACATGCACCACTGACTTCTTCTTAGAAAACAATAGAAGACGGCAAATCGAGCCCCCCCCCCCCCCCCCCCCCCCCCCAAAGTAACGGCAATTGAGACACTTTTGTATATTTGATCAATGAGAATTCCAACAATCATCTGCCTTGCATTCTGACCAGTGGTCAGGCCATATGTGTACATTATGTTGGCAAAGAGTCAATCATTTTCATTTTTTTCTATTGAGTTGTTAACTGACACGGCTTCATGTCGACTTCGACTTTTCCATCTTATTAACTAACTGATTGCTAGAAGCCACTATCAGGGCTTTCAAAAAGTGAGGGTACCAGATCAAAAGCCAGCATTGTCCTTTCTTATGTTTCATATTTAGTCAATGCATATAATATTTTTTTTTTGTATAAGTCTGCTCTAATACATGTTATTGGAGAGTGCCTATGGGCACTCTCCAATAATTTGTAATAGAACAAATTTTGAGTAGCATATTCAAACCACCAACACAAGCTAGCCCACAACCAGTTAACAATGTTTCTTTCACTAAAATTCGCTGAGTTGAGAGGACAGAAGAAAATGTATATATATATTCATTTCCTTCCATCTTCGGTGGGCTATGTGCCCGAACGACACGACGGTGCGAGATCATCCGTGAAAAATCAAGTACTAAGATGGAAAGATAAATCTATATTTCATATATTTTCAACATTCTTTAATGTTTGACAAGACTGTGTGTAAACACGCGTTTTGTACCATGAAATTAAGCAGGATTTATGAAACATTATGAACAATATCTGTGTATATATGGCTTTGGCATGTCAAGTCATGGGTGTGATGGTCGATGCGGCAATTTAATTTAAGCGTCAGGTGGGATAAATCACTTAATCAAACAGACGTCCTTTACGAATAAAGGAATTCAGCATTAATACTCAGTATTGTGTGGACTCTGTCAGCTGTGAACTGGTGAAAAAACGACAATCTACAGCAATAAATTTTAATTGATCCAAAATATTTTTACAAACGGTGTCAATTGTAAAAATGCGTACTTTGTGAATAAAATACTTGAGGTTCATTTGATTTTTATCTCCCGATCAACCCAGCCAACCGTAAACGTAGCCAGTGAACCAATGATAAAAATTCAATTTTTCATTCAATATTGGAATGGGCAAGAAATTAAGTGAATATGCAGGTGTGTTTTGGATGGCGACAACAGAGTATGGGATGTCCAGCTCTTCATTATAAGTTATATTGATCAGGGGCGGCGGAACGATTTTCAAAGTGGTGGGGGAGGGAGTGGATCGGGCGATGGGTGGTTGCCGGTATGAAAATTTTAAATTCAAGGGTCCCAAAACCCCCATTTTCATGCATCTTAGTGGATATTTTGAGATTTTTCAGGAGATGTATTTGAAAGATTTCACACTTTGAGAGCGTTTAAAAAACGTCGGTAAAGCATACAGATGGGGGTTTATTTATCAGCTTTGGTCGTTACGACCAAAGCTGATAAATAGACCTCACCTGTATGCTTTACCAGATGTTCACAGCAATTATTCTGTATGTGGATTATCTTGTCTGGGGTGGATTTGCTACTTGTATGTCTGTAAGATTACGATCTTCTTAATTAACCGATTTATTAACAGACTAAATTATTTTAAATTATTTATTTACATTTTAGCGTTTGCTGCCACTTACTGCAAAAAATGATCCGAAATCCATCGAAACTGAACCAGTACGAGAGAAACACAGCTGGCGAAAATATGGGGGAGGCTCTGGATCCGCCCGTTGTTTCACAAGTCATTGGTTGTGTTAATGCATACAAAAAAACATGGCCCATCAAAAAAAGTGGAGGGGCTGAAGCCCCCCCCCCCCCCCAGCCTCCTCCCCCCACCGGTTCCACCGGTGATGAATTGACGGTAACATGGTCTGAGGTTTGCGGCTCGGAGCTTATGTTCAACCGAGACGCTTTGCAAACCTCAGACCATGTTACCGTCAATTTATTTATTTATTGGGGTTTAACGACACCTTCGACAGCCAGGATCACCTCGTGTCGGGCAGTTTTACGGGTGGAGGAAGCCAGAGTAGCAGGAGAGCAACTGTCAGGCTTCCCAACATACTAACTCCACACAAGCAGATTAGCATTGATTGAAGACAAGTGCACCATCGGCGTGCAGTACTCATTAGTACACAACACCAATGTACCTCCACGTGGGCAATGGGATTGAAGTGTCTTGCCCAAGGACACAACGCGGTTGCCGCAGGTGGGATTCGAATCGAGGACCTCTCGGACTGCAGCCTGCACCTCTACCTACTGAGCCACCGCGCCCCGTTACCGTCAATTCTTCACAATAACGTATATTTAATAAAACCCTATCCATAGCCCAAATCCAGGTCGAGCAATGAAGAAGGCAACTTCAATGAACAAAAGCAAGTGTTGTATAGCAAAAAGCGACGCGACACTGCTTATGTTGAGCCCTGTGACTCGGATGGGGAGGAGTTTCAAAATTATCAAGCTCAATCAAGGCAGGCACTAAGACTCATATTCCCTAAATAAATGTCCCTGAAATAAATGGTCTTCTATCGATGTGACAAGATCCCCTCTGAGAGCCCCGATAAGTGAAGCAGTGCTTGTTTACCGTGATAAACATGTTTTCGTTTTTGTAAAGTATGACCCGGTAATCAATGCCTGGGGTGGAAGTCCTCTAAACTAGGAACATCGGTATAAACGATTGTCTGGATTGGACTTTGTATCAATGTTGCGGTCACTGTGCAAACATTTTTGACCATAAGCACGAATAAATAAATAAATAAATACAAATCAGTGACAGATAACCTGGCTCCCATATACAGTTAAAACTAGAAGTCCTGTCATGGAATGCGTCCAGATAGCACATCGATCTGCTCGTTAATCTATGTGTTATGACCATAGTAAGACTATCAAATTCTGTACATACGGCCTGAGCACAAGCAATGTTTCAGCCAATGGACCTCCGGGTAACCCGGAGGTCCATTGGCAGAAACATTGCCTGTGTTTGCTATGAGTAACCGGGAGAACCTGCCGTGCATTGGATGTCATTCGATATGGCAATTGCGCGCAATTCCTACACGCAATTAAGCCTAGATAAGCGAACAATTCGTGGCAGGACTTCTAGTTTTAACTGTCCATTTCACAGACTCCACGGGGCTCTGGGATTGATTTATTACTGAAACACCCATAGAATCCAAAATAGATTCGTTGATTTTCTTTTTTTTTGTAAATGATACTCTATTGAACAATTTCGAAACTCAGTTGAAAGGGTTACAATCTTTAATAATTAATAATTAAATCTGAGAGAGTAAAGGCTTTCGTGGATTGGACATTCGAAGCAAATTCGCTGAAAGATATTTTGTTGATTTTTTTATTTCTCAAGTTTCTAAATATGTGCCTGGAGGGAGTTTTTCATGACGATAAAGATCAAGGATGGTTCTTAACTCTTTGAACGCTAGTACCATCTTCCATGCAAGTTCAATGGCGGCATTTAGAAGAGTCCATATTCATTATTTGGGGTGGACCATTCAATACTTTCAACGTGCAGCCTCGGGGTTGTGCGGCGGAAATGCTGATTGGTCTACCCGCCACGTTTACTGAACAGCCATCCCATTTAATGACGTTATGACGTATCATGCTCCTGGCCGGAAAAAGAGGCCACTCGGATACAAAGGGTTAATAAAACTGGATAGCATCAACACGCAGAGACAAAAATATTCTGAGACTACTTTGTGACATACTGCTGGGCGGCGCCTGTTTGTAAACTACAAAACTATAGCAAAATAATATTTTTAAACGGAAGCCGAACAAATTGTCTCCCTTGATATTATTAGACGAGTGAGGAAGGTTCAATTAAGACGCACGTAATTGCTGAGAAAACACATGTGATATCAGTAGAAAATAATTCCACGTTGCCTTTTGTTTTTGTTACTTTTAATAAACGAAAACAACAGACAGCTCAACGAGCTGTCTGTTGTTTTCGTTTTTTGAAAGTAACAAAAGGAAACTTGGTTTTTTACGGAAAGCTAATTAGAAACATCTAGTTCATAGATAATTCATCATTAAGAATATCGATCAGTATCACACCTACCAACACTAATTGTCCGATCTGTCTCTTTGTTTAATGACCGCGCTTTTAGAGTAATTTGCAAGTTTTTTTATTCTTTCCAGGAGGGGGCGCGGTGGCGTTGCGGTGACCGGTTCTCGTCAGATCACCGAAGTTAAGAAACGTCGAGCCCGGTTAGTCCTCGGATGGGTGACCGTCTGAGCGATCGATTCGGACTCCCGCATTCTGTCCTTGGGCAAAGCACTTAACCCCCATTGTCCACATGGGGGCACGATGACGCTGTGTACTAAGACGTGCTGCACGTCGATGGTGCGCATGTCTTCAACCAATCTACCCTGCCTGTGCTGGAGTGCGGAGTTACGATGTTGTGGAGCTGGCAGCTGCTCGTCGTTGCTCGGTGGTTCTGTCCAGGTACTCCGGCTTCCTCCTCCCGTAAAACTGTCACGGTCATGATTATCCATTGTGCATAAGTATGTGACCTTAAAACACCAATAAATAACAATAAATAATTCTTCCCAGGAAAATAAAATTGAGTAAATCTCACGCCATGGACGTTTATATTGATGGAAAGTACATCTTATTATATTAACGGAAACTGCATACTATTATATGCCAGGTCCGCACACTTTTTATACAATGGCCAGAAAAAGGTACTGTATGCTAAAAGATGGCTAAAATGCCGGTTTTCTTATTATTATGAAGTGATTATTTATTTATTTATTTATTTATTTATTTATTTATTTATTTGTTTATTTATTTATTTATTTATTTATTTATTTATTTATTTATTAAGGTTTAACGACACTTTAACAGCCAAGGTCATATCACGTCGGTGGCAGTTTTACGGGTGAAGGAAGCCGGAGTACCCAGAGAGAACCACCGAGCAACGACGAGCAGCTGCCAGCTCCCCAGCATCGTAACTCTGCACTGCAGCACAGGCAAGGTTAGATTGGTTGAAGGCATGCGCACCATGCAGTACGTCTTAGTACACGGCGTTATCGTGCACCCATGTGAACAATCGGGTTAAGTGCCTTGCCCAAGGACACAACGCGGGAGTCCGAATAGATCGCTCAGACGGTCACCCATCCGAGGACTGACCGGGCTCGACGTTGCTTAACTTCGGTGAGGGTTAGATAGGTTGAAGGCATGCGCACCATCGACGTGCAGTACATCTTAGTACATAGCGTCATCGTGTATGAACAATCGGGGTTAAGTGCCTTGCCCAAGGACACAACGCGGGAGTCCGAATCGATCGCTCAGACGGTCACCCATCCCAGGACTGACCGGGCTCGACATTACTTAACTTCGGTGATCTAGCAAGAACCGGTTACCGCAACGCCAACGCGGCCCCTTTGTGAAATGATACCCACGTTGATGATAAATTCGCTCACATTTCGAAATTTCAATTTTGATACGAAATCCCCAAATCCGAAATGTGCTGACAGCTTTGGTAAATTAAGGGGAGCTAACTTTCCTGTAAATCCCTTCCAATGACGAAATTTGTGAGCCAAGATAACGCCACTACAGAGACAAGCGACACTTTTTATTTCATCCCCCCAAAATAAATTCAAACAGCTCGGCAGTTAACAACTCACAAAGAAGAATTTTTTTATGGAGCCATATAACTTGACCCAGCAGTCACTATCATAGCAAATCAACACATAATTACAAAACGTCCAGATTTATTTTATAGGCGAAGTTAGCCCTAAATTTGGAGCATAAAGCACCGGCTATTGATTCGACATGCGATGAAATGTTCTTATCAGATATTGGCAAATATTTATCAGGCTGCATGGAAATTTCCTGGAAACAATTTACACCCACAAATTAAACAATCACTGTACAAACTAAATTAATTTGTCTTAGCTACTATAACACGATGGTGGTATTACATTCCGAACTGGGAGTTAATAACTCAAGAGCTGTGATCACGAATTCATTAATAATAAAGCACCGAGATAATTCAATAACGATAATGGATGTACCACATATTCCTATCAGAGATGTCCACAATAAAAGTACGGAAGGCATGCATCATTGTGTGACCTACTTCACGAAACACATTTCCGGACAAGAATTGTTCTTTATCTTATCAACATTAGCGCTCACCAGGCCCGAAGCCAGCAATATTTAAAAATCCGAGAAAGAGGGGCGAACACACAGTTAAAACTAGAAGTCCTGTCACGAACTGTGCGCTTATTTAGGCTTAATTGCGCGTAGGAATTGCGCGCCATTGCATATCGAATGACATCCAAAGCACGGCAGGTTCCCCTGGTTACTTGTGGCAAACACAGGCAATGTTTCTGCCAATGGACCTCCGGGTTACCCGGAGGTCCATTGGCCGAAACATTGCTTGTGCACAGGCCATATATACAGAATTTGATAGCCATACTATGTTCATAACGCGTAGATCAACGTGCTATTTATGCGCATTTCATGACAGGATTTCTAGTTTTAACTGTATGTATGCCGATGGCAGACACGATGTGCGCAGAACTGAGATGGGGAGGGTGTGTCCCACTCCTGATGGTGTGGGATTGGGGGCTCCCACAAACCGAGAGGTCCACGGTTCGATCCTGAACAGGTGTAACTGCGTTGTGTCCGCTTATCCTGTAAGTACAGAGGTAGTACGTTGGGGCTGACAGTTGTTCCGTGGTTGTCTCTGGGTACTCCGGCTCCGTCCACCCTTAAAACTGTCCAATACGAAAAGATGCTGGGTTTCGGAATTGTTGCTAAACTTCATTAAACAGTGAGAGGAATCCCTTGATTCACACGGACTCGATATAATACAAATGTTACATGGCCTCACCTCATATGAACTCCCATCGCCTTGTATGGAAATGTTTCAGACAGCTACACGCAATGTAACTTATAAAATGACTCGTGATTTATTTCTACGAATTAAAACCATAGACAGAACATGTAGTTCTGGAAAATATACTTGTAAACGCTTCATAATATTTCCTCTTGTGGCCAATCATACAAACGTTTACCATTGTATTTTACCTGAATTGCATTTCGTCTCCTAGACAATAAATGATTGAAATAAATCGTTAGCTTTAACAAACGTGTCGAGGTATCGGTAGGAAAATCACCACGTCTTGTAAAATCCTAATGATTCATTTCTGCTATTTATAAAGTAGGAGGTAGAAAATAAAATTCTGGAAAATACAATTAAAAGAAATTATATGCAGGCACTCAAAATAAATTAAGTGATTCTAAGACAGTTTTTCAAATCATTGAGGGAGGGAGGATTTATTTTTAATTTCTATTTTTTTCTTGTGTATAAGGGTCTTGGATTGAGAGGTCTTCCTCACACAGAATGTATAGAAAGATAAAAAAGAAACTCATTTAATTTTAACCCTAAGAGGCTAATTCTGACTTTAACAGAACAGGTGCCCCAACATGCTGACTCTGGAAAAACATGCAGGTTACATAAAAAGTGCCTTGGCAATCGTTTCTAGGCAAGATCCGGCTGCCTACAGGCCGCCAAGACTTGCCATGAAATAAAGGATGGGACAGTCTTTTGTTTTCGTATTCAAATTTCTATTACAAACCTCATTCAAAAACATAAAAAGTGTTTCGAGTCCCCTGATTTTTTGGTACTACTATTGGAAGACACTACAGGGTAATAAAAACATCCAGTGAGAGGGTTCAATTTCAATGAGAGCTTGCCTGAGAATCAAAACTCTTTTTTCTGTGGCCTAATATTGACCTCCGGTCGCGACACATTATCACCATTTGATCGAGACCGATTAAAGAAAGACAAACACAAATGGCGTGTTTTTGTTGATGGTTTAACCCTTTAAACGTAGGGACCTATTTTCCGGCCAGAAACAAGATACTGTATAAATTTATTAAAATAGGAAGGCTGCTAATTGGATGTGTGGAGTAGACCAATCAATATTTTCAACGTGCAGCCTTAGGCCATACGCTGAAAATATTTATTGCCCCACCCACAAATAATGAATATGGATTCTTCAAACTGCTGTCATTGAACTGACACGAATGGCACCACTAGAGTTGAAATGGTTAAAACAGAAATTCAAAAGTAATATCGGCAGTAAAGCGGACAGATCATTTCGGCCAGATACCAAATTAACCCACGTTTCCGGAATACTGTCGATATTTTATATTCACTTTTGGAATGACAATATTGTACAGTACGGTGATCACAAACTCGATCGAGTCGCGATACACTTAAACTCCAGTTGTCTGGATCAATAAATATTAAAAAATCAGGAGTAAATCAAGAAAAATATGGGAATATAGCATCTCTGATTCAATGCCCTCGAATTTTGTTTCCTACTAGACAGATACTACATGTATAGTCCTGTCATGAGAACAACGGAAATATATTTCGACCAAATCACAAATGGGTCGCGATCCAGTAGAAACTCTCCCCTACTTCTATATTGGTAAATAATCCATTTGTACTCAAAATGTAGCGTTTGTTAACCGGCTTTGATAACACAATTAGTGTTGAAGCAGTTAAGTAATCCTGTAACCGCCCAATCATGTACAGTTAAAGCTAGAAGTCTTGTCACGAACTGTGCTCTTATCTAGGTTTAATTGCGGGTAGGAATAGCGCGCAATTGCCATATCGAATGGCACCCAAAGCACGGCAGCTTCTCCTGGTTAATCATAGCAAACACAGGCAATTGTTCTGCCAATGGACCTCCAGGTTACCCGGAGCTCCATTGGCTGAAACATTGCTTGTGCTCAGGCCATATGTACAGAATTTGAAGGCCTTACTATAGTCATAACGCGTAGATTATCGCGCAAATCGACGTGCTATTTGTGCGCATTTCATGACAGGACTTCTAGTTTTAACTGTAACTATAAGTGCTGCTTTTGACATTTAAAACTTCTGCCAGTATAAATAGGTTTTGGAAGAATCTTCGTTTTTCAAGTTTGCTTGACAGTATCTGGTCATTGTTATGACGATCTGGTAAAACAGTTGTTTTCTTTCGGCAGAGACTTGCATTGGGGGATTTATAAATGTGTTATTCAAACTAAGTATTGGATTTCCACTGGTGGTTCTGGTAAGTATTCCCATTTGGCCCCAATAAAGAACAATTCTAAATTGAATAGTTTGCTCCAAACACACCATCGCTTTATCAAGTGAAATCGAGCGTCATACGTAATGACCTATTTTCCGTAGCTGAGGTCTACAAATTTCTTTATTTAAATTAATGAAACAAAGTTACAGGGATCTTCACTCCTCCTACTAGCTAATTATCTAGGCTTAATTGTGCGTAGGAATTGCGCACAATTGCCATATCGAATAGCATCCAAAGCACGGCAGGTTCTCCTGGTTAATCATAGCACAGGCAATTTTTCTGCCAATGGACCTCCAGGTTACCCGGAGATCCATTGGCTGAAACATTGCTTATGTACAGGCCATATGTACAGAATTTGATAGCCTTAGTATGGTCATAACGCGTAGATTAACGAGCATATCGATGTGCTATCTGCTCGCATTTCATGACAGGACTTCTAGTTTTAACTGTAGGTGTAACTATTGCGTTACCGGTTATCTAACCGTTACTTGATTACAAGGACAATACAAATGCCACGATGTTTAACTACGATAAGGTAGTAGAGACCTGGATGGGAATATTTGTAGCAATGTAGTCAGACAACGTGAAAAGTATCTAATGAAAACCTTTAAAATTTCCCGCCCTGACAAAATGTAATTTTTGAAATCAAAAATACAAGGCGCCAGTATTTGATACGAGATTATCATAAGCGGCATTCTGCATGTTTCTCACTATCTAATACCATTAATACGAAACATTTTTGCACTTTTGTCGAGAGCGGTTAAGCGGTAGCAACACTCGTAACCGGAAAACGTGTACGTGTCGGTACTGAAAGCTCTTTCTTCATTGGTCGCAATTCATTATCAAACGTTCATCAGTTTAGCGGCTTTGTATCAGTCATCTTAGTCGTCTCACAAAACATATAGCTGATATTATTAATTACATAGTTTGTTGGTGGCCTAATATGGTATATATGGTGTCAGTTAATTTCATATTGGACGAGAGCGAATTAACTGACACCTTATATACCATATTAGGCCACCAACAAACTGTGTAACGAATATATCTTACCGACAGCTGCATCGATGCACAGAACTAATAACAACAGCGATCAAAATTAAACGAGAGAACTCTCACAATGTGTTCACGTGTCTTTGCCTTGTTACAATTTATGGGAGAGTGCCTACAGGCACTCTCCCATAAATTGTAACAAGGCAAATTCATACATACCAAACAGTTTCATTTCGAAGGTAACATGACACACATCCCCAGAATATGAAGCCTTTTAAGTTGCCTAACCTGCACTTCAGACCAAATATGGGCTTCCAACACTCACTCTTTCAACTTGAAGCGTTTATCGGCTACCGCCATTTTGAATAATCAATTAACAAAGGGGAGATTACCCATAGCAGTCGAGGAATATTGATGTTTACAGGCAGTATATGGTTTTATATGCAGTCTGCATGTGACGTCTTTGAACCAATGAAATTCCCAGATACTTGTAGGAGGTAAGATATAGAAATTGTACACAAATAATGTTGAAATTAAAGACGAAGTGTGATTTCAGCTATATTAACATAAAACCAATGCCACCACCTGTGCTAATTCCAATTTCACTTGTCACTACAACTGCTGAAAGCATATTTAAGGGTCACAGGCAATGAGCTCATGGATGGTAGCGGCTAGTCCCGTGCAGTGTCCACTACAGAATTCTCACACCCGTTTCTGTTTTTGAAAAACATCCTTACGGATGATATTCCGACTACATCACCAAGGCATGTCTTCGAATGCTATAATGATGTAGTTGGAATATTTTATCAATCTGGATTTCAAGACGCCTGTATTCTATTCGAGGTTCGATTCGAGTTCGAATAAAAGACTCGATTCGATTCGAAGCGAAACTATATGATTCGCAGGACACTATTCATTTCAGATTATATTATCTGTTTCCTACGTTTACGAAACAAAAAGAAACTTTCAATGCTATTCCAGAAAAAAAAACCCAATGTTTTCGTTGATTTCATCGTGTGCTCTGGAAAGGGTAAAGGTGGCAGGTTAGTGAATAATCTGTTCTTCTTATTGAGTTTTCTTTTGGTCGGTTTGCTGCAAGCCGAGAGGTCCTCGGTTCGAATCCCACGGCAACCGCGTTGTGTCCTTGGGCAAAACACTTCACCCGCATTGCCCACGTGGGGGTACGGTGACGCTGTGTAAGGCGTTATGCACGTCGATGGTGCACCTGTCTTCATCCAATGCTAACTCTGATTGTGTGGAGTTGGTATGTTGGGGAGCTGATAGTTGCTCGCCGTTGCTCGGTTGTTCTCTCCGGGTACTCCGGCTTCCTCCACCTGTAAAACTGTCACGGTCATGGTTAGCCATTGTGCAGAAATATGTCACCTTAAACACCAATAAATAAATAAATAAATTTGGTCGGTTTGAATAGTTTAGACGTTCAGGAGTTATCGAACTTAGATCTTCAAATCAACTTTCAATTCATTGACATTTTGTCGACACTATTTTAAATATTAATCTCGGTTTTCTTCTGAATCACGATAGTTTTCTCACTTTTTAATATTACTTATTTCACAACATCCAAATTAAATTTCACTCCATCTGTCCGCTGTGCGATGCAATCAATACGTTTTCACGTGTCTATATTTCTCCATTCAATTTTGAGCATCTGATATAAATCAAAAAATGATTTATGACTTGCTGATATTTTCATTATTTAGCCGAATGGTGGCTTTATTTATTTACTTATCAATGATTGCCTTTTTACTTATTCTTCTTCATAAAGCATCACGAATCAGTGGAAATTTATAAGTGGTGCGAAACTGAATTTTCAGTTAAAACTAGAAGTGCTGTCACGAACTGTGCGCTTATCTATGCTTAATTGCGCGTAGGAATTGCGCGCAATTGCCATATCGAATGGCATCCAAAGCACGGCAGGTTCTGGTTACTCATAGCAAACACAGGCAATGTTTCTGCCAATGGACCTCCGGGTGACCCGGAGGTCCATTGGCTGAAACATTGTTTGTGCATAGGCCGTATGTACAGAATTTGATAGCCTTACTATGGTCATAGCGGGTAGATTAACGCGCAAATTGACGTGCTATTTGTGCGCATTTCATGACAGGACTCCTAGTTTTATCTGTACGTGTAAGTCCCTGAAAGTGAATGTATCAAGAAAAGCAACACAAATGCGTGGCCGTAAAGGCAGTCTCTATCTCGAGAGATCATGATCGTCACAGTTATACGAATGGGTCAAGATTTGATAAATAAATCATTGCGAATCAAGTCCGAATCATGACTACAACCAACAATAAGAGCATCTGAGATTCAATTTACTCGCATTTATAGCCCGTCGCCGCACAGTCTATCCACAGTGCCGTGGGGAATAAATTGGGAAGAGGATTTCGACCGGTAGAGGTCATCTGTCCGCCTTTCAGGGGCGGCCTTGGCCAAGAAAAGTTACTGGGAAATGCACCAAAGGAGGGGCCCCGGACGCGGAGAAAAATTAGCTTTTTCGAACGGAAAGAACGCTGCTTTCCTGCACGTCAGTGATCAATTGTAGGCGACGTTGAAGACATTTCGATGGCATATTTATATTGTCTTCGTCGCTCATTCGGAATGGAATGGTTGCAAGCGGGGGATGGGGGAGGTGGAGCTTGCACCCATCGAGCAGAGCATACTGCGACTCACTGGGAGAAAAGTTTAATTTTGCAAATTGACAGAACGCTGTTTCCTTGCATCTGAGCTATCAAATGCAGACTAGACTGCTGGTATATCGACATGTCAATGGCAGTCCACATAGAGAGCTTTTCGGTATATCGGCAGTCCATGCAATCAGGTCCATTTCGCCTGTTGGTTATTTCACAAAATTTCATGCATCAACGCGTGTTGGGCTGATTCAGTTACTTGCTAATTCAAATTCTTATTAATTTGTGTATTCAATAAGATATTTTTATCCATTTTGTTCCCACATAATAGCATAGATTATTACGTAGGAACAAAATTGAGAAAACCATATAATATGAAGATAAAAAGGTTAACAGGGAACTATTGTGGAGGACGGTTTGGTCTCTGACGCCGCGGCGGCAATTTCATGTCAAACACAATCGGGTGCGAGTGGGCTTTGATGCATGAAAAATGACGAGAGATAACTCGAAATGCTGGCCCTTACTACAGGAGAAGAAATAGTTCGATATGCTATTGGGGGCCCCCTGGGGCCCAAAAAAATAATCAACCCAATGCGCGTTGATGCATGAAATTTTCTGAAATGACCAACAGGCGAAATGGACCTGAGATTTTTTCCTTCTTTCTGGACAAAAGTCCTTGAGATAGTTTATTCCAGTCAATTTCTACATGCGGCCGAAGTTACCGCTCTGTCATGGTTCAAGCTTTGTGTATGTTGATTTTAGATGAATGCCGTTTAAACGAATGATACTTATAACGTCTGATGTGGAGCTAAATGCCTATATTAGATGCACGAGGTAGGGTTAAATACAGATATGACCATCGCGGGTCATTATGGGTAGTTTTAGTCAAGGGCAGGGGGCGGGGGAGCAGCTAGGATATTACGAGAGCTCCAAAGACAGTTGACAAACCATCGTTAGTGGACCTAAAACTAAGGCAAATAGGCGTCCAAATGCCAATATTAAATTAACATTTAAGCTTTGACATCGTGTGACGAGGGCAGAATTAACCCAGTAAGTGGAGCTGCAAGTATAGGTGATTCTCAACTTTTATCATGTAATGGACGGTGGCTGTAATTACCACGGAACTAGAGCAGCAGCGTCAGATTCATGAGATCGTTAGTGCGAATCCATTGTAAAAAAACTGGTTATTATGAGAGAGACAATAAACGTCACGGGAACAGGCCCCAAGTATAGGCTGAGATCCAAGACTATAACTACGACGAGACCATGCGGGCTCGAAAATACTCTGTAAAACTTATGAATTCTCAAACTTATGGCTGTATCGAGGAATATCTTTTGTGTGAATTTTGTGTGTAATTTGAAATAATGATCTATAATATTATATATTTATAATTTAAGTTTCCTTAACCCTTTGCACACAATAGGCCCTTTTTCAGCCCATGAATATGATACGTTATAAATAAGTAGGGTGGGTGCTGTGTGCATGTGTGGAATTATTATAATCCTTGATGGGTACGGGGTGGGATGGGAAAATCTCACCCGAGGGCAAGATATTTGGGCCAGACACGAGGCTTGCCGAGTGTCTGGACCAAATATCTTGTCCCGAGGGTGAGATTTTCCCATCCCACACCCATACCCATAAGGGATTATTTTTCTCCCCCCACCATACAGCGGTAACGTTAGCCAGAGGTAATCGGCGGTCACGTGCTGATATAATCAACTCATTTGGTATTCGTTGTTTTGAAAAACTAATGACACCATCGGAAAGAGCATGGAAAAGTTACGCATATACCAAAGGTATATACCACGAAATCAATTGGGAACGGTGGCATCTTGGGATTTAAAGAGTTTTAGAGCATCAAACTTTGATCACACGGCATTCTGATGACGTCAATATGAATTAGTTGGTAGCAAAAAACTGATACGATATGCATAACGTCATAATAACGCTATAAATGTATAACGTCACGTGGGTGGGGTGGGATACATCTGTCTCTCCCTGCTATCTCACCCTGGACAGACATATGTTACACATGCAGTGTGTGGGGGGGGGGGGGAAGACCGATCAATATTTTCAACGTGCAGCCACAAGGCTGTAAGTAGTTGGGTGGGTAACCATTTCAGTGACTGATTCGTGCTCCCGCGTTGTGTCCTTCGACAAGGCACTTAACCCCGATTGCCTACATGGGGGCACGATGACGCTGTGTACTAAGGCGTACTGCACGTCGATGGTGCGCATGTCTTCAACCAATCTAACCCTGCCTGTGCCGCGGTACAGAGTTCAGACTTACGATGTTGGAGAGCTGACAGGTGCTCGTCGTTGCTCGGTGGTTCTCTCCGGGTACCACGGCTTCCTCCACCCGTAAAACTGTCACCGACATGATATGACCCTGGCTGTTAATGTGTCGTTAAACCCTAATAAAAAAAAAGAAAAAGAAAAAAAGAAATGGCATGGACGATACCACCAGAGTTCAAAGGGTTAATGGTATCCGATTTGCGTGCATATGATTGAGGGTCGAGGTGAGTTTTTCAGAACTCTATGAATAATTTTCTTTTCGTATGGATGTTCTTGCTTTGTCACGCCCATTGACAAATAGAAAAAATAATGGGCATATCCTACGGTGTAATTAAATTATAATTGCTGCAGGTGGGTTGTTTGATAGTATTCGGGCTGTTCACACTAGTCTTTTTCTCTTAAGTATACGAGGCATTGTGTATTATCAGTTACATAGTCAGCAAGTGACCGGGTACGGGATAGTACCTGGTATGTAGGTTTTATACCAGGTGAGGCCCTGTGTATTAGCCTATCTTGGAAATTATAAAACTGTTATGCGCACAAAAGATGATATGACTATAATTATGTTCAGTTGAAACTAAAGTCCTGTGACTGTATTGTGGACTATTGTGAAGTAATAGTGCGCTGAGCAAGTGCACTTTTGTCCCTGTCGAACTGCACTGTTAGCGTAACTCAATTCCTGTAGAAAAAAAAACAGCGTTGCTCAACACTGTACAATTATATACGAGTATATATATTAAGAGATCATTAACCTCATTCCTAACCTCTACTGCGACACATGTACATGCAATGACGTAAAAAGATATTAACATTCCACTCCATATACAGAATGAAGAGAGTGGAAAACTACTTAATCGCAGCGTCATATATTCAAGAAGTCCTGTCACTGGATTGTGCACTATTTTGAAGTAATAGCACACCGAGTAAGTGCACTTTTTGCCCGTATCAAACTCAAACTGTCCCATTAACAAAACTTAATTCCTGTAGACAGCGTGCCCCACAATTCTAAACTAGTAAATAGAGATCATTAACATTATTCCTAACCTCTACTGGGATACATGTATTATAATGCTGTAAATACAGTATGTGGAGAGTGGATTGTAACTAAATCACCCATGGAGTGGAGTTATCACCCAAACTATAACTTTTAAATATTGTAAATATAGACTAAAAACACAAGCAATGTTTCCGCCAATGGACCTTCGGGTTTGACCCGGAGGTCCATTGGCTGAAACTTTGCTTGTGCTTGTTCTGATTTGCCACACAAAAAAAATGAAATTATTGCTTGGGTGGGGTCTCCACCTTGCGGGTGATTTAGTGATAATACACTCTCCACATACTGTATATATTAAAACTTGACTGCATATACAGAATGAAGAGAGTGGATTACTACTTAATCGCAATGCCATATATTCTCCACTGGAAAGTATTTATAATTGTTCATATCAGCACAAGAAACACTTGCAAATGTTCATCACATGGACCACCGGGTGCTTCTTGTGTTCGTGATTTCACTACCGACCACGTTTATTGCGCATTACCTTTAACATTGCACAGCGCAAATGCACTTGTGTATTTCAGACCACTTCATTCTTCTGCAGCAAAAAAAGCACGTTAACTAACGAGCATTCTTTGCGCTAACTGTGACAGGACGTCTAGTTTCAACTGTAAGTGGAGAGAACTTCGGCAGCGTAAGGGTATATTATAATAGAAGCAAACACTCTGAATTAAATTATACCACTATTAATGAATTATCATTAGCTTTACAGGCAAGTAAATATGCGCTTCCTACAAATCAACAAACCCATCCCACAGTCATAGACCGTCAATGCAACAGAAGCTTCATTTCAATTCTTATGTAAATAAATTGTTTTTGGTGCAGATGTTTATGCGAGTCGTCTGTGCTTCTAGTTGATCACACCCCTCCATCCAACACATCCTCCATTAACTTCTATATATCCGGCATCATGCAGAGCATGTTTAAACCTATACTCGGCAAAAAGTCAAGGAAGCCCCCCCCCCCCCCCCCCCCCCCACACACACACACACACACTCCTTTGTTTATTCTTCTACCAAAATTACGGTAGACGATATCTGCTTCACGTTAAACAGGTAGGGAGAAGTAGTAGGAAAGTTTATTCTTTAAACAGTTTGATAGTAACGTAATGCTGCATATACAGTGCAGCCGCTGTGGACTGCTCGCTTTTCACGGGTGGGCAATATTTCCGCGTACGCACTCATGTTAGATTCAAAACCCTAATTATATGAATAATTATCAAAAAAAAATAGTTAATGAAGCAGCAGGTACAATGAAGCGGATAGAAAAGATAAATAGTTTGCAACGCATTCAAAACAACGCCGCTAGACTTGTCCTACGCAAGCCAAGGCGCGACCATATAACACCGATGTTAAGAACCCTTCATTGGCTACCAGTACAGGCACGGATTGAGTACAAGATTGCATCCTTATGCTACCGTAGCCTGGATTCAACCTTGCCACCCTATACATCATGCCTCTTACATAATTACACCCCGCCTTGTCACTTAAGGTCCCAAGACCTGAACCTGCTCACCGTTCCCAGGTTTAAACTAAAAAAAAATTGGTCAGAGAGCATTCACATTCTACGGCCCATAAATTTTGGAACTCATTCAGTCAGGAGAGCCAAATCATATAATATTTTTCAAAACCGAGCTTAAAACGTATCTTTTCAAGAAATACTTACTTGATGACCCATCAGTTTTAGAATGAACATTTGTGCGCATGACGTGTGTTTCATTGAATGTGTGTGAGAGCTTAGTGAGTAAATGGTCTGGAATTGTAAAGCGCTTAGAGCCTTTTTCGGGGATTAAGCGCTTGATAAATGTTCTATATTATTATTATTATTACAACCCGGTGCTTTATTAAATAAAAAAACTGCATATTATTATTTTTATTACCTGGTAAACGCATGCGTGGACATCACTGTCCACTCGAAGATTACGACCAGTCCACGACCACTGTACTGTACAAAAACGTTGTCAGGTAATTAACACCTTTTGTATCATATCAGGTCACCAACAAACTGTGTAACTAATAGTATCCTACTTTAAGATTTTTAATCGCAGAGAAGAATAAACACGGCGTGTTTCTTGACAAAGCAGAGTATGCACGGAGTGGTGGGCGAGGAGAGTGGATTAACATAATAGCGCGTGGAGTGGAGTTTTTATCTGGAGAGTGAGTCTCAAGTTCTCTAGAAAAGCACAAAGATGAAAGAAGTACATCAAAAGCGTTCAATTATTTAACAGTCAGCTGAACACGAAGATTTATTGCTTGAAATCGTATTTGAGCCTCTCATTCTTCTTCACAGATGAAAGTTATCGACTTGGTGGAAAACACATTCAGCGAGACTTTCAATGGTACTCCAATCTCCACCAACAAAAGGCGAAGAAATATGCACCATACAAAAAAAGGCCCCTTATGAAATATAGGCCACTACAACCGAGAATTGATCTTGGTTGTCATATTCTGTCGAGGTGACGAGACCAGATTAGCCAGATTACACCCCAAGCCGTAAGCGTCGTGCTTAATCTGGCTGATCGGGGGCGCGGTAGCTCAGTAGGTAGAGGTGCAGTCTGCAAGCCTAGAGGTACTCGGTTCGAATCCCACTTGCGGCAACCGCGTTGTGTCCTTGGGCAAGGCACTTCACCCCCATTGTCCACATGGGGTCACGATGACGCCGTGTACTAAGGCGTACTGCACGTCGATGGTGCGCATGTCTTCAACCAATCTAACCCTGCCTGTGCTGCAGTGCGGAGTTACGATGTTGGGGAGCTGGCAGCTGCTCGTCGTTGCTCGGTGGTTCTCTCCGGGTACTCCGGCTTCCTCCACCCGTAAAACTGTCAAGGTCATGATTAGCCATTCGTGCATAAGTATGTGACCTTAAACACCAATAAAAAAAATCTGGCTGCTCAGGTTGCGTTCAGCGATACGGAATATGACAAGCAAGACTGATTTACTGCTGTAATTATTTGCTTGTTATAATTATGACGATGGGTATTTAAATACTGAATACAACGCGTGAACTGTAAACAAAAAAAGGAATGAGACCTAAAAAAGTTGAATATCTGTTTCTCAGATCCTCTCGCATTGTCATTTTGGCTGACGCATGCTCTCTTTTTTATAACCAATGCAAACTTGAAAAAAAATTTAACTGGTTTATGTCTGATATTTTACCTAAGTTAATAAAATTGATAAATTTATCTTTTGAGTGCTACAAGGTTTTGCAATGCTTTCACACTGCATAGGCCTCTTGCATTCAAGGGACGAAATACATTACCACACGTTAAAAACTAAAGTGTTAAAAACTACACTTGAAGTGCTGTATTTAACACTTACTAAGTGCTGAACTAGCACTTTGCTCAAGGTGTTACAATAATACCACTTGACAAGTGTAATGTCGCGATACTTAAAAGGAAACAACGCAGATGACGCGGATCAGGCTCGAACTCTCGAGCCTGATCCGCATCATCGGCGTTGTGTCCTTTTAATTAAATACCCACCAAGCGCAAATCAAATTATGGACGATTCTGGAAGAACAACCAATGCTGACACATGGGAAGTGCCATCTATTCAAGTTTCAGATGTCTGACGATTGTAATGTCTACGTGCTTAAAGCATTGCACTTTTAGTGTTAAAATCAAACCCTAAGGGTTAGAATGGGTTTAATACCTTGAAAGTGTCAGTTTTAACACTTTAGTTTTTAGTGTGCATGCTATTCTGTACATTATGAGGCCTAAAACATAAACAAACCGAGAATATGAACTTTTGATGACAAAGAAATAATTCCAAAAAGAAAATAAAAAAACCGCCCGCACACATGCAGTTTTACAAAACTGGCCTGAGAAACAGAAGATCCACTTTGTGGGGCCTACTGAAATGTTTGTTTGGAGTGTTCATAATAAACGATCTCCAGTTTTTACTTGAATCATTGCATTTGAAAATTTACTCCACAGAAAATATGCGCACGACAACGGCGATACGAGACCCTTGTTTGAGAAAGGCGTGAACTTGATTTATAAAAGTTGAGATCCTCGATTTCGGGATAGCCTGAAGTGTCCGGCATGCAACAGCAAAATTCAAGCGCTGTATGTGGTGGTCATAACATAGAAGGAATTACCAGGAAATTTACCTCCCGGTTGTTTGTCTATATACATATTTAAGGTGGAGATTAGTATATAATTAAATACTTTATACAGTACGTGGAGAGTGGATTGTAACTAAATCACCCGCGGAGTGGAGTTATCACCGGAACTTTAACTTTCAAATTTTGTAAATATTCACTAAAAACACGAGCAATATTTCAGCCAATGGACCTCCGGGTTTAACCCGATGGTCCATTGGCTGAAATTTTGCTTGTGCTTGTTATGATTTGCAAAAAATTTGCAATGATTGCTTGGGTGGAATCTCCACTCTGCGGGTGATTTAGTGATAATACACTCTCCACGTAATGTATCTTTATTGAATGTATCGCTACCTCCATCACACAGGTCCTACACCCAAGATTGATCGATGTGCATTAGCTCACGAAAAATCAATCTTATCGAGTTTGCATCGAGTGCCAGTTTAAACAATAATGGAGTCTACAACTAAATGCATTTGTTGTTTATTATAGAGTGGAATCCTGTTAATTGAATAGCCACTTTGCCAGTGAGAGAAGTATTCAATTAACAGGAATATTCAGTTAACAGGGATTTGATCACTTTCCTGTATTTTAGAGATAAATTGAGCAATTATTCTATTATATCCTGTTTGACAGAGCTCATAGAGCTCTGTCAAAGAAGATATAATAGAATAAATGCCTATATTAGATGCACTTATGTGAAATAGGTCTCTAAACATTGGGTATTCGAAGATTGTCAGGATAATTTCCCGACACATTACAGGATTTTTTTATTCAATTAACTGGAGTTTGCTCAATAATCCATATTCAATTAAGAGGTCAAATTTGTACTGAAAGTATGGTAAATGGTTTGGTGTTTGGAAATTATATTCAATTAACAGGGAAATTCAATTAAGAGATAAACGGTTAAGTGGGCTCCACTGTATAACTATCCTAAATAGCTCCTCGGTATCGATGCAGTTTGCTTATCAATTCTGCTTATCCCGAAAACGATAGTCTATTTTTGCCAATTCCATATCATGCCTGGTCTGAAACGAGGCCCAAGTGATGTCATGACGTGCGAACGTTTCCGAGGCGGCAATTTTATAGACGTGAAATAAAAACTCGAGGGTGTTTGAGATGAATACTATGGACAACTATTCGACCAATTCATTTTTGTTTATATGTACAGTATGTGGAGAGTGTATTATCACTAAATCACCCGCAGAGTGGAGATTCCACCCAAGCAATAACTGCAAATTTGTTGCAAATCATAACAAGCACAAGCGAAGTTTCAGCCAATGGACCTCTGTGTTAAACCCGGAGGTCCATTGGCTGAAATATTGCTCGTGTTTTTAGTGAATATTTACAAAATTTGAAAGTTATAGTTCCGGTGATAACTCCACTCCGCGGGTGATTTAGTTACAATCCACTCTCCACGTACTGTATGTTGTCGTATTCATTTTGTTTAAATATCCATTGTCACATAATAAACAAAATATCACAACAGTCGAGCAACCTTGATTGCCAAAGCCCTTTGGGTTGACGAAACCAGACTAAACAAAATACCTAGGGTGTGTTATTTGTTACAGCTGATCTGTTCTCTTCAACACGATGAGATACAACGACCCAGAGCCATTGACTGTTGTAATAATTTGTTTATATCACACACTCGACATCAGTAGTATATACAGTACGTGGAGAGTGTATTATCACTAAATCGCCCGCAGAGTGGAAATTCCACCCAAGCAATAATTGAAAATTTGTTGCAGATCCTACCCAGCACAAGCAAAGTTTCACCCAATGAGCCTCCGGGTTAAACCCGGAGGTCCTTTGGCTGAAACATTGCTAGTGTTTTTACGTCGATATTTACAAAATTTGAAAATTATAGCTCGGGTGATAACTCCACTCCGCGGGTGATTTAGTTAGAATCCACTCTCCACGTACTGTACCTATGCAAGCAGTTAAAGTTATATACAATATACAGAAAATGAAAAAATGAACCACATCTGAAAATCACACAGTGGAGGCAACATGGCATCATACCAAGCACAAGCGAAGTTTCAACCAAAGGACATCCAGACTGAACCCGGGGTTCCAGTGACTGAAGCTAATCGTATACCCCTTATACTTTTTTGTATAATTTGAACGCATTTGATTGGGTGGAAACTCCACACCACGAGTGCTGCAACCATGATTCACACTCGAATTACTTTTGATATAAACGGCTTTTGAAATTTTCTATACCCAATCTTAGATACCCCCACTCCCCTCAACCCTCACGCACGAGAGCACCGGACGCGGGATGGAGCAGCTGCTGCTCCTTTGCCCTGCGGTTAGTAGGGCATGAAGGCAGGGCGTACCCTATTTCGCCAGAGGGCACAATTTGAAAAGACTAGTTTCGGGAACTGAAAGTGAAAAACGCTCACGTATTCATTTCTAACGTATTTTTAGTGTGCAAATGCCAGTTGACGATATGTTTTAGCATTGCAAATGGCACTTTGTTCCTTTCAAGAAGCGCTATATATACACTCTCAATACTATTGAGTGTCACGTTACAATTTAAGATACATTTTAACCCCCGATCATCACTCATACCCAGAGTCGAGTGCCATTTTTGATAACCAGTCCACCCCACCCCACCCCACCTTTCCCTCGATTGCGTTCGGCGCCATTGCATACGCAGACAATTCACACTTGAACAATAAAAATAAGATCCTGATCTTTAGTAAACCTTATCCATTTCAGAAACTCAAATCAAACAAGACTCTAAAAAATAATATCAGACCATCATGTTGGTCTTCATGTCATTGAGAATGTCAGCAAGGTATTGAAGAGAATGCTTCTTCGATACGACACATTTACGCCAGTGGACTGAGATTTTACAAATAGAATACTTCAAAACGAAGACTGATTCAACGAAAAGAAACGAAAATAGCACCTGAGCTGCAAGCCTTTCGCCTTTCTGTTTTGACGTGTGAGAGATTCTACCGTGTTCTGGTCAGGGAAAAACATGACAAAGATTTCGACCAGATCGCGATCCAGTCATGATCTGCTTGAAATGTTTTGTTTGTTTTTATAATAACGGTAGAGATATACAGTTAAGTGGGCTCCACTGTATAACTAACCTAAATAGCTCCCCGGTATCGATGGAGTTTGCTTATCAATTCTGCTTATCCCGAAAACGATAGTCTATTTTTTCCAATTCCATATCATGCCTGGTCTCAAACGACGCCCAAGTGATGTCACTGACGTGCGAACGTTTTCGAGGCGGCAATTTTATAGACGTGAAATAAAAACTCGAGGGTGTTTGAGATGAATACTATGGACAAATATTCGACCAATTCATTTTTGTTATATGTACATGTATTTTTTTTTCATTATTTACCCCCTGCATATTAATGTCAAAATTCCGAAATTTCAAACTGCATATTTTACCCACAACGCAACTAGGAAGGAATTTAACCACTTCAATCGTGTTTGACAGACCTCAACGAGCTCTGTCAAACAAAACTGAGTTCGTAGAATTCCTAGTTGCATCATGCGATAAAGTTTGGAGTTGAATGTTTAATAATTCAATATCAATGGGGAGAGGATTAACCCTTTACCTAACATGAAAAGCAGACGACACTTGCAAAAAAAATTCTTGAATAATTAATTTTTTTCATTTTTTGTCTCAAAAACATAGGCTATGACCCCTTGTTGGAACGAGCTCGACGAGCTCGTTCCAACGAGGGGTCATAACCTATGTTTTTGAGACAAAAAATGAAAAAATAATGAAAATTAATTGGCGATTTTTGAGAATAGCGCTGGCCAGTTTTGGCCGTTACGTTGGGTAAAGGGTTAATATAAACACGCAGCCAAGAGTTAATTATTTAATTTTGTTTTGTAACTAGACTAGAAACGTTGACTTATATATGTTACAGTAAGGTTGGACAATTAGTGATTTTATAAAATCCGCAGTCAAGTCAAATAACTTCTTGTCAATACAGCTTTTTCTTAGAATCCCGAAACCTTTGGAAATTTCAGGAACCCCTGAAAGTCTAGAATTGATTGATATATCATTATTCTGCCTATAATACTGTTTATGTCCTACAATATTTAAAAGATAAGGTTAAGCAAGATCGAAGCTTATGGAGTGGGGAGGGGTGTTTCACTGAAAATTTCGCCTCTCATGACTCCGTCAATCGAAACTTGTTGTCTGCCGGAAAAAAAAATTCATAGCCCGAACGCCAACATTTCCTCAGATAGCTGCTAATTTGAAAATAAAGTGGACCATTTGACGAAACCTGGTCGAAACGTAACTTTGAGGTATACGAAGACTGACACGTGACGAACGTTTACGTGCCGTTGGCATGTTGGAAGCTGGCAACACACAGACTGCAGTGGCTCAAATTCTCAACGTTGCTCAATCGGTGATTAGCAGGTTATGGTTACGCTTCCGTCAGACAGGCAATGTTGATGACAGAGGTCGATCAGGTCGTCAAGGGCGACAACTGCTAACCAGGATCATTTCATCTGAACCACGTAACCGCCATCAAAGTGCCTCAGAAATTGGTCAGCATCTGCGCCGAGCGACAGATGTGTGAGTCATGTTGGAAGCTGGCAACACACAGACTGCAGTGGCTCAAATTCTCAACGTTGCTCAATCGGTGATTAGCAGGTTATGGTTACGCTTCCGTCAGACAGGCAATGTTGATGACAGAGGTCGATCAGGTCGTCAAGGGCGACAACTGCTAACCAGGATCATTTCATCTGAACCACGTAACCGCCATCAAAGTGCCTCAGAAATTGGTCAGCATCTGCGCCGAGCGACAGATGTGTGAGTCATTGGTCAGACTATTCGAAATCGCCTACACAGCTGGAATTTGTACGTTCGACGACCTCGAATAATTCCACATTTGACTGAACGTCACATCGCAGCAAGGCGTAATTGATGTGGAGCACGACAGCGCTGGGACAATCGTCGGTGGAGCAATGTCATGTTCTCTGATGAATCGAGGTTCACTCACGACTTCCACGACAGGTGAAACAGAGTGTGGCAGCAGCAGAACGAATGATACCATGAAGTAACCGTTAGGCAGGAAGATCGCTTTGATGGTGAATCGGTTATGGTGTGGAGAGGCATAACCACGACAAGCAGAACAGCATTACATGTCATCCAGGGCCGTGTCACAGGGCAGTACTACCCTGACAACATGTTAGCAGCTTATGTGGTGCCATTTGCTCGACCTCACAGTCGTCGATTCATTTTCCAAGATGACAATGCAAGAACACACAGGGCTCGTGTCGCTGCTGAGTTCCTCCAGGAGCAGAACATCACTACACTGCCTTGGCCAGCACTAAGTCCAGACCTTTCACAAATCGAGCACTTCTGAGATATGCTTGGCAGGCGCCTACGACAACGCCAACAGCTCCCTACCAATGTCCAGGAACTCGACACTGCACTGCAGGAAGAATGGAATAATATCAGTCAAGCTGATATTGGACGTTTGGTGAGGAGTATGCCAGTCTCGTGAACCGAGGAGGATTTACAAGGTATTGAGATCTTGGACTGAATGTGGTAAATTCTCGGACTGACCGTCCATGTCTTCTACAGCACAGTGCGTGGAAGGTGTGCTTGTCAGACACCCAAGTATCGCTGAAATCATTCTCCAGATGTCACATTGCTATGCCTCGACTGTCTTTTGGATGAAAATATAAATATATTTCTTCATATATCTCACTTTTATCAAATACCCCTTATTTTTTTTGAATTAGAGTTACCCGCCCTGAAATGTTGCTCTCAGAAATTGAGGCAGTCTCTAAAAATGAACAGCCTTTGGGAAATGTTATTGTTTCAATAAACATTTGAAACATTCTATTGACATCTTGCATTTTTGTTGAATATTCCTGATAAAACAGAGGGTGATTTGATGACTTTTGGACCTAAAAATACAATTTTTGTAGGGAATTCCCTGGAAAATATGTGCACGTGACCGATACTTCCCTTCGTATCATTTTGTCTCTCTTATTTGTTCCATGACGTCCTGATTTCTCTTCAGAAAAAGTTGTCTGAATGGTTATACTTGACAAAGATATTTGAATGCCAAAATTAAAGTTATGCGATCATATTTGTTTTCGCCTGAACGTTATAATGGTGGCCTATGGGAACATATTTAGTTCTGTGATCTCTGTAAGACAATTTTAACATTCGTCCAGATATGTCAGAAAATTTGAAGATCCCATCTTCGTGCCCGAGTTTAAGAGACTTCATAAAATAATTAATGGTGCTATGGTTTTTTTTATCCAAAATGGAGACTTCGTGTAATATCAGAGTCGAAATAATAATTACACAATTTTACTTGGAATTTCGTGAAATCACAAGTTTCACTAAATTACTGTAACAGTTGTACATAAAAAAAATGTTAAATTACATCTTATACCCTTTCACATGAACAGATATAATCCTCGATTATATTGCATCCTAGATTAAAAAAATACCCTAGATCAGTTTTTTCAGTCATTTAAACGATTTTCTTCCCGAAATATTAATAATAAATGAATAAAAGCTGGAGGGGTGGTGTACTTTCGGATAATCTTGGAATAAGTTTAGTTTTTGCAATCGTGAATTTCTCTCGGAATAATCCCTTATCAAACTGAGAAAGATCAAAGGAAAATATGTCATTATCACTGATTATCAATGTCCTTAACCCTTTACCCAACGCAGACGATATCAAAATTTATTATTTTAAATATTTTTTTTCACCTTTTTCAAAAAGTTTCAACAAAACCATATCATGTGACCCCTCGTTGGAACGAGCTCGACGAGCTCGTTCCAACGAGGGGTCACATGATATGGTTTTGTTGACATTTTTTGAAAAATAATATATTTTCAACTGATGAATTTGCATATTACGCGGGCGCATGCGGGCGATTCGTTGGGGGAAAGGGTTAACTGGTAAAGTTGGTGTTGCAAAAACATAACTTATGACCCTTCATTTGGTACGAGTTGTATTTTTTTAACAACTGCCACCATGGAGCGGACAACTTCTACCGAGGAAACTTTACCACCACGAAAGAGCCAACAACAACCCCGATAGAATTCGCAACAACAGAGCCAACAACAACTACACAATCAACAAAAACACATCAGAACCAACATGTTCTACAAAACAAATACTCCATCAACAACAAAGACAACAACTGCTACTACAGAACCCACTATAACCACAACAGAGCCATCAAATATAACAACTGAACTCGCTACCACCACAGAGCAACAACACCCACTAGAGGACTAACAATTACTACTTCATGCGCGGCCTCCTTGTTCCATTTCGGCGATAAAAATGGCACCCCAAAAATTACTCTACTTTTAGAAAGAATATGTGAATGAAGATTATTTTCGTGCTGCACTCCTGTATTAAAAGTATTCCCAGATTAAATAGTACGCCTAGTTTATTGTTTGTGACATGGATTGCTCTTAAGACAACACAACAAAATGGACACCCCCAGCCATTAATATCCTGCCTCGTTCCATCCGACAGCTGAGCCAACCAGGAATTCTGAATAGATTATGGCAATGCATTGTGTGAAATGTTTCGCGTTAAGTGATACATGTGTTTGAGTAATTCATCTGGTGTCACCATATTGTCCAGGGAACGCACTCCCATTTCTCTCGACGATCATCAATAAAAAAAATAGATCACGGTAATGAAATAATTTAACAGTTTTCTGTAGAATTCAATTAATTATCAAGCAATTCCCAGCTTTTGTTGCAGAGGTTTACAGTTTGTGCATGCTGTATTCAGGTACGTGCAGGCGCGGTGGCTCTCTATTTCGAGCGTTGGAATTCAAACGGAAAAGTCGACGGTTCACTCTTGACCAGCGGTAACTGCGTTTTGTCGTTGAGCAAGACGCTTAATTTCGATTTCCCACGTGGATGCATTGCGTACTTAGGTGTGATGCAAGTCGATGGTGCACTTGACTGCGCACTCTGCTTGTACAGTACAGTCGCCGTGGACTGGTTGAAATCCACGCGTGGGTAGTGATGTCCACGCATTTCCCGGGTAATAAAAATCACCAGCAGTTAAATTTTAATTAATGAAGCACCAGGTTGTACCCGGTGCTTTAATAATTAAATTTTTGATGTTTACTCCTATAATTAATGTTTGGAATTTAGTATCAATACGTCCGTGGACATATTGCCCATCCGAGGAAAGTGACCAGTGCACGGCGGTCGTACTGTCTATTATCCACAAATGTGAACAAATTTAAGACATATAATGAGTTCCCCCTTCCGCCCTTTTGGTCCATTTTTTCTACTTACAGTATCATCCCAAGCTCCTAAGGAACCTCAAGCTCCCAGAACACCAGTTTAATTCTTTTCGGAATTCAGCGCTGTTATGGGCGGTTTATTCAGCCACTTTTCGCGGAAATGTGCGCATAGATGACCGTTGATGAAATGTGATGACCTTTTTCTCACAGAAGTATACAGATATTTCTCATACTCCAGTTATAGCAATTCCAATCAGTAAATATTTAATTCGCATTGAAAAAGCCAAAATATTAAAGCAATTAGTCTTACTATGCGGCGAAGTTATAAAAGTACTTGTATAGTAATGTATACCTAATGGTAATCTCATCACACAAATCAGGTCTTGATTGAGCAACATTTTTTGCCTTTATTCAAAGAAGATGAATCATCATAGTAGTTTTAGACTCAATCGTCTGGAATATATTACAGTTAAAACTAGAAGTCCTGTCATGAAATGCGCACAAATAGCACGTTGATATGCGCGTTAATGTGCGCGTTACGACCCAATTAAAACTATCGTATTCTGTACATATGGCCTGTGCACAGGCAATGTTTCAGCCAATGGACCTCCGGGTAACCCGGAGGTCCATTGGCAGAAACATTGCATGTGTTTGCTATAAGTAACCAGGAGAACCTGCCGTGTTTTGGATGCCATTCGATATGGCAATTGCGCGCAATTCCAACGCGCAATTAAGCCTAGATAAGCGCACTATTCCTGACAGGACTTCTAGTTTTAACTGTAGCTTTGGTCGGAAATGCGAACTATAGTAGGTTTGTTTTTTCGATCAACTGAAATATTCCAGACGAATGAATCTAAACATAATGTGGTTGGCTATTTAAATGCTAGACTAGTTCCAATGCCATAACAATACACCTATCGATACAAGGTTTGAAGAGCTAGGGCTGAAACAGTAATCTGATTAACCGATTAACCACTGGTTACAACTGTGACCGGTCACGAAATTCTTGACTGGTCAGTTACCATTTATAATCACTGCCATTACCAAGATTAAATAAGCCCAGCCGCTGACTTTGGAACAACAACATCGACGCTATCGGTCAAAGTCTTAAAGGAATCTGACGTTGCTGTTATGTTTTGGAACAAGTCGAGCCTCCAAATAGTCCATCTCCAGTTTGGGATTCAATCGAATCACGGAAATATTTGAGTTGATGGGAACAGCGATCCAGAAAGGTTTGCTTTGCCAGCTGGCTGAAAATATTTCATCTAATTGAATTCAGAAATGGCATAAACATTCATTTTTTTAATCAGCATAAGAAATGTTTTTCGATCGAGTCTAGATCTTTGTCTACATTACCCTTGCTATCAAATAACTGCAGTTTTATGATTACGCAACGTAGTTTTACTAAGTGCTTTGATACATCGATATTTTAAGGAGATTTAAATACTTATTGATTAGAATATCTATAACATTATCTGTATATCTTTGGGAGTAAATGTACATCATATTACAATAACGATGGTCTGCACGCAAACTTGAGGAAACGGGCATCAAATTCCTTACATAATGTGGTGTACAGTACGTGGAGAGTGTATTATCACTAAATCACAGAGAGTTGAGATTCCACCCAAGCAATAATTGCAAATTGGTTGCAAAGCATAACAGGCACAAGCGAAGTTTCAGCCAATGGACCACCGGGTTAAACCCGGAGGTCCATTGGCTGAAACATTGCTTTCGCTTTTAGTCAATATATACAAAATTTGAAAGTTATAGTTCGGGTGTTAACTCCACTCCGCGGGTGATTTAGTTACAGTCCACTCTCCACGTACTATATTTCAGATATACTTGTAGCGATACGTTTTATTTTGTAAACAAATATCGCACTACGAACAGCGACGATTGTTTACTGTCACCATGGATACATACCAGCTCCAGTACCTGTTGATGCTTCTTCTCGGTGCTGTCAATAGCGGTTTCTAAAAAATAAACGTCCGTTCGTTCTCTGTTTCTCGTGATAATCTATGAATCCCTTGATTTACATAGACTTTCGCATAAAAAATATGTCTCATGGTATGCAGCTGGCTGATACATTTCCATACAAGGCTATGAGAGGAATTTTCATCGCCTTGTATGGAAATGTATCAGCCAGCTGCACGCCATGTAACAACATATATTATTACTTAGCCACACCTGATAGGAACACTCATCGCCTTGTATGGAAATGTATCAGCCAGCTGCACGCCATGTAACGTATATTATTACTTAGCCACACCTGATAGGAACACTCATCGCCTTGTATGGAAATGTATCAGCCAGCTGCACGTCACGTAACGTATATTATTACTTCGCCTCACCTGATATAAACATGCATCGCCTTGTATGGAAATGTATCACCCAGCTGCACGCCATGTAACGTATATTATTACATTCGCCTCACTTGATATGAACACGCATCGCCTTGTATGGAAATGTATCAGCCAGCTGAACGTCATGTAACGTATATTATTACCTTCGCCTCACTTGATATGAACACGCATCACCTTGTACGAAAATGTATTAGCCAGCTGTACGTCATGTAACGTATATTATTACCCTCGACTCACTTGATATGAACACGCATCGCCTTGTATGGAAATGTATCAACCAGCTGCACGTCATGTAACTTATATTATTACCTTCGACTCCACCGATAGGAACAATCATCGCCTTGTATGGAAATGTATCAGGTAGCTGCACGCCATGTAACATATTATTTCCTTTGACTCAACCGATAGGAACGATCATCGCCTTGTATGGAAATGTATCACCCAGTTGCACGCCATGTAACGTATATTATTACATTCGCCTCACTTGATATGAACACGCATCGCCTTGTATGGAAATGTATCAGCCAGCTGCACGTTATGTAACGTATTTTATTACCTTCGCCTGACTTGATATGAACACGCATCACCTTGTATGAAAATGTATTAGCCAGCTGTACGTCATGTAACGTATATTATTACCTTCGCCTCACTTGATATGAACACGCATCGCCTTGTATGGAAATGTATCAGCCAGCTGCACGTCATGTAACTTATATTACTACCTTCGACTCAACCGATAGGAACAATCATCGCCTTGTATGGAAATGTATCAGTCAGCTGCACGTCATGTAACGTATATTATTACATTCGCCTCACTTGCTATGAACACGCATCGCCTTGTATGGAAATGTATCAGTCAGCTGCACGTCATGTAACTTATATTACTACCTTCGACTCAACCGATAGGAACAATCATCGCCTTGTATGGAAATGTATCAGTCAGCTGCACGTCATGTAACGTATATTATTACATTCGCCTCACTTGATATGAACACGCATCGCCTTGTATGGAAATGTATCAGCCAGCTGCACGTCATGTAACTTATATTACTACCTTCGACTCAACCGATAGGAACAATCATCGCCTTGTATGGAAATGTATCAGTCAGCTGCACGTCATGTAACGTATATTATTACCTTCGCTTCACTTGATATGAACACGCATCGCCTTGTATGGAAATGTATCAGTCAGCTGCACGTCATGTAACGTATATTATTACATTCGCCTCACTTGATATGAACACGCATCGCCTTGTATGGAAATGTATCAGCCAGCTGCACGTCATGTAACGTATATTATTACCCTCGCCTCACTTGATATGAACACGCATCGCCTTGTATGGAAATGTATCAGCCAGCTGCACGTCATGTAACTTATATTACTACCTTCGACTCAACCGATAGGAACAATCATCGCCTTGTATGGAAATGTATCAGGTAGCTGCACGCCATGTAACATATTATTTCCTTCGCTTCACTTGATATGAACACGCACCGCCTTGTATGGAAATGTATCAGTCAGCTGCACGTCATGTAACGTATATTATTACCTTCGCTTCACTTGATATGAACACGCATCGCCTTGTATGGAAATGTATCAGTCAGCTGCACGTCATGTAAAGTATATTATTACATTCGCCTCACTCGCTATGAACACGCAACGCCTTATATGGAAATGTATCAGTCAGCTGCACGCCATGTAACTTATATTATTACCCTCGATCAGTTTGTAGAACAGTAAATTGTCGTGCACGAACAATATGTTTATCTCAATGACGTCATGTGTGGGGCAGTGAGAGAAAAATGATTGTTGAATGGTATGAGGTGGAATGGGGTAATCTCACCCCAGGGTGGAAATATTTGACTCATATACGAGGTTTGTCGAGTGTTTGGGTCAAATTCCTTTCCCCGAGTGTGAGATTACTCCATCCCACCCCGCACCAATCAATAATGATTTTTCTCCCACCACATCACACATGACGCCGCCAAGATGAACATATTTTTCGTGCGATGACAATGTACCATTCCACCGACTGATCTTTGAATTGTACATTCCTAAATAGAATTGAAAAGTATGACCAAAAGGGGAAATGTATTACTTGGGGTATTTGTTAAGTAATCGAGCCATATCTCCGCAAAGAGATGGGTTAACATATTAAAGCGAATAGAACAGCTGACATTTCGGTGACTTCACTATTGAAAGAATTGATCATATTCATCCTCGGGTGGGGTGTGGGTGGTATGGATAGGTGTATCAATATAAGCAAAACGGTGCGACGATCATTAACCCTTTACCAAGGGCAGACAATATCGAAATTTATTATTTTAAATATCATTTTTTTTTAATTTTTCAAAAAACTTAAACAAATCCATATCATGTAACCCCTCGTTGGAACGAGCTCGACGAGCTCGTTCCATCGAGGGGTCACATGATATGGTTTTGTTGAAATTTTTTGAAACATAATATTTTTTCAACTGCTGAATTTTGGTATTACGTGGGCGGAATGCGTCCGATTCGTTGGGTAAAGGGTTAAATATTCAAATGGGGATGGTCAAGTTTGGTGGGTAAGATCTCACCGGGTGGTGAGATCTTGCCCACCACACCTGACCATCCTCATTTGAATCTTCAGGTGATGAAGGTGACGCGCGATATGTGAGTAAACAGATTTGCTGGTAAACTGTGGGTCTATTTGTTAAATTTACTTGCACCCGGCCGAACCACGATAGCGTCAGTACGTCTTGGGTATTTGTATCCACCTCTATCATACCTCTTTTCATCGCATTTACACTGAGGTTCAACCGCCCCAGTAGACTGATATGACAGAGAGGAGATTGATCGCAAAATATTACAGCAGACAAAAATGTTTGTTTCAAACATTGCACACCTCTTCCTTGCGAATAAAAACACTCGGACCGGCATGTTTTCAGTTTTACATGCAAAACTGTTACTGTGGATCTATATATCGAGCTGTTTAGAGATGCCTGTTGAAGTGAGCCCTTCCTTGAATATTCTGTGCAATCCATTGAACCATTGTTCTATCACACAAGTATAGGTAAAAATGTGTATTTTAAACATAATCAATAAACCACTGAGGTTGTTTCTTAATGAGTAAATAGATGGCGGTATAAATGGATAAGGACTCTTCGAAATGTTTTTGCCGACACTATAACACAGCTAATCTATTTTTTAACGTACAGGTCAATATATTGCTTACTCACTCAATACAGATTTTTTTTAGATATACATTATATCACCAAACCCACAATATTATTGGAACCTGACCAAAAAATCCAAAAATAACTTATTGGTGTGTGGGACATGTGTACTTGTCACTTGCGAGGGTGTTTTTAAAACACATTTTTATTTATTTCAATGTAGACTGGCATTGTTGAACAGGTTTGTGCCTATATTAACATCTTCCCCTTACAAGGATTGGATAACAATATCTAGAAACAAGTACGGGTGCAAGTTTTGGTTGTGTGTTTCTTATTTGCCGTAGAATAATTTTGTTGAGATAAAGTAACTGAATAATTGAATTGAAGTGCTTAGCGAGATCTCGACGCATGCTTAGCTACTAACATCCGGCTAGTTGTGTTTTATTGTTTGTTTCCATAACAAGCCCCTTGGAACGTTTTTGACTGCTCTTAGTATTTGTATTGCATACCCAGCTAAACATGGAAACAACTGTCAACCAAGGGATATAACACCGTTACTGATAGATGCGTCAGTTAAAAAAAACAATGAGTACTTATCCCTTTGGAAACTGGTGGTACATTCCATGCCAGTTCAGAGCCGCCAACAGGTAGAGTTACTTGGGGAAGGACCAATCAATATTTTCAACGTGCTTCTAGGCTGCACAGTGAAAATCTTGATTGGTCTACCACACAGATTCACAGAGCAACTGTCTACTTTATATGATACTTAAAACCCTTTACCTAACATGAAAAGCAGACGACACTTGCAAAAATAATTCTTGAATAACTAATTTTTTCCATTTTCTGTCTCAAAAACATAGGTTATGACCCCTCGTTAGAACGAGCTCGACGAGCTCGTTCCAACTAGGGGTCATAACCTATGTTTTTGAGACAAAAAATGAAAAAAATAATGAAAAGTAATTGGCGATTTTTGAGAATAGCGCTGGCCGGTTTTGGCCGTTACGTTAGGTAAAGGGTTAAGAATTCAGGTCGTATTAATATTCACAGAGCGAACCTTTCTACTTGCGTTTGGAAACAGCTGGCTGTCGAGGAACAGGCAATTAAGTAAATATCAAATGGGGAAAAGGGTTCAGTAGTAATTTAATCCTACAGCCACACTTAGATGTAGGGTTAAATGATTATTGAAGCACCCTGCAAATAGGAAATAGACTAGTCCATTCTCCTGCAGTCAGTAGTGCATACAACGATATCTTTCAGGTCATCACGGTTGAGGGGTTTTATGCGAAGAATGAAGAGCATTGTCTATGTCAAACTTATAAATAGTCGGTCATCATATTGTTGTGCTCCTGAAAATGGAAGGTATTCTCTCAGAAGATAACACTCCAAATGGACGCGTTACACAGAATATATATCGTGATTATTTTTATGTGTACAAAACAAATGTCAGGGCATGGCATTATAACAATATATGCAATCTCAAGGAAGCATATGATTTACTGCTTGCCGAGAAAACCCGTAACTGTGAATGTATTCTTCCCCCCAAAACTCCTCTGCCATACAAGGTGAGTGATACAAAAATGATGACAGTTATTACCAATCTCATACTTGTTAGCCCTTTGAACCCTAATGGTATCGTCCATGTCGGTTCAATGACAGCAACTGGAAGAATCTATATTCATTATTTTGGGGTCGACTAATTTATATATTACTAGCGGTTGATACCCGGCGTTGCACGAGAGAAGATGGTTATATCAGCCGTTTTCGAAATAAAAGGTCAAGGTCACCAATTTCAAGGTGAAGGTCACCCCACGCGGGCACCCTGATAAAGTCAAAATAATCGATGGGTCAATATACCCGCACATATGAAATTTTACACCGATCGGCCCAGCCGTTTTCGAAATAAAAGGACAAGGTCACCAATTTCAAGGTCAAGGTCACCCCCACACGGGCACGGCACCCATCCCATGTTACTCGCAGGGACGAATTACCCCCGTGTAGAAAATGTGAGATCTATCGGTCGAGAAACGGAGGAGTTCACCCGGAACAAAGATTGAGAGAGAGAGAGAGAGAGAGAGAGAGAGGGGGGGGGGGAGAGAGAGATAGAGATATAGATACAGACCTTCGCATTTATATATTAGATTAATTGGTCTATCACAAACATGCAATTAGCATCCACCCTATTTAATGAAATTATAACGTATCATGCTCCTGGACGGAAAGGAGGCCACTCGGGTTCAAAAGGTTAAAGTGTGACACCCGATTGCATTTGGTCAAGCCGTGTTGCATTCATGTGTTTTGATTATGAAATTCAGAGTTCTTCCAGCTCATCTGCAACATCTTTCTGTGAATACATATATGTCTGACGTGAGACTTCCTCAATAAATTAAATTGACATGAAATTCTCACTTAACTGTTTACAATTTTTAACTTATATAGAATTTAAAACAAAAGTTCTAAATGGAATCTAGGACATTCACTCACCTATCGAGAGAGTCATGAACGCGTTGTAAGAGCCCCCCCCCCCCCCCCCCCCCCCACGCCCCCATTCCTGTCAGCGGCTTAAAAAATGGAGTCTTGGCCCAATATGGGTTAATATCTTACCTCCTACAAGTATCTGGGAATTTCATTGGTTCAAAGACGCCACATGCAGACTGTATATAAAACCATATACTGCCTGTCAACATCAATATACGCTGACAGCTATGGGTAATCTCCCCTTTGTTCCATTGATTATTCAAAATGGCGGCAGCCGATAAACGCTTCAAGTTGAAAGATTGAGTGTTGGAAGCCCATATTTGGTCAAAAGTGCAGGTTAGGCAACTTAAAAGGCTTCATATTCTGTGGATGTGTGTCATGTTACCTTCGAAATGAAACTGTTTGGTATGTATGAATTTGCCTTGTTACAATTTATGGGAGAGTGCCTGTAGGCACTCTCCCATAAATTGTAACAAGGCACAGACACGTGAACACACTGTGAGAATTCTCTCATTTAATTTTGATCGCTGTTGTTATTAGTTCTGTGCATCGATGCAGCAGTCGGTAAGATATATTCGTTACACAGTTTGTTGGTGGCCTAATATGGTATATATGGTGTCAGTTAATTCCATATTGGACTCGAGCTTCGCTCTCGTCCAATATGAAATTAACTGACACCATATTAGGCCACCAACAAACTGTGTAACTAATAATAAAAGGCCATTTGAATATAGTTTGTGCTGACTCTGTCTAACCCAAGCAGAGGCCTGTCGCGAAGTACAATTACGAGTGGTGACATGGCCACGGAGGGGCTGGTGGCGTGTTGGGAGTGAGGGGCAGTGGCCATCCCTAAAATTTTCGATGCTTCACAAAACGTTTGCCCAACGCAACCACAGAGCTCGTAAATGGTTTCCAATATAGACCTACACAGGCTACAGGGTTGCTCTTAGAGCACTGGGTTTTGAACATTTTTTCTCGTTCTAACTAATTAGGATACTCCGAACATCAGGTCTGTCCCCCACAGCTGGCTAGGGCACCTCCATTGTAGAACTCTGGACGCATGCCTGATTGGGAGATGTGAAGCGAATACTCTAGAGCAGCTGCAGAAGATATCGTAGACGAATTTTGTTTGAGGGCAGTAATAAAAAGCACTGTGGTGAGTTGGTTACCAGCTACATGACATATACGTTTTGGAATAGTCCCTTTCGACTGGGTGGAGTCAGATGTAACTATGTCAGTGAGGCCTCAGTGTGAAATGGAACTGACCTTTGATATGATATCGCCTGAGTGTTAGAATGCTAGAATGTTCTATGTCCCATAGAATCAACCCCGTGTTAGAATGTCGATGTCAGATCCAAACAGAGCTCTAATTGGAAATCCTTACGATTTGAAAACGTGAACGTAAAGTGAACGTAAAGTGAAAGTAAAGTTCAGAGAAGAGACGCCAAGGACTGTTATTGGAGCAAGTTATGCTATGTGAACCAAAAAAACGTAGGGGACCGAGGAACTTTGCGATGTTTGCTCAACCTTGCGTGCGTCTTCTTTATAATTTGTACATAATTAATGTACGTATAATTTCAACTTTGACATATATTGTACATTTATACCATGGTTACCTTTTCTACAAAATATGAAAAGCCTATGACATAAATTTTAGCTTTACAATCCAACCGTGGTGAACACGCCAGCAATGGGATTTCAATAGTTAAAATTTACACCTACAGTGAAACTATATCCAAGTTGACCTTTGGTGACGTCGATTTGTCTAGATTTATCGCACGTCGCCTCGCGAAGAGTGAAATGAAAGTGGCACTTATTTATTACATTTTTAAATGAGTTCACCCCATAAGACACCAAAACTTAACAAACATGCATAATCTCATGTTAATAGAGCATCCATAACTCGAAATGGTATGTTATTACGCTATTAAAATGAAAAAAGGCCCCGTTTCATTTTCCATTTCGTTTCGGCGATAAAATTGACAGCGGAAGTACCGATGCTCGGGTAAACAAAAACAGATTCGCACGTATGTACGTCTGGTGCTCAGTAAAATCGAGAAAAAATAAGAGCGACTCTTAATAATCTGACGATCATGGTATAAATAAAAATATACCCAAAGTAGCTTGGTGTACCAAATGTTCACCACTCGTGGTGAAGTGGTGTTAACCGCGCGCCAAAGGCTCGCGGTTAACGCCACTTCACCACTCGCGGTGAACATTTGGTACACCAAGCTAACATGGTTATATTCTATATATAACTTATTCTCAGAGAACCACCATTGATACCCGCTTAATGCGGGAAGTCACCAACACAATCAAGAGACGAATTATCTTAATGCGGAGGTGAGCAGAACGCCTCGTATCTTATGCGCATTCCCCTCCGTAAAACAATCTTGAGACAACCTCCTGAGGCATCACTTACTGCACCGAAAGGTTGGTTTCGCACCAAGGGATTTTAACAAGTAAACTGTTTCCACATTTTTTACATTTTAAAACTAGAGACAAATGTAAAATTTGTTGTGGTTATTACTTGGTTGCTTTCATATTGACCGAACTATCAGTCCTCGATAACGTTATATCAGCCTGAGATCGATTGTCGAGGTTTTATGTAAAGTTACAAGAGGGCATATATCTAGCACGTTTTAGTTAACAGTGGGTCATGAAACGGGTGATCATAATTGTATTCGACTGGCCCCGTGGTGTTTTTTTTTTGGTCATAACCACTCGACAAAATCGTTGTCGCGTGTCGTACGTCACTGAGTAACACAATGACGTACCATAACACAAAACTATTTTACGGTCTTATGGATTTACTTTTGGACTAATATGGTAGAAGAACGTTCGCCTTTGAAAGTACGAAAACTGAAAACAGTAAGGCTAAACATAACGAGGATGAAGGAGGGAAGATTGACATCAACGGCCCGAGGTGGAGTTATTCCTGTATTTCATGACCGCCGAAGGCGAGACAGAACAAAAGGAGGGTGGTGTTTTTCCTCCATTTCACGGGCGTCAAAGGGAAGACAGAACACAACGAGGGTGGAGTACGCGGGACCGGAATCAACTCTTCGAGGTGGAGTTCTTTATTCTTCACCAGTGCCGAAGACCCAATGGTCGTAGATTTCTGTTCCCAGGTGCACTATCATAGTTGCGTTCTGTATTACACGCCTACTCTAAGTAATTCCCGTTCTACAGCAACACTAAACCATGCAGAAAATGAAAATCTGTTCCGCACATATGTGTGGAACGGAAATCATTGACGGACTATTTTTATGAAGAAGCGAAACTTCACTGAAATTTTCTACAAATCGTACACGGCGATTACAATTTGAATCGCCAACGATAGCTAAAATCGTCCCCTGAGTTTCAATGTGTTCTATGTGTCAGTAGGCTGCCAGTAGGCACATAGAACATATTGGTACTCAGGGGACGAAATAGTAACAACACGGGTTCCTTTCGCAAATTTGGTTGGCGACAAAATGTGTTCTTTTCTTTGATAGTTGTCAAATGAATTGTTGATTGCCCTTCTAATAGTTGTTTTTATAGACGTGAAGGCGTGTAATAAACACAGAACGACACGCGTGTCTGAATGGGTTAATCGACATGGCACTTCGCGTTGTATCCTTGCGCGCTGGCACTCGTGCCATATCGACTAACCCATCCACACACGCGTGTCGTTCTGTGCATTTATATCACGATTAAACCTGTACTGAGTGAATGAAGCTGGGATTTAGTAGACATATATAACCTCCGTCGCCCTAATAACTGTTCTGCCGAATAGGTTTTGCGTCGAAGCATTTCAATCACGTCTTAACGTCACCCAAACACGTAACGCCCTATCAGATGCGTTCTTACATGACGTTCTTACAAATAATCTAGATTTCACGCTTCGTGTATCTAGAGCATTTACCACTACCTACAGTTAAAACTAGAAGTCCTGTCACGAACTGTGTGCTTATCTAGGCTTAATTGCGCGTAGGAATTGCGCGCAATTGCCATATCGAATAGCATCCAAAGCACAGCAGGTTCTCCTGGTTACTCATAGAAAACACAGGCAATGTTTCTGCCAATGGACCTCCGGGTTACCCGGAGGTCCATTGGCTAAAACATTGCATTGTACACAGGCCATATGTACAGAATTTGATAGCCTTGCTACGTTCATAACGCGTAGATTAACGCGCAGATCGACATGATATTTGTGCGCATTTCATGACAGGACTTCTATTTTTAACTGTATACCGCATCGAGTAACGTAGAATACGCACGGCAATCGTGGTATAATGGTTCACCTCCAATTATTATTAATGTAGAATTTAGATCACGATCATGGATGCTTGCCTGCAGATAATTAATAGTCAATAACTAGAGCATTCCACGCATGTCTGTCCGAACCCCGGATTGACGTAAAACAAGAATTTATTAACAGAGGCCTAAATCATTTGGATAATTGACATAAGATAGTTGATAGACGAAGTCTGGAAAAATCCGGAAGAAACGCATTAACTTGATTGTGTTCTTTTTTAACAACTTTATTTGTGTGTTAATTAAATTAACATACATACAAGGCTCTGGGCCAAAATCTTCTTTGAACTCCATTTTCTGTCGAGGCTTTCAAACATGTAGATAAATCGATACATGCCCTTGTCTAACCTACAGATTGACCTATACTCGCCCGTAAGCGTAGAATAATGAGATATAACTTTGTGGGACAGTTGGTTTGTTATTAATATTTTTGTTTGAAAATGAAAATACATAATTAATACCATGCGGAGATGTGCGTGGATTATATATGCCAGCACTCGATTCAATATGTATACAGTTATTTAACAGTGGGTCTTACAGATGTACTGCGGTATGGGAAGGTATTGTGGAGCCAACTGCTTCTACACGTCTAATGAAATTGGTTTGAATTTTAATATGCATGATAAACGTTGAGTACATATGTGCGTTGCGCAAATCTGCGAATCGATTTTAACTCTCATGAGCTTTATTATGCCTCACGTTTGTAACATCAGCCGTGATTGGTTAATTTGACACATTCTAAAAGTCATAGTACTGGAGTTTTGGGGCAAAAGACGGGTACTATCTGAACGTTCTTCCCTGGAGACAAGAGAACAAAGAAAATGTAAGCTCCTCTACCATTGATCAGCGTCGATTACGCACGCTGGCGCTGTGTCTGATTAACTTTTTTTCGTCACCGAAAGACACAAACTTACCAACAAATATATCATCTTCAGTGGGTGTGTTTTTTTTAATTTTTACTGCAAACAATGAATTCAAAAGAATCAGAAATATTAAAAATTCACGTGTTGTTCACCACTTCAGTGACTACTGAATATGAGTTATGACTTCAAACAATTATATTTCCGCAAGTTTAGTACTCCTGAGCTTCCGCCTCAAGTTCAAAATAAATTGTTCCACTCCGCTTAATTCTAACAGCTGTCGTCGTCAAAGAAACATGAATTTATATTCCATTAATTTATAACAATGAATTATAACATGAACAGCATGATGCAGTTGTAAACACTTGCATTTGGTGATATAGAAACTCCCAAAGCGACGGCACTTGTGACAAGTCATTTTCGAAGAGACGTCATTCGTTCGAAATGACGTCATGTTTTTGGATTCGACTACATTGATATTACAAGATTGATGGCATTGCATTGAACATTGCAGTTAACGCTTAACAATGCAAGTTATTTTTTGTTCGGCATGATAAAATAATTAGAACGTTTCTTTTCATGTTCTATCGGTCGATAGTACCTGAGTTTGTTTGATTTCTGAAATAAAAGAATCAGAAATATTAAAAACTCACGTGTTGTTCACCACTTCAGTGACTACTGAATATGAGTTATGACTTCAATCAATTACATTTCCACAAGTTTAGTACTCCTGAGCCTCCGCCTCAAGTTCAAAATAAATTGTTTCACTCCGCTTAATTCTAACAACTCTCGTCGTCAAAGAAACATGAATTTATATTCCATTAATTTATACCACTTATCACACAAGCATTAACAATGAATTATAACATGAACAGCATGATGCAGTTGTAAACACTGGCATTTGGTGATATAGAAACTCCCAAAGAGACGGCACTTGTGACAAGTCATTTTCGAAGAGACGTCATTCGTTCGAAATGACGTCATGTTTTGTGATTCGACTACATTGTTATTACAAGATTGATGGCATTGCATTGAACATTGCAGTTAACGCTTAACAATGCAAGTTATTTTTTGTTCGGCATAATAAAATAATTAGAACGTTTCTTTTCATGTTCTGTCGGTCGATAGTACCTGAGTTTGTTTGATTTCTGAAATAAAACCTTCAGCAGCTTTGCTGCTTCAGGTTTTATTTCAGAAATCACACAAACTCAGGTACTATCGACCGATAGAACATGAAAAGAAACGTTCTAATATTATAATAGCTCTTGAATTATACACTTATAATAAGTTAGTTTACTTTTGTGGAGGGAATTGCATTTATCTTTGTTGAGACATTGAGTTGAAACCTGCTGCATATGGTCAACATCGAGTGCAGATTCGCGTAACATAAATAGGCTCATGCTGAGGCTCGATTTAAACGTCACAGGTTTATTACTTTTGAATTTCACGTTGAAATAGTGTGGCGAACTAGTTCTGCGTTTCCTAACCCGTTTAACCAGAGAGGCCGCTTTTCTGTTCTAAAAATATCATATGAAGTCGCGTTGGCCATCCTGAAGACTCGTCCTTTACGTACAAAGGCCCAGTTGAGTGTGGAAACTGGTACCTCACTACACTGGATTACGAGGGGAGGCCACAAATAACTCCTACCTGATTTCATTACCTATTCAATTCAAACTTATTCATATTCTTTCAACTGAAAATGGCGAGATTTGTTTTAATAATCTTACAAGATTGCTGGGTTTCTCGGAGAGAAATTTTTTTGAAAAAGTGTTTTGCCGTTTCAAACTATTTTATTTAAAAACTTGGGATTTCTATCTTATATTGCACATTACTATAAAGACAAATAAGTGCGCAGCTGATGGGAAGACGTTTTGCTCTCGTAAACGCCGAGTGTGGCTAATTTATATGACACCCATTACGTCGTGGTTATTTATGTCGGTCATCAGACTGGCACAGTAACAAAATTATTAACGTAAGCACACTTCTATGGTCACAAAAGCTGTCTCATGCTAGAACAGACCGCGTTCTGTTCGCGAAACATTTAAATCATTGGGCCACTATTTCATAAATAGTATATTGCTAAAACATAAGTTAACAACAGCGACCCAATGGCCATCAATTTCGTGTTCAACAGGCCAGATACAATAGTGTTAAGAAGACATGTGTAACATTTAAATCAATATGTGCATCTTTTTGCTCCAGGAAAATGGGAAAAAAGATTTGAACATACAAAAAATAAACAAGCTTCATAAAATGTCTAGGAGTTAAGAGATTTCAGGAAAAAATGTCATTATTTTTGTGAATACCTTGGGCTAAATCTCGATATATTCTCATATTTGCTATGAATAGGAGATACAGTTAAAACTAGAAGTCCTGTCACGAACTGTGCGCTTATCTAGGCTTAATTGCGCGTAGGAATTGCGCGCAATTGACATATCGAATGGCATCCAAAGCACGACAGGTTCTCCTGGTTACTCATAACAAACACAGGCAATGTTTCTGCCAATGGACCTCCGGGTAACCCGGAGGTCCATTGGCTGAAACGTTGCTTGTCCACAGGCCATAAGTACAGAATTTGATAGCCTTGCTATGATCATAGCGCGTAGATTAACGCGCAGATCGACGTGCTATTTGTGCGCATTTCATGACAGGACTTCTACTTTTAACCGTAATACACTACGGCCGACGAAGACTGGTCACTTTCCACGGGTGGACAATAATTCCACGGACGCAATAATATTAGTTTCATAACACTAATTATAGGAATAATAGGAAGATTTTTTATTGCCTGGCAATTGCCTGCACATCGCTGCCCACGGCGGTTGTACTGTAATAAGGTGTATATATAAACGCTAAATTAGTGAGAACACCAGTTATAAGGCAGGCACACGCGTCGGAGATGGCTGACCATAATTTTCCCTAATCGGCTGGACACATACACATGACGTCACGATGTGCGAATGCGTTTGTCAACACGCACGACTGCCAGTGCGAAGGATAGAACGATAGGCGTAGCCTCGAGTTCTATCCTTCCGCGATCGCGTGAGTGCTGTCTGTCAACACGGCACGAATGCCAGAGCGAAGGATAGAACGAGAGTTCTATCCTTCCGCGGTAGCATGAGTTCTGTATTAACGAACGCATCGACACATCGTGACGCTCTGTATTTATATCACACGCCTTTTTGGCATGGAATCAATTAATTAAACAATTCAATCATTGCACAGTTCTGACGTCTGCTTGAAAGAAAAACATAAATAAAACTCAGGTGCGAGTAGCAACCACAGATCGATCCATAAACAGAAATATAAAAATGAAAAGTGTGTCCCAATAGGTTATTTGTTGGTATTTTTAAGAAACGAGCTGCCGTTATCTGGGAGTTATTCCCTCCAAGGCCAAACCTTGAGTGTTATAAATCACTCCCCGTTTAAAGAACAAGTTCAGTTTCGTTACTTTTGACACATCGTGACGCTCTGTATTTATATCACACGCCTCTTTGGCATGGAATGAATTAATTAAAAAATTCAAACATTGCACATTTCTGACGTCTGCTTGAAAGAAAAACATAAAAAACTCAGGTGCGAGTAGCAACCACAGATCGATCCATAAACAGAAACATAAAAATGAAAATTGTGTCCCAGTAGGTTATTTGTTGGTATTTTTTAAGAAACGAGCTGCCGTTATCTGAGAGTTATTCCCCCCCAAAGCCAAACCTTGAGTGTTATAAATCACTCCCCGTTCAAAGAACAATTTTAGTTTCGTTAATTTTGGGGGATTTGAACAATTTTCTAATTGACATTTGATTTACCAGCTGTTACCGCAGTTTTCGAATTGGTCTGGATCAGAATGCTTTAGTTCTTTTGAGTGATCCATAGCGTCAGGTGAAACATAGTTCGCCGACTGAAACCGACGGAAAAATCGGTATGGAATACGTGTTCCGTACGGATTTGTAAATATGGAAAGGAGGAAAAGTTAATAGGTAATAGGGGTGTAATAAAATAATGACTACCAGTTACGATCAGTTTCAGTGCGTTGATTGAGTGCTAAGGTTCTAATAAGAACGAATCGCCCTGTAATTGAGAAAGACATAGACAGAACGCGATGTGTGTTTGAATCGGTGGGTGTTTTACATAACCAGTTGGAATGGCGTAGATTACGCCATTCCAACGAGTTATGTGAAACACCCACCGATTCAGACACACATCGCGTTCTGTCTTTATTACATAACCCATGCATTAAAATGCATTTAAATAAACAAATTTTTATTCCTATAATTTAACCCAAAGGTGAAGAGTTTGTTTTGACCGTAGCTGTACTGACCATATGGATCGATAAAAATCAAAACAACCTTTTCGGAACCAGTGTTTGTTGAAATTCCTATCGCTGTTTACTAACAGTAATAGCCACCAAATGGTTAGGCTGGTGCCCATTCACGCCTAAGCATTTGTTGGCTATTACTGTTAGTAAAAATATAAGTACAAATATGTGCAGATTTGCAAAACAGCTGGGAGAAACGTTTTTAAAAGAAGGTCGAAGCATGTCAAGGTGTACGAAGATTTTCCGAAATAAAGTTGACCAATTTAGATATAATGGGATCCACAAAACGAGACGGCAACAGGGCAGGGTTAATGTTCTGGTTGGAAATGATTGGGTTTTTTAAAAATATTACCGATTTTATTTTGCTTTGGACGTTTTCATTTTCACACTATGCGACAGACGGTCGATGATTGTATAACGAAATTTGGAAACTTTTCGAAGCGTGACTAAACGGTGCAGTAAAAAGTTCCGGCTTGTATATCACCCGTTGAATACAGAATCATTTATATCATAGCTGCGATTCCGTTGAATACAAGGGTTTAAAGTTTAATGGATGTGTAATAAAGTTATTTTCTGCAAGGTAGAAATGTAGGGAACAGCAGGCACCCGTCCGTTATGATCTGAAAATGTCTAAAACAGAAAACTTTAAACGGAGTCAAATTTAAAGTGCATCAATCTAACTAGGTATCTCCAGTTTCAAAGAGAGAACTAAGTTTTCAAATTTGTTGCTTTCAAACTGTATAGATTCAGGGAATAGGCCGCGGTTAGAATCTCTCATGTCTCGGTGAATCTGTAGTCCGCATAGGACCCCTACTCGGAGATATGTGAAGATCCACAAAGTCGAGTCAGTGGACAGCCATCAACCGGGAATGCTTCACGAGCGCCAGTTATAATTGCTAAATAGCTAAGAGCTGTGGAGAGCTCGTTGAGTTCGTTAGATAGAGAAATTGTTGTAAAAACTGTTTCGCTGGAGAAAGCTGGCAAATGTCGATAATAATAGATTGTTAGAACTTTGTACATATATTTTGAATTAGCAATTACTCGGTAGATGGAGACCAAGTTAACCGTGCGAGGGAACAATCAGTTAATGTGCAACTGATCATTGTAAGACCGAGCCAAGGTGACCGCGGAAGTGAAACAAGTCTATGAAAACGCCAGCGAGGGCGTATGTTAGCACAACTTTAAGCACACTAAGTCCACCGGTTGATAGTGAGTCGGTGACAAACGTGCATAAACTATTTAAGGAATAGCGCATGGCTTGGAGCTGACTATGCCCATATAGTGCCCAGTGAGGTGGTGTAGTTCCCGCCGCGTCACTGGGCACTATATGGGCGTAGTCAACGACAAGACATGCACTAGTCCTTATATTATATCGAACTCCCATCAAGAAAAAACATCTGTCCGATTTATTAATCTATTACCAAGGTAGCAGCCCTACCAACCAGCGTTATATAGAAAAAATATCATGTAGTTTTTAAAAAACATTTTATTCTTCCAAAACACGGCTAACTTGGATTATTGATATGAGCAGAAGACAAATTTTTGAATCGGTCGGCAAGGGTAAACAAAACATTTCCCCCAAACGAAACTGTGTATTCTAGAATCGCGCAACTCGCGAATGAAAACTACAATTTTCGAAATTTGACAACGCAGTTTGATAATTTCCACACATATACATTACCGAATGGGTCAGCACGGGATACAAACTCCGAAGATTCAATTGAATTCCATTATTTATTCGTTTACTGCCCAAAACATACAATTAAATAGCGAAATAATATGAGCAGCGAAACAAACGATTTTTCATATCCGGACGCGTTCTCATGAAAGTTGGACCCAGGTATGGATCATTCTCTTCGAAACGAGATATGGATCATCTTCTCAAGGAATAAAATGAACGCCTCGAAAAATGTGACTTCAACAATGGAAAATCGATACATTTTTCTACAAAGATTTTTTTCCGGGTCGTTTTGTGGATGTTGTGCCTCTGTGAATCGATTTTTAAATTTAGCCTGATTAGTTTTATTCGCCCAGTATGAAAAGAAAACTGATATAGTAGAGTGCTAAAAATAGAAAACGTGTAGTGGCTGGGTGTAGTGCCTGGTCAGTTCTGTGGATGCAAACTACACGAAATAGGGTATCATCTTTCAGCCAATCAGAATGCAAGGAAGTCACGTGAGATATAATATATTGTAAATACTAAAATCAAAACCGCGTGGAGAGACTGACGAAGTAGATAGAAGGGAGAAATGCAGGGGATGCAATGTATCATGTATTCCTCTTTGCCTGTAATTGTTTTATCTTTTCAGTGTGATATCGTTGATCGCCTTTATATAGTCAAGTTATTAATCCCTTCAGGCACACGAACAGTCCCAGTCTTATGTTCGAACCGGGGTTTAGATGACGTAGATCTTCCACCTCTCGAAAGTTTATAATCCCCTATTTTGTGACAAATATTCTTCAATTTCCTGAGTAAACAATTAAATAGATCGTCCAATGAGTGAAAAAGGCGCATCTGCAATGCATAAGCATTGCAGATGGCTCCTTTTCCATTCAAAATACCAGATACATATTCACCTGTATCGAGCATCAAGTGCTCCTTCTTTCGGTTAGCATTCAATCCGTAAGGACAGGTCATGGGTCACGGCACTAAGTTTGTGCAGCCACTTGTGCTCAGCCTTTCCTTGCTCTGTTTTCTGGATGTCTTATGCGGAAAAGAGTTTTAGAATTGAAGGGGTAAAGTGGAGATATAGAACAGAAGATTTGTGCGTGGAATACATTTCCGGAAATATCGACAGTACGCTCAATGAATGCTTTCACAAGCTGTTTCCCATTCCATCGACCAGTTCCTTTATTTATAACTCCGGAACGAAGATATTTCCTATCGATCGGATAAGTATATTCAAAAGCCTCATTAGTATCAGAAAGCTTAAATAAATAAGGATATAAGAGTGATAAAATTAGTGATTTATTCAGTTCAGGAAAGCACTTGAGACGTTGAGATATGCCACGAGCAGTGTTGTTGCTCGAGCCGTATACATCATTGTGACAAAATTCAGATTAATAATTGGTTGGTTAGAAAGCAGATTTGATTCAATGTCCTAATATTTCAAACAGGTAATTGGGTGTCCTGACGCCCACTGCGAGTTCGATTGACGTATTCAATTTCTTGAATCAATAACCGTGGAAAGGAAAAGATTAGAGTGGGGGTCTAGTGTTGTTCAATTTACAAGCCCCGAGAAAAGACATCAAATCGGCTACATTAGTACAGGGTGTTTAGTGCTTCCCTTAAATGCTAATGTTAATCTGAAGCGAGGGAGCTGTAAGTATATATTCTCAAGGGAGGCTTCGCCACGAGCCAGGTAAAATGAAGTGGGAGAACAAAATATTTTCTGATGTAGCTGTCAGCCGAAATATATCTTGTTCCCCACTCATTTCACACCGTACTCGGCTAAAAGTGTGTATCTTCCATGGGGGGAGGGGGGGCAGGCTTTTCCCGGGGGAAAAATAACTTTTCGGGAAAGCTGGAGCATCCGAGTGTTTATTTGAAGGCCTTGGTACTTAAACAGTGAAAGAATATCTGTGGCAAACTGACCCTGGGGCCCAGAATCAAGGATTTCAACCATACATGTACATGAGGTTATTTAGAAAAAAATGCGCATGTTGGGGGAGGGACGAATTCCCCTCCAAATCCCCCGACCTGTTACTACGCCACAAGAAATACACAATTTTCCTTAACCCGGAATGAGATAAAAGATTCCGAAGGTGACAAAATCCCCAGATGAAAGACGTCATGTCGTCCCCTGGGTTCATTGGAACTCAGGGGGTGATGTTCGAATGCCATTTGGTGAAAACAGCATGTAGACACCCTCCACACAATAGAAAATAAATATATGTACAGTCGTCCACTTTCCGAACGATACCTGGTATCGATTTCGAAAATGGGAGGCTCGCTATATACTACTCACAACCATTTGATGTGAAGCGCGCTAATTTGGATTGCCGGCATCGGAAAAATGTTTTCGTGAAAAAGATCAACGAACATCTGATACCGTTTACTCCTACACAGTAAGTAGGGTTTCCAAAATTATTACCCGATTTTTGGAATCAAGCTTTTCGCAGTAATAATCATACTAATTTGAGTTCTGTATAATACATACAATGCAACTTTAAAGGCGTAATCGTAAGTCAATCAGATGATTCCATACAGAATGCATGTGCGAAAGGACAGTGAGAAGCTTACAGTTAAAACTAGAAGTCCTGTCACGAACTGTGCGCTTATCTAGGCTTAGTCGCGCGTAGGAATTGCGCGCAATTGCCATATCGATTGTCATTCAAAACACGGCAGGTTCCTCTGGTTATTCATAGCAAACACAGGCAATGTTTCTGCCAATGGACTTCCGGGTTACCCGGAGGTCCATTGGCTGAAACATTGCTTGTGCACAGGTCATATATACAGAATTTGATAGCCTTACTGTGGTCATAACGCGTAGATTAACGCGCAGATCGACGTGCTATTTGTGCGCATTTCATGACAGGACTTCTAGTTTTAACTGTAACTGCCCCTTTAAGTTTGTCGAATTATGTTGTTTCCACAGCAATTCTCGGGAAGTTTGATTAGTATGAAGTCCTGGAATGATACAGCCTATAATTCATGGTATATTCTTCACATTTTCGTGCACACATTGCATTATTTGACCTGTTTCATACGAATAAATGTTAACCATTTACAGAAACCACATGATATTAACATAATTATTTGTTGTTTTAAATTTTTCCCCAAGGCTTAAAAAAATGTCAACAAAACCATACCATATGCCCCGCCACTTTGGAACGATCTTGAAAGCTCGTTCCAATGAGGTGGGGGGGGGGGGATATGATATGGTTTTGTTGAATTTCTGTTATTTTACTTTTTTTTACGCGGCGAATTCAGCCGATTCGTTACGAAAGGGTTAGCATTGATTTCGACAGCCAGGGTCACATCCTGTCGGACCGTTTTACGTGCGGAGGAAGCCAGAGTACACGGAGAGAACAATTGTGTACCGGAGAACAACTGTTAGACTCCACCGAGTACTAACTCCACACAAGCAGGGTTAGCATTGGTTGAAGACAAGAGCACCATCGATGAGCAGTACGCCTTAGTACTCAGCACTACTGTGCCCCCACGTGGGCAATCGGGATTTAGAACCTTGCTCAAGGACACAACGCAGTTACCTCTATCGGGATCGAACCGTGGTCCTTTCGGTTTAAAGTCCAATGCTATAATCACCGAGCCACCAAAATCCTACCTCTACAGGAGACCTGATGATAGAGGAAGAGTTCAAGGAGATTCCGCGTTCGAAACTACTTTGTTTCCACCCTGGATATTCTGTTTTTGGTTGGCTTGTCCTAGCAAACGGGTCGCCGTTGAATATCAGACTTCAGTTGAGAACCGTAAAATAAGAGACGTCAACGTAAAATTTATATCAGAAGTACAGGCAAATGGCTCTTAGTATTTTATCGTGTTTTTCGAAAGTGTTTTTCAGTGTCAAAAATCAAGAACATTTATTCCCCATGCCTAACTGCTGTTCACGGCGATGCCGCGGACTGCTAATGGCTGCAAGGTTGTAAATCGCTGGTGTAAGTTCAATCACGATTTATAACTCCCTCGGAAACCACTTATTGTCATACTTGTAAGTAAATAAACGTTCTTGTTGGATTAAAACGCTCTTGTTTAGCCGACAGTAATACAGCAAAATATATTCCTTACAAAAGATCGATACACAACTTTTAAAAATCTATCTCATGCTAGTTTCATAATTTTCTGGTGACTTAATATGGTGTACACGACGTCAATTTTAATTCCACGAGGGGCCAGAGCTAAACAACTGGGTTAGTCACAATCTGTGTGGCTTAGGTTCTAAATACCGATGTAGCACCTGTAATGAACAATAAATAGACTTTTTACATGTTTAGCGAAAAGAAGTTAACCTCTAACAACTTTTTGAAAGATAAATTTCTAAAGATTTGGACTGATCGGATATCGCTTGTACACAAGATGTATGTAACTCGTTGAGCTCAAAGGGACTCTCTGAAACTTATGGGTGGTAAAATATTTGTAAATACGTGTTATTTGTTGAAGTAATTATATAGTGGGTAGCGCATGCCACTTCTCTAGAGATCAAATACAAAACAAAACGGAAGTTAGCTTTAACCTGCAGGCTAAATGGAAGTGGCACAAACTGCAGCCCAATTTACAAGTCGCAGATCCGTGCCGAGAAGAAAGGGTCTAAGTGGAGTGCATAACTATGACCTAACTGAGCTCTGCGTAAAAAATATAATTATTGTGTGTTTTTGTTTCTTTTTTGACTTTTTGCGTCAATACCATAGCTTATGACCCCTCATTGGAACGAGCTCAAAGAGCTCGTTCCAATAGGGGGTCCTAAGCTATGTTTTGAGACAAAAAAATGAAAAAAATAATGAAAATGAATGGTGATATTTGTGAATAGCGCTGGCCGATTTTTGCCATTACGTTGGGTAAAGAGTTAACGACATTTTCAACAGCTGGCTCGCATCGTGTCGAACAGTTATACGGGCTGAGGAAGTCTAGGTAGAACGAATATATCGCCTCTTGAGTTTATCAAGGCGCCATTTGTAATGTCAACTCTGCAGATGGCGTATTGTGCACTCAAGGAACAACATATCCTTGATGAATGCGACCGGTAATGCACACAAGGGACGATACGGGAGAGCTCTTTCCAATAGTGTTTCGCTTAACGACATAGCATCAGCCTTTCCAATAGTGTATCGCTCTACATCTTATCATCAGAAACATTACATTATTATATTATTTATTTTTTTATTGGTGTTTAAGGTCACATACTTATGCACAATGGCTAATCATGACCGTGATAGCTTTACGGTTGGAGGAAGCCAGAGTACCCGGAGAGAACCACCGAGCAACGACGAGCAGCTGCCAGCTCCCCAACATCGTAACTGCAGCACAGGCATGGTTAGATTGGTTGAAGACATGCGCACCAGCGACGTGCAGTACGCCATAATACACGGAGTCAACGTGCTCCCATGTGGACAATGGGGGTTAAATGCCTTGCCCAAGGACACAGCGCGGGAGTACGAACGATCGCTCAGACGGTCACCCATCTGAGGACTAACCGGGCTCGACGTTGCTTAAGTTCGGAGATCTGACGAGAACCGGTTACCGCAACGCCACCGCGCCCCCAACAGAAAAGATATAACGGTTTATCAACATTGCGTTATAACGGTCAAGCGGGAGAGAACGATATTGTGCCGACAGCGTTAAGGCCAAACTTGATATCAGATGGATGAAATAAAACTTTGTTTAAAATAAGAAACAATGTCACTGTTTATTATATACCTTGTCAGAAACCGGACGCTGTCATTGCGGGGAGAAATAGATTCACGCCGCTCATTCAGCCTACACTCAAGAAGTGTCGCCTGAATCCGTGCATGAACGTATGTCTCACCGTGTTGATCCTATCCGTTCCGTTTTTGTTGGGATAGTTCTCATCGTGAAGGGGTCAGTGACTTTTTATCAAAATGTATAATCAACAGGTGTTCACGGAAAATAATAATTTCAATACATATAGAAAAGTATAGTAACTTGTGACTTACATGAAATCCTATGAATAAAAAAGACATAAAGCGTCAATAACATCCACCCATACAGTTTTTGAATCACTTTGTGGGTCCGCGTTCTCTATTGTCGCTGGTTGCTTCTTTCTTGCCACTGGTTGCTCCTTCCCTGTCACTGGTGTTTGATCTCGGCTCGCGGATATACAACTTGAACTTCACTCATTCACTGCCATCGCATGGCCACTAACGTATTGTCACTTTGGTGGACGCCTTTGCTCTAACATGTAACGGTACGTCACTCCATCACTGTCGTCGAACGACCACTAACGTAATGTTACTTTACTGGAGGACTTTTCTCCAACAGCCGCTACTATGAGGCTTAACTGCTTCCCTCTAGTTACCCCACACTAATGTTCATACAGACAAAGCCTACTCAGGCTACGTATGGCTTGTCTTCAACAACAGGTAACACCGTCCACCTGGATGCCAATGACGTTAGCTCTTGGGGCTCGTACTTACTATTTCTGACCCCGCACTCACATACTACCACCGACGTGGCCCGCCACTCTTCCTACTCTAAATGTAAGCTCTGTGGCTCCCCTTATGTTACAACATACTTATACTTTCGCACCGATGCGGCACCTCCTCTGACCTTTAGCATGAGACATCTCCATCTCCTCTCCTACGAACCACAGTCTTACATAACTTGAGACTGGAATGGAATTTTGGGAGAAAATTGCCGACTCTTATTCATTCGCAGGACAATGATTTCCATTTTAATTGCTTCTCTTGAATGTAGCCGCTGTAGATCTGTCTTAATTTAGAATTCTCATTTAAATTTATTTGAAAGTCTCGCATTTTCGGTATGCATTGACATACGGTGACAGACCAGATTTATAACACGGGTGTGTTCAGAACCTGTGGGATGTGTTGTTTTCACGATGTTTGCCAATTAACTGGACATAATTACATAGATTACTTTACGAGACCATTTGTCTTTACTTCCATTAACCTATTATCAGACAGTTCATCATTGGCTTTCAACATAAAATTTCATGCTTAATTAGCAGCGCACGAATTATTTTGCTGGTCTGTTTAAGTGACAAATATGTTTTCAGTGTCTGTCATATACCTATCCTGACGCTTTATATTTAGCTCGAGTGAGAAAGATTAACAGAAATATATACACTTTTCAAGAACAAAATCATAAATTCAAGCTAACCTTGACATACCTATCAATGATACGTCGCGTTTTTCACCCATCGACTCCTGATCGGCGGATCACACTGAGTGGTTTTCCGATTCCGTGTCAGATGGTTGGCCTCAGAACGAGGACTGCACTTGGGGACGTCGATCAAGTCCGCCCAGGTTTCCAAGTCTAACAGTTGCTCGCTGCTCCTCCTTAGTTCTCACCGGACTTCCTTCACCCGCAAAACTGCCCGAGACGGGGGTCACCCTGGCTGTCGAAAATGTAATTGAACTCCGATAAATGAATAAATAATTTGTGTAAATAAACAGTATCGAATAACGTGACTTTCTAATATTGTTCTTTATTAATTTTATATTGATTTCTCGCGTGAAATGTGAATTTCCTTCCATAAAGGCATATAATAAACATATCATTATGACAGTAAAGTGATCTGGTTTGTCCTATTCCCTCGAGTTGACGTGTCGTCAACTCGACGGAATACGACAAACCAGATCACTTTGCTGCCTTAATAATCTCCCTATTCACATTCCGCAAGTGCATTGCTGTTGGATGAAGCCGTTATAAAACTGGTACTGTCAGTGCTAAAAATAACTTTTTTTCTATGCGTAGCAAAATGCTACACATTTCCAAAAAATGAATAGCATTTTGTAAACATTGCATAGCTATTTCTATATACCGGAGTTATGTTATGTTGTTTTGTATTGAACTCTTTTAAGTAGATAGAATAGTTTCCATCCTTTTCTGGGCATTTCCAACTGACCTGCAACACATGAAACATTAACTATGCTTTTTTTTTAACTGAACTGCCTTTAAGGATTGCATGGACTTGGATATTTTCAAATGACATCGTGGTTGTTTAACAGAGTTCTCAAAATGGAAGTTGAGATTTTTAATTTGATGGGCTTGAAGTTATTTTTAATGGACATTTTATGCAAAATATTGTAAAAACAGGAAGAATTTAAACCAACAGAATTCATCTTACATATGAAGTTGCTAATGATGCTTGATGGAGAGTTAATCTGAGTTATGCCTGGAATGTTTCACAATCAGAAGTAAAGCATCAGTGAACTAGTTTTCAAATCTGTTTGCAAATTTTCATTTACATTTTGCGATGCAAGATAATCAACTGCAGCCTAATAGGCTGCAGTTGATTATCTTGTATCGCAAAATGCTATACATAATTGAACATTGTGTAGCTTTTTTGCAAGTTTTGCATAGCAAAAAGCGACGCGACACCACTTATTTTGAGCCCTGGGTATTTGTAATCGGAATGTATAAAAATCGATGTGATTTGTCAACCGCATGGAAAACAAAAAAAACCCTTTAATTTCTACGGTAACTGCAACGTCGATTACTGAGTATTTCAACTGATGTAAATTCTCTCAAAATTACAATATATGATTTCAAAAGAAAGCAGAAGCTTGAATAGGATGCAAAATGTCAGACCAACAAAAGCGTAGTCTGTGAATGTTACAAAACACATTATTGCTGGATGTGAGTTATCTCAAACCCAATTATCTCAAACTAAATCAATATGTCAGCTCCCAGGGGATGCCCTTCTGATAGGATCGGGTTAGTTTATTGAAAATGAGATCGTCTCTGCGATGGATCAACAAAAAATATAATTCTCCTCACCATTTCGTCCGTGTAGGGAATCGACCACCGTCGCGCATAATTCTCTTTACTGCAAGAAGGTAATTGATGGCAAGTATTTGGTGTGCTACGGGACATTGGTCGTGATTAAATTTCCGTCAATCAGTAATCAAAACTCTTCTAACATAAATTAGCCTGGGAATTAGCACCCATCTTAATATTGACCTTTTTGACTCAACCAGTTGCTCTTGTGTAAATATTATCGAAGATATAAACGCAGCATATGAAATGGTTTTTACTTTATTTGCCACAATCGATATATTCATATGCACAGGTACAGTACAACTGCAGTGAACAGGGGCCAATACTATAAAGCTTTTATAATTGTATTTTCCAGAATTGTATTTTCTATTTGTGACTTCAAATGGATTGAAATGACGCATTAGCATTTTCAAAGATGTGGCATTTTGCCAAATGCCAGTGATTCGTTTCATTTTAGTCAGTTATATTAATGGGTAGAAAACACAATTCCAGAAAATACAATTGTAAAAGTGTTTATTGAAAATGAGAACGTCTCTGCAATGGATCAACAAAAAATGTAATTCTCTGTAGTTCCTCACCATTTCGTCCTTGTAGGGAATCGACCACCGTAGCGCATAATTCTCTTTACTGCAAGAAGGTAATTGATGGCAAGTTGGTGTGCTACGGGACATTGGTCGTGATTAAATTTCCGTCAGTCAGAAATCAAAACTCTTCTAACATAAATTAGCCTGGGAATTAGCGCCCAACTTAATATTGACCTTTTTGGCTTAACCAGTTGCTCTTGTGTAAATATTATCGAATATGCAAACGCAGCATATGAAATGGTTTTTCATTTATTTGCCACGACCGATGTCTTCATATGCATATGTACTGTACGACTGCAGTGAACTGGGATCAATATTATAAAGCTTTTATATTTGTATCTCCAGAATTGTATTTTCTAGTTATGACTTTAAACGGGTTGAAATGAAGCATTAGCATTTTCAAAGATGTGGCAATTTGCCAGTTGGCAACTTGACATATCCGTTAAAATGCCAATGATTCATTTCATTTTAGTCAGTTATATTAACCCTTTACCTAACATGAAAAGCAGACGACACTTGCAAACAAAATTCTTGAATAACTAATTTTTTTCATTTTTGTCTCAAAAACATAGGTTATGACCCCTCATTGGAACGAGCTCGTTCCAATGAGGGGTCATAACCTATGTTTTGGAGACAAACAATGAAAATATAATGAAAATTAATTCGCGATTTTTGAGAATAGCGCTGGTCAGTTTTGGCCGTTACGTTGGGTAAAGGGATAGTATTGGCTCCTGGTCGTAATTCACGCGTGGGCTATGGTCAAATGCCCCATGTTGATACTTTATATTATTGACCAGAGTGGGGACGTTTTGACCAATCCGTGGGGACATTTTGTTCTCTCGAGTTGGTCATAACGGCCCCTTAGCTGGTCAAAACGTCCCCACTTGTTGGTGAACATGGCCCCATTCATTGGTCAAAACGGCCCCTGACATTGATCAAAATGGTCCAATATTGATACTATGATATTATTGTCCAGAGCGGGGACGTTTTGACTAATGTGTGGGGGCGTTTTGTCCTCTCGAGTTGGTCATAACGGCCCCCTTATCTGTTCAAAACGTCCCAATGCATTGTTCAAAACGTCCCAATTAAATTTCCGCCAGTTTTGCCATAACATTTCTTGTTTGCACACTCCACGAATCCGGTTTCAGAAAGGTTTCTTGCTTTTTACAGGCCCGGGGCGGTACGTCTAATCCCCCCTCCCCCCACACACACACTTACATTGCTGATCGCCGTCGCTGTGGCCAATTGACTAATTCCCGGGGTACCGGTGTCAGCGGCCGTTTTGACCAATCACCGGGGCCGTTTTGACCAATGTCAGGGGCCGTTTTGACCAATCACCGGGGCCGTTTTGACCAATGTCAGAGGCGGTTTTGTCCAATCACCGGGGCCGTTTTGACCAATGCCAGGGGCCGTTTTGACCAAAAATTGGGGCCGTTTTGACCAAAAATTGGGGCTGTTTTGACCAAAAATTGGGGCCGTCTTGGGGGCCGTTTTGGGGGCCGTTTTGGCGAGGGGCCGTTTTGACCAGCACCCTGTAATATCTGTTGGGTTCAAATCAACCCAAATCAATTGAGTTTAGTAAATGGGTTCAGCTTCGCTCAACTCTGTTGATTTGGAATAGTTGTTTGACTCTACTGATTGTAGAGTGTGATTAACTAAATATTGTCAGCATCAGAATATTGTATCATTTAATTCTGCATTCTATGCGACAATGGAAATCAGGGAACACGTCTCAAATTTTCCTATTGCTGTGAAATCAAGAAAAGAAGCTCATTATATCGATTATCTTATATTACATTAAAGATACGGAAAACATCTCTCAGTGTGGATTCGAACCCCCGCTATGCCATAAACTTAGCTAATTTTGCCTTCGAAACATTGCTTATTAACCCTCCCGAGGACAGGAAGAAGATATAGGAACGCCTTCCTGGAACAGTTTTACGGATGTAGGAAGCCGGAGTACCTGCAGAGAACTACCGCGCAACCGTCAGACTCCGAAAAGGGGACTGGGAAATAGTAATGATGGTCATGTCACAGGAGATTCTTACCTATCGAAAGATAAAAGCAAGAGACCCGAGATGCTTTCTCCGTTTAATTTTCTGATTCGTCTGGATTTAGCGATATTTTATTTTTGAAATATCGACCACTGGTGGGAGTGTGTCTCGAACAGATCGCAAATCTGTGTACAGTATAGTCGCAGTGGACTGGTCGTAAACCGCGCGTGAACAGTGGTGTCCATTTATCAGGTAACAAACATCACTAGCAACAATTTGCTTAATGAAGCACCGGGTTGTACCGGGGCGGGTTGTACCGGGGCGGGTTGTACCCGGTGCTTCATTAATTAATTTTTTTTATGCTTATTCCTATAATTAGAGTTTGCAATCTAATATTATTGCTTCCGTGGAAATAATGCCCACTCCGTAGAAAGTGGCCAGTCCACGGCGGCCGTATTGTAATGTGCACACACAGCTATCATCCTTCTCTCGGCAATATGCAATAAGACGCGGGCAACATATAAAATAATAAAATATAAAAATATACATGTAAATGGGTTGATACATGGGGAATGGGTTGATGGAGGGGAGTCCCGAGTTGGTGTCCCCTGGGAAAAATGTGCATGACAATCAATATGACATTACAATCAACATAGGCTCGTATACTGCACATCACATAAATCAACGACATGACGGTTGAACCGTTGAAAACTTTGTCATTGTACAGTACGGCGGCCGTGGACTGGTCACTTTCCACGGAGTGGGCAGTATAGTCCAGGCACATTAGACATAAAAATGAGAAAGTAAGGAAAAAAATCGGAGAAAGCTGATTTTTTTATATGTTTCCGGGACACACATTGCGGATAAAGTGTGAAAAGTCCCCGCGAATCCGAGTTGAGCTTTTTTAGTTATAGCGTTTTTTTGATGAAAAAAAAAAATTAAAAAAAAATTCGACCCAGCTCCATATTTCTCATTCTTATTCGCCTTAGTAGGGTGAGAATCATAAACATCGTGCTGAATTATATTGAGAATACATATCCCCAACAAAAAATGCCAACTTTGTACCAATCCTCACACTCAATGGTGAAATATTCACGAAAATGTACAAAATTACGAAAAAAAATTTATTGTTTTCATACACACAACGGTACACAACGTCCATTAAATCAAATCTACGACTCCTTTGGGAGTTAAATTATATATCAAAAATTGCAGAAATGCAGTGGCTTTATAATGATATATAACAATAGTCATTTATTCCATAATGAACTGGTGAAACGTGTGAAATATTAACCATACCCCCTAAACTCAAATTCAAACGGCATCGACTTTTCTCATTCAAATACCGTATTATAGCATCATTGTTTCAATTTTCCTGTTCGATTAAATCACATAATGTGGTGTTCGCCTACACTCAAGATGCATTGGCATGTAATGTGTGCACGCCCTTGATGTGTACGCAATATGATTCCAGTATTTCACGCAGGTGGTCATTTTGCATACGCAAACAGTTCTCATCTCTATTTGCAGCAGATGAATGAGCTAACAGAAATAATACAACAGGATGATTTGAAGTTGTTCACTGAGAAAGGTTACTTTACCATAAGGCGCTCAGATAAATTCTGGGACGGGATATATTCTGATCAGACCATAGAGCAGTGTTTAATGAGAATGTTCAAGCTCCCTGGTGGTCTCACACATGGCAGAGGAATTACCGATAGCACTGTTGCGAAATGGGTACATGGACTACCTCTTTGCCTTCCGATATGTAATGCTCTCGAAAATTTTGTTCATGTTCACACTGGTCATGGCGAACAACATCGGGATCTCCGTCAAAGTTCACAATTGACTGATGCCAATGATATCACCAAATTATTGAACTGGCTCAGAGTGTATTCCCCCTTTCAGAATAGAGATCCACTACAATTAGTCTCTATAGCGACCGGGCTTGTGGCCGACGAAACTGTGAACTGTGACCAAGTTCGCAAAATTGGTGAATGTTGCGTATCGAATGTTGTAAGCAAAACGTTCAACAGCATCAAACTACGACGTGTTGACACTGTGAAGTCTTTCGCATCGATGGCAAATAGCATCAAAGTCCGTGGAAGTAAGGTAGTGATTGACCCCACAATTCTGTTCAACCGCATCACATGTGTTATTCAGTCACAAGCAGTGATGGAAGAGTATCTCAAATATGAACTCGCCCCGAAACCACCAGCATTGTTTGATTCTGCTGGAATGAGGAAGACACAGAAAAGCACGCTCGGTAAGATCCTCAAAACATACGGTTCCGAGCAAACTAAAATCCCAGAACATTCTCTGTTTGTTGTAGATGGTGGATTTTTATAGAGGGCAGTTGTATGGCCTAAACAGTCGTCATATAAGGACATATGTACATCATATTCCAATTATCTAGTGAGACATTTTGGGGCGAACGTCGTGGTTGTTTTTGATGGTTATGCTTGTACAATGTCGACAAAGGGCATGGAACAAGCCCGTAGATCTAAAGACAGGTATTCCATTGATATCAATATCTCACCCGAGTTACCAGCCACCACACCCCAATCCGATTTCCTTGCAAATGCCAAGAACAAAACCCAACTGATCGATCTTCTAATGCAGGAGCTATCTGCTATCAATATTCAGTCCAAGCAGGCCGAGGCTGATGCTGATGTACTGATAGCCGAAACTGCACTTGACATCGCTCAAGATGACAACAATGTTGTCGTTGTGGGAACAGACACAGACTTGTTAGTCATTCTTACCTCTCGAGTTCAACCGGGATGTAATATTCACATGATGTATTCCATTACCCCAAACTTACTAGTTTCAGTTAGTGAAATAGCAACCAAAATGGGTGACCATAGAAGCAACCTCCTTGTAGCACATTCTATAAGTGGTTGTGACACTACTTCTGCACTCTTTCGAGTTGGTAAGAAGAAAGTATTTAGTACAATTGTCTCCGATGTTACTAGCGACTCACAACAGTATGTCAACACAATTTTGGCGGATGACAGTACACCAAGTGCAGTAGCCGCTGCCGGGGAACAACTTCTCCTGATCTTATACGGGAGTAAAACTGTTTCCTCTCTCGACCAATATAGATATGTCACTTACAAGCGTTATGTAGCAAAATCTAAACTGAATAAACCCATCGACCTAGCCTCACTCCCACCAAGCAGCGATGCTGCACAACAACATGTCTACAGATGTTATCTCCAGGTCCAATAATGGCTGGGCACTTCGCTTCCTCCGACGGATTGGGGGTGGTCGCTAGACAATGGACTTCTTGTACCGACTGCAGCCACAAAGCCATGTGCCCCCGATAACCTACTGAATCTGATCAGTTGTGGTTGCAAGAGTGCTTGTACAAAAAAGGTGTGGGTGTAAGAAGGCAGGACTCTCTTGCTCAGGTTTGTGTAATTGCAGTTCGGATTCTTGTAACAACCACAGAAACACTGTCCTGTCGGAAATTTCTGAGTTCGATGAATAATATGTATATAGGTCATGTCATTTCTGTATATAGCGTTGATAATAGTCAATGTAACTTAATCCATGTTGATTGATTTGTACATTCTGTAAATATTATTTATTGATTTTTGTACATTCTGTAAATATTATTTATTGATCTAATGCTGCCAGACACAGACGTGTCTGTTCGGTCCCAAGCCCGAAAATAGTTGAGTTCTCATGCTGACGAATTTTATGCCAAAAGGGGAACTCGGCCAGAAGCAGAGGGGGTCTTCCATAAAGTCTATTTTGTAAGCAATGATAAAAGTCTTCAAATGGTGGTGGATTTTTTATCGTCTGTCCAACTAACATCCCGTTCTGTACTACGACCCTTTGGGCAAATCCGTTAGGAAAATCGTCATTTTTTGCGTAAATCCGATACTTTTTTGTGAATTTTCAATAATTTTTCGCAGAAATTGTCACAGAATGCACATTTTCCTCTAGGTAAATGTATATTAGACATTATGTAGCTCGAAATACGCGTAAACAAAAAATACAGTTGGATCAATTCGAGGTTACAAAGTTCGTGCGATTTTTTTTGATTTTTTTCAAACGCGTTTTCGAAAAAAAAGCTCAACTGGGATTTTAGGGGACTTTTGTCTAATCGTTCAGTGACATGTACTCGACATTCCCTGAAGAAATCAGCTTTCTCCGATTTTTTTCCCTAGTGAAACCTAATGTTCTTGGGCTAGTATTTCCATGGACGCAATAATATTAGATTCCAGACACTATTTATGGAATAATCATCAAAATTTAATTAATGAAGCATCGGGTACAAACCGGTGCCTCATTAATTAAAATTTTGCTGGTGATGATTTCTATTACCTGGTAAGCGCGTGCGTGGACGTCACTGTCCACGCGCGGATTACGACCAGTTCACGGCGACAGCACTGTAATTAGACACACCATTACGTGGTAGACATTTTCCTTTAGTGTGATAGCAGTTTTGCCAACGTTATTCAATTGAAACACAATGCAAACAGAGGAAAACTCAGAAATAAAGAATTCCGCATACCAACCGGAACTAATTCATATTAGTCTCAACAGCGCATAAGAGTTCTCTGTATCAGGTGGAAATAACCTGTAGTGGGATACATCTATATATAATGATGTAAATGGATATTCGTCTGCATATAAGGAATGAAGAAAGTGGAATACTACTTAATCGCAGCGCCATATATTCCCCACGCGAAGACTAGTTTTAATTGTTCATAACTGCACAAGGAACACTTGTAAACGTTCATCACCTGGACCACCGAAAGTTTGAAAGGGTTTTTTGTGTTTTGGCCTCAGAAACTGTAAATAATTTCTAAGTGAAAAATCAACCCTACAGCGATTTATTAGTAATCCTTCCTCCACATTACTGTATTCTCAATATTTTCTTTGTTTGGTCGGTTCAGGGTTCAGTTTGTGATTTCGCTTCTGACCTCGTTAATAGTACATTATATTTTGTATTGCACAGCACAAACGTTCTTGTGTAGTTCAGACTACTTCATCCTTCTGCAGTAAGGAGGACATTAACCAACGAGCATTTTCTGCGCTAATTGTGACATGACTTCTAGGTTCAACTGTATCAGGCCGATGTGACTTCATATCAGTCTGAGAATGACAATTATATTAAACCTCGACTACACATACAGAATGAAGAGGGTGGATTACTACTTAATCGCTGTGCCATATATTCTCTTCTCGAAAAATATTTATAATTGTTCATAACAGCAACAGAAACACTTGATAACTTTTATCACATGGACCACCGGGTGATGAAAATTTGAAAGTGCTTCTTGTGTTTTGTCCTCAGAAATCCTCAAAAATTGTGAATAATTACTCAATAAAAAATCCATTCTACGGCGATTTACTAATAATCCTCCCGCCACATACTGTAGTCCCAATATTTTGTTTCTGTTTGATTGGTTCGGTTCGTGATTTCACTACCGACCTCGACAATAGCACATTTTTTTATATGCTAGCCTGTGGATTATCGCAAATTATCTAAAGATATTTCTCGATATCCATCGACTCCATGGAATATTGCTCAGTAGCTTCCTGAATGACGACACGCTACGCTGCATCACATCGCCTTGAAGGAACGATCCGCTGATCTTTGTTATTGTTTTGAAACGTACGCACTTGGGGTCGAATTGAGCTGAATATTGTGCAACAAAATGTCTCGTAGCATATAATAAATAAGAATATTTACTCTATTTTAGTCAGTATCGGGAATTATAATGCCGTCAGCTCACGATGAATGTTTTCAGTAGCTTCCTTATGACGTTACGCTTCGGTGCATGACGTCGTCTTGAAAAAAACGATCAACAGCTTGATCTTTGTTATTGTCTTTAAACTGTCTGCAGTCGAATTGGGCTGAATATTGCGCAGTAGAATATCACGTAGCATATAATAAAACTACGCTATTTTAGTTATCGGGAATTATTTCATTCGTGTGGACCTGAAAGTATTATTGTTCACTCGCGCAAGCATTCGTGAAAAATAAAACGTCCAGGTCCACACTCATGAGATAATTCCCGATATTGACTAAAACAGCGTAGATATCCTCTATATATTTTGCATTGCACAGCGCAGTTCACACTAGTTCATTCTTCTGCAGAAATTTGCGCATTAACGAAGGAGCATTTCTGCGCTAATTGTGACAGGACTTCTAGTTTCAACTGTACTTCTACTTCTGGTATATATAGAGGATATGGAATGAGTGTTTTTCTCATATAATATTTATGAGACGAGTCTAAGAATTTTCCGTTTTGGCGAGCCTCTGGCGAGCCCAAACGGAAAATTCGGCCGAATTTCATACATATTATATGAGAAAACACTCATTTCATATTCTATTTATCATATGACACACACACGAACAAATTAGCAACTTAGTATGACATTTTAACCCATCACCTAACTTGAGTTGCAGAGGGCACTTGTAAAAAACATCCTCGTATAACTGAAAATTTTCATTTTTGGCTTCCAAAACATAGTTTATGACCCCTCATTGGAACGAGCTCGTCGAGCTCGTTCCAGTGAGGAGTCAAAACCTATGTTTTGTACGCAAAAAGTGAAAATATAAAAAAATGAATGGCGTTTTTCTTGTAGGTAAACGATTAATACAATATAACCCACCCTAAATAGGACAGATAACGTAAATTCTCCCTACTGAAATTATGCAAAGGTGACGCAGTTATATATTGTTTAGCCAATCAAATTGTCCAGTTTTGAAATTGACCAATGAACGCTCCCAACTCTAATTATGCAAACTATGAAAAGGTGGCCCAGTTGTATTTTGTTCAGGCAATCAAATTGTCTAGTTTTGAAATTGACCAATGAAATCGACGGAAGGCTTTATTTATCACTGATTAATATGAAAGCAAAATATCAAATGTTTTAAAGTGAGCAAAACGGACGAGTCATATGATAAACTGAAGTATTCGATGCTATTTCCGAACATACAATTCATTTATCTCTCTGAGTATTGTAGTATAGTAAATTTTCTTAACGCTAGAATTGGTTTGATTTTTGATGGCGCCACGTGAGGGTGTGGTGTAGAAAAATCACCCCCCCCCCCCCCCGAAATGTAAGGGTGTGATGGATAGATCTCATCCTCGTGTACAAATATTTGACCTAGACACGAGGCGTCGTGCCAGGGACAAATATGTTCCCCATCTGTTGATATCTCACCACCACACCACTCGAAGGTATATATAGAATGCATAGGTATTATGGCAGTTAATCAGATTTAAGCAACAAGAAGGATAAAGATTTTAATCACGAAACTCCGCCAAGTGGTTAAAACTCTTATTCTACGGGTGTTTTAAATCTGATTACCGGCCATAGTACCTATTTGTTTTGCTTCTATCGCAAAAACATGAGTTTGTTTTGTGTACATCTGCGCCGGTGGGCAGTACTTCCGGCTGCACGTGATTGCTTAATTGACAGCTGGACGCATCATCAAAGTTGACTGAATTTATTTTTCAGACTAATTGTTAAGAACAATCCTTAAATTTTATTTTATTTATTTAATTGTAGGTGTTTTTAACTTATAATAAGTCATTGCACGTAGTAGATATTACCGCAAAATGTCGTACGTTTGAATTCCACGAAGTGTGAATGTATTGAAGTCGGCAAATTGGGTCACATCAAAGATTAAGTTGGATGTAGTTCCCACTATTGGTATAACTTTTTCTAATGGAATTTCCATTGAAAACGTTGCAACCTCAGTAGCTTTACACCGGTAGTTAGGGTAAAAACTAAAATTTAACATACGGGCTCTTCACAGGTTGTAACATAGTTGAGCATGCTATAAATTTATCTTATCGAGAAGGATGCGGAATAAAATATTAGTTTGGTTGGATATATGTGTGTCGTCGGTAGTCAGTCTGTCGAATATCAAATCATTTTTATTTGGCCAAAAAATGTCCATGCCGGTTGGAAGGGTGAGTAAAATCAAACAAATAGATATTGATGGTATTTGACAGATCTTTTAAATTGGACGTCAAATGATATCATGTCTCCACCTCAACGGCAATGAGTACTTCGCAGACAAAGGTTACCTTTTACCATAAGCGTGTTATACTGAAGATGATTGTAGTCAACACCAGTGGCAAAACTGTAAATTATGGACTTCTGGAGTCCATACAGATTCAAAACACCTCACCTTTTGGCAACAACTGATCTTATCAGTATTCATGCTGGAAACTTCCTAATAGCTGCGAGGAGTCTGACCTATCATATTAAGCATTTGTTTCAAGAAAACTTGTTTTGTCGCGACGCATTATGTGAGAAGTTTTCCGATACTCCTGTATATCCTAAAGCGAAAGGAAATCACTGGAATAACATAACATAAATGATGGTTATACAATTAAACCATATGTAATACAAGTACAGTTATTTAGTATTTATTTATTTTATTTGGGTTTAACGACACATTAATAGCCAAGGTCATATGGTATCGGTGACAGTTTTTCGGGTGGATGAAGCCGGAATACCAGGAGAGAAACACCGAGCAACGACGAGCAGCTGCCAGCTCCCCAACATCGTAACTCCGCACTTCAGCACGGGCATAGTTAGATTGGTTGAAGACATGCGCACCATCGACGTGCAGTACGCCTTAGTACACGGCTTCATCGCACCCCCATGTGGACAACCAAGGTGAAGTGCGTTGCCCAAGGACACAACGTGGAAGTCCGAATCAATCGCTCAGACGGTCATCCATCTAAGGACGAACCGGGTTCGACGTTGCTTAACATCGTGAACAAGTACAATATCGTGATCATAAAACAGAGACGAGAGTGCGATTTTGCCAAGAGACATATCGTCCCCTGAGTTCCAATGTGTTCTATGTGCCAGCTGACACATAGAACACATTGGAACTCATGGGACGATATCAGTAGGTCGAGATTTGTGGCGGCTCGCCCGTCGGGAGTGTGTCGAGTACATGGAGGTGCTGTGCTCCAGTGGGAGCCTCAAATGTTTCAAGAATTCTTTTTTTCTCAAACACGTGACGGCCCTTATAGTCCTGATAAGTTTTAAAGAATATCGGAGCATTGTTTTTTTTTTTAATGGTACTCCATTCATTCCTCGAGGAAACACACAAAATGTGTCCCGTATTTGCTATCCTTGCGAGCAACTTCAAGCACGGTGGACGAAACATTTTGTGTGTTAGATACAAGCCTTCCAAAATACAGTGTGCCGTGTATTTGGCGAGTTTCATACCTGGCAATCTAAATTTTGTCACATCGGGCACAACTATGGGCGGCCTTGTGGATTCGCTGCGCCTATCGCCTCCAACTCCAAGGGGCTAAAAATACGTCTCGGATGCCACTGGTCGAGGTTCTTTAAATGAGATGCTACGAAATCAAGGGCGCATCAAGATAATCAAACAAAAGTAGTACCTCATATCTGTTTTCTAACATTTCCTTATCGACAGGTGAAATTCGGCAATGTTGCGGTGAGGAAAAGGGACAAATCATTTTGATCGGATAGCGACTAGGTCACGAACAGGTCTCTATACTTTGTCCTCTTTTGTAATCACAGTATTGTACACATGCACGAAGGTCAGGATACACAGCACAGTCGCCACGGACTGATCGAATGCACACATTGGCAGTGATGTCATTGCATGCGTTTAACGGGTATTATTACCAATTTAGCGTGCGTTCTCTTGTATATTAACACAATTTTACGCTTACGCTAAAAGTGCATAATGCACAGACTCAAATGGGAAGTTGTGTGTTAACGTGGTTAACAGCCCACTTCCGGCTAAATGTTTCGTTAACAGCCCCGGCTCCGTTTACAGTTTATGTAATCCGTCATACCAAACGCGCCACTGGTTCCGAGATGATGAAACGCGCTTAACTGCAATGAATGTTAAAAAACACGTGAAATTTGTGTGATTTCCCCATTATTTCGGTGATGAAGCATTTGAATTGTCAAGGTGAGTGTAATTAATTCATTACGGTAGGTTTTTGTTAGTAGATTTTCGGAAGAAGGCGATTTTTTTCGTGGCAAACAACAATATTTAAATCAGGCTATCGTGTGATTGACCACGTGACGTTTTGTTTATCTAGAAACAGACGACACATGTGTTTTGGTTAAATGTCATTGCGAAAGCTCGGGATGTCACAATCAAGTGAACTTGGTGAAGAACCTTTGGATTTAACCATTTTAGAAGTGGTAATAATAATAATAAGATTTTGTTGGGAGTCCCTGTTTATTAACGACCCGCCAGGAATGATTAACAGCCTTCGGGCCGTTAACAGCCCTCGACTTCGTCTCGGGCTGTTAATGGACCCTCTGGCTGTTAATTATTCCTGTCGGGCCGTTAATAAACCGTAACGCCCACCAAAATCATGTTATTGGTTTAATAAAAATCATCATCAGCAATGTTTTTATGAATGAAACACTGGTAAATTTTTTTAGGACTATTCCTATAATTAGTGTTCGTAGGTTCGCGTTAAACTTTAGAGAGCTGATAAAGCGCACGGACAACTGCCGATCCACACTTCAAGAAACCATGAAGGTGGTGGGAGACCACGGGTTAAGGAAATCCGAAAAGGATGAGAAATGACGAGTAAGTGGAGAATGCTATCCGCGATTGGCAAAATAAAGATCAGGATTATTTCAGCTGATGATATTGAACTGGCATGGAATATAATACTGTGGTTCAAACGCTTAAATTCTCACACACCGTCACATTCAAATTCTCATTTATTACATCGAAACGAGTGACTTCAGCAGAGGGATGTATGCAGCTCTTTACATTGGTGGGAAATATTTCACAGGATGCAATAATATTAGATTCCGCACACTAATTTTATTACCTAATAAACGCATGCGTGGACACCATTACCCACGCGTGGATTACGACCAGTCCGCGGCGACTGTCCTGTAGGCGATGATTTAGTCACACCCCGTAGGGACACAACGAATCGATCGCTCAGACGGTCACCCATCCAAGGACTAACCGGGCTCGACGTTGCTTAACTTTGTGTACAAGTACAGTATCGTGATCATGAAACAGAGACGAGAGAGAGTGCCATTTGGCCAGGAGACATATCGTCCCTGAGTTCCAATGTGTTCTATGTGCCTACTGGCACATAGAACACATTGGAACTCATGGGACGATATCAGTAGGTCGTGATTTGTGGCGGGTCACCCATCAGGAGTGTGTAGAGTTCATGGTGGTGCTGTGCTCCAGTGGGGGCCTCAAATGTTTCAAGAATGTTTTTTCTCAAACATTTGACGGCCCCTGTAGTCCGGATAAGTTTTACACAATATCGGAGCACTGTTTTTTTATGGTACTCCATTCATTCCCCGAAGCAACACACAGAATGTGTCCCGTATTTGTAGTCTTACTCCAATCATGACCCTTTGCATTTCCAGTAGCATGTGTTAGTTGTACGAAATCGATCAAACTTGGTCAGCATCAAAATGACACTATAGGGCAATGTGTAACAACTAGTTACCATTCACCATAACGTTGGAACTAGTAATGAGCGATGCAGGCAAGGGTCGCAGGGGCTAGTGCATCGTGCCTCAAAAAGTGTGATGCCATTCTGCAGAGAGTGACATTATTTATTTAGTTATTTATTGGTGTTTAGGGTCACATACTTGTGCACAATGGCTAACCATGACCGTGGCAGTTTTACGGGTGGAGGAAGCCGGAGTACCCGGGGAGAACCACCGAGCAACGACGAGCAGCTGTCAGCTCCCCAACGTCATAACTCCGCACTGCAACATATGCATGGTTAGATTGGTTGAAGACATGCTCACCATCGACGTGCAGTACGCCTTAGTACACGGCGTCATCGTGCCCCCATGTGGACAATCGGGGTTAAGTCCCTTGCCCAAGGACACAACGCGGGAGTCCGAATCGATCGTTCAGAAGGTCACCCATTCGAGGACTGATCGGGATCGACGTTGCTTAACTTCGGTGATCTGACGAGAACCGGTTACTGCAACTCTACCGCGCCCCCTGGAGAGTGACATAAGAAATAATAAAACATTAATCCAATGTCAAGCCAAAGGAATCGACTGGAAAAGTCCAAATTTATGACTGGTGGTCCATAATTAATATTTTCAACGTACAACCATGTCTATACCAAGCAAACTCACTGAGCAGTCTTTTATTAAGGTTGATGTATCAGTTTCCTTGAACCGAAAAAAACTGAATATATACCCTTTTAATTGTCACAACATGGGGCGCATGGTCAACGTTGGGAATGTTCTATCGCATTATTGACATGTGGCATTAGGTTCTTGGTCAGCAACATTGAATCAATGTGTATGAGAAGTTATGATGTGATGCAAGACGCTCCCTGGTGAAAATAAATTGTCCAGCAAATAGTACATAATGTGATTATTTGGACGTCATATACATCGGAGCCAACAGCCTCGTTGTTCTCATTTGACGATAGGTTGGCAACAACAAATCCAAAAGTCCGGAATATGTTGCATGGATCCAAGTTGTTGTAGGGGGACGTAAGTTTAAATAAGAAAAGGTAAATGGAGTGATGTGACCATATATGCGCATGACGGAAGGATTATTACAACCTTGATTCAAATTCTTTTAATTAGGTTATATTTTAAACCTCAGTGCGTGCACATGGGGAGTTGTGTGGTTGTACTTGGTCAGTCGTGAAACTCTTTTTTACTTTACGTGGCGTCCTGCTGTGACCCTGCTTCTATTCAAAACATGCTTTCGATTGTTCAATGGCAGCCTCTGTTGTATTAAATGTTTTTTTTTTTCTCGTTTGTGCTGACTTCTCCAATGTGTGTGTGTGTGTGGGGGGGGGGGGGGGGGGGGTCCTAATCTTCCATTGAAGAAACCTTAAGCGGCCATCAGCAAGTAGGCTCATGGACAGATGATAAAACTTCACAATGCATTGTGTGCGACTAATGTGTTTTCCAATTTTTTTTTGTAAAGTGTGTGGGCCACGGGAAGATAATCGCTCAGTATCTCGTATTGTCTAAGCCGACAAAACGAGACCAAATGTATGTGAAATAGAAGCATGCTCTACTCTCCCACTTGACTTTGGTTCCAAAACAAATCGCACGTGGTAGTGGTACATTAACAGTGCACGGCCTTATGAGAAAATGACTGATGTGAACTCGACTCAAAGTAAAATAATTCGATGTTAAAATGTTAAGCGTTTGACTACTTGTGTTAAAAATGACTTTAGTAGTAATTAATAGTTGTAATATTAATGTGATATGTCTGATTTGAAAATGGACCTTTAGGTAAAGAACAAATCTGGAACAGACTGGTTAAAGAAAAGTTACTGGGAAATGCACTAAGGGACGGGGGGGGGGGGGGGGGGGGTTCGGACCCGTAGGAAACTTTTGTTTTTCGAACTGAAAGAACGCTGCTTCCCTGCATATGAGCGATCAATTGCAGGCCACGTATAGAACGTTTCGAAGGCATATTTATTTCCTCTTCGTCACTCATTCGGAAAAAATGGTTGCCCGGGGGAAGGGTAGCGTGGTTTTTCTGAGGTTTGGGGCTTGGGCCCATCGAGCAGACCATAGTTCGACCCAATGGGAGAAAAGTTTGATTTTTCAAACTGACAGACCGCTGTTTCCTTGCATCCGAGTGATCAAATGCAGACTAGATTGCTGGTATGTCGAAATGTCCTTATTTGGAGTGCCATTGGCAGTCCTCATAAAAAGCATTTCGGTATACCGGCAGTCTATGCAATCAGATCCATTTCACCTGCTGGTCATTTCACCAAATTCCAAGCACTAACACGTGTTGGGCTGCATCAATTTTAGGACCCCAGGAGGACTCATAATATGGGGACCCCACTGGAAATTTTCCCCGGTGAACCATATGGCCAGTCCCCCTCTGGAACACATTGAAATGTTACTGGGTATTTGTGTTGCTTTTTAAAACATCCAAGTCTAACATTCTAAACGAATGGATTGATATAAATAAAGTAGAGTCTACCAGTGATTTGTCAGTTTGCATAGTTGAGTTATATGCTAGGAAATTAGTGAAATAGGAAGCGATTGACGTTAACCGTCATCATTGTCTCTCGATTTTGCTTCAGAAAAAATATTTCTGATGCGTCAGGTTTTTTCCGCAACATTTATCGGTATAGCGGCCTCTATCGGCAATGACTGGACATGGTGGAAATGAGACACTCTTACAGAAATCCCCCACCCCCGCACCCACGCGGTCTTTGGCGTGTATGCGTTTACTTTTCAGTCAGATCTACCATTCGAAGTTCATATTATTGGAGGTATTCTTGCGGTAACCTTTATAACATAGTGCGATAATGGAAGGTGGCTTCCGCTCCAAAAAAACACCGTGTACTTTCCATTCAGATTTCTATACACCCAGCGTAAAAAATTCTGATAAATAGATATTATCATAACAGTGTGTTGATCCGTGTCGTAGTATCACGTCGAGTTGAGGTGGCCAGATTTTCGGATCACACGAGCTGCCGCAGGCAGCTCGTGTGATCCGACGATCTGGCCACCTCAACGAGACGTGATGCGACGACACGGATCAACACACTGTTATGATGATATGTTTATCATATGACATTGTTTCGATGTCAAATTCACCCAAATTTGCCATTTTAATTAATATGCGGTGAAAAACCGGTTACAAAATAGCAGACGAAACAACAACGACTTCCCTTGTTACAAAAACTATTCACGAAAACTCTCGGATATTTCCGTGGGAGTGTGATATGGATTTTTGATTTCCGTAAGAGTGTGATATGGAATGTTGATCCGGAAAAATCTCACCCGGTGTGATACAACAGTTTGGAAAACAACGTCAAACAGTAGTGATATTTAGGGTAAAAATGTCATAGTCACATGATAAGTATTTTTATCAACAAGTTAAGAGATCTCAAGACAACGTTCTCAATAATTGTGAATATCTTGGGATAAAATTGTATATGTTCATATATTTGCAGCAATTATGAATGTTGTGTATATTGTGCAGTTTAGAAACAGCAGGCTGCGCGAAGGCTTACTTGTGTTATGTTCATCAAAATATAAGCATTTGCCCAAAGATAGGCCATTGTCAAGACAGACACATTTACATGTACTGACGATGGTCGACCATACATTCCCCTAATCGGCTTTAATCCTTCGAATTCTAGTGATATATTCCATGCCAGTTCAATGACAGCAATTAGAAGAGTCCATGTTCATTATTTAGGGCAGACCAATCAATATTTTCAACGTGCAGCCCTGAGGCTGCACGTTGAAAATGTTGATTGGTATACCCCACACATTTACTGAACAGCCATCCTGTATAATGACGTTATGGCGTATCATGTTCCTGGCCGGAAAAACGTTCGCTCGGATTCAAAGTGTTCATATAATGACGATTAACAGCGCCAAGTTTCGCACGTGGAGATCTGGAAAGTGGAGGATGGTTGGAGTTGGTCGCAAAAATGTGCACATAAATTAACAACGAATCGTCTTCTACTTGAGATGGACAGTTATTGTCTATATGATAAAGATGCAAAGGTCGGCTAGCACCCAAAACTATCCTCACTTAGTCAGAAAATGTCTAAGCCATAACACATTAAGTGAAGTTCCACTTCAAGTAGATTAGTTTAGCCGGTATCTCCAATGTCAAGGAAATTATTGTTAAATTTGATTGCTTTTATACCGTATATATTCCAGGTTTCAATCGGGTTCGGGGAGGGGGGGTGATTGTCCGTGTGAACTCGTCGGCTGTGTTGGCCTCCACTCGAAAGTATATAAGTTCCAAAAATCATGTGTATGATCAAATTCATTGTTAAACAATGGCTCTGCCCCTACACGTGCGTGATTTTAAACAGCTAAAACCCGAGAAGAATAGGGTGAGATCGTTTCACAAATAAATTGGCGTTAGAACTGTTTGGTGAGAGAGAGCTGGCAGATGTTTATAATGACATACTGTGAGAATATTATACGGATTGGTAGGTGGAGGAAAAGCTAACACGGCGAGTGAAACTCGATGAATGTGTAACTAAACTTTGTAAGACGAAACCAAGGTGACGATGGCAGTGGCACAAGGGTGTGGAAACGCTGACGAGGGCGCTTTCAGTGAATTACCGTCGATCACCTGTTAATACCTAAAAGTCATTTATCCCATCCAGGACTACGAACAGTCCTAACTGACAGGGCATTGATAAGATGGTGATGCTTATGTTACAACCAGAGCCCAAACGACAGACAACTACTAGATGTCGACTATGTCAATAGCGAGTACGTCTATCTATCTCACGAAAAGGTTAACCCCTATTCCATGATAATTCATACTTCTTCAACGTCTGAAGAGCAACCGCAGTAACAAAGTTACAAAGTTGTCTTCACAGACCATTTCAGACAAGACAGACCTCATTTTTAAGTGTTATGGGCTTTCCCTAACCGCGTATTACATAAAAGACATTCCACCCTCAAAGGTGAACCTACATGTACAGCGGGCCACAATCTGAATGGAAAATGACACTGGTACAGTGGTTCTTTGTATGGAAGGGGACTGTTAGCCGTTCAGGTTGGCACAACGTTGAGGCAAAATCGTTTATGCTGCTGAAGCAAAGTACGATACTCCGTATATTGGTCGTAATCCATGCGTGGGCAGTGACGTCCACGTATGCGTTTAACACGTAATAAAAATCATCATCAGCAAAGTTTTAATCAATGAAGTACCGGGTTGTACCCCGTGCTTCATTAATTAAAATTTTGATGATTATTCCTATACAGTTAAAACTAAAAGTCCTGTCACGAACTGTGCGCTTATCTAGGCTTAATTGCGCGTAGGAATTGCGCGCAATTGTCATATCGAATGGCATCCAGAGCACGGCCGGTTCTCCTGGTTACTCATAGCAAACACAGGCAATGTTTCTGCCATTGGACCTCCGGTTTACCCGGAGGTCCATTGGCTGAAACATTGCTTGTACACAGGCCATATGTACAGAATCTGATATCCTTACTATGGTCATAACGCGTAGATTAACGCGCAGATCGGCGCGCTATTTGTGAACATTTCATGACAGGACTTCTAGTTTTAACTGTAATTAGAATCTAATAGTATTGCGTCCGTGAAAATATTGCCCACCCGTTGTAAGTGATCAGTCCACGACGGCCCTACTGTACAAACTCCTCTCGATTCGTCCCCTGAGTCCCATAGAACACATTGGAACTCAGGGGACGAATTGATAAAAGATCGAAATGCTATCTGTAAGTTACTGCAGCAATGCAAACATTTTTAGTACATAGAATCACAATCTTTGAAGTGTGTTTTTAACAACCTCTTAAGTTTCAAATTAAAACAGATCATCACAAATTTGCCGAAACTTCCATATCTTATATCACACCGTGCTAACAAAAGCGGATAGAGAAGTTCGATTAGATCCAGAGTGGGTCGCGATCTGGTATTAATAAGTTTATGTCGCCTTCCTCCACACACCACTGTATAATCTCACTGCTCGAAAAAGAAATGCGAAATCATTTAATTGTAGATGTTATTTTCCACCATTTTTTTTGCTTCGGTTTTGATGATTTCGTAATATTTTTAGCTCACATGATCGATGGCTCAAGGGGAGCTTTACTGATCACTTTCCCTCGTCGTTCGTCCGCCATCCATCGTGAACATTACATTAACGACCGAATTGAACCAAGTTTGTTATGTGCATTTTTTTTTAGCGTGTGTCAATTTTCGTTTGTTCAAACAAAGGTGCCACACGCACAATGTGTGTGTGGGGTGGGGGAGGGGGGGGGGGGCTAGATAAGCTACACAAATCTGTTAGCACCCACAATATTTTTTTCAAACATAAAAATAGTCTTCTTCTCCAGAAAGATCATTCATGATCTTTTGACATTTAGAATGAAATATTCATTGTTTCAAGATAGGATCATGGGTTTAAACTTAGGGTAATATGCGGAAAACCCTTTTAAAAGCTCCTTCCTTCTTCGGATCCGTGAGTTAGGAACTTCTGGCATTTGGTATTTTGCGCCTTGAGAGGTGGGGTGCGGGGGGGGGGGGTAAAGTTTGTTCAAATAATGTCCCTAGGTTCATATTTGGTCGCTATGGACTTTCTTACTGCACGAATAGCCTTCCAAGACCATCCTCAGTTTCTCCACCAGAGAAAATGTGTTGATATTTGGCATATAGCATGACTGTGACTTCTGGATTAAGTGTGTTCAAGGCGTTTCGCTGGACTGTTTTATGGGGCACCAGGGGGAAGGGTGAAATCTAACCTATAATTTATTTTCGTTTGTTTTAATGAATTCTGCCCCGGAATTTCAGGATCGATTTAAGTCAAATTTCGTCAGATGTAGATGTAGGTGGATAAGATTGTTTGCTTAATGTTCGTTCCAATGGGACATCGGGCTTAGTAAATAGCTCCATTTTGACTTGTTTCTTGTTTTAAAATGACGTTTGAATAATTTTCGAGTGATTTTATGCACAAAAAAAACAACCAACTGACATCTCTTCAGCACGGGTCAATGCGATGAATATTTGTTATTTGTATCTGTACTTTATCATGATAAAAAGGCCAAATTGGCCGGTTGCAAAAGATAAATATATACTGTGTAATGGAATTTGAAATGTTTACGCTTTTCAAAATTTAATTACCGAGAAGTCATATTTCAATGATTTTCAGTGTGTTCCAACCTCATAAAGGTACAGTTTTCCTTGTTAACTGTGACGTTTTAATTTTCACATCGCCAGTGTGCAACTTTTCCTGCCCAACAAAGTTTTGAGTCAGTCAAAGATTGGTTTTAATTACTGTTATAAGTAATCCGTTTGATCCGGTCAGTATTTAAATCGGAATCTGATCTAGGATCTTCTTCTCTTTGATGAACTACACTAATTTTATAAATATTCAATTTCAATTTATAATTTCCAATTGAAAACATATAACTGTGACTAGTATGTAACTATTCTGGTCGATTTTTTGTCATCGCACTAATGATTAAAGTTCTCTTTTTGTTAGCGCATCATATTAATCACACACAGAGATCAAAGGATTTCAGACATTTATAAAATCCTGTTTCCAATGGGTATTCATCTAATACGATTTTTCTTTAAAAGCTGTTTTATTCTCTCGCCCAATGGGTGTATCCGCGGGCCAACTTCTAGGAAAAGATAAAGGTTTTATTTGTTTGCATCAATAATATCGTTGTGGATTAAGTGGTGTAAGAGGATGAGATTTAAACCCAGATCAGACAGTTAAGATCTCATTATCCGATATTATTGTACTGTACTGTAGTCACACAAACGGTCTCAATCTCAAACAGATTCAGATCAAATTCCTAACATGACGCACTTACAACACGAATGACCGAAGTTTTAGAAATAAAATATTACAAACCAAGATCGAATCGAGAGATACAAATGAAATGAAAATGGGAGCTAATATTCAGTGTTCGAGGGTGTCTCAACATGCGAAATTCTGCAGTGTTTTAGAGGAAAAGCGGGTAGTTAATTTCGATCGGATCCCGACCAAGTCGCGATCCGATTGAAATTATCTGTCCGCTTTTGTAGCTATAGTTCAAATACTCCTATTGTAACATTTTGGGAAATCGAGGAGATGTCATAATGAACAATGATTCCTTTGAGAGGGTCAATTACGTTTATTAATATTTTATTCCAATGTTAGAAACAACATATTGATGCTTGAGTGCATCAATACGCCGTCCGCAAACCTTTAGCATTACAGTTGGCGTTTGGATGCTCTTAATGGACAAATACACAATGCTAAAGAAAGAAATGCAAAACAACACTTGGAAACGGATTCAGCAGTAAGCATGATTCCCATTGCCAACAATTGACTTAGTTGACTTGGGGGAATGGGGGAGGGACTTAACACAGAAACCAGAGTTATAAAACTGAAAAGTGAAGGCCTTTCTGAGAGTGAACTGTTGGAAAAAAGCTGCAGTGAAGGTGGAAGCAAATAGGTATTCGGTGAAACACACAGGCTGGGAAACTGTATAATAAGAGCCTTGCTGAGGAGTGAAATATTGGAAAAAAATAAAGAGAAGGTGAGCAAGAGATCCACAGAAAAAGCACACAGACTGAGAAACTGTATGCAATGGTCTTGCTGGAGTGAAATGCTGGAGGGGCCGCAGGAAAGATGGAAGCAGGAGATCCTTAGCAGGAAACACAGAAACATCACGGAATAAAGAAAGAAATTAAACAAATTTGGGAGGAACTGAAAATAGCCAATTACCCTTGTTAAGTGGTTTTAGTCGCTTTAAGATAATGCCATTCGTGATCCGTAGCCATAGTTCCAACGCTAAAGGGAAATGTGAAAAATAACCAGGACAACCTAAACGAAAATTAATAACCAGATGAAATTAGATTAAATTAGGTAAAATTAAATTAAACTAAACTAAATTCCTCTTTACGGAAGGTTATTACAACTGTTGGAAGGATTTAAATTCTTGCGGAGTCAAAATGTGTTGGTTGCAAGAATGCACTTGATAATTTAACTGTATTAATAACGTTTAGTCATGCAGGTCTTTGAGATCAATACTAATTTGACCCACAATGTTATTGGACTGAAGCATTCAGAACATCAAATGAGAATGGGTGGAGACGTATGTTATTATTTATCAGTTTAACCCTTTACCTAAAGAAGCGTAATTTTCAAAATAAGCAGAATACAAAAAAAAAAACATTTTAAAAAAAATCTCAACAAAACCATATTATGTGACCACTTCATTGGGACGAGCTCATCGAGCTCGTCCCAATGAGTGGTTACATGATATGATTTTGATAAAATTTTCTGAAAAATCTAATAAAACATAATATTTAAAATGATAAATTTGTATATAGTCTACGTTGGGTAAAGGGCCGAAGATAGGCAAATGCGTGTGGGGGTGAAGGGCTGACGGTCGCCGGTTCATTTATGATCAGGGTAACATACTGCCGTGCCTGCGCTTCTGGCACCCCTTAAACATTTTAGTTGCATAGAACAGAATTGCCTTCTGATTTCCGGTTAGATAACAGCGTGGACGAACTTGTGTTGTGAAATGGCTGAAACGAATGACTCCGAGAGGCCCATAAACATCTGTATTTACCAATTCTATCATGAAAACACAGTAATTCAGCATGCGTACACTTATAATCCAATAGCATGTCAAGAGAGAAGTTAGTCACCGATAAAAAGTTTGGGGTCGGGCGGGTTGGTGCCCCAGAGATGCACCTATTGATGACAACATTGGGTCCAATATCCACCTGATGATTTCAGAATGAAACCTGAGATGCTATCAGTCGTTTCGTAATGTAGTGTTATTTCTGATATTTTCTGGAGCGCGAGAACAGACTGGCTTGAGGTAAGGCTTGGTGGTATAGAGACAAGTGCAATAAATGCCGTTGTGTTTGTGTCTTCAATTGGATGCACGGTTTTGTTCCCATTCATTGCTTTCAACTTCCCGTCTGTTTCTACCTGGGCGCAGATTGCGCGCAAAATTCGAGTGCGACGTTAATTTTTAATTCGATTAGGTCCCACAAAGTAAATATTCTGTTTCTCCGACCATTTTTTTTTGTTATAAAGTTGCATGTGGGCGGGCGATTTTTTAAAATTTATCTTATATGTTTCTCCGACCATTTTTTGTCATAAAGTTGCATGTGGGCGGGCGATTTTTTTTATTTTATCTTATTTTTGTAATTGTTTCTTTGTCATTAAACGTTCATATTCTTGTTTTTTAATGTTTTAGGCCTCGTAATCTACAGAATAGCATGGTTGATGAATGTATTTCGTCCCTTGAGTGCAGGGAGGCTTTGTAGTGCCGATGCATCGTAAAGCCTTGTTGCACTCAAGGGACGAATTTATAAATTTTATTAAATTAAGTAAAATATCAAACATAAACCATTTAATTTTTATTCTTTTAAGTTTGCATTGGTTATAAAAAGAGAGTATGCGACAGCCAAAATGACCATGCTGGAAGGCCTGAGAAACAGATGTTTACCTTTTTTAGTCCTTATCATATATATGATTTCCAGTACTGTACCTCATATTATGGGGAGCGCAGTGGCTCTGTTGTAGACTGTTGTACTTCTATGCTAAAGAACCGGAGTTCGATCCCCGTCCGGGACGACCCGCGTTGTGTCCTTGGGCAAGGTAAGGCATTTTATCCCGGTTGCCTACATGGGGGGGGGGGGGGGGGGGGGGGGGCACGATGACGCCGTGTACTAAGGCGTACTGCACGTCGATGGTGCACGTCTTCAATCGCTGTACCCCTGCTTGAGCGGAGCTTGAACGGAGTTAGAATATTGAGGAGCTGACTGTTGCACGTCGATGCTCGGTTGTTCTCTCCGGGTACTCCGGCTTCCTCCACCCGTAAAATTGTCACGGTCACGATTAGCCATTGTGCACAAGTATGTGACCTTAAATACCAATAAATAAATAAATAAATACCTCATATTACAACAGCTTCTGATACATAATCTTATTATCATTATGTTTATGTACAAATTGTTGTATCAGAGTCGAACTCTTGTTTCTGAGGCCATGAGTCGACGAATCAAAGTCAAATGATATATAGCCCTAGAAATAAGAGCTTTACAGCGAGACTCTGATGCAGCATTTTGTATCTAAACATAATGGTGATGACAGATTTATCCTAAAATTCTCAAATGTGTATTACCTTCATTAACCCTTTTCCCAACGTAACGGCAACAATAGGCCAGCGGTATTATCAAAAATCGAAAATTAATTTACATTATATTTTCATTTTTGGTCCCAAAAACATTGGTTATGACCCCTCTTTGGAACGAGCTCCACGAGCTCGTTCCAAAGAGGGGTCATAACCAATGTTTTTGAGACATAAAAATTAAAAAATCAGTTATTCAAGAATTCTTTTTGCAAGTGTCGTCTGCTTTTGATGTTAGGTAAAGGTTTAACACTTTACCTAACGAATCAGATGCATCCTCTCTCATAACTTACAAATTGTCCTGTTGAAAAACATCACATTACGTTCTCAAACAAATTCAACAAAACAGTACCATGTGAACCCTCGTTGGAATGATTTCGACGAGCTAGTTCCAATGAGAGTCACGTGAAATGGTTTTGTTGATTATTTTTTGTTTTAATATGTTTACAAAATATTACTAAAATACGAAATTGTGACATCGTGAGTTTTGAGTAAAGGGTTAACTAGCATTTTAAGATCAGATTATATTTTCATACTTATAAAAATGCCTGTCGTTTCGGTTGCATGCGGCTGACTTGACCTTTTGCGATCCTCCGATAAATTTTCTGGGCGCGTACATGTTCAACACTCCGAAAGGTCCGCACACTTTAACAGTATATAACTGCATGTTGTTCCAGATTGAATGCTTTCAGTGATTCAGATAAAAAGCATATATGCAATGTGGCTCCATAATCAAATAATTATACTTTTGAGAAGTGTTTTTTTTTTTTATTTCTCTCTCCCTCTCTTTTCCCATAAAGGTGTTCGTAATGTTCTATAAATAGTAACGTAAACACACCGTAACCACGAACACGGCTGTATTATGTAATTGCAAGATACAGATTTTGTGTTAGTGAGCCCTGATACACGCTTCTTTCGGGTAATTACGGATCCAGTACATACTTATTGTAAGATAAAGAAGGCATTCCAGTGGCGTAGCCGCGGTGGGGGGGGGGGGGGGGGGGGGCTATGGGGCATACCATCTAAAAAATTACAGTCCGTCCCCCCCCCCCCCCTCAATATTGGAAATTTAAAGCACCAGAGGGTCCCAGAGTCACTCTGAGGGTATTGAATCTTCTCGGGAAAGCCCCCCCCCCCCAACACACCCACACGAATGGGTGGGCCTGAGGTGGGGTGGGTGGGCCAGGGGTGGGTGGGCCATCCCACATGTGGGGTTCGGAGACCCCGAGCCCCACCAATGGGAGGGCTATACCTACTTCCACCTCAGGTCTACAGCCTTCGGATATGCCTGTGACATATATCGACCTGGCACCCTTAAAACAAAATTATGCACCCTCCCACCCCAATAGGAAATCCTAGCTACGCCCCTGAGGTAATCAATAAACCTTTTGATTTTTTATGCATAAAATATACTGACTCAAAAAAGAAAGTATAACAGAAACAAATGTGAAAACAAAGCATAAAGGATGAAATATAATAGTTCTAATGTTGCATGTTTATGGACAAGAAGTCGTGCAACGAGTTTAATGACATGCTGTTGTCCACCCAATCGTATACAATTTTGCTACGGATTTCAAAATAGCGCGTGCTAACCGAGAATGTCAACCTAAATAGGTGACTATTGACTGCAGGTGTGGACTTTTCATTTCACCCCAAGTCTGAATTGCGACGTTCTGACGTTCTGACGTGACGCTGACAGCAGTAAGAACATGGAATTATACATATTCATTCAGCTAGACTCGAAATATGAATTTACAATAATTTGTTTGGGATTAATGTCGATAATACCAAAAAAATTGCTCCTGAAATTTTATTATACTTTCTTTTTTGACTCAGTATATATGCAAATGAAGACAATAGCATACAACTTGCAATGTTACTTGTCTTGAACATTTGCGGTGACAATTTTAGCTCACCTAACAGCGTACCTTAATAATATTAGCTGCACTATTTTTTAACTCGCCTTGTTTTGACCAGGGGCGTAACTAGGATTTCCTATTGAGGGGGAGGGGCAGAAATGTTAGTGGTGCCAGGCCGATATATGTCCCAGGAGTATTCTAAGGCCACAGACATTAGGTGGGGGTGGGTATGGGCCTTCCATTGGAAGGGGTTCGGGGGTGCACCGAACCCCCACCAATGTGAGGGCCAACCCACCCCACCTCAGGCCTACGGTATCACCCTCTCATTGACATTGGTGGGGGTTAAGGGGTCTCCCCCGACCAAATTCTGAAAATTCAATGCCCTGAGAGTGAATCTGGAACCCTTTGGTGCCTTAATTTTCCCATTCGTTGAGGTGGACTATAATGCCACCCCTCCCCCCGGCCCACCCCCTGGCTACGTCACTGGTTTTGACAAGTCAAGAACTGATATAATTTATTTTTCATCATTGATATCTGATTTGCTTGCATATGATTGGTCGAAATGAGCTTTTTACAACTAGATGTACAGTTGAAACTAGAAGTCCAGTCACAATTAGCGCAGAAAATACTCGTTAGTTAACGCTCTCATTACTGCTTTCATCCTCCAACAGTAGATCGCCATGTCATACGTATTATAAATGAGGATATAAAGGATTTGAGGTAAGACCGTTGGACCTCATGGTATCCATATAAAATATACCCACAGTAGCTTGGTGTACCAAATGTTCTCCACGAGTGGTGAAGTGGTGTTAACCGTGAGCCTTTGGCGCGCGGTTAACACCACTTCAGCACGAGTGGTGAACATTTGGTACACCAAGCTATTTTTGGGAAGTAGTCAGAAATACACAAGAGCGTTTGCGCTGTGAAATGCAAAATGAAATGTACTGTTAGCGAGGTCGGTAGTGAAATCACGAACTGAACCAATCAAACAGATAAAAACTATTGAGACTTTGTGGAGGAGGGATTACTAATCACTGTGGGATAAATTTTTCACTTAGTAATAATCTACAGTTTCTGATGACAAAACACAAAAAGCACTTGCACACTTCTATCACATAGACCATCGGGTGGCAGACGATGGTCCATGAGATGAAAGTTTGTAAGTGTTTATTATGCGGTTCTGAAGAATTATAAATGTTTTTCGCGTGGAGAATATATGGCGCTGAGATTAAGTAGTAATCCCCTCTCTCCATTCTGTATATACAGTCGAATTTTAATAACTGTTTACGTTATTACATGTACATCTATCCTAGTATAGGAATGATGTCAATGTTCTCTATTTACTAGTATAGAATTGTACTGAGATGGGCACGCTGGTTTTCTACAGGAATTGAGTTACGCTAATGGTTCAGTTGACAAGGGCAAAAAAGAGCACTTACTCGGCGCGCCATTACTTCAAAATAGAGCACAATGGAGTGACAGGACTTCTAGTTTCAATTGTATTTTTTGTCGTATGTTTTTGCTTTTTTCCACCCATGTGTTGAAAACTGTGGACGCATCCAACGATCAGTTAAATACAGTTACCTTGGGTGTGCTGAGATGTCATTGAATTTGATGCGCCTTTTACCGCAAAATAATCATTCGTAAATGTCCACTGAAAAGTGTGTTAGCGTTGACACAGATAACATGCTACATTCAGTATTATGCCTTATATTACAGAAATATAGAATATACCCATAGTGGCTTGGTGTACCAAATGTTCACCACGAGTCTTGAAGTGGTGTTAACCGCGAGCTTTATTAACATGAGACAGTGCATGGTTGTTAATTGTTGACATCTTATGAGGTAAACTCATTTAAAAACGTAATAAATAATTGCCGATTCCATTTCACTCTTCGTGAGATGACGTACGATAAATGTAGACAAGTTTGTATTCAGGTCGAGGTGACCAAAGGTCAACTTGGATGTAGTTCCACTGTGGGTGTAAATTTTAACTATTGGAATCCGATTGCTGGTGTATAAAGCTAACATTGATGTCATAGGCTTTTTATATATAGCAGAATAGGTAATCATGGTATAAAAAATAATTTATACTATACTCACCAATGTTACTACCTGTGAAAAGCCCGTATGTTAACTTTTAACCCCACAACCGGTGTAAAGCTCCTACTGCAGTTAAGAAGGTTCCAATGGGAATCCCATTACAAAAATTTACACCTACAGTAGTACACTTTGCGATGTTTCATTCAAACATACGACGTTTTTCGGTATTATCTACTACATGCAATGACTTATTAAGTTTTTAAAATGCCTACAAGTAAATATATAAAATAAAATTTAAGAAGTGTTAATAATAATTTGACTGAAAACGCAAGGTAAATTCAATCAACGATGTGTCTAGATGCCAATCAAGTATTCAAGTGAAGCAGAAAGTACTGCCCGTGCAGATGTAAATAAAACAAACCCATGTGTTTGCGACTGAAAGTATAGTTTTGTTTTCTCCATTTTAAGTTACAAAGTTGATTATTTAGTAAGAGCATGGTATAAATAAAACAAATAGGTATTAGTGACGATAATCAGATTTAAACCACTCGTAGAATAAGGGTTTTAACCACTCGCCAGAGCCTCGTGGTTAAAACCCTTGTCCTACTCGTGGTTTAAATCTGATTATCGACCCTGGTACCTATTCATTCTGTATTTACAAATTAATTTTCGCGTGGATTTATCACATTTTTCACTTGAGTATTCAAAGTATGTGTATTAGTCTATGTTGAAAACTATAAAAAACTGCCATCTGCACTAAACCTACTGCGACCACTTTATAGTCCATAATGTACGGTACCGTTTGCTATTTTGAAGGTACAAATGGCAGAGAGACTTCGTCAGTTCCATAGAACATTTTATTAAAAGCAAATATTGAAAATTACATCAATGGAATTTAAATGAGCTACGCGTCACTTTATTGCAGCCGGGATGTGGGGTGGGCGAGGTAAATTATATGAAGTGTGTCTTTGTTATGGTCAATCAACAAAGCCAGGCCACAGGACTTCAATGCACGAATGTATTTTATGTGAAATAAGGCCATAGCCTGAATGAAGCAACAATGGTGACAAAGCGACAGTCCATGAATAGATGAGTATCGAATATTCCAGAAGGAAGAGGACGGGAACCAAAGAACTACATTCCACTCAGCGATGTTTCCGATAAAAAAGAGTTCTACTCCTTAAGTGACTGACTTCGAATACTGAACATAACCAACAGAGTGATAGTAAATTCTACACAATGAACATTGTAATTTACGAGCGTAATTATATATCGTATCAGAATAAAAATGAATGGGATGCTAAATATTCTTTTGTAAACCACCCTTCCAAGTATACAGATGTAGCATCCTCTTTGCGACATCTAACTCGTGAAAACCTACACAAGGGATGTCAGGCAACATCCCATTGGGGAATTTCCTCGCAGGCCCTTCAAAACAAAAAGGTAGAAATTGTGGGCTTTCATCCTCCAACAGTAGATCGCCATGTCATACGTATTATAAATGAGGATATAAAGGATTTGAGGTAAGACCGTTGGACCTCATGGTATCCATATAAAATATACCCACAGTAGCTTTGGTGTACCAAATGTTCTCCTCGAGTGGTGAAGTGGTGTTAACCGTGAGCCTTTGGCGCGCGGTTAACACCACTTCAGCACGAGTGGTGAACATTTGGTACACCAAGCTACTTTAGGTATATTTTATTTATACCATGATCGTCAGATTAATAAGAGTTTAAATGTTGAATTAATCAATATTCACACGAGCGATTCTATTTTTGCTTACATGAGCACAGGTGGGCGGTACTTCCGCTGGCAATTTTATCTCCGAAACGAAATAAAAACGAAACGCGCAAATTACGGAGCATTTTTCAATTTAATAACATAATAATAGTCTATTTCGAGTTTTGGATGCTTTATTAACATGTTTGTTAGTATTTGGTATCTTATGAGTTAAACTTACTTAAAAACGTAATAAATAATTGCCGGTTTCATTTCACTCTTCACTAGGCGACAAGTGATAAATTTAAACAAGTTTGAATTCAAGGTGAGGTCACCGATGGTCAGCTTGAAAATAGTCCCACTATAGGTGTAAATTTTAACTACTGAAATCTAATTGCTGGCGTGTTCACTACGGTTGGTGTGTAAAGCTAGCATTTATATCGTAAGCTTTTTATGTATAGTAGAATTGGTAATCATGGTATCCAAGACCTCATACGACAAACATGTAGAATTCACATACCAGTATCCTCTTACAATAGTATTGTTTTAACACTTTCCCCGCTGAATCGAAATGATATCATAAACAGTTCGTTACAGTTCACTCTGTAAGTTCAGGCATCGAAACCGTTCGGATTAAGATGGAAAGTAATACGCAGCCAGATTGGACACCCAATTCGCACCGTTTTGCAAAATTCGGCATACATACATGTAGTACACTTTTCTTGTTTCACAAATACACATTATCCGATTATGTTTATGTAAAAAATGTTGTATCTGGTTTTTGTTTCTCGGGCCAGATGTCGACGAGTCAAGATATATACAGAACAACATGCTCGTGTCGTTCTGTGTTTATTACACACCTTCGCGTCGATAACAACAATTATTAGAGGGGCACCCAGCAATTCATTTGACAATTATCAACAAGTTATTTCTCAATCGGTCCCGTTTCGGGTGATTAATCGCCTGCTAATGTTTAAAAACACATGTGCGATTTCGGGGGAATGCAGATTTATAAATACGCCAAATAGGTGATGTACGTATGTTTGTACAATTGTAGTACATGCATATTTGAGCTAGTTCTATTCAATTTGTAATCATTATACAGCTAATAATGATTGGTTTGAACTCTCCATTGTAAACTTTAGAAGTAATTCTCTAACAAAGATGTTTTTGTTTAGTTTATTGTCTTTGCGATAGCTTATTAGAACGCATTCGTTTCGTTTAAACTACAGTTAAAACTAGAAGTCCTGTCACGAAATGTGCGCTTATCTAGGCTTAATAGCGCGTTGGAATTGCGCGCAGTTGCCATATCGAATGGTATCCAAAGCCCGACTGGTTCTCCTGGTTACTCATAGCAAGCACAAGCAATGTTTCTGCCAATGGACCTCCGGGTTGCCCGGAGGTCCATTGGCTGAAACATTGCTTGTGCACAGGCCAGATGTACAGAATTTGATAGCATTATTATGGTCATAACGCGTGGATTAACGCGCAAATTAACGTGCTATTTGTGCGCATTTCATGACAGGACTTCTAGTTTTAACTGTACACGGTTTCCGTGACAGGAAGACAAACGGAAGTTTCGAGTAGGCGGGGTTATATTAAGTTTTGGCATATTACGTGATCGTCCAAAAATAGTCCGCCAACGATTTGCGTTCGGCATATGTCTGCGAAACGGATTTTCATTTTTCTCATGGTTTGTGTTGCTGCAGATGGGGATTTCATAGAACAGACTTGTGATAAATAGCTTTAGAAACAAGAATGAGTCTTTGATACAACACTTTGCACAGGAACATAATGAGGTTGGTAGATCTCTCTTACAATTCTTTCGTGTTGTGCCAGTAACTTGGTTCACTGGAATCTTCATGTGATGGTTCATTTTCGGAATCATAAAACGCTGGTTGTTTCGGTTTAAACTGTGTGTGCATTGTACCAACCACTTTTGTAGTACATCCACTTTTGCAATAAAGTTTATTACAAAAGTGGTTAACGCGTACCAACCACTTTTGTAATAAAACCACTTTTGTAATAAACTAACCATTATTGTAATAAACTCATTTCGGTGATAAACCACGGACGTCCATTTTATAGTCGGACATTGGGGTGGGGTGAGGGACTAGTTTACCTAAACATGTTTGTGAGTCGTTCGATGGAATAACGTGTCCATTCACCGGTTAAAACACGGTAGTGACTGAAGAAAGTTCGCAACCACTTTTGCAATAAACTTTATTACAAAAGTGGTTACCGCGTACCAACCACTTTTGTAATAAACTAACCATTATTGTTATAAACTCATTTCAGTGATAAATCACGGACGTCCATTTTATAGTCGGACATTGGGGGTGGGGTGAGAGACTATTTTACCTAAATATGTTTGTGTGTCGTTCGATGGAATAACGTGTCCATTCACCAGTTTAAAGGCAGTGACTGAAGAAAGTACGCAACCACTTTTGCAATAAACTTTATTACAAAAGTGGTTATCGCGTACCAACCACTTTTGTAATAAAACCACTTTTGTAATAAACTAACCATTATTGTAATAAACTCATTTCGGTGATAAATCACGGATGTCCATTTTATTGTCGGACATTGAGGTGGGATGAGAGACGAGTTTACTTAAACATGTTTGTGTGTCGTTCAGTGGAATAACGTGTCCATTTACCTGTTGAAACTTGGAAGTGACTGAAGAAAGTAAGAAACCACTTTTGCAATAAACTTTATTGTATAATAGGTTAGGTTTGGCATTCAACGTAACCGATGACGTAATAATTGCACAATAGGTTAGGTTTGTCATCCAAAGCAACCGACAATTTAATAAATTTACTGCATAATAGGCTAGATTTGTCATCCAAAGCAACCGATAATGTAATAAATTTACTGCATAATAAGTTAGGTTTGTCATCCAAAGCAACCGATAATGCAATACATTTTATTGTATAATAGGTTAGGTTTGTCATTCAACGTAACCGATGATGTAATAAATTTATTGCATAATAGGTTAGGTTTGCCATCCAACGCAACCGATAATGTAATAAATTCACTGCATAATAGGTTAGGTTTGCCATCATACACAACCGATAATGTAATAAATTTATTGCATAATAAGTTAGGTTTGCCACCCAACGCAACCGATAATGCAATAAATTTACTGCATAATAGGTTGGCTTTGCCATCCAACGCAACCGATAATGTAATAAATGCATTGCATAATACATTAGGTTTGCCATCTTATGCAACCGATAATGTAACAAATTTATTGCATAATAGGTTATGTTTGCCATCCAACGCAACCGATAATCTAATAAATTTACTGCATAATAGATTGGGTTTGCCATCCAACGCGACCGATAATGTAATAAATTCATTACATAATAGGTTAGGTTTGCCATCTTACGCAGCCGATAATGTAATAAATTTATTGCATTTGCAGTTAAGTTTTCCATGCAAGACAACCGCTGATGTATTAAGTTTATTGCATTATAGGTTAGGTTTGCCATCCAACGAACCAATAATGTAATAAATTTATTGCATAATAGGTTAGGTTTGCCATCCAACGCAACCGACAATGCAATAAATTTATTGCATAATAGGTTGTATTACATTACCGGCTGTAACACTGCTTATCGAGTGGATTGTGTGGGTAATTAACGAGCGCGCAGCTCACGATACATGGTAAAATAGACTGCTGTATTGTTGGGTCAGAGAGGGTTTGTCTACCACAGCATATGTCTGGCGGTGTAATTCCTATAACGAAAAAAAAATAAAAAGGAAAAACAAGTTACACAAGTTATCAAAATCTGTTTAATAGGTCACTCGAAAAAGACAGGACGTTTACATCAGTTGGACAAAACTTCAGTGTACAGCTGACTGGCTTGCTCGACCAAACACTCCATGTCAGCAGGATTGGCACATAAGGAGCTTTGTGTTGCCAAATGCGGTAATGAAAGCGTTAATAATATTAATCTAAAATGGTATAAACATCTTTTTTTTATATCTGGTCACGGGTTTTGATGCGCCGATCCACTTTGCATTGGGGGGTCAATGTCCCATGTAAAGCAAGATATTCAATTGGTTGGTAGCACATGGAGGGATCGCGTCAGATTGACCATGAGTGGTCACTGTTACTATTCTGCATTAAGCATATGTTATTTCTTTTCAAGAACTATGAAAGTTCAGACATTATTGCTACGGATAAGTTAACCGTTGCGCAGTCCGTCCATGCGGCACAAGATCAGGGGCATGCGTAACTGGTTTCGTGTTATGTGGAAGGACTAGATCAGAGTAAATAAATTTCTTTTGACTACTATACATTTGCCAACTGTTATATTGCCAACTGAAACACTCATCCTTCCGGTATGGCAATATACCAATCGGCCCGCAGTCAATTGTTACAGTGCCAAATTAGGTTCATGAAGGATCAGACTCAGATGTTTGATAAGATTACATGTGCGACTGCACGTAATTTATTACTCCGTTTCAGAGCGAGCAATCGGGCCAGTGGTGAATCCTTTTCATGGATGCAAAGGGATCAAAGTTGAATCCAGTTTATCACCAGCGTCCAAGTTGCGCCATTCTTTCGTGTACCAAAAAGCAAAGGGGCATGTTTACTTGCTTGTGGCACGCGGAGAGACAAGACTAGAGGGATAACGTGCAGTTGAGTTTACTACTGAATACTCAATATTTGTTATATTTGTTATGTTCATTCAAAAAAAAAAAAACAAAAACAAAAACAAAACGGCGAAAGTTTAGATTCATGTGTCAGAAGTGATATGATGTGAGCCCCCTTTCACGATTGCAGAGTAAGTCCTGCTATCACATCCCTAAGAGCAGCCGTTTAGTACAGCAGTAGACCAGCCGAAGGCGCCCTCTTGTAATTCGGATGGATCTTGGAAGTCACGTCATGTCACGTGACTGCGGGCGCCCATGTTGTGTTGACATGTAACCAATGTACGTGGTTATGTTGTGACGTCATTGCCATAGCGATACGAGGTTCGAATGCGCGTGCGCAGCTTGGGTGTATATGGGGACACGTGTTTTGGTCGTCCATTTTGTGTATAGAGGCGACATCTTGATTTCTAAAGTGTCACGTGGATGCCTGCTGACGAAACCTTACCTCTTGGTATAAGATCGGGGGTATGTTTTGAGGGTATGTTTGATTCGAGGGGAGTATGTTCCGGAGGTATAGAATTACACAAATGAACCCGACTTTCGTGTATTTTAGTGGATTTTACTCTGGTAACCATGTTAATGTTGTAGCTGGGACGTGGAAATGTTCCGGATCCAATGTTTGTACGGAGTGTGTTTTGGGAAAACATGGAATTACCCCAAACAACCGATATTAAATATCGAATTACCCAAAACAGCTTGACAATGTCTAAAAACTATCCATGGATGGATTTTTTTCTGAAAATATCGCGTCTTCCAGACACGATGGACGGCAGCGGCAGGAGCAAAGGGGACCAGAAGCTCTCTGGATGAGGCGGCAGAGGCAGCAGGGAACCAGAGGCTCTTGGGGTATGGGCCGCAAGGGACAGGGACGGTCAGGTAGCAGAAACCGCGGGGGGGGGGGGGTAAGGGCACAAGAAGCGGTGGAGGCTCCTCTTCTTCTATTTTCCCTCTCTGTTTATTGTTTAAAAAAAATAACAAGAGTTATCTCCATTGAAAGCAGAAAGTACCTGTATGTAAAATGATTTTCCCTTAGAATCCATTTAATGAGTCCTAGTTAGTGACTCGGTGGATCCAAAAATATCGAAATGAGGCTATGATACGTATGATATTTCACACATTGAACTCATTTTCATAATCTTCACTTTGAGACATATGATTTTGCGCGCAATGTGCTCATTTTCACGGCATTCATTGTTCCATTCGACGGAAAACGGTATTCAGTGGGTCTATTTATTTATTTATTTATTTATTTATTTATTTATTTATTTATTAACTAATGTATTTATTTATTTATTGTTGTTTTACGACACTTATATAATCTGAGTCATTTTGTGTCGGTGACAGTTTTTTGAGTGAAGGAAGCGGATGTACCAGAAGAGAACCGCCAAGCAGCGACGAGACCCTATAACCTCTTCAACGTCACATAAGCCAAGACTGCACTACGCACTGCACATCAGTACCACGCACTTCACAACACAGTCAGGATAATTAAGGTTAAGACGCGTGCTCACCAGTCCATCTCAGAACACCTTCAGCTTCCCCATCCGCTCCACATGCGAGCAGTCGAGGTAAAGTACCTTGCCCAAGGGCACGAAGTATTAAACCAAATCAATCACTGAACAGTCACCCCATCAATAGACTAACCGGGTTCAACGGAGCTTAACTTCAGCGATGTTGGTGGCTGATGCACGTCCACCTGTATTGTGATAATTTACTAACACCAGTCAATAGTGTGTAATAAAATTTCTAATTTTCTTGCCTCATTTGGGGTTAACAGTGTGCGGAAGAATTCAACCCGACGTATAAAAAGGGACAACAAGATCGATAGGAACTACGGGGTTTAAGACAAACTGCGCCCGTAGGAGGAATTCGGGCAGACATATCAAAAATGATAGACGTCAAACCCAGCTTTCCCCATCCATCCGTGTGCAGTAAGATTTTAGCGCCCATCAAATTTGGGAATAGATTTGACGCTACTTTGTGCTACCCCCTCTCCAAACAAACACACCGTCCGGCCATTAAATGGACGTCCATGATTCATCACAAAAATAGGTGTATCACAATAATGATCAGTTTATTACAAAGGTGGTTTTATTACAAAAGTGGTTGGTACGCGACAACCACTTTTGTAGTAAAGTTTCTTGCAAAAGTGGTTGCGTACTTTCTCCAGACACTGCCACGTTTCAACTGATGAATGAACACTTTATTCCATTGAACGACACACAAACATGTTTAAGTAAACTAGCTCTCAACCCACCCTAATGTCCAACTATAAAATGAACGTTCGTGATTCATCACAAAAATAGGTGTGTTACAATAATGGTTAGTTTAGTACAAAAGTGGTTGGTACGCGATAACCACTTTTGTAATAAAGTTTATTGCAAAACTGGTTACTTCAGTCACTTCCAAGTTTCAACAGGTGAATGGAATGGACACGTTATTCCATTGAACGACATACAAACATGTTTAGGTAAACTTGTCCCTAACCCCACCCCAATGTCCAACTATAAAATGGACGTCCGTGATTTATCACCAAAATAAGTTTATTATAATAATGATTAGTTTATTACAAAAGTGGTTTGATTACAAAAGTGGTTGGTACGCGATAACCACTTTTGTAATAAAGTTTATTGTAAAAGTGCTTTCGCACTTTCTTCAGTCACTACCAAGTTTCAATAGGTGAATGGACACGTTATTCGATTGACCGACACACAAACATGTTTAGGTAAACTAGTCCCTCACCCCACCCCAATGTCCGACTATAAAATGGACGTCCGTGATTTATCACCGAAATGAGTTTATTACAATAATGGTTAGTTTATTACAAAGGTGGTTGGTACGCGATAGCCACTTTTGTAATAAAGTTTCTTGTAAAAGTGCTTTCGTTCTTTCTTCAGTCACTACCAAGTTTCAATAGGTGAATGGACACGTTATTCCACTGAACGACACACAAACATGTTTAGGTAAACTAGTCCCTCACCCCACCCCAATGTCCGACTATAAAATGGACGTCCGCGATTTATCACCGAAATGAGTTTATTACAATAATGGTTAGTTTATTACAAAAGTGGTTTTATTGCAAAAGTGGTTGGTACGCGTTAACCACTTTTGTAATAAATTTTATTGCAAAAGTGGTTGTATTACAAAAGTGGTTGGTACAGTGCATGTCTTGAGCTTCCCCGAAATAACTTAGTGAGTACGTTTGTTCAACAATCCGAAACGAGTGTTACTGCGTGTTCTTTCAAATTAAATACGCAAATGACATAAAATCAATGTGTTATCATAATTTAAAATTTATACTTTTCAGAACATTTACTGTTTCCCGGAAACGACTTTTGAAATATTGTAGTAACGTATAAACTAAATTGAGAGTAATCGATTTGTGTGGTTTTATTGAAAAATCATGAAATTCGTTTTCAAAAAATGTGAAATTTAATTTATTTTTCAAAAATACCGTGTTAGGCACAGGGTTAATACACACACTAGGTTCCCCTCAAAACTTGTCCCGATAGAATCCAATGTTATGTTAAACAAATAAATAAATAAATAAATAAATAAATAAATAAATAAATAATGATCGATGTTTTAATTATTTACTTTATTTTTGACATTCTGCAATTTGTGAAGTTTTAAAATAGATGCTCGTGTTGATCCTTGAACGCTCTGTGTGGTAGACACCAGTTTATGACAATAGTACAATTATTTTCTATAAAGTTTATTTGGTATCCAAGACATGACGTGTGCCACCTTCCCTCACACCTCACCCATAGGAAAGAATTCGTTCGCATGGAATTTACTATTTACATTGCTGAAAGACAGAAAAACAGAACATTTTGTCAATAGCGTTAACTGTCTTACCGGGTATTATGCCTCTGAATAGACCAACGTCATTTGAAAAAGCATGAAGCATAAAACCACATTTATCGGACAAATTATCTATTATCTCCTCACAAATCACAATGTAAATGTGTGCACCGATAAAATGAGGCACTGTACAACGCCGTAATTCGTGCGTGGGGTGGAGGGGGGGGGGGGGGTAACACAAATAGGGCATTAGTATACTATACCGAGATTCGCACTCGCACTTTGCGCATGCGAACGTCGGTATAGTCCTGCAATAAACTCTGCCGAAAATCTGGCTTTCTGCAAATTTGATACGTGAAACTAACTCCGTGTCGATTTTTTTACGCCTGGGGTCCCCTTTTGCAGACCACTGCCAATTTCCAACACGCGCAAACAAATTTAGTTGCATTTGACTAATGAATTCCATATTCGGCTGGTTCGGTTATTTTATACTAACCCTCGGGTTTGAAAATAGTTTAACGCAGTTCTCAACACACATGATATCAAAATCTATTATTTTAATTATTGCTTTTTAAAGAAATTTCCATAAAATTGTACAAAACCATATCATGCGACCTCTCATGGGGACGAGCCTGACCTGCTCGTTCCAATGAGGGGGCCACATGATATGGCGTTGGTGAAATTTAAAAAAACAACTGCTTAATTTCAGATTCAGATTCAGATTTTTTATTTTGCGGTATAAATATACATGTTTACAGAATTCACTACAGAGTTATAGTTACATAACATAAATCAGATATAATTTATAAATTAAACTGAGAACGGACGCGGCCGATTTGTTAGGTAAAGGGTTAACCCTTTAACCAACGTAACGGCCAAAACCGGCCAGCGCTATTCTCAAAAATCGCCAATTAGTTTTCAAAATATTTTCATTTTTTGTCTCAAAAACATAGGTTATGACCCCTCGTGGGAACGAGCTCGTCGAGCTCGTTCCAACGAGGGGTCATAACCTATGTTTTTGAGACAAAAAATGAAAAAAATTAGTTATTCAAGAATTTTTTTTGCAAGTGTCGTCTGCTTTTCATGTTAGGTAAAGGGTTAAGTAGAATAAGTAGACTGAACAATGACCATTGGTCGCATGTAAATAGACAAAAAAAATAGGTATTCACACATTTTCTGGCATACGGCTCCTTGTCAGTGGCGTGAAGCGAAATAACATCGTGAGCTAGTTCAAAACAGAGTTTATTTGTCGGTGTCACCTCAAACACCAAGCACTCCGGATACAAAGCAAATCTTGTAAAACATTCGACACTGTTCTGGCCTGGAATCACTCTAGTTCTTAAACAGGTCATCGCCTTTGTTTAGGTTTATTCGTTCTGAATATTTCCGACCCACTGATATATTTCGGACGATTGGATATGAAACATTTCATAATAATTCATTTTCTGTGAATCAAAAAACAGAAATGCTGCTCAACTGAGCCTCGATTTGATCGAGATTTTAATGACACTTTGATTACAATTTGAAATGAAGGCTCCCCACAGCCGTAGTGTTATGATTACGCGGGATAGTTCCACAAATTATGTTAATATCTTGATGTTTTCAAGGGGAATTAAATACTTATTGATTAGATATCGGGGCAAGAAAGAATACCTGTATATATTTGTAAGTAAAAGCATATCAAATAATTACTTCAACAGTCGTCTGCGCGCAAATTTACACAAAAAGTGGGTAAACAAGCAGACCATCGCGGCGTTGAATTCCGAACAGAATTAGACTGGTGGCCTGATAGCATGCCTAAACATTTTGAACAGATTACGTCTCACTCATCAGGACCTGTACATCAAGGAAATGACATTTCCGTGAGTCCGTTTTTCAAATTTTCGTCAACTGGGCCAAACTTTGGTTGGTGCAGTATGTTTTAGATATTTGTGTCATCTACTTCCGTTGAATTTGCCCCGCCCATGTAGTTCTCGCAATGGCATATGACATTATGGAGCTGGGAGGTTTTGAATTTTTAGATTCGGTTTCGATTCGATTTCAGAAAAAAACAGGGGCCAATACTATAAGACATTTATAGTTGTATTTTCTGGAATTGTATTTTTTAGTTTTGATTTTAAATGGATTGAAATGAACCACTAGCATTTTCAAAGATGTGGCAATTTGCCAATTGGCAAATTGCCATATCTTTTCAAAATGCTAATGATTCATTTTAGTCAGTTATATTAGTAGGTAGAAAATACAATTCTCGAAAGTACAATTGTAAAAGTTTTATAGCATTGGCTCCAGATCAGCCAGAAGAAATACAACGCAACGTCGTCTTGTTTACTGTGGTCCCGTCAACTGAAAGAAATACTATTGACTGCCGATTACGCCTGTCCTGCAGCAATCAAAATGACCACCTTTTCCAAAATCATCTCTATTTATCTCCCCTTTGTGTATGCGGTGTTCGGGGAACAGCTGATCACTTCTTGTTTCACTGCCCACTTTTTAACCGAGAGAGAATGGCAACCCTCGGTCAGTTAACTAAATATATTGATACAGACATACTGCAAAATGCGTGTGTTGAATAAAGCCAAAGCGATAACAAGCAAAATTTCCAAAAAACTGTACGAATTCATTATTGCCAGAAAACGTTTTAATAATTGAGATAAGAAAGCTGTGCTGTCTATTACTTGTGTTGGACAAAGGGCTATTAAGCTCGTACTGTAAATAGGCCACAGGGGATACGACTTATCAGGCGTTAATATCCTGTGAGCAGAGTGTCTCAGCTGAATGGTTAGCTACGTTTTTCGCTGCGTCAACTCTCCTGGCTCCCGATCCTGCATATCTATCTCCATCTTCCACCTTTTCTTCTCAACAACACAGCTCTTTTGTTTAAACTTTTATTATCCTAACATCCAGATTGAATAATTCGTCTTATATGTCATGTGTAATATGCTTTAAGGAACCAGCTTACATAAGCCACGTGCTTGCTGCTGAATTCTTTTCCACGACTTTGTAAATTATTGTCTGACTTGAAACAATGTACACTTGTATTCTGGAATAAACATTGTTTAAACTAAATACTATTGTAATAATCTGGAGATATCAAGCGCGTAAAGTAAGTTTTATGGAAAAGAAGCGTTTTGAAATAGTGCTGTGAATTGGTTGTTTAAGGGGTTGATTATACCGAATCATCCAGTGTGCAATATATGCGTTCAAATAATAACGATCGTGACTTAACCCCCTTCACTCTGATGTCAAAATACCAAAATTTCAGAAAGCTATTTTTCCCCATAATGCATCTAGAAATTTAACCAATTCAATCTCGTTTGACAGAGCTCAATAAGCTCTGTCAAACGAGATTGAATTGGTTAAATTTGTAGTTGCATTATGGGAATTTTTTTCTGCTTGAAATTTAGATATTTTGACATCAGTGTGCAGGGGGTTAGTGACTCAAGTGTTGAAGTCAATCGTCCTGTCGAGTAACAAAGAAAATTAAGCGCTATTGTAATTCATTAGCCTCACGATAAATAACATCGTTGTTTCAAAAATCAGCGTGAACATTTCAATTTTAATAGCTGTCGCTGTCGTTTTGATTGATTTTATGAAGCAGTCTCCAGGGGTGAGCAATGACTGAGTGCATGCTTCAACTTCAATTATCAGTGATCTGCAGTCGCGTGTCGACATGCTGCTGTTTGTTATAATTACCAACATACTTAAGATGTTGCGAATTCCGATGGAAATGAAATCACTCCACGTTGAAGCTCCAATAATTGCCTATATTTTCGTCTCAAAATGTCTTGTCAAAGATGAAATACTTATATTCATACAATCTGAAAAATCGAAGCTTCGCTTGATCAAGCTTGGAAATAAGCATACTGCTATCTATAGAATGAGGTCTCCAGATGGCGAATTTGGTGATGCTACCCCATTTTTACCCTATGTAAACCTCACTCTGAATTAAGATTTCATGCCGGAACAGAACGAGGTACCCAGAGGATAAATTAGGGATTCTAGCCCACTGTATGGGGTATCACCAGCAAATTCACTCTTTGGGGACCTCATTCTGCAATAAGATTGCTTATTTCCAGGCTTGAGTAGGGCGATAGGCCTGATAATGTGATTTTATTTTACTTTACATAATTATAGGTATTGAGTCAATAACTACTGAATTTATCGTGTACCGGGAACCACAGATACAAATTTTGCATCTTGCAACTGCAGTATACAGGCGCGTGTTTAGTTGCGATTCTTACTTTCCAAGGTGTGATTTACTGGGATTTCGGGTTTGATTATAAACGATAACTTCACAAGTGAATTATGCAATCAACAATTGTGTCATGTATCCGTGCGCGCAAACGAAGACGCTTTGCCGTGGGTGTAATGGGGACTTCATTGTTGTTTTGTTTTGCTTTTTTAACCCTATACCTAACTGGAAAAGCAGACGACACTTGCAAAAGAAATTCTTGAATAACTATTAATTTTAATTTGTTGTCTCAAAAACAAAGGTTATGACCCCTCATTGGATCGAGCTCGACGAGCTCGTTCCAATGAGGGGTTATAACCTATGCTTTAGAGACAAAAAATGAAAACATAATGAAAATTAACTGTCGATTTTTGAGAATAGCGCTGGCAGGTTTTGACCGTTACGTTAGGTAAAGGGTTAAATAATATAATTATCGTTGATAATGAAAAGTAATAAACAGAGTAATCGCTTGACTGGACTGGTTACGTGAAATAATTCATTCGAGGCGAGGGACTATATTGTAAACCACTCATGCGCATTCGCGCACTCGTGTTTGATGAGCTGGTTCTAATGATATCCATATTTGTGTGTTTTTATAGAAAAACTGAGATATTTTAGGCTGTGGTAGGCTTATAGTGGTTAATTTTCTGTTCTTTTTTAACAGCTATGTTAGGTAAAGTGTTAATGACCTTGTGAGTCGTGAACTAATTCATTGGGTTTCTCTCACTATTCCATGGCCATTCATTTGTGGATTGAGTTCTTCGCAAGAGTTCGACGAGAGTACTTCGATGATTCGTGAAGTGTGTTCTCTTGCAATTGAAAAAGCAATCTGGATATATATTTTAATACAAACAATACCTTTTGTCACTTTTATACTTTAATATAATTTGGTTAATGAGTGTAACAATATTGGTACGTAAGAACTAAACATGATTCTAACGTAAATTCTAAATGAAATGTTGGTCGACTTCTCAATGCAAACCGTTTAACTTCCCTTGTTCATTAGTGATACAAAGACGCACATTCTTGTCTTTTATGGTAGATTTGAATAGATAAGGTAAACAGTTTTGACTATATAGGAATGTGTTTTTTCTTTTCCGCATTTTTGAAAAAAAACATCACCAGTGTTCCCACGTTCAGTGAAATGCATGAAATTATTTTAGACAAATATGTAAATACATATATATTTCTCAAAAATGTCACGAAAAACTTTGCGCGATTCCAACCAAAGCTGACACATCGTTAATGGAGTTTATTTTTATTTTTTTTTTTTTACGATATGGCCATTTACTTTTTGGTGAAAATGATTGTGATGTAGGACGTAAGAAGCCTTATTTGATATTATTAACCATCAAACTTCATGATTTCAATTTGTGCTATTTGTATATTATTATAGTACAGCAGCCGTTGACTGATCACTTTCCACGGGTTGGCAATATTTCCACGGACGCAATAAATAGAGGATATGGAATGAGTGTTTTTCTCATATAATATTTATGAAACGAGTCTAAGAATTTTCCGTTTTGGCGAGCCTCTGGCGAGCCCAAACGGAAAATTCTGACGAGTTTCATAAATATTATATGAGATAAACACTCATTTCATATTCTATTTATCATATGACACACACGCGCACAAATTAGCCACTTAGTATGACTTTTTAACCCATCACCTAACTTGAGTTGCAGACGGCACTTGGAAAAAAAACATCCTCGTATAACTAAAAATTTTCACTTTTTGCTTCCAAAACATAGGTGATGACCCCTCATTGGAACGAGCTCGTCGAGCTCGTTCCAATGAGGAGTCATAACCTATGTTTTGGAAGCAAAAAGTGAAAATATAAAAAAAAAAAAATGCATGGCGTTTTTCTTGTAGGTAAAAGATTAATACAATATAACCCACCCTAAATAGGACAGATAACGTAAATTCTCCCTACTGAAATTATGCAAATATCACCCAGTTGTATTTTGTTTAGCCAATCAAATTGTCCAGTTTTGAAATTGACAAATGAATGCTCCCAACTCTAATTATGCAAATTATGAAAATGTGGCCCAGTTTTATTTTATTCAGCCAATCAAATTGTCTAGTTTTGAAACTGACCAATGAAATTGACGAAAGGCTTTATTTATCACTGATTAATATAAAAGCAAAATATCAAATGTTTTAAAGTGAACAAACCAGACGAGTCATATAATAATATTAGATTCCAAACACTAACTACCCTCGAAAGTGTTGCGATCCGATTGTAAACACGACCTCGAATCTGATACAAATTGCAGAACATGCACATGATCATGATAATACATGTATCTAACAATCCCGTTAAATAAAGCCTGATTCCCCATTTTTCAGTTTGAATTAGTCAAAATTTTGAATTTCATGAACTATTTTTTAATACATAATAACCTGCATATATGTGAATATTTACCGGAAATTGAATCTGTCTGATACGGGATCGCAACGGGGGGAGGGAGGGGTCTGATACAAACGTTTTTCTCGAGTCTTGGGGTGCAAACTAGGTACAGGAATAAACACCCAAATTTTATTTGAGGAAGCACCGGGTACAATTCGGTGCTTCATTAATTAAAATTTTGCTGATGAGGATTTTTATTACCCGATAAACGCATGCGTGAACATTACTATCCACGACGACTGCACTGTATATATCATCGATATGGACACGACTTTGATCATCAAATCTCTCCTGCCGTATCAGATACAGTATGATACTGCCTATACTGGCACAACGCACGCATTGTAATACCGAAAAAATGAAAACGAGGCAGGGTGAGAATATTGCATGCTCCTTCCACTTTGCACTCTAAAATGTGCACTAAATCTATAAACCGTCAATTAATTAAGAATTTTTACATCGACATCGTTGTACAAATCCATCAATCATTTTTCAACAAATGTTGTCAAACATTAATTAGATTCCTGCCAGGTATACCCAAATGAAAAGGTAGATCAAGTCATTCTAAGCGGAAACGGAGATAAGAACACGCAGGAGCAACAACTGTCACTGTGTGTCGCATACTTTAAGCCAAAATCGATTTGACTAATTCCAAACCCGAGATGCCACTTTTACTATTTAATTATTACCTAAGTGCAGGTGTATAATAAAAAGGATCAACTGTTGAGTAAAGCATTCTGGTACGCTGTATCGCGCTTGGTGGCTGAGAACCAACAACCAAGAATAATTATATGAGTCGACATAGCCGACGACTGCGATACTGCCTGGCTGAAGACCCTTAACGAGATGCGACGCAGCACACTAGAACACCTTACTGTACTGCGGTACAACCATATGCTTCATTAATTAAACTTTTACTATTTCGGTAACAAAGGTAGTGACCTGTAACAGAAGTGGTCAGAGCAACCAAATTCGGCCGTTTACAGGGCGCGCGAAAACAATTAACTTAAATATCAGTACTGAGAAATTCGGGATATCGTGCTTGCAACCTTGTGAAATAGTTTCAGGACAGTATGTATACAAGTAGAATCTTCTGAACTCCAAGCACTGATCGCTGCACAGCTGTGTTGCTCATTGGTCAAATATATAAAAGGTGCTACCACCGCCGCCATCTTAGTGAGTGGGTGGAAGTTTCTATAAATACACTGTGACAGTATATTGTAAATTATATGTACGACTACAAACATTGTATAATGTTTAAAGTTAAATAAATATACTGATTGATTTATATAAATAAAGAATGCTCGACGAACAAACAAAATATCGAACGTTTTCAAGCTACCGGTCGATAGTACCTGAGTTTGTGTGATTTCTGAAATAAAACCTGAAGCAGCGAAGTTTGTGTGATTTCTGAAATAAAACCTGAAGCAGCGAAGCTGCTGAAGGTTTAATTTCAGAAATAACACAAACTCAGGTACTATCGACCGATAGAACATGAAAAGAAACTTTCTAATTATTTTATTATGCCGAACAAAAAATAGCTTTCATTGTTAAGCGTGAACTGCAACCTCCCATCAATCTTGTAATAACAATGTAGTCGAATCCAAACACATGACGTCATTTCGAACCAATGACGTCTCTTTCGCTGCTTCAGGTTTTATTTCAGAAATCACACAAACTTCGCTGCTTCAGGTTTTATTTCAGAAATCACACAAACTCAGGTACTACCGACCGATAGAACATGAAAAGGAACGTTCTAATATTATAGTATAGGGGGAGGGGGTGGTGGTGGGGAAATCCCCCGCTAACGTCTAATTAGGAGATAAACGCCTCTTGTTGAGTTAATCATTCGAGAATTCGACTCTGGAAAACCATTTGTTAATGAGCCCCAAAGGTTTTTATTTGCAGAGAAACAATCCAAAAATGTAATTTTCGAACTCGGTCTGTTTGCCATGATCGAACTTACAGGGTGTGTTCGATTCATGTTTCGGGTGACGTAAGAGTTCATAAGAGAGAAGGGAGACCATTCAGTTGTATTCTGAAGTGTGACCTAATTAAGTGACAGAACAAACAAGAAGTAGTTTTCAGATTAAAAATATGCTTCATTTGTTGATCATAAAACCGCAGTTTTTGCTGTAAAATTGAATGAATCTATGGTGTTTCTACACTTGATATATATCATAAACGAGGCCCAAACCGCAACCTAAAACACTGCATTTTTATGTTACAGTAATCGACCTACAGTGCGAAGTTTTACTTCAAAAGCCGGCCCAAAGTGTTTACTGTTGTGTTTGTAACATTCTACAAATCACGAGGGAAAATATCACTCTGAGAAGTAACAAATATTTGGAGAGGAGCATTCAGAATACGTGAAACAGAATCAAGAAGGTGGTTGAACAATATTTATTGCCCTACACTAACAACCGTTGCTATAGAAATCAACTCCGGGGGTGTTTTCGATCAGTGATAGGAGCGGTTTAGCGCCGTTGTTTGCACGTAGTGTGGATGCAGACATGTGCTAATTGACCCACTTCCGGCAGTTAGAGCGCGGTAAGAGTGAATTTACCTGAGAATAGAGCACGGAGCCGACCGGCTCTCAGCCAATCAAATTACAGGTTTAGAAAGAACAACGACGACAAATTTAACCGGTGAATTGCAATCTTAAGTCTGCCGTGTCTTCACCAGGCTATTTGAAGATAATTACCACTGAGTTCCAATATGTTCTATGTGCCAGTAGGCACATAGAACATATTGGAACTCAAGGGACGGCATTGTGATCAACTACAGGAGGATAGTTATCGGAGGATACTGCCCAAAGAAGTTGCGGTCTCTACATGTTGTTATATTAGATGAGGCTTTAGGGTTATGGTTTTGGATGATATTTATCGGGGACGCTGTCCGTAGACTACCATGGCTCCTAAAATGCTCCAGTAGAAGATCTCTATGTCTATCATGAGTTCTCTTAATGAGGTATAATCTACTGTCTCGCATATCCTTATACGGGTAGCCCTATTGATGGCTTTTTCCACAACCGGCATTGACCCATAAGATGAGAGACGAAGTGAGACGTCTAAACCCAGGCAAGATATTGTGTTTTCTTAATCTACTAATACTTGACGCTGGGACATGGTACGCGTTAGCTAGTTGCCGCTATGACTGGAGTGCATGGTAGGATAGTCAAAAACAGGACCTGTAATGGGCATTAGAAGGCCAAGAATTGATCGACAGCGAGGAGTCTAAAAGAAAGCGAGCCCGAAATAACACTCCCATAGGATGAAACACACTACTTAAAGATCTATAGCAACGCATTCCACCTATACCAGTAGAGTGCGATACAAGATGGCAGGTTTCAAAGCGGTTCGTTTTGTAATTGTAGGTAGCTGTTAGGTACTTTTCGGTGATTCGACATACTTCCATACTAGGGAATTTACTATCCGATGCCTAATCACACCACGTGCCACCCATCACATACGAGCCATCCAAGATGGCGGACTTCGAGATAAATGTTGTTGTCGGATCCTTTTCGCTGTTTCGAAATACTCATGTGTAATGGAACGTACCATCACACATCACCCATTCCGTTATGTCCGGATAATCTCAAATTACTAATAGAAAACCAAGATGGCGGTCTCCATTATACGGAATGGACGTCGGAAACACTTGTCAACCTAACATCACGCGTCAGGCATCTGCACCAACGACACATATAACTATATAATAGCATTACATGGTCATTCACATGACAGCACGGTACGCCCCTTCCAAGGTCCTCCACTGGACCTCCAAGACGTGGGTACTGAAGGTTCATCCCTGACATACAGTTAACACTAGAAGTCCTGTCATGAAATGCGCACAAATGGCACGTCGATCTGCGTTGTAATCTACCCATTATGACCACAGTAAGGCTATCAAATTCTGTGCATATCAAATTCTGTACATATGGTCTGTGCACAAGCAATGTTTCAGCCAATGGACCTCTGCCAGAAACATTGCCTGTGCTTGCTATGAGTAACCAAGAGAATCTGCCTTGCTCTGGATGCCATTCGATATGGCAATTGCGCGCATTTCCTACGCGCAGTTAAGCCTAGATAAACGCACAGTTCGTGACAGGGCTTCTAGTTTTAACTTCACCACAGGGCCGATAACTTTCAGTAATATTTGGTACATATTTATTTCTTGCCACATGAAGTTTGTTTCAAAAGCTAAGCTGGCACATCTTTCTGAAGTTAAATGCAAGTCTACTGGTGGTGTATCAGTTATTGGCTTGAACAAATTTCTTCCAAGTTGTTATATCTTCGTTTATTGTTTATTGGACTGTCATTCAGATCTACTGAGCAACACATCTCCTACAAATGCGTGGGACGTACCGTTAAAACTAGAAGTCCTGTCATGAAATGCGCACAAATAGCACGTCGATCTCCGCGTTAATCTACGCGTTATGACCAGAGTAAGGCCATCAAATTGTGTACATATGGCCTGTGCACAAGCAATGTTTCAGCCAATGGACCTCCGGGTAACCCGGAGTTCCATTGGCAGAAACATTGCCGGTGTTTGCTATGAGTAACCAGGAGAACCTGCCGTGCTTTGGATGCCATTCGATGTGGCAATTGTGCGCAATTCCTACGCGCAATTAAGCCGAGATAAGCGCACAGTTCGTGACAGGATTTCTAGTTTTAACTGTACCGTTCCTTTAATAATCTACTTCAATCGAAATCGTCTCTATCTTGTCAACCGATTGTGTTCATCAATTTAGATTGTACTTCAGGTCATAACTGAAATTGACCAGAAGATTGGCATAAATCCCAGACACCCAGACTCAATAAATTTCTACACAACACGGTCAATTTCCTTTAAACCCATGAGTCATTTTCGTCGAACCTTGTGGCTGCGATTTGCTTTTGTAGACAATAAATGGGTGTACGCTTTAAAATAATATTAATATCACAAAATATTAGACAGAAAATATAAACATAATGATATAAGACACCGCTAACGTGGCGCGTTTAAAAGGAGAAATTTAATCGTGTAAACTCATTGGAATTACAGTTGAAACTTGAAGTCCTGTGACTGTTTTGTGCACTATTTTGAAGTAACAACGCGCTGAGTAAATGCGCTTCTGTCCCTGCCAAACTGCATCATTGGCGTAACTCAATTTCTGCAGAAAAACAGTGTGCCCAACCCTGTACAATTCTATTCTAGTAAATTGAGATTATTAACATCATTCCTAACCTCTGCTGGGATACATGCACATGTAATGACGTTAAAAGAAGAACTCGATTTCATATACAGAATGAAGTCAGTGGATCACTACTATACTACACAGCGCCATATTTTCTCCACTCGAAAAGTAGTTATAATTGTTCATAACAGCACAAGAAAAACTTTGCAACCCGGTGGTCCACGTGATGGAAGTTTACGTTTGCAAGTGCATCTTGTGTTTTGTCCTCAGAAATTGTAAATAATTACAAAGTGAAAAATCTATCCTACAGTGATTTAGTAGTAATCCACGCTCCAAATACTCAGGCCTGAAAATAAGCAGTCTGACATTTGCAGAATGAGGTCCCCAGAGGGTGAAATTGATGATGCTATTCCATACAGTGGGCCAATTTATCCTCTGGTTACCTCTTTCTCTTTAGTTTTGAGATCTTGATTCAGATTGAGGTTCACAGAGGGTAAATTTAGTGATGCTACCCTGCTGTGCAGGGTAGCATCACTAAATTCACCCTCTGGGGACCTCATTTTGCAGATGACAGTCTGTTTATGTTCTGGCTTGCACATTCTGTACTCTCAATATTTTCATTCTGTTTGATAGGTTCAGTCGTGATCCCATGGCTATTTAGCAGTAATCCACTCTCTGTATGCTGTAGTCTGAATATTTTATTTCTGTTTGGTGGGTTCAATTCGTTATTTCAGAACCGACTTCGCTAATAGTGCATTACATATTGCACTGCACAACGCAAAAGCTCTTGTGCATTTCAGACTACTTCATTCTTCATTTTTTTTTGCAGTAAAGAGCGCGTTCACTTACGAGCATTGTCTGTGCCAATTGTGACAGGACTTCTAGTTTCAACTGTAGAGTCCCGTAAAGCTCTAAAATTCGATTCGATTCTAAATCGTCCCGATGATTCGAATCGATTTCAGTCACGCTGATTCGGAAATTTTCAAATCGTTGAAAGTTCTTAATACCCTACCAAGTGTCTCTTCTTGAACTCTTCAGGAGACCTGATGATAGAAGTAGAGTTCAAGAATGTTACGATTCTGAAACTTTCCTTTCCACACCGGATATCCCGACAACTCGGCCTGCCGGAAGATAAGTCGGCCTTTTTCGTAGTTTCGCCCGCGCGTTAGATACATGTTTGTTAAAAAGTTATTTGACAGAGAAAATGGCGGAAGAGAGTGAAGGAAACGGACGTTCTGAGTCGGTAAGTGTTCATTCTACGTAAATATTTTCATTTTCTTTCACCCCTAATTTATTGAGCCAAGGGAATAATCTCCGCGAGAATCTCTGACTGTTCATTTTTTATCCACGAATTTCCGTTTCAACCGGCATATTTGTCCAAAATAATTAGTAAACCGCCATCAACTAATACCCCCTTCAATGTCTGGCATCTACGGGACACTTCCATGACCACGAAACGTTTAAAATTTCAATCTTGAATCTTGAACTCTGAATTTTTCATAAGGTGGGTATTGAGGAGAAGGATAAGTCGGCTTGGTTGGAAAATCTTAAATTGGATACATCAGGCCGACCAATCATTCCTCCCCAGGCCGTCTTATCTTTATCAACTGACATATCGTTATGAAAAATGCATATTTAGGAATATTGCTTTCAAACATTGAACGGTTTTCTGGCACGAAAGGGGCGAAAAGATGTTAAATATTGGTAGGAACAGTGACAACTGAAGGCGTGATGAATATTTGTAGCAAAATATGCCAGTTGAAATTGAAATTCGGCGATAAAATTTAGAAAATCAGATTTCAAGTAAAGAGTATTCCACTTCAATGACATTTTGCAACGTAAAAAGGAACAAACATGGAAAATAAATACTTACCGACTCAAAACGCCCGTTTTCCTCCTTCTCTTTTGCTATTTTCTTCATGAAATCGCCTTTGAATAGACATGTATCTAAACGCGCGCGAGAATCCGCGTAAAAGGCCGACTTATCTACTGATAGGCGAGTTGTCGGGATATTCAGTGTGATTTCGTTTTGAAATATTCCTCCTTTATGCTTGACTTGCCAGAGACCAGTCTCCATTGAGGTTCCGCTCCACATATTTCCAGGCATTTCCAAAAAATGACACGCCATACACTCTCTTCAAATGCGAATATTCTTTAACTTAGGTATCTAACAAATAACATGTATTACATTTCCAAATTGATTAAAAACATATAACACGATCTGATTAAGAAGAAATAAACAACCTGAGTGTGGGTGATATAATGTATAGTGAAACACAAGGCTTCCACCTGCAAAGTTGCATGAATGAAAAAAAATGCCGATATTAGCTACCCTGTAGCCTCTAAAGCAGAATTTCCCCACTACCCACACTAACCTAACCGTGGAGCATATCACCCATGTTTCTAAAATGTGAAGAAAAAATTATATTTATACCATGATTACCTATTCTGCTATATATAAAAAAAACAATGACATAAATTTTAGCTTTACACACTGTGGTGATTACGCCAGCAATGGGATTTCAGTAGTTACATATTATTTATTTATTGGTGTTTAATGTCACATACTTATGCACAATGGCTAATCGTGACCGTGACAGTTTTACGGGTGGAGGAAGCCGGAGTACCCGGAGAGAACCACCGAGCAACGACGAGCAGCTGTTCCAACATCGTAACTCCGAACTCTGCACCGCAGCACAGGCAGGGTTAGATTGGTTGAAGACATGCGCACCATCGACGTGCAGTACGAGCCGGTACACAGCGTCATCGTGCCCCCATGTAGGCAATCGGGGTGAAGTGTCTTGCCCAAGGACAAACCGCGGTTGCCGCAGGTGGGATTCGAACCGAGGACCTCTCGGCTTGCAGCCTGCACCTCTACCAACTGAGCCACCGCGCCCCCAAGTAGTTACAATTTACACCTACCGTCGAACTACCTCTAAGTTGACCTTTGGTGACCTGAATGCGAACCTGTCTACATTTATCGCATGTCGCCTCACGAAGAGTGAAATGAAAGTGGCAATTATTTATTACCTTTTAAAAAGAGTTTACCCCATAAGACACCAAAAATTAACAAACATACATTGTCTCATGTTAATGAAGCATCCATAACTCGAAACAGTATGTTTTTGTGTCTTTTTTCCATTTCGTTTCGGCGATAAAATTGACAGCGGAAGTACCACCCACCGATGCTCATGTAAACATAAACAGATTCGCACGTATGTACGTCTGCTGCTCAGTAAAATCGAGGAAAAATAATAGCGACTCTTCATTATCTGACGATCATGGTATAAATAAAATATACCCATAGTAGCTTGGTGTACCAAATGTTCACCACTCGTGGTGAACATTTGGTACACCAAACTACTTTGGGTATATTCTATATGTTTCCTGCTCATGCTAGTTACATGCCTAGTAACAACTCTAAGTAAAAATGACATTTTATAAATTGTCAATTTTTTGAAGCCACTGTTTCCCATAACACCTCTGGTAACTCACTTCTATGCATCAGACTCCAACTCTGTGACCAACACTTCAATTTTCCTTATCCTACAAATAGTCTAATGTACTCATATAGCTGGTACATCTCCAATTTACATTGATTTCAGTATGTGTCCTACGTTTAGAATTTTACTCCTGTGCAAAACTGTAGAACGAAACCCGAGTACAATACTTGAGTGGAGACGGATGTGGTTGTCAGAAGGGACAATATTTACTATTTGAAGAACCTTGTGATTCGATTCGAGGTTTGCCTGATTCAATTCAGGATATCATTCGACCTAAAATTGGATATTCGCAGCCCCAAAATGGAATAACCTCAAACTGCGCTGTCTTCGTGGCACACCAACAGAGAGGAGGAAAACTTCTTGTAAGTGAGCATGGAAAAAACATGGAAACGCGAACTTCTGGCAATCTGAGTGAAGGGGCATACGGGAAATAAATAAATATATAAATAAATAAATAAATAAATAAATAAATAAATAAATAAATAATGCTGAAGCCAGTGATCTTTTGTGGGAGAGAAAGATTGTTTTCTTGTATGACACACATGTGGCGTCCCGAATCAATCTCCCGTGACATCAATCATTCCATGTACATGTGGAAATACATAATAGACTTTTCCGTACCCCTGTTAACAGTTCAGTAAGAGATATTTGTTTACTTGCACTTGAGTTTAACGACACTTCCAACAGCCATGGTCGCACCCTGTCTTGAGTATTCCACGTGCAGGAAGCCGGAACACCCGGAGAAACTCCCAAACAATGGTAACTCTCGGATTCTCCAACAACCTATCCCGACACAAGCTTGCTTATCATTAGCTGAAAGCAAGTATACCGATGAGGCTCTCAACACCATAGTGCACAGCGACGGTGTGTTTCCATATGGGCAATCGGAATGAAAGTGTCCGGTCCATGGACAAAACGGTGATGACGCAGATCAGAATCAAATAGCCTATCTTCGATCTGAGAGGTAAGGTGGTAATCAATGTCGCATCACGCCCTTGACTTATTTTCGATTATTTGGAACATTTGTTTAACTATAACCCTGCGCCCCTACAAGGAGTTAGTAATCGCCTAGATTGATCTGCTGGCTCTCAAGTCACCAGACAAATTATTAAACGAATCTGGCGCTGGTATGACCTTGGACCAGTCTACCCCTGAAATTGTCTATCGCTCATTTTAGATTTAATCAGATGGAGGATTTCATTTGGTCATAGATACACCTAGGGTCCTGCGAATATTCGAGATTCGATTCGATATCGATACCATGCGTATGCTTCGAGATCGATCCCGAATCAGTCTCAGGATTCGATTTTTTCGAATCTCTCGTACTAACTTCAATTTGTTACATTTCCAACAAAAATAGGATAAAACTGTCATTAGAAAATTCATTCATGTTGGCTCAATTCCTATTTATTTGAGTAATTGACAATGTTTAATTGTTAGGTAAGGTGTGAATTTGGCCCAGAACATGATTCATAGTTTTGTTTTTTGAAGACTTAATTGTTACTATTCACGTTCTTAAGAACGTGAATAGTAACAAGTTAGGCCTTCAAAAACTAAAACTATGGACAATAAGCCTAGCTTTTTCAGCGACGGTGCTACAGAGAATATTTAGTTATTGGTGTTTAAGGTGTTCACTCCGTCGCGTAAGGGTCATCACAGTGTTCCGTAACTTCCGTTTGGTGCAATATGAAATAACTTGTCTTTTAATATTCGAATCGGGATTCGATTCGATGTCGATATCAGAGACACGACTCGATTCGAGATTCGATTCGAAAAGAAATTTGTGATTCGCAGATCCCTAGATACACCGAACGACACACATATGTGTCTTTCTCTGTTTATTACACGACTTCGTGTTTATAAAAGCAATTATTAGAAGGACACTCAAAAATCCATTTGACAACTCGTCCCCTGAGTTTCAATGTGTTCTATGTACCAGTAGGCACGTAGAACAAACTGGGACTCATTGGGCGAACTATCAACAAAAAGAACACATTTTATCGTCAACCAAAGTCGCGAGGGGAACCCTTACTACTACTTTTAGCTATCGCCAGCTACTCAAATTGTGACTGCGGTGCACGATTTGTAGAAAATTCCACTTCTATTTAAAAATAGTCGGTTAACGATTTCCGTTCAGCACATGTGTGCGGTGCGGATTTTCATTTTCCGCAATGTTTAGTGTTACTGTAGATGGGGATCTCATAGAACAGGCATGTAATAAATAATTAAACTTGGTATCATAATGTAACGGCAAGATCTGGCCAGCGCTATTCACAAAAATTGCCAATTAATTTTCATTATTTTTTCATTTTTCATCTCAAAAACATAGGTTATGACCCCTCGTTGGAACGAGCTCCATGAGGGGTCATAACCTATGTTTTTGATGAAAAAAATGAGTTATTCAAGATTTTGTTTGCAAGTGTCGTCTGCTTTTCATGTTAGGTAAAGGGTTAAAGCATTTATAAACGAAACGTGTCCGAAGTACTCGTTTATTATTATTAATTTAAAGAATTACTTTCGTGTAACGAAAGTTATTCTTTAAAATGATAAGATTATACGAACGTTTTTCATATACCTGATAACTCGATTGTCATATACTTATAAAGAGTGCTTCCAAGAACGACACACGTGTGTGAATGGGTTAATCGATATGGCACGAGTGCCAGCGCGGTTGGATAAAAAGGAGAGGTCACAGGCCTTGAGTTTTATCTTTCCGCGATGGCACAAGTGCCATATCGATTAACCCATTCACGCGCTTGAGTCGTTCTGTGTTTATTACACGCCTTCATGTCGATAAAAAAAACAATTATTGGAAGGACACACAGAAATTCATTCGACCGTTATAAACAAAAACAGCACATTTTGTCGCCGACCAAATTTTCGAGGAGAACCCGTGTTACTATTTCGTCTCCTTAGAACATATAGGAACTCATGGGACGATTTTCAGCTATCGCTGTTGATTCAAATTTTAATTGCGTTGCATGATTTGTAGAAGTTCCAGTGAAAGTTCGCTTCTATTTAAAAATAGTCCGTCAACGATATCCGTTCGGCACATGTGTGCGGAACAGATTTTCATTTTCCGCATGGTTTAGTGTTGCTGTAAATTGGGATTATACAGAACAGGCGTGTAATAAATATTCCATCCGATCGAATCTAAAATATTATAAACACTAATTTTCTTTAAATACTTGCTCACGTTACTATTACTACTAAACATGCTTGCTTACTAAATAAATATGAATGAAGACTTGCCACAGCTGACGATTTATGATTACGCCATGTCGTTTCACTAAGTGTGTTAATAGTATGAAGTGAATCAAATACTTATTGATTGGAATATTCATAATTAGAGCACGAAAGAATATATGTATATCTTTCTGAATAAAGAACATTACATTATACCAACGGTAGTCTGACGCGCAAATTCCATTAAAACAGGTGATGAAAAACTCCATAACAGCGTCAAATTCCTTTCAACATTCGCTGGTGGTCTGGAAGCTTGACTGATCAGTTGACAAAAACGTTGTCTCCCGTCGAGTGAACCAAAATATGAAAGGTGCTCGTCCCAGTTTACATACCTTTTGTCCCTTTCCACACACACACATACACGCCCTGATAAAATAACAAGGAAACGTCAAATGGCTCCAATGTTGAGTTTGGCTGCCTCCTAAAAGACAAGTCTTCATACACAGCCTCTTTCAAGTGCAAAATCCGACGTCTATCCGCTACTGCATTACAGTTAAAACTAGAAGTCCTGTCACGAACTGTGCGCTCATCTAGGCTTAATTGCACGTAGCAATTGCGCGCAGTTGTCATATCGAATGGCATCCAAAGCACGGAAGGTTTTCCTGATTACTCACATCAAACACAGGCAATGTTTCTACCCGGAGGTCCATTGGCTGAAACATTGCCTAGGCACAGGCCATATGTACAGAATTTGATAGCCTTACTATGGTCATAACGCGAAGATTTGTGCGCAGAGAGACGTTCTATTTGTGCGCATTACATGGCAGGACTTCTAGTTTTAACAGTATAAGGACAATGTCTATTTCAATCAATGGATTATAAAGTCTATTAAAGTGTAACACAAGGTAAATGATCCAAGATCCCGTTTTTGCGGATTGCTAGTTCAGTTTGATATTCATTTGAGCATTGTGTTGTGTCGTATCACCACTGGAAAATACCTTTCCTGGAGTGGAACACGTTGTCATATGCAATGCTAAAGCACTGTAGATGGCACCTTGTCCCACTCAAGATATATACGTATTTAAATTAGTTCGAAACTTAGATCGAAAAAGTAAATATTTATTTTTGTTTCCAGCGAGTTCACAACACCGACAGATGTAGCATTACAGGCAAGTGAAGAACGGTGTATTGATGTTGATGGGATAGGCATTATTTCGTTTTTCATTCTGTCTGGTCCTACATTATGAGAGAGATGCCGATTGGTCAACTGCAGCCTTCTGGTCGTTTAGTTCGGATACCTTTTCATCGGTTCTTTTTCGACAGATAACTAAGGAGGCAGAACTCTGAAATTCTGACAAATGAAAATTATGCTCCATTTATTGCATATATCTGAACCGTTATAAGAGTGCACTGGACTCAGTAACCACGACCTTTTCGTCATGTTATGAGTTGGAAGTGAAGAAAATAGTATGGAAGTTTTTAACTTCGTTAATGTCCGTATAAACGGAAATACTCGACGAGTGAAAACCGAACACATTGCTCTAAATCCATGACACAGAATCCGAGAGAATCATATCACTCGGTGAACAAGTACATTGGAGGCGCGGTGCGGTGGTGGCGTTGCGTTAACCGGTTCTCGTCAGATCACCGAAGTTAAGCAACGTTGAGCTCGGTTAATCATTGGATGGGTGACCGTCTGCGCGATCGATTCGGACTCCTGCGCTGTGTCCTTGGGCAAGGCACTTAACCCCGATTGTCCACATGACGACGCCGTGTACTAATGCGTACTGCCCGTCGATGGTACGCATGTCTTCAACCAATCTAATCCTGCATGTGCTGCAGTGCGGAGTTACGATGTTGGGGAGTTGGCAGCTGCTCGTCGTTGCTCGGTGGTTCTCTCCGGGTACTCCGGCTTCCTCCACCCGTAAAACTGTCACGGTCATGATTAGCCATCGTGCATAAGTATGTGACCTTAAACACCAATAATTAAAACAATAAGAACAAATACACATTACAACATTTGGTTGAATAGCGACGAAACGGAGAAACAGTTTCAAATCCTGTCCAAAACAAGTCGCATGAATAGGTGGCTTTCATGAAAATTGTCATCCAAATTTATTTTAGTCAATATTTGCCTCACAGACGTAGCTTATGACTTTTCAATGGAATGAGCTCTGTTATTTCTTCCAATGAAGTGTCACAACCCATGTTTCTGATGCCCACTATAAACATTATAAGTTGTAATTTTTATATGATGAATTGACGGTAACATGGTCAGAGGTGTGCGGTTTATGTTTAACCGAGACGCAAAGCCATAGCCTAAAACCCACATCGTGAAATGAACAAGGCAACTTTTAACCCTTTACCCAAACGAATCGGTCGCATCCGCCCGCGATATATGCAAATTTAGCAGCTGAAAAAAAAAAAATTCAAAACATTTCAACAAAACCATATCATGTGACCCCCTCTTTGGAACGAGCTCGTCGAGCTCGTTCGAATGAGGAGTCACATGATATGATGTTGCATTTGTTTTTTTTTAAATTTAAAAATATGATATTTAAAATAATAAATTTTGATATCGTCTGCGTTGGGCAAAGGGTTAACGGTCATAAGTTTAGTAAATAAACCTCTCGTGTACCCCAGGAAGTCATTGGGTAAATAATCAATAGATAATTATGGTTAAGGTCACCCCATCGTACTTCAAATCGTAAACTGATTTGTAATTTAACCCTTTACCCAACGTAACGGTCAAAACCCGGCCAGCGCTATTCTCAAAAATCGCCAATTAATTTTCATTATTTTTTTCATATTTTGTCTCAAAAACATAGGTTGTGACCCCTCATTGGAACGAGCTCGACGAGCTCGTTCCAATGAGGGGGTCATAACCTATGTTTTTGAGACAAAAAATGAAAAAAAATAGTTATTCAAGAATTTTGTTTGCAAGTGTCGTCTGCTTTTCATGTTAGGTAAAGAGTTAAACAATACTTCATTCGGATCATCGTCTACTACACGTGTGAAAAATCTATCTAAAAAATGAAGCGGATTGCGGGTCACCCAGTTGATGAAATAATTACGAAACGGCTAAGATAATTTCAAATATTTCGCCTGGTGGCGCCAGTCGGTACATGTAACTTACGCTACTGGATCCATAAACATAGAAGAAATTACGGAGCTCTCACTCAATCAGATGGCGAGGGTTTTAGTGTTATTGGAACATATTTTGTGATTCAAGAATTGTTTGCAAGTTTCGTCTTGTATTAGTCTTAGATAAATGGTTAAGGATGTTCAAGGAGATGCTTGAGGAATTGCGGCGTCAATAGTTTATATAGTAAGAGGAGAACATGTTACCACGTGATCGTTTTTTATTACTTTTTCAGCTTTAGTAGAGTCTATTTATCTAACAATCGTGTAGATTTTGGCCTGAAAGCCACGCAAAACGGTACGTATCACATAATGTGTTCCGATTCCGTATCATATAGACGACTCAGTCTGATTCCGTATCATTTAGACGACGTGTGTCCGGTAACGCGACGGGCTATCATAACAGGTGCATGAATACATTCTATGCGTGCTTCAGTGATCGACTTAGCTGATCGCTTTCAAAGCAAAACAAAATTCCTTTCAGTTGGCGACAGAACTATTAATAGCCAACGACACCACCATCCCCCCTCCACCCCCACCCCACAATAAATAGAAACCGCACAATTAAATATTACACCCACTGGGTTCCTGAGGATGTTTCCACGTCGCACACTCACAAATTCAAACGGATCATCATAGGAAGTGAGACTGAGAGTACATAATTTGACAACACAACTTTGAAAATGCCGGTGACTGCGTTAGTCATTGTTTGTTAGAGAAAACTGTATTAATAATTTAAGATTTAATCTGTTCATGTGACAGAATTTTTAGATAAATGAATTATCATGATAATGTTCATGTCCTGTGATTTGCATCAGATTCTCGGTGGTGTCCCAAAATGGGATCACAACTTGCCGGCAAAGCCGGCTCGTTGAGATCCCATTCTGGACACCACCGAGAATCTGAAACAAATCACAGGACATGTACATTATCATGATAATCTGTATGTATACAAACATTTCCATTAGAGATGGGTGGGTATTAGAATGTCGCGTCTGGTGTCGGTCTCGGTATTTTTAGGGGATATACCACAGTATAGATTCGGTATTCAGTGTGTGACTTGACAGAGATAGGCTGATAGGACCAAATGAGAAGAAATGGCAGGAAAAATATAATTTTGTATCCTTCTTCGACTGCGCCTCAAATGTCACTTCCAATGAGCTCAACACTGACATTTTTGTTCAACATAAATCATATTTACAGTAAATATGTGACCTGTTCCAAACACATCTTGACTTTAAAAGGCATATTTCAGGCTTTTGCTTTCTTAGAACATGTGCACTTAACATGCCATGATTAAGAGGTCCTACTGAAAATAGATAAATCATCTGGGCAGTGATTTCTTTCCAAGTCTTGGTAGTCTTAACAGACAGTTAAGACTTGACTAGAAATCCAGATAAGCAAATGGAAGTGTACAGGTTGTAGAGTAGTGGTGTTTCAGGACAATTACCCGGACCTAGGGCTGCACGGTATATCGATAAACCGATATGTACCAGTATTCAAACCAACATCGATTGAATACCGGTGTAATTACAAAAAAAATATCGGTTTATCGCCATTATTTATGTCAAGGTGATAGCTAAACATTGCGATTTTTTTTTTTTTTTGGGGGGGGGGGGTTTATAAGTGTAAATATTTTCGATAATATTTCTGCCTGGGTTAAATGTAAAACGGGAAGATAGGTATATGGCGGACCCCGAAAACAGATCGGCAATAATTCAAACTCTGCTAATTAGGCATGGAATTTAATGTCCATGATGGCGCAGTTGTTGAACGCCACATAGGCTATTTGATAACAGATCAATACTAAGAGAGACATTATTCTCTTCTTTATTGTTATCTTGGTAATTAAGACCAGTTACATTCTAAATGTTGGAAACCAGTGCATCACATATGTTCTGGACACACACACATATTACGCATCTATCCTGTCTCCGAAATGTCAAAAGATACCAAAATGCGAGTCTTTCAAATGAACTTTAAAGCGAGTGTTAAATTAAGATAGATCTGAGCGGCCAAGTTCAAGAGAAGCGATTAACTGAGAATAAATGTTCTGGCTATCTAAATAAAAATCGGAGGATTTCTCGAAAAATTAATTCCAGCTAATTCTAGTCGGATGGTGTGTAAGGCTGTGGATCGTTGCGAGTAGATGGGGAGGTCCCATGCTATAGGTTAGAGAAAGTGCCGCATCGGTGCGAAAGTATAGGCACGTTGTGATGTGGGGTAGCCACAGAGCTCATATGTAGAATAGCAGCAGTCGCGGGCCAAGTCGGTGTCCATATATGAGAATAGTGAAGCAGAATTCTGAGAGGCAGTTGGCCTGAGGGCACTCAGAGAAGGTCCGAATTTTAGCCTTGGCCGTCGAGGGTCATAGGCACCGAGATTGAAGATCCGTGTATTGTCGTAACTCTGTGAGGGTTGTAAGGAACCGATAGTAGTTTGTTAACGGTTGCGAACCGTAGTGGCATAGTAGCCAAAGAAGTGAAAGCTGTAACGCTGAGGTCTAGAGACCGTATTAGGAGCTTGAGTAAGCGCTTGAATAGCTCGCGAGTTAAAATAGTTTTAGGCGGCGCGAGAATTGGTGATGTTGAGAACACTTTGCAAAATATTATTTTGTAAGCTTTGTTAAGTAAATATCTGAAGGCGAAGAATAACTTAACCCCGTCGGAACCAGGCAAGGCACAAAGTGATCGTGAACAGTGGTAGACGCCGATTGAATTGTGATTGAACTGTGGGAACGCTAATAGAGTCACACGAGCAGAACATTATATGTGTTAAGCCCGGATGACTGTGAAGGTACCCTGCGAGGAAGAAGCAACGAGGAGTGAATAGACACTTTGTATGTATCACAAACCGTGATGAAATGAAGATGATGTGAAGTTGATCCAGCGGACACAGCTAGCTGTGGGAGACGTCGAGGGCCCTAAAGAATAAACTTTTATCCGCGTAATTAGTGCATTCTTATGGATAATTTTGTGAGTAATTTGTTTCATATTTTATTTCTTCGTACATGTAAATAAATCATCTTTACTGTGAATTATCGTTGATCACCCCTTTGGCGTTGTAAGCCACAGACACCTTCAGGAATCCTAAAAGTCCCAAGCGGATAGGGCATTGATAAGGTGGCAAGGTTTACGTTCGAACTGGGGTTCAGTCGACAGTCACTGGCTGTCGGCAGAGCACTGATAAGAACTTAAATTTTCCTCCATCACTTAACTCCTTAATACTGCGACAATTTATTCACCCACAATTTAATTTTCAAGATGTCTTGAATTTTTTAACTGTAGCCCCGAATGAATAATATTATCCTTCATCCAAGGAATCGTCTGTTTGTGCCCTCGTTATATACAAATTCAGCAGCTGAAAAAATAATTTTCAAAACCTTCAACAAAACTATATCATGTGACCCCTCATTGGAACGAGCTCGTTGAGCTCGTTCCAATGAGGGGTCACATGATATACTTTTGTTGAAATCTTTGGGGAAAATCTGATAAATTAATTTTGAAAATAATAAATTTTGATATCGTCTGCGTTGGGTAAAGGTTTTTCGAGCCGCATCATCAATGTATGATAATTCGGTCCGACTGTGATGCATCGAGTCTCGATTGTGGTACTTGTGTTCATATATCTGAACAGTTTTCGATATACCGGGATACCGCAGTATTTTTTGGAATACCGATATTCAGATTTGAATATCGTGCATCCCTACTCAGACCCGTAAGGGTTAACAAAACTGAAAATAAAATAGGTCATTTTCATGAAAGTGAACACTTCGAATGCTACGGAGCAACAACAAAGCTTTATAAATGTACGAACATTTGAAAATGTGGAAGGCTTCGGTATCGGTTCGGTTTTTCGGTATATTGTCAATCTCTAACGTTCATCAAGATATACTCATACTGGTAGTAATTTTCTGGTGTTTGGTGAAATGTGTATCTATCCGATATTGCAATACGGTGAAGTAGCTAACTCAATCATGGAACCCATAATCATTAATTCAGATTTTTACGTAGACACAATTCAACAAAATGAATGGAACATCCATACGTTGTAGTGGCTTGAACCTGATTGCTGCCTTCTTATTAATTCTATGCACTCTCTATGATTTATGAACAATGCTTACGTTCCAGCGTTCGATACAAGAGGCGGCATTTCTATTGTGCTGGCAGTTTTCTGTTAGTACAAGGACATACTTTAATCTACTAATTGCTCGAACAAGATTTGCACCGAGGGAATGTTTGTATTGATGCGTGCCAGTAAACTAGACAAATATAGACAAACAAAGATGGAACGAATTACCGCGAATACATAACAATCTGGCAAAACTACAAAAAAACTAAATTTGGGAGGTTCTAGTTGAGATGAAATGGGGATGGGATAGGGACGGGTACATATGCCCTTGCCCTTGTCTGTCACTAGCATATGCCAATTAATCTAGTACTAAACGCATCTGAGAAATGTTCTGCCGCATGAATTTGAAATGGTCAAGTAACATATGCTCTTTTTTATCGATCATCGGCAGATTCAAAAAAGAATGTATCTGATGTTGGTAAAATTTGATTCCCCCACCCCCGCCCCTCTGTTCCTGACCCTTCACCCACCAGAAAATACAGGGATTCTCTGGGAAATAGTTTGAGAAAACAACGGCGCTTAATTTACCGTGACTCTCTCGCCACTGGTAGTCGCAGTTCGAATAAGAGGGTATTGGGTTACTGCAAGTATATACTAGTTGCTGATCTTCCATCTGACAAGTAATTACATTTCCCGAAAAAGTGGAATCACCAGCATGCTTGTTCTTTTGAGCACAAGATGAAAAATTAATAAGATTTGAATAGCGATTTTTTGTGTATAGCCAGGTTTGGCTAGGATTAAATCTTGCTGGATCTTCACTAATAGAAAAAGTTTTTATAGTTCCTATTTGGGACTGAAAGCAATTTGTTGCTTAAGTGTTCACATATAAACGTTCTCTTGCGTGTGAATCAGTTAACATTCATAATGTGAAACCTTTACTAACGAACAAAATGTTCCTCACCTTTTCCTTATTAAGCCTTGAATGATTGTTATTTGGCGGTTGTTTATGTAAATACACAACCGCCAAATAACAATAATTTTAGGTTTAATGAGGTGAAGGTAACACAGTCACTACCGGTTCTAATATAGTTCTAATGCAGTACGTGGAGAGTGGATTGTACCTAAATCACCCGCAGAGTGGAGTTATCACCCAAGCTATAACTTTTAAATTGTGTACATATCGACAAAAAACACAAGCAAAGTTTCAGCCAATGGACCTCCGGGTTTAACCCGGAGGTCCATTGGCTGAAACTTTGCTTGTGCTGGTTATGCTTTGCAACAAATTTGTAATTTTTGCTTGGGTGGAATATCCACTCTGCGGGTGATTTAGTGATAATACACTCTCCACTTACTGTATGCATACCAGAAACCTAACACGAGGAATTTCAAAGAAAGACACGTTTTCAGCTGTACTATAGATTACACCATCGCGATCTTAGAAGAAGAGGAGCATTCTCTGGAGAAGCGCAGAATTAAACTACCACTCCAGAATGATTCTGAACTGTTGGCTAATCCACCAAACCCCGCTTATAACTGGGTCTCCTCAAAATGCTGAATCTTTTAACAGACACCTGAAACATATTCCTCATTTGGGAATTAGGAGTAAAACATTATATGGAATCCGCCATACTTTGGTCGTTGTTGCTTGCGATCATATCACCTCGATTAGAATACCAAAAACAAAAATTATATTTCCACAGTAGAAGTTAGAGCTTTGCAACTGGCGCTTGAGCACATCGAGAATATACTGGAAAGGAATTAGATTCTATTTTCCGATCCGGAGGTCCATTGGCTGAAACATTGCCTGTGCACGGGCCATATGTTCGGAATTTGATAGCCTTATTATGGTCATAACGCGTAGATTAACGCACAGATCAACGTGCTATTTGTGCATTTTTCATGACAAGACTTCTTGTTTTAACTGTATTGGTCGTACGAGACTTACACATTCCTTTTTGTTAGAGGTAATATGCCACCAGAATGTGTTCCTTGTCAGCAGGGGTTGACACTGGAACACATTCGTTTGCACTGTATAGATTTTAATTTTGTCAGACGGCAGTACTTCACCGCCTTGTCTCTTAAAGACTTATTTTACAGCACAAACGCCAATAAAATTCTGTCGCTTCTTAAGGAAATCAGCCTTTCTTATTACGTTTAGACAGGTTTTATTCTTTTAAACTCTCATATATTCATATCTATTCAACTGGTTGATTTTCACAGTATTCTTTACAGAAATTTTCTAATTGTCTCATTATTATTTTCACTCATTTTTTTTTATACATGTCCTTTCCCTATTTCAGCGACTCGCTATTATTTCATGGAAGATAATTACCCCTTTTATTATTCATATTTTTCATATCGACGATATACCCTTAGATTCTGATGTGGCGTTAAACACGAATAAATAAATATATAAATTAGTTCCAAATTGTTTTTGTTGATTAATTAACCCTCCACAAAACGTTACGGCAAAAACCGGCTAGCGCTATTCTCAAAAATCGCCAATTAATTTTCATTATATTTTCATTTTTGTCTCAAAAACATACGTTATGACCACTCATTGGAACGAGCTCATGTTTTTGAGACAAAACATGAAAAAATTAGTTATTCAAGAATTTTGTTTGCAAATGTCGCCTGATTTTCATGTTAGGTAAAGGGTTAAGCTCATTGTATGCTTTATACAGCACACTGATAGAAAAGATCCGAGGAAACTTTTCAAGCAGTGTTTAATCTTATAGCGTTGCTTTTAAGAGTATGACTGCCAGTGAATGTAAAACATTTTCACTCCGTTTCCGTTCCTAATGAATGATAAACGGCCTTATTCGATATTTATATGCTATTATTTTGTTAGTTTCATACCAACAGAGAAATCAGCCCGAGGTGACTTCACATTAGTATGTGACCGACATGAAACTATCCAAATAATAACCTCTTATCTATTAAACCGAATCAAATAATTACACAATATTCTCAGATTAGTTACAGTTTTCTGACAGTGCTATTGTTTCTCGTTCTTTTTCATGAATTACGAAGTTTCCTCTTCTCCAAATTCAGCTACCCTAACGTCGCGGCTTCCCAGTGGGGAAGCCGCGACGTTCGGGTAGCTGAACTATCTCTTCTCTCACTTCCACGAATCTCCGCCTAGGACTCTGAATCTTTGGTTGCGTTGAATGTTGTTTACAATTCACTTCTTTTCTCTCTTCATCCATCTAATCCTTACTAATTGCCACCATTATTTATTTATTTATTGGTGTTTAAGGTCACATATTTCTGCACAATGGCTAATCATGACCATGACAGTTTTACGGGTGGAGGAAGCCGGAGTACCCGGAGAAAACCACCGAGCAACGGCGAGCAACTGTCAGCTCCCCAACATACTAACTCCACACAAGCAGGGTTAGCATTGGTTGAAGACAAGTGCACCATCAACGTGCTGCACGCCTTAGTACACGACATCACCGTGCCCCCACATTGGCAATGGGGGTGAAGTGTCTTGCCCAAGGACACAACGCGGTTGCCGCAGGTGGGATTCGAACCGAGGACCTCTCGGATTGCAGCCTGCTCCTCTACCTACTGAGCCACCGCGTCCCCAATTGCCACCATTAATTCCTCATCATTCAAAAATTACTAACGCCAATTATACTTACTGATTGCTGTCGACGAATAAAGGTGAACAATTTTTCTGTAAACAAAATGACAGCGCCTTGTAACGCTTCAAGGGGGGCAACTCTAGCTTGGTTCATATCGGTCGAGATCGGTGTCGTATCAGCCGAGTTTGAAGTCATGTTTGCCGAGCTTGATAATGTTCAATTCTTGGAAAGAAAATCACAGCTAATACACAATTGGTCATTTAAACGCTGCTTCATTAATTAATTTCTTTGATGATTATTCCTATAATTAGTGTCTGGAATCTAATATTTTTGCGTTCGTGGAAATATTGCCCACCCGTGGAAAGTGAGCAGTCCATGGCTGCGGTACTGCACATGCCAAACGACTTACTTGTCGTCTCTTCTAGGTAAAAAATAAGCTGCTTTTTAAAATGGCTATTCCATCAGAAGATGAGAGAAGTTTCAGTTTCTTTTCTCTTTTTTTGTCGTTTAAATATGGATCTAAACTTGAAGTTATCCTTCGAAGATTTTGATAACCATCCTAAAGATGCTCCATCCATGGCGCGATGAAAACATTGCATAAAATGAAAATGTGTTTCTCATTTTTGAACTTTGATACAGTTAAAACTAGAAGTCCTGTCACGAACTGTGCGCTTATCTCGGCTTAATTGCGCGTGGGAATTGCGCGCAGTTGGCATATCGAATGACATCCAAAGCACGGTAGGATCTCCTGGTTACTCATAGCAAACACAGGCAATGTTTCTGCCAATGGACCTCCGGGTTACCCGGAGGTCCATTGGCTGAAACATTGCTTGTGCACAGGTCATATGCACAGAGTTGGATAGCCTTACTATGGTCATAACGCGTAGATTAACGCGCAGATCAACGTGCTATTTGTGCGCATTTCATGACAGGACTTCTAGTTTTAACTGTAGAGTTTGATACCTGATGTTGTACCTAATGGACGCAAATGGTTATGTTTACTACAATGAGAGCAGCGTACAGAGTGAGAATAGAACTACGTTTAATAAGTTTAACCCATCGAATCGTTGTGTCAAAATTATGTTCAGTCATCTATTTTCATTTTATTCTGCGAGGCTCTAATTAGAAGTATCAGGCAATGTCAAAATGTTATTTAATCGAATTGCATTGAGTGTTTAAAATTTTGAAAAATGAGTATTCTAAGGCATTTGGCAAATTTACAGCTTTTTCATTCTTTTTGCAGTTTTTTATTTTTGAGTGATACAGTACGTGGAGAGTGTATTATCACTAAATCACCCGCAGAGTGGAATTCCACCAAAGCAATAATTCTAAATTTGTTGCAAAGCATAACCAGCAAAAGCAAAGTTTCAGCCAATGGACCTCCGGGTTAACCCCGGAGGTCCATTCGCTAAAACATTGCTTGTGTTTTTTGTCGATATGTACAACATTTTAAAGTTATAGCTTGAGTGATAACTCCACTTTGCGGGTGATTTAGTTACAATCCACTCTCCACGTACTGTATGTAAAGTCTATTTTATCGTAATGTGCTTTACGTTTTTTGTGAAATTTCGGTCCTTCATACTTTACGAGAGAGTTCCAATTACGTCGTGAGTCACCCGACTATTAATCTGCGGTTATCTCTGGGAATACTGGTTTTCTCCACCCATAAAACTGCCTGGAACAATATAAATAGTCCTGGCTGTTGAAAGTATAGCTACCACCCCCCCCCCCCCCCCCCACACACACACACACCTAAAAAACCATAAAAAATGAAAATAAAAAACAAACAACCTGTGCAGTTAGTTATTTTAGTAAAGATTATTACATATTTTGTCTTTAGCTGCCAAATTATTGTTTGTCTGCAACACTGAGAATCTCCGTTTACATTATACAATTATGGACTTTTGTGGTGGTGAATATGATGTGATATGAACCTAGACAACTTATATTGACTGAGGCGTTAGCCGATGTCAATATAAGTTTTTAGATTTATAACGCATCATATTTACCACCACAAAAGTCCATAACTGTTGTATTATATATGCCATCCTCAAAAAAACAATATTGTATTTGTCAATTAAAAGTTCATTTATATCAACCAGAAATATTTTTATTTAACAATAAAATAGTTATCATCTGCAAAAAAAAACATTAAAATAAACCAAACACGAACAGCATGTTCAGTAGCCTTTCTTGTGCTATATGCATCTTTTTCAGACAGTAATTTGTTAAAACTTTCCTCGGAAACTGTAGCAAAACGTCTTGTCGCTTCAAAACTCTCAATCGTTGTTGTCGGCTGAGACGGAAGTCAGGTTGATTGCGCATGCACATCGATTGAAATAGAACTAGAGAGGGGATTTCCAAAAGCTATATTTAGAAAGTTGATATTCACTGGAAAACCAGTGTACATAGATTTTGAGTACCAGTCATGTGTATAAGATCCATCCAATAGAAATGTGGTTATTTATAAAGAAAATAATAATCAGCATTAATCACTTTTGCACTTGTAAGAAACATTTTGATCACCCAGGTATTTGGTGATATTCAACGTATGTGTTGAAAACAGTATATGTTCTTCCCAACTCTTCGGGTCTCTTCTCGGCTCCTTTTGGGATACATCGTAAATTTGAAACAATAGAATGACGTCACACGGATGTGACACAACTAATAAACACAAAACTGCTGCTGTCTTAAGGAAAAGGACCACGATAAAAGAATATGTACCCCCATCGACTTACTCTAGAATAATACCGTGGGTGTTGTTGCTTTCAACTCTTGGTGGCATTTATTTTGCATCTGCATCTAGAATCAGTAAAATCATAATCCTTTGCACCCTGGAGGTATATACCAAGCCAGTTCATAGCCATCAATTGTTAGAGTCCATTTTTGTTACTTGAGAGAAGACCAATCAATATTTTCAACGTGCATCCTTGTGGCTGCACGTTGAAAATCTTGATTGGTCCACCACACACATTCACTGATTAACTATCCACTTTATGAGATTAGCTCGTACTACCACCAGTTCGGAAAAAGGGGCTTTTGGGTTCAAAGGGTTAATCCCACATCCCCTTTGGGGTTGTAGGATAAATTGTTACCAGTGGCGGCGCCAGACAGTTTTTTGTGGGGGGGTGGGGGGGGCAACTAGGGGGGGGAGACTCCCATGAAGGGGGGCAAATACGTAAAGGATCATATCATTACTTCGTTATGAGGTAGTCCAAACTTGGACCCAAAGTCCGTGATATACTTTTTTGGTTTGGTACGTCCTGTGGACGTACCAAACCAAAAAATTATATCACGGACTTTGGGTCCAAGTTTCGACTAAATGTAATGGTAATTAGCGGTCCTCCTTTCAAAAAATCCTGGATCCGCGTCTGGTGGGTCTGTGCGTGAGAGAGAGAGAGAGAGAGAGAGAGACTCATAATGCCCGTCTGTCATAATGCGAAATCCATGATTTTTTTTAGACAAGGGATATGGATAGACATGCCTTTGTTGGCTCATAACTTAATTATAACTTATAAGTATCTGTATCCGAGTCTTTAAATCTCTACTGCCTGGATGTGTTCATCAGCTAGCCTGAGGCTTTGGGCTAAGTGTGTATGGGAAATTATTGGGAATAAAAAAAGAGAGGGGTGTGTGTGTGTGAGAGAGAGAGTGACTGAATGTGTTTGTGTGTGAGGGTGGATGGAAATGCACGCGAGATGGTTGGGGGCAACTGGGGGGGCAAAGCCTTCGTTTGGGGGGGGGGGGGGGCAAATGCCCCCCCCCCCCTCCATGCCCCCCCCCCCCGTAGCGCCGCCACTGATTGTTACTGAACTTCTGTATCGACATGCACGTCTGTTGTTCTTCTTCTCGTGACCTCGAAAGACTGCATATCCAATTTCTGAAATTTTCCGAATTATAAATAAATACCCAATTTCCGAAAGTTTCCGAATTGCAGAAAGAGTAGGATTACTTTTACTACGACACTAACAAAATATATAGTTATATCTTACCTCCTACAAGTATCTGGGAATTTCATTGGTTCAAAGACGTCACATGCAGACTGCATATAAAACCGTATACTGCCTGTCAACATCAATATACGCTGACAGCTATGGGTAATCTCCCCTTTGTTCATTGATTATTCAAAATGGCGGCAGCCGATAAACGCTTCAAGTTGAAAGATTGAGTGTTGGAAGCCCATATTTGGTCAGCAGTGCAGGTTAGGCAAATTAAAAGGCTTCATATTCTGTGGATGTGTGTCATGTTACCTTCGAAATGAAACTGTTTGGTATGTATGAATTTGCCTTGTTACAATTCAGGCACTCTCCCATAAATTGTAACAAGGCAAAGACACGTGAACACATTGTGAGAATTCTCTCATTTGATTTTGATCGCTGTTGTTATTAGTTCTGTGCATCGATGCAGCAGTCGGTAAGATATATTCGTTACACAGTTTGTTGGTGGCCTAATATGGTATATATGGTGTCACGTTACCTTCGAAATGAAACTGTTTGATATGTATGAATTTGCCTTGTTAAAAATTGTAACAAGGCAAAGAGACGTGAACACATTGTGAGAATTCCCTCATTTAATTTTGATCGCTGTTGTTATTAGTTCGGTGCACCGATGCAGCAGTCGGTAAGATATATTCGTTACACAGTTTGTTGGTGGCCTAATATGGTATATATGGTGTCAGTTAATTCCATATTGGACTCGAGCGACGCTCGAGTCCAATATGGAATTAACTGACACCATATATACCACATTAGGCCACCAACAAACTGTGTAACTAGTAATATGAACACTTGCTTCTGTAGAATGAATTTCCTTTTGCTGATCGTATCTGGTCTTAGCGTATTTGCAATCTTCATTTTGTTTTGCCTTACGACGTCTACGCAGTATGCTGTAATGACTTGTTTGAAATATTCCCCATAAATAAATTATCAGTGCTCAGTGAATAATGCTGATAAGTCTAACTTACTGGAAGACGAAATGCTTCAACTCTAATGATATTACGCTTCATTGCAGTGCATGCACTCCATGTTTCTCTGTTCTTACACTCATTATAGAACTCAAGTTTACAAAATGTTTTCTTGATTTTTATCAGGTTTAAACTGAATAAATTTTCAGACTTGAGCGACTGATATCTCCGCGTAGAATTAAATTAGCGTACCAAGTTATGTGATGTGCTCATAATTTACAATGAAACTTCATGATAACCTGTTAAAACCATTTATCATTTGGTAGTAGTTATTGTCTCATAATTCAGTATTTTTCCTTTGGATGAATTCCTAGAGGTGGTGCCATCAAAAACAATAATAGTTTCTAATCACAAGCTATTGTTTCTACTGGTAAACATGGAGATGGTCATCAAATATGTTGGGAGAATTGGTGTATCAAGAACAGCAAATTAGTTGACTGTACCAAGTACATTCGATCAGTTATCTGATAAAGGCTTATTTTAAAACTCATACGCGCGCGATGTAGAGTGGGATATCAGCGGTAACCCTCCCAACGAGTTTCAAAAACATGTCCTTTGAGTGCAACAAGGCGCCATCAGGCGGATAGCGTCTTGTTGCACACATGGGAAAATATGTCATTTTGGCATAATAATGATCGTCATTTATTTTCTGAAAACGCAGTAATTTCATTAAGAACAAAAGCAACATAGTTTGTTAGATGTTAATAAATAGAGTGAGAGTCGTTCGAGAAGGTAGACAAAAATTTCAAAAGCAAAAGTTTTATCAGCAACAAAAACCCATACCCCCTCCAGACTAGCAAGTCACATGGCTTTACACGGTCACCTACACCATTTCCCCATTTCACGCAACTCCTTTCTCCAATAATTTATCTAACAATCATGTAGATTTTGGCCTGACAACTACGAGGAACGGTACGTATCACATAATGTGTTCCGATTCCGTGTCATATAGATGTCTTATTCTGATTCCGTATCATATAAACGACTCGTTTCCGGGAACGCGACGGGCTATCATAACAGGCGTATGAATGCATTCTATATGCGTATCAGTGATCGACTCGGCTGATCGCTTACAAAACCAAACACAATTCCTTATAATTAGCGACAGAACTATTAATAGCAAATGATACTCCCACCTCCACAATAAATAGAAACTGTACAATTAAATATTTCACACTTGTAAATCCAAGCTTATCATCATAGGAAGTGACATTTAGAGTGATTAATTTTACTATGTGAGTTTGAAAATTTGCAGTGACCACGTTAGTGCCGTTACTCATTGTTTGTTAAAGTGCACAACTAAATTGTTCTATAAGATATGATTTTTTTTTAACTTTTTCTCGCCCAACATTATGTCCCAAAACTGTATTAATAATTTAAGATTTGATATGTTTATGTGACAGAATTGTTAAATAAATGAATTATCATGATAATGTGCATGTCCTGTGATTTGCATCAGATTCTCGATGGTGTCCAGAATGGGATAATAACTCGCCGGCAAAGCCGGCTCGTTGAGATCCCATTCTGGACACCACCTCGAATCTGATACAAATCACAGGACATGCATATTATCATGATAATCTGTAGATACACAAAGAAAATAGTTAAGCTCCCCTTGCATATTTTACGATGGTAAATGTATTGCTTGATATCGGTAAAATACTCGCAAAGCTCCAAAACCAGAATGGATGCTATGTTGAAATAACATATTCAGGCTATAATAACACAAAACAATTATTGACTTCATCATTTCAGTGACAGCATTGATGAACACAAAAGTGAATGCAAGAGCTCAATACGATATCCGTTTTGGTATGGTGATGGAGAGTCAACAAGGAGGAATCATTGGCTATAAATTGGTACAAATGGCATTTGTAACCTCCAGAGAACATGAGTTAGTGTCACAGTTCAATATCTGTTTTTTCCTCCATGTGATCGGATAACAGCTTCTGTCCTGCACCACATCCTCTAGTCAATCGTCGTATCCGTTGCAGCTGTAATTGTCACCATTCCTGATGCTGAGCTGCTTGCAGTTCTCGACGGTTTGTACTGGAGGTTCCTGTGCTAGTGTTCAGTGTCCTAGAATGTCCCGAATGTGCCCCAGTGGATTCAGATCAGGACTCATGGTAGACCAAGGAATGGTAGTCAATGCAATGCTCTGAATGCAATATGCTAAACACAATGCAAAACATATTCTTTGGTGATGATCTCATAGCAAAGGGTGTTTGCTGGCTCTTTTGGACCTCAATATGGCTTTTTGCGGACCGTTCCTGACCGTTCTCATGGAGATTCGTCGATTTGGTAGCCACAGGCTCTTCAGAACAGTACTTGGGGTGAATGGCTGTCGTGACACCAGCCTTAAAAGTCCATTGTTTTCACATTGTGATGTCACAGGGGGGCATTCTCACCGTGGACAACCCTTCTCCCCATTGGTTTGCATATGTTATAAAGGACATAGCGTGGAATGCATACCAATAATTTGCTATCTTTGTGCATATGTCATCATTCTTCATGTCATGGTGATAGATGGTGGATGCAAATTGGAAAACTGACACTACAAATACCCAATTCTGAGTAATGCACAAACTGTGTTTTGGAAAAAAAATTGCACGTGACTTCAGGGACCTGATTGTGGGACATATTCAATCATGCAGGTTCACAAACATTTGTTGGATCATCAATATAATCATACATATAATCAGCAACAGACTTTCAATGAACAGTTGCATGTTATCATTCATTATATTTGGGGGTACTAAACGTTTTTCTTTGTGTATAGTTAATATATTATGCATGCATAATGAATGTTTTGGGTATGGATTCTACGTTTAGAGAACTTTTAAATTTGTAGCTCGCGTAGAATTTATCCATCATGCATAATATCATATTTTGTCATTTATGAATTATAATCATAAAAAATGGCGAATCTCTATGAGATTCGGAGTTTCATTATTGATGTCTATTGGAATCACACAGGAGGCAACAGGAAATGTTTCATTGATACTTAACCCCTAGCACTTTGGTTTTGAAACAGAATTTTCCGCAGTCCCTTTGTTCCTCTCTTTTTTTGACTATGAATTTGACCAAATATATCTTGTTTGACAGAGCTCACTGAGCTCTGCTAAACAAGGTATATTTGGTTAAATATCAAGGTGCCTTATGGCAAATATTTGCTGCTGAAAACTTTGCCATTTTGACATCAGAGTGCAGAGGGTTGAAACAACAGAGCAAAAGCAACGCATCGACTCCGGATGGTAAACTCTTCAAACATGAAGAACTTGATATTAAAGACTTTCTGTCGTTTGCACATTTGACAGAATAAATTTTCAGGCTTGTCATTTTGAGGCGGGCGATCGGCCCGGGCCGCAATCGCCCGCCTTAGTTCAAAATTCCGTGGACGGTAAATGTCCGACTAACTCCGATTTTTGAGGCCCATTAATTCAGTCAAAAATCGGCCTCCTCAAACGGCAATTTTCGCGTATTGAATGAGGTTCATGTAACAAAAGCGCAGTTTGTGAAGTTTGTAGTGTGTCGTCAACGCAATCACCCAGAGACAGTAAGTAACTTTCCAAATATACATTACGTGATGACATACATCATAATTACACAAACCATGTACAGTATGTGGAGAGTGTATTATCACTAAATCGCCCAAAGAGTGGAGATTCTACTCAAGCAATAATTGCAAATTTGTTGCAAAGCATAACAAGCACAGGCAAAGCTTCCACCAATGGACCTCCGCGTTAAACCCGGAGGTCCATTGGCTGAAACATTGCTTGTGTTTTTTGTCAATATGTATAAAATTTGAAAGTTATAGTTTAGGTTAGTTACAATCCACTCTCCACGAACTATACCTTAAAATGATATTAGTTGTCTACCCATCAGGCTGAAACAAAATGCCCCCCCCCCCCGCAAATCATACACGACCCTCCTGGGGTCATTTTAGGTGAACCCAAAATGACCCTCCTGTGGTGATTTGATGCGAGCCATAATGGTCCTCCTGTAATTTTCAAAATGACAAGCCTGTATTTTATACGTCAGAATGTCTCGAATTCATCACACAATAGTATCAAACTCTGAGCTTCCTGAACAAGTTAATGAAATGAGGATGTCATAAACATGATATATATATCTTACCTCCTACAAGTACCTGGGAATTTCATTGGTTCAAAGACGTCACATGCAGACTGCATATAAAACCATATACTGCCTGTCAACATCAATATACGCTGACAGCCATGGGTAATCTCCCTTTGTTTATTGATTATTCAAAATGGCGGCACCCGATAAACGCTTCAAGTTGAAAGATTGAGTGTTGGAAGCCCATATTTGGTCTGAAGTGCAGGTTAGGCAACTTAAAAGGCTTCATATTCTGTGGATGTGTGTCATGTTACCTTCGAAATGAAACTGTTTGGTATGTATGAATTTGCCTTTTTACAATTCAGGCACTCTCCCATAAATTGTAACAAGGCAAAGACACGTGAACACATTGTGGGAATTCTCTCATTTGATTTTGATCGCTGTTGTTATCAGTTCTGTGCATCGATGCAGCAGTCGGTAAGATATATTCGTTACACAGTTTGTTGGTGGCCTAATATGGTATACATGTTGTCAGTTAATTTCATATTGGACGAGAGCTTCGCTCTCGTCCAATATGAAATTAACTGACAACATGTATACCATATTAGGCCATTTCATATTGGACGAGAGCTTCGCTCTCGTCCAATATGAAATTAACTGACAACATGTATACCATATTAGGCCACCAACAAACTGTGCACCTAATAATATAGAACAATGACCGTAGAGTGCTCGTAATCCACGCGTGGGCAGTGATGTGCACGCAAGCGTTTGCCAGGTAATAAAAATTATCATCAGCAAAATTTTAATTAATGAAGTACTGGATTGTACCCGGTGCATCATTACTTAATTTTTTTTGACGATTCTTCCTATAATATGCGTTTGAAATCCAATCTTATAGCGTCCGACGAAATATTGCCCTCCCGTGGAAAGTGATCAGACCACGGCGACTGTACTGTAGATGAGAGAAAAGTCGTTTCGTCATCTCACCTACTTACTAAGTTTCAAAATGGGTTTCAAAATGTGACGACTCTGGTTATCAGAAAATAGCCTAAGTGTAATGTTGATTGTGGAATATATCGTGTTATTGAATGGAGGTCTCCTCTTGGGACATGTTTTAGTTGTGTACAAGTGCCCTAAATAGTCGTACTAAAATTAGAAACATTCAGAAAAAAACGATATCTAATTTTCAACAATTTAACAGAAAACAGCTAGTAACCTCCCCGTGTCATCGGGTCTAAAATGATTAACTCTTTACCCAAAGCAGACAATGTCAAAATTTATTATTTTAAATATTATTTTTTCAAATTTTTCAAAAATAAAAATCAACAAAACCATATCATGCGACCCCTCATTAGAATGAGTTCAACGAGCTCATTCCAATGAGTGGTCACATGATGTGATTTTGTTAATTTTTTTTTAAATCTAAATGTTTCCCGACGGTTCATTTTCTACATTACGTGGGCGGATGTCGTCGATTCGTTTGTCAAAGGATTTGAAACGCAACGAATCTGAATATTTGATGCGCCTTATCCAAGACAACAGGCAGACCCATTACTTAGTAAATCGAATGAACTTCAATGAAGCCTGCACTGTCGTAAATAGGAAATCTTTGTTATGGCCCAGTATCGAGTTGTATTGACGCGTGGAAATTGTCACCACCCATTTCTACGTTTTACACCATATTTAGAGAGTTCGGGACCTACGTCTAGACATTTTAACATCGGCCAAAATTCCATCAGTTCATTCCCGAACAGTCATGTGTCAGTGAACACTTTCTAAACAGAAATAAGAAGTGTTTGCTCCTGAGTTGTTTCTTCGTTCAGCACAGAATATTGGTGAATATATGGCCAACACAAGTAACTCTGATACGATGTTCCCCTGCCTGTCGACAGGATCAGTAAACATCAATAAAAACAAATAAACATTTCGCCTGGGCGAGAAGAATAAACAAGTACTTGCTCGATTGGGGTAGCACATCCCCCCCCCCCCCCTCCTCAAAAATATATGACATTTATAAATTGAAAATCAGGACAGGTTAAATTGATTATGAAGGGGATATTCTGCAGGCGATATTTTTCATGTAGCCACTACAAACAGTGTCCCGATGAAAGACCAAACTGACTCTAATTCAGGCATGTTAACCAAGTTCCAAGTATTGCCCGGTTAACGCTGACTTGTCAGACTGTTCATGGGTTGTTGCATTGTCATGCATTATTGATTTCTGTCCGGAATTTATCTTGGCCCTTTATTACGACCTTATGCGCCTTGGTGTTTTCAAGAGCAAATCCCTCTTGTCTGGCCTTTAATTGGCGACAAACGAGACCAATCTTCTGCATTTTTGTTAGCAGTGCCAGTGAGTGTCAGCTTCTGATATAGCCCAAGAACATTAGGTTTCACTAGGGAAAAAAATCGGAGAAAGCTGATTTTTTCAGGGAATGTCGAGTACATGTCACTGAACGATTAGACAAAAGTCCCCTAAAATCCCAGTTGAGCTTTTTTTTCTACAGCCATTTTTCGAAAACGCGTTTGATTTGAAAAAAATAAAAAAAAATCGCACGAACTTTGTAACCTCGAATTGATCCAACTGTATTTTTTTGTTTACGCGTATTTCGAGCTACATAATGTCTAATATACATTTACCTAGAGGAAAATGTGCATTCTGTGACAATTTCTGCGAAAAATTATTGAAAATTCACAAAAAGTATCGGATTTACGCAAAAAATGACGATTTTCCTAACGGATTTGCCCAAAGGGTCGTAGTACAGAACGGGATGTTAGTTGGACAGACGATAAACAATCCACCACCATTTGAAGACTTTTATCATTGCTTACAAAATAGACATTATGGAAGACCCCCTCTGCTTCTGGCCGAGTTCCCCTTTTGGCATAAAATTCGTCAGCATGAGAACTCAACTATTTTCGGGCTTGGGACCGAACAGACACGTCTGTGTCTGGCAGCATTAGATCAATAAATAATATTTACAGAATATACAAAAATCAATAAATAATATTTACAGAATGTACAAATCAATCAACATGGATTAAGTTACATTGACTATTATCAACGCTATATACAGAAATGACATGACCTATATACATATTATTCATCGAACTCAGAAATTTCCGACAGGACAGTGTTTCTGTGGTTGTTACAAGAATCCGAACTGCAATTACACAAACCTGAGCAAGAGAGTCCTGCCTTCTTACACCCACACCTTTTTGTACAAGCACTCTTGCAACCACAACTGATCAGATTCAGTAGGTTATCGGGGGCACATGGCTTTGTGGCTGCAGTCGGTGCAAGAAATCCATTGTCTAGCGACCACCCCCAATCCTTCGGAGGAAGCGAAGTGCCCAGCCATTGTTGGACCTGGAGATAACATCTGTAGACATGTTGTTGTGCAGCATCGCTGCTTGGTGGGAGTGAGGCTAGGTCGATGGGTTTATTCAGTTTAGATTTTGCTACATAACGCTTGTAAGTGACATATCTATATTGGTCGAGAGAGAAAACAGTTTTACTCCCGTATAAGATCAGGAGAAGTTGTTCCCCGGCAGCGGCTACTGCACTTGGTGTACTGTCATCCGCCAAAATTCTGTTGACATACTGTTGTGAGTCGCTAGTAACATCGGAGACAATTGTACTGAATACTTTCTTCTTACCAACTCGAAAGAGTGCAGAAGTAGTGTCACAACCACTTATAGAATGTGCTACAAGGAGGTTGCTTCTATGGTCACCCATTTTGGTTGCTATTTCACTAACTGAAACTAGTAAGTTTGGGGTAATGGAATACATCATGTGAATATTATATCCCGGTTGAACTCGAGAGGTAAGAATGACTAACAAGTCTGTGTCTGTTCCCACAACGACAACATTGTTGTCATCTTGAGCGATGTCAAGTGCAGTTTCGGCTATCAGTACATCAGCATCAGCCTCGGCCTGCTTGGACTGAATATTGATAGCAGATAGCTCCTGCATTAGAAGATCGATCAGTTGGGTTTTGTTCTTGGCATTTGCAAGGAAATCGGATTGGGGTGTGGTGGCTGGTAACTCGGGTGAGATATTGATATCAATGGAATACCTGTCTTTAGATCTACGGGCTTGTTCCATGCCCTTTGTCGACATTGTACAAGCATAACCATCAAAAACAACCACGACGTTCGCCCCAAAATGTCTCACTAGATAATTGGAATATGATGTACATATGTCCTTATATGACGACTGTTTAGGCCATACAACTGCCCTCAATAAAAATCCACCATCTACAACAAACAGAGAATGTTCTGGGATTTTAGTTTGCTCGGAACCGTATGTTTTGAGGATCTTACAGAGCGTGCTTTTCTGTGTCTTCCTCATTCCAGCAGAATCAAACAATGCTGGTGGTTTCGGGGCGAGTTCATATTTGAGATACTCTTCCATCTCTGCTTGTGACTGAATAACACACGTGATGCGGTTGAACAGAACTGTGGGGTCAATCACTACCTTACTTCCACGGACTTTGATACTATTTGCCATCGATGCGAAAGACTTCACAGTGTCAACACGTCGTAGTTTGATGCTGTTGAACGTTTTGCTTACAACATTCGATACGCAACATTCACCAATTTTGCGAACTTGGTCACAGTTCACAGTTTCGTCGGCCACAAGCCCGGTCGCTATAGAGACTAATTGTAGTGGATCTCTATTCTGAAAGGGGGAATGCACTCTGAGCCAGTTCAATAATTTGGTGATATCATTGGCATCAGTCAATTGTGAACTTTGACGGAGATCCCGATGTTGTTCGCCATGACCAGTGTGAACATGAACACAATTTTCGAGAGCATTACATATCGGAAGGCAAAGAGGTAGTCCATGTACCCATTTCGCAACAGTGCTATCGGTTATTCCCCTGCCATGTGTGAGACCACCAGGGAGCTTGAACATTCTCATTAAACACTGCTCTATGGTCTGATCAGAATATATCCCGTCCCAGAATTTATCTGAGCGCCTTATGGTAAAGTAACCTTTCTCAGTGAACAACTTCAAATCATCCTGTTGCATTATTTCTGTTAGCTCATTCATCTGCTGCAAATAGAGATGAGAACTTTTTGCGTATGCAAAATGACCACCTGCGTGAAATACTGGAATCATATTGCGAACACAATATGTGTGGAGTTCCCAGTCGCCTGTGCGCTCTGCTCTCAAGAACAACTGGAGAAAACCTATTTGCTCGTAGTATTGTAACCAAAGCTTTCCTGTGCGTCCTGTTTATGAGTACACGTCAAGGGCGTGCACACATTACATGCCAATGCATCTTGAGTGTAGGCGAACACCACATTATGTGATTTAATCGAACATGGAAATTGAAACAATGATGCTATAATACGGTATTTGAATGAGAAAAGTCGATGCCGTTTGAATTTGAGTTTAGGGGGTATGGTTAATATTTCACACGTATCACCAGTTCATTATGGAATAAATGACTATTGTTATATATCATTATAAAGCCACTGCTTTTCTGCAATTTTTGATATATAATTTTACTCCCAAAGTAGTCGTAGATTTGATTTAATGGACGTTGTGTACCGTTGTGTGTATGAAAACAATAAAAAAAATTTCGTAATTTTGTACATTTTCGTGAATATTTCACCATTGAGTGTGAGGATTGGTACAAAGTTAGCATTTTCTGTTGGGGATATGTATTCTCAATATAATGCAGTACGATATTTATGATTCTCACCCTACTAAGGCGAATAAGAACGAGAAATATGGAGCTGGGTCGAACTTTTTTTTAATTTTTTTTTTTCATCAAAAAAACGCTATAACTAAAAAAGCTCAACTCGGATTCGCGGGGACTTTTCACACTTTATCCGCAATGTGTGTCCCGGAAACATATAAAAAAATCAGCTTTCTCCGATTTTTTTCCTTACTTTCTCATTTTTATGTCTAATGTGACTGGACTAATATGGTAATGCTGATGTTTAACTTTAATTTACGACATCAGGTTTCTAATCCCATTTCTTTTGTGTGCAACATTTTATACAAAAAACATTATGTGTGTTAAACTTGAGGTAAACATTACCAACAACAGTCTCTATCTCACGAATTGAAATGGGTTTTAGGTTTGCTAGAGGTGCTGGCCAATGAGGAATGCTGAGAAGACCACACTCATCGACAAAAGAGCATACTTGGTTATCGGGCTGGCGCCTTTTTCTGGCTGATGTCGTAGAAACTGTTTTTGTTCTTTATAACTGCTTCTGAGTTTGGCACTCGGAAGTTCCTGAAGTCACCAGCAAGGCAGTTTGGACAAGTAGAGTTCATATGTCAGTGTATTATTAAGTTAGCATTCTTGTACTGACTTCAAGTTCATTATTCTGGAACAAGTGGCTGTCATAAACTTGGGTGTCACCCAATTTAATACGTTTCGTGGTGATGGACATTGTTCGAACTGTCATATATATCTAGTCGTAAAAGCCTTGTTGCAGATTGTTCTTCACCTCTTGCATTTTCGTCCGATCACAAGTGAGGGTTTCATCGCAGGGGCAATCTGGTAGCAAATGCATTTACCAGCCCAACTGGTTGGTGTTCTGAATTTAGAGGATCAATTTCCCACACGATCTGACCCTGGTTGTTGAGGTCTCCAGTACACAAACTTAGTGAATCGATAACTTTTCCTTGCTTCCCTCTAACATCGACATGGTCTTGTCGATACAGTTAAAACTAGAAGTCCTATCACAAACTGTGCGCTTATATATGCTTAATTGCGCGTAGGAATTGCGCACAATAGCCATATCGAATGGCATCCAAAGTACGGTAGGTTCTCCTGGTTACTCATAGCAAACACAGGCAATGTTTCTGCCAATGGACCTCCGGGTTACCCGGAGGTCCATTGGCTGACACATTGCTTGTGCACAGGCTATATGTACAGAATTTGACAGCTTTACTATGGTCATAACGCGTAGATTAACGCGCATATCGACGTACTATTTGTGCGCATTTCCTGACAGGATTTCTAGTTTTAACTGTAGGTGGCAATTCTAGATGTTTGTGTTTTCTCAGATCAGTAAACGATATTGCATAACCATACATTTTCATCATGTTTCAGGCGGGATGTATTTTTTCACAGTTGGCGGGTGGGGAGAGGGGGGGGGTGCCTGGGAAAGACTATGTCTACATTCTGTTGGCAGTGGCAGTGACTGTCAGATTCTAAGATGTCAATGGTCATGTCGCTTCCAACTTGAATTCACCAGCAGTCAACAACGCAGCTACAGGAGTTCGAAAATGGTGGTTATATACAACGCGAAATCGCAGAGAAAGACAGTAATCGCTTGAATGGACTGGTTAGGTGAAATTATTCATGAGAGGAGAGGGACGTTGTACAAACACGAGTGAGCGAATGCGCACGAGTGTTTTACAATATAGTCCCTCGCCTCGAATTATTTCACGTAACTAGTCCAGTCAAGCGATTACTCTGTTTATTACTTTTCATTATTAACGATAATTATATTATTTAACCCTTTACCTTGCGTAATGACCAAAACGGCACTATTCTCAAAAACGCCAATTTGTTTTTGTCTCTAAAACATACGTTATGACCCCTCATTGGAACGAGCTCATCGATGTTTTTCAGACAAAAAATTAAAAAATTAGTTATTCAAGAATTTTTTTTTTTTGCAAGTGTCGTCTGCTTTTCATGTGATTTGATGGTGATTATATAATACATGTACAGAACCTCACATACGTTTGAATGGGTTAAGAATTATCGCACGAGACTGCTTTGACCCAGGACATCACGAGAGCCGACGGGCCAAAGCAATCGAGTGATATCCTGAGCCAAAGCAGTCGAGTGCGATAATTATTGACTCATTCAAACGTAAGTAGTACAGCATGTACCCGATCGTGCCTCATTACCCGGAGATTTGGGGGAGCAGCTAGTGTTAAATTCCCATAGGAACAGGAGCCGTTTGGGGGAGCAACTTTGGGGGAGCAAAAGTACGGCTCCATGAAGCAAGATCCGACAAGTGGTGTAGGTACTGTATATATAGTATGCTATAGCATGTATAGTGATATATGTACGCATGGGGCTATAGGCTTTTAGTATGGGTATGTGATGGAAAATCAATGGTGAAGATGGATTTTCTTGAAAGTTTTTCCCGCGAAACGGTTGACGTTGCTATTGACGTCGTGACGTCATGATACGCACGCGACGTCATAGAGATGCTGACCGTTGTTATTGTCCACTGTACAATCTGACATAACGTTGTTCGGGTCAGGGGGTGTCTGACGTCTCGTATCGGGTGGCGGCGATATGGTAGTGGTGGTATATATCCATGTTGGTATACTGGTATACCATTAGCCCTTGGATTTTCATATTATCCTATGTCAGCTATAGCTAGATCAAGCAGCATAATGGGGATTGGGGTAATGCATGGTCGTCCGGTATGGTATTTGCGAGATAGTACTTGGTGATTTTGATTGGCAGTACAGGATGAATGGTTTGTTAGCCTATTACCCCCTTAGTACTATTTACCTACCTACGTTCGTATTATCTTATGGCAGGTATTGGTAGCTCGTTATGCTAGGTTAGGCAGAATTATAATCGTTCGTTTAGAAGTGGGGCTTAGGATGCAATGTGTATACCGCTGTAGGTCCCATGTTAGTCCTTGGTATTATTAAGTAGTAAGTATGCAATGCTAGGCATAGGGGTATTGTGGGTAGAAGTACTGCGTGGTAGTTTAGAACGGTAGTATAGTATGGGCGGTACATACACCTTCATGCCCCGTGTTAGTGCTTGGTACTATTAATCCGCCTTATGCTTCATGTTATCGTATGACTTGTATAGGCAGGATGTAATGCTAGGCTAAAGGGTACTGTGGGTAAGGGTAATGCCAGATGTCAAAACACGGAATCCAAATTTTACGGACTCGGATAGGAATCCCAATTACGGAATCCCTTTTTAAGAATCCTTTTTTTGGAAAATGTCTGTCTCTATGGAATCCCTTTTTCTGAAATGAGTCTAAGAGTCGTTCGAGGAGTCACTCGATCGAGCAATTGCTCGTTAGCTCGTTTGCTCGATGAACTTCGAGTCGTTCGAGCAGTATGTCGAGTCACTTCATTGATAAAACGAATCTCAAATTCGTTACGATTTGTCATGAATTTTCTGAATTTCATATACTCCAAATTTTATTGAACTCTTTACCGAAAGTTTCATATGAAATCGCGATTCATGAAAGATCAGAATCAAGGCAGTGCAAGAGTTAAGAGGAACGGCCATACCGTATAGCTTTAGTGGGATTTATATTACACAGAGCTTTCGTGTGCTTTTGTTTTTTCACCATCCAACGTGAAATTGTCAGATTCAAACAGTAAACGATAAAAATCTGGAAAATAACCACAACTCGATAGCTCATAAATATTTCAACGCGCATCCGTTGATATCCCGACAATTTCAAACCATCATTTTCTTCTAAAGGTCATTATTTCTCTTTGACGAACACCAGGATATGATAAGTGCCAGAAAAAATAGAAATACAACCGTCAGTTGTTCGTCTTGAAAAACTCCAGACACGTAATACAATAGTGTAATTAATTTCAAATCGACGTTAAAATTTAAAATTGTTAATTTTTGTTCAGTTGCTCAAAGAGGAGTCGCTGTAAAGTCGTTTTTGATGAACAGAAACAGCATGCCCTTTAGCGTGAAACCTGCAAAACTGATGGTACAGCAATATATTGATCGGCTGAAGAATGACTTAGAATTTAACCCATCGCCAAGTGTAATGCTACATCCAACTATCGCTAACATCGCCATTGAAATTTAATTATATTTTTTTAAATTTTGGTCTCTAAAACACAGCTCATGGACCCTCTTCGAGCTCGTTCTAAGGAGGGGACAATTCGCTATGTTTTGACGATACGTTGTTATTTACGGAAATGTCGTCATTGGATGTGTTAGGTAAAATGTTATACAAACAATATACCGATGAAGCTTAAAGCTTCATCGGTATATTGTTTGTTTAACCCTTTTCCTTACATGAAAAGCAGACGACACTTGCAAATAAAATTCTTAAATATCTAATTTGTTTAATTTTTGTTTCTCAAAAACATAGGTTATGACCCCTCATTGGAACGAGCTCGACGAGGTCAAAACCTATGTTTTTGAGATAAAAAAATGAAAACAAATAATGAAAATTAATTGGGTGATTTTTGTTTTTGAGATAAAAAATAACGAAAATTAATTGGGCGATTTTTGTGAATAGCGCTGGCCGGTTTTGATTTTTGTGAATAGCGCTGGCCTGTTTTGATCGTTACGTTGGGTAAAGGGTTAACATTTTGCCTACGAATCGATCCACAAAATAAATATAAGAACCCCATTCGGCACTTTGCGCCCATGTTCTCACAACAGAAATCTGTTTCATGAATTATTTTTCTTGCACACTGTTCCACGTTGAACCGATGTAAATGAAGCAACACTTGGTTACTGTGGTGCACAACCATTATTGTACTGGCAAAATAGGACTCGGTAAACAATCACGACTGGCTGGTAATAAATAAATAAATAAATAAATAAATAAATAAATAAATAAATAAATAAATAAATAAATAAATAAACTTGCCCTCTGATCGGTGTGGGGGGGGGGGGTGGGAGGGAGAATGCAGCCTCTAGGTAGAAAAAAAAATTGCAGCAATTCAGACATCTACCACCCCTACATGGGAAACATTTGTTTTCTCCACAAGCATGGACACTCACCCAACCAAATGAGATTTTGAGACCTGATGATAAAATGAGAGTTCCGCGCCCGAAACTACGTTGATTTCGCCTGGAATATTCCGTGTTTTTGAATGGCTTCCCAAATAAACGAGTCGCCATTGAATAGATGTAAAAAAAGAATATCAGCAAAAGGAACAATTCGAGATTCGATTCGAAATCAGGTGCTCTGATTCGATTAGGGATCAAATCGACCCGGAATTTGCAAGGGGCCTGGTTTCATGTCGTTTCAATATTTTGAATTCGAAGAGCGCATGCTCCAATATTAGGGTAAACCAATAAATATTATTACCACTTTAGCGGGCGTCCTCTAGTATACACTCTAAAATTAGTTGGGATAAAAATCAACCCAAATCGACTGGGTTGAGTGAATATGAACCCAATTGGGTTCATATTCACTCAACCCAGTCGATTTGGGTTGATTTTTAACCCAACTGATTTTAGAGTGTATTAACGGAGTTTTACGGGACAGTGGAACTCAGTAATTCATGGCGTATTTCAACTATTGCACGGCGACAAGTTGATGACAAACAAAAGATCCACAATACCAAGGAAGATCAGCGACAATATTTTCTTCCTCCTCCTTCTCGAATAGATTTTTATTATCCGGGAGTGGTGGTGGGGGGGGGGGGGGGTTGATGCGGAAGTCATACCACGGGAAAAGATATTTGACCAAGACACGAGGCTTGTCGAGTCAGATTCTCTTTCGCGAAGTCGGGAGAGATTTATCCTTCCCATCCCCACACCATTCGTGTGATTTTTCTCCCACCACACGAAACATGACGGCATCGAAATCAATAATTTCAATATTGACGTCACAGGAATGTCACCTGTTTCAAGAATTCTTTTTTAGTATGTTACAGTATAGTCGTCCTGGGCTGGTAGTAATTCACGTGTGGGCAGTGATGTCCACGCATGCGTTTACCAGGTAATAGAAATCGTCATCATCAGCACGATTTTAATTAATGAAGCACCGGGTTGTTCCCGGCGGTTCATCAATTAAATGTTTTTTTTTATGATTATTCCTATAATTAGTGTTGCAATCTAATATTATAGCGTCCGTGGAAATACTTCCCTCCCGTGGAAAGTAACTAGTCAACGGCGGCTGTACTGTAGCAAAAGCTGGTTTTCATTGTACATATCTTTGGTTCCTCGAGAACTTTTCTACAGTCCTTCCGAATACGATCAATCGGTAGAACAGCACTCGTGTATATAGTGTTGTGATGTTGGTGACGTTATGTGGAGTGTGGTCGGAGAAAAATCATCCTGAAATGGTGGGGTTGGATGGGTAAATCTCACCCCCAGGGAAAGATATTTTACCTAGACACTCGGCAAGCCTCTTGTCTACGTGAAACATATTTCCCCTCGGGTGAGATTTTCTCACCGCACTGCCACACCCATCAATGATAATTACAGTCGCTGTGGACTGGTCGTAATCCACGCATGGGCAGTGATGTCTACGCATGCGTTTACCAGGTAATAAATATTATCATCAGCAAAAGTTTAATTAATGAAGCACCGGATTTTTTTTATCATTATACCTATAATTAGTCTTTTGAATCTAATATTATTGCGCCCGTGAAAATATTGCTCACCCGTGGGAAGTGACAAGACCACGACGGCTGTTACTGCAATAATATTCCCGTCAAAGGGGTTATGTGGGTTGGCCGAATGAAGAGTTTCCGCTTCGACAGTATTGTTCCACATATATTTGAAAATTCCACGTGCTGGCTGTAATATATTCAGAAAATGCCAATATTGGCATTTTTGTACTTTTATCCAAATTCAACTCGCAAGTACGCTATTAACCCTTTACCCAACGTAACAGCCAAAACCGGCCAGCTCTATTCACAAAAATCGCCCAATTAATTTTATTATGTTTTTCATTTTTTGCCTCAAAAACATAGGTTATGACCCCTCTTTGGAACGAGCTCGACGAGCTCGTTCCAAAGAGGGGTCATAACCTATGTTTTTGAGACAAAAAATTTAAAAAAATAGTTATTAAAAAATTCTGTTTGCAAGTGTCATCTGTTTTTTATGTTCGGTAAAGGGTTAAGAGCGTGCCAATAAATATCATACCGTACTTATTTTCTCTATTTGTGTCTGGGCAGCGTAATTAAGTTCCATATGACGAGACCGAAGAGACTGGTCAATAATCACTTTTGTACTTGGACACACGGTTGGTCTCCGGTTTTTGAATATCAATTAATTGAGATATATATTTCTGTCAGTCTGATGCTATTTATTCGTATGAAATGCCAGCTTTTGTAATTTGCATGCAGTGATGCCATATTAGTATTACGTGAAGTTTTGGTAATCGAGCCTGCTGTTCCAGTGCTAGAACCTATTTCAGTACAAAGGTAGAGTTACGGTGAGTCATGGACTGTACTCGTGAGACCTTCGTAGATAACATGAGATAATATATATTTTTATAGCGCTCCCACACCAAGGGATGCCACATCAAATACATATTTATATAAAAGACAAGTCAGGTACCGAATACAAAGAAACTTCAGAACATACTGCAAAGAACGGAGTGAATTTTACATAAGGATTAATACAAAACATAGGCCCCATCTCACACCCTAAGTTTGTTACACGTGTGTGCACTTGTGTGACAAAAGCCCTCACATTCTTGTTCTCACCCACTCTCCGTCTTCTTCACATATACGCCCCCCCCCCCACCCTACACAGACACCCTCAAACCTACACAATGACACCATCGTACTTCACGCACACACACTTATGTGGCATTCTAGATATTGTTCCCCGAACTCATTTCTACCTGATGCCACAATTATTATTCTTGAGAGGTGGGAGGGAAGGGTAAATGTCACAACATGAGAATGCCATTTGGCGCAGATATGAGAGAAGGTTGCAGCCGAAGGGTACTCTCTCGGAATGGGTTCGAACCCCCGCTATGTCAAGGGCAGTACACAACTGTGAATGACGTCTTCAGAAAATCACATGCACACATATATGCACTGGGACCGAAAATGACCTGCCTATTCGGGAGTTTGTTAGGCCCAACGTCACGGAGTTTGAAAACGGGACTACAGCATTTGTTTTTAACAGTTCAGTCGACATGGAAAGTTCTTATTTCGCGCGTGGGCATGGATGTGTACGCATGCGTTCCAGGTAATAAAAATCAGGAGTAAAATTTTAATTAATTAAGCACCGGGATGTACCCGGTGCTTAATTAAATAATTTTTTGATTATTATTCCCATAATTAGTGTTTGGAATCTAATATATTAGCGCATCCGTGAAAATATTTCCCACCCGTGGGAAATGATCAGTCCACGGCGACACTTCTGTAGCTCGAATGCCCATGTCACCATATCGACCGAAACTGTGCTTCTCTCATAACGACAAAGAGAGAGTGAGTGGCAATCATTTCCCATTTTGTGTTCAATGAACAAGACTTGACCTTTTCCAAACGCTCTTTGCGGAAATTGGCAACGACAGGTATACGTTCTGTGCTGGAGATTCCCGATGAACAAAAGCGCTCAACTTTCGCGGCGACTGCAACAAATTAAGATCGTATTGATCCCAGGTTCTAGATTTAACAAATGAGTCTCACGATAAAGGTATAGCTGTGAGGAGGCGTATGATCTAGTCTGAATGTGTATCATCAATGGCAAGCAAATGATGTCTGTGTGCGCTGTGACGGAAACTGGACTGGGCATTTGGACGTTTCCGGAAAAAGCATGGACAGAACAGGGCACCATATGCATAGTTCTGAACGCTTCTCGAACTTGTCTGACGTTTGTGAACACGCGCTAAAATAATGTGATACCGGTAGTGACGGTGTGGCCCCCCTCATTTTTCAGATCGTATATTTTGTGCCCACGCACATGCTGTGAATAAAATATTTCCCACGGAGGACTTGTTTGGCATTTGTTGATGTCTTGTTCACACTCCAAACCCATAGTGTGGATCCAGTACTTCCCAGTGCCAATTGTAGTGATTTTTAATCTAAAATGCCAAGTTTTTTCATTACTTTACAAGCTAAATATTTATAGTTGGTGTCTTTTTAACACTCGAAATCCATAGTGTTGATCCAGTACCCGGTACTTCTTATTACCATAAAACTTGAAGTTTACTCACTATATGGTACAACAGACACACACTCGTAAATACCAAATATTTCCTCCTAGCTCCTGTCAAGATCGACTCGACTGGTAGCGTGTATATTCTGTAAAATATTTTTTTCTTTGATCCGTGTTAAGCAGAAGCCAGCTCTTAATCTTTTAATTAATCGGACATCAATACTAACCATGAAAACAGGTGAACATGTTATTATTTTTATCCCGCAGACAGGCAAAAGGGCAAAGATAATCAACTTCGCTGAGAACTCAATAGAGTACAAGGTCTCCATAAATCAATGCTGAGGGCTTCAAGGAGATACCACTCAGATTCCACCAGGGGTATTCTTTGAAACTATAAAAGGAATTAGCAAGATTTGTAAAACCAGTGTTGATCGTAAGGTTCAAACTCCTGCCCGGTGGCTGTTTTTGGCTATGGACGTCTTAATGGGTTGTGGGACTAACGGGTCCAACATATAGTTTAGAATAGGCGAGAAGTTATTAGGCCAAGTGACGAAAGAGGGCTTTGAGAGTCATACGCGAAGTTTAACGTATAACGTGAAGTAAAGTTAGTTGGAGGGAACTATCGAGAGCTCGAACATTTTACTTAATTGGAGGGAGCTATCGAGTGCTCAACTAGTTGATTTAATTGGAGCTATCGAGAGCTCGAACATTTCACTTAAGCTAGGAGCTCCGAGTGAGTTTCGCAGAAGCCAGGCAAACCGAATGCATGAACATTACTGATTTAAACAGTACAAAACTGTCAATTGGAGAGACAATATATTATCACACGTGTAAAGTGAGAAAGGTTGAATTGGTTAGAATAATTGGTGGACAAATTGAGCGTACTTAAAGGTGGAAGCACCTATAAATAAACTGTACGTTGTGTGTACAATTGCATGGGAAGTGAGAGGACCACAGGAGCTGAGGAACAACAAGAGGCAACCAAGGTTCCCCGGAAAGAGCTCGAACTTTCGGGGTGGGGAAAATTCATCTGTGATTTGTTTTGTGTTGTGTATATATTTTCATGGATTGTTTTTGATGCGTACATGTGAGTACATAATAGTGTTTTATTTTCATTAAATTATATTCTGATGATACCCATCGGTTATATTTTTAAGTATTAGTCACTGACACCTTAAGATGGCGAATCTGCCCCAACAAAATCACAACACCGCGAGCTGGAGAGACGTATGTTTACTCAAAAGCCCGGCAGTCCTCTTCGAGTACGGCCGAGCTCTAAAGTGATCATAAATCTCACATATCTGCCCCATAGTGTTGTGACAGCTCCATGCTGAAAGTTTTCATTTCCACAGTCAAGTGATTCCTCCACTACCTTAGTGGACTTTACACCTAGCTTCCACGTTCCGGGTTGAGACGCGCCGTCGCTATTATTCCACAGACAACACATACACAGAACGACATGCGCGTGTGAATGAGTTATGAGTGAGTCATGAGTGCCAGCGCGGAAGGATAGAACGAGAGGCCGCAGGCCTCGAGTTTTATCCTTACCCGATGGAACAAGTGCCATATCGATTAACGCAACCGCACGCGCGTGTCGTTCTGTGTTTATTACACGCCTTCGCGTCTATAAAAAACAATTATTAGAAATACACGCAGCAATTCATTTGACAATTATTAAAAAACGACAAAACGTTTTATCGCCAACCAAATTTGCGAGGGAACTCGTGTTGCTATTTCGTCCTCTGAGTTCCAATGTGTTCTATGAGCCTACTAGCACATAGAGCACATTTGAACTCGGGGGTCAATTTCTAGCTATCGCTTGCAATTCAAATTCTAAATGCGGCGCACGATTTGTAGAAAATTCAAACGAAATTTCGGTTCTTTATAAAAATAGTGCGTCAACGATTTCCGTTCCACACATATGTACGGAACAGATTTTAATTTTCCGCACGGTTTAGTGTTGCCGTTGATAGGGATTACGTACAGTACGTGGAGAGTGTATTATCACTAAATCACCCGCAGAGGGGAGATTCCACCCAAGCAATAATTGTAAATTTGTTGCAAAGCATAACAAGAACAAGCAAAGTTCCAGCCAATGGACCTCCGGGTTATACCCGGAGGTCCATTGGTTGAAACATTGCTTGTGCTTTTTGTCCACATGTTCAGAATTTGAAAGTGGTACTTTGGGTGATAACTCCACTCCCCGGAAGATTTCATTGCAATCCACTCTCCACGTACTGTAGAATATGCGTGTAATAAAACTTTGACCTCATTCCCAAGTCCATTTTTGTCGCAGGATTACGGGGGTTAAATTGATGTTCAAAATGATGGAGGAAAATTTATGTTCTTATCAGTGCTCAGCCGACAGCCAGTGACTGTCGTCTGAACCCCCAGAGTAGTATATAAGGGGCTTTTCGTGCCTGATTACCCGGAGCTTTGGGGGAGCAGCTAGTGTTAAATTCCCATAGGAACCGGAGCCGTTTGGGGGAGCAAAAATACGGCTCTTTGCAGCTAGATCCGCCAAATGGTGTAGGTACTGTATATATAGTATGCTATGGCATGTATAATGATATATGTACGCATGGGGCTATAGGTATATATTATGGGTAAGTGGTGGTGATAGGTCACATTGTGTCACATTGTGCTTTTTCACATAAGCACATATGACAAAAAGGGATTCTCCAGAAGGTATCCTAGATAGGTATCCTCAAATAATACAATACTAGGCTATAGGTATCCTCAAATACCCGTATGTGTCTATGTGATAGATCACATTGTGTCACATTGTGCCTTTTCACATAAGCACATATCGGCAAATAAATCATGTGCCTATGTGCTAGGGCACATTGTGTCACATTGTGCTTTTTCACATAAGCACATATGACAAAAAAGGGGTGCCGAAGGTCATATGTTTTTCAAAAAAGGGGTGCCTAAATTGGTGTGCCCGGGGATATTGCCATTGGATATAGGCTTTTTTGTACAGAAGGGAGATAACTCTGCATACAGGTTATTGGAAATCAAGCAATCTGATGAGTTAGTTATTATCTAGATAAATGAAACAACAAGAGTACTCAGAATAGGGTCAGAACTACTGGTATTACGTACCACCTTACCAGTAACAGGGTGATACAAAGCATTTGGTAGGTTAATACTATCAACGGTTAGGATGGAACCTACAGGGGAATATACCAACCATACTCTGCTGCCGTTCTGTATTACAGGCATTGACCCCACCACAGAATACCGCTCAATAATATGAAGCACCTGGTGGATCAGTAGTACCAAGGGCCAGCAAGAGAGCTACAGGAATATGTACAACCTATGCTATACAACCGTTCTAAACTACCAAGCGTTACCCCCACCCCCACAAAATCACTAGGTCTACCATAACGTGCTACATATACCAGCCATATAATAAAACAAAGCAATTGGTCGGTTAATAGTACAAAGCGCTAACAGGGTGTATATACCGCCATACTATAGTACCGTTCTAAACTACCAACCAGTACCCCTACCCACTATACCCCTATGCCTAGCATTGCATACTACCTATACCAGTCATAGGATAACATGAAGCATCAGGTGGATTAATAGTACTAAGGGCTAACATGGTCCATGTAGGGGCCCACAGAGTTATATATCGTCCATATTATACTGCCGTTCTATACTGCCAGACATTACCCCCAACCCCACTCCAAAATTCCACTTCACCTGCCATAACGTACTACCTATACCAGCCATAGAATAATACAAAGCAATGGGTTTGTTAATAATACCGAGGACTAACAGGGGACCTACTGCGGTATATACAATGCATCCTATATCCCATTTCTAAACAAACGATTATAATACTGCCCGCCCTAACACTAAACTACCAATACCATCCATAAGATAATACAAAGGATTCGGTAGGTTAATAGTACTAAGGGGGTAATAGGCTAACAGATCATTCATCCCATACTGTCCAATTTAAACCACCAAGGACTATCTTGCAATACCGCACTGGCCCGAACATACATGACCCCCATGCCCACAATACTGCTTGACCTGGCTATTGCAGACATAGCATAATATGAAGACCCAAGGGCTAATAATATACCAACATGGATATATACCACTACTACCATATCACCACACCCATAAGAGAAGCCCGACATACCCTGACCCGAATTACGTTATGTCAGATTGTATACTGGACAATAACAGCGGTCAGCATCTCTATGACGTCGCGTGCGTATCATGACGTCACGACGTCAATAGCAACGTCAACCGTTTTGCGGGAAAAAACTTTCAAGAAAACCCAATTTTCCCATCATCTTTCCACCACTTACCCATAATATATACCTATAGCCCCATGCGTACATATATCATTATACATGCCATAGCATACTATATATACAGTACCTACACCATTTGGCGGATCTAGCTGCAAAGAGCCGTATTTTTGCTCCCCCAAACGGCTCCGGTTCCTATGGGAATTTAACACTAGCTGCTCCCCCAAAGCTCCGGGTAATCAGGCACGAAAAGCCCCTTATATACTACTCCCCAGTTCGAACGTAAACCTTGCAACCTTATAAATGCCCTATCCGCTTGGGACTCTTAGGATTCCTGAAGGTACCTGTGGTGTACAACGCCAAAGAGTGATCAACGATAATTCACTGAAAAGATTATTTATTTACATGTACGAAGAAATAAAATATGGAACAAATTACTCACACAATTATCCATAAGAATGTACTAATTACGCGAATAAAAGTTTATTCTTTAGGGCTCTCGACGTCTCCCACAGATAGCTGTGTCCGCTGGATCAACCTCACTTCATCTTCATTTTCTCGCGGTTTGTGACACATACAAAGTGTCTATTCACTTCTCGTTGCTTCCTCCTCGCAGGGTTAACTTCACAGTCATTCGGGCTAAACACATATAATGTTCTGCTTGTGTGACTCTAGCAGCGTTCTACAGTTCAATCACAATTCAATCGGCGTCTACCACAGTTCATGATCACTTGCCTGGCTCTCACGAGGTTAAGTTATTCTTCACCTTCGGATATATACTTAACAAAGCTTACATAATAATATACTGCAGAGTCTTCTCAACATCACCAATTCTCACACCGCCTAAAACTATCTTATCTCGCGAGCTATTCCAGCGCTTACTCAAGCTTTTAATACGGTTTCTAGACCTCAGCGTTACAGCTTTTACTTCTTTGGCTACTATGCCACTACGGTTCGCAACCGTTAACAAACTACTGTCGGTTCCTTACAACCCTCACAGGGTTACGACAATACTTTCAATCTCGGTGCCTATGACCCTCGACGGCCAAGGCTAAATGCGGACCTTCTCTGAGTGCCCTCAGGCCAACTGCCTCTCAGAATTCTGCTTCACTCTTTATACAGTCGGAACACAAAGTTTAAACATATTAATTCTGATTTAACGAGTGCTTTGTAATTCGGTATGGATAGAGATATAAATGCGAATTTTGTTTGAGGTAAACTATTTTGACATTTCGGAGACAGGATAGATCAGTAACATGGGTGTGTGTCCAGGACATGTGTGATGCACTGGTTTCCAACATTAGATTTTAACTGGCTTTAATTACCCAGATAATGATAACCGGAGAGAATATTGTCTCTCTTAGTACTGATCTGTTATCAGATAGCCCATGTGGCGTTCAACAAGTGCGCCATAATGGACATTAAATTTCACACTTCATTTAGAAGCTCTTGAATTAACGTTAATTTGACAAATCTGTTTTCAGGGTCCGTTATATACCCATATTTACGTTTCATGTTTAACCAAGTCAGAAAGATCGTCGAAAATATTTACACTTTTAAACAAGAAAATCCAAACTTTTAGCTATCACCTTGACAATTTTGACCACGCAAATCGTCGGTACTACTTGATGCCTAAACCCACGGCAGCTTCAGTCCTACCCGAGGATCCCCTTACCACACATGTTTCCGACACAAGTGACAAATTCTCAAAATGAATACGCTCCAGCCAATTTCCCACAAACAAACCGCGAATACACAACACCACCCAACTGGCTGACTCCGCGAACAAGTACATCACCAGTTTATCCAAACACCCACTACTTAGTAAGAGTGAACCTCCTGTCAGACAGTGATACCCAAAACGTGGTATTACAAAGATGCTCCTTCGACATGAGTGACAATTTTCCTTAACAATAAGTAATAAATCTAAGCTACACCCTATCATCTATTTCGCTACTCCCCGTCCCACAGTGGGACTCCCTCCCACTATACGCCACAGTAGCATCCTCACCATGAAACAACCGGCACTTTTGTTCCTCCCTCTATCCAATATGCTTTCACCCCAGAGATTTCTGACTAGCTGGTGGAGAATAGTTAGCTAATTTTATTAATTGCGACTTATTATTATTATTATTATTATTATTATTATTATTATTATTATTATTATTATTATTATTATTTCTAAGACGAACATCAAAATATACTTATCAAAACATTCAGGAACAACTAGCCAAAACATTTTGTAATAACTAAACAGTTTCCTTTCTTTCCTCAAAACTTAGCTTTTGCAACCTCGTTATAACCAGGTCAATGAGCTCGTCCCGAGGGGTGTCAGAGATTATGTTTTTTTAAGACAAAACACTGTAAAAAGCATAACTAGATGGAGTTGAAACCGCAAAGTGAATTTCTAGAAGTCATTCAACGAAGCACGTCCAACGCCGAAGCGCCCAACAACGAGAGGGAGATGTGTGTGAATAAAAATGTAATGGGAAATCACTTAAACTTTCATTTAACCCTTTGCCCAACGTAACGGCCAAAGCCGGCCAGCGCTATTTTAAAAAAAAATTATAATATTTTTCATTTTTTGTCTCAAAAACATAGGTTATGACCCCTCATTGGAACGAGCTCGTTGAGCTCGTTCCAACGAGGGGTCATAACCTATGTTTGTGGGACAAAACATGAAAAAAATGAGTTATTCAAGAATTTTATTTGCAAGTGTCGTCTGCTTTTCATGTTAGGTAAGGGGTTAAGTAAGTGTATGTAAAATATAATAGCGGTATATATTGCAGTTTGTGGGTAGGGCTTTTCACAAAATGAAAGAGTGTACCTCAAAAGTTGCTTACGTATTATTTCCGCGTAACTGACGTCTTATTTCCAACTTTGTATTTTTTGTGCACGGACATTTCCCAAGGTTTCAACTTCGTGCAATGAAGTTTAATTTTGACGTTTTCTGTCCCTCGATAGCTGTTAACTCTTAACTCGCTGAGTATTTTCAAGATATTTTTTCATCAAATCTAATCATGGCTACTGTAAAGCAGCCATGACTAGATTTGATGAAAAATTAATCTAAATATAACAAGAAATCATTGGTGAAAAAATCCCTTCGATTTACAGGGGAAAATATGTTTAAATATGCCCAAATTATACTTATATCGGTGCCAAGAGAAACCCTGTGCTGTGTAGGAATATCCGCCAGCAGAGTGCAATGGGTTAAAGTCAAAACGTTAACATCTTTAAGGCAAAGTTAATAAAGATTGGCAATGTACGTCCTTTATTATTCTTTTGGTGCCCGTGATATACATTAGGTGCTGTGTAGTGTAGTTTTGGGGCTAGGGTTGTGAAAAATGGACGGGTGTGAAGGCAAAACATGAAATGATATAAAAACGTTGAAATGACATTAAATAAAAAAAAATCCCAAACAGGTAACTTTTATTTTTTTAGCTCCTTAAAATTACAAAATTTCTTAAAAAACGGACGTAATTCAATTTTATGCGACGTTGTCGTGAATAATATCAGACCAAAATTCGGCCATAACCGTTGAAAATTTACCCGTTGGCACCACCTTTTTTAGATATGTTTTTTATTAGAGAATTTATTTATTTATTGGTGTTTAAGGTCACATACTTATGCACAATGGCTAATCGTGACCGTGGCAATTTTACGGGCGGAGGAAGCCGGAGTACCTCGAGAGAACCACCGAGCATCGACGTGCAGCTGTCAGCTCCACAACATTCTAACTCTGTTCAAGCTCCGCTCAAGCAGTGTTATAGTTGTTGAAGACATGTGCGCCATTGACGTGCAGTACGCATTAGTACACGGCGTCATCGTGCCCTCCCCCCCTCTCCCCCCCTCCCATGTAGGCAACCGGGACAAAGTACCTTGCCTAAGGGAACAAAGCGGGTCGTCCCGGACGGGGATCGAATTCGGGACCTCTAGCATTGAAGTCCAACAGTCTACCACTGAGCCACCATTCCAGGTCGATATATGCCACAGGCATATCCGAAGGCCGTAGTCCTGAGATGGGGTTGGGTATGGCCCTGCCTCGCCGAACCCCCGCCAATAGAATCTCCCATTGGTGGGGGTTCGGGAGGGCTTCCCCGAAAAGATTTTGAAAATGCAATGACCTGAGACTGCATCAGGGACCATCTAGTGCGTTCATTTTCCTATTTTGAGGGGTCGCTGTTATTTAGGGAGACCATGCCCCCCATCCCCTCCCCCGGCTATACCACTGATAAGTAGTACCCGAGCACGTTGCGGAATAAAACAATAACAAAAGAATCGCTAAATGTCATTTCAGCTTCGTTAAATGACTTAAGTAGTGGTCGCGCTTTTATTTTACTTTATTCACGCCGCGAATGTGAGAGACTGAATGATTTGTGTTGGTGAAAACTGTGCTTATTCCACTAAAATAGACCTTAAAACTTATCCGGCTTGCAAGCTGAAGAACACCACCAAATTAATAATAAATACATCATTACCCCCCTCTAATGTATAGGAGAACAATAAAATACTTTCACAAAATGTCTCATTAACTGAAGAGTTGGACAAAGTTGTAATCTTGCCTGACACGTCCTAAACCTGAGAAATTGACTTAAAATTGGTAACTTGTTGTCTTAATGTAGGTGTAATGACGTCAGGAGCTTATTTGAGACTGCATTGTTCATATTATACTTTCGTCTTGTATATTATATAGTAATTTGACTAGACGTACTCTTCGTACATAGACAGAGATAAATATAATTATAATGGTTAACTGTGAGGTATAAGTGACAGTAAACCTAACACAGTTTCAATAATCGCGGAATTGATAACCAATTAATAACTATCTGCACACTTTACTAATCACGTCGTTAGGCTAAACAAGAAAAGTGTTTTGATTCTCAGGCAACCCCTCAATGAATTTGAACCCCTTCATTGGACATTTTTATTGCTTTTCAGTGTCTTCCAATATTAGTACAAACTCAATGAGACCAGAAACTTTTTAAATTTTTTGATTGATGCATATTTATTTAGTTACGTCTCTAATATGTTTGCCTTGTTACAGTTTACGGGAGAGTGCCTATAGGCACTCTCCCGTAAACTGTAACGAGGAAAATTCCCATAGATTAAATACTTTTACTACAAAGATAAGATGAGGACCATCAAAAGAATATAAAGCCTTTGAATTGCAGTACCTACAGGTTTTTAGTGGAATGTTTCATTTTTCAAATTAAAAATGATTTTTTTTTTTATAAAGTTGCACTTTCTGTGTGTAAAAAGACAGCCGAAAACCTCTCTATGTTTGCTCACGCTTTGCAAAAGAAAAATAAATATTATAAATAAAACTCTCCCTCCCTCACTGATTTAACAAAAACATATGCGTGAGAATCAATTAATTTATTTTGTGTGGCCCTTTTTGTTCGATTAGATTTTCTGAAACAAGTGCCATTATTATCCGATGGAAGGGACGTCGCAAAGATGACAGATGGGGAGTCTAAACCTGATTTGTTCCTTCTGTGACGGCTCAAGTCCCGACTAATAAAATATTCCAGGTACATCATCGAGGCGTACCTTCGTCAAAGGCACGCCTTGATGATGCAGTTGGGATATTTGTCATTCGGAATTGTAGTTCAAAATTTCAAGACGTCTGTCAGGGTAATAGTTTAAAGTTGCGATTTTCTTGTTTAAAAGAGTATATAATTTTTATATTTTTTCTCCTTGGGTCTGAAGCCAAAGACATGTATATGACGGACTCCGAAAAACAGGTTTGTTAAGTAAGCCATATGTGTATCCAAATGGTAATAAATCAGATGAGAGTGACAACTGTAATGGAGATGAATCTCATTCTGAGTTTGTAACGCCAATTAGCGCTTGTCTGGTCTGAAAATACCATCTTGCCTTGTCAGCTTCAAACATAAGACACTCGTTTAGCCATCCAAGGTAATCAATCATCTAATTATATGGTCATTAGTGTCGATAATCTCCTAATTACAATGGTGTACTCATGGTACCTGGTGTTGTACGGGACACATCGAATTTTGACAGTGGACTGTCAGAAATGTCAAAGTAGAGCAAAATTAAAAGAATTTAAAAGCAAATATTAAATTAAGATAGATCTAAGCGGCCAAGTTCAAGAGAAGCAATTGAGATGAGAATGAATGTTCTAGCGATCAAAATAAAAATCGGGGGATTTCTTGAAAATTTCATTCCAGTCTGAAAGGGTGTAAGATAGTGGGTCGTAGGCAAGGAGCTGGGGATGTCCCATGTTATAGTTTAGCGGAGGTGCCGCATCGGTGGGAAAGTATAGGCACGTTGTAATGTTACGGGGGCCACAGAGCTCACAGTTTGAGTAGGAACAGACGCGGGTCCAGTCGGTGGCCATATACGAGTGTAGGAGTAGAAGTAGTGATACGAGCCCCTTGAGCTCACGAGGTTGGTATTTAGACCCGCATACCTGTTGAAGAAGGCAAGCCAGACGTAGGCAGAGTAGGCTTTGCCTGTTTGAACAATATTCTGAGAAATGGAGGGGAGCGTTTAACCCCATTGGTAGTGACTCCTTGAGTGAAAAGCGTCCAGTAAAGTGACAATAAGCTAGTGGCCGTGTGACGGCAGTGGTAGAATGACGTTCCGTCATTTGTTAGAGGGAAGGCGAAAAAGTAAAGTGGCAATGCGTTAGTGGACATGCGACGGCAGTGGTAGAGTGACATTACGTCAGATGTTAAAGCAAAGACGCCCAGCAAAGTAACAATGCGTTAGTGGCCGTGCGACGGCAGTGAAAGAGTGAAGTGAAAAGGCTACCAGCGACAAGGAAGAGAAACCAGCGACAACAGAGAATGTGGGCCCACAAGTGACTGAAACAATGAGTGGGTGGAGTGTGATTTACGTTTTGTTTTTCTGATTCATTGGAAGACGATATTGTAAAGTGGCAATACGTTTGTGAGCCTGTGACGGCAGTGGTAGACTGACATTCCGCCACATGTTAAAGCAAAGACGTCCAGCAAAGTAACAAAACGTTCGTGGCCGTGCGGAGGCAGTGAAAGAGTGAAGTGAAAAGGCTACCAGCGACAAGGAAGAGAAATCAGCGACAACAGAGAATGTGGGCCTACAAGTGACTCAAAAACTGTGTAGGTGGAGTGTGATTTACGTTTTGTTTTCTGATTCATTGCATTTCATACATGTAAGTCACAAACTACCATATTTATTTTCATATACAGTACGTGGAGAGTGGACTGTAACTAAATCACCCGCGGGGTGGAGTTAACACCCGAACTATAACTTTCAAATGTTGTATATATTGACTAAAAACACAAAGCAATGTTTCAGCCAATGGACCTCCGGGTTTACCCGGAGGTCCATTAGCTGAAACTTCGCTTGCGCCTATTATACTTTGCAATAAATTTGCAATTATTGCTTGGGTGGAATCTCCACTCTCTGGGTGATTTAGTGATAATACACTCTCGACGTACTGTATGTGTATTGAAATTGTTGTTTTCACTGAACCCCTGTGGATTCATGCTCTTTGAGGAAAAGTCATTGACCCCCTTCAGGATAAGAAACATCCCAATAAAAACGAAACAGACGGGTTCGTCACGGTGAGACATACATTCACGGACGGACTCATGCGACCCTCCATGAGTTTTGGCTGAATACGTTGCGTGAATCTATTCCTTCCAGCCGCGACAAAGCCCGGTCTCCGACAGCGTCTTGGAAATGGAAATTTGTTCGTGGATAATTATAATATATATATATATCTCACGTGACTTCCTTGCATTCTGATTGGCTGAAAGATGATACCCTATTTCGTGTAGTTTGCATCCACAGAACTGACCAGGCCCTACACCCAGGCACTACACGTTTTCTAGTTTTAGCACACTACTATATCAGTTTTCTTTTCATACTGGGCGAATAAAACTGATCAGGCTAAATTTAAAAATTGATTCACAGAGGCACAACATCCACAAAACGACACGGAAAGAAATCTTTGCAGAAAAATGTATCGCTGTTCCATTGTTGAAGTCACATTTTTCGAGACGTTCATTTTATTCCTTGAGAAGATGATCCATATCTCGTTTCGAAGAGAATGATCCACACCTGGGTCCAACTTTCATGAGAACGCGTCCGGATATGAAAAATCGTTTGTTTCGCTGCTCATATTATTTCGCTATTTAATTGGATGTTTTGGACAGTAAACGAATAAATAATGGAATTCACTTGAATCTTCGGAGTTTGTATCCCGTGCTGACCCATTCGGTAATGTATATGTGTGACAAATGTGTGGAAATTATCAAACTGCGTTGTCAAATGTCGAAAATTTTAGTTTTCATTCGCGAGTTGCGCGATTCTAGAATACACAGTTCCGTTTGGGGGAAATGTTTTGTTTACCCTTGCCGACCGATTCAAAATCTCTCCTCTGCTCATATCAATAATCCAAGTTAGCCGTGTTTTGGAAGAAGAAAATGTTTTTTAAAAACTACATGGCATTTTTTCTGTATAACGCTGGTTGGTAGGGCTACTACCTTGGTAACAGATTAACAAATCGGACAGATGTTTTTCTTGATGGGTGTTCGATATAATATAAGGATTAGTGCATGTCTTGTCGTTGACTACGCCCATATAGTGCCCAGTGAGGTGATGTAGTTCCCTCCGCCTCGCGGCGGGAACTACACCACCTCATTGGGCACTATATGGGCGTAGTCAACTCCAAGCCATGCACTATTCCTTAAATAGTAGTCGTGGTGTAACTTATTTGATTAACACCAGGGCTTGGGTAATTGTAATCGGTAATTGTAATTAATTGCAATACTAATTACTTTTTCTCAAGTAACTGAAAGTAATGTGTAATTTGGAAAAGTCCTAATTATTTGTAATTGTAATTAAAAATCATGTAATTGAGTCATGTAATTACAATCACTTTCCATTACCTATCAGTTACATAACAAGTATTTTATCTACAGTTTAGCGGGAAAGAATTTCCAATACCACAATGTGATCTTTTGCCCTGTTGTTAATACTGATATATACACAGAGTGACTGGTTCCTGTGTGTTGGACTAAACTGATTAAGCAACACCGTTAACTGAAAATTAGTCACGCTGGGAACCAAACAGCCGGAATCTGGCATCACAGGCATTTGCTGGTATAACCGACTGTTTGTGTGACATAGTATCAAATCATGTGTTGTAAAACAGGACATGTTTACAGGCGAGATGGAATCAATAGCTAAGACTCCAATCCGGTCAAAAATGATCCCTGTGGACAGGTAAACCTCCTAAACCCTGAGTGACGCCCATGTCCAGTGCTAGAAATGAAAAAAAAATTGACGGGTGCAGTTTTAAGCTCTCGTGAATTCAGGCACGGGAGAAAATTGCACCCGTAAAATGTTAGTATATGAATTTTCGAGGGAATACTGTCTCCAAACACCAGAAACCTTAACCCTTTACTCAAGTGGTATCTTCCATTTCAATGGCAGCAATTAGGAGATTCCATATTCATTATTTGGGGTAGACCAATTGATTGCTGTATCCTACACATTTACCGAACAGATATCCAATTTAATGGCGTTATGACGTATCATGTTCCTGGCCAGAAAAGTGGCCGACCGGGTCCAAGAGGCTTAATGTATGAGGTATTGCTGAATTTTGACAGAAAATTACCACTGGCTGCACAGTGCTGCTTTCTCAACACAACACACATTTATATGCCCTCACAGTATATTAGTGCTCCACATTATTTTTCAACGAGTGCATTTTTTTAGCTCCCGTAAAATAGAAAACACGGGTGCTGACGGGGGCAATTGCACTCGCACCCGTCTCATTTCCAGAACTGGATGTCCGGTAAGCCACTGTAAGTTTCTTTTTCCTTCTCTTACTATAGTGACTAAACGTGAGCGCTAGTTTCAAAATAAAAGTGCTAGGACTGTAAAATTAATAGTTATCCAAACGTGGAAAATACATTGATTCATCATTGTTATCATCAGTGAAAACTAACTTCGACAGAGAATGTGGCATAATACAGTACCGTTATTACGAAATCGAATATTTATTTATTTATTGGGGTTTAGCGACACTCGACAGCCAGGGTCACCTCGTGTCGGGCCTTTTTACGGGTGTAGGAAGCCGGAGTACCTGATAGAACCACCGTGCAACGACGAACAACTGCCAGATTCCCCAACGTACTAATTCCACATGATTGTGCACCATGGACGTGCAGTACGTCTTAGTACACAACGCCATGGGGCTGCACGGTATATCGATAAACCGATATATTCCGATATTCAAACCAATATCGATTGAATACCGGTGTAATTACAAAAATATCGGTTTATCGTCATTGTTTATTTACCCACAATTTTGATTTTCAAGATGTCTTGAGTTTTTTAATTGTAGCCCCGAATGAATAATATTATCCCTTTATCCAAGGAATCGTCTGCTTGTGCCCTCGTAATATACAAATTCAGCAGTTGAAAGAATAATTTTCAAAAATGTCAACAAAACTATATCATGTGACCTCTCATTGGAACGAGCTCGTCGAGCTCGTTCCAATGAGGGGTCACATGATATAGCTTTGTTAAAATCTGAGGATAATCTGAAAAACTAATTTTGAAAATAATAAATTTTGATATCGTCTTGCGTTGGGTAGAGATTTTTCGAACCGCATCATCAAGGCATGCTAAGTGGTTCCGACTGTGATACCTCGAGTCCCGATTGTCGTACTTGTGTTCATATATATGAACAGTTTTCGATATACCGGTATACCGAGGTATTTTTTTGAATACCGATACCGGTATTCAGTTTTGAATATCGTGCAGCGCTACAACGCCGCCGTGCCCCAAGTGGGCAATCGAGATTAAGTGCCTTGCCCAAGGACACAACGCAGTTGCCCTAGGTGGGGATCGAATCGGGGACCGTTTGGTTTGAAGTCTAATGGCATAACGTTTGAGCCACGGCATTCTATCGAAATCGAATTTCGACCGGATTGTGACTTGGTCGCCATTAGGTAAAAATTCTTCCTCGTATGTAGTGCAGAATATCGAAACAGATATGTGGAACACTGAATCCTCGGATAATATTTTTGTTTGTTTTTTCTTGATTTAGTTATGAAATCTCTACCCAATAATATAGGTGCGCCGTCATCAGACAGAAATCTCATAAAAACGAGACCGCTTTGCGTTGGCGATAACAGTACCGTGCTGTCTGTGTAAGGCTCCCTCTATTCACAAGGTCCCTGCATATGACTTGAGCGTTGGAAGTTGTATCCACTGAACTTTATACACCTGGATTGCTGGAACGTCAGAACTCTCTGTCGGACAGTTTTACTGGTGGAGGAAGCCGGAGTACCCGGAGAGAACCACAGAGCACCAGCAAGCAATTATGTGGAGGAAGCCGGAGTACCCGGAGAGAACCACAGAGCAACGGCAAGCAATTATCAGATTCACCAACCTACTAACTCCACACAAACAGGGTTAGCATTGATTGAAGACAGGTGCACCATAGAAGTGCATTACGCCTTAGTACACGGCGACACTGTGCCCTCGCGTGGGCAATCGGGATTAAGTGCCTTGCCTAAGGACACAATGCAGTTACCCCTGGCGGGGATCGAACCGTGGACCTCTCGGCTTGAAGTTCAATGCCGTAACCACTGAGCCACCGCGTTCCCTCTCGACTCAGTTATCGCCTTCATTACATACCTTTCTCGATGCGCACATTACTAGTTGCTAAATCAGGTTCGTTTGAGATGCAATCATATATCATTAATAATCGCCATATCATTATCATTTAGCGGGACTCATTCTTCTTCTTCCGGTATAGAACTGTTTACCAATATCGTGAGTCTCAACGCACCAAACCGTTGTGCTTTCCGTAAAAGACTTCTCTGCCGGAAATAGTTCATCAGTATTGGTAATCTTATCCCATGCTTCAAATATATGGTGTCTTCCCACTAGACCAATTCCCTTTAGACCAATTCCCTTTAGGCCAATTCCCAAAAGACCAATTCCCCTTAGACCAACTACATACTGTTATTGATTAAGGGTTGATTAAGGATAATTTAGAAAACATTTATTTATTGATGAACACTTTATTTAATAAAAAAATATTTATATGCATAACATACAAAAATATAGGTTTATAACATTTAGCATAGCTCAGTACATATAACATTTTACAAAAAATGAGGTCCCCAGAGGGTGAATTTGGTGATGCTACCCTGCACAGCAGGGTAGCATCACTAAATTTACCCTATGTGAACCTCAACCTGAATCAAGGTCCCAAACATAAACAGAAAGAGGTACCCAGAGGATAAACTGGCCCACTGTACGGGATAGCATCAGCAAATTCACCCCTGGGGCCTCATTCCGCAAATGACAGACTGTTTATTTTCAGGCTTGAATATCAATAACATTAAATACATTTATAAATATTTATAAATATATCAAATTATTGATATAGAATTATTTTAAAAGTAGAACACATCAGTTTGTCTCAGGGGAATTGGTCTTTTGGGAATTGGCCTCGTGGAAATTGGTCTAAAGGGAAATGGTCTAGTGGGAATGAACCAAATATATTATTGCCGAACTTGATTGTTGCTCTGTCCTTGGTGGCAATAATAGTAAAAACATGACTTTGTCAGGCGTTACAGTTCTATTCGGGGCACTCCAGAAATGATTAACAGTCATATATCTAGGCGAACCTCGACTTCATGTTGAGTCGCTCGTAAGACTTCGGGCTGTTAATCATTTCTGTCGAGACGCTAATGAACAGTAACGTCCATGATAATCACGTTATTGTTATATTATAACCAACATTCGGTTCTATCGGGTCGTTGTGAAGTTAACGCCAAATCTGTTGAATTGTATATGTGACATTTGGAATCGATCGACGTTTCATCCCAAAAGATATACCATTCTCATGTTGTCTAATTTTATCGTAATTTTGTCTGGGAGTCGTCTTATCTCGTTTTCGTCAATATTCTTGCGTGTAATGCCTTCCTACTAAAGTATTTGCATGTATCAAGACGGTGTTGAGAACAGATTTCAAACTAGCTGTCCTGCACAGTAGTACAATACGGACGCCGTGGACTGGTCACTTCCCACGGGGTGGGCAAGATGTCCACGGACGCTATAATATTAGATTGCAACACTAATTATAGGAATAATCATTAAAAAAAACATTTAATTGATGAACCGCCGGGAACAACCCGGTGCTTCATTAATTAAAATCACGCTGATGATGTCGGTTTCTATTAATTGGTAAACGCATGCGTGGACATCACTGCCCACACATGAATTACAACCAGTCCACGCCGACAGTACTGTAGACGAACCGATAAACTGTTTGATAACATTTTCCATAAACTAATATGTTTAAAGTGTCGCAGGTAATATACAGTACGTGGAGAGTGTATTATCACTAAATCACCCGCAGAGTGGAGATTCCACCCAAGGAATAATTGCAAATTTGTTGCAAAGCATAACAAGCAAAGTTTCAGCCAATGGACCTCCGGGTTAAACCCGGAGGTCCAATGGCTGAAACATTGCTTGTGTTTTTAGTCGATATATACAAAATTTGAAAGTTATAGTTTGGGTGATAACTCCACTCCGCGGGTGATTTAGTTACATCCACTCTCCACATACTGTACATGTACCTATGTTATTTAATAAATATGATTTTCTTTTCCAGAATTGCCCATTATCGATCTCGGCCGATATGACTTTAACCTCTGCTGATATGACGCCGAGCTCCGCCGATATAAACCAGTTAGAGTATTCTCCCATGATGCGTTATTAGGCACAGCAATTATTCGTTATTCGTCGAAAGCAATCAATCAGTAAAATTGGCGTCTCCAGACAATGGGAGAAGTTGTGTTCTATTGTGTGGAATTAATGATGGCATTTAGTAGGGATTAGATTGATGAAGAGACAAAAGAAGAGAGATGTACACAAAATGCAACGCAAACTAAGATTAACTGTCGAAAGAGGAGTGATGGAAAGAGACGGTTCTGTTATCCGAACGTTGCTGCTTACCAAATGGGAAGCCGCGACGTTCGGATAGCCGTACAGGCAGAAGTGGAAACTTCGGACTTTATTGAAAGAGAAACATTAACACTGTCAGAAAACTGTAACAAATCCTAAGAAAATTTGTTATTACTTTCCAAGGGGCGCGGTGGCTCAGTATGTAGAGGTGCAGGCTGCAAGCCGAGAGGTCCTCGGTTCGAATCCCACCTGCGGCATCCGCGTTGTGTCCTTGGGCAAGACACTTCACCCCCATTGCCTACGTGGGGGCACGGTGGCGTTGTGTACTAAAGCGTAAATCACGTCGATGGTGCACCTGTCTTCAACCAATGCTCACCTTGCTTATGTTGAGTTAGTATGTTGGGGAGCTGACAGTTGCTCGCCGTTGCTCGGTGGTTCTCTCCGGGTACTCCGGCTTCCTCCACTCGTAAAACTGTTGTGGTCATGATTAGCCAATGTTCATAAATATGTGACCTTAAACACCAATAAATAATAATAATAATAATATTACTTTCCAACGTGTGATTTACTGGGATTTCCGGGTTTGATTATAAACGATAACTTCACAAGTGAATTATGCAATCAACGATTGTGTCATGTATCCGTGCCCGCAAACAAAGCAGCTTTGCCGTGGGTGTAATGGGGACTTCATTGTTTGGTTTTTTTTTTAACCCTTTACCTAACATGAAAAGCAGACACCACTTACAAAAAAACTTCTTGAATAACTATTTTTTTGATTTTTTGTCTCATAGACATAGGTTATGACCCCTCATTGGAACGAGCTCGACGAGCTCGTTCCAATGAGGAGTCATAACCTATATTTTAGAGACAAAACATGAAAAAAATAATGAAAATTAATTGGCGTGTTTTGAGAATAGCGCTAGCAGGTTTTGGCCGTCACGTTAGGTAAAGGGTTAAATAATATAATTATCGTTAATAATGAAAAGTAATAAACAGAGTAATCGCTTGACTGGACTGGTTACGTGAAATAATTCATTCGAGGCGAGGGACTATATTGTAAAATACGAGTGTTTGTACAACGTCCCTCACCTCTCATGAATTATTTCACGTTACCAGTCCAGTCAAGCGATTACGCTCGATGTAATTATTTAATTTGGTTTTATAAATAAAGCGGTTGGTTCCATACCGGTCGAGATATCATTCCTCGATAACTTCACACCAGACTTCGACCTTCTGTCTCTGGCTGATATGAAGTATACCTCGGACTGATATCTCGGCCGGTATGAAACTAACCAAGTTATAACCTCTAATTATGTGAAATAAAGGACATCGATTCAGTTTTTAAATTCAGCTATGTTCACGCAGGACGCGCGTTAAGACCTTCATTTCTTAAACAAAATGAATGGTTGTGGCACACTTCTGTCACCGTGGACTGTTGTAACATTCTGAGTAACATTGCACTAGGTGAACGTTTACGTTTACCATTACTCAGTTTTCTACCTTCCACAACTACCTGACGACAGATGCCATTTTTTGTTCTTGGACGGATAACAAAATTATATGGCGCGTGGGCGCGCGTGTATATTAATATAATAATTGCCCTAGATCATGCGGCACTGAATTCTCGTTTCGATTCAATTGTCTTGGAAAACAAGCGTGCCATTGGTATGCATGAGGTTGGGATACCTCTAGATGAGCTCGCTGCTGAGTTCAGAGTCACTGTGGCCACTTTTTACCGTCTCATTGGAAGGTATAGAACCACACAGCAATTGTTTTTTTATCGACATGAAGGCGTGTAATAAACAAAGAACGGCACAGGCTCAAGGTATAGAACCACTAGATCTACTGCCTAGCGACCGCGTTCAAGGTCGACCAAGAGTTACGATCCCTGCACAAGACCGATACATCAGAACGTCTCACTTGCGGGATCGCTTCCTTCCGGCGACGAGGACAGCAGCAATTACTCCTAGTAGAACTAACAATAGAATAAGTGATCAACTGTCCGCAACAGACTCGCTGAGGACGGCATCCGAAGTAGGCGTCCATACCACGGACCAATCCTTACCCAACGTCATCGTACCGTCAGAATGGAATAGGTACGTTAGCGTGTTCGCTGGACTCAGTAGCTTTGAAGCACAGTTCTTTTTAGTGATGAATCACGATTTTGTCTACGGCGCGCTGATGGTAGGGCAAGAGTGTATCACCGACGAGGAGAACGGTTTTCTGGTGTTTGCGTGCAGGAATGCGGTCGTTTCCGGGGGGTAGTGTAATGGTTTGGGCAGCAATTTCCTGGAACCATCGAACGCTGTTGATCTTCACAGATGGTAATCTGAATGGACAGCGATATAGGGACGAAATTCTTAACGCTGTTGTTGTTCCGTTGTTCAACGCTAACGTCGGATTGCAGTTATTCCAGAAAGACAATGTCCTATGTCACGTGGCGAGTATCTGTCGTGACTTTCTTGAGGAGCAGAGCATCGAACTACTTCCCTGGCCCCCACTTTCGCCAGATCTGTCGTCAATCGTGCATCTTTGGGAACAACTGGACCGTCGGGTACGACTTCATGATCTTCAGACGTTAGGCGATTTACGTAATGTTCTAAGGCAAGAGTGGAACGCAACACCACGGGGTGACATCCACAGACTTATCAGGTCCATGCGCCGTCGATGTCTTGCCATCCAAGAGGCAAACGGTGGACATTCACGCTATTGACTGCATGTGTGAATTTTTCATTTCACCCCATTTCTGAATTGCGACGTATTGGCGTGACGCTGGCAACAGTAAGAACAGTTACAAATTCATACAGCTGGACTCAAAATATGAATTTACAATAATCTGTTTGGGATTAAAGTCGATAATATTAAAAAAAAGTTGCTTCTCAAAGTTTATTATACTTTCTTTTTTGACTCAGTATATTAACTATTCAGTATCTTTACTTGTCGGCAAAATCCGGATATTTCACACCATTATTGTCATTTTATTCCTCTTCTGGCAAATGTCTCAAGCAAAAGATACGTTTTCTACGAAACGCCAATAGACAGGTCATGGGGGCACGGTGGTGCTGTGCACTTAAGCGTACTGCTTATCGATGGAGCACTTGGCTTTGACCACTGCTAACTCGGCTAGTGCAAAGTTAGTGCGTGGGTAAGTCCTACAGTTGATCGTCACTGCCCGGTGCTTCTCTTCGTGTACTCCGGCTTCCTCCACCCGTAAACCTCTCCATCACGATATGGACATGGCTGCTGAAAGTGTCCTTAAACCACAATAAATAAATAGAAAGATAAAGCAGTAATCAAAGGCTGGTTGCTATACGGCAATGACTGTCCCGCTTCATATAATTCCTTTGATGACTTTGATGCTATCTTGACATCATAATACTGCAGACTTCACTAGTTGTACACCTTTTTTATTCCATGATTACCCATTCTACTATATATGAAAAGCCTGTGACATAAATTTTAGCTTTACACACCAACCGTGATGAACACGCCAGCAATGGGATTCCAGTAGTAAAGATTTATACCTACAGTAGAACTACATCCCAGTTGACCTTTGGTGACGTCGACCTGAATACAAACTTGTCTAAATTTATCGCACGTCGCCTCGCGAAGAGTGAAATGGAAGTGGCAATTATTTATTACGTTTTTAAATGGATTTACCTCATAAGATGCCAACAATTAACAAACATACATTGTCTCATGTTAATAAAGCATGCATAACTCGAAATAGTATGTTATCATGTTATTAAAACGAAAAAGGCTCAGTTTCGTTTTTTCATTTCATTTCGGCGATAAAATTGACAGCGGAAGTACCGCCCACCGATGCTCGTGTAAACAAAATCAGTTTCTCTCGTATGTACGTCTGCTGTTCAGTAACACCGAGAAAAAATAATAGCGACTCTTAATAATCATGGTATAAATAAAATATACCCAAGGTTGCTTGGTGTACCAATGTTCACCACGAGTGGTGAAGTGGTGTTAACCGCGCGCCGAAGGCTCGCGGTTAACACCACTTCACCACGAGTGGTGAACATTTGGTACACCAAGCTACTATGGGTATATTCTATATATCTGTTTTTAAAAAAAGGGAAGTTAATGACGTGTTTGTCGGAGGTATGGTCTCAAACTCCTTCCGGGAAAGTGAAAATGCCACTCGCTTAGAAGTGAGCAGAACATTTCACCCAACTGAACACCCGTATTTGTGGTACTATTCTGGATATTAGTAACGTTTTTATCAACAACCAATTTTGAAAATATGGCCTTTTCTAGTATTCGTGGTATAGAATTACCTGCTGATTTACTGTAGTTCTCTCTTTTTTATTGGGAGGTGTGAGGGGGGGGGGCTCTTTTTGGTAGAGATGGGGTTCTTAATAATTTGTATGTGTTAAATTAATAACTTAGAACAAAGGCTTGAGTTTTTTCTGTGTTTTGTGTCTAATCCTTTACCCAACAACACGAAAGGCGACGTTTGCAAATATTTCTTGAATAACTTATTTTTTTAATTTTGTCGCAGAGTATATATTATGAGCCCCTCATTACCACGAGCTCAACGAGTTCGTTCTAATGAGGGGGTCATTATGCCGGGAGTGTTTTTTTTTAGAAACAAAGAAAGAAAAAAAAAGTTATAAATTTTAAATGGTATTTTTTGTGTAGCGTGTTCGACAGGTTTGTCCGTTACGCTCAGTGAGGGGTTGAATGCACCCGCACCTCAAAGCTCTATCATACCAGATACAATCAATCAGTGGTAGCCATTTGTCTTGAAGCAGATTTTGAAGGATTTATTTTTAGGTAACAGGATATTTGTTCTTACGAATAATCTTCTTTCTAATCTCCCAGGATCATATTATACTTTAAAGCGAATGGTTGACAAAACGTTAATACCAATACAGGAATAAGTGACGTTCGTCGTAATCTGAAGTAAATTTAATTAAACAAGAGACACTCGTTCTAGATGACTCTATCCGCTTCGTATTACGTTATTAGAGAAGAAATGCGAACGAACCAGCAATATATCAGCCCCTATCCACAAATAACATCAACTAATTTGAAGAAAGTGATGAATCAAATTCGCAGAAATGATTTATTACGTAACTGCGTCTGCATGGTAACACCACGAACAGGAAAATGTGACAGAAATTCTCACGTTATGAACTTGTAATGAAGAGTGCCTTATTAAAGATATGACATTTTGTTTAATATTCCTGAAAGGTTAATAATACTGAAAGGTTTAAAAAAATCGTTACGCGAAGCTTACTTCTGAAAGATGGAAGACTGACATCCCCCCTAACTGTTAGATGGGGATCCCAAAATCCGACTATAATTTGTTATCAAATTATACAGTTAAACTAAAGTCCTGTCACAACAAAAAAACACTTATTTTGACATAATCCCGCGTAGTAATTGCGCGAAATTTCCCTATCGAATCCCCTTAATTATAGTTAACCTTACATCTGTCACGAACTATGCACTTATTTTGACACAATTCCGGGTCGGAATTTCGACACATTTCCATATCGAATGACATCCAACGCACGACAGATTCTCCTGTTATCAATAAAAAAAACACACAAAAAATGTTTCAGCCACTGAACCGCCAGGTTAAAAGGTCCATGGGCTGAAACACTGCTTGGACATTGGACATGTGTACAGAATTAATAATACGTGTGCCACTTTATTTGCCCAGATAGTTTGATTGAAATATTTATTTAGAATTGAACCCAGACCATTCATTTATTTATTGTTTATTTATTTACTCGGGAATTTATGATATACAGTTAAAACTAGTAGTTCTGTCACGAACTGTGCGCTTATCTAGGCTTAACTGAGCGTGGGAATTGCGCGCAATTGCCATATGGAATGGCATCCAAAGCACGGCAGGTTTTCCTGGTTGCTCATAGCAAACACAGTCCATGTTTCTGCCAATGGACCTCCGGGTTACCCGGAGGTCCATTGGCTGAAACATTGCTTGTACACAGGCCATATGTACAGAATTTGATAGCCTCTCTATGGTCATAGCGCGTAGATTAACGCGCATATCGACGTGCTATTTGTGCGCATTTCATGACAGGACTTCTAGTTTTAACTGTAGGCGGTACGCGCATGCTGCACGGATATGCATGGTAATTAAGTAAATCGGTAATATGGCCGACACATTGGTCACAGGGCTAGGGTGAGGCGTATTGCGTAAGGACACGTTTAAGGTTTATATCGTATACATAGTATGTAGCTAGCCTTTTATAAACATAAAGTATACAGTCTCAATATATGTACATGGCAACTGGAGACTTTACCCACTTTAATCAATAGAGAGGGAAATGTCTAAATTTTAGCTCACGCTGCACTCACTGTTGTTCAAATTAAAACCAAACGCATGAAAAAATGAAAATTTTGCGTCATCTGCTATTCGTGCCGGGTAAGAGGTTAATGTCAGCCCTTGTGCGGTATCGCATTTTCATGTAACACAGGAAGCGTGCGTATCCCCGGTGCGTGTATTCCAACAAGAGATAGACCAGCCTGTGTCAGTGCGTTTGGGAAAATTGCGTTAATGCACAAACCGGACTCGGGGGTGCAACAGTGAACACGAAGACTTCCATTTGTCATACGGACTGTACCAAACGACGTACCAACACATTTTGGAATATAATACAGTAAACACAAAACACAAATGTGGTCGCATTTGGGATCTGTCCACGGCATGCTTACTTAATTAGGTCGCGATCTCCTTAATAATATATTAAGAAATCAAGACCACGGCAAGAAAACAAAGAAAAATGGCATCTAAAAGTCAATGTTGTCCTATTTCCATTTCGGCCGATGGGATTCTTCAATGGCTACGTGGGTAGGAAATCGGGCATAGAATTTCGATCTGTCACGATCCGGTTTTAATTCGCTCTCCGATTTTGTGATCACTGTATCGTATCTTGTGGGGCCAATACAAAAAGAAACGTCTACAATTGCATTTTCTAGAATTATATTTTCTAGTTATGACTTTAAATGGGTTAAAATGAACCATTAGCATTTTCAAAGATCTGGCAATTTGCCTGTTGGCAAATTGCCATATCTTTTAAAGTGCTAATTATTCATTTTAGTCAGTTATATTAATATCTAGAAAATACAGTTCTAGAAAATACAATTGTAAAAGTTGTATCGTGTTGGTTCCTCCTTACGACGCTGTAGTGTTCAGTGTGCTTTTTAATGACTTTGAGTTTATAGTAAGGTCTGTTGTTTCCCCAGAAGAGAAACCCGATGTTCTCAAGCAAAAGTACACATTCACTCAGCACTTGGTGTCTTTTATGAAATATGCACATCAATACTTGAAACTAAGAACTGGCAATGGGGTGAGTGCGTCACATACGCATACGCGATTACTTTGGTCCTATAATTGAGACATTTTTTATTGGTGCTGTGCACGCCACGGTGTCACCGAAACAGATAATGGGATGCGTGTTTATGGTTTCAGTGAATACGATTTTCTCATTACAACGGGAGAACTCCGATTGTGCACTTCTCTGAATTTCTTTATACTTCATCAGTGTCAGAAAGAAATGACATGTCTACGCTTTCTCAAAGTAAAATAAAATCAAATATACAATTTTTTCTTTCAATATGCACGACTTTTCATTTTCTAGTATCACGACCCAATGGTGCAGGCATATCGCATTCTAATCCCGAAAGCGACCACTATTATGTTTATAGTACTTTATTAAATACTAGCAGGGTTATTCGGCGTTGCTCGGGCTAAGGAGAGTATTATAACTGTTGGTGTCCCTCTACACCCCCACCCAACCCCGGCACTTTTTTTTAAACCTCACCATTAGATTCCTGGTACAAAAGTACCCCTAGTAGACCCCTTTGAAGACCTATATCGGTGAGAAAAATTTTGGTCATAACTTTTGGTGCCCCCCTGTAAACCCCCACCCCACCCCCACCCCGATACTTTTTTTAAACCTCACCGTTAGATTCATGATAAAAACGTACCCCCAGTAGACAGACCCCTTTGAAGACATATATCAGTAAAAAAAATTTTGGTGATAACTTTTGGTGCCCCCCCCCTACACCCACACCCCACCCAACACACTTCTTTAAACCTGACGATGACCTCCGCCATAAAAAGTACTCCTAGTAGACCAATTTTGGACACTCGGGGTGGCCCCATATTCATTTCTATAGCGGACAGACAGACAGACATACATACATACAGACATTCTAAAATATAGTATAGATGATTTCGGGGGCGCGGTGGCTCAGTAGGTAGAGGTGTAGGCTGCAAGGCGAGAGGTCCTCGGTTCGAATCCCACCTGCGGCAACCGCGTTTTGTCCGGGGGTAAGACACTTCACCCCCATTGCCCACGTGGGGACACGATGACGTTGTGTACTATGGCGTACTGCACGTCGATGGCGCACCTGTCTTCAGCCAATGCTAAACCTGCTTGTGTGGAGTTGGTATGTTGGGGAGCTGACAGTTACTCGCCGTTGCTCGGTGGTTCTGTCCAAGTACTCCGGCTTCCTCCACTCCTAAAGCTGTCATTGTGCAGAAATATGTGACCTTAAGCAGCCTTAAGCACCAATAAATAAATAAATAATAACAAATGTGATTTCCTTTCCCAGAATTGCTCATCATCAACCTCGACAGATAAAACATCAAACTCAGCTGATATGACACCGATCTCGACCGATATGAACCAAGCTAGAGTGACCCACCCCTCCTCCGTGCGTTACTATGAACAGCCAATTTGTTTATATGAAAATCGGTACAGTTACAGTACGATCGCCGTGGACTGGTCATAATCCACGAGTGGGCAGTGATGTCCACGCATGCGTTAACCAGGTAAAAAAAATTGTCATCAACAAAATTTTAATTAATGAAGCACCGGGTTCAAATAAAATTTTGATGATTATTCCTATAATTAGTGTTTGGAATCTAATATTATAGCGTCCGTGGAAATATTGCCCACCCGTGGAAAGTGACCAGTCCACGGCGTCCGTACTGTATGGATCGAGCGCAATCAGAAAAATTGGGCGATACCAGGAATAATGGAATGGTTTGAAGCCGATTTTTGTATGAGGAATTAATAATGGAAATAAATGAATATTAGGTGGGTGAAGAGGAGAAAAAAGACAGTTGTTCAGAAAATCCAACGTAACTAAGGTTTAGGGTTGTAAGCAGAGGTTCAACTAAGTAAGATAAGATAGTTCGGAAAAGAGAAGAGGAAACTTCGGACTTTGTGAAAGGAATGAGAAACAATAACACTGTCAGAAAACTAACAAAGGATATTTTGTAATTATTTATGTTGGTTTATAAAGAGGTTATTACTTGGGTTGTACGGAAAGCGGACTGGGACATGCTATTTGCTCTTTGCTAGTTGTTTTTTGCCATTTGCTTTTTGCTATATTTGCCATTTGCTATTTGTCTTCTGCTATTTGCCTTTTGCGATTTGCTTTTTGCCATTTGCTATTTGCTCTTTGCTTTTTGCTCTTTGCTATTTGCTTTTTGCGATTTGCTCTTTGCTATTTATTTGCGAGTTAACGGCCCTTACCCAACATTACCATTTTATTTATATAACTATAAGGGGACTGCAGAAACACATCTTCTCCACACATTGTATTTAATTCCGAGTGACACAACGATTTCGTGTATCTTATAGTCTTTGTGAAATAAACCTTCAATAATGTTGTCAAAATTCATTTTATAAATAAAATAATTAACATCTGTTGATAAAATACACTTTCTGTTATCCTACAGTTACACAACGCATTGGTTGTCCAATGAAATGTCCTCATACAGAAAGAAGCGCTCTCATTGGTCGACGTACATTATACGAAAAAGAAAACGGCAGAAAGCAAATGGCAAAAAGCAAATCGCAATAAGCAAATAGCAAAAAGCAAAGAACAAATCGCAAATAGCAAAAAGCTTTTTTTTTCTTTGTATTACCATGTCTTAATACAATGAATAATTTGACTGACTGATCAATGTAGCCGAAGAAAGAACCAGTGCGATTGGTCCAATACAACTAGCAAATAACAAACAGCAAATAGCATGTCCCAGCCCGCTTTCCGTAGGTTATTACTTGGGTTGTTTCATATCGATCAAGATGGCCTCGGGCTGATATGAAGTTACCTCTGGCCAGTATAAAACTAACCACTAATAACTTCTAAAAATCAGATAGCAACCTCTGAACGACATACTTAACCAGTGGGTTGGGTTTTCATAAAAAATGTTTCAAAATCAAAACCAAATCAAGAAAGAGTAAAGAGAAGAAATAAGAGAATTGTACAGAAAATTAACGCAATCTAACATCACGGCTTCCCCACCTGGGTAAGCCGCTGCCCCCCCCCCCCCCCCCCCCCCCCCCTGGGTAAGCCAGGACGTTCGGATTTCTGAAACAGGATAAGAGGAAACTTCGGACTTTGTGAAAAGAATGAGAAACATTATTTCCAAATGAAGAAACAAAATACTGCATTTTGATTGGCTGAGAGGTACGGTGTAACTTGCAATCCGCAGTGGCTTTTTTTACACCGTATTTAACCACGGAGTAAAAACAAGAATATATAAGAGCAAGCTATATGTCTAAAAAAGTACCCATTTTTAATTATTAATTCATACCTTCTGCTCGGTTATGTTAGAACAAAAATAAAAATACAGAATAAAGTATTACAGATATGGATAACATTGGAACTGGCTCATTGAGCCAGTTCCTGTGACAACCATATTTGTCTGGTTTTATTTAAGAAACTTGCAAAGTAGATATTTTCTGTCAGTTTTTGCCCATAATGTAGGTTAAAGTATTAAGTACACCAAAATTCTTGGAATAAATCCGTTATCCTTGTGTTTCCCAGGGTGTATGGGAATTTACCCCGGTTTGGGAACTTCGCCTCAGGGTGTATGAGTTCACAAACCGGTGTAAATTCCCATACACCCTGGAAAACACAAGGATAACTAATAATAACACTGTTAGGAAACTAACAGATCTGAGAACATTTCGCAATTATTTGTTGTTGGTCTCAAGCTATTACCCCGGGCTGATATCTCGGCCGATATGAAACTAACCAAGTAATAATATCTAAGTATTTCAAATGTGTTGGTACGTTGTTTGGTACCATTTGTATGGCATATGGAAGTCTTTGTTTCCACTGTTGCATTCCCGAATCCGTTTTGTGCACCGACGCAGTTTCCCCAAATGCCTTGACACAAGGTGATGTATCTCTTGTTGGAACACACACACTGAAGATATGTTCACTCCCTTCACTGCAAAAAAAATATAGGTCCTCTTTAGAACCAAATCTGGTTCTAATCGTGTCCCTGAGATGGAACCAGTTCTGTTTAAACAGTATTTATTTCAAATCAAATATTTTTATAAAGATTAACATTAAATATTAACATAATTAAACATAAACTGATGGGGTTTCAGCCGTAAGTTTAGAGCTCATACGAGGTTGTATCAAATCATTATTAAGCAAAGGAGATATGAACAGTTGGCATATCGAACCAGTTTTGGTTCTATACAGAACCAAAACTGGTTCGATATTCCAACTGTTCATATCTCCTTTGTTTCAAAATGTTTGGCGACTGCGTTGAATACGCTCCAAGTTTACTGCTGAATCTACTTCAGTTCACGTAATATTCTGTTAAAATTGAACGTTAATCTTGGTAAATTTATTTGATTTGAAATAAATACTGTTTAAACAAAACTGGTTCCATCTCAGGGACAAGATTAGAACCAGTTTTGGTTCTAAAGAGAACCTATATTTGTTTGCAGTGTATGTTACGTGGAGATATGATACCGCACAGGGTCTGGCACTAAACTTTTACCAGACACGAATTGCAGACGAAACAACCCATTTTCATTTTTGGCCTTACAAACGTTACTAATGGCCACTCATTGGAACGACCTCGGCTGTTATTTCTGAAACACTGAACACAACTCCACCCACCAGGTGAGGTGAAAGGTTTTTATTTTTATTCACTCCCCCCCCCCCCCCCCCCCGACGGGGGCAACTTCTGAGATGGCACAAGTGGGTTGACGAGAACGACTCTAGGATACAACACAAATGCATCCAGTTAAATTCGAGCCCGAGACCTTAAGTTCACAAGTCTTGCAAGCAAAGCGATCAGCTCCTGCCACGACTGCTCGTTATATTTCAGCCGCTCTCTCCAGAGATCACCTCAGTTGAGTCAGTCTGCTAGTAATACATCTGTCTTGTACTTTAACTGTGTTATCGTTGTCTGCCCATCAGAGTTTGAAAGTGTCAGATATTTATTGTAAGTGTTGCCCATGTGAATTCGTAATTTCAGAGATTTTAAAGTATTGAAACTCCAGGTTTCAGTTTAATTGCTGTCTGTGTGAGAGAGATTACGTTTGACATCGTGCAATTAACACTGTCGAATACCCATTAAACTCTTATACCCACGACAATAGAATATTTTTTTTAAATTTGACCCTTAAACAATGTTTTTAAATCGAACGTGAAGTGATCTAGAGTGAATGCGATAGTTTTGTTTTAGTTGAGCCTTGAGGCATGTATCGTAAACGACAAGCTGAATAACGAGACGTGTAAATAACTTTTGCGTAAACTAGCCGGTTGGTTGACTCGTCGCTATTAACAAGGTCCAATGAACTATTTACGCACAAGTTTGACATTTACGGGCTTACCTCTGAGATAAAACGCTGAGAATAAAAGAGGTGAGGACGTGTGTAAGCTCCCTACCAATATAAAAATACATTTTCAGTATAGGTTGGAATTTTAGATGTCGATTAGCACGTAGGTGATCAAGTATCTCTTGACGAAAATACATTTTATACCTGAAATTGAGCGTTTATTCCCGGGAACGAGAATTCTCGGGTTCACTGTTCCGAAAGCTGATCACGATACCAGGGAATTCTACACTGCAAAAATATAGGTTCTCTTTAGAACCAAAACTGGTTCTAATCTTGTCCCTGAGATGGAACCAGTTCTGTTTAAACAGTATTTATTTCAAATCAAATAAATTTATAAAGATTAACATTAAATATTAACAGAATTAAACATAAATTGAGGGGGTTTCAGCCGTAAGTTTAGAGCTTATACGAGGTTGTCTCAAATCATTATTAAGCAAAGAAGATATGAACAGTTGGCATATCGAACCAGTTTTGGTTTTCTTCAGAACCAAAACTGGTTCGATATGCCAACTGTTCATATCTCCTTTGTTTCAAAATGTTTGTCGACTGCGTTGAATAAGCTCCAAGTTTACTGCTGAATCTACTTCAGTTCATGTAATATTCTGTTAAAATTGAATGCTGATCTTGGTAAATTTATTTGATTTGAAATAAATACTGTTTAAACAGAACTGTTTCCATCTCAGGGACAAGAATAGAACCAGTTTTGGTTCTAAGGAGAACCTATGTTATTTGCAGTGTATAGCAAGGAACTGGGGAATCAGGCATGATATTGTCTGTGCGTTAAACTGATGTTTTCTAAATTGAAAAAGTGTCTCAACGTTACTTTGTAAGATTTCGTCAGTCCTTCCAAGCCTGAACTTTTTATAATCCTACTTTCTGAAGAAACTTTTTCACCAAAATAACTGTAGCAACATATATAGATCAGTTCTGGAAGATTCCTTTCTCCAATCGCAAGATCTTCACTTGCTTCAAAGTTCAGACACGTCTTCATTTTCAGAGTCACTAGTATCACTCACTATTCACTACCTCCTTCACCATTAACCCTTCTCCATTGTCGCCACCAACAATCTCCTCTGCAATGCCGTCTCCAGTCTCCTCTGCATCAAGCAGAGGAGACTGGTGACGGCAGTGCAGAGGGAGTTGAAGCTTTAGGACGTACTGGTGATAAAACTAGCGATTCTGAATATGAAGACGGGATGGAAGCGGATTTGGGTTTTCACATTTCTCTTTGGACAAGAACTTTTTCCATATGGAGAAGGCAAATTGCCAATACAATATGTTCATTTTCACGAAAATAAATGCGTCTTGTAAATTTACCTGATACTACCGGGGACATTTCTGGTCCTGAATGTAATTTCATTCCCGTTTCTGGTTACGAGAAAACCGGGAATATATTAAAACCTACAGGAATTACGGACGTGCCGAGTGAAGCTTATCAAACATGGAATCAGACTAAAACTCGTCGTTTCCGAACGAGCAAATGGGATTAAAAAAACTGCTCTTTCAAATTTATCCTTGTCCTTCACTGTGCTGAAAGGACACGGCAGGAACTGAAAACCCAACATGTTGATTCTGTACCTTATGTGTTAGAATAGAAATTATTCAGCACGCTGTTGGTTCCGATCCTCCATTGCATCCATCCGATACAACTAGCGTATGTAGTCCCATACCAAACATTTTATTTCACAGAGTCGGTCAGCAAAATGGAAGACTGTGTTGTCAAAGTCGGACTATTGAGGTCCACCGACCTTGATTACGGTACATTCTAATTAAATAAGAATCTCGGCCGCACATGCAACCCTTGCTGCTATCTCAATGTACGCAATCCAATTTTCCAGAACTCTGAATTTTGATTTCTAATCCTGGCTGTTCACTATTACAACTGCATCATCGATGCATGCCTTTATTGCCCCCATTACAAAACGGTCGCAGTGGACTGATCACTTTTCACGGACGGGCAATATTTCCACGGAAACAATAATATTAGATTCCAAACTCTACTTATAAGAATAGTTATCAAAAATGTACTCAATGATGCACCGGGTACAACCCGGTGATTCATTAATTAAATGTTTGGTGATGATGAACTTTATTACCTGGTAAACGCATGCGTGGACATTACTGCCCACGCGTGGATTACGACCAGACCACGGCGGCTGTACAGTATACTCAAACCAGTAATCGGCATGCATCATCATATATAATTATCAGTACGAATTTGATACTTCAGTGACCACTAAATAGTTACAAAAATGCCCAAAACACCAATCCTATCCTCCGATTTCTGGGTCACATCTTAAAACTATATCGAAGGGAGGACTTGTTTACTTCCAAATCTCTCTCGACTTAGTAAGGACTATTAAGTCACATAGTCAAGTCGAGTTTCGATCGGGTCATTCCCATCAAACGGTAAACATCAAGAAATGAAGGTCCCGCATCAGAAGCAAGGGAATTAAAATTCAGACAGCATCTTGTTCAAACATTTCTAAAGCATGGGGATCATAACTCTCCACCCGACTTCCAGTTTTTATACACAGAAGTGATACAAATCAAAACACAATTATTGTTGGAGTGGGGGAGTTACTACCTCCTCACTAAAATTGGTTGTATTCACCAACATTCACTGCTCTGGATCTTAGTCAACAAAAGTGTCCAAACTGTGTTTTCAATACAAGAAAACACTGTTTATGCTCAATAGGAAGGGATGGATAGTTTGTTTTAACCACCTAATAACTGATGTAAAAAATCGAAATTTAGGTAGCAAACATTTCCCCAAGTCATCTAATCTGAGTTGTGATATTACCTCGACAACTTAGACACTACTGATTTGGACAAGTCACTAATAGGCCATCTGTGAAAAAGCAAGTCTGGATTGGAAGCATTTGCTACCTACTTTAATGATATAGATTAGCTTTTCGTTCTATGTATTATTGAATGGCACTACTATTGTTTGTCAACTGTTGTTGATAGTGTAAGAGAGTGTGAGAGGGCTCAAAAAGTACTGAGAAGTTGAAATTCCGGGCGGGTGATAACAATATTTTAACCCACATAATTTTGGCAAGTATAAACGTGTGGAAAGTACCACACGTATAATTGCCAAAATATACTTCTCTTAAGTTGTCGAGGTAATATCACGTTCGTGCGGAAAGTGTCAAGCTTATACGATGCCACAAACTGTGAAAAAAAAGAAAGTCTGGGTTGTAGGCATTCGTTACTCACTTTAATGATATAGGTTAAATTTCCTTTCTATATATGACTTAAATGGCACTGATTTTGTTTGTCAAACACCATACCAAACACCGAAAAAAATTCGAAAGGTTTTTATTACCAAGCTAATAAAGCTGATCGCTGATTCGATGATGCAAGAGGTGTTTAACTGCATACAAACGGGTGTAAAAAAGTCGCAGTTTCGATCGACAAACATTTCCCCTAATCATCTCATCCGAGTTGTGATATTACCTTGTCAACTTAGACTATGCTGTTCTTCATCTTCCACCCCATCTCATATCTACCCCACATAAATATTATTATCTCGATCCTTTCATCAAGTGCACTTTCCCACCATTCCGTTCATCGACATTGAGACCAGAAAAGAAATATAGTACGCTTTCTCAAATGTGAACCTGACCCCCCCCCCCCCCCACCCACACCCATCCTAAACAGTTTCCTACCTGCATTTCAGCATTCTAGTCGGGACTAATCAATCTTGTTTTCACTCACTAGTTGCTCACTAGCAATATTTGCGATGGCACAAGCTGTGCAAAAGCGTAAGTCTGGATTTAAACATTTGTTACCTACGTTTGTGATATAGGTTATAGTTTCTTTCTATGTATTACTGAAATGGCAGGACTTTTGTTTGATAGAAAACACTGAAAAAAATCCGAGGGGTCTCGTCGCTTCGATATAAGCCAACAACCATTAGACTACTGACTACATACTGGCGTGACGATGTTCGGGACAAGGAGGCGCAGGTAATACGTCACAAGAAATGGATGCTGGCCAAATACGACCTCAAGTAATTTCTCCAGTGGATATAACATGTGTCGCGGCAGGAAGCGTGAAAGACAGAAGCATACTTAGACGGACTGGCGGAAATTGCTCCAAATTAACTGAATACAGCCGGTAATCGACGAGTGGAGTAATCCACACATCTAGTGTATTATCCAAGTAATAACAGATCACTGTTTCGACGCAAAAGGTGTTTAACCATCTACAAATGGTTATGAAAACAAATCAAAATCTCAAGCAGTAACCGTTTCCCAAAATTGAACTTGTGATTAAGCCAAATCAAGCTTTCTTGACAGAGCACATTATGCTCTGTCAAACAAGAGTGAATTGGTTAAAAATGCTCGTTGCAATGTTGCACAAAATTGTTGGTTGAAGTTTCGGTATTTTGACATCAACGATAAGGGGTTAAGTTGGGATATTGCATCCTCTGAACATACTACAGATACTTGTTCTTTACCCCGGAGATAACCGAAGACGATTGAAAATGAACCAAGTCTCCGTTTTTGCAGGCAACAGCATTGTGTCAGCCCATCCAGAAAGTGTTTTTGATAGCATAAGGGTGTGTCCAAGGGATAAAATGCACTGCAAAGTTGCAATCCCGACTGGCGAGAAAAATATTTTAGCCTTCGACATTTTTGACAAGCATAAGGGTGTGGAAAGTGTCATTATCTTTTGAATAGAAAATCGTAAACATCAATGAATCGCCGGGTTTATTCGAACCCTAACAGACAAAAAAGCTAGTGAATCTCTATTGTCTTGTCCATAGGAGGACATAAGAAATCGCTGCATCGCTTACTGAAAGTGTGTTAACGTAGTTGTGGTGGGAGAAATGTCTGTAGAATATTCAGACGAATTGACAATACTGAGTTTTTTAATGTTTTGAAGCCGGTTTTCAATGTTTGACACATGGAATTGGATGTCTTGACACACGGTACCGAAATGTTGAAACATCCTGGGGCAGATGCCCTAGAATTATAATAAAACCCAAACAAGAAGGGTGTGTTCTTAAACTTGGTATCTTTTCAACACGAAAAGTATTTGGTACATAAATTAGGAAAGCAGAAATTGTTCAATAACGAGTTATAAAGTGACCTACTTGCCTAGCTCAGCTCGCACATTTTTTTCAGTCCCACGTTGGAATCTAGATCTTACCTCTGTTAGGGACAGTACCATTGTTGTAATGCACCAACATTATTTTCGTTCCCTGAGTGCCGTCACTCCAGCCTTTCAAATCTCAGGTTCGCTTTTCGTATATTTGTGTCTATAGTTTTTAAACATACTTTTCTTTCCTTCTTGGGAATACTGTTTAGCGAACTGGCACATCCCATGCAAATACTTTCTATATATATATTGTACAATTACATATAACTAATCCAATGCAGATGAAAGGGGAAATAACGCATGGTAATAGTCATGTAGTTGACATTCATAATAACTGCAGTACGGTCGCCGTGGGCTGGTCACTTTCCACGGATGGGCAATATTCCCACGGACGCAATAATATTAGATTCTGAACACTAATTAGAGTAATAATCACCAATAATTTAATTAGTGAAGCACCGGGTTCAACCCGGTGCTTCACTAATTAAATTTTTGCTGATGATGATGTTTATTACCTGGTAAACGCATGCGTACGACGATCCCACAGCTTCTGGACTGTATATTCAAAAACGCGTTTCCTGAAATATCTTTCATTATATTTTATATGATTTAAAACGTTACGCACACGATTACTTCAGCAAACCATCGTACATGGTAAAACGGGTAATACATTATCTGTCCGTATTTTTTATCACAGTACTGAACGAGAATAGTGGGCAAATGTAACACGATCAATAAGCAATTTTTTTGTTACGTCATGCATTTGAAAACTATTTCTATTTCCGCATGGGAATCCCCCAAAATACATCAGTGCCCGTTTATTGTAAACGGTAGGTTCTTTTTCCGGTCATATTCAGACACGGTGTACATACAGTTAAAACAGTTAAAACTAGAAGTCCTGTCATGAAATGCGCACAAATAGCACGTCGATCTGCGCGTTAATCTACGCGTTGTGACCATAGTACGGCTAGGTAACCCGGGGGTCCATTGGCAGAAACATTGCCTGTGTTTGCTATGGGTAACCAGGAGAACTTGCCGTGCTTTAGATGCCATTCGATATGGAAATTAAGCCTAGATAAGCGTACAGTTCGTGACAGGACTTCTAGTTTTAACTGTACACCCCCTAGGGTGTGAGTCAAACGGGTAGCAAAATCCTTCTCAACTAGTTACACTTGACTTTATAAGCGTGTCTAGTGTTCGCGATACAGCTGTTGATGTTGAAAGTCACCTTAACTGGTAGAGTGCTGGAAGCCCATATTCGGGCTTTATTCTCAAGCACAGGTACCCAAATTGAAGACTTCATACTTGGTGGGTTTACTTTGTATTATCCTTGAAGTAAAATTATTAGAGATATCCCATTAACTGGTAGCCCATATTTGGGCTTTTTCCTGAAGTGTCGGTGCCGTAATTTAAAGGCTTCATATTCTGTAGATGTGCTTCACATTGTCTTTGAAGCGATATGATTTTATCTGTCACGATTTGCCTTGTTACAATTTATGGGAGAGTACCTAGTCTCTCATAAAATGTAACAAAGTAAAGATGCACAAAGATTTGTTCAGGACCAAACATAATTTGGAGCTCTAAGATATACACCTGCATGAAAAATACACAAAAAAATGTGAAACAATCTTTTATTTGGAAGATAAAATAAAAATCCGATGAAAATGTTGAAGACATTTCTTCGATCTGTAGCCACCTGAAAAACATGATTTATGATGACGATTTACCACTGTAATTCCAAATATGAAGATTCATCGGCGTTAGTATTGTATGCCAACAGGAAAGACAACTAGATGCATATAGTTGATCAGCTGATTTAAGTTAAATAACAATACGCATGTTATTCCAGGCAAGGTACGTACCCTCATCGAACACCTCCGTAATGGCTGAAAAGAAAAATGTCTTCGAGCAAATTGCGTCACTGAATATTTAAGTTCTGAACGGGATTCAAACATGTTTCTACTTACCAAATAGATTGAATTGTATGGCGCGAAAACTTCTCCAGGAAACGACCATTTTGTTTTCTGATAATATTGAAAACATTATGTTGAAAAGAAAAAAATTTCAAAACGCACAAAAATATATATCATTAGAACAAGCTTGTCGAACTTCTTTCAGATTGTAAGTAAGTAAGTAATCTTTTATTTCTGTGACATGTGTATTGTACATTTATCCAACATTATAAGAAAAAAACAATTATGTGATTACACCCGGCCTATTAGGCCTATATGTCACACTATTTGTATTTGAATGATTATATACTACATCTCCTAAACTAAACTGTGAAGACTCGAATTTTAAATTCTTTAAATACTTGCTCTGTGTATCGAATTGGCTACTGGTGTGCTGGTCAGCTCGCAATTGCAAAGATTTGTTATGGATCGGGATCGATAAATTATGCGTATATATATCTGCTTAACTATTGACAAAATGTTTTATTTGACACGCTTTCGGAAAGGGCTGTTTGAGCCCTTTGCGACAGTGTGCCATATAATGACATGCACGTAGATCAACTGAAGAACTCCAGAGAATAAGCTACTGGGTTCGAGGCAGATCAGGACTGCACTGTAATAGGCGTGTTAACCCTTAAGCCCCCATATAGCCCCAAACCGCCACTTTTATATTGCATTGAAGCAGGTGCTCCCTTGTGTAATCTTTTTTATTACTCTTGTGTGTAGACTGAATTTTTCCTGGCAGTGGTTCTACATCACTGCTGGCTGCCTGTATAGGCAGCCAGCAGTGATGTAGAACCACTGCCAAGTCACCAATAACTATGAAAGCAGAAAAAAGGCCATAAATACTTTAAAATTAATCTGAGGACTTAAGGGTTAAATTACATGCGAATGATGGGCCAAATGTCATTCGTTTATTTCAGAATAGGCCAAAGAAGAAAATAAATTACTTTTTTGGAAGAAAGGAGGGAGGAAATAAAGGCAGTGGGTTACGTAATTTTCTCTACGATGTCAAACAAAAGCATCATCTTTTGACTCCTTGACGTAGAAGCAGAGGTGAGAATATGAATACAGAGCAGTAGTGGCGGACTGTCCAGTAGGCTAACTATACTCTCCCTAGGACACCAGTGTTCAGGAATGTTTTTTTCTTTATAACACGCACAAATAAAATTTAGCAGGGGGGGGGGGGGGGCATCTAAATCTGGTACTACATAGCAAAATACAGTACTGTGACAACAAAAATGGTCCATTTCGCGACATCCAGTGGGGCGAGACTATTTGTTTATTTATTTATTTTATTCATTTTATTTATTGGTGTTTAAGGTCACCTATTTCTGCACAATGGATAATCGTGACCACAACATGGATATAAGTCAAGTTCAGATAATATATTAAACCCATGTTGCCCATTATAGAATGTATTGGCAAACCTACCAGATCCTATTTTACCAGTAGAACGGAGCTTGTTTACCACAATAAACAAGCACTGCTTCACTTATAGAGGTTCCAAGGATATCGATATTCGTAAGGAAAAGTCTGTGAAATGAAGACAGCATCATTAAAAACAAATAAAAATAGCATATCAAGTGCCATGTTCGCCTATTCATTTTTGCCAAGTGAAGTTTTAGAGTGATACTGTTGGAAATGCGGACAGACAATGGCGACCGGATCGCGACTCGGTCGCGATCCGGTCGAAATTTTCTGTCTTTTTTTGTGATCATAATACCGTACATACACAAGCTCAGAGCCTTATCAGTAACATTAGCTATTTGTTTTTTTTCAGAAATTTGGACCTTGCATTTCCACCACTTGATTACGGATCGCATCTGGGCGCTTACCGTTAATATCTATCTGTACAGAAGTTACAATACTTACCCTAGCGTAAATTAGCGGCTTACACTCATAAAGTTATATTCGCTTTAGATCCCCTTTCGATATTGCCAACTAATGTCTGTCTTTGTGGAGTGAGAGATCGCTTTGATGGTGAAATTGTCCAATATATGAGGTGTGCGTGCAGATCAATATGTAGTGAAATAACAATATTTTCTAGACGGATTGTTTCTTCTGAGATCCCATCTCTTTATCCGAAAATATCTTTGACAATTCACAACTTCATTCACGTTGATTTGCCTTTAATTTCACAGCGCCGTCGTTCTTCGTCCGACTTTAAATGTCAGGCTAATTATTAACGGTTGCAGCATGTGATGCAGATCAAATGGGGCAATACAGCATTTGGGAATTGTTGCATCGAATTGAAAAATCTGATTTTCACGCGAAATGAGTACGGAGGAAAAAGCAATCGAATGGATGGAAAGCCAGTTGATATCAGAATGAGTAGTGGATTAGAATAAATGCATTACCAAACTCATTCTCCAACGCCTTTTATTGGCGATACACCATACTCAAGTTGTTTCAGACGGTAGCGGAGAAATGTCATGCCTTGTGCCACCAAGGTTCACCGGCGTTATTGTAATGCCTCGTGATGTGAGGCATAAGGACATGAGTACTCAGAAGAGGTTTACAACTAGTCAGAACAGACCAGGAAAGTTAAAAATAAAAGAAAGCTGAAACGTTTTTGACAGGCTCTTCTACTGCAGTATACTCCTGAACAATCGAATAGGATTGGGAAAACAGAACGAATGACATAGATGCACGGATATAAGCAGAATTCTCCAGGAATCCAAACCAGTAAAATATTAGTTATACTCCTATTCAATCTAACACGCCCTCGGAACACACAACGTCCTATTAAATGGTTTTGGGTCGCATCGCATCCAAGTGCCACCTTAGAAACCAAGATGGCGGCCTCCAGTATACAAAATGGCCTATGGAAACACTTATCACTCTGGTAACACGCGCTGTGCATGAGCAGTACACAAAGTATTACAAGGGGGACGCCGTCATAACATGAAAATACTGCTGATGCCGACTGCACCCCAGTGTTACATTTTGACCCCATTGACGTCATGCTTTTTGCGAACTTTGTCGTTCTCCAAAATATTGAACTGAAATTTGGCACCTTGTCGTAAAATAGCACAGGAGGGAAAAGATATTGAGCCTCCATCATATTATTCGTCATGTCTCGATGTCTCTTATGTACAAGGCGTCACCTTTTGCAACTCCTCCATTTCATTGCGCTGCCATTTAACGCGTGTGTGTATGTGTGTGTGGGGGGGGGGGGGATTTTGTATTCGAAGTAACACGAGCTGTGTTTCGACGGTTACCGACCACACAGTTTGACACCGCTGAAATCATACATTTTGATGCAATTTCTTTTTCTGTCTATCCATCGTTGTTCCTTTCGTATCTCTCCACTTGCTCTGATATTTGACCCTACTGTCATTTTTTAAGGAAGTAAATGTGTTGTGTTGAGCCTCGACTGTAGCTAAAGTCACCTTACTATGTCATTGACGTCACATTTTATCCAACTTTTAGAATATTACTAAGCTGCAGTAAGATACACGCGGACCCGACTGTCCAGAAAGCAAAATGGGCTGGGTCGTTATTGTCTTCCACGTCAATTGTATAACGCCCCAGTCTTCTCGGACGTCATTTTTTGAACTTCTCTCTTTTCAAAGAATGTGAACTTAAAGTTGACCACAGGTTAATTTTGTCATGGACACTGGGGCACAAAAATAGATTGCCGCCTTGGCCTGTCGTAGGTGCAGTCCTATCCCATTCAATCGATAGGTATTTTTAGCTCACCTTACTCAGGTCAGTGTGAGCTATTGCCATCACTTGGCGTCCGGCGTCTGTCGTCCGTTAACTTTTGAAAATTTGTCTTCTTCTTCACAGCCATTAAGCCAAATTCAAACATATATTGCACAGACCATCTATGAAGTATACCCTTTCTATTTTGTTCAAGTCAAGCAGCTGCCGTCTTCGGACTCTGGTTCATGCCTCAGTAGCAGGAGATGTGGTAAACGTCCCTTATTGGCAGGATCTCATGCATGATCTAATGTGACGTCATAGTCACGTGACCTAGTGGCGCCATGTTGTGTTGTCATGGTAACCCGCGTGAGCGGCCATCTTGTGACGTCATCGCCATAGTGATAAGTAATGTGAGTGCGCATGCGCAGCGTGTGTTGTTAGGGTGATAAGTGTTTGTGTCGGCCATTTTGTATACTGAAGGCCGCCATTTTGGTTTCTATGGTAGCACGTGGTTTCTATGTTATCCAATGGACTACAACAAGACAGGGGTATGTTCGGAGGGTATGTTCCTTTGTACAGGAGTAATTTCCCGATTGGTAGAATTACCACAAACAACCCGACAATTTTTACTATTTCGAATTCTTATTTGGGCTCTCTGTGGGAGCAATATTTGGGCTCTCTGTGGGGGCATATCCATTTTGGGCTCCGCCCAAACTTTGTATTTCAAGAACCGGTTAGCCGATTTTAACCAAATTTGGCATGTAGTATAAGTGGGTCATAATTAATTGATTGATGCCCGAAAATATTTTTTTACAGCCCCGTGGGAACCCCAGGGGCTAAAATAGAAAAAAATAAAATGCCCATATTTCCCAAACCACATGGAACAGAGAACTGATAATTGGTATGAGGCATCCTTAGGACCAGTAAAATGGAATCATAAAAACACATTGCCATCGGTTGTGTCAGACTATTCTGTATGGGGAATCGAAAAATGCTAAGTCAGCATATTTGCAAAAATTGAAAAAAAATTGTTCTTCAGCACCACTGATCAGAATTTTTTTTATAATTGGTATACAGCATCCACGGGGGGGGGGGGGGGTCAGATACAAGTGTGTTCAAATTAAACCCCTCAATTAATATTTGGGCTCAATCTAGGAGCCCAAATAATTAACTTAGGCAATATGGGGAATAAGCTTAAAAAATCTTTTTCAGATCCAGCAGTCCGATTCTTTTGATAGTTGATATACAACATCTCTAGGAGGAGGGAAGAGGCAGATTCAAGTTTGTTCAAACTGAGACCCTGGATTAATACTTGGGCTCCCTATGGGATCCCAAATATTAACTTAGTGCAATATGGGGAATAATCTTTAAAAATCGTCTTCTTCAGATCCACCAGTCAGATTCTTTTCATATTTGGTATACAACATCTATAGGGGTCGGATTCACGTTTGTTCAAATAGGATCCCTGGGTTGATATTAGGGCTCTTTATTGGAGCCAAAAGTTGAACTTAGTGCAATATGAAATAATTTCTTTTAAAATATTCTTCTTCAGATCCACCAGGCAGATTCTTTTGATATTTGGTACACAACATCCCTATGTGGGTTAGATTTAAGTTTGTTCAAATTAAGTCCCTGGGTTGATATTTATGCTTCCTATGGGAGCCTGAATTGTAACATAGTACCATGTGAGGGAATTTCTTTAAAAATCTTGTTTTTCGCATCCTCCGGTCAGAATATTTTCATATTTGGTATACTACATCTCTAGGGGGGTAGTTTCAAGTTTGTTCAAATCGGTCCCTTGGGTTAATATCTGGGCTCTCTATTGGGGCCCATACTTTAACTCGATGGGAAATTTCTTGAAAAATCTTCTTCGGATCCACCAGTTAGAATCTTTTCGTATTTAGATTGTGACATCTCTAGGGGTGTCAGATTCAAGTTTGTTCAAATCGAGTCCCTGGGTTAATATTTGGGCTCCGTATGCCGGTCACTTACTGATACACTCATCTCTTTTGAAAACTTGAGCCAGGTGAGCGTTTTAGACTCACTTGGGCCTCTGGTTTTATAGTTGGTTTCATTTTGACATCTGGAATTAATGGCTTTATTAACATATTTGCCGCCGCGTGAGATGACGCTCGGGGAAATCGGTCCCTCGTCACCTATAGACAGCCATACAGTTAAAACTAGAAGTCATTTCAGGAAATACGCACAAATAGGACATCGGTCTGCGCGTTAATCTACGCGTTATGGCCATAGGGATGTAATCAAATTCTGTACGTATGGCACGTGCACAAGCAATGTTTCAGCCAATGGACCTCCGGGTAACAAGGAGTTACATTGGCAGAAACATTGCCTGTGTTTGCTATGAGTAACCAGGAGAACCTGCCGTACGTTAGATGCCATTCGATATGGCAATTGTGCGCAATTTCTACGCGCAAATTAGATCAAGATAAGCGAACAGTTCGTAACAGGACTTCTAGATTTAACTGTACAAGACGCCAAGCAAAGGTCTGACATGACTTAGCAGTGGTAATGTTAAGAGATAGTGCTTCGTACCTAAACAAATAGTAAGTAATTCAAAACACTGTACAAAAATATCCCCAAAGCGGATTTTGGATATGTTACCCAGGGAATACTACTTTCCCAACGGCACCAAATTTGGCAGGTCGTTGATTTCGTTTCACCTTCAACGACTGGACCAAGATTTAGCGGACATAAATTGGAGCATTTATGGCCTATATAAGTGATGAAATTTTGTTTATTTTGAAAATTCTCACCTCTGATATTCCTTCAATTCAAATTAAATATACACAAAATGTACATCAAAATGAAGGTTGGGAGGTATAGAACACGAAACACATGTGTAATCAACTCATAGAGTCGACTGTAGGCACCACTGGTTCCTGGAAGTCTGCTGCCGTATTCGCACCAGAACTGATAATTTAATAATATTTCAAGAAAACAGCTTGTGGCCAAATGTGCTTTATATATCCAAGAACAAAGCTAGGGGATAAAAATTCTTCAAAACACGGCGACATAGCTGCAGTGGGGAAAATTCCAAAGCCTTTGCTTTTGTTTACGTATGAGTATACTTTCGATTTCCGGTCGACGTCATCGGACGGAAAAAACATGTAAAAACAACGCCGTCTAAAATCAAATAATGAAAAAGATCGCCTTCATACAGTATACTGTTATTAGATAGAGATTGCACAGTTGCCATATTCAATGCAAGGTATCATGATACCTGTTGAAATTTCTTAGAATTACGATTTTGTTTTTCGATGGAAATTCGTGGTAACGAATGATTTGCGCATGTCTGTCGAGCATGGAAACCATCTTCAATAAAAAATGCAGACAGTGTTGTCCTTTTCCAAAATGCAGTCCTATTGCTGTATTCGAAAGTGTTTTGAATGCCTAGCTTTGTTCTTGGATATATGAAGCACATTCGGCCACAAGTTGTTCTGATGAAATATTATTATATTATCAGTTCTGGTGCGAATGCGGTAGCAGACTTCCAGGAACCAGTGGTGCCTACAGTCGACTCTATGAGTCGATTACATATGTGTTTCGTGTTCTATAGATCCCAACCTTCATTTTGATGTATACTTTGTGTATGTTTAATCTGAATTTAAGGAATATGAGAGGTGAGAATTTCAAAATCAACAAAATTCCATTACTTATATAGGCCCTTAATTAGTAATTGACCTTCATTTTTCTCTATTCTGTCTTTCATGCCCGTACATTTGTTAAATCATAGTTATGTACAAGTGTGACGGCTCGCACCCGCTCTGAATTCAAATAATTTCCCCGATGTGGCTGAAAGAAGGAGAGTTTTTTTTCGTAAGTAGCCCCCAAATAGAATATATCAGCTTGGAGATAAGTGATGAAACAGACGTGAGTGACACTTTTATTAACAATATATATATATGTACAGTACGTGGAGAGTGTATTATCACTAAGTCACTCGCAGGGTGGAGATTCCACCCAATCAATAATTGCAAATTTGTTGCAAAGCATAACCAGCACAAGCAAAGTTTCAGCCAATGGACCTCCGGGTTAAACCCGGAGGTCCATTGGCTGAAACATTGCTTCTGTTTTTTTTTGTCGATATGTACAGAATTTGAAAGTTATAGCTTGGGTGATAACCCCACTCTGTGGGTGATTTAGTTACAATCCACTCTCCACGTACTGTAATTGGTTACCTAACTATTTTTAACCCTTAGAACCCTGGTGGTATCTTCCATGTCAGTTCAATAACAGGAACTGGAAGATACCATATTCATTATTTGGGGGTTGATCAATTAATATTTTCAACATACAGCCTTTGAGGCTGCACGTTGAAAATATTAATTGGTTTACCCTACACATTCAGTTAGCAGTCATCGTTGATGTAATTATGTCGTATCATGTCTCTAAGCCGGAAAACTGGCCTCTCAGTTCAAAGGATTAATCAGACTTTACATCGACTAAAAAATATAGCTATGACATTTTCATGCTGCATAAAATACGATATAAACCCAGACCAGTGCATCCGGTTTTAGCTGGGCAATTGAACTTCCCACCGAATGTCAGCACATGTTGACATTCAAAAAGAAAACCGATATGTCTAACTGAATCACAGAATTAAATTTTAGAATCACCCCGAGGCTGCTAGAGAAACATCTTAAACTTAAACTCATATGACATAAATCAGTTATAAATTTCTTCATAACTTATAATCATGCAGAATAATCCATGAATTTCTTCAGGGGAGATCTGGTAAAGTTCCCCTGCAGCCGATGGAGTAAATTAATGTTCCAGAATATTTGGGCTTCAAACATGAAGTGGATAGACCAAGTAGGGAGTTAATGGAGACATATTCGATGAAGATCTCAGACTTAGAAGTAGGCACAGACCAGGGTAAGAAAATCGTTAGAGAAAGAGTCATGGTGGATTGTACCACGAATTGGCGATAGGGGATCTTGGGTTGGCCTGGGCTAAAAGAGAAGCCTGGTTTTGAAGCAGCTTTGTGTGTGTGTGTGGGGGGGGGGGGGGGGGGTCACTGTTGTTCAAGATGAGGTCGTGTTCGCTGGAGCTTAGGAGACAAACTGGGAAACACAATGAAAAGGAATGCCAAATGTGTAATTGGGGCCTAGTGGAGATCCTGGAATACTTTCTATTGGAATGTCCAGAGCACCAGTCTAACAGAATAAGATTCACCGGGAGTACGATGGGGAAGTGGGATGGGAGAATAAAGGACATGAGGTTGGTAGGCAACACAAAGGAGAGGGTTAGCGTGCTTATGGACTGATTGGGAAGAATGGGGTTCAGGAAGTCATCAAGCAATTCGTCACGGAGTGTTGGGAGGAGAGGAGAGGGGGGGGGGGGGGGTACGGAGGCATTTGGGAACACAAGGCTAATCAAGGCTACCTCACCTGAGGACCGCGACAAATGAGCGGCCGACCAAAGTGTTGTTATATTATTAAAATGAACTGGTTTTCACAACATCGAGATTTGCCTGTCAAACAACAGGGAAGTTATCGTCACGAATGGGGTATGTCTTGAGAGAGTAACGGACCTTTAGTATTTTGAATGTGAAGCTTCTTTCCGGTTGCAAACGTTGGTGCCACATTTCTTGTTGAAGTCCTAAGTTCGTTAAATTTTCTAAAATTAACTGAAATTATCTGCGCTTAGATATCTTTAGTGTTTATTTTATATGTTCCAAAAATGAAGAAATTGTATAGCAAATTTTTTTATTTACAACATACATTTATGGCTCTATTTATTTCCGAGGTATTTTGGAGAATTAAATTTACACACTGATTACTACACCACTACTGAATATTTTGCGGATAGCAAGGCAAAGTTAGTTACCTGGTACTTACTGGTCGTTCGCCATCAATCGCACCAGTCGTTGGCTACCGTTCGGACCTCTGATTTTTGAGTGTGAACAGTTCAATCAGCTGTTAGTGATGGATTTCCTCACACGCCACTTGAAGGATACTCTGATCAACTTGTGGTTCTGAATTCTGGTCCACTTATCAACTGGGACGTTCAAGTTGATAGTGACAGCATTCGGCCAAACGCAAGGATGCCAGGCCTTGGAGGCATGGTTTGATCGGAGAAGGGCTGAATAGGATAAACGAGAGAAGGAGATATAGACTGAAATCAACTCACCCACACCTAGCTGTACTTCCCCAAGCAAGGCGGAATGTAGGGAGAAGTCGGAGAGGGAGATTGAGGTCAATCAATCCAACCCTGTCTCTCCTTCAGACCTGGACCAATCGGACCACAACGCCATGCGGTCCTCGGCTTCGGTAGCCGACAGCCAGGACCAGAAACAAAAACACCATGGTATCAGGAATTACTTGGGGACTTCATCGAACGAACAGACAACCTCTACATCAACCACCATGTCGAACTTAAACTGGACTTCGCGGGTACCATCGAAGAATACATCGACTTCGTCCATAAGCACGGGCGTTATTCGGAAACAAACATCAGAGTCTTTAACGCACTCGGTCGCGACAAATTAGAGGCCTTCAAAATCCACAATCCAGCGTTCTACAAATGGATGACAGAAAACGAAGAAAAGGAAAAAGCAGCGAACTCATCTCAGCCTCCTCTATATAAAAACACAAAAAGAAAACACAAGCCCCGCTAATTACCTCGACACAAACCTCCTTTAACGCGTCCGGACATGTTGCTGAAACATTTGATACAGTTAAAGAGGGTCGAAAGGGGCTTGCTGTTCACAGTCTCTGCGCGCGAAACCATTGATCTTCTACTTGTACTTGCTGGTCTTTGGTTCAATCTGCTGACGAAGGTAAAACGAGTTCTGGTTCTCTAATTGTTAGTTATGAATGTATTAATTCAGCAAAATGTTCCCTTGGCTCCAGATCGTGGGTAAATGTTATATCGCCCCTACCTTCTTCTGTGGCAACGTAGTGACCCATATTTTGAAATACTATAAGTAGTAGTTACCCAATTATTTATAGCGTAATTGAAATGAAGCTTCACACAGTCAAGCATAGTATTAACAACTGTACAACTTGAATCAAATGATATTTAATATTTGTCACATAGTTATGATTCCACTCCTTTGTTTAGAAGAACTGATGTATTTCGAAGAGTTGATAAGAACATATAGTCGACTCACACACCGATTCCTTTGTCTTCCGCGGGTTGGTAAGAGACGTGGAATACCCGATAGAACAATAGACTAGGTGTTCAAATGAAGTGATATCACTTGAACACCTGTACTCACGTTACTAACCTCGCTATCGGTATTCATGAATTTGAACAACCTGCCAACGTGCTGTAACACTTCGCAGCTCGGCGTCACATACCGCACGTTGGTAGGTTGTTCAAATTCATGAATACCTCCAGCTCAGTTAGTAACTATTACAAATATCACCCCAAACGCTGCAACACCTGGGCGATGAAGGATATCTTTCGAGAACAAAGGCAAAGAAACGGGACAGTGTCAGCGCCGACATAAACACAAACCCGTGAAAACATTTCAATGATCTGTATTAACGCTGTTCTCCGACCGACCCTTTCTCGGACCAGAAACATGATACGTTCATAATTCCATTGAGTAGGATGTGTGCTAAGTACGTGTGTGGGGTAAACCAATCAATATTTTCAACGTGCAGCCCCAAGGCTGCACGTTGAAAATATTAATTAGTCTACTCCTAAATAATGAATATGGACTCTTCCATTTGTTATCTGAACCATTCACGAACTATTCTGAACTTCATCACCCGGTGATGTCATACAATGTGTCACACATAAAATAAAAGTAGAACGTTCGATAAAAATGAAGTTTCCCGTATAACACCAGCAGGATTTTGCCGACTCAAAGAAAGAAATTATTGTAAAAAATGAGAAAGAAATGACAAATTAAGTTAATTTAATCGAGACTTGATGAGTCTTTCTTGCTGATTGTGTGTCGTCTTTTGTTTGTCTCTAACAAAACAACTCTGTGACAGTCGTTTACATCATATCAGCTCATGATCATGAACATACAATCGTTCGGGCATGTTCACTCGGGCAAAGGCCTCGTGAACACCCTCGCGATAATATATTCATATATTAGATGTCACGTGACTTTCCCGCGGTCTGATTGGTTGAACAGAAACACCCTATTTTCCGATAGTTCGTCAGCGAAATCGCACAGACCTACTATCATTTTTGAAAAAAGAATAGCGCACGGTAATAGTGCACGGTTATAAATAGTAACATTCGAATTCGCTTAGAAAATTCCATTGAAGCGTAAATACTTTACAAGACATCTCGTCCCATATACATTATTACATTTAGTTTGGAGAAATAAAAATATGTGTATCGAAAGTGATGTTTGTAGTAGTGTTGGGGTTGGGGCGGGGAGCGGGGTTAATGGAATAATGGAACTATTTTCTTTTCTCTTTGGCTGTGAATAAGAATATTACCTCCCCCCCCCCCCCCCCATCCACACACACACATCTAATATAATAAATATAGCATGACTTTTCGTTGACTTTTCGTTGACTACGCCAAAATAGTGGTCCTCGAGGAGAGAATAGTCCATCCGCTACGCGTCGGGACTATCCTCTCCTCGAGGACCACTATTTTAGCATAGTCAACTCAAAGCCATGCTATATTTATTAAATAAATTGAATTGCTTTTTATAGTGTAACCTATACATTAGCATAGATAATCAAAATATCCCATTTTTGTGAATGGGATGGGTGAAGCAGGCCCAATACCCGTTCTAGTAACACAAATGTGGGGTTCTAGTTAGAAGACAAGATTATAGAACCGATACAAGAGAAACAAAATTCTATAAATCTTGATAACTCTATTCAACACTCACCCTACACCTAGGTTATCTTAATTATTTGGTAAATCTCCCCGACAGCCCCAACTCAAATATCAAAACGGGGTGGATGGTCCAAGTGAGGGAGCTAGTAGAGAACTACTCTTTGGATATCTCGGACCTGGACGTTGGGGCAAACCAGGGTAAAAAAATCGTCAGAGAAAGGGTCATGGAGAATTGTAATCGTAATTGGCGAGAGGGTGTCAAATCGAAGAGGTCTTTGGGTGGCCTACGTGATAAAGAGAAGCCAGGTTTTGAAGAGTACCTTGATGGCACCTTTGGGGGGTCACTGTTGTTCAAGCTGAGGTCGCGATCCCTGGAGCTGAGGGGAAAATTTTGGGAAAGACGGTGAAAGGGGGTGCCAGATGTGTAACTTTGGCATGGGTGGAGACCCTGGAACACTTTCTTCTAGAATGCCCAAAGTACCAGTCTAAAAGAATGAGATTCACTGGGAGTATAATGCGGAAGTGGGATGGGAGAATGAAGAACATGTGGTTAGGGAGAGTCTCAAAGGCGAGGGTTAATATTCTAATCGGAGAGATTGGGAAGAATGGGGCAAGGGATGTCATCAAGCAGTTCGTCTCCGAGTGATGGGAGGAGAGGAGAAGCGGGGGAATAGGGAGGCAGTTGGGAGTACAGGGATAATCAAGGCCTTCTCGTCCGAGAACCGCGTCAAATCAGCGGCTGGCCAAAGTGTTATTATTATTACCGCAGATACGATCGAATTCCTCCAACATCTAGACTGACATTCATACAGTACGGTCGTTGAGAACTGGTCCAAACACTAATTATAGGAATAATCATCAAACCGGTGCTTCATTAATTCAAATTTTGCTGACGATGATTTGTATTACCTAGTAAACGCATGCGTGGACATTACTACTCACGGAGGTTGTACTGTATATTAAATTTCATCTACAGTTAAAACTAGAAGGCCAGTCACGAAATGTGCGCTTATCTAGGCTTAATTGCGAGTAGGAAATGCCATATCGAATGGCATCCAAAGCACGGCAGTTTCTCCTGGTTACTCATAGCAATCACAGGCAATGTTTCGGCCAATGGACCTCCGGGTTACCCGGAGGTCCATTGGCTGAAACATTGCTTGTACACAGGCCATAAGTACAGAATTTGATAGCCTTACTATAGTCATAACGCGCAGATTAACGCTCAGATCGACGTGGTCTTTGTGCGCATTTCATGACAGGACTTCTAGTTTTAACTGTAATGAAGCCTCTCAAAGGTCAACGGCAAACGCTGAATAGACATAATTTAAAATTACACATTAAAGAAACCAGGCAGCGGGTTGGGAGATTTTTCATTCGGAAGCTAGAAGTAAACGACCTCCATCCCCAACGAATTCTATCTGGATGATAAGAAAGATAACTCCTCATTAACACGACAACTCAGCGGACACGCTTTCCCGGGGTGATTTCCAGTCACACAGTAATTTCATTTACCAGTCGGCTTAACCGACCAGGAGTCCCTATATCATTAACTGTTAGGAAGCTCCGACTTCCAAACTGTTAATACAATTCAGGTTTAACCCCCTTACTAATTCGAACTTTATTTTTCTTCTTTTTTTTTTTTGTTTGTTTGTTTTGTTTTGGGGTTCGGTACGCATGTAGGTGCCATCCGTATTGCAACCACGTTCTGTGTTCTAATTTTCAGCATTGGACAAACCTTTACAGTACTAAACATCTGAGAAAAGATGGTTGCTTCAATTCAAGTGGCTAATGAGAGACGTAGTTTGCACTTTTATCATTGAAGAACGTTACGCCATATAGCCAATATTGATCCTATAAGTGGTCAGGGGGCGGACGGAGCTGCTCAAGGGGGTCAACGCAGTCTACGGCTGAAGAACTAATAATGACTTAAATTATTTACGTTCACTTAGTCTCAGCTGTAATCAGCTTTCAATTGTGTTCCGACCAACAAAATCCAATTTTCTTCACATGCAGAAGGACAGTCACGCAAACAACAGTGACCGAAATGGACTCACTTAATTTGAGAGTATGTGTTCGGGGCATTATTAGTTCAATGAATAATTGCATCAGGTTCATGTTTTTTTTATTCCGGATAGGCGACTTGAATTTGTTGACTGATATTGATATTTTTTGTGTGTCATGCAACTGTCGGTCAATTCTGTTTCTCGTCGACGCGAGATGAGAGAGGATGCATTTAGGTATTTCTGAGATGAAAGTTGGAAAGACAACTTTCACAACCAACACTCCAATTTATTTATTTATTTATTGGTGTTTAAGGTCACATATTTCTGCACAATGGCTAATCATGACCGCGACAGTTTTACGGGTGGAGGAAGCCGGAGTACCCGGAGAGAACCACCGAGCAACGGCGAGCAACTGTCAGCTCCCCTACATACGAACTCCACACAAGCAGGGTTAGCATTGGTTGAAGACAGGTGCACCATCGACGTGCAGTACGCCTTAGTACACAACGTCACCGTGACCCCACGTAGGCAATGGGGGTGAAGTGTCTTGCACCAACACTCCAAAATCAGAAAATCAGTTTCGTTAAAAATTAGCCCAAATCAACTGGGTTGAGGGAATATGAACTCAAATGGGTTCATATTCACTCAAACCAGTCGATTTGAGTATAACCCAGCTACTTTTCCGAGTGTATTACAGGGGCCGCGGAACCGGCTGGGGGGGGGGGTGCTGGGGGGGGGGAGGGGGGGGGGGGGGGGGGGCTTCAGCCCCACCACGTTTTTTTTTGACAGGCCATGTTTTTTGTATGCATATATTTTAACACAACCAATGACTGGTGACACAAGGGGCGGATCTAGAGCCTCCCCCACATTTTCACCAGCTATGTTTCTCGCGTACTGGTTCAGTTTCGATGGATTTCGGATCATACAAGAACCAAATCCACCCCCAGACAAGATAATCCACAGACAGTATAATTGCTGTTAACGTCTGGTAAAGCATACATGTGAGGTCTGTTTATCAGCTTTGGTCGTTATGACCAAAGCTGATAAATAGACCTCACCTGTATGCTTTAGCGACGTTTTTTAACGGCTCTCAAAGTGTTAAATCCTTCAAGTACATCTCCTGAAAAATCTCAAATTATCCGCTCAGATGCATGGAAATGGGGGTTTTGGGACCCTGGAATTTACAATTTTCGTACCACGGGCCGAAACATGGTCATACCGACGACCATCCATCGCCCGATCCAGCCCCCTCACTTTGACAATCATTCCACGGACCCTGTATTTGATGAAATATGGGATCACGCGAGTAGATAGTGTTTTTATGTCACAGTGCATAATATTTTGCATGTGTGTAAGAGGGTGGGTATGTGACAGTGTCTGTGAGTGAGTAAGAGAGGGCAGCGTGCGTGCGTGCGTGCGTGCGTGCGTGCGTGCGTGCGTGCGTGCGTGCGTGCGTGCGTGCGTGCGTGCGTGCGTGCGTGCGTGCGTGCGTGCGTGCGTGCGTGCGTGCGCAAATGACACAATCATGTTTTAGAGGTACCTCGAGTGTTGTTTTCTGATCCACCGCCGGGATTCGAACCCTCGGAAACACCGCCTGACAATCAGAAGCCCAACACCTAAACCACTAGGCCATTGCACACCGTCAAAAACGATGGCCGGAATCTAGCTTTTTAGATGAATTCCTTATGATCACTTGGTTCATCTTCCTTTCGGAAGTAGAATGAAAGTGTAGAACACGATAGCTACAATGCGACGACAGTGGTGTGGGTGGCCTGAGACGAAGACTGACACGGGCTTGCGTGTGTTTTTCAAACGACACAATCATGTTTAGAGGAATTTGGAAAGCCGGTTTATCATCCTCCGCCGGGACTCGAACCCTCGGCAACACCGCCTGGCAATCAGGAGTTCAACCCCTAAACCACTAGACCATTGCAAACCGTAGAGAACGATGGCTGGAATCGAGGTTTTTAGATGAAGTCCTCATAATTACTTGGTTCATCTTCCTTTCGGCAGCAGAATGAAAGTGTGGAACCCGCTGGCTACAGTAAGAAGAACAATTAGCCCAAATCAACTGGGTTCATGGTGTTTTTAAGTCGTGTTGCATAATATTTTGCCCGTGTGTATGAGGGTGGGTATGTGACGGTGTCTATGTGTTTGTAAGAGAGGACAGGGATGTGTGTGTATGTGTGTGTGTGTGTGGGTGTGTGTGTGTGTGTGTGTGTGTGTGTGTTTCAAATGACTGTGTTATTTCAAAGATCAGTTCTTACTAACGTTAAAACTAGAAGTCCTATCACGAAATGTGCACTTATCTAGGCTTAATTGCGCGTAGGAATTGCGCGCAATTGCCATATCGAATGGCACCCAAAGCACGGCAGGTTCTCCTGGTTACTCATAGCAAACGCAGGCAATAGTTCTGCCAATGGACCTCCGAGTTACCCGCAGGTCCATTGGCTGAAACATTGCGTGTGCAACAGGCCATATGTACAGAATCTGATAGCCTTACTATGGTCATAACTCGTAGATTAACGCGCAGATCGACGTGCTATTTGTGCGCATTTCATGACAGGACTTCTAGGTTTAACTGTACATTCACTTGCATCTGGACCAGCAGGGTGATAAATTAAAGGCAAATATGAGACAAATGCATAATTATATAGTTCTCATACTTAGACACAAATGTATTCGGTAAAAGAGACATTTTACATAAATACCAATTACTAAATTCTTTAGTTTCGAACAGTATTTTGTATAAAACATCCATTTCCTTTTAGATTTTTACGAAATCCGTATTTTTTTGTTCCAGTAATTTGAAACATCCATTTTTATGTGATACCGCATGATGGAAGTTACTGCAATTGTGTACCTATTACATTTAGGCCAGCATTCGCCCTAATGTCCGAAAATGCGAAAAATCATTTCAATCGTTCTAGGGATATTCCTTTCGTTTTTTAAAGATTTTGAATGATCTTATTATTTTCGAGTACAGTTGCTAACCTGTTTCGAGGTTATTATTTGGTTGGTTTTATATCGGACGAGATATCATCCTCAGGTAATTACGTAGCAGCCTCAGATAGATTGCCTCGCTGCCAAACATACTGATAGTGAAGAAAACGTTTACCCTTTACCCAACGTAACGGCCAAAACCGGCCAGCGCTATTCTCAAAAATCGCCAATCAATTTTCATTATTTTTTCATTTTTTGTTTTTGTCTCAAAAACATAGGTTATGTCCCCTCATTGGAACGAGCTCGTCGAGCTCGTTCCAGTGAGGGGTTATAACCTATGTTTTTGAGGCCAAAAAAGAAAAAAAGTTAGTTATTCAAGAATTTGTTTGGCAAGTGTCGTCTGCTTTTCATGTTAGGTAAAGGGTTAAAATAACTTGTAACAGTCATTAGTAATACTATAATTCATTGGGATTAATGGAAACTGGAGGAAACGAATTATCCGGGTTCTAGGGTGATATTAAGGGATGTACACCAGCCAATAACGTTGGCAACAATCGTAGTTGTATAAGTAGTTAAAGTGTATGTAATGGCGGGACCTGTAATTATGGACAAAGACAGTTCCAGAAGTCAGTTACAGCAAACACTCAAAGTGGCAGTAGCGAGTCAAGCTAATGGTTGAAGGCAATGTCGTCTGCGATATAAATAGGAGGCTTATCGAGTGGAAACGACCTTGTAAAAGCTTTAAGCTTATTGTCGAATCCACGCCCGTTATATTTATGTATGCAATTATCTGAAATTTGAAATAAAATATTGTTTAAACTAAACTAAATAGGAGATGCAGTGGTGACATCAGTAGCCTACAAAAGGGGCAGGGGAGAGGCCAGAAAATGAACCTGTTCCAAGTTGATTGTTCTTTCGGGGCATTTCTTGTCTATAGACAAGGTGTAGCAGTACACGTAGGTATGATAATTTTGGCACGTAGAAGATCTTTAACGAGTCTCGATTTCAAATGACATTTCTGTACACAAAGTTCACTAAAATCGACCTGAGCCGAGGTTTGCCGAAGTTTGCCGAGGCTCAGATCAATTTTAGAAAACGAGGTTCAGAACTTTCATGTTATTTCGTGTCGAATTTATTTATATTCTTTTTATCACATCATGTGTAATTTAACCTGTTCTCTAACATAACGACTAAACTGTTCAGCGTTAATCACAAAAATCGCCAAACAATTTTATTTTGCCTTTGCCTTGAAAACATACCTTACAGCCCCTCATTTGAACGAACTCGTTCCAATGAGGGATCATGTTTCCGGGGCAAAAAACGAAAATGTTCACTTCGTCAAAAAATGTTTTTTCTTGCAATAGCCGTATGCTAATTGTATTAGTTTAAACGATATTTGTATTTGAAGTTTGTCAATTGCATACATTAAACAATGCATAGTCAAAACGAAAAGCAGCACAAGAAAGGATACATCAGCATACAATATGACAAGTATAAGAGAATAAACAAAAGATGGAAAAGAGAGATTCGATAGAAAGCTAATAGCTTATGTAAGTCGTCTCCCTAGATCGTTTATACATTAACTCAATTCGATGGTATGGGTCAGCAGATAAGCTAGCCTGAATGCATCAATCCCGTATGTTACACCAGGTTGGATTTGGTCACAGCAGCCTCCCCTCCCGGCACTAGGGCCGAACACTCAAAGCCAATTTTGAAGAGTGAGTTGTGTTGGAATAGATTCACCTGGAGATTCTCTCATTGATGATATTGGAGTAGAGGAATTAATAGTCATTCACATACTAGTTAACAACATCACCCACACAGTCGATACAATGGCTGAGGCGTGGCAGACACCTCGTCGGAAAAGAGACACAACTGAGGCCAACCTAGTTCGATAACTAAGTAGTGGATGGGAACTAGGACTGTCAGGCAACGGCATGTGATATTGTTTAAACTTCGAGTGGAGAGAAGGACGTGAAAGATTACAAGATCACGAAAAACAGAACGGGGCGCCAGCTTGAATATGTGATGGATTACCTTAACACACAAGAAAGTAGTTTGAGGACGGATAAGTTCGTTAACTTGGAGTGGAGTGGGGTGGGGGTGAATAATTGGGTGTGTTAGTTCAATAGTTGAAGGAAAGTAGGATATATTCGCCTGTTAAACTTATTTGTGGTCATTACATGAGTTACTGAAGTAGGGCAACTATCAGAAAAGCTTGGTAGATAAAACGAAGTCATGTACCACTTCAAAAATAAGACAGTTATTTTCGTTGTCCAAAAATTCAGAGCCAAAAAGAGCGTTGTTGTATCTAATTGTATTTGATAAACAGTTAATGAAATATAAGATAAGGCCACACAAAATAGATCTTCTGTTTCTCAGGCCATTATTTGTAAAATTGCATGCGGGAGAGCGTTTTTTGTTTATTTTATTTTTTATTTCTGTAACTGTTTCTTTGCCATCAAACGTTCATGTTCTTGGTTTATGTTTTAGGACTCATAATCAACAGAATAGCATGGGTGGTGGTGTATTTCGTCCCTTGAGAGCAAGAAGGCTTTGCAATGCTGAAGCATTGCAAAGCCTTCTTGCACTCAAGGGACAAAATTATCATTTTTTTAATTTGGGTAAAATATCAGACATAAACCATTTAATTATTATTTTTTTAAAGTTTGCATTGGTTATAAAAAGAGCATGCGGCAGCCAAAAGGACCATGCGGGAGGGCCTGAGAAACAGATTTTTATTTCTTTTAGGCCTAAGATTAATTTAATTCCACTTCAGCAACCAACTCACAACGTTACGACGTCGACGTTGACTACTGATATCATTATTGTACCAGACGTGTTGTGAACGATATTTTCCGTAGTAAGCTATTTGCTGGTAATTTTGCGATAAAACTGAGTTGTGACGAACAGCAGAGAGAAAAAACACACGAACTAAAGAGAGTGACAATATGAAGGTGCATGTCAGTTTGATCAATCGAACACATTGATCTGCACACTGGAATGTAACACCCGAAGGGTGGTACAGTTCAATGCTTCACAGTAATGAGATTGTACCAATGGCGTCCCGTAGAATGAAAGTGGACCATACTGGTAAAATTCGAAAATCCCTGATCGAACGTAACATAACATACTACACAAAAAGTGTTGAAGCACTCCATGCATTCAGAGTGATGGATAGAAAACTGAAACCATAAGGAAAGCAATATACCACGTGAAAGCTAATTACTGTGGTCGCCCCCTGAGTGCTAGAATGTCCTATGTCCCCTATGGGACATAGGACATTCTAGCACTCAGGCGACGTGGTGACACAGGAAAGTTCAGACAAATTAACTGAGGAGGTTTCGTGGTATCACGACCAACGAACAAGAGAGGTCGGTATCCAAAATTCACATTTTCACAAGTCAGTTCCGTGTGCGTCCAGCGCAGACATGTAAACACGCTTGTTATCTCTGCCTCATATTGTGAAGGAGAGTACTAACTTGATCCTGCTCAATATGATCTCATTCCTTCACAAGATTGCTATACCAGATTTATAACCACTCTTCTTGCGCAAATACCAGTGCATACTTGTTCGATATTGCTCGAGGACACGAAAGCTCTCATGAGTAGATGCCAAGCCACCCGGAGGGATTATGCAGAGGTGCTTAATATGCATGAAAGTCGCACAATAAACAGATACAGTACCGACATAGTGGGCTGGTCACTTTCCACAGGTGCGCAGTATTTCCACCAACGCAATAATATTCGATTCCACGCACTAATTATATGAATAAACCTCAAAAATTTACAATCCGGTGCTTCATTAATTAATTTTGCTGATGACGATTTTTATTACCTGGTAAACGCATGCGTGCGCATAACTCTCCACGCGTGGATTACGACCAGTCCACGGAAACTGTACTGTGTAACGGTGAAATGCACAGAGATCTCGTGCGATGCATGTTGCTAATCAATTTGTGCTTTTGAAAACATCACCTTTGGCCTACCTATTGGCGGCTGTGTGGTCAAGTGTGCGCCTCAGCCAACTTCAGAAAAAAACATTGTACCAAATATACTTTCGAAAAAATTGGGTACTCTGAGGTGGCTCAACACTTCTTTGTGTAGCGTAGTTTATACCTTGCTTTTTCACATGAAATGAATATGCAAACATGTGAATCGACAAAATATGTATTACCTTAAGAATACAAATACATCGTGCCAGGACACTCTCAACTGGCCTGAAGAAAACCTTGTCTAAAATAAGAAGATGCTTTATCACAAATACAATTTGTTGTTGTAGGCCTTTTTCTAACAGCGCAGCAGTTTATCAAATTTGTGAAAAATATGATAGATGCGGTAGGAGAAAATGGATTGCCGCTTTAAGATCATGGGTAGATTTTCTGACCGACACAAACAAATACTTGGAAGAACACAAAAGGTACTAGAAATTGTTCATCTAATGGACAACGGGGTAGCTGCAAAATGTCCTTGAGTTGGAAGACGTTTTGGGTGCAGTGGGTTTCTTGTAAAGACTGTTGATGATCCTTATGTTGTTTTCACAGGCCATAATTAACTTTATGAACAAAATGGTATCGTTCTTTACAATATAGGTAACTTTGAAATGGGGAGATCACTTGAATTTCCTGTGAGGGCCAGTAATAGATTACAATATCACTGATACACGTATTATGTCTGCACTGCCGCCATAATTCTTCTTCACACAAAATGTCACATGTACCGAAATGAAAAACTTAACTTCCTTGAGTATCGGAACAATAAAGTCCGGCCAGCTCTTTTCACAAACGCCGCGATTTAAATTTATTTTCTTCTTCCAATTATCAATTTTCGCCTGCAAAATATAGTTCGTGACTCCTCATTGGGACGACTTGATTGCGCTCGTTCCAACGAGGCATCATAACCTTTGTTCTGTTGGAAAACAACTGAATTTAAATATCCAAAACAATGGTTATTGCAAGGTCGTCCTCTAATAATGTGTTGTTTTGTTAGAGTTTTACTACCATTTCAACAGCCAGGATCACATGGAATCGGACAGTTTTACGGGTGGAAGAAGCCGGAGTACCAGGAGAGAACCATCGAGCAACCTCCAGGCTCGTCGGCCTACGACAAGCAGAGATAGCAGCAGGTGAAGTCAAGTGCACCATGGACATAGGTGCCTTGTCCAATGACACAAGACAGTGTAACCTTCGGTTTAACACTTACGCTGCCGAAAGCGACTATTGTCAGTTATTGTATGATGATTATCTCTACGTTGTGGCATACGGTCATCAAACCTAACATCTGATTACTTGTTGGACATCAGATGACCATAGTAAGGCTACCAAATTCTGTACATATGGCCTTTGCACAAGCAATGTTTCAGTCAATGGACCTCCGGGTGACCCGGAGGTCCATTGGCAGAAACAGTGCTTGTGTTTGCTATGAGTAACCAGGAGCCGGGCTTTGTGTGCCATTCGATATGGCAATTGCGCGCAATTCCTACGCGCTATTAAGCCTAGATAAGCGCACATTTCGTTGCAGGACTTCTAGATTTAACTGTATAGGCATACATAGAGCTCCTCCATATATGGTTAAAGTGTGCGTGGCAGAAAAGGGGTTAAAGTCCAATGCCCCAACCAGTGCTTCCCCAAATCGTGTTAGAAAATTGCTATATGTTTGGGGAACAATGTACCCTCACTACAGTGGTTAGCGGAATCGATGTACTCTTTCGACTACATTGAGCTGCCAAGTACAAATTTATCATTCATGTTCATACAGATGAATTGTATGACGAAACGGTGCAAATTTATTTGTTGTTGTTTAAGGTCAGATATTTATGCACAATGGCTAATCATGACCGTGACAGTTTTACGGGTGGAGGAAGCCGGAGTACCCGGAGAGAACCACCGAGCAACGACGAGCAGCTGCCAGCTCCCCAACATCGTAACTCCGCACTGCAGAACAAGCAGGGTTAGATTGGTTGAAGACATGCGCACCATCGACGTGCTGTACGCCTTAGTACACGGCGTCATCGTGCCCCCCACATGGGCAATGTGGGGTGAAGTGTCTTGCCAAAGGACACAACGCGGTTGCCGCAGGTGGGATTCGAACCGAGGACCTCTTGGCTTGCAGCCTGCACCTCTACCTACTGAGCCACCGCGCCCCCGAAACGGTGCAAAATGTCCGTATATAACTGTACAACGCGTAATTACATCACATACAAATTGACGTATGGCTGAACATGAGAAACTAAAAAATGCATGAAATTGATGTTTGACTTTTCAAATTTAATTTGTAAGCAGCTAATTTATAGCGTGCTTCAATCTTTGGCAATTAGATTCCAAGTCTCAACAGGGATTTAAGACTGAACAAAAACCTGTTATATTAACTGGATCGTGTTGATGTGTTTCTTTACGGCGATGTGCTTTTTTTATTTTCCCGTTTAAGTTATGCCTGTTTCAATCTTACTGGTATGTACAGATTATTCAAATAACTGTTTACTTCAACGCAGGGGTGGCGCCAGGGATTTCTCGACAGGGGAGATGACCTCTCCGACAGGGGGGCTATAACATTTGACCTCCCAAACGAAGGAAAGTGAGTAAAAATTGGTAAATTGGAGAACCAAAATAGAAGCAAATTGAGTATGTTTGTTGATTATTTAACCCTTTACCAAACCTGAAAAGCAGACGACACTTGAAAAAATAATTCTTGAATAACTAATTTTTTTTCATTTTTTGTCTTAAAAACATAGGTTATGACCCCTCGTTGGAACGAGCTCGACGAGCTCGTTCCCACGAGGGGTCATAACCTATGTTTTTGAGACAAAAAATGAAAAAAATAATGAAAATTAATTGGCGATTTTTGAGAATAGCGCTGGCCGGTTTTGGCCGTTACCTTAGGTAAAGGGTTAAAGTAAACATATTATAATAAGGTCGGGTAATATTTCATCTATAAAGCCAGTTTGACGAACGACATTAAGGAATTTCGTGAAAATCACTATTCTCTATCAAAGTTCCAGTGCTGCACGGGTTCGAGACTGACAAGACGAGATATCTACATTCGATTGTCGGAATTTTCTCGTGAAGTTGGGTTTACGAGACTCTCCGACGGACTGACTAAAAAATCTCCGACGGGGGGGGGGGGGGGGGGCTGGACCTCTTCGACAGGGGGCCGTAGCCCCCCCCCCCCTGAACCCCCCTTGGCGCCTCCACTGCTTCAAAGTGCAGACTTTCAATCATGTTTTTGAGCCCTTGACCCAGTTGTTGGCGGTGTGTTTTGCTTCAACTGGTGTTTCATGTGCACAAAAAGATAAAATTAAATTTAGTTGTTGTTTCCCTGAATTCACCTCTCGAATAGCTACGCAGTGCAGGTCTAAACTGAGCGACACCACAGAACAAGGCACCAGCATCCAGGTCTAAAATATATTTGAGTCTAAAATATACTGATTTTTACCTTGGGTTTATTGTTCCAACTTCAAACTCAGGGATTGAAAATTAGTCGATGCCTTCAAACTGAGCTCATAAAGTGTCATTAAAATCAGCGCACTAATCTAAAGGACAGTGTCAGAAGTTTGTGAAATGATGCGCACATCGATGATTCAACCTCGCTAACCTTTCAAGATTTCAATTTTTATATGCAATTACCATACCTTTAGTGTTAAAATTACTGATAACGTCAGGAAATTAATGGGAGATAACTTTCCTGTAAATCTCTTCCAATTTGGATAATGGACAACGGCTTTCAAGATAAATTAATTTTCCAAAGAAGTGGGGAAATGTACAGGGGCGGCGGGACGATTTTCAATGTGTGTGTGTGGGGGGGGGGGGGGGGGGGGGGGGGAGCTGGATCGGACGATGGATGGTCGTTGGTATGACTGGCCGACTAAGGGTTAAATCTTTAAATTTTAAATTCCAGGGTCTCCAAACCCCCCTACATAACCTTTGTCGCCACGATAAATCCTCAAATGATGGTGTGGCGTGGAGCACCAATAAATAAAGGTTATTACACCATGTGGGTTTCCAAGATGGTGTACTGGAGTCGAGACCTCGTTTCTGGGAATATATCGACGAGGCCGTTAGGATGAGTCAATATTTAAACCAAGAGACGAGGTCGATACTTCAAAACACCATCTCGGAAACCCACTTGATGGTAATAGCCAATTTATCTTACAATATCTCCCCTTTCTTGACTTGTTCGCATATATTTTTACAATCCTTCGGCGTCTATAAATTGATTTGTTTTAATGAAGATCATGACGCCTTGGTATGACGTTCCTGAGCTGTGCATGACGTAATCCCTATGCATTGTTCCACTTGTATTTTTACCGTGGAAGTATATAATAGTGTTTCAACTATTTGTTTCTTTAATTTATTTTTCCGATTTAACGCATGTTAGGCCTATATAAAAATACTAGCATGACACAAATGATCTAGTCTAATTTATTTCGCTTAGTTCAGGGGGAGGGGGGGCAGGGGCACTAAAAATTTGTAAGACGTGACGTCCTATTTTTTATTCGGCTCATTTTTACACCCACCCACCCACTACGTGCATATTTTCTACTACCGTTCTCAGACACCCACCCCCACTCTCCCAGTAAAATCCAAAATAAACTTATAAACTTAGTAGGCACAGCTGTCTTTAGGGGGTTGTCATAATGTTCTTAACTCTTTACCCAACGTAACGGCCAAAACCGGTCAGCACTCTTCTCAAAAATCGCCAATTAATTTTTATTATTTTTTCATTTTTTGTCTCAAAAACATAGGTTATGACCCCTCATTGGAACGAGCTCGTTCCAATGAGGGGTCATAACCTATGTTTTGAGACAAAAAATGAAAAAAATTAGTTATTCAATCATTTTTCGGCAAGTGTCGTCTGCTTTTCATGTTAGATAAAGGGTTAAACTTGTACCACTAATTTAAACCTCTGTGGACTGCTGTGGGCCCCAACCTACAAATGACAAGCTGTTCATTATCAGGCTTGGCCAGAGCAGGTGTACATATACGGGAACAAATTTTCATTTGAATTGTTCCCAAAATATTGTCTGCACATTTTCTACATTTCGAACAAACACACCCCCCTACTAACGTGTGACATTTTCCCAGTTTAAGCCCAATATTCTCACATATAAAGCCTCCTGATGTTGTATTTATGTTAAGAGTGTGATGTACAACATCATCTTTAAGGTTTGAAACACAAATGATGGTATATATTAGCTGATATATTGATATATTTTTAAAAAATTCAAACAATTGCACAAGTTGGAAATGCACATTTTTGGCGCACTCAAGAGACCCACCCACCCCAACGTCACGTCTTGCTAATTTTTGGTGGCCTCCCCCTGCTTAGTTCGTGATTTTTTTCATCATTTAATTACTTTTATCAAAACCGTCGACTCGACATGTCTGATCAATTTTCGATTACTGCAAAACGTTCTCTTTCTGGATGGAAGGAGCGAACATGCGGTTGGTACCCTCATTTCAGATTTGTATTTTGTCTACACGTTTTACTTGTATTGGGGGAAATAAGTTCTTGAAAGATAAATAAATAAATGCATTTTGCCGACGTTCCAGCAATCCAGTTGAATATATCAGTGGCGTGGTTAGCCTCGTCTTTGAACTGTTTTAAGATATACACCCCCAACCGACCACCACCCCAACCCCGAGAAGGGAGGGAATCCGGGTGCTGCTCCAACTGTACTAATGACAATTAACCGCGCTTGTAATTCGTCCCGACCAAACTAGGGCTCATAGCATAGCGGGGGTTCGAATCCACGCCGATAGAGTTTCCTTCGGCTCTAACCGCCTAGCGAACTATACTAAACCACGCACACCACTTGGCATGGTTTAGTCTAGTTTCGCTAGGCGGCTGGCGCCGAAGGAAACTCTCGGCGAGGGTTCAAGCCCCCCGCTATGCCATTGTAAATAAAGCTAGCGTTCTTTCTTGATTCTATGGCAAGCGGGAAATTTGAAGAACAAAAGACGTCTCGCGGATTTCCGTGTAGAGCTGTTGCGTGATGTAATTATATGACACATAAGGATGATAGATCTGTTGTTTATTAGATGTGATACGGATTTGCTTGACAGACTACTTATTGGAAACAATGATTAAAAGTAATAGCGAATTATTTTTGTTACATAACATCATTAATTATTTTCTATAATTCAAGCATTAACAAAACTCAATCACATAACAAACCAATAACACGTCTTATAGATCATTTCATTGACACGTCAGTTTCTCAAAAGCCGGCGATAGAGTACAGTACAGCTGCAGTGGAATGGTCAAAATCAACTTGTGGGCTGTGTTGCCCACGGCGCTTTTCTCAATCAATTATCAGTACTTTTCAACAAATTTTCAATGAAAGAAGCACCGGGTGGTACCCACGCATGCGTGGAAACATTGCCCACGCGTGGATTTTGCCATTTTCACGACCACCATACTGTACACTAAGATATAACACAACGAGGGCGGAGTGCGGGGGAGGGGGGTCTGGAATCAACTACCCGAGAAGGATCTAGGATCGTTTTCGTGTCTTCAGTACTCAAGCGGAGTTATGTTCTGTATTTATACCATGAGTAAACTTGTATTCCGTTATCAAGCTGATGTTTTAACCCTTTACCTAACACGAAAAGCAGACGACACTTGCAAATAAAACAAATTCTTGAATGACTATTTCTTTTCATCTTTTGTCTCAAAAACATAGGTTATGACCCCTCATTGGAACGAGCTCGACGAGCTCGTTCCAATGAGGGGTCATAACCTATGTTTTTGAGACAAAAAAAAATGAAAGATATTGAAATTAATTGGCGATTTTTGAGAATAGCGCTGGTCGGTTTTGGCAGTTACGTTGGGTAAAGGGTTAACAGAAAAATACTAAAAAGGGGTGTGTTTTACTTTCTTGACGCTGTTTTCTGTCGTTGAATTTCATTCCCGTCATAATGTCAATCAGATACGTAACGATCAATCAGATGCATTCTTACATGACGTTCTCACACTTAGGCCGGATTCCATTCCATATGTAGCACATTTCCTTGTATTATATCAGGTAACGTTGAATGCATACAGAAATCGTGGTACAGTTAAACGGATATCACCGATATGAGCTCGTTAGAGAAGCGTCGAAAATGAGTCAATCGGCCCACGTCTGAATATGTCCCCACATCGCACGGTGTGTCTCCATGGACGAGAGTGTACCACAAGTAGATTTTATGCCTGTATCGGCTCGTTCTGATAGTCTTAATTGACTTAACAAACACACAGATGCACGCCCAATTGTGTGTCCATCAGGGAAATTTCCGAGAATGTTCTTGTTCGATTCACAATTCTCCTAGTTCCATTGTGGGGGTAACAACTTGAAATTAAGGAATTTGCGAGCGCGTCAAATGTCCCTGATCAACTTTTCTTGCGACATTCCCATCACTCATATGCTGTCTGCAATTCGGGCAAGTCTGAAATGCGTTCATGGTTTACAACTGCAGTACAGACGCTTAAACATAGAGGGACTTACAGTACAGCTGCCATAGACGGGTCACTTTCCACGGGTAGGCAATATTTCCACGGACGCAATATTAGAATACAAACATTAATTATAAACACGTGGAACTTAATTAAGCACCCCCTGTTTTTCACAGTGGTGTTAATAGAAACTGTCATTACTTTCATTCTGTCTTTCAGATGGTCAAAAATGACTGTTTGCGGAAAGAATGGTCTATTGACGAATGAAAGACAATACAATGATGAAAATATGCAGTATTTTAATTTCGCTAATTACAAATACCTGTCACTAATGTTTTTCTCTCGATGAGTATGGTGCTGGAACGATCCGTGATGAAACAATGCCGGTAAATACTGACAAAAAGAGTAACTTGTGATCTCCTGAACACAATAGGTAGTGTCTTGCGCCACTAGCGAGTGTATCCACCACATGCCCGGATGATAGCCTGAACCCTCCTCCTAATGCTACCAGTGAGCCTTCTGATACGGTCCAGAGGCAACTGCTGCGTATGCAGCTGAGCACGATTTGAAAAACTTGGAGACCACGGTTAACACTGAGCTGTCTAAATACTTAACTGGTGCTGCTGCAAGTTAACGCCAACACGTCTAAATGCAAAATAGTCTCCATAAAGCCGAAAATAAAAATATACTTCTTAACAACACTAAGCTCTCACCAGTAGGCAATTCCCAGCAAGACAAGGCGGCTAAATTCTTGGGCGTTTTTCTTGATGAAAATCTTACCTTTAAGTACCACATGTCGACCATATGTTCAAAAATGTCCAGCGCACTCTATTGCCTGAACAAAGTGAAAACTGTTCTCCCTAAAAGAGGTTTGCAATCGTTGTACTACGCGTTTGTTCATAGTCACCTTCTGTACGCTATTCACGTCTGGGGTCATGCTTCATCTGGTAGCAAAATGTAATCTTTACATAAGCGTGCCATACGAATTATTTGCCGAATAATATTTAACAGTCACACTGATCCTCTGTATAAAGCCACTCATATCCTGAAATTTTGCGACCTCTACAAATTTAATGTTTCTCTGTTTACTCACGATTGGACAAATATGAACTTGCCAGAATCATTCGAGACTTTCTTCAATATTCATTGCTCTGACGGAATGGTTACACGACAAGCTGGGATAATAGAGATACAAAAAGCCAGAACTCAAATTCTCAGCCAAATCTCCCAGACACAGCTTCCCAAAGATTTGGAATGAAATTAAACAAACGACATCCGAGACCAACCCTCTTGACGTCTCTTTAAAAAAACAGCTTGTTCGCAAATATCTAAATAGTTACTCTTCTTGTGTAGCATGTTCGCACCGCATGTGCCCAGATTGTAGACCCAGTCATTGATTTACTCGCTGAAGTAGGGCAATGCATGTCCACAGCGCTAAAGCTCGTTGTATCATTGATGTGTCAAGGGCCGCCTGATAAACTTTTGGAGTAAGTAAATTTACTTATATATAGCAGTTTGAGGTCGTCTTCCACACCTATGACTTCATCTGGACTGTGTCAGGACCGCGGACCTTTAAGTGCCGAGGGCCAGCGATGGGCATGGATGTGGGAGATAGCATTAAATAGCTATTAACTGTATACGATAAACAATCTTCTTGATATTAACTTCTAAAAAGTACATACTGCTATACAACTCAATTTTGTGGATAAACCCACTAAACACCCTTTTTATAAGTTAGCTCATCCAAAGCCGCATAATTATCTTGACATCAGTAACTATTCCAATTATAGCCACGATGCCAGATACGCAGACATATAACATATTAGCCAAAGGCAAGGGTAATGCCATTGACTGGAGTGAAAACTCCGACCATGTGTGTTGTTTTTAAATTGTATTCCGGGGGGTGTCAGGAAGACAGCCAATCTGGCTACGATGGCCCTCTACAATGTACCATTCCAATCTGTACCCAAAATGTATTGTATTAATTTATTCTTGTAAATTGGTATATTGTTAAATAAATATTCTATTCTATTCTGCTGCCACTCCTCATGCAATGCAGCTTCCAAATCGTACAAATTCTATACAGGCGGGTCCCTTGCTTGCACACGACGTCCAAGAAAGTCCCAGATGTGTTCTAAGGGATTTAAATCGGGGCTCATTGCAGGCCAATGTAGTGTTGTAATAGCGTTGTTCTGAAGAAATGCTCTCACAGCATAGGAACGATGTGGCATTGCATTGTCATCCATGAATATAGGACGGGTAGTCAACGGGTGATTGTCAAAAAAGTATTGGGAATGTCCCGGATGTACTGATGCTCATTGAGATTCCCACGTATAGTCAGCATATCAAGTTTACAATTATGAGAGAGGCATCCTCAGATCATTACTGATCCTCCACCATAAGGAACAGTAGGAAAGTGCTGAGATTCCAATGTTGTCGTGCCATACACCACTCCAAACGTCGTCTCTGATGCTGATCGGATAGAGCTGGGCGATTGATGACCCTTCTGGACCTCATACCCAGTGCTTCCAGACAGTTTCGGACAGTTCTGTTACACAGACGCCTGTTGAGGAGCCAAAGGCGTTTCAAATCCCCACTTGAAGCAAAGGGTTCATGCCTAACGAGGCGTGCCAGACTCCGACATAAGCATGAATTTGTATGTCCATTACCGCGTTTCTGTTTAACGCTATAATGGGATATGTGGTAAGATATTAAACGTAGTGGAAGCCAGTGCTCTCATGTAGTCATTATCTACGTAATTATGGCCAGTTAAAAGGTAATTGCTGTAAAAACAGTACATCACACATGTTCTGGACACACACCCATATTACGCATATAGTCTGTCACCGAATGTCAACATGCATCGAAATGCGAGACTTCCAAAGGAACTTAAAACCGATTATTAAATTAAGATAGATCTAAATGGCCAAGTTCAAGAGAAGCAACTAAAATGAGAATTGATGTTCTGGCTATCGAAGTAAAAATCAGGGTGTTTCTCGAAAAATTCATTCTTGTCTGAAGGTGTGTAAGACTGTGGGTCTCGGTGAGGATATGGGGATGTCCCATGCTATAGGCTAGAGGAGGTGCCGCATCGGTGCGAAAGTCTAGGCACGTTATAATGTAGGGGAGCCACAGAGCTCATATTTAGAATAGGAGCAGTCGCGGGCCAAAGCGGTGGCCATATCTGAGTGTAGGATCAGAGATAGAAAGTGCGAGCTCAGAGAGCTATTAGTATTTAGGACGACGGCATACCTGTTGTAGAAGGCAAGACATACGTAGGCAGGTTTGCCTGTATGAACATTATTCTGAGATAAATGGGGGGAGGGGGGGGGCGTTTAACCCCATTGGTGGCGAGTACTTGAGTGAAAAGCGTCCCGGGGGTGGGAGAGTGATATACCGTCACTTGTTAGCGAGAAGGAGGAAAACCCGACGACAACAGAAAATGCGGGCCCGCAAGTGTGTCAGACTGTGTGGTTTGGAGGTGATTGACGTTTTATTTGTCATATTCATTGGATTTAATGTAAGTCACAAATTACCATATTTATTTTTATATATATGTATTAAAATTGTTGTTTTCATTGAAGCCCTGCTGGTTTATGCTTTTTGAGGAAAAGTCAGTGACCTCTTCATGATAATAACCTCCTCAACAAAAACGAAACAGGTGGGTTCGTCACGGTGAGGTATACGTTCAGGCACGGATTCTGGCGATACGCCTTGAGTTTTGGCTGAATGCACGACGTGAATCCATTCCCCCCAGCAACGACAAAGCCCGGTTTCCAACAGATGCAGTGACTGTGATGTGGGCATAAAATTATCTCTTTTGCCCGAAAATCCAATGCCCGTGATGTAGGTTTAAAAATCGGACAAAAGAGACATACAGTTAAAACTAGAAGTCCTGTCACGAACTGTGCGCTTATCTAGGCTTAATTGCGCGTAGGAATTGCGCGCAATTGTCATATCGAAAGTCATCCAAAGCACGGTGGGTTCTCCTGGTTACTCATTGCAAACACAGGCAATGTTTCTGCCAATGGACCTCCGGGTTACCCGGAGGTCCATTGGCTGAAACACTGCTTGTGCACTGGCCATATGTACAGAATTTGATAGCCTTACTATGGTCATAACGCATAGATTAACGCGCAGATCAACGTGCTATTTCTGCGCTTTTCATGACAGGACTTCTACTTTTAACTGTATGATAAAATATACTGACCCCCTACGGAGAGCTTCCTAATCAACGATGACAAGACTTGAAATAATTTGGAGGGAAATGGTACTATTTATTTCAGCTCATACCGTATACATGTAAATTTCTATATCTAAAGCAAAAACATTCCTGAATGTTAAGCATTTGTTTCTGATATTGGCCATTAACTCCCCGTTTTATTCCGGCAGCAATGAACCATTCAAGCGCAGCTAATCGCATCACTATTAATTCAAAAGACAGAGAAAACAGAAAGTTAAATTACCCTCCCCTCCCCCCCCCCCCCCCCTCCTCCTTTATGTCTGTGACTGAACAAGAAACAATAACCTAAATATGGGCTTTCAGCACCCAGTCAGTTAAAATGCAGAATTTCATTTGTACACCCCGATTGACTGTAAAATATCAACTAATGCTCTCGTTAATCACCAATTCCCTGATGGGGTTTTTACAGCTCTTCAGTAAAAAATTTGGAGGGCTTTCACTATTTGTCAGTCTAAAAACTCCATATTTTGGCCAAATTCTACACTTGTTTGGTTGGAAATATTCCACAAGGGACATATCTGAAATCAGTGAAATGTCCAACTTTTTTCCAATTTAGGGCTTCTAATTTACAACTATTGTACAGTACGGCCGCAGTGGACTGGTTACTTTCCACGAGTGGGCAATATTTTCACGGATGCAATAATATTAGACTCCAAATACTATTTATAGTAATAATCATTTAAAAATTTAATTAATGTAACACCGGGTACAACCCGGTGCTACATTAATTAAAATTTTGCTGATGATGATTTTTTTTTATCTGGTAAACGCATGCGTGAATATCAATGCCCGCGCGTGGATTACCACCAGTCCACAGCGACTGTACTGTAAGTTCATGAAATGATGGGGATAAAAATACCCCCCCCCCCCCCCTCCCATCCGCCTGTGGAAACGGCCCTCTTTAGTGCGTCGCGACCAGATGACAATCTAATTACGGAAGAGAGTTGAGACACTTGTGGTCACTGCACTGTATGTTGTCTTGTGTGCTCAATCGACAAATAGTTTCTGTATTCATTTGAAAAGAATGGTTATCCTTCCTATGCATGGGGGGGGGGGGGGGGGAGGTGGGGAGTAGGTGTGCGTCACCTATAATTTTTTAGTGGGGTCATTTTTATCTCCATTGGAGTCTTAGATATAGATGCGCTTTGTTAATCATGTATTTTTTTTACTAGACTAGATTTCCTTCCTGGACTAAAGTCGAACACGCAGCCGTTCCCATATAAATGGAGGTATGTGGCTGGTTGGGTGGTTGGGGTCTCAGCATGACCAATTTTGAGTCCAGTGTTATTTACTTAAATAAGAAGTAGGGATATATTTATCTACAAAAAATTGCCCGAGTTGTTTTTTAACTATAATCCGCATCTACAAATATTCTAACAACATCGAAGAAGGAATGCCTTGATGATGTAGCTGGAATATATCTTTAAATTAGGTTTCCGACGCCACCACCCCCGCCCATACACATAATCGGCCATCTACGCGACGCCCATGCATATTACATGCAATCAACTTTATTTTATCTACTTGGACTGCTGAACTGACATGATTCTCGTCGTGGAAAGAAGCAAACCTTCAGTACAGGTAAATTGGATCACTATAGGTATCACAGAACTAAATATTTTCCCATATGCCACAATTATAACGTTCTGGAGAAAAACAAAACAATATGATAGCATCACTTTAATTTTGGCATTCAAATATCTTTGTCAAGTATTGCCCTTCAGATAACTTTTTCTGACCCGAAAACATGGAGTCATGCAACAAATAAGAGAGAACAAATGACACGAAGGGAAGTAGAGGTCACCTGCGTATATTTTTCAGGAAATTCCCTACAAAAACAAACAAAAAGTAAACTGTATTTTTTTTTTAGGTTCAAAAGTCATCAAAGCACCCTCTTTTTTATCGGGAATATTCAACAATAATACAAGATGTCAGTAGAATGTTTCAAACGTTTATTGAAACAATACATTTTCCCAAGACTGTTTATTTTTAGAGATTGCATCATTTCCGAGTGCAACATTTCAATGCGGGTAATTCTAATTCAAATATTTAGTTCTGCGATACCCATAAGGATGTACAGTACGGCCGCCGTGGACTGGTCACTGGTCACAGGCGCAATAATATTAGATTCTAGACACTAATTATACTAATTATAGGAATAATCAAGAAAAATTTAATTAATGAAGCACCGGGTACAACCCGGTGCTTCATCAATTAAAATTTTTGCGGATGGCGATTTTTTTACCTGATAAACGTATTCGTGGACATCACTGCCCACTCGTGGTTTACGATTTTACTAGGTGATTTATGATTCGAATACAGGAGTACTTCTTGAACTCTTGTTCACACAAGATTATCAGCTGGCCGGTTTGACAATGTGTGAGGCAACCACTTTTGTTACAACAACCACTTTTGTTACAGCTCATCACTTTTGTTACAACATTTGCCCACTTTTCGTTACAGCTCACCACTATTGTTACAAAATGAACCACTTTTGTTACAAAATGAGCTCACCACTTTTGTTACAAACATCGCCCATTTTTGTAACAAAAAAACTCGCTCACCACTTTTGTAACAAGAATCGCCCATTATTGTTACAGTTTTTGTCAGCGTGAAATATGAAGTAATCTGCGAGTGATGCGAGACGTGGCGTTCAGTCCTGAATATCGGGAGTGCGGTTGCTCAGTGGTTAAAGAGTTGGTCTTCAGATCGAAATGTTGTGAGTTTGATTCCTGGCCGGAGTAACTTGCGTTGTGTTCTTGGACAAGGCACTTAATCCCAATTGCCCGTTTCGCAGCGCGGAGGCGCCATGTGCTCGGGCGTATCGCGCGTTGATGGCACTAATGCCTCCAACCAATGCTAGCACTGCACCTGTCGGATTAGTACGTTGGAGAGTTGACAATTACTCGCCACTGCTCGGTGGTACTCACTGGGTATTCCGGCTTCCTGCACATGTAAAACTATCTTCGCCACAATATGGCCTCAGCTATTAAAGTGTCATAAAACACCAAAAATCCAATAATGATTATCAAACCAAATCATTGGTGCGCAAGTTCTGTAGTAATGCCACAACCTTGCCTATTATTGGGCGATACAGTATCCTGCCACCTTGCGACATCATTGTCGTGGCGATATGTAGCGTATCGTGTGCATGCGCAAACCAATATCTGAAATGGCAAGTTCCTATGGGTGTCAATTATAGAAGATTCCAACTCATTGAGCGATGGACCTTAGATGTATATGATGTTGGCTTCTGGCCTTTTTGCCGATTATCATACAGGTTTTCATCTGACGTCATCAGTTACGTGACCGGAAGGGAAGTGGTGAGGCTACCATGGTAGCCCGCGTGAACGGCTATCTTTCTCATTTTGACATCATTCTCATTTTGACACGGGGTCTCACTGCGCAAGCGCACCGCGTGTTTCTAAGATGATGCACTCTTCCGCCAGCCATTTTGACTATGGGTGCCGCCATCTTGGTTGTTGCGGTTAGCACTTGGCTGCTATGGACGTCAATGGTCTTCTTGGTGGACAGAGGCGTGTTCTGATGGGCTGTTCGATTCAGCGGGATGACATCTGATCATCAAAAACAACCCAACAACGACCCAAACCTACCCGAGTGGGCTTTTTATTAGACCGAATCCCCACCGAAACTTACACAAAGAGACCTGTCTCACACGAGTACAAGATGCCTATGGGGAGAGGCCTCACTGGGGTCTTAACTCATAGCTCCCTCGGCCTTCCCTGCCTCAGCCCCCACCTCATAGCCTTCCCTGACTCATGGCCTCATCTTGCCCTCATAGCCCTTCAGTTAACATATCGCGTATGAGGATTAGAGGCCTGAGGGGAGGCCTCAGTGCGGCCTCACTTTACACCCCACTTATCCTCATCTCGTTTCGAGTGATCATTAGTGATAACCTATGGATCATCTCCCCCTATGAGGATACGGATGGAGTGAGGTGATGCCCGGTCCACTTGGTGGGGCTTCTGGGACGACGACTGTGTCGCTCTTCGCCAGGGTGTCTGGTACAGGGGCATTTGGAAGGGTTCCCAGGACAGGTCCCCATGAATAAAAATAAATTCAGTTTAGAGCCCTGAATCCGCAAAAATTATGAGCTCTCATGATTTACAGTGCTCTGTTAGTGTGTAGCAAATATGTTATATGAGACACGAGGAGAATACACCACTACCGCACACCCAAAACTCGGGGTGAAAAGGTGGGTTTTCAGAGCCCTTTTGAAGCTTTCCAGCGTCCGTGTTGCCTTAAGGTGGTCGGTAGCCTATTCCAAAGGAAGGGACTCGCCACGGAAAACGCACGGTCACCTGCTGTTGCGAGGCCACCTGGTTTGTATAACAGAGTGTTCGAAGTTGTTGAACGGAGGAATCGAGATGGTTCATATCTTTGTACCAGACTGCTCAGATAATCAGGAGCCAGGCTGTCCAGGGCTTTGAATGTCAGAAGGGGCGTCTTATGCTCTACCCATTCTTCAACTGACAGCCAGTGTACATGAGAGAGGAGGGGGGGGGGGGGGGGGGGTAATATGGCATGATTTTCATTGTCTGGCAATAATTCTTGCTACACAGTTCTGAATGAGTTGCAGCTTCTTAATGTTAGACTGTTTACAGCCGAATGGCAGAGAATTACAGTAATCTAATCTGCTTGTGACAAGAGCTTGAACTAGTAGTTTTACGGTCCCCCCATCTACAACGGGGCGAGCCCTACTGATATTAAGTAGATGGTGGTATGAGCTACGTGACACCTGTGTGACATGAGTGTCACCAGCTAGATTCCCATCCATGAAATATCCCAGGTTCCACACGACTGCCAAGGGGGAGATCACATGACCATTAAAATTACGATTAATATTTGACAATTTTAAAAGTTGCTTTGGATGTCCGATGTAAATCATTTCAGTTTTTTCAGCATTAAGTTTTAAATAGTTCATTTTCATCCAGGATTTGATATCAGATACGCAGTTTTCCAGAGGCAATAATAGCCCGTGTCTTATTTGTGGGGCTGAATTGTACATAGAGGTGCGTATCATCGGCATAAAAGTGACAATTTAGTCCATGTTGGTGAATGATGTCTCCTAGCGGCAAAACATAGATTGCATAAAGCAGGGGCCCGAGGACGGATTCTTGTGGTACGCCGACGTTCAGCGGCAGATCCTCCGACACTGTACCCCGAATAGTGATTTTCAGTGTACGGTGTGAGAGGTACGACCGGAACCAGTCAAGTGCGGTCCCTCCAACTCCGATCCTCTTTTCCAGAAGGTATAGTAGCACAGTGTGATCAATGGTATCGAATGCTGCACTCAAATCGAGAAGTACAAGAGAAGATGCTTGTGTTTGTACATTTACAGCAGAATGTCATTTTGGACGCGAGAAGGACAGTTTCAGTGCTACAATTCTGCCTTCTAAGCTGACTGAAACTCCTCGGATAAACCGCACACGTCCAAGTATTCTCAAACTTGGGAAGCTACAAAACACTCCAATCAGTTTAGATATAAAGCTCAAATTAGAAACCGGTCGATAGTTTTTAAAGGTTTCCGCGTCAAGCCCAGGCGCTTTCAGAAGTGGGGTGACAAGGGCTTGCTTTAATGTGGACGGAAAAGTTCCAGACGAGAGAGATGCGTTTACAATTGCTGTTAACCAGGGAATCAGAGCATTCCGACAAGATTTTAATAATTTTGTGGGAATAATATCAAGTAGGCACTGCTTTGAATGTGATTTCAATACGAAAGGGCCGAGTTCATCAGATGACATAACTCGGAAGGAGTTAAATTCAACCACAATTCATTTAGGGCTAATGTTTGGTGTGAATAATACTTGGGGTTCAAGGGGAGCCAGCCAGGACCGTATCGTCTAAATCTTATTGATGAAGAATGCCCGAATGTGTCAGCCAGATCTTTTGCGGATGAATGCTCCGGGAGAACACTGCATTTGAGTCGATGAAGGAGTTTGTTCATGACTTTCGACAGAACGTATGTTTTTTGTACATTGTATGTTGTCATCCCTATCTCAGAGAAATATCGTCCCTTGGCTTCGTGAATGAGAACATTCACTTTGTTTCGTTGGCGGACATAAAGTTCTTGGTTAATTTCGAGTTTGGATTTACGCCACTGTTTTTCGAGCGATCGACGGAGTTGCCTGATGGATCTGACCGCGTCGGTGTACTAGGGAGAGGGTTCCCGCACCCTCATAGCCTAATGGGGAAGCTGGGGACAGAGTCACAGGGGTAATAGGGTCCCACATGAATGGGACGGTGGGTCACGTGGGGAGGTCTTCTGGTCGAAGTTTCTCCGTTGGATTTGGGTCGCAGAGGAACTGTCTTGCTCATGGTTGGGAACGGGAGTAGGATCCCAGGACAGGCCTTGCATGGAAGGGGTGGTGATCTGCTGGGACAAATGTGGAAGTCAAGGGCTTATTTTATCATCATATGAGAAATGATCGCTAGTGATCACCACAGGCATAAGTGATCATTAATGATCACTCGAACCGAAATGAGAATAACGGGGTGTGAGATGTCTCTGAGACCTCACCTCATATACCTTTCGCGCTTATACGGGAGATGTTCACTAGAGGGCGATGAGAGCAAGATGAAGCCATGAGGTGAGAGCTATGATTCAGGAAGGACATGAGGCGGGGGCTAAGAGGGCAGAGGAGGCCGTGAGAGCTATGAGTTAGGACCTCATTAAGGCCTTTCACCATAGGCTTCTTGTACTCGTGTGGTGAAGCTCACAAAGTTGCGTTTGGGTAAGTTTCAGTGGGGATTCGGGCCCATAAAAGCTAAGTTAGGGTAGGTTTGGGTCGTTGTTGGGTTGTTTGTGGTGATTCGATGTTCTTCCGCTGAATCGAACATACCCTCAGAACACGCCCCTGTCCAACAACAAAGTATTCCGCACCACAGTAACCAACCACGTCCTACCGTACAGTAGATAGACACAAGCTGGACCCCCCTCCCCTCGCCCGAAAAGCCTTCAAACCAGGGTATTCTGCTCTACCGAAGGTATCCCATAACTTTCGGAGCATACTCTCGCACAGTCGAACACTCCCTCAGAACAAGCCCGTACCAACAAGGAGCCCACTGGAGTCCATGGCAACCATGTTCTACCCATAACAACCAAGATGGCGGCACCCATAGTCAAAATGACGTGCGTGACCTTAGAAACACGATCTGCGCATGTGCAGTGGGACCACGTGTCACCGGTGGAATGGCATCACAACATGGCCACACACGCGGGCTACCATGGCAACCTCACCCCGCCCTTCCGGTCACGCGACTGATGACGCAGGATGAGAATCTGCATGGGAACCAGCTAAAAGGTCAAGAAGTCAACATCACATACTACTAAGGTCCAAGGCTCAAGGAGTTGGAATCTCTTATAATTGGCACGAGAGGTACGTGTCATTTCAGATATACGCATGCGCATGAGCGTGATACTCTACATATCACCACGACGACATCTTAATGAGAAGACCACCCAGTAATAAGCAAGGGAGTGACATTACTACTGAACATGCACGACAATGGTTTGGTTCGATAATCATTATTGAATTGCTGGTGTTTTATTTCACTTTAATCGCTGAGATCATATTGTGTCGAAGGTAGTTTACGTGTAGAGGGAGCGGAGTACCCGGATAGTACCACAGAGCAGTGGTGAGTAACTGTCAACTCTCCAGCGTACTGCTCCCACAGGAGCAGGGTTAGCATTGGTTTGTATGCATGTGTACTATCAACGGGCGATACGCCTCAGCACATGTCGCAGCCGTGCTCCCAAACGGGCAATTGGGATTAAGTGCCTTGTCCAAGAACACAATGCAAGTTACCCCGGCCAGGTATCAAACTCACAACCTTCCGATCTCAGGACCAACTCTCTAACTACTAAGCAACCGCGCTCCCGATAATCATGACTGAAGGCCACGTCTCGCATTGCTTGCAGAATGCAGATTACTTCATTTTCATACTGACAAAAACTGTAACAATAATGGTCGATTGTTGCAACAAGAGTGGTGAGAGACTTTTTTTTGTTACAAAAATGGGCATGGTTGTAACAAAACTGGTGAACTCATTTTGTAACAAAAGTGGTTGATTTTGTAACAAAAGTGGTGAGCTGTAACAAAAGTGGGCAATTGTTCAAACAAAAGTGGTGAGCTGTAACAAAAGTGGTTGTTGTAACGAAAGTAGTTGCTACAAACGTGGACCAAACTCGAAACACTCTACTGAGTGAGAAGTGTCATCAAACTGTCGATATTCTTTTTTGAGTACACTTGCTCGTATGTATTTCTTATACTTTATCGAACATGGGAAAATAAATAATTTCACTTGTTACAAATACATCATTCGATGATTTTTTTTGTATTTAACAACAGAGTTATTTATGGGACGATTATAATGTTTTATTGATAGAACGATGGGGCGGTTGCGCCAGCTGCACTAAATCATCAATGAATAATACAGGAATAAAGCGGTCAGATTTGTGGTATGTCTGACAGCTCGTGTGATTATAGCTTTGTGTTAATGTTGATAATAAACAACTTTATTTTGCCGTTGAATTCATATTATTAGGTCTACACTTATGGCGCCTAGAAAATAACGTGGAATCTTTTTCATACAGTCAAATCTATAGAATGACAAAGCAACAGACAAACCTTCTTGTTCGTTTGCCCCCATAAACAACCCGAAGACATGTTTTCAGTAACTTCTTTTTCATTTGACACGAAATGTTTCAAAAGCGTGAAGACATATAGAATAAATAGGTACTAGGGCAGGTGATCAGAATTATTTATTTATTGGTGTTTAAGGTCACATACTTATGCACAATGGCTAATGATCGTGACAGTTTTACGGGTGCAGAAAGCCGGAGTACCAGGAGAGAACAGCCGAGCATCGACGAGCAACCGTCAGCTCATCAACATTCTAACTCTGTTCAAGCTCCGCTCAAGCAGGGTTACAGCGGTTGAAGACACACGGAGTCATCGTGCCCCCATGTAGGCATCCGGGATAAAGTGCCTTTCCCAAGGACACGACGCGGGACGTCCCGGACGGGGATCGAACTCGGGGCCTCTAGCATAGAAGTTCAACAGTCTACCACTGAGCCACCGCGCTCCCGGGAATTACAGTTAAACCATGAGTAGTAAAAGTGTTTTAACCACTTGGCCTGTCCTAGTACCTAATTTTTTTTTCATTTATACCGTGCTCTTAATACATAATCAACTTTGTCACATAAAATGGAGAATAAAACGACACTTTCTATCGCAAACCCACGAGTTTGTTTTGTTTAAAACTGCGCCGGTGTGCAGTCCTACCGGCTGAACGTGAATGATTGATTGACAGCTGGACACATCGTCAAAGTTGATTCAATTTACCTTGCTTTCTCAGTCAAATTATTATTAACGATTCTTAAATTTTATTTTAATATTTTATTGTAAGTATTTTAAACTTAATACAGTTAAAACTAGAAGTACTGTCATAAAATGCGCACAAATAGCACGTCGATCTGCGCATTAATCTACGGGATATGACCATAGTAAGGCTATCAAATTATGTACATATGGCCTGTGCACATGCAATGTCTCAGCCAATGGACCTCCGGGTAACCCGGAGGTCCACTGGCCGAAACATTGCCTGTCTTTGCTATGAGTAACAAGGTGAAACTGCCGTGCTTTGGATGCCATTCGGTATGACAATTGCGCGCAATTCCTACGCGCAATTAAGCCTAGATGAGCGCACAATTCATGACAGGACTTCTAGTTTTAACTGTAAGCCATTGCAAAACGCCGTATGTTTGAATGAAACATCGCGAAGTGTGAATGTATCGAAGTTGCAACTTGCATCATGCCAAAGTTCAAGTTGGATGAACTTCCTACTACAGGTGTATTTTTTTACCGCCGTAGAAGCCTTACACCGGTGGTGGGGGGTTAAAAGCTGAAATTTAACATTCAGGCTTTTCACAGGTAAAAACATAGGCGAGCATGGTATAAAGTGTTATTTTATAGTTTTAATTATTATTTAATATTATTATTATTATACATTTTATTATTATTGTTCTACATATTTATTATTTAACCCTTAGGATCCGAGAGGCCCCTTTTTTCGGCCCAATATCTTGGTACTCCATAATTTCATTAAGTAGGGTGGCTGGTCAGTGTATGTGAGAGGTCGAGCAATCAATATTTGCAACGTGCAGACCAAGTCTGCACGTTGAAAATATTAATTACTCTATCCCCCCCCCCCCCCAAATAATGAATATGAACTCTTCCAATTGCTGTTATTGAAACGATCTGGAGGATACCATCAGGGTTCAAGGTGTTAATCTTATTGATGAAGTAGATTTGGTGTTCCTCATTGTAGCATTAGGCGTGTATAGTGATTTTTAAATATTTTTTTAGTGTATTTTTTATCATAAACCAGATGTTTTCTCATGACAAGGTCACTGTTTTTTTCTTTCAAGCGAACTTGTCTACGTTCTGATAAAAAGATGTGTGAAACATACAACAACCCCCCCCCCCCCCCCCCCACACACCTCAAAAAAAAAAAGAAAAGAAGAAAAGGGAAATATTGACGATAACGTTAAACAGGTTTGCACGGAAGGAAATAGACTCTGGTTGAACTATTATTTGCCGATGCACTCCGTGTGATTGAAAGGTCATATGGCGTTTCGACCTTAGAACATGTTGACCTTTGACATCCAAGGCCGAATTGAATGCTGGCAGTAAACAAGTATATTTTGCGATTGTATTATTACGTCAACATTTATGGCGCCTTTTTGGACATTTATTTTCCAGAACAAGTCGAAGACATGTTTTCAGTAACTGCGTTATTTACAATTCTCAATCGTTTATTCTCTAAGGTTCAGTTAATATGTCAAGTAGCACACATTTCTTCTTTACTACTAACAAAGTCGTTTGCTCTGGAAGTTTCAGTAGCGTATAAATGCAAATCGGTCTCTGTGGCCCTTCGAATTGACAATGCTGAATGACAAAGAAATTGGTGAGACGGGGTGCATCTTTTTGCGTGAGAAATAGACACACCCGTGCGTTTCGGTCTGTGATAACAAGCAACATACAACTGATAGTCAATACTCTCAGACATTTCAGACCTTTTATGTCGCCTGAGCCGACTGTGTTACGACTGGGTCGTGTTATTTGCTTGAGTTAACAAAACAGTCAGAGAATGGGTACTAAGCTTTCCATTCTAAGATGTAATGTCAGCATCGAAATTATCTACCACTATCTGCATTACGTCTCTTGAGTTATACTGGTACACAGGACACATTGGAACTCAGGGAACGATTAGCCAACCGTCCGAACTAGATATTGGTGTGAAGTCAACATTGCGAGGTGCCGAATTTGCTGCCGATTTCTTGAAACACAACAATTCATCATTGGAGCATGTTACTCCGAAGTCCTGCAGTTGTTGGTATCCCACGTACTAGTGATGTTACAATGTACCTAATCAGCATTCCGGGTAGGGTGTGGTCTAATTCCGACGACAGACTTTTGCCAAAGTGGATCTCGAGATCATAAGTGTTTCGACCTATATCTATATACTTTATTTCGGCGCATATACTTTTTTCCAAACTTCCATTTCCCTTTCGGCAACACAATCAACTGGATCCCGTGTAAAACGTAAAGCCGATCCAGCTCTCGATCTATCCGTTAAAATCGTGGCTATCCCTGGGGAGGAAAGGACTAAAATGTCGTTGCTGTACTTCTCAGCAAGCTTAGGAGCAAACACTTCGCCTCTTGAGTTCCAATGTGTTCTATGTGCCTACTGGCACATAGAACACATTGGAACTCATGGGGCGAGTCTTGACGAGAAATGCAAGTACCTCCCCACACTCGCCATACAATTTGAACAAGTCAATCGAATTCCAAGTAAGACTGGTCATCTCTCATGAAAGCAAGCACCGATTTCAAAGCTTCGGCTCAGGATTTGAATCTGTTGATGTAGTGTCAATGAACTGCTTTGCCGTGGACGCTACATATACTGGACTCATAAATGTAGCTCTACAGACCGGGTGATAACGAATGTCTGTTGCGTGCAAATCACTCTTAGCACCTAGAACTCTTAACCTAACCTCTTCCCCATTTATCGTTTTGCTGCTCACAAACCCGAAGTAACTCATCCCTTTGCTATGAACTGGTGCTGGTTCCAGGATTCACTACTTGACGGAAATATAAGCCTCTATCCACCTTGCCGGGTTTTAGGGTCATTTGTCATGTCACAATTGCAACCACAAAATAGACAGTGTATTTTGAAATCAAACACAATTCGTGCCTGACATCCTTTCTCGGGTGGCGAATACGCCTAGGTGGGAATATTTCTGCTTAATGTAGCTTGTTTACCCCTTTTCGTGTGAACATATTTCTCTATACAACATTTGTGACTTCTCAAGATTCAACGCATCAAAATCTAGCTGCGATTGTAAATCTACATGCAGGCTGCAGACTACCATTATGCAGTTTTCTGCATCTGATTATGTTGGTGATTCGCATCAATGCCACGTTTATTGGATGATCATTTACCCCAACAAATGCACATCCGTATTTAAGTGATAAAAAGCAGCGATCGGCCATTTCAGATTCTGAACCTAGACAGATAGAAAAATTCAAAAAATGCCGGACTAAAGAAATATGAAATGACAAAAGAATAAAGCAAGCTTTTCCTTCAAACTCACAACGATCGTGAATAGAAAAAAATATTTAATTTAACTTGATTTCAAATCAAAACAGATCGAGAAGGTGCAAAGAAGTTATGATCACTTTTGTATAGCGGCATCTTAACTGAAGGAAAGAGACATTTGACGTTTTCTTGTTAACGTTCTTTATTAATTTATAAATGTTGTTCATAAAACGCTTGTTTTCAAAACAAAATAACAGTTTTGGGCGAACATGCAGTCATTTATGCATTGAATAATGTCATTTGTGTCTGTATGAGTCAAACTTCTAGATTTTGTCCAGTAAATGCCGATTAGATATGAGATTTTAAAGCACCTAGGCTGACTATGCGAATTGAAATTGGGTACCCTTTTTCTGCGTCGAATATCTCAAATTGTGCAATGCTGTCAGTCGTCCAGTAAACGTTTTCTGAATCACAAGATACCCCTCTATCAGAAACTACAAAGAAAAACAATTTGGACGCGACGTTGAGGTTCGACAGAAAGTTGGCATTTGGCGACCGGACTAAATCTTGTGGATCAAGGACCTCGGGCTTGGGGAACTGTAAGCCCCTGAATGAGGTGGTAATTAGGAAATAGGAATTCGTTTCTGCATCAACCTTCGAAGTCTTAACCATCATAGGCTGATATCTGCAACAATTTTATAAGCACAGAAGCCGCAATTAAAAGTCACACAGGCCGTCGGGCTATTACTTTCACCTGCTCTTTGCAAGATGTTCACACCGGAAGCACCACAGCGAACTCGGTTGTCGCTTTGCTCTGTATATCAAATCAAACTACTCAGAAAGTGAAGGAATAGCTACTGCAAAATTTTCCGAGAGATATCGGAGAGTACAGTACGTGGAGAGTGGATTGTAACAAAATCACCCGGAGAGTGGGGTTATCACCCAAAATATTACTTTAAAATTCTGTACGTATGGACAAACAACAAAAGCAATGTTTCAGCCAATGGACCTCCGGGTTTAACCCGGAGGTCCATTGGCTGAAACTTTGCTTGTGCTGGTTATGCTTTGCAACAAACTGGCAATTATTGCTTGGGTGGAATCTCCACTCCGCGGGTGATTTAGTGATAATACACTCTGCACGTACTGTACATGAAACATTTGTTTACTTCAGGCATGAATGCGTAGAAGGTTGACGTTTGTCAGGAACAGTTGGGGGCGAGTCCCAGTCCCACCATGATAATACCACTGTGTCGAACAGAAAGATCCTTCATCAACGTATCAATGCACAGTGATTATCGACGTTTTGTAAAATCGTTTTTTGTAAAAGCGATGATACTCGTATCACGTGAGAGACGAATACAGCATAAGAAACTGATTTGCTTTACCAGCCTTCGAAAAGCAGCGAGGAACGCTTGTTTATATTATTTTTCCAGGACATAGGAAAAGAAAAAAACAAATTTAAAATATGGTCTGAAGAATCCTCTTTCCGACCATCAACAATTAACAGCCTTGGCAAGTATAATTGGACGTTCGTCGAAAGCTCCGAGAAACAGCAAATATTGATGGATGCACTAGATTGTATTTACGGGTGTAGCGATCATGTCTATTGCCATGCATATCCCCGTTGGCCGGCCACCTTTTCGGAGGCGATAAAGCGAATAACACATTTTGCTGTGACGATTGAGTTTCCCTGATTTTGGAAGTACAATGTGTGTAATTATCGAAACCAACTGAGAATTTTTACCAGATCGCGACCCTAAAATTCCCAGTCCGCTTTCTTTCCCACAGCACCATAAAAACTCGCCCCTAGAAATAGGGAGAGGGTGCGCTTTTTACGCGACAATAGTACAGGTGGGTGTGTACCTGAGCCCCCCCCCCCCCCCCCCAAGAACACATTTTTTTCTGGATTGTGCAAATGTTTTTATTAAGCCTTTGTTATCAAATCTATTTGATCATATTTGTTGTTCATTATGATTGCCTGTGATTTGAAAAGCAATAATGCATTCACTATCAATGATAGTTTAGGCCCTTTGTGTTAATTTGTCAAGAAAAAATGGTTTCAATGAGTCATCTAATTGGGGATGGGTAAAAATATTGAAGAAATTCCTGGCATGCATTTTTAATTTTTTTTTTCAGGTTTTGGGTCAAACTTTTCAGGATTTTGCAGGTATGTGCATCGATTTTGTCCAAGAGAACATTGTTAATTGTTAAATGGCCTAAACAACTTGAAGAATGTCTGATTCAAGTATTAGGATCAAACAATTAAGACTGTTATCTCATTTTAAGCATAAGGGCTGGGTCAAAGGCTTGTAAATATATATAGAGAGTAATCGCTTGACTGGACTGGTTACGTGAAATAATTCATGAGAGGTGCGGGACGTTGTACAAACATAGAGTCCCTCGCCTCGAATGAATTATTTCACGTAACCAGTCCAGTCAAGCGATTACTCTGTTTATTACTTTTCATTATTAACGATATTATATTATTTAACCCTTTAACTAACGTACGGAGCTATTCTAAAAAATCGCCAATTAATTTTCGTTATTTTTTCATTGTTTGTTTCTAAAACAGAGGTTATGGCCCCTAATTGGAACGAGTCCGTCGAGCTCGTTCCAACGAGGGGCCATAACCTATATTTTTTGAGACAAAAAATGAAAATAATAGCTATTCAAGATTTTTTTGTTGCAAGTGTGGTCTGCTTTTCATATTAGGTAAATGGTTAAAAGAAAACAAACAATGAAGTCCCCATTACGCCCACGGCAAAGTGTTTTCGTTTGCGCGCACAGATGCATGACACAATTGTTGATTGCATAATTCACTTGTGAAGTTATCGTTTATAATCAAACCCGGAAATCCTAGTAAATCATACTTTGGAAAGTAATAAATAGATTCTAATCAATAACGTTTTGTAGTACATGTATTTATTGAAAACAAAAACGGCAAAATCCCATAAATCAGTAAACATAAGCAACAACACAACATAACCGGACCCACGTGATCTAGTATCCATCCTATATGAGCAAGAGAATATTTATAACTGCAGGTTCATACAGGATAGTTCAAACTGTTCTAAACTGCATTTTCACGGCATCTTCTCTCTGGTTCTCACAATCAAATGTGGACTTTAATTGTCAAGACGAAGGTACTCAACAACTCACCTGACATAAATGCTTGTCTAACATGAATATTTGGCTGGTTTATTCGGGGTTTAAGGTCGTTCCAACCGTTAGGCTACATCATGACCCTGTCAGTTTTACTGGTAGGGGAAAGCCTACGCAGAATAGACATCTCCCCACTGTTCCCCACATGGAGCATCTAAGCCTTTTCGTTGAGCTTTTTTCTGTGGGTGAAACCACTAAACCTATATATAAGCAACTGACCAACTTGCTCAACGCTTGGTGTATGGTGAGAGCCCCACCCCCATGTGATCGCTCAAGGGACTTCGACGAGGCTCGAACTCACGCCGTGCTGGACGCTTAACTATGCCTCTTCGGGCGATCGGCGTAACTGATTGAGCTTCTGAACGCCCCCTATGAAAATATGTTTAAAGTAAAGTTGGAAATAAATTTTCCAAATGCTAATGAACTGTCTGGGGTCTAAGCATATTCATACAGTACATAGCCTATATACAGTACGTGTAGAGTGTATTATCACTAAATCACCCGTGGAGTGGAGATTCCACCCAAGCAATAATTGCAAATTTGTTGCAAAGCGTAACAAGCACACGCAAAGTTTCAGCCAATGAACCTCCGGGTTAAACCCGGAGGTCCATTGGCTGAAACATTGCTCGTGTTTTTGTCCATATGTCCAGAATTTGAAAGTAATTCTTTGGGTGATAACTCCACTCCGCTGGTGAATTTGTTACAATCCACTCTCCACGTACTGTACACCCTATATGTCTGGAAGCCCGAATTCCATGTTTGTTACTGGGCATACACTGACTGGTGCCTATGCCAAATCACAGATTCACTCATGACACCATTCTCGAATTCCATGTTTACTACTGGGCATACACTGACTGGTGTCTTTGCCAAATCACAGACTCACTCATGTTATCATTATCGAATTCCATGTTTATTACTGGGCATACAATGACAGGTGCCTATGCCAAATCACAGATTCACTCATGACATCATTCTCGAATTCCATGTTTATTACTGGGCACACACTGACTGGTGCCTATGCCAAATCACAGATTCACTCATGACATCATTCTCGAATTCCATGTTTATTACTGGGCATACACTGACTGGTGCCTATTCCAAATCACAGATTCACTCATGACATCATTCTCGGATTCCATGTTTATTACTGGGCATACACTGACTGGTGCCTATGCCAAATCACAGATTCACTGGAGACATCATTCTCGAAATTCCATGTTTATTACTGGGCATACACTGACTGGTGCCTATGCCAAATCACAGATTCACTCATGACATCATTCTCGAATTCCATGTTTATTACTGGGCATACACTGACTGGTGCCTATGCCAAATCACAGATTCACTCGAGACATCATTCTCGAATTCCATGTTTATTACTGGGCATACACTGACTGGTGCCCATGCCAAATCACAGTTTCACTCATGACATCATTCTCTAATTCCATGTTTATTAGTGGGCATACACCGACTGGTGCCTATGCCAAATCACAGATTCACTCATGACATCATTCTCGAATTCCATGTTTATTACTGGGCATACACTGACTGGTGCCTGTGCCAAATCACAGATTCACTCATGACATCATTCTCGAATTCCATGTTTATTACTAGGCATACACTGACTGGTGCCTATGCCAAATCACAGATTCACTCATGACATCATTCTCGAATTCCATGTTTATTACTGGACATACACTGACTGATGCCTATGCCAAATCACAGATTCACTCGAGACATCATTCTCGAATTCCATGTTTATTACTGGGCATCCACTGACTGGTGCCTATGCCAAATCACAGATTCACTCGAGACATCATTCTCGAATTCCATGTTTATTACTGGGCATACACTGACTGGTGCCTATGCCAAATCACAGATTCTCTCATGACATCATTCTTTAATTTCATGTTTATTACTGGGCATACACTGACTGGTGCCTGTGACAAATCACAGATTCACTCATTACATCATTCTCGAATTCCACGTTTATTACTGGGTATACCCTGACTGGGGTCTATGCCAAATTGCAGCTTCACACATGAAATCATTCTTATCTGTGCAGATCCGATGACTTTACCCTACTCTAGTTTGCATAAACCTCTTATAATGGCATACATGTCTTAGTACGGAAGATAACCCCTACCATTATCCCCTCTATTTGTAGTTCACAAAATTTACAAAAATAACAACAACCAAACATTCTGTAACACTTAGCAACACAGGCTGTCATTTGTATCGAGTAAATTTAGGTTGGTCTTAAAGAATAGGTACTATCGGAGTATTGTTTTGAGATGCCCGAAACTGTATCAGAGCAACAAATCCCGCAAATCAATTGTTTTCGGGGGATAGAAAAAATGCAAAAAATGGGTGGGTGGTAAAAATGGAGAATCGACCTAACGTCTCACACCCTCCACCACCCCCCCCCCCCCATCCCGGACAGAAAGAGGACCATGAAGTTCAGATTTCTGTTTATTTTCTTGATAAGGTCTTGATTTTATAGTAAGTTATAGATGAAATCGCGACCGACAGGTGTTAGTGTGTCGTGATCTAGAGGCAAAACTATAAAACTTTTATAATTGTATTTTCTAGAATAAGTATTTTAAAAGATTTAAAGTCATAATTGGACAATACAATTCAAGAAAATACAATTGTGAAAGTTTTATAGTATTGGCTCCTAGTCGGGGAAGAGGCCACGATAACCATTATAGTAGCAAAAACGCCACCAGGACCCGGTAAGCTGTTATTTTAAACATTTTACATAGAGTTCTACAGAAAGAAAACTTTTAAAATACAAAAACATTACACCAGTGATTGAAACCATACTTCCCTAGAAAACATTTGTTGTAGGGGCATGAATTGATGTCCGGCTATTCCAAAAATAATTATTGTTTTTTTTCGTTTAAATCTTAACTAGATTTTTTTTCTCTCTGTAGAGTACTATATAGTTCATTTTGAGCTTCGCACAACTATGATTTTCGCACTTGCGTACCAAGTGGGATAAAAACATTTTGATATTGCAGGTTCGATATCGCCAGTTTCCTGAGGTATTTCTGCGGTATCATTGCGGTATGCAGTATAATGACCTGTCTGACTGTGGCTATGAGAGAGACTACTGTCTTATCCAAATTAAAAGAACTCGCATGTTTCCATTTAAATTTGCAGATCCAGTGCGTTCTCTGAGTTCCAATGTGCCTGCTGGCACAGAGAACACATTGGAACACATGGGACGAGTGGTCGATTTTAGTTGATTTGGGATCACCAGATTATCGTCTTGCAATGTTCTTTGGCTTCACGCTGGGTCGTGATGTAGTCGATATTTTCTACTCGCTTCCCTCCCAAAACACACTAAATTCTCACTTGTCTGAAAAGAAATACGAGAACATTGCATCCCAGTTAGGGCCCTGCGAATCACACATTTTCGATTCGAATCGAATCTTGAATCGAATCAGGTCTATTATTCGACATCGAATCGAACCTCGAATCGAATCTAGGGTGTCTAGAAGGTGACCGATTGGGGGAAGAGTGGGGCAGGGGGCTGTAAACCTAATTTGTTGTGATTGTGACGGCCCAAGTCCCGCCAGATAAAATATTCCAGCTACATCATCAAGGCATGCCTTGGTCGAAGGAATGCCTTGATGATATAGTTGGAAAATTACCCAGTAGGATCTACAGTTCAAAAACAAAAATTAGTAAGTGAATTGCCCGTAAAGGGAAGCGAATCAGAAAGCCGATTTCGATTCGAACAGCTGATATTTTTGTGTCCTTTTCTTGATTTGGTCTTGATATCGCATTTTTGTATCTATAAGGTGAAATCTCGACCCACAAATGTAACCGTGCCGTGACTTGAACTCAATCCACAATCTGATGAAGAAAGTGGCAGCGTTTTTGTGGACGACGCATTACTGTCTATTTTCTCAGCTTCGTTGATTAAATCTTTGATGATTATTCCTATAATTAGTGTTCGGAATCTAATATTATTGCGTCAGTGGAAATATTGCCCACCCGTGGAACGTAACAGGTCCACCGAGGCCGTACTCTACGACCATATTGTCAAGGTGATAGCTTAAAGTTGCGATTGTTTGTTTAAGAGTGTATATATTTTCGATAATCTTTCTCACTGGGTTAAATATAAAGCGTAAAGATAGGTATATGACGAACCCAGAAAACCAGTTTGTCACTTAAACAGACCAGCAATAGTTTGTGCGCTGCTAATTAAGCATGAAATTTAATGACCATAAAGTGCGTTTTACTCAACACCATATGAGCTGACTGATAAAGATTAAAAGTAAGAGTGACCAGTGTTCTCATGCAGTCATTATCTATGTAATCATCGCCAGTTAATAGATAATTGTTGAAAAAACAGTACGTCGCACATGTTCTGGACGCACACCCATATTATGCATTTGGTCTGTCACAGAATTTCAGGAGATACCAAAATTCGAGTCTTTCAAAGGCGCTTAAAAGAGAGTATTGAATTAAAATATGTCTAAGCGGCCAAGTTCAAGAGAAGCGATTAAACTGAGAATTAATGTTCTGGCTATTGAAATAAAAATTTGGAAAAAAATTCATTCCAGTCTGAAGGCCTGTGAGGCTGTGGATCCTTGGCCATAAGAGCTGGGGATGTCCCATGTTATAGATTAGAGGAGGTGCCGCATCGGTGCGAGAGTAAAGGCACATTGTAGTGTAGGAGAGACATAGAGCTCATACTTAGAATAGGGGCGGTCGCGGGCCAAGTCTACGGCCATATATGAGAATGGGATCAGAAACACGAAGTACAAGCTCAGGGAGCTATAGGTATTTAGGAAGACGACATACCTGTTGTAAAAGGCAAGCCACACGTAGGCTAAGTAGGCTTTGCCTGTATGAACATTATTCTGAGATAAAAGAAGGGGATCGTTTAACCCTACTCATGGCGACTGCTTGAGTGAAAAGTGTCCAGTAAAGTGCCAAGTGCTGTCGTATCTGACAGTTTTACGGTTGGAAGAAGCCGGATTACCGGGAGAGAACGACCGAGTAGCAGGGATTAACTGTCAGACTCCCCGCTTACTAAGTCTATACATGCAACGTTAGCTGCGATTGGGTAGAAGTCCAAAATCGATGTGCAGTAAGACTTAGCACACGGCGTAACCTTGCACCAACGTACGCAATCGGGATTGCATATCTTGACCAAGGACATAACGCAGTTACCACTTCTCAGGTTGGAGCAGGCGACCCTTGGGTTTGAAATCCAATAATATAACCACTGAGCCCCCCCCCCCCTCCCTCACCCTCTCAAACTGTCCGAATTGGTACCACCCGTCACCATTTGTATGATCGAATCCATGTGTGATGTGAGTCAACCTATGAAATCTAGTTTCCGAAGAAAGTGCATGATTACTGGTAAGAACGAGTCTTTATCTTAACCCTTTAAATCCTGGTGGCATCTTCCATGTCAGTCCAATGGCAGGATTTGGTTGAGTCCATATTCATTATTTGGGGTAGACCAATTAATATTTTCAACGTGCAGCCATGGGGCTGCACGTTGAAAATATTATTTGGTCTACCTTATATTCACTCAGCAGCCATCCTACATAATAATAATAATATTCTTTATTGTCGAAAGTTCCATAACACTGATACATGACAGTTTAAAACAGATAAAAGTGACAGATAAGCATTAACAGACAAAATACGAAAAAATAACAGTGACACTCACACACTGAATTATCGCACATGCACGCGCCCAGCGTACATGCATCAGGGACGTCGCGACAGGGTGTGGGGGGGGGGGGGGGGTGTTTGTCTCCCCCCCCCCCCAATATTTGTCAAAACCTCAATAGTTGGAAATTCGGAGGGCAAAAATATCAACAGTTTGAAATTTAAAAACTACTGAATATGCGGTATAATTCACTAACAAGCCTATCTTTCCGACTAGGGGACCATAATAAGGAAAATAAGGAAATATTCCGACTACCGAGACTTTCGGGTGAAAATCGGGTCAAAGAATTCAGACTCCACGCGGCCTGCAGTCTTAGATAAATGAATAATAAATGATTGACTGCATTAGAGTTTCTGCAAATATCCACAATAGATTGGGCGCATTTCACAGAATTCTAAACAATTGACAAATACTTCATTTATATATCACATCAAACTGAAAGGTTAGGTACATGATCTATGTACCGAACCTTTCAGGTTGATGTTATATATAACATGGTGTGATTGGTGCCACAATGCACCCAGTCGAGTCGCATGTAACGGCATGTTAAGCCTTTGAACCCTGATGGTTCCTTCCATGTCAGTTGAATGACATCAATTAGAAGAGTCCATAATCATCATTTGGGGTAGACCAATCCATATTCTCAACGTGCAGCCTTTGGGCTGCACGTTGAAAATATCGATTGGTATACCGTACAAATTCACTGAGCAGCCATTCTACTTTTTAAATGTATGGTGTGTCATGATCCTGGACCGGAAAAGCGGTCTTACGGGTTCAAAGGGTTAATAAAAAAGTACTTGTTGTCATGTCAAGTGCCTGTGAAATGCTCTAGAAACACAAAACTCCCACTTTCCCAAAGGCGATGTTTCAAATTTGTCCGTCAGACAGGAGGCGTACGAGCCAATGGGGACAATTCGGGCAAAGTAAGAAGACATTGAAAATTTGTATCCAACTCGAATTAAAAATGTTTCCCAACAAAAAAATCACTGAATTTGGAACTGAAAATTAGCCTTATAACTATTACCAGAACCCATGAAAACGCATCAGAGCACATCAATTTTTCAAAATTTTCTAGGGGAGGGCCCCAGATCCCCTGCCAAAGATTCGCGCCTTTGGCGCTCGCAGTTTCGCGCCTACCACCCTACGGCGCTCCTGTGTCGGGAGTACCCGGAGAGAACAACCTAGCAACGGCGAGCAACTGTCAGCTCCCCAACATACCAACTCCACACAAGCAGGGTTAGCATTGGTTGAAGACAGGTACACCACCGACGTGCAGTACGCCTAAGTACACAGGGTCACCGTGCCCTCACGTGGGCAATGGGGGTGAAGTGTCTTGCCCAAGGACACAACGCGGTTGCCGCAGGTCGGATTTGAACCGAGGACCTCTCTCTGGACAATACAGGAAGAAATGAATTTCAACCTCTACTTCCATGAAACAAGTTGGGCACCGACTGTCCTGTCTCGGGATCGGGGGGGCTTTTATTACCCCCCCCCCCCCCCTCCCCACACACACACACACACTTTCTATGCAGGGACGATGAGCACTGTTACGCAGACTTACAAAACTAGTTTTGACATAATGAAATTTATGACGTATCATGTTCCGGGGCCGGAAAAGCGGCCGCTCGTGTTTAAAAGGTTAACTCTCCAATCCAAACGGAGTTCCACCTAACTAAACATTTATTTGCGCCCTTGAAAGCAGGAGAGAGTCGTCTGTCATCAAAGCAATGCTGTTCATTTTTGTGTCCAGTTTGCAGTTGCATGACAGTGAGTGAGTCATTGCAAAATGAAACACAACTGATTAATGTGACGCAACAAATCTTGTTTGGTTACAGCTCACCTGGGAATACTTTGATTATTCAATTGCATTTGTTTCTTGATAACTATTCAGAGGTCTTTGACGCCGGGGGATTTCATTTTTAAAGATATGCTGAGATGAAAGTGTCGTGTGACATCTCCAGGTCGCAACTGCACGGTTTGGATTGATTGGCTCTTCCGAAAAAAAAAAACCCCTGCAGTAATTTCTTAACCAATCAACTTCTAAAATCCTATTAAATCCTATTTATTTATCTATTTATTTATTTATTTATTTATTTATTTATTTGTTGTTGTTTCTCTATTTAACCCTTTACCTAACTTACACGATATCAATATTTGTTATTTTAATTAGGTTTTATTTTTTTCAAATTTTTCACAAAATTTCAGCAAAACCAAGCTCGTTGCGCGCGGCCCATTGATGATTAACCCTTATTCTTATCGTGACCACTGTCGTGTATTCTATTTCGGAGTTCTGTATTTTCGGACATGCGCAAATTAATCCTGTCACACCTGCCTGCCATCTGATTGTCTGTCTAATTAATTAGATGACGAAGTCAAACTGTTATAAATTGTACTAAACTTCCCCTCATCCAGTCATATATCATACCTTTAGTGGAACAATGCGCCATCTGCAATGCTTTAGCATTGCAGATTGCGCCTTGTTCCACTCAAGGGAGACGATATACAGGTCCTCTACATATGATATTTATTTATTTATTTATTTATTTATTGGTGTTTAAGGTCACATATTTCTGCACAATGGCTAATCATGATCACGACAGTTTTATGGGTGGAGGACGCCGGAGTACCCGGAGAGAACCACCGAGCAACAGCGAGCAACTGTCAGCTCCCCAACATACTAATTCCACACAAGCAGGGTTAAAATTGGTTGAAGACAGATGCATCGTCGACGTGCAGTACGCCTTAGTACACAGCGTCACCGTGCCCCCACGTGGGCAATGGGGGTGAAGTGTCTTGCCCAAGAACACAACGTATTTGCTGCGGGTGAGATTCGAACCGAGCACCTCTCGGCTTGCAGCCTGCACATCTACCTACGGAGCCACCGCGTCCCCCTCTACACATGATTACAGGTGGGGGTGGCATGCAAGTGGCAATATGCATTCTGCACGACACAATGTAAACAATGAGTTCAAATAATTGAGAGTATTCAAATACGTCATATTTATTTATTGGGTTTTACCGACACTTTCGACAGCCAGGGTCACCTCGTGTCGGACAGTTTTACGGGTGGAGGAAACCGGACTACCCGGAGAGACCCACCGAGCAACTGTCAAGACTCCTAAACGTACTAACCCCACACAAGCAGGGTTAGCATTGGTTGAAGACAGGTGCACCATCGACGTGAAGTACACAACGCCACCGTGTCCCAAAGTGAGTAATTGGGATTAAGTATCTTACCCAAGGAAACAACGCGGTTGCCGCAGGTGAGATTCAACAAAACCATATCATGTGGAACGTCATTGGAACAAGCTCGTTGCGCGATCCATTGGTAGTTCATATGATATGGTTTTGTTGGCATTTTTCGAAAATAATTTTTTTCAACTGTTGCTGCGTTTTGAAGAATTTTGATGTCCTATCTTTATTCTTGGATATTTGAAGCACATTTGGCCACGAGTTGTTTGCCTGAAATGTTATTTGATTATCAGTTATGGCACGAATACGGTAGCACACTTCCAGGAACTATTGTGCATGTTGTCAACTCTGTGAGTTGAATGCATACATTTTTCATGTTCTACACATCACAACCTTCACTTAGATGTATAATTTGTGTATATTTGATTTCGATTTATGGAATATCAAAGATGGGAACTTCAAAGTAAACCGATTTTCCTTACTTATTTAGCACCTTAAGTGAGGGATTTATAATTTTTTTGTTTATTGGTGTTTAAGGTCACATACTTATGCACAATGGCTAATCGTGGCCGTGACAGTTTTACGGGGTGGAAGAAGCCGGAGTACCTAGAGAGAACCGCCGAGCATCGACGAGCAACTGTCAGCTCCTCAACGTTTCAGCTCTGTTCAAGCTCCACCCAAGCAGGGTTACAGTGGTTGAAGACATGTGCACTGTCGACGTAGAGTACGCCTTAGTACACGGCGTCATCGTGCCCAAATGTAGGCAACCGGGATAAAGTGCCTAGCCCAAAAGGACACAACGCGGGTCGTCCCGGACGGCAATCGAACTCGGGACAAGTGGGGGATTACTTACTTTCAATAATGTACAGTACGTGGAGAATGGATTGTAACTGAATCACCCGAGAGGTGGGGTTATCACTCAAAGAATAACTTTCAAATCCTGTACATGTGGACAAAAAACACAAGCAATGTTTCAGCCAATAGACCTCCGGGTATAACCCGGAGGTCCATTGGCTGGAACTTTGCTTGTGCTCGTTATGCTTTGCAATAAATTTGCAATTATGGCTTGGGTGGAATGTCCACTCTGCGGATGATTTAGTGATAATACACTCTCCACGTACTGTACACTGTAAGTCAAAGCCTAGAAAACAAAAGCTTTATACACTTAAATGGGTATGATACGACTTCTACAAGTTGGTCATAACAATCTGGAGGTACATCGTGTCACGTTTGTGGTACTGATGTTGGATTTTAACTGAATTGATGTCCTGCTGTGTTTAAGAACGGTAAACTGTGTAATAATCTATCTCCATCACCACACGCAACATGAAATTCAGTCTCTTATATTATCTCGTTATCTTCTTAAATACATTGAAAATGCAAACTTTAAATATTGATTGTTTTCACGAATGTAAAACACCGTCACGCATTTTGTCAAAATTACCCTCTTTGAATGGGATTAACTCTTTGCATGCCGCTGGCGGATAATCCTGCCCTGCCCAGGACATGAAATCTCTTGTTATTAAAAAAAAGTAACATTTAACCTAATTTTCCCCTGTAAATTCTATAAACTTCTTAACCAGTGATTTCTTGATTCAATTTTTTATGAATTTTTCATCAAATTTTCTAGGGGAGGACCCCAGATCCCTTGTCAAAGATTCGCGCCTTTAGCGCTCGCAGTTTCGCGCCTACCATTCTACGGCGCTCGTGTGTCGGGAGTACCCGGAGAGAACAACCGAGCAACGGCGAGCAACTGTCAGCTTCCCAACATACCAACTCCACACAAGCAGGGTTAGCATTGGTTGAAGACAGGTGCACCACCGACGTGCAGTACGCCTAAAAAGTATCGCATCCCAGAAGCGCAGCGTCTGTGTCAACATTGCGGGGTGGTAGACGATGAGACACACTTTCTCCTCCACTGCACAAAGCTGACAGAAGAGCTCGAGTGCCTACTACAAAACATCCAAACAAACAGAGAGTATTTCAGCAGCATGACTGATACTGCAAGAGTCAAATATATATTAACACGTGACAATACAGAATGCACCAACAACGTTGCACACTTCGTTTCTCACGGTCTTCAAAAAAGGGGGTGTGGCAGCCCCAGGTCGATAACAGCACGTCGAGCTAAGTTGAAAGTTTTTGTACGACCTTATATAATAATTTTTTTTTTCACTCTTTTTTCATGAACAACTAAATGTGTAATGTTAATCTTGATGTACATTTGACCATAATGGTGTAGCAGTACAATAAAGGAGTATTATTATTATATTATAGTAAAATTACCCAGCGGGCAAATTCAACCAACATGACTTTGCTAAAACACGATTGGATAACCAACATCATATGGACTTTGGGACATTTCCCATAAGTCACACAGAACATTGACATACCCATCAAAAGCTTAAAATTCATGTTCTCCCTGGATTTCTCTGAAAACATCTTGTAGAAAAAAAAATGGACATTCGCCGTTCTTGGTGTGACATTACAAGTTGCATAGAAAAATATTCCTGTTAGCTCTTGTTAACCCTCTACAAGCTGCCAGACATTAATATTTTGGATACATTTGAGATAAAATGGACCATTTTCAAATAGCCACAGCACTTAGTGGGTATGTGTCAAACAACCATAACTCATTTTGTCGGTCATTAACTTGTCGGGCGACGATATTGGTTTTAACCCTCTCCAACATTAATGATGGTTTTTGCCTAAACCTTTTTTTATCAAACTGAGTCATTTGAGACTACTTTTCGCACCTTTCTCATAACATCAATAAAGGAACTTCAGTGAGACAGTTAAAAACAATTCATCAGACACTCTGGGGTCATGAAATATCATGGAATCCCATCTGGAAAAGCCACGATTCTCCAGAATCATAAAGTCTAGTTTTGTTTCGTATTATAAATAAAGAACAGTTGTTGGGTTCTAATAAAACCATGTAATCCGAAACAAAACACATCTACAAGTACATCGTCATTGGCAATCGAAATTCCAATTGCACTGCGACAAGGGATATGGATTAATTATGCTTTGTTTACTTAAAGTAATTCTTTACTGGTCCTTAATAATACAGGCGGGGGCAATATCACAATGAACTAATCATTCATATATGGGGGTGGGGGGGGGGGGACGAACACTCTCAAAAAATGCAAATAAAGTTCAATTTCATCCTTCTATTAAAAAGGGCGAAAACCGAAAATGACATTTCAATTTGTGAGTGATCAGATGACTCTAGAGTGATGAGGGCTGCATGCCGTTTATGAAAGTCCACACAATCTCGCTTTCAAGTTATTTTATTTAATTGAGCGAGCAATTTCATACAAATGATATTGTTGTGTTTCATCACAATGAACACTGTGGATACCGTTTTATCCACTGGCCATCGTTTCAAATTAGGAGCTCATTGTTCCTTTAAATATATTTGATGGAAACGTCGTGTCACATCTGGGTGAAAGTGTAGTCAATGCAATTGAATGTGGGGGTGTGGCCAGGCCAAATGAAGTGTGGTCTGGCAGACAAATATTCCCCACTTCATTTCACCTTGCTCGGGTTAACCCTTTACCTAACACGAAAGGCAGTCGACACTTGCAAATAAAATTCTTGAGTAAGTATTTTTTTCATTTTTTGGGTCAAAAACATAGCTTATGACCCCTAATTGGAACGAGATCAACGATGATGGGTGATAAGCTATGTTTTTGAGACAAAAATAAAAAAAATAATGAAAATTGAATGGTTATTTTTGTGGAAACACTAGCCGGTTTTGGCCGTTACGTTGGGTGAAGGATTAAAATATGTACCCCCTTAGGTGCTCTTCCCCAAGGAAAAAATATATTTCACGTCAATTAGTGAACCTTGGACACTTTTGAAGACTTTATACGTAAGTGAAGGAAGAACTATATCAAAATGGCCCCCAAAATATCAGGGTAAGGGCACATGAACCAGTTTTAGAGATCTCAGACATGAATGCAATGTATATAGGAAGAGCACGGGGCTAAGCATCACCCACACACACATCACCCCCCGCGATAAGGCCGTGCGAAGCTTCGAGATCTGATTCTTAAGTTGGTATTCATTTCGATTCGAAATCGGCTTTCCGATTCGTTTTCCTTCGAATCCGTTCACTGGAATTTCGCTTGGTATCAGTCATTTTAGTCGTCTAACAAAACGTATAGCTGAGAGAGAAATTGTGCATAAATGATGTGGAAAATAAAGACTGAGTGTAATTTCCGCATAACAAGCATCTGTATCTATGCCACCACCCATGCTTATTCTAGTTTCACTAGTCACTACCACTGCTGAAAGCCAATTTTAAGTTTCCAAGCATAATCGACGATGAGCTCACGGCTAGCCCCGTGCAGTGCCCAGGACAGAATTCTCGCACCCGTTTCTATTTTTGAACAAAAATTCATACTGGGCAATATTCTAACTGCGTCATTAAGTCATGCTTTCGATATCAGTCGGAACTTCAAGACGCCGGTATTCGATTCAAGGTTCGATTCGATTTCGAATAATAGATTCGATTCGATTCGAAAATAAGGGATTCGCAGGGCCCTACCTTATGACCACTGGATGATTGGAAATGGTATCATACTATTTAATGCATGAATTCGCTGAGGAACCTTCAATCTATGCGATCTTCGATCGCTCAGAAAATTTGCAGAACACCGGACCAAACAATGTAAGCGAGATGCCGGGAGAAGGTCGTTTGTGTTCCGACATATTGTTTGAATTCCAATGAATCTCCGTTTGTCCAACGACAAAGAAATCTCTGAGAATAATTTGGCATCTGTGCATGGTGTGTCATTGCCAGACGTAATTTAGACAGTTATAGCTACAATCGAAGCAGCAGCAGTCACGACTTTTTCCTTTGTTTCGCCCGACGATGTTTGCACCAGCTGTTTATTTCGTGTCAATGTACTGTTAGTGGTAATTAGATTGCACGGAAGTTACAAGCACTACATTCATTCACGCGATGAAAGATAAGGTTTTGCGTAGTGTGATAAGAATGCCTTGGGTATTAAACAATAATCATCTATAAAACTGTTGGCAAGTGCTGTTCTAACCCTGTTTTCTGCACAGGGAAAATGCTGATAAATGATTGTTTGAAAAAGGGTCGCTGAGTGGAGAAGTTTTGCAGTTCCATTCGGTGTTCCATGAACAGAGCTACCAGGTTACCATACCAGACGTTTATGTGTTATCCCAAATTCAAGACGGTAAAGGGTGTCCCCAAATTAGGAGATGGCTAGCAACAGCTTGTTGCAACATTCTACACCATGCAAAAAGCCCTGCATTACACTCTATTTGTATGTACAGTTGAAACTAGAAGTCATGTCACCAATAGTGCGCTTATCTAGGCTTAATTGCGCGTTGGAATTGCGCGCAATTGCCATATTGAATGGCATCCAAAGCAGGGCAGGTTCGCCTGGTTATTCATAGCAAACACATGCAATGTTTTTGCCAATGGACCCCCGGGTTACCCGGAGGTCCATTGGCTGAAACATTGCTTGTGCACAGGCCATATATACAGAATTTGATAGCTTTACTTGGGCCATAACGCGTACATTAACGCGCATATCGACGTGCTATTTGTGCGCATTTCATGACAGGACTTTTAGTTTTAACTGTAAATTGACTCATCATGCAGTTTCTCACATTTCGTGAACATTTTTGACTTGTATCCGGTGTTCCCAAATTGGACCAATCTAAAGCCCTGTAATACTTCTTGTCGTTTTTCTTTGAAGTAACAACTATTCTTCAAATGAAAAATCTACCCCACAGTGTTAGCTTATTTTTTTACAGTACCGCCGTGGAACGCGGTGGGTCAGTGGTTAGAGCAATGAACTTCACACCTAAGGTTCAACGGTTCGATCCTGACCACTAGTAACTGCGTTGTGTCCATGGGCAAGACACTTTATTCTGATTTCCCAGGAGGGGGCGCAGTGGCACTGTGCACTAATGCATATTGCATGTCGATGGTGCACAAGCTAAAAACTAAAGTGTTAATAACTACACTTGAAGTGCTGTATTTAACACTTACTGAGTGCTGAACTAGCACTTTGTTCAAGTGTAGATATCCCAGAACTTGACAGGTGTTACATTAATACCACTTGACAAGTGTTATGTCGCGACACTTAAAAGGAAACAACGCAGATGACGCGGATCAGGCTCGAACTCTCGAGCCTGATACGCGTCATCTGCGTTGTGTCCTTTTAATTATGTACCCACCAAGCGCAAATCAAATTATGGACGATTCAGGAAGAACCACCAATGCTAGACACATGGGAAGTGCTATCCATTCAAGTTTCAGATGTCTGACGATTGTAATGTCTAAGTGCTTAACGCATTGCACTTTGAGTGTTAAAATCAAACCCTAAGGGTTAGAATGGGTTTAACACCTTGACAGTGTCAGTTTTAACACTTTAGTTTTTAGTGTGCACTTGACCCCAATCGCTGCTTACTCTGCTTCTAAGGATTTAGTACTTTGGAAGGGTGGGAGTTGTTCGCCGGTGCTGGGAGGTTCTCTCCGGGTATTCTGGGCTTCATTCACCCGTAAAACGGTCCGATATGATGTGGCCTTGGCTGTCGAAAGTGTGGTTAAGCCCCCAATAAAACAAAAACAACAAATAGTCCCGCGATTACAAAAGCGGACAGAGAGTTTCGACTAGTTCGCGACATAGTCGCGCTCTGGTTGAAATTTTCTCTCCGCTTTCCTCCCACGGCGCTTTTGAATCAAATGTCTCGCAAGAGCAATGAGAAAATATTGACTCTCAAATCTTCTTTCGGTTGTTGTTCTCGATTTGACCCGGATTTCGTTGTGCTTTTATTTAACGAAATAGGAGCACGGTGGCTAAGTGGTTCCGGCAGTGGACTTCAAACCGAAAAGTCCACGGTTCGATCCCCGCCTGGGGCAGCTGCGTTGGATCACTGGGCAAGGCACTTAATCTCGACTGTCCACGTTTGGGCACAGTGGCGCTGTTTACTAAGACGAACTGGACGTCGATGGTGCACTTGCCTACAACCAACACTAACCCAACTTGTGTGGAATTACTACATTGGGGAGTCTGACTTTCCAGGTACTCGGACTTCCTTCACCTGAAAAACTGTCCGATACGAGGTAACCCCAGTCGAAAGTGTCGTTTAAACCCAATAAAAAATAATCAACTATCGAACCACTGTCGTTAGTGTCAAGTGACCAGGTCGGGATCTGATCGCAAAAGAGACCTCTTTGGCGAGCACACAACTGAATACTGGAATATCCAGTAATCCCTTTTCTGAGTGTATCCTTCTGGATGCCAATGTTCTCAGAATAACATTGTCATAGATAGGGGGTGAGGATAAGCACGTATGGGTGGGGGTTAGGCCCAAATCTCCCATACGTTGTGTATGCAGCGCAGCTGCTGATTCATATGACGCGGTAAGTTTAGTGCAAATGGTAGATAGAGCCAATGAGGCCAATTGTCAAAAGTTTCTTCGGGAGACCCCCACCAACCCCCCCCCCCCCCACCCACCCACCCCACCCACACACACACACAATGGCGAGGATACACCCATCTTCCTTGAACTAATCTACTCTGTCCAGTTATACAGAGACGGCATTTTAGGCTTGGAACCCGATGTATGTGCCCCTCCCCCAAAATATAGATACCTGTTAAACGCCTGCAGTATAACAATTTATCAGTCAGTTTTTATTTATTTATTTATTTATTTATTTATTTATTTATTTACTTATTGGTGTTTAAGGTCACATAATTATGCACAATGGCTAATCGAGACCGTGACAGTTTTACGGGTGGAGGAAACCGGAGTACCCGGAGAGATCCACCGGGCATCGACGAGCAACTGTCAGCTCCACAACATTCTAACTCTGTTCAAGCTCCGCTCAAGCAAGGTTTCAACGGTTGAAGACATGTGCACCATCGACGTGCAGTACGCCTTAGTACACAGTCATCGTGTCCCCATTTAGGCATCCGGGATAAAGTGCCTTGCCCAAGGACACAACGCGGGTCGTCCCGGACTGGGATGGAACTCGGGACCTCTAGCATAGTATCAGTCAGTTAACCCTTAATACTGATCATGATCACCGTCATGTATTCTATTAATGAGTACTGCATTTTCTGGCATGCGCAAAGTAATCCTGTCACAACTGCCTATCATCTGCTTAACTATCAAATTAATCAGATGACGAAGTCAAAACTGTTATAAATTGTACTGAACTTCTCCGCATGCCGTCATATATCGTACCTTAAGTGGAACAAGGCGCCATCGACAATGTCTTAGCATCGCAGGTGGCACCTTGTTCCACTCAAGCGAAACGATATACAGGTCTACCACATATGATAAAAGGTGGGGTGGCATGCTAGTGGCAATATGAATTCTGCACGACACAATGTAAGCAATGGTTTTAATTAATTAACAGTATTCAAATACGTCATTGTGCGTACATTAACGAAACCTCATCCGCAAATGTGAACCAAATTACAATTCCTTGCCCCGTGAACCCGACACAAAGACGACCGCTTCCTCGCCTCGCAAAATCGTCCATCACAGACCGCGAATTTATATTCCAATTTCACCATTTAGAAAATTTAGTACGAGAAAGTCATTTCGCCTGAATGTTGGGGATTTTTTCCCGAAGCTGTACAAAGGTGTGCCTCGGAAACATGCCTTTGAGACAAGCTTAAACACAACATATAAACCTACCGCTCATTTTAGCCACTGGATGACACGCCTCGCACCATGACCCTAGATTGAAATGGGGCACTCCCATCTCACAAGAATCCCGGATTCGCCACTGCAAAAATGTCAAAATGCTAGTCCTCGGGTTGAAAGATGGTTCAAATCTACAAATGAAAATCAAATTACTGTTAAAACTAGAAGTCCTGTCACGAATAGTGCGCCTATGTAGGCTTAATTGCGCGTTGGAATTGCGCGCAATTGCCATATCGAATGGCTTCCAAAGCACGGCAGGTTCTCCTGGTTACTCATAGCAAACACATGCAATGTTTCTGCCAATGGACCTCCGGGTTACCCGGAGGTCCATTGGCTGAAACATTGCTTGTGCATAGGCCATATGTACAGAATTGGATAGATTTACTTGGGCCATAACGCGCACATTAACGCGCATATCAACGTGCTATTTGTGCGCATTTCATGACAGGACTTCTAGTTTTAACTGTAGAATCCCTTGCTCTATGATTTCCAACCGACTGAAGTTGGAAATGATAGGGTAAAGGATTTTAATTTTGTTTATATTTGAAGATAAAATTCTGTAATGTCTGCAGTGTTACGTATCTGTATACCATCAATTAGTTATTATTATTATTATTTATTGATGTTTAAGGTCATATATTTATGCACAATGGCTAATCATGACCGTGACAGTTTTACGGGTGGAGGAAGCCGGAGTACCCGGAGAGAACCACCGAGCAACGACGAGCAGCTGCCAGCTCCCCAACATCGTAACTCCGCACTGCAGCACAGGCAGGGTTAGATTGGTTGAAGTCATGCGTACCTTCGACGTGCAGTACGCCTTAGTACACGGCGTCATCGTGCCCCCACGCGGGCAATGGAGATGAAGTGTCTTGCCCAAGGACACAACGCGGTTGCCGCAGGTGGGATTCGAACCGAGGACCTCTCGGCTTGCAGCCTGCACCTCTACCTACTGAGCCACCGCGCTCCCACCTCAATTAGTTAAATTCATTATTTGATCATGCAGCATGTCCGAGGAAAGAAACTGTGGGGTGGGAGGGGGGGGGGGGGTGCTTTCGAGACACATTTGAACCCAATATATAAACATACAGTACGTGAAGAGTGGATTGTAACTAAATCACCCGCGGAGTGGAGTAATCACCCAAGCTATATCTTTCAAATTTTGTATATATCGACAAAAAACACAAGCAAATGTTTCAGCCAATGGACCTCCGGGTTTAACCCGGAGGTCCATTGGCTGAAACTTTGCTGGTGCTGGTTATGCTTTACAACAAATTTGAAATTATTGCTCGGGTGGAATCTCCACTCTGTGGGTGATTTAGTGATAATACACTCTCCACGTACTGTACTACTCATTCTATCCACTGAACGCTTGCACAATATATCCGACACTGATTTTGTCTGCAATATTATTATATAAAAAAAATGGCAAACCACAATTTGAAATCAATTGCACTGCCATGCGATTTTGCTTTCATATAATTGTTAATTCATTATGTCAAGCACACTTAAGGCGTCAAGTTAAAAGGGTTACATTAACAGTTACTCCTTCCGAATGGATCGTAGCTGCAACGTCATGTCCTTGCAGTCAAGGAAGTAATACCTAATTTCCGAAACGTCGCCGTGCGAAGGAATAAGACTGCATTCTAAAATCAGTCGGGTTAACAATTAACCCAAATCAACTAGGTTGAGTGAATATGAACGCAGTTGGGTTCATATTCACTCATTCTGGATGGTTTGGATTAATTTTTGACCAATTTGTTTATTTATTGGGGTTTAACGATACTTTCGACAATCACGGTCACTTCGTGTCGGACAGTTTTACGAGTGGGGGAAGCCAGAGTACCCGGAGAGAACAACCATGCAACGGCGAGCCACTGTCAGACTCCCCAACGTACTAACACCACAGACGCAATGTTAGCAGTGGTTGAAGACAAGTGCCCCATCGACGAACAGTACGCCTTAGTACACAGCGCCACCGTGCCTCCACTTGGGCAATCCGGATTAAATGCCTGCAAAGGACACAGCGCAGTTGCCCCTGGCGGGATCGAACAGTACACCTTTCACTTTGAAATAGGGTCCTGCGAATATTCGAGATTCGATTCGATACCATACGTATGCTTCGAGATCGATCCCGAATCAGTCTCAGGATACGATTTTTTCGAATCTCTCGTACTAACTTCAATTTGTTACATTTCCAACAAAAATAGGATAAAACTGTCATTAGAAAATTCATTCATGTAGGCTCAATTCCTATTTATTTGAGTAATTGACAATGTTTAATTGTTAGGTAAGGTGTGAATTTGGCCCAGAACATTATCCATAGTTTTGGTTTTTGAAGGCTTAACTTGTTACTATTCACGTTCTTAAGAACGTGAATAGTAACAAGTTAGGTCTTCAAAAACTAAAACTGTGGACAATACGCCTAGCTGTTTCAGTGACGGTGCTACAGATAATATTTAGTTATTGGTGTTTAAGGTGTTCACTCCGTCGCCTAAGGGTCATCACAGTGTTTCGTAACTTCCGTTTGATGCAACATGAAATAACTTGTCTTTTAATTTCGATTCGGGATTCGATTCGATATCAGAAACACGATTCGATTCGAGATTCGATTCAAAAAGAAATTTGTGATTCGCAGATCCCTACTTTGAAATCCAATGCAATAAATGCTGAGCCACCGCGCTCCCAATTTTTAAAGTGTCTTCAGTGCATCAAGTAATTTACTCAACATTACACTTGAATTGCATTCGTTTGGTTCTTATTGGAAGGTGGCTTCGTAATTAGAAAGGTATGAATAACATGCTTGAGGACAATTTCAAGATAGATGCACCATTATTACGTTGGAGTACAAGGATATCAGTTGTGTCTGAAGTGGGATGGAGAACGGATTTTTGAAGAAGACGACAATTCCTTTTATAAATGAAACTATTATGAAGACCTGTTACTGACGTCTCGTACTATTCATTCCGGGTGTAGTTTACTGTCAATCAATATAACACATGTCGCACAAAGAAGAGACTGTGGGAATTGCGCGACAAATACAAAGGGCGCATCCTTAGTTTACATTCCGAATGACGACATTCTGAGATGGGAAGATTGTTGGTAACCCTTTTCTTAACGAATCGACAGGTATAACTATCGCCTCATGCAAACTCACAATTTTTTTTTCATTTTACCATTTTTTTCTTATTTCTTTCAAACCATGATTCATGTCACAACATTGGGACAGCCTTGTCAGAGGCTCTGTTTAAACAGAACGCGAAGTGACGCGACACAGGACACAACGACTTCGCAGCGATTCGCTAGACTCGTTTATACAGTACGTGGAGAGTGGATTACAACTAAATCACTCGCGGAGTGGAGTTATCAACCAAAGTATAACTTTCAATTTGTGTACATATCGACAAACAACACAAGCAATGTTTCAGCCAATGGACCTCCGGGTTTAACCCGGAGGTCCATTGGCTGAAACTTTGCTTGTGCTGGTTATGCTTTGCAACAAATTTGCAATTATTGCTCGGGTGGAATCTCCACTCTGCGAGTGATTTAGTGATAATACACTCTCAACGTACTGTACACCCCGCACAGGAAACCTGTAATCACGCTTCATACTGCATCATCAGGCGAATCCACACAATCGAAGCAACATTTTTGGCTAGACAAGAGAAACTCAAATAGCGCGTCGCATCGCTTCGCTTCGCGGCGCGTCCTGTATAAATGGTCAAATGGAAATACATCGGAAGCGGAAAATGTTCGTGGCTGCGTCGCGCCGCTTCGTGTTCAGTATATATAGAGCCTTACCCGTTCAATAATGTGTATACGCAATGCCTGAAGAAGATGGAACTTTGGTTGATTCCACTGTCCGATACTGAATTCTCATTGTTGAAAGCGGATGTTGTCGTGGGCAACTATGTGTGGCCAGCTGAACAAGTCGACCTGGATGATTAAGAGGCAAATATAATGTGCACTACGATGTTTGTTAGATCATTGAGGTTTAACGACACTTTCAATAAAAAAGTCACATCATGTGGGACAATGTTACGGGTGCAGAAAGCCGGAATACTCGAACCACCGAGTAGCGGCGAACAACAGTTATACTGTTCCACTCACTAACAATGTACACGTATAGAGTTAGCAGTGATTGGAGGCAAGCGCAAAATAGGCATGCAGTAGGCCTTCGAACACAAAATCACCGTGCACCCCCCTCCCCCTCCTGGTCAGTCAGGGGTTAAATATCTTTCCCAATAACGCAATGCTGTTAATGCTGATCAGGGTTGAACCTGTAAGATACAGTGCATTATGTTTTACTAAAAACGTCGGGACAGAACTCCGACTCACGTTTCGATTCTTCCTCTTTGATACTATTTCTGTAATCCATTAACAATTTACAGCTTAAAATCACTTTGGTTAAACATTAATCCAACTCAACTGTGTTGAGTGAATATGAATCCTACTGGGTTCATATTCACCCAACAGTAGTAGGATAGGGGGTTTTGAGGCCTGTTTTGGGGGACCTAGGCTGGGGGACCCAGGAAGCGATGTCATACCGCAATGTATTATGGGTATCACGTGGTTGTCATGGTAACCCGTGTGAGCGGCCATGTTGTGACGTCATTGTCATGGTGATGGGTGATGTGAGTGCGCATGCGCAGCTCGTGGTGTTTGGGTGATAAGTGTTTCCGTCGTCCATTTTGTATGAAAGGGGACGCCATCTTTGTTTCTATGGTTGCACGTGGTTGCTATGAGCCTGAAAGGTCTCCAACAGGGCCAAGGGACCTGTAACAGGTATGTTCGATTGACTGGGAGTATTTTCTGGAACGAAGTCCCTGGATAATTACCCAAATGAGCCCGAGAACGGGCGTAAATCACCGGAAACGACTTTATTTAAGATGGATTCCCCGCAGAACCTGCTTTTAACCAAAATGGACTTGTTTAGAGTAGCACGTAGTGCAATAGACTTTTAAAAGGTCGTGTTCGATTGAAAAGGAGTATTTTTGGAAGGACTTCCGAAGATAATTACCCAAATAAACCCGACAATCCCTCCAAATCACCAAAATCCCCTCAAACTACCGAAATGGATTTGGTAAAGCCTCATTTGGTTTTATGAAGGCTCGAATTTGGTTATCTCGGGTCAAAATCCTGTTTTACCTCTCTTACGGATCTATCGGTACATGCAGCACATCAGCACATGCAAAATGTGCCAGTATGTGCCTGTGTGCAAGTGCACAATGTGCGCACAAAGCATGCAGCACATGCGCACATACGGGTATTTGAGGTCCAGTGGGGACCAGTGTTTGAGGACCAGTGCTTGGGGACCAGTGTTTGGGGACTATTGAGGACCAGGCTTTGAGGATTAGTGGGTACCAATGTTTGGGGCCCAGTGTCAGAAATATTGTCTAACCACCGTCTCTTAACTCAGTACTAAAGTTTCTGCTACCAACTGTGTTACCGTTTGTAAGCAAGATCTTGGCTTACTCCTTCGCTCCTCTAAATCCACCCAGAACTACCGTGAGATGTGATTGTACACAACGTGCAAATAGCACATTACAAGAACCTGAACAGATAAAACATGATAACTGACAATAGCAACTGCAAAATAACAAAGGTACAGAACGAAATAAACAAAATTCGAAAAAAAACTAGAAGTGACCAGAACAAAAGAGAGTGAACGATGGTCGAACTGGTTGGACAGATCTGAACATACCATACCGGACACAACTAAGGTTAAAGAGAACGGACCCAATGAAGTTGGCGAAGTGAATTGAACTTAACAAAGAGAACAAAGATCCAATACAACTAAGATCGAAGTGAACATAACAACCAAAACGAAGTATGAGTTAATCTTAACACCCAATAAACTTAATAAAGTTTTCACTTGAATCATTAATGAAAATATAATTCTGTAGTGACTGAATAAAACGAACATCCAACACAACCAAAATCGAAGTGAACAGAACATAACAATGACTGAACAAACTTTTGATTTTTATTTTTGAACTAAAACATTAATGCAGGTATATAATATTAACACCTTTTGAACTAAATTCTTGCAATAGGGACGGGGAATACCCTCGAGTGTTTATATCAATTCACGGAATCCCATTTTACGGAAACGGATAAGAATCCCACTTACGGAACCCTTATATAGCCGGTCTATAGATTTTTGCTTTGAACGCTGTATAAAATGGTACAAAATGGGGAACATGAAGCAATGTGACCGAGGGTGCAGTCGAGAGAGACATAGGAAGTAATGTTACAAGTCAGTAGTAATGGTACAAGATTAATGTATAAGCTAATGATAGGACAGATAGACCATACACAGGATGTAAGCTGTTGGTAAGACTGCCTGTACAGGAGCTGTATAGGAGCCACATAGGAGCTAGGAGTCAATGTTATTTGTTTACAAGTCCCCCCCCCCCCCCCAACATACATCACAGGTCCCCATACATTGTTCCCACTAGTCCCCAAAGCCTGGTCCTCACTAGTCCCCCAAACACTGGACCCCAATCACTGGTCCTCAAATACCCGTATGTGCGTATGTGCTGCATGTTTTGTGCGCACATTGTGCACTCGGTCTGACACTGGTCTTCAAACCTTGGTCCCCAAAGCCCGGTCCTCACTAGTCCTCAAACACTGGTCCCCCTGGTCCTCAAATACCCGTATGTGCGCATGTGCTGCATGTCTTGTGCGCACATTGTGCACTTGCACACATGCACATACTGGCACATTTTACATGTGCTATTTGCACATTGCGAACAATCACATCTCAGAGTAGTCACTAGTCCTCACAATGGTCCCCACTAGTCCCCAAAGCCTGGTCCTCATTGGTCACCAAAAGCTGGCCTTTGCTGGTCCTCGAATACTCGTATGTGCCTATGTGCTGCATGTTTTGTGCGCACATTGTGCACTTGCACACAGGCACATATTGGCATATTTTGCATGTGCTACATGTGCTATTTGCACATTGTGTACAATCACATCTCACGGTAGTTTGGGGTGGATTTTGAGGAGCGGAGGAATAAGCCAAGATCTTGCTTGCAAACGGTAACACAGTTGGTAGCAGAAACTTTAGTACTGAGTTAAGAGACGGTGGTTAGACAATATTTCTGACACTGGTCCCCAAACATTGGTACCCGCTAGTCCTCAAAGCCTGGTCTCCAGTAGTTCCCAAACACTGGTCCCCAAGCACTGGTCCTCAAACACTGGTCTCCACTGGTTCTCAAATACCCGTATGTGCGCATGTTTTGTGCGCACATTGTGCTCTTGCACACAGGCACATATTGGCACATTTTGCATGTGCTGATGTGCTGCATGTGCCGATAGATCCGTAAGAGGGGTAAAACGAGGAATTTGACCCGGGATAACAAAATTCGAGCCTTCATAAAACAAAATGAGGCTTTACCAAGTCCATTTCGGTAGTTTGGGGTGGATTTTGGTGATTTGGAGGGATTGTCGGGTTTATTTGGGTAATTATCTTCGATAGTCCTTCCAAAAAATACTCCCTTTCAATTGAACATGACCTTTTAAAAGTCTATAGCACTACGTGCTACTCTAAACAAGTCCATTTCGGTTAAAAACAGGATTCTGCGGGGAATCCATATCAAATAAAGTCGTTACCGGTGATTTACGCCCGTTCTCGGGCTCATTTGGGTAATTATCCAGGGAAGTCGTTCCAGAAAATACTCCCAGTCAATCCAACATACCTGTTACAGGCCTCTTGGCCCTGTTGGAGACCCTTCAGGCTCATAGCAACCACGTGCCACCATAGAAACAAAGATGGCGGCCCCCTTCATACAAAATGGACGACGGAAACACGTATCACCCTAACAACACGAGCTGCGCATGCGCACTCACATCACCCATCACCATGACAATGACATCACAACATGGCCGCTCACACGGGTTACCATGACAACCACGTGATACCCATAATATATTGCGGTATGACGTCACTTCCTGGGTCACCCAGACTATGTCCCCCAAAACAGGCCTCAAAACCCCCTCTCCTACTACTCCCAACACTTTTGATAAGGGTTGATTTTTAACCCCTCTCATTTTAAAGTGTGGGTGAAACCGTTCCGCTGCCCATTAACTGTCGGTTACTTTGGAACAGAGAATATGCATCATCCCACTTCTTATATGGATGGTATTGCTCTTTTCCGGCGCAAGAACGTGGCTAGAAAGTCTTAGTTCGATGGGTTGGGGTATTAATTTTAAACTGTGCCAAAGGGACGATTTTCCAACTACTACACGGAGTACGATAAAGGGCCATCTGCAATGCTTCAACAATGCAGAAGGCACCATGTTGAACACAAGGGACGAAATATTCACCCCACCGGAAACTCCTGTGAAATGTGACTAAAAAATCACTAAGTGTAGAACCACCATAATGTAGCTAGAGAAAGGATAGACATTCACACTAGAATAACCAGAGGCAAATACGATAAAACTTTTCCAGTTATATTTTCTAGCATTGTATTGTATTAATATAAGATGCTAAAAAGAATCACTAGCATTTGAAAAGATATGGTAATATGCCAACTGGCAAATTGTAATATCTCTGAAAATGTTAATAGTTCATCATTTCAAACCACTTAAAGTCATAACTGGAAAATACAATTCTAGAAAATACAATGTCTCTTTTCGACTTGAAATAGCAGCCGCATAGGCCTGAATTTTGTCCGGAGATTTTCTCAGATGTTTATGGGTCGATTCTTTTAGAACTTGGTATGGATGTTCACTACCATGGGCACTTGTGCACCTGTGATTATAGTATCGATCGGAAGGGGGCGCGGTGGCTCAGCGGTAGACTGTTGGACTTCTATGCTAGAGGTCCCGAGTTGTGTCCTTGGGCAAGGCACTTTATCCCGGTTGCCAACAAGGGAGCACGATGACGCCGTGTACTACGGCGTACTGCACGTCAATGGTGCATATCTCTTCAACCGCTGTAACCCTGCTTGAGCGGAGCATGAACAGAGTTAGAATGTTGAGGAGCTGACAGTTGCTCGTCGATGTTCGGTGGTTCTCTCCGGGCACTCCAGCTTCCTCCACCCGTAAAACTGTCACGGTCACGATTAGCTATTGTGCATAAGTATTTGACCTTTAACACCAATAAATAACAATAATAGTATGGATCGCACTTTTTTGACAGAGTTATGCTCCTTTTCGTCATAGAATAAGTATGGTGTGTATGTGTGTGTGTGTGGGGGGGGGGGGGGGGGGGGGGCTATGGACAGGCACATCTGGGACAGTCACATCTGTAGTGCCGACTGACTAAGTTTCCAACGATACCATCAAGGAATTCCTTCAATATAATATGTTTTCAGTCGGGACTTGTGCCATTTCAGTTAGGGTCCTACGAATATTCGAGATTCGATTCGATATCGATACCATACGTATGCTTCGAGATCGATCCCGAATCAGTCTCAGGATTCGATTTTTTCGAATCTCTCGTACTAACTTCAATTTGTTACATTTCCAACAAAAATAGGATAAAACTGTCATTAGGAAATTCATTCATGTAGGCTCAATTCCTATCTATTTGAATAATTGACAATGTTTAATTGTTAGGTAAGGTGTGAATTTGGCCCAGTACATTATCCATAGTTTTGATTTTTGAAGGCTTAACTTGTTACTATTCACGTTCTTAAGAACGTGAATAGTAACAAGTTAGGCCTTCAAAAACTAAAACTGTGGACAACAGGCCTAGCTGTTTCAGCGACGGTGCAACAGAGAATATTTTGTTATTGGTGTTTAAGGTGTTCACTCCGTCGCGTAAAGGTCATCACAGTATTCCGTAACTTCCGTTTCATGCAATATGAAATAGCTTGTCTTTTAAGATTCGATTCGGGATTCGATTCGATGTCGATATCAGAGACACGATTCGATTCGAGATTCTATTCGAAAAGAAATTTGTGATTCGCAGATCCCTAATTTCAGTCAAATCAGGTTTACCACAATCTTCACCCCCCTCCCCTCTTTCCCCACCACAATCGGTCTTCTGCGTGATGGCCCGCAGCATCGATGATACATTCTAACTGCGTCATCAAGTCATGCATTCGCTGAAGGAACTCTTGGTGACGGAAATATTAACCAGACGGGATTTTAGTTGAACATTCGAGATTTTGAAATTTTATTTGTAGATGAATTAAAAAAAACATATTCATGAGGACATTATTATGTGGTCAGCATGCACCGTACACCAAACTAACATCAAACTACCAAAATTTTGCGTTTAAGCCAGCCATTTCTATGACCGGATGTGTGTGTGGCATCAGTCCATGTTTCTGATATGTTCTCGTAAGAAAATGAATTATTACTAGGCAGAGGGAATCGATATCTTAGTCTGCAGCTCAGGTTAAAATATCTAATGTCCTGACTAAAAAAAAATATTGAGAGGGACGGGATGTCACATACTACCTCCCCTCTGCTCGCTACATCCCGTCAGTAAGTATGATAATAATCTTCTTTGAAATATTACACGTTTTGTAACGTGAACAAATTATGAAATGCGCAGGTGTCAGTCCATTGTGAAAAAAACTGTGATCCAAGAAGAAACCGGGGTATACAGTGCGGCCGCCGTGAACTGGTCATTTTCCACCGGTTGGCAATATTTCCACGAATGCAATAATATTAGATTCCAAATACTAATTATAGGAATAATCATCAAAAATTTAATTAATAAAGCACCGGGTACAACCCGGTGCTTCATAAATTAAATTTTTGCTGATGGTGATTTTTATTTCCTGGTAAACGCACGCGTGGACATCACTGCCCACGCATGGATTACGACCAGTTGACGGCGACTGTGCTGTATGTGATACAATCGTGGTGTACAATAAACCTACATTAAAATTACCTGTCTATCCAAATACCATGCAGCGAAAATGGTTGTGAGTGTGGATGTACGAAGCAGAGGTTGTAGCCCACCCCACCCCATTGCATTCGATACACTATCCTGTTGTTATAGATTTTGACAGAACGAGATCGTATTAAAATGAACATGATCAATGGAATTAACCCTTCTCTGTCAAGTCTGTTGGGAAGTATCCGCCAAGTGATTGATTGGACACATTCCCCCAGCCCAGGGGTGGCATTATTCAATATTTTGCGAATACAAAAAATATAACTACTATGTGGATGTCCGTATATCCGTAGAGAGTTATCTTTCGCGGGTTGTAAACAAATGAAACGTTCTATGGTAGCCGAATACACCACCATCGAAACTGAAGATTAACGATGCGGAAAAATAATGATGGGCAAGGCATCTATCGGGATAATAGTTTATATTTATCTTCGTTGACCCGGACAGCATGGCATTATACAGAATCAGTCAACTTTATTATTAATTCTCTCCGAGGTATAGAGTCTACTGATCCCTATCTTTCCACCCCAGTCCACACCAGTGGCTGTGTCCATTTAGTATTCATGAGAGGGCACGGAGCACGTTCTAGTGAGGAATCATACACTGTTTTCGAGGCAAAAAATAAAAAAAATAAAATTTAAAAGTCGTCCTTGTAAATATGCTGGGAGGTTTATGGCTGTCAGTTGAGGTAAATGGTTAGAAGGCGATACAACTATCAAACTAAACGGAATAGAGAGGGCAAATGGGGTAAAAGCACCCGTCATCCTTCCTTATACCTCCATCCCAAGGCGCCACCATTGGCCCACTGAGAAACCATGTAATTTATATATTATGTAGCTTTTTCTGTCCTTTTATTGGGGTTTAATACTTTCGACAGCCAGGGTCGCATTTTGTCCGACAAGTTTTATGCGTGGAAGAAGCCGGACTATCCGGATAGAACTATCGAGCAGCGGCAAGTAACTGTCACACTCCCTAACGTACTAACTCTGCATAAGCAGGGTAAGCTGTCAAGGTGATAGCTTAAGCATGCGATTTTCTTGTTTAACCATTTACCTAACATAACGGCCAAAAGCGTTCAGCGCTATTCTCAAAAATCGCCAATCAATTTTCATTATTTTTTCATTTTTTGTCTCAAAAACATAGGTTATGACCCCTCGTTGGAACGAGCTCGTCGAGCTCGTTCCATCGAAGTGTCATAACCTATGTTTTTGAGACAAAACATGAAAAAAATCAGTTATTTAAGAATTTTTGTTGAAAGTGTCGTCTGATTTTCATGTTAGGTAAAGGGTTAAAAGTAAATACATTTTTGATAATTTTTCTCACTCGGGCTAAATATAAAGCGTAAAAATAGGTATATAACGAACTCTAAAAAACGATTTGTTCACTTAAACAGATCAGCAATAATTCATGCGCTGGAAATAAAGCATGAATGTTGACGGCAGTTACTGCGCGTGCTGAACGTCATAATGAGCTGTCTGGTAAAGGATTAAAGGACGTAAAAGACCAGTATTCTCCTGCAGTCATTATCTGTGTAATTATGTCCAGTTAATAAGTTATCGTAAAAACAGCACGTAGAACAAGTTCTGGACACACACCCATATTTCGTATCTGGTCTGTCACCGAATGTCAGAATAAAATAAAAATACGAGACTTTCAAAGAAAGAAGAGAATGTGAAATTAAGACAAATCTATAGCGGCCAAGTTCAATAGAAGCAATTAAAATGGTAATTAATGTCCTTGTGATCGAATAAGAGTCCGTTTTTTTTTTCGAAAATGTCATTCCAGTCTCAAGGCGTGTAAGACTATTGGTCGTAGGCGAGGAGGTGCTGCATCGGTGCGAAAGTATAAACACGTTATAATGTTGGGGAGGCACATGTCTCACATTTAGAGTAGGAACAGTCGCCGGCCAAGTCGGTGGCCATATATGAGTGTAGGATCAGAAATAGGAAGTACAAGCTCCGGGAGCACACGAAAATTGGTATTCAGGTAAACGATATTACCTGGTGTGGGAGGTATGTCATACGTAGGCAGAGTAGGCTTTGCGTGTGAACATTATTCTGAGATAAATGGAGGGGAGCATTTAATCCCATAAGTGGCGACTGCTTGAGTGAAAAAGCTTCCAGTCAATTGACGATATATTAGTGCGACGGCAGTGGTAGAGTGACTTTCCGTAACAGGTTAGAAGAAAGGCATCCTGTAAAGTGACAATAGGTTAGTGGCCGTGCGACGTCAGTGGCAGAGTGACATTCCGTCACATGTTGGAGCAAAGACGACCGGTATAATGACAATACGTAAGTGACCGAGCGATGGCAGTGAAAGAGTGAAGTTCCAGTTGTGTGTTTGTGAAAAGGCGACCAGAGTTCAAACACCAGCGACAACAGAGCACGCGGACCTGCAAGTGTGATTGACGTTTGTGTTGTATAAATTGGATTTTATGTAAGTTGCAAATTACTATATTTTTCTTTTTGTATTAGAATTGTTAATTTCAATGAACTCCTTCCTATTGATTTATACTTTTTAAGGTCATTGATCCCTTCATGATAAGGACCACCTCAGCAAAAAACGAAACAGGCGGGTTCGTCACGGTGAGACATACACTGCAAAAAATAAAGGTTCTCTTTAGAACCAAAACTGGTTCTAATCTTGTCCCTGAGATGGAGCCAGTTCTGTTTAAACAGTATTTATTTCAAATCAAATAAATTTATAAAGATTAACATTAAATATTAACAGAATTAAACATAAATTGAGGGGGTTTCAGCCGTAAGTTTAGAGCTTATACGAGGTTGTCTCAAATCATTATTAAGCAAAGGAGACATGAACAGTTGGCATATCGAACCAGTTTTGGTTCTTTACAGAACCAAAACTGGTTCGATATGCCAACTGTTCATATATCCTTTGTTTCAAAATGGTTGGCGACTGCGTTGAAGAAGCTCCAAGTTTACTGCTGAATCTCCTTCAGTTCATGTAAGATTCTGTTAAAGTTTAATGTTAATCTTCATAAATTTATTTGATTTGAAATAAATACTGTTTAAACAGAACTGGTTCCATCTCAGGGACAAGATTAGAACCAGTTTTGATACTAAAGAGAACCTATATTTTTTGCAGTGTACGTTCACGCACGGACTCAGGTGACACTCCTTGTGTTTGGGCTGAATACGTGGCGTGAATCTATTTCTCCAAGCAAGGATAACGCACGGTTTCCGACATTAGCATTAGTTGAAGGCAAGGCCACCATCGACGTTCAATACGCCTTAGTACACCACGCCAACACCCCCCACATTGGGCAATTGGTATTAAGTAACTTGCCCAAGGACACAACGCATTTACCCCTGGCGTCGATCGAGCCTTGGACCTCTCGGTTTGAAGTCCAATGTCGTAACCACTGAGTCACCGTGCTCCCTATCTTATGCAGTTCGGCTGCTGAACATCCAACTTTGACAATGGCCCCCGACCCGTAGGCACATTCCAAGTAGCCTTAAAGATATTGTGGGACAGAACAATTTTCTAAATCTAAAGAGTGAAAAGGGGCCACAACTCCAGGAAAGATTATTGGATGGAACCCGTTCCTTATGCATATCCATCCTCCCATGCGAGTCTATCCGCATACCAAAGGCGATCCAAATCCCAGTAATGGCTTTGAAATTACAATCTAAAATATTTGTATAGACGGACAGAGGAGATCTCCGCAAGATATCCCAGAATTCCCTATCGAAGGTCGGTGGCACAATAAAGCCATCTGCATGACCGTATGAAAATTTTCCAACTACTACCTTGAGTGAAATAAAGTGCGATCTGCAATGCTTCACTATTGCAGATTTCGCCCTGTTACAGGCAAGGGACACAATTTTACGCTTACGCCAGTGGGAAAAAGTCCATGGATGTGATTCAAAAATCTTTAAAAGCCTGTATCGTCAAATATAAAATGCCATGATATCTCGTATCACATGACATGAAATTGAAATTGAGACAATCCCCTAACTATACAGACCCCCCCCCCCCCCCCCACACACACACACACACACACCCACACACACACGCACACAATCTCGTCGCCACTTCCCTGTAGCGTATATAGGGCATATCATACGTTTGGACGGAAACTTAAATTTGATTTGGTTTAATCGTATTCGCGTGTCACTAAGTTTTACATGCTGGACAATATAGGTCCCATGACGGAGAAGGGTCATAGTTAGGATTTGTATGTACTATCCTGTGCAGAATCGCATAATGTTCGGTCTTTTCACGACTCTTTTGTGAATCGCATGATTAAATCATAAGGAAACGCGCGAAGATGTGGAAATCGGCTTTTCTCAATATATTTTATTGAATGCACCACTCGAGGATGTCATTTCTGCTCAATATTCTACAAGCTTTCTTTAAAATATGTGTCTTTGCAGTCGAGTGGGGTGTTATTTTTCCCATCCTTTTATTCCATACAGACACAGCTTGTCAGGATACAATGGCTATCGTGTATCCGCTATCAAGCTGCTATGAACTTAACTCGTCTCAAATCATCAAAGTCCTTGAAATACAAAAGAACATTGTGTCAAGTACCAGTATCTGGTAGCTTTCTGTGTTCGAAAACAATCCCATTGATTTTTTACAAGTAGCAACTTTCTTTTTTAATCACCGGTACATTATGGGAATCCGTTGAGTTCCATTTATAAACTATAATTACCTCCCATACAACGGAGAATAGAAATTGAATTCATTCAACTGATTCTTTAACCCTGAATACTATCCGTCAATATATTTATCATGATTCACCCTTTTCAAAGTTTAACCCTTTACCTACCTAATCGGCAGCATCCGATCGGTTAATTTGCAAATTAAATTTTGTTTTCAATTACTTAATTTGTAAATTTCGCGGTCGGGTGCGGCCGATTCGTTAGATAAAGGGTAAGGCAGTTGAAAACAATATATTCACAAAACAATCCAACAAAAATCACATCATGTTACCCCTCTAAGGCTGTCACGATTAATCGGTTGTCGATCGGTCACGCCGAAATCGATTAGTATATTTCGTTGTCGAAGAGTTGGTAAATTTTACCCCGTTTTAGACGTTAAATAATTTTTTAAAAAATGATGAAAAAACTATTGTTTCTAAAGGTAAAAGGCCAAGAAAGTCGCCGTTAAACCTCAAGAAAGTACATTCAAAGCTTTGATGTTCCGATCTTTTGAACCGTCAGTGTAATAATCAAGACCGGTCGTCACTTGCGAACTTCGCAACTGACTACCGGTATTGATTATTACACTGACGGATCAAAAGTTCAGAACATCAAAACTTTGAATGTATCTAAAAGAGGATCGTCTTCTTTGTTTACTTGAGGTAGGTCAACTGACTTGAACTTCATTTTTAAGGACTTCAAACAGAGAGAGAGAGAGACGGGGGTAATCTAGGTATGATTAATCGATTATTATCGATTATTTGCGACGATTAATCGATTCCTATATTCGAAAATCGCGGCAGCCCTAGACTCCTCCTCAGTGGAACGAGCTTGCCGACTTTGGGTCATGTGAATCTCAAATTTCGGGCCGAATCAAATCTCGATTCGAATTAAACAGAGGAGGATCTTGAATTGAAACGACTCGAGAAACGAAACCCTTTGTTTTTCAAGTTATAAATATTGCCAGTCTCACGCACTCAAATTATTCAACGGTGACTAGTTGGTTTGGGAAAATCGATAAAAAGCGGGAAATTCCAGAACTGAATGGAAGTAAGAGTTTCAAAAGCGGAACCTCTTTGAACGCTTCTATCATCTGGAACAAATATTATAAAACTTTTACAATTGTATTTTCTAGAATTGTATTTGCTTTCTATTAATATAACTGACTAAAAAGAATCATTAGCATTTGGAAAGATATGACAATTTGCCAATTGGCAAATTGTCATATCTTTTCAAATGCAAATGGTTCAGTTCGAACCAGTTGAAGTCATAACTAGAAAATACAATTCCATAAAATACAATTGTAAAAGTTTTATAGTACTGGCTCTATGTGTCCTGCACGATTCGAAAATCTGCGAATCAGTGCGACACGAATCTCATCGAATCGAATCATCGGGACGATTTCTAAACGAACCGAATTTCGGAGCTTCGCTGATCCCTACCTCGACCATGATATCAGCCGCATTTTGTCATATTTCTTGTAACCTTATTTTGTTAAAGAGATAAAATAAATGTCTTCTTGTTTTTTAAACCCTTATAATTTCGCAGACTGAAGTATTTTTTTCCTTTTCGTTTGTAAAATACTTGTCGGAAAATAAAAAAAACACCGCCCTCATATCATCCTTCTGCCTCTGGATTTCTTGTTCTGAATCCAAGAGCCGATGTTTTGAGGCCGCAATATCATTGATGTTAAACTTGAACAAAGTTTGAAAAATCATCGCATCTCCTTATCGCATTAATTTTCTTCATACGAATCTGCCAAGATCAGAGGTGGGTCTAGGATTTTGGATTTTTGAGGGCGGAATATTTTCTATCATGGGTCATGCATAAATTGGAGCGTCATTCTACACCATAACGGCGAGTTGGGACGAGCAGGTTTGGAAACTGGGCGGACAGCGTGGTTATACGGTGGCTTCATTGCATATAATCACCAAAATATTCCCACAATTTATATAGAATCATTCAAATTTTGAAAATGTTTAGTCAATTTATAAAAAGCCTGTACAACACGAGACCCACGCAGGAGCTGTAGTACAGTCGCCGTGGACTGGTCTTATTCAACGTGTGGGCAGTGATGTCCACGCATGCGTTTACCAGATAATAAAAATCATCATCAGCAAAGTTTTAATTAATGAAGCACCGGGTTGTACCCGGTGCTTCATTAATTAAATTTTTGATGATTATTCCTATAATTAGTGTTTGGAATATAATATTATTGAGTCCGTGGAAATATTGCCCATCCGTGGAAAGTGACCAGTACGGTATATTTGTATGCATGGGTTACGGTATTAAACATAATAACATACTGCCTTCGAAAGTAGACGTCCATACGCTATCGAAGGTAATACGTGTTTCATGGTCTCGGTGCTTGTAAACAAAATAAATCACAAAAATAAGGAGTGTCCCCCCCCCCCCCCCCTGTATCCACCCATGAAGATGTGTGGTTGGTTGGGCACAGGATTTAGGATCTGCTAGATGTCAAATTCGTGCATTGTGTGTCACATCCGATGTGTTCAAACTAAAACAGTGTAAAGTTGTTTTCGTGTGCCGAGCACGTTCGATCTCGATGTCTCGCGACTCTTTCTCCTATTTGTCGTGCACTTGTTTTCATCTCTTGGTCTGTAATAAAGTTTGCTCATTCTAACAATTTACACGCTGCACGCCATGGCCTCCAAACTTAAGACCGCTACTCGGGCTTTTCTTGAACTCACAATAATTTACTACAAAGTCACTTTGACCCACGATGTCCATGCAACAGCGTATTTGCAAGTTTAATTCTGTTCGCTGCTCTATTGATCTCCACCAATTAACGTGCAGTGCGCATAAATTTTGTCGCCAGAATATCGCCCGTTATTGGTATAAACGCCAGCAGCTATCCGAGTCTGAAACGTCAAGCTTAGATTAAATTTTCTTAAGCCCTAAAATTTCGAATGTTCGTTTCATGCAGTTAAAAAGTCCTGTCACGAAATGCGCACAAATAGCATGTCGATCTGCGCGTTAATCTACGCGCTATGAGCATAGTAAGGCTATCAAATGCTATACATATGGCCTGCGCACAGCAATGTTAAGGTAACCCGGAGGTCCATTGGCAGAAACATTGCCTGTGTTGCTATGAGTAACCAGGAGAACCTGCCGTGCTTTGGATACCATTCGATATGGCAGTTGCGCGCAATTCCTACGCGCAAATACGGCTAGATAAGCGCACAGTTCGTGACCGGACTTCTAGTTTTAACTGTACATGTTACTTTAAATAATTCCCAACTGCTGCACCACGAAAGTGTAACTACTGCGATTGGTTTGTCAGCTTCACCACCCTTAATGGTCAGTTTATGTCATCCAATAATACCGCATAAAAACCGTAAGACCAGCTACTTTCTAATCGTGACTTTCCTCAAAGTTCGTGAAATTTATTTCAGAGCAACAATTAGTTTCCCTTTAGTCAATATCTCTCTGAAGTATACGATACATCAGAGATATGAAACAATATTGCTATTTTCGACGCGCTTTGAAGGCAGGGGAGACACCCCTCCCCCCCCCCCCCCCCCCCGATATATTAACGCCAGGATCAGAAGATATCTGCACTGCTAACTTGTGAAACCTCCCCGCGTTTATCAGCCGTTTATCCCAAATTAGAATTCCCTGGGGTCTTGGCTGAGATTTGACACATCCCAATAATTGCTTCCAATCAGGATATTTTCATCTGGATTGGTCGAATGGAATCTTAGATATCGCTTCGCTGTTCAGTACGGCCGCCGTGGACTGATCACTTTCCACGTAGTGGGCAGCATTTCCACGGACGCAATACTATTAGATTGTAAACACTAATTATAGGAATAATCATCAAAAATTTAATTAAAGAAGCACCGGGTACAACCCAGTGCTTCATTAATTAACATTTTGCTGATGATGAGTTTTAATTCCAGGTAAACGCATGCGCGGACATCGCTGCCCACGCGTGGATTACGACCATTCACGGCAACTGTACTGTAGATAGTAATCATGTACTTTATTGCGAGGCTAGATATGATACACAGACTTGTGTCGCATACACAATCAGTCATGTGAATGGACAGCTGAGGTTCCAGCTTCGGACTGTCGGGTGGGGTGAAGGTGGGATGGGGTATGAGTAGGGATATGATTACTTATTTGGAGTACGGCACGTGTTAATTAAATAGGGAGTTTCGTGATGATAATAAAATAGCATGTGTATAGTGAATTGTAACTGAAACCCTCGTGGAGTGCAGTTATCACCAAGAGTATCACTTTTTAAATTATGTACATACAGTTAAAACTAGATGTTCTGTCACGAACTGTGCGCTTATCTACGCTTAATTGCGCGCAGGTGGCATATCGAATGGCAATCAAAACACGGCAGGTTCTCCTGATTTCTCATAGCAAACACAGGCAATGTTTCTGCCAATGGACCTCCGGGTTACCCGGAGGTCCATTGGCTGAAACATTGCTTGTGCACACGCCATATGTACAGAATTTGATAGCCTTACTATGCTCATAACGCGTATATTAACGCGCAGATCGACGTGCTATTTGCGCGCATTTTATGACAGGACTTCTAGTTTCAACTGTATGGACAAAAATACAAGCAGTGTTTCAGCCAATGTACCTCCGGGTTTAACCCGGAGGTTCACTGGTTGGAACGCTGCTTGGCCTTGTTAAGCTTTGCAACACATTTGCAATTATTGCTTGGGTATAATCTCCACTCTACGGGTCATTTAGTGATAATACACTCTGCACGTACTATTTTATTTATCTACAACTATATTTCCAAGAAGTTGGGAGTTTTCGACCTATAATCTCCAGTTCCCCACTGACTAATATTTCACCTGTAGAATGAAGGCATGCCTTCGGCGAAGGCATGCCTTCATTAGGTACTTGGAAGTTATCTTTCAGTTGAAACATGAGCCAACACAATCAGGCTTGTACGCCCTCCCTCTCCAATCGGGCATTTTCGCAAGGTTTGGCATAATGTAGCAAATCATAGTCATTTATATACGAATCCACCTGTTATTAGTTGAAGTGTGTACATGTCTGGCTGACCTTTCTTCATATTCTTGAAAGCCAGGATAAAATTATCTTTAACTTTCTTTCGTTTGGTGGATTCAAAGGAACAGATTGCCGAGTACAGACTACTGCCAAAATTATATATTGTCTTAGAAGGAAGTGGTGACGTGCGAACGCATCCGTTCTCACGAGACGAAATCAATAAAACAGTTACACATCACGTTGCTAATGATTGATGCCACTTCGACACATACAACAAATTAATTACCTGGTAGACAGTATCATGAATAGTCTTTCTCTGTTTTCGATCATTTTTTGCTAACCTCAAAAGCGGACACAGAAATATATACAAAGAAAAAAGTAAGTTAAACACCCCGAAATATAATGAATGATAACATGCCATTGCTCAATGAAAGTCTGCAGGCTCTATCGTTAAGTAGGTTATCTCCACCTGATTCCATGAACTCTTCCACGCTGTGGAGACTAATATGAATTACTTCCGGTTGGTATGCGAAATTCTTTATTTCTGAGTGTTCGTTTGTGTACATTGTGATTCAATTAAATATTGATGGAAAAAGTCTACCGCGTAATTGTGTGTTGTAATTACATTGCAGTAGCCGTGGATTGGTCTTACTCCACGCGTGGGAAGTGATGTCCACGCATGCGTTTACCAGGTAATAAACATCATCACCAGCAAAACTTTAATTAATGAAGCACCGGGCTGTACCCGGTTCTTCATTAATTAATTTTTTGATGATTATTCCTGTAATTAGTGTTTGAAATCTAATATTATTGTGTCCGACGAAATATTGCCCACCCATGGAAAGTAACAAGTCCAGGGCGGTCGTACTGCCCCCTCCGTGGAAAGCGAACTGTCCAGGGCGGCCGTAGTGTACAACGACAAAGTTTTCAAGGTCATGTCGTTGATTAGTGTGACGTGCAGAGTACGAGCCGATGTTGATTGTGATGTCATATTGATTGCCAAGCACATTTTTCTTAGGAGAGAACACCTCGGGACCCCACACCACTAATCCATTCCCGACTGGGGTGAGTTGATATCGGGGGTCCGATGGTATTCCGTGGTGTTCGCCCCTAGGCGAATTTTGACAATACGCTTTAAATCCGAGTTGTAATGTTTACAATACCGCAAATACCAATTGGTAGTAGCTAGTCCAAAAACGACAACTGACTTTCCGCTAGACGCTATTGATAGTTATATGTATGATTATATTGATGTTCCAACAAATGCTTGTGAACGTGTGTGATTGAATGTGTCCCACAAACAGGTCCCGGGAATAACGTGCACAATGCAACCCAATAATTTTGCAAAATACAGTTTGTGCATGACTCAGAATTGGGTATTTATAGTGCCCAATATTCAATGTGCAATCACTATCTGCCACCATGACATGAAGATGGCAAATTATTGGTATGCATTCCACTGGTACGTCCTTCAAAGCAATTGGTCGTCAACTCGATATCCATTACACAGTCACCAGTCGTTTGGTGAGAAAACGCATGCAATTCATTGTGGTGAAGGCCATCCACGGTCAGATCGAACTCCCCCTCCCACCTGTGACATTACAACGTCGTGAAAATAGGATACTTCTTAGGCTGGTGCAAGTACAGTTCTGAAGAGCTGTGGCTACGAAATCGACAAATCTCCACTAGAACGGCCAGGAACGGCGTGCGAAAAGCCTTATTGAGGTCCAAATGGGTCATCATAGCATAGCAAATGGGTCATGTTTAGCATATCCAGAGCATTGCATTGACTGCCATTCCTTGGTCTACCATGAGTCCTGATCTGAATCCACTTGAACACATTTGGGACATTCTGGTGCTTCGAACACAAGACATATCCAATGCAAACTCTGCGAGCATTGGAAGCAGTTTTGCATCAGGAATGGCGACAGATGCCTCTGCAACGGATACGTTGATTGACTGGAGGATGCGACGCACAATAGAAACTGTTATCCGAGCACATGCAGGATTCAGCAAATATTGAACTGTAACACTGGGTCATGTTCCCCAAAGGTTACAAATAACATTGTTATACATTTATAGGCAAAACAAAAATGTTAACCTGTGGGTCTCTATAATAAAACGGGTATCGTATTGAGGTCTTGCAGTTACTTTTTTGGTTCATCAATGATGTCATTGAAACAGTGGCGGCGCCAGAGTTACAGAAGTGAGGGGGTACAGTTGGGTATTGCCCGCCGCGCGTAAGTTTTAAAATGTTTTTTAAAACTTACGTTGTAAATGGTGTTCTCTGGAGCATTCTCAGACAATTAAATTAAAACAGTTTTATCCTTTTGAAACTTATTGGTTAGGTCTTTAAGTTATAGAAAACGTCGTACATGGTGACATTTTAACGGAAGAACGCTGTTGTAAAGTGAGAGCACAAAGCACCAAACGACACTCAGATCGAAAATGAAAGTAGGCTGCATTCCAAACGGATGCGTTGCACGTTCTCGATTCTTGTTTGTTGTTTGCAGCTAATGTGTGTGTGTGTGGGGGGGGGGGGGGGGGGGGGGGGGGGTGGGCACACACAAACATAATTTAAAAACTTCTCTGATTTAGTGCACTTAGAAATATGGAATTAAGCATACCCACCACTACACCACAGCGTTCAATACAAAAATTAAAATGACAGTATTTTTTTACTACGCTTGGCGAAAAAAGTGGAGGGGTAAGTACTCCTCATACCCCCCCCCCCCCCCCCCATGGCGCCGCAATTGCATTGAAATGATCCTGAAGACTACAAGTTTTGTGTGTTGTTTAAGCCTGAATATATTCTTTCAAGAGAGCATTCAGTCTTTGAAGCTTACTTTGCGAGTACTTTACTGATATCAAGCAATACATTTACCATCGTAAAATATCGAAGGGGGTTCTTAAACCTTTTCTTTGTGTATATTCTCAAATTATAACTTTTTGTAAAGCATAATTAAGCAGGCCTTTCCGTTACAGGACGGCAGTTACTCGTTCCGACTTGTTCACGTCTGAATTTATTTGGAGTACAGATCTCCAGCACTCGCCTAAAACAGATTTCAATTCCCAATATTTCTATCTGAGCCATAATATCCATATCGTCACTTGCTGTTGCACTAAAGGGGCGATGTTGAACTGAGGGTAGTAGTTCATCTAAAACCCAGACAAAAACTCATTTTGTGAATGGACATGGAAAGCTAAAGAAATCTTTCAACAGAGGCATGTAGTATTTGCACCTGGATGCCTAAGAGCCGATAGAGTGTTTTGTTCTTATAGGCGGGTACCATTTGTTTCAATAGATAGCACCTACTCGTGGCTACATACCTTCACTATTGATTTCTCAACTGAATTCATGAATGAACAGTAAACGAACAACTGAGCGCAAAGCCATTTCTGTCTGACGAGAGGTTTCTCAGCAAAGTTCACGAACTATCGTAAGGTGGAACCGGTGAGATAGGGGACGGAGTTGATGGCACACCAAAGAACCCCAGATGCACCTCCGGGATCTATGACAGCAAGAGGTCAACCGCACTACATCCGACTCGGAGGTGCAGCACCACGCATCAAACTGCGGGAACCTATTAAACTTTCCGAGAACCCAACAAACGACACGATGCTTCAAGCTCAATCGGTTGCTCCCATATGAACGATATGCACCCCTACCTCGATCGATACGGGTTGGGCAACACAGACTAAGGGGTTCAAACCGGGGTTACAACATTTCTGGTCGGTATCAAACGTTTAGGATATCCCTTCGAATAATATGGACTGTATCGTTTTATGGGAGCCCCTATGCTTTCGATGTGGTCTCACACTCAAAGTCGGGATACCAATGAAAAGCACCAGGGCCCATGCAACTCGTACGAAGGGCTTCCACGGACTCATCTCAAATGTGGAGAGGAGGGGTGGGGGCTTAGCGCCCCCTCAGTCTCGGATATATATATATATATGAAATTACCAGGTCGAGCACCATCGAATTACAGCACGGCCGCAGTGGACTGGCCACTTTCCACGGACACAGTATCATTAGATTCGCTTACGGGGCGATATACTTTGGTATTCACATGCACAAACCTTGTTTATTATACTGGTGGAAAACAAAAAGGTTTTGTTTTGGGGTAAATATTTTAATTGTGTCATGGATGATCATTTCATTGTTTGGATTTTGATGTTATATCTTCATTACTGATTAAATTTTGACGAGTTTTGTTGTCTTAACACAGGCCGCGGTTGCATGGATAACGTTCAAACGTGGGTACCCTACGCCATTTCCCGGTCACAACCAATAGTCGGTGTACCCACCCCGGCATTTAGTCGCTGTTCTAACTCTCCTTACCATTGACCCCATCAAGGTGTTTATGGTCATTTGTGGGATGTTATTCCGCCCCTGAAGAAGGGCCTGCGTGAGATGTGCGACGTCGTTTGGGACGTTGACGCACTTCCTGGCCCTCCTGTCCAGCTCGTCCCACAAATTGAACTCCCGCAACCGATTCTTAACTGTTCTTGGACACACTCGGCCACCATGAGTGTCTACAGTCTGACTCGCCGTCTCCGTCGCCGTCTGAAATCGGTTACTGATGTGTGAGAGACGTACGCCTCTAATTAGACGTGCACGCGTAACTCGCAGACTAACGTTCCTGGGACGGTCAGCTAATCTTCTTGTGACCCTAAGACGCCCAACTAAACAAGCTATCGTTGACTCATGGACCCCAAATTGCTGGGCGACGAGACGGTGCGATTGGCCCTGCATAATTAGAGCAATAGTCCTACCCCTATCAACTTCGGACATTCGCGGCATTTTGCGTTTCAATCGAGTTGAAATAAAATGTTCTGCAATCGATGTGTACTGTATAAAATTTCGATGTGGTATGGTTTTCAAGCCCATAGCATGTGAGAGTGCCCCAGATGCAAAGTTTGTCGAAAAATCTGTTGAAAGCGTGCAGCGTCGCACGTGGTCATGGTTGACTGAATTTTAACAAAAGAATCTTTAGACGGCACACAGCGGTAGCTGTGTGTCAAATTTTTCTATATTTGGCCTACGGATAAAAACAATATATATGACAAAAAACTGAACTTGCGTTTCTTTTTTCCGTCAGTACATTTCAGAAAAATACACTTGGTTGACGTCACTATCCATCACGAAATTCATGTGATCTGGCATAAATGCGATGTAAACATTTCTCATGGCTGAGTTGTATATTCTTCTCAGATGAAAGGAAGATGCCTTTAGAAGTCACATTTTCTCAATATTTCCACGTTCGGTCAGATCGTGGTCGGTTTGGACACCCAAATAATTGCATGCTTACTGGTTCCAACAGACATCAGCTGCCATCAACTTAATTTATCGTTTTCTACATGATAAAGTCATTCGGACATCGCTCATCAAACACGTTTCCTGTGTCAACTCATCACTGGAATCCACGCTGTGATCCACGCAAAAGAACCAGATGCTTTAATGTATTACACTGACATATACATATATAAATGAAAAAATAATTCGCGTAGCACCTCAGTAATGATGTATGAGTTGCGCATGTGGGAGCGCGGTGGCTCCATGTACTTAGGTGGTTGGGGAGTCTGACAGTTGCTCACTGCTGCCCAGCGGCTCTCTCCGGCTACTGACTTCCTGAACTCTTGAAACTATCCGAGACGGGGTAACTCTGGTTGCCGAAAGTAACGATAAACCCCAATAAAGAAACAAAATGACGTAGGAGTGGTGGCCGAGTGGAAAAGCGCTTCTGTCTCTCGTGCCAGGGGTCAATCACCAGTCGGGACTTTTTTCGACGTGTCCGTGCACTCTCTGGAAGCATCAGTGACGGGGCATGGCTGTTCCCTGTGTGGAGAGAGACATACTTCGTGAAGATTAAAAAAAATCCCCTTTTAATATTCGAAACGAGCGAGGCCAAAGCTGCCGTCGTGGAGGTTATCTCATAAATACACAGAACAGGTTAATCGATATGGCAGGACTACCAGCGCGGGAGGATAGAACGAGAGGCAGCTGACCTCGAGTTTTATCCTTCCGCGATGGCACAAGTGCCATATAGATTATCCCAGTCTCACACGCGTGTCGTTCTGTGTTTAATACACGTCTTCACGTCTATAGAAACAATTATTAGAAGGACACTCAGCAATTCATTTGACAATTATCAACAAAAACAACTCATTTGAGAAGGGTACCCATTTTACTATTTCGTGCCCGGAGTTCCAGTGTGTTCCATGTGCCTACTGGCACATAGAACACATTGGAACTCAGGGGACGAGTTTTAGCTTTCACTAGCGATTCAAATTGTAATTGCGGTGCACAATTTGTAGAAAACTTCAGTAAAATTTCACTTCTTTCTAAATAGTCCCTCAACGAAATCCGTTCCGCACATATGTGCGGAATATATTTTCATTTTCCGCATGGTTTAGTGTTGCTACAGATGGGGATTTCATAGAACAGGCGTGTAATAAACTATACCACTGGGCCAAGAACACGATTCAGTATAAGTTACGTAAATTACCCTCCAATCCTTGTAAAATTATATGTTTAAAACGAAACAGGACACCTTATCAAAAAGTTATTTGGAATTTCCAGTTCGAATAATTGGAAGACGTGTGAATTTGTTATGTTCTTGTTTTGTGTTTCGAAGGAATAGAGAGGAAAAAAGATGTTGGCGTTCCGAAAAGGGTTAAACGGGTTTTGCAATTATTATAGCGTGTAAACTTTCGCGGTAAATTTAAGCCAATGTTGGAGTGATTCTTTGTAATGAGAAGGAGAGATAATTCAAAATCTCGTGGACGTGTCTTTTTCTTTGCAGGCGCTAGCATGAAGAGTATCAATTGATTTTTTTTTCTATATTTTACGATAATATCGTCAATATTTATTAAATTTCTGAGTGCAAGCGCGCGGCATTTGTGCATTTAATTTCGGTTACACGTTACATGGATTTGCGGCCCAAACGCACTAAAACTGTTTTTTTTCCTGGTTATTCCAAGTCACCTTTAACCGGAATTCAGATTGTTGACTTTCAATATATATGTGCTCAAGAATTACAGTTTTTAAGTAGAAAAAAATGCCAAGATATGATATTTTCGTTTGTTTCTTCGAGAATAAACACTCCATGCTTCTTAGCCACCAGCCTAGTCGCATATGGTAGTTAACTGTTGATGATTGTTCCTTGCCAGCTAATGCTGTCGACAAAGCACATTCTTTTACATTGCACTGATTTTAATCATGTTAGTACTTCTCTGTAGGATCTCTAAGAGAACATATACGTTTTTGTATATTGCTTGGCGTCTCGGTTGAACATAAGCTCCGAGCCGTAAACCTCAGACCATGTTACCGTCAATTCATCACAATAACTTATATTGTTGTTCAAATCACTACTCTCTTTGTCATGTACTGTTGAAACTAGAAGTCGTGTCATGAAATGCGTACAAATAACACGTCGATCTGCGCGTTAATCTACGTGTTATAACCATAGTAAGGCTATCAAATTCTGTCCATATGGCCTGTGCACAGCAATGTTTCAGCCAATGGACCTCCGGGTAACCCGGAGGTCCATTGGCAGAAACATTGCCTGTATTTGCTACGAGTAACCAGGAGAACCTGTCGTGCTTTGGATACCATTCGATATTGCAATTGCGCGCAATTCCAACGCGCAATTAAGCCAAGATAAGCGCACAGTTCGGGACAGGATTTCTAGTTTTAACTGTAAGTTGTAGTTATTTTCTATTTTTATTCAATCTTTTTACTTCATACTTGTCAATGACATGTTCTACTTTCCACCGTTTTCTCTTTATGTATAAGAATCCCCACGTTTGAGTCCTTGACAAAATTCAATATTACAGCAGATTTTGTATGGTGAAGGTAGCCTCACAAAAAGAAACAATGAGATTTTTTTCTGATGTACAGCGCAATGTTTCAGATCCAAGGAGATTTAACCAGGCTTGATAGTTGAGCTACATATACGATGCAGCTCTTGATTGCTAGGGAGAGAGTGAGACTTCGAGTGGGTCACTATTTTTACTCACTTCGCAGTCGGAACAAGAGGCGTAGTAGTTCATTCCATTTCTGGTCCTTTTGAATTTCAGCTTGCCAGGTATTTTGATATGTTTTCCGCGTCGTTCGTGGTGTCGGGTTGTGGTCTCAAGTTACCTGTTTAATCTGTTTTTTTTTCTTCTTTTTTTCTCTCTTTCTTGTTTTGTGCTTTTTTGACAGTATATTCTCCCCATTTTTGTTTTGTTTTTCCCCAATTAATTATTTTTGTTCAGTAAATAATTGTATTGCAGTGGTTTTGCTGTATGTAAACTTGATAATTCATGTATGGGAGAGGAGTGTTTCTAAGTGGTAAGCACTTGTACTCCAATCCCTTTTGCGATTTTGTTAGCAAATAAAATATGTTTAAACTAACCGTTTTCTCGCCACGATAATAGCCTTAGCTGCTGATAAGCACCAATAAAAAAAAAAAAAAAAATAAATAAATAAATAAATAAATAAATAAATAAATAAATAAATGCTGCTGATTATGTTCGCTTAATGAATACTATAAGTTCTTGAGAGTAAGATGCACGAGATGTATCACAGTCGAGGAAAGTCTTTTCTCTGGCGGTGTGACGGTACCATAATATTTTCTGTATAAATTCGGCGATGAACAGCAACGCCAAAACGGTTATCCTGTTACGCGTTGTATTATTAACTTCCGAGGAAATTTCATGATTTTCTGACTGAATTGTTGTTCGACTCAAAAAACACCTTGGTTAAAATAACATGATAAATGTTCCCGAATCCTCCATTGGAAATGCTAATTTGAGTCCATACAGTTACCGAGGACTGATATCTCGACCGTCATGAAATTAACCAAGTAATAACATCTTTATTAAACCGACACAAAAATGTTCTCAGATGTGTTACACTTTCCTGACAGTGTTATTGTTTCTCATTCTTGTTACGAAGTCCGAGGTTGTCCTCTTCTTCTGGTAAAGCTATCCGAACGTCGCGGCTTCCCCTCTGGGGAAGCCGCGACGTTCGGATAGTTGAACTATCTTTTCTCCCACTTCTACGAATGTCTGTTTACGACTCTGAATCTTATGTTAGAGATGAAGTTTCTGTACAACTCTCTTCTTTCTGATGCTACTCGGGGCGCGGCGGCCCATGGGTTACGGCATTGGACTTCAAACCGAAAAGTACACGATTCGATCCCCGACAGGGGTAACTGCTTGTGTCCCTGGGCAAGGTTCTTAATCTCGATTGCCCACGCGGGGCACGGTGGCGCTGTGTACTAATGCGTACTGACCGTCGATGGTGCACGTATGTTCAACAAATGCTAACCCTGCCTGTGTGGAGGTAGTACGTTGGGGAATCTGACAGTTGCTCGCCGCTGTTCGATGGTTCTATCCAGGTACTCTGGCTTTCTCTATCTGTAAAACTGTCCGACAAGAGGAGACTTTGGCTGTCGAAATTGTCGTTAAACCCCAATAAATAAATAAATAAATAAATAAATAAATAAATAAATAAATAAATAAATAAATAAATAAATAAATAAATAAATAAATATTCGCTGCTACTCCTTCTCCCTCTCAGTGTATGCCAATGCCCCTTTTAATGACTTTCCTAAAACTTGCACATCCCCCAACCCCATCCCCACCGCCCCCACCCCCCCCCCCCACAAAAAAAAATAATCTGGTGAGAGGACACGTAGGCTCGCTCCCAACATCTCCTACCCTGAATGTTCTCTTCGATCTGCATTACTTTGAAATGACATTCTTCCACACCTTCCAGCAACCGTCTGGAAGTATTTATTTATTTATTTATTTATTTATTGGGTTTAACGACACTTTTGATAGCCAGGGTCACCTCGTGTCGCACGGGAGTAAATATCGCACCCACAATATGGATATAATTTATAATTATATTCCACGTAGATCATTTTTCACTCTACGCAAGGATAGGAGGAAACACTGAATACAAAGAGCAGTTATCTGTTTTCTATAATTCAACACAATAAATGCTTGCGCATAACCACAGGCAGGTTGACTTACAAAAAAACATCGATTAAATAAATATTCTGTAATTGTATTTACAAGAAGACAAAAGCTCTTCCTGATATCGTTCAATCAATGCTTATATCCTCTCTTTATTGACAACCAAACTCGTCGTTTGTTTTAATATTGAATTAGCCTGTCTGATAGATTTGTTCCGATTGATGTGTTTGCTTTTTAGCATCATCATTACTTTTGTACACTGACGAAAAAGTGAATTGAATGCAATAAAAAGGGATCAACGGGGTCAGACAGCTGAGAGATTGGTTAACCCTTCAATTAGAGTTGAAACGGTCAGAAATGTTGTAGCCGGTTAGCCGTTTAGCTCTATCGATCCCGTTCCGTTTTTCAATCAGCCTTTTTCGGAAAAGAGAATATGTATGTGCTAGACCACTGAATCGCGATGACGTAGTGATGACCTACAATATAGTCGCCATGGACTGGTCGTAATCCACGTGTGGGCAGTGATGTCCGAGCATGTGTTTACCAGGTAATAAAAATCCTCATCCAAAAAATTTGGGGGCGCGGTGGCGTCGTGGTAACCGGTTCTCGTCAGATCACCGAAGTTAAGCAACGTCAAGCGCGGTTAGTAGTTGGATGGGTGACCATTTCAGCGACTGATTCGCGCTCCTGCGTTGTGTCCTTGAGCAAGGCACTTAACTCTGATTGCCTACATGGGGGCACGATGACTCTGTGTACTAAGGCGTACTGCACGTCGATGGTGTGCATGTCTTCAACCAATCTAACCTTGCCTGTGTCGCGGTGCAGAGTTCAGATGTTGGAGAGCTGACAGCTGCTCGTCGTTGCTCGGTGGTTCTCTCCGGGTACTCCGGCTTCCTCCACCCTATAACTGTCACGGCCACGATTAGCCATTGTGTAGCCTACATGGGGGCACGATGACGCTGTGTACTAAGGCGTACTGCACGTCGATGGTGCGCATGTCTTGAACCAATCTAACCTTGCCTGTGCCGCGGTGCAGAGTTCAGAGTTACGATGTTGGAGAGCTGACAGCTGCTCGTCGTTGGCCCGAGCCCTACCCCGAAAAACCGATTTGTCCAGAAAGCCATAAGTGTATTTTAATTGAAATAAATCAAACAACTGTGATAGCTTTAATGGAGAGGAATCTCAATAGGAGCCTATAATGCCAATTAGCGCTTATCTAGTCTGAAACAGGGATCTTGCCTTATAAGCTTCAAACGAAAAGACGATCGTTTAGCCAGTGAAGGTGATCAGTCAACTAATTATATGGTCATTAGTGGCGATTATCTCCTAATAATTAGTAGCGCACGTATAGGCCCTGTACTTCACTTTCTGAAAAGTGAACTGTCACAAATGTCAAAGTACAGCAAACAACGTAGAGAATAACAAAATTTATTATTAGGCTTTTCCCTCTGGAAAAGACTATTGTTTTTCTACAGATTATTATTATTTTTTTTTTTTTTAGGCTTTCCCCTCTGGAAAAGACTATTGTTTTTCTACGGATTATTATTTTTTTTAGGCTTTTCCCTCTGGAAAAGACTATTGTTTTTCTACGGATTATCATTATTATTATTTTTTTTTTCCACACATTTTGTCCGTACGATTCAGAAGCCATTTTCGAACCGATTTTCACGAAATTTCGCACACGCATAGAGGGACACAAAATCTAAAAATGTACTGAAGTAAATGCTTTTCGCTGGAGTGCCAGCCTTGGGGAAGGGGGAATTCAGTGTTAAATGCTGGTCCCTATAGTGTCAGTCACGGGGTAAAGACCTCCCAATTACTTTATACTAACAAAAAATGTGTGTTAAATACTATACTGACAGGCTTGGGGGGGAGGGGGGGGGGGGGCGGGGGTTTGTCTTCCATACACTTTATATACTGACAAAATGTTCACCATTCAAAACTTGCTACCTGTTGTAGCAGTATTATTGTATATCGCCCGACTGGTAAAGTTTTTTTTTTCTATTTATTACACGACATAAAATAACACTGTCAGATTTAGACTGAATCAGTGTTTTTTACATTTTTTAGGGAAGGAAGTGATCGCTCCAATATCAACTTCTAAAGTTTAAACGTGCGAATGTCTTATAATCCGATATGAATGTGTGTCTGACAGTCAATTTGTAAGACAAATCTTCCCCACTCTGAGAAAAATATTTCTTCGTATTCCATTCAGATACATTTTTTCAAACACATGTTTTAATAATTCACTAAATGCAACTGTGGAGAAAAAATCCTGTACTCATTCAGGGAAGCGTAATTGCAGACTGATTGTTTTTATCGACAGGAAAAACATATTACATGTGTTTACAATAATTCACTGAATGCACCCTTCGCATTGTCTTACATTCGCGTATTTGTAAGCTATTTTTAAGCTGAATTCAACAATTTACCGCTAGATATTACAGTGACATTAACCCCGAGAAACAATTTCATTTTACACTACAAAACATACTGTGAATGAAATATGTTTTGTAGTGTAAAATGTTTTAGAGCAAAAAATAGAATACCTTTCCTTTACCCGAACTGAAAAAAAACTTAATTTCTCTTTTATGCCTGTATTGAATTTGTAACAGATGTTTTTAAACATCTGTTACGAATTCAGCAAAAGAAGGCGCAATTCTGAGATATCGTTCTGAAAGCTAACAAACCTTAACCACATTGAAAATTGGTAAAATATTTCAATGTGACGAATAAAACATTTATCCTGATATTACAGAGAGAGCATACAAGCCAGTTAAAAAATTGTCAAAGTTTAATTTCTCTATGATATGTACTTAACACTGATGCTAAAAGAATCATTTTACTATTTCCACAGATGTTTTTTTTTTATGACACTATGCCAATCTTTTCCCTCCACATTATTTTTGGAGGGGAAGAGTGATTTTCTGTATCATCTAAGTGTGGAAAGGCAGTGAAAAATACTCACTGCGTATCTAATGAGTATTTCATCACCCAACATCTGACAAGTGGGGGGAAAGGCACATGAAATACTCATTGTATTATTTTCTGGCGCCTTTTGCTCTCCCCTAAACTAAATGACTGTAAATACATTTTGGCTGGGTCATATCCACGATTTTTCTTATCGTTATCCATGAAATTTGAAACATCTATCGAAATAGAACTTCCACCACAAGATCGCGGGTGTAAGGGGAAAAAACAATGATCATGCTGTTATCCCAAGAAAGTAATCTGTGCCAATACGCAAGATGGTCTGAGGGTAGAGATGTCTTTGAGTTATTTCTCAAAAGGATGATAGTTGATAGTTGCTGTTATGCCATTTCCAGATGTGGTGAATTACAAAATACCCCTTTTCAAAACCACCATGCTCTCAAACTTTCGTTATACAATGCACATCACCATATTCATTCATTCATTTTTTAAAAAGTGGCTAGTCTCATATTTTAGTTATTTTTCTTTGTGTTTAATCTAAAATCAAGGACAAATAAATGGCATTTTTCCCATTTATTTGTATGTCGTGTTTTGGCGGTTCACGACCGGTGGTTGTATAATCCACCGTCCTCCCCCAAGGAAAGTGAAAAAAAAATTATTTGATTTTTGAGGGGGAAAATTTAGTGATATATCCCATTACCTAAAATAACGCTCTGAGTAAAAAATCTATGGCATCTGTCAATTTTTTTGAGTGGAGTGACAGTTATGGATAAGACTTTCCTCTGTTGGTTAGATTCAGGTGGGTGAAAAATTGAAATGAAAAAAGTTAAACAATTTGGTTTGAATACATATTCTGAATGTTGTTTCTGAATAAGAAAATGATTTTCAGCGAGAGTATAAATAGGCGGGGGGCTCACAGTTTGGGACGCACATGCTTTGGTGTTAATAAGACTGAAAAATGTGATTTTGATCTCCTCTGATGAATTAAAAAAGATGAAGCGGTCATTAGTAGCCTACACTGATTCAGATTTTGTAAGCAGCAAGAAACAGAGGTTGACTGAATATGCTAAGAATACAAACTCCATACGGAGATTGTATTCTATTCACCCTTAGTTATTGCTGCAATCCAGAAAATTTCACTCAGAATCCCATGTATGTGAAGTGACTTTGAATCAATTCGATGCCAACAATCCATTTCAGTTTCTAAGTAAAATGTTTCAATCAATGGTGGAAGATGTGAAAAAGGAATGTGGTATACAAGACAATGACCCCATGAGGATATCCATCCACCATCCAGGTCTTGAGGTAGGTATTTTTATTCCTTTTACAAAGGCTTTTGGGGTGAATGGTAAAACGGTGTTAGATGAAATTGAAAAAGTTATTCAATCAAAGGAGAATTTTACTATCCATTATGGTAAATTATCTTTAGAAATAACACACTTCACTACCACATGGGTTGGGGTGAAATGCACCCATTTCATTTGCATCTGTTGGTAAAATGGTTAAAATTAAACAGAGTATTGTTGAAATTAAAAATGTCAATGATTCTATGTGCTTCGTGCATGCCGTTGTGGTGGGAAAATGCCACGTTGATAAAGATAATTCAGAATTTTGGCAAAAGAGATGGAAAAAAATTCAAAATTCAAAAGTGAAGATTCAAGAAATTGAGGCAAAGACATTAATGGACAAAACAGGCCTTGATTATAATAAACGTTGTGGATATGAAGAATATTGTAAAATTCAAGGGGTACTCTCCCCAGAGTACATAATTAAAGTCCACCCACAATTTGCCAAAGAAATGTTCCTATTTGAACCACCACAAACTACAAAAGAGAGTAAAGTTATTCATATCTATCATCATGACCGTCATTTCAACACCATCATAAAAATCACAGGGTTTTTAGGATATGGTTACTATTGTGAATATTGCAATGTAGGGAAAAATAACAGAGAATGCCATAGATGCCCAAAGGCCATGTTTGCTATTCTCCACTACCGTGTACACCTGAACATTCTGTTCATTGTTACACTTGTAATAGAGATTTTGTAAGGTCATCTTGTTTTAAAAATCACACAACTCTTTTACAGAACCAAGAAAAAAACATTTGTCAATTAGTCAAGAAATGTCTACCATGTAAAATGCAAATATATTCAGGGAGTGGGGAACACATTTGCGACGGGGTTAAGAAATGTAAATATTGCCATCAATTAGTCAAAAGTGAACATTATTGTTTCATTCCAAAATACAAACCACCGAAGAAAGACAAAATGCCGAAAGTACCCTTTGTGTTTTATGATTTTGAAACAACTCAAGACTCAGGTCTCCACACCCTGAATTACTGTGTAGCACCCCGTGCATGTGGGGAATGTATTTGCAAACCTATAGATCAAGAATGTATTTTCTGTGACAAATTTGGACAACAGGAATATATTTTTAATGCAGAATCTACTTTGAGTGATTTTTGCAATTGGCTTTTCTGTAAGGAACATTTAGATACAACAACTATTGCTTATAATTCAAGAGGGTTTGACGCACATTTTATCTTAAGACATCTCATTGAAACTGCTACATCAAAACCTGATGTCATCATGAATGGAAACAAAATTATTTCTCTGAAAGCTTGTGGTGTTAGACTCATCGATTCATTGAGTTTCCTCTCTATGAGATTGGCACAATTCCCTAAAACATTTGGTTTAAGAGAACTAGCAAAAGGTTATTTTCCTCATTTGGCAAACACAAAATCATATCAAAACTACATTGGACCTTCTTTAGATGCAACATTGTACATGCCTGAGTCTATGTCTCCCCCAGTCAGGGAAGATTTTATTAAATGGTACAATCACAAATTTATTAGTAATGCTACTTTCAATTTTGCCAAAGAAATGGACATGTACTGTAAGTTTGATGTGGATATATTACGTAGAGGGTGTGGGGAATTCAGAAAACAATTCATCGAATGTGATGGGATAGATCCTTTCAGGGAGGCTGTAACTTTAGTTAATGCTTGTAATAAAGCTTGGCGGAAAAATTCAATGCCAGAAAACAAAGTTGGTCTCATTTCAGACATAGGGTATCCTACTGCCGTTAGATATTCCATGAAAGCCATTAGATTCTTACAGCTACTAGCACAAGAAGAAGGCATACACATACGACATGCACTAAACGGTGGAGAAATAAAAATTGGAAATCATTATGTAGATGGTTTTCACAAAGAGACAAATTCAATCTATGGATTTTATGGATGTATGTGGCATGGATGTGAAACTTGCTATCCTGACAGATCTGAGAAAAATCCAATCAATTCATAATTCTATCAATCTCTGTACAACAAAACCCAATCATGCATAAAACATTTCAAATCATTGAGGTATAATATACATGTAGTCTGGGAGCACCAATTGGATCATCTATGCAAATCAGATCCTGAAGTTCAAGCCTCTTTAGATACATTTTTCCCACACAAGGACCCAATTAAACCACGAGAAGCATTATTTGGCGGGAGAACAAATGCCATTAAATTACACTACAAAACTGATGAAAACACAGACACAGAAATTAAATATATAGATATCTGTTCACTTTACCCATATGTGAACAAACAAACACAGGGAATATCCAGTGGGACATCCGGATATACTCATAAAGGAAAACATAGACAAAATAAGCCAATACAGACAGAGATCTCATTAAATGTAAAGTTTTACCACCTCAACATCTTTTTTTGCCAGTTTTACCTATTCATTGTAATAAGAAAATGACATTCACACTTTGTAAAATGTGTGCAGAACACGAATTAGATCAGTGTAAATACACACCAGAAAAATGTGCACTTGTAGGTACATGGACATCTGTTGAGGTACACTCTTCTTGACACTTATCAGATTTGGCATTGGGATGAATGGTCTTCAGAGATTTACAAATATTATGTGAACAAATATTTAAAAATGAAACAAGAAGCTAGTGGGTTTCCAGATTGGGTGAAAACAGACACAGACAAAAAAAAATTGAAAACGATTATGCACAAATTGAAAATATCTATTTAGAAAAAGTTGAAAAAAAAACCCGGGAAAAAGATCATTTGCCAAAACCATGTTAAATTATCTCTGGGAAAAAAATGCACAAAACAATATAAAAACTAAAACAAAATACATAAATGAACCATCAGAATATTTTGAAATAATACAGAACAAAGACAAAAGAATGAAGAATGTGGATTTTTTTTTACAATGATCAGTTTGTTTTAGTAAACTACATTGGAGCTACAGATGTTTACAATCCACACAATTCAGCCAATGTTGTCGTAGCTTCATTTGTCACAGCCTATGCACATATGGAATTATACAAAGGTTTAGAACAATTAGGAACACGAGTTTTATATTTTGACACAGACAGTTGTATCTACATACATAAACCATCACTTTGGAATCCAGAAATTGTAAATAGTAGATTAGGGCAGTGGACAGATGAACACCCAGGGGCAAAAATCACAGAGTTTGTGGCTTTAGGTCCGAAAAATTTTGGATACAAATATATTAAAGATGGAGAAATACACACCACATGTAAAGTTAAGGGTATCACATTAGATTACATGACATCACAAAAAGTTAATTTTGAAAGCATGATTGAGTGTGCACGAGACCGAAAGAATTACAAATTAAACATTGAATATACGCATAGAATTAAACGTAACAAAGATAGACAAGTCACAAGTGAAACACAAAGCAAAACATTCAGATCTGTTTACACAAAACGTTTTGTTGTCCGTAAATATGTCACACTCCCCTATGGGTATAAGGTATAAATACTACTCAGATTTCTGATTCCGATTTTGAACAGGGAGCAGGGAAGATGTCTCTACCACTTAATCCTACATATCCTATACACTTATCAGAGTTAAGAAGACTTTCGAGTTTTAGTATGACTACAAATCCTATTTTACAATCCAAGAAAGATGATTTAGCTAAAGCTGGGTTTTTCTATGTAGGAGATGGTAAAGTAAAATGTTTGTATGTGGACAAGGTTTACATAATTGGGAAGAAAAGGTTATTCCTTTACAAGAACATGTTAAGTGGTCACCAAATTGTTCTTGTATTCAATTGATAAGAAATTGTCAATTTTATAAACCACCCACATGTATGCAAACACCTCCAGATAAAATATTATCAGTGATGGATTATGGATTCACTTTAAATCAAATATTTTCAACAATGAAAAAATATGACAAGTGTCTAGATGATTTTTCAGGTTCTAAATCTTTATTTGTACTCATGGTACTAGATGATCAAAGAACAACATTTAGTACCATATTTGCAAAAATAGCTTCAGGACAATTCAAAAAACTAAGTTAGACAAAATGTTTACAGATAATGTAGAAAATGATTTTCCTGACTGTGCTGATGAACAGAGTACATGGTGTAATGTAATACCTGATGCACAAAGTACATCAGAACAGACAAAAGAATCATCAGATTGATTTCAACCAAGGAACCTGTAAGACACATCTTAGACAACAAGATCGCATGTAAGGCATTATTATATGCATTTCAAATGATCTCTCCTGGCTATCTAGCAATAACAGAAGAATTTATTCATAATCAATTGGAAAAAGATGAAATGTATGGGGAATTTCGTAATGCATTACAAATCATGAATGCTTGTTACAAAGATAATGTAGAAAATATTTGGATAAGAGTTATGTGGGATTTTATTATTTATGATGAACAAATCATGAATTATTTATATAGACAATGTATGACACAAATAGATCAGAGTTCTTCAGAAACTTTATTTGAATTAAAAGCGCCCTTAAAAAGAAAACCCATTCATAGAATTGAAGAAGTTATGGAAACAGAAAGTATATAAGTTAGTGTTTTGACAACAGTTGCTCACAAAAAATAATAGCATCAAGTGAATGTTTATTCTTTCAACACCCTTGTAATATCTTTATTTCAGGGCCTAGTGGTTCAGGAAAAACAGAATTTGTCAAAACGCTTATTGATATGAAACATGACTTATTTCAAATTCCCCCACAAAAAAATCATCTGGTGTTATAAAGAATGGCAAAATACATATACTTTACTTGGAGAGAGTGAAGATATTAAATTCATAGAAGGCATCCCTTATGATGAATATGAAATTGTTAGTGATGTCACTATTCCAAATCTTGTAGTTTTCGATGATATGTTAGGAGATAAAGATGAGGAAAAAATTAAATTATGGTTCACACGAAAAGAACATCATAGAAATGCAAGTGTCATATACATAACACAAAATATGTTTCAACAATCTAAATCTAGTTGTACCATAAGTTTAAATACACATTATATGATTTTATTTCAAAATACTAGAGATAGAGGACAAATTAAAGAATTGGCAAATCAAGTTCAATTACTACATTTAAATGCGTGTTATCAAGATGCAACAAGTATTGATCATGGTTATTTATTAATTGATTTTCATCCTAAAACCCCTGAATCTTTGAGATTGAGAACTGATTTTTTCAGCCTTGGGTGATGCAAAATGAACGTGGACCTAGCATTTATACAAAAGTATAAAAAACTGGTGCACTAATGAGATTGTGTCAGTTGTTAAAAGTTTTTTCAACAAGTACACATCATCATGGCATCTTTTATTCAATCATTAGAACAATTAAGTCAGCAGACAAATCCATTTGCAAGAGAAAAATTACTTAAGAAAGGTTTCAAGAAAATTTTAAAATGATTTACATTAGCAAGTAGAATCATACTCAATAAAAAAATTAAATTGCCAAAACAAACTTTAACATATATGGATAAACATAAACAAGATCTTGAACAACTTGCAAATCCAAGAGTAGATCTTGCAACCAAGCGAAACATTATTTTAAAACCAGGTAGTGGTGGGCTTTTTGGTTGTGTTATCATCTGTAATTTAATTCGATGGGATGGTCATAAGACAAGTAGAAATTTTTATTCACCATTAAAAAAAACCAAAAGTAAGAAACGAAAATCGCTTAAAAAGAAACAAAATGTTGATAAAAATTACATGGATGCAAATGTTTTAGTCACTCCTCAAAAAGAGACAAAAACAAAATCAGTTTTAGTGAGCAAACTTCGAAAACAAAAAAATAGTACCACCATTAAACTTGACACGTACATCAAATACGGTGAATAGAGTCTCACATGATCCTATGAGTTCAAGACAAAATGTGGGGCATATACCACTAAAAGAAAACATCCCAACATCGGCACGCTTCACAGCTTTGAATGCACCTAAATGTGTTAAGGAGATGAGTTCTTATTTTCGTTGAATAAAATGAAATGCATGCTGGTCTATCATATCATTTTATGAATACACTTTGTAGGGGTAAGATGGTAAAAAAATCTCGTAAGATTCCTCTAGTTAAAAAATATGGTGGGATGTTATTGGCACAAGTCAAACACCTCCAGCATTTCAAAAAGAAATTATGAAAAATGCACCTAAAGAATTGATTAATTGTATGGCAGAATGTTGTCATAATCTTTTAAAAGGAAACATATATCCCACCCCCGCTCAGAAACGAAAATTACAACTGAAGCGTGAACAACTAACATCTATTGCTAGTAAATTTGTATCTCTTAAAAAGAAAAAAACAAATTTTAAATCAAAAAGGTGTTTTTTTACTATTGCTTGGTCTACTTGGGCCTGCTATTGGAGTTGCAACAAATCTTGTAAATAAAATGGTGTGTAAAATATGAAGAGAATGGATATTGTACCTTATCAAATGTTAGAAGAAATGCAACGTTTTAGAAATGAAAAATCTCAAAGACCAAGATTACCACCTGATCCTCAAATTACTAATACAGCACATTTGCAGAATGAATTATCATCTGTGTTAGAAAATTCAGAGTTATCAGAAGGTGAGAAAAAACGAAAGTATGATGAACATTTACAAAAATTTCTATTGTCACATAAGAAGGCATTACAACCATCAGTGGTTATGCCTGAGCCAGAACGAAATTCAATGTTTTTACGAGATCGAATTATAGAAAGTGTCCCTGTTACAATGAAATGTAAAGCAACTTCATTATTATCTGCTTTATCATCTCATCCACACATGAGTTGGGATGATCAGGGTATTTTAAGTTCTGATGGTGAACCCATAAAAGGCTCAAATATCGTCGATTTAGTCAATGATGTTCTTAGACATCAAAAAGGTTTTAAACCGACCAGTTGGGAGATGTTCAATCGTGGTTTAAAAACTATAAATGTCCCTCAAGATTTTGTTGGAAATCGTGAATGTTGGTTGTGGATGAATCGAGAACAGCATGCAAAACCCTATGAAATCCCCCTGAAGATAGTTGGTTAGAATGTTCTCTGTCAGCAACTCCAAAATGTAAAATAGTTTGAGGAAAGAAAACACCAAAATTATCACCTAGGCATAAATTCGCAAAAAATAAACTTTCTAATAAATGGGAGGAATATTGAATGATTTATTAACTGAAATATGTTACAATACAAAACATCCTGCTGGTTATGGGGGCATACAAAAATTATACATCTGTTACAGTTGATCAAGTCAAAAAATGGTTGAAAGGAGAAAGAACTTACACTTTACATAAACCCATTCATAAAAAAATTTGCAAGACGAAAGACTGTAGTGGGTGGAATTGATCATCAATGGCAAATTGATTTAGCAGATTTACAAAGTTTACAATCTCACAATGACCGATTTCGTTATTTGGTTTGTGTCATCGATGTTTTTTTCAAAATATGCATGGGTTTTACCCATTCACAATAAATCAGAACAAACACTAACAAAATCTTTCCAAAGACTTTTGAAAACTTCTGGATGTAAACCATTATCTTTACAATCAGATAAAGGTTCTGAATTTAAAAATAAAGAGGTGCAAATTTTTTTAAAGAAACAAAAAATTCATTTTTTCACAACAGAAAATCCTGAAACAAAAGCTGGTATTGTAGAACGTTTTCAACGCACATTGAAAACAGGAATGTGGAAATATTTTACACACAAACGTACATTAAGATATATTGATGTATTACAAAATTTAGCTGATGGATACAATCACAGTTTCCATCGTAGTATTCAGAGAACTCCTGCATCTGTGTCAATAGAAAATGAAATAGAAGTAACTCAAAATTTGTATGGTAAAAAAAAAATCTAAAGAGAGAAAAATAAAATTTAAAGTCGGCGATATAGTACGTATTAACAAAACCAAACATACATTTGAAAAAGGGTATTTACCAAATTGGACAAAAGAATTATTTAAAATCACCCAAGTAAAACATACACACCCAAGCACTTATAAACTTGAAGATGTGGGTGGTGAAAGTATATAGGGGACATTTTATCCACAAGAAATTCAAAGTGTAAAAGATGATAAAAAATATATCATTGATTCGGTTCTCACACAACGTTCAAGACGTGTGGGTAAGAAACTCGTCAAAGAGCTTAAAGTACATTGGGATGGTTATCCCTCGAAATTTGATAGTTGGATATCAGAATCTGATTTAGTATAAAAAGAATATGTCAGTAAATGAAAATGCATTGAATCGTGAAAGTGCAAGTGTTGAAGTACAAAGTCAACAATCACAATTTAATTTTTGTGGGAGTCTTGTTGCAAAAAATCAAGTGACTTATGTCACACAAATAATTGTTATTTATGCAATTATAATTACGGCTATCATTCACCTTAGTTTACAATCCCCAAACAAAGAATTGTGGTTGGTATTATTGAGTAGTTCTTTAAGATATATTCTTCCAAGCCCCGGTTTAAAATATTTGAAACCACATGATAAGAAAAATGAATTCATTTTATGTAACACTACTGAGTGATAGTTCTATGGATATGTTTTCAAATAACACACAATGTTGTTTTCAAACACAATTATCTAAACCGATTCATATTAATAAAGAACATTGGGAAGTGGGATTAGTTGAAGTAATTTTACCATCTGAGGCAAGAAATATAACAGATGATGAGACAAATTTTAAAATCATTGTGACAGATCCGAAAATATCAGCACGCATTAATAATATTAATAAATCATTTTTCAAACATACAGTATGTAAGGGTGTTGCTGCTGTTGAGCTAAGTATTTTTCTGGGGGCATATGCAAATGGTGGATATGTTGTAGCAGCAATAGAATCCGAAATTCAAGAAAAACTTGCAGATATTTTTAAAGAATTTGGTGTGTCATTTCGTCTTGGTTATTCATTGCGACATTCACGTATAAAAATTATATCAAATAGTATTTCAACAGTTGGACTTGAATCATCAGAAAGTTTATCACAAAAATTGGGGTGTGAAGATGGTATGTTTCCAGTAATTTTTCCTAACACAGCAAAAGATGCATTTAAATATAACGTGGATTTAAATATGGATTTTAATCAACTCTTTATTTATTCTGATATTGCGGATTATACATTTCTTGGTGATATAGAAACACCTATTTCACATGTGTTACTGTTTGAAACATGTGACGAATCTCTGCACACTCATAAAGAATTTGATAATGTACAGTATGTACCAGTATCACAATCTTCTTTTGATCAGATCACTATAAATATAAATGGGAATACAGGTAAAAACATTCAGTTTTCAAGTGGTAAGAGTGTTGTCAAGTTGCATTTTAGAGAGCGACATAAATTCAATTTATAAAAATGATGCCAGTGTATCGAGGCGTACCAGGGGCAATACGGATATGTATTAGGGTCTATTTTTCGCTCAGCAATAAGATCAGCATTACCATTAATAAAACCAATTGCAAAAAATGCATTTCGAACTTTAAAGAAAGAAGGGTTAAAGCATGGTTTAGAAATAGCAAATGAATTTATAAGAAATTGTAAACCATCTAAACAAGTAATGCTCACTCATGCAAAAGATCTTATGACATCACTGGGTAAAGCTGCTTTGGGAATAAAAAGACAGAAACAAGAACCAAAACATCACTCTGTTTTTCATTCTCAAAGAGGGAAGACACGTAAAAGACAATCTTATTCAAAACGAAATTCAAGTATGCTTGATATATTTGATTAAATCATGATGTTACATGCATCTTGCGAGCATTTTGGTAGTGGATTTGATCCAGATAATGCATCACCAACATCAAGTGGTGTCGAAAATATTGGTGAGATTGAGGAATTTCCTATTGCATCTTTAAACAATTCTTCACCAATAGAATTTTTAATTCCAGGACAAACAACCAAGTGGTTAGATCTTGCATCATCGACACTTGAGGTTCAGTTCAAAATTACAAAGCCAGATGGGAGTGTATTGGAAGATGATACAAATATTACTCCTATCAATAATTTCTTTCACAGTATGTTCAGTAAAATTGATGTTACACTGAACGGTTCTCTGATAACCACCAATACAGACATGTATCCTTATCGAGCATTTTTTGAAAATCTGTTAAGCTATTCAAAAGATGTGAAAAAAACACAGCTAGCTGCTAGTGAGATGTGGTATGTAGATACCCCAGGCCAGCATGCAGCAATTGCAAACGATTCAAATAACAAAGGTTTGGTTGAACATCACAAATTAATTGCAAACAATAAATCTGTACAACTAAGAGGAAAAATACAATTAGATCCATTTGTGCAAGACAAATATTTACCAAGTGGCGTAGAGATGAGAATTAAAATTCATCGTGCCCCAACTAAATTTTGTCTGATTGGTGGTGTGGATGGAAAAATAGAAATACAAAAAGCCATATTCAGAATACCGGCCTTGGATTTAATTCCTGAATTTGCAAATGATCTTAATGCACAAATAGATCGAACAAATTATAAAATGCCCATAAGACGTACTGAAATGAAAACATTTACCATTGGAAATGGTCTTCGGTCAAAAATAGAAGACCATCTGTTTCATAAACAGATGCCAAAACGATTAATTCTTCGTTTAGTTTTGAATAAAGATATAAATGGAGATATTGGCACATGTCCATTTAATTTTCAACATTTCAATTTGAACAAGTTGGAAATCACAATAGATGGACATTCTATTAAAGCACGTCCCTTTGAATCGAATTTAGAAGGTGGACTTTATCTAAATTCATATTTATCATTATTTGAAGCAATGGGCTATTTTGGACAAAATCAAACATTTAATATATCAATGCAGGATTATGCAAAAGGATATACCCTCTGGGGAGTTGATCTGAAACACGATCAGTCAGGTAGTGGGCCATTAGCTCACCCTATACAGTCTGGCAACCTTCGACTGGATCTTCAGTTTGCTCAAGCTCTCACAGAGGTAATCAACGTTGTTGTCTATGCAGAATTTGATAGTGAGATAGAAATCAACAAATTCAGAGAAGTGATATTTGACTATTAACAATGACTAAATGTGAACATTGCAAGATATACAGGGAGATGAGAAAAAGAATAAACATAATAAGGAAAGAGAAAAACTCGCAATGAAAGTCTGTTCCTTAGATTATTTAAAGAAATTGTTGTGGGTGAAGTGACACCTTTGATAAAGCAAAAAGTGAACAATCTGTGTGGCGCATGTCAAGAAATACCTGGACAAGAACATGACTTTTGTATATAAAAGAGATATAAGAATATGGATTGAAATGTATATGGAAGAGTGTATGGAAAAAGTGTCTCCATCAAGTGTACTATATAAACTGCACATACAAGCAAAGAAACTGAATATTGAAGGATGTTTTGCAAATGTGAATGTGAACTTTGAAATTAACACTGATGAATATATTAAGAGGTGGGCGGATTTAGTAGAGAGAGAATGGGGCTACTATACACCACTTAATAAAGAAGAAGAAATTGATTGAAAAGTACAACTTTATAACAGCCCTTTTCAGGGCTAAGAAGAGATGGAAACCACTCAACTACAATACATTCTGGACAATTCTCCAAGGTTATCATTATTAAATGGAAAAGTGTGTTCAAAAGACTTATTACCAAAACAAAAACCTAATCATAGAAAAGCTTATATTGTGATCACAGATTCATCAAGAGAACCAGGAGAACATTGGGTGGCAATATATTTCAAAGACAATCATTCATGCATCTACTTTGATTCCTATGGCTTACCACGATTAGATAAAGACATTTACAAATTCATTGTGAAAAACACAGATTCAGGGACTATTAACACAATGTGAGTACAGAGTGTTCATACTGTGGTATGTGGAATATACTGTATATTTGCCTTGGATCATCTTGCTAAAGGATATGATTTAAAGACAGTTCTTTCTATCAATTTCGACCCAAGAAATTTCCAAGAGAATGACAGAGAAGTTGTGTTGTGTTAATGGTTTGAGCAAAACTATAGACATTATTTTATGTAATCAAGATTAGGTGTCAAAACAACCCACAGAGTTTTTTATTTATAAAAACATTTTTTCTATTGTATATTTTTTGCCAATCAATATTATGTGTCACAGATAGGATATAGCATTTTTTTTTAAAAATCTTAAGTGATAATGCTTTATTTCAAGACAAAATTATGGATATAAATATTTTCTCAGCAAAATGGAATCTTGAAATAAAGTGGTATCACACAAAACATCTCAATGTAAAAGGCTTTCTATAGATAGGCAAACTCAGATCTCGGTGTATATATGCTTCTCACTTCATAAATTAAATATTGATACCTAAAACTAATTCTTATTGTCTGTTGTAATGTAGTGGTGCCCACTAGCTCTCCATAGCAGTAAAAACAGAGAAGAGATACTTCTCTTTTTTCACCATTCTATCCCATAAGTGAAAGAGATACTTCTCTTTTCCACTGTGGGTAAGAGATTGTATGTTTATCAACCAATCCTCCCATACAGTAAAGTGTTATAGAGTTTAAAGTATGGAGAGATTGATTAATAAACAAAATCCACATATTGGCCAGCATAAAGTAATCGGGAGGTCTCTACCCTGTGACTGACACTATAGGGACCAGCATTTAACACTGAATTCCCCCTCCCCAAGGCTGGCACTCCAGCGAAAAGCATTTAGCACTGAATTCCCCATACCCCAATGTGGGCACTCTGGCGAAACAAAATTAAGATAGGATTCTCCATAGCGCGGCTTGTCCCTCAATTGCCATTTTACCCGTGGCTGGCACTCCGGCGAAAAACATTTAGCACTGAATTCCCCATACCCCAATGTTGACACTTGGGTGAAAAAATTAACATAGGATTCTCCATAGGGTTTTTTCGCCCAAGTGTCATTTTTGTTCGCTAGAGTGTCATTTTGGGAGGCTAGATAAAGATTTTGAATAGCTGTTGTTTTGGACTCAGCCAAGAGGTGGGGAGGATATGGGAGGAAGTCCTCCCCTTCCCGATTTTTTTTTAAATAAGAGGCTCGGAGAACAATTCTATGGCCTCCTAACGCCTCAGTTGAGGCTTGCCATGGCTCTGCATTTAGTCAATGGTTAACAATGGTGTGTGACATTTCTAAATCTCGCACTTTTCAGTCTCGGTTCTTAGTAGTGAAGGCTGACACTCCAGCGAAAAACATTTAGCACTGAATTCCCCATACCCCAATGTTGACACTTGGGCGAAAAAATTAACATAAGATTCTCCATAGGGTTTTTTCGCCCAAGTGTCATTTTTGTTCGCCAGAGTGTCATTTTGGGAGGCTAGAAAAAGATTTACGTGGACGGCACGCAACCTTCAGAAACACTCACTTTTCAACAAATGAAATGCGCAGTGTTCATGAGCAAGGCATTCAATCCCGATTGCCTACGTGGAGGCAAGGTGGCGCGGAGTACTGAGGCGTATCGCACGTCGATGGTGCACCTATCTTCAACCAATGCTCACCCTACTTGTATGAAGTTAGTTCATGGGGAGTCTGAATGTGGCTCGCCGCTGCTCGGTGGTTCTCTCCGAGTACTCCGGCTTCCACCACGAGGTGACCCTGGCTGTTGAATGTGTCGTTAAACTCCAATAAGTGAATGAATAAATAAATTGGAGGACAAATTGTCCCTGTTCCTATTAAGTTCGGCTCAGACACTCGCTGCGCTAACGGGGAGAACATTCGTAACACTGACTTGTGCCGGTGCGCATTAATGGAATTTACCTATTTGAGTTCATATTACGGGATTTGAAAGATTGTCAAATTTGCTTAAACTTTTACTCAAAAATGTAAGTGTAAGTCGGGTGTGAAATTCAGCAAACAACCGCTGGCGCAGCGATCACATGAGAGGGTTAACCTTCCGCACCCCACGACAAGAATTCTTGAACAACCTTGTGACTGGCAACCTCCTTTCCACCTCTGCGATGCATGGATACTAAGTCCAGTGCCTCTTTGCCTTCCTGCCTCACAAACATACGAGTTGCAGTGCCATCCTCCCCCTACCTCATTTTAATCTAAAGTTACAGAGAGAGGGAGAGAGAGACAGAGAGAGAGAGAGAGAGAGAGAGAGAGAGAGAGAGAGAGAGAGAGAGAAATGGGGCGTTTCTGAGGGTGGGGGACGTATTTTACATTTTTTCAAAAGTGAAGAAAGCAGATGAATCCCCAAAAGCCACCAAAGAGCTCTGTTAGATAGTAAATTTAAATATCCCCTAACCCCTTGTATGCTCACCGTCGGCATCTGCCTGGCATACCCCCGGTATGCCTTTTTCATCAAAGTATAACCACTTTTGAAAAATACCTTATGACTCCTTAAATTGGGGGATTGGGGAAGGTCTATTTAGATGATGTTTTTCTGCTTTAAAATGACTATTGAAGGATTTAGAGTGATTTTATGAAAAAAATGGAAACTCAGCGATCGCCTTATCTTTTGCCCCATTTAGGGTGAGGGTCAGTTTTAATGTTGACGCAATTAGTCGACTACTCGTTGCCAATGCTGATATTGCCCAACGTCAACTCTGGATGCGCGGTGGCTCAGTAGATAGAGGTTCAGATTCGAACCCAACCTGCGGCAACCGCCTTGTGCCCTTTGGCAAGAGGATTCACCCCCATTGCCCACGGGGGGGGGGGGGGGGCACGGTGGCGCTGTGTACTAAGGTGTCGATGGTGCACCTGTCTTCAAGTAATGGTAACCCTTATTTTAGAGTTAGTATGTTGCTCGATGGATCTGTTGGTGTTACGGGTGGAGGAAGTCGGAGTACGCGTAGAGAACCACAAAGCAATGGCGAGTAACTGCCAGACTCAAGAACGTACTAGTTCCACATGCACAAGCAGGGTTAGCATTGGTTGGTGACAAGTGGACCATTGGCGTGCAGTATGTCTTAGTACACAACGCCACCGTACTCCCACGTTAGCAATTGAGATTAAGTGTCTTACCCAAGAACACAACAGTTGAATGCACTGCAAGTTGTTTTCTGCGTGGGCAGCAGTGAGCATGTACCTGTCAATGTAACAGTATTTTACCGACAATTTAGACAAACTTTTCTTTGACGAGGTGTTGTTAATCGCAGATTATAATACTGAAAAAATCCCTCAGTGTGAATAATGGTGCTTCCAAAATAAATTGTCTGTTTGGTACTTTTCCAACGTGTTACAGAAGAAAAAAAAAACATGCTTTGATTTTATTGAACTGTTTAAAAGTATGAAGGTATGTCATAAAAAAAACTATTTTGAAATCTAGCATTTTAAAATTCGTTTTTCAATGGTCAATGTTGGATAACAAGGGGATCTTGGTCTATGGTGCATATTACCATTTTTCCGCGGTTCAACGAATAGCGGAAAACATTTGTCTTCTCGGCATGACAGTATACTAACAGTAGCGGTAGTGGGGTTAAATGATTTTGATTGGTGAGTAGTATTTGAGATTTTGCAAGCATATTCAATAGCTGCTAATAAAGTAGTTTGATAGAATATTCTGGTATTGATGTTCTTACTAGTTTTTTGTACAAATATTTAAATCATTACAATAAACTTCCTGTCTGTATCACGCTGGTCATCCGATTACCACCTTTGCAGTGCAGTACCTCGTTTGCGGTTTAAAAAAGACGGAAACGGTTGAAGGTAGGTGTTATAAACTATGGTATAACTGCTATTAACTTGCGAATATCACTAAAAAAATTTAATCTGGCGATCTATGGAATGTTATTGCATTCTTGTACATAGTGTCGGTGTTGAGAAATTGAGCTCTGTTATTGAAAATACATTAGCGTTCATCCTCATTCTTTCGGAAATTTTTGACAAAATTTGTTCTCTCCGTGAATATCAAGGATACAGAAGGTCAAACTTTCGCTCCATTGTTGCTTCAGACTTTTGTCTTTCAGTTTAGGTTAGCTTCAGCTTTCATAAAAAGTCCTGCATTCGCCTTATTTGGCAGCTTCGACGAGAGGAGTTGAACTTTTAGAATACCTGATTTGCGGTGTTGTCTAAACCGCAAAAGGTGGTAACTTTACACCGCAAATAAGGTATTCATAAAAAATCAATTACACCCCTCGATAAATTCCGTTTAAACATGTTTTCACAAAAGGCTCACAAACGTAACTTACACATTTGGCTAAAATAAGACAATTCTCTATACGGATGCTGCTCCAAGGACTCACAATAGCATATTTTAAATATAATTCGCAGTTCAAACCCAACAACTGGAATATTTATCTCCATATTTCCACTTTAAAATACTTCAAAAACATTGTTTTTTATTTCTCTCACGAAAATATTTCTTGGACGAAAGTATTGGTGATTAATACCTGCCCTGAAAGAGTTTGCAACACAAGTAGGCTTGTTGAAATGTGTGTACTTACCAATTTTCCAACTTCTATGCGTAACAATCTGCTGTTTTTTAAACCCCAAACGAGGTACTGCACCGCAAAGGTGGAAATCGGATGACCAGCGTGTGTATGCGCAGCGCACGACATTTTGCAACGTTTTTGAGTTTCTGTTGTTTACCCCTTTACCCAACGAATCGGACGCATCCGCCCGCGTAATATGCAAATTCAGCAGTTGAAAAAATATTATTTTTCACAAAATGTCAACAAAACCATATCATGTTCGTCGAGCTCGTTCCAACGAGAGGTCACATGATTTGGTTTGTTGACATTTTTTTAAAAATTTGAAAAAATGATATTTAAAATAATAAATTTTGATATCGTCTGCGTTGGGTAAAGGCTTAATAGTGCAGAAGAAGATAATTATTTCTTACCACTCGACTTTCATGACTCGCAGCATATTCCCGCCAGACATTTCATTGCGAGGAATAGGTGAATGTAAACGTGGAACTGTTAGTGACATTTATCTTAGCAGTGAACAGAAAAAAGATACCCACAAAAGTAAGAGTACATTTTCCCCCAATGATCTCATCAGATTCATGGCACTCAAGGTGAGAAACTCTTTTCTAACACAATTAACCACGCCTAACTACAATTTACAAACTGGTTGGAAAAAGCTTAACTCATATCAGTGACAATTTTCCCTCACTTTAAATGTGCGCCCGTGGGAACAAATCGCACACGCAAACTTTGTTTCAGGTGCACGGCATACCACGCGCCTATGATTTTTAAACTGATGGGCCTGGTTTTGTGGCCGGGTAATGCAGGGTGACCACAGCTACGATTTACTGGGGATTAATGACACTTTCGACAACCAGGGTCGCCTTGGGGCGGCCAGTTTCATGGGTGGAGGAATTCGAGGTACACCAACGAACGACGGTACTGTCAGACTCCACAACGTACTAACTCCACACATGCAAGGTTAGCACTGGCTGAAAAGAAGTTCACCATCGACGTGCCGTACGCCTTAGTACACAACGCCCTCACGTGGGCAATTGGGATTTGGTGTCTTACCTATGGACACACCACGGTTGCCGAAGGTGATTTTCGAACCTAGAACCTCCGGCTTAGTCTGTATCTCTAACTACTGAAGCACTGCACTTCCGCCACAGTAACAATGTATCATGACTATAATGTGGAACGATCGCAGTCCTGTAAATTGTTAACGATCGTTTGAACAATGGCGATTTCCGTTGGCACCTCTTTCGCATTATGACTTTAAACAATGTAGGGTAATTTCACATAATTTCCGGAAAAAAATATTTCAATCGTGATTATGTTCTCATGGATTGCACCCAAACTTGGGCAAGACACTTATTGCCCACGAGACACTTACTGCCCACGTGGGGGCACGGTGGCGTTGTGTACTAAGGCATACTGCACTTCGATGGTGCACTTGTCTTCAGCCAATACTAACCCTGCTTGTGTGGAGTTAGTATGTTGGGGAGCTGACAGTTGCACGCCGTTGCTCGGTGGTTCCCTCCAGGTACTCCGGCTTTCTCCGCCCGTAAAACTGTCACGGTCATGATTAGCCATTGTGCATAGTTATGTGACCTTAAACACCAATAAATAAATAAATTGCCTACAATGTTATAATCTGTTGTGTGTGATGAAATATATCGATAACGTATTGTCAGCCATGTTAGGCTTGTTCGGGTCTCACGTATCACGGACGTGAACAGTTTTATACAGCAAATCGATTTCACAAATGCCAGAGACAGTCAACGTATTCTCGACACAAACCAGTCCAGTATCGACCACATGCACAACTTTCACTAGGCCTAAATATTGTTTTGGAGGTGTTATGGCAACAAAGAAACTGTCAAAGATTGGGCCAGTTGTAACAATGTAGTTAACTGGTTGAGGGCTAGATTATTATTGGTGGATTGTATTTATTCAAAATTTGTTTTATAACAAATTATTTGAGAGTGACCACAGGCAGTCACCCATGATTTATAATAGAACAAATTTATATAAACAAAATATTATTTGCGTTTGACTGAATATGAAACATGACAAAGCAAATGTTGGCTTTTGCTCTGGTACCCTCATTGTTCTGAAAGCCCTGTTAGTGGCTTCTGGCACTCAACCCGTTAAATACCTATCATAGTATGCCAGAGTCGTCGCTACCGGATGGGATTGTACATGCTTGCATTGGGAATTTTGGTCAATTACCCACTCGAGTTTGACTAAATTATCTTTCAAATCGCCAGTTGCCACGCAGCCCTGTCACTCAGTCTGATATTATAAGTAATACAACAGTGAAGACGGGAGTATGCATGGGAAATAGTGTCAATTTATTGTTCATATTTGTAAAATAAGAAACTGACAATTCATCAACGAACACACAATAATTTTTCCCATATAATATATGCACCCAGAGAACAATTCCCAGTTTATGTTGCTCTGAGACTTGCAGGGTGTCTGGACCAAATATCTTGTCCCGAGGGAGAGATTTTCCCATCCCACACCCAAACCCATCAGGGATTATTTTTCTCCCCCCATCATACAGCCGTTACGTTAGCCAGAGGTAATCGGCGGTCACGTGCTGATATAATCAACTCATTTGGTATTCGTTGTTTTGAAAAACTAATGACACCATCGGAAAGAGCATGCAAACGTTATGTATATAACAAAGGTATATATCACGAAATCAATTAGGAACGGTGGCATCTTGGGGTTCAAAGAGTTTTAGAGGATCAAACTTTGAACACGCGGCACTCTGATGACGTCAATATGAATTAGTTGGTAGCCAAATACTATGCATCGCGTCATAATAACGTTATAAATGTGTAACGTCACGTGGGTGGGGTGGGATACATCTGTCTCTCCCTGCTATCTCACCCTGGACAGACGTATTTTACACATGCAGTGGGGGGGGGGGGGGGGTGGGGGGGGGGGGGCGGGGATAGACTCTACCAGAGAAAGGTAAAACAGGAATTGTCACCTGCGAGAGTTTTGGGCGCCTGCAAAGCAGTTTGGCTTTGGCTTTTAGCGATTTTTAACCCTCGCAGATTTTTCAGAACGCAACCACTGCTGCCCAATCGATTCTCGGATTCTATGAGCAATCAGAGGCGTCTCTGTTGCTGTTCGTAAGTTTCTATGTTGAAACTGCGCCCTTTTCACCCATCAAATACGGTTGCAGAACAGATTTCTAGTTACCGGAGTAAGATGGAGGGGTATGTATCAACCTATTTGCATTTATTGCATTTATTTGCATTTATCGGGTAGCGCGGTTAGTGAGGGTCTCATATCAACAGCCGCAATATTCTGCATAGAACAAAACTACGCTCCCCTCCCGAACCAAATGTCTTGACAAGCACGGATATTTTTCGACTTTTTTTAGGGGGAGGGGGTGTTGCGCCTCACCCACATTCACCCCTATATCTACGACACTGGCGAATGGTATGGAAGGGTGGCCTTTCCAGGGAAGAACTTGTTTTGAAAATAGCCATTACAATTTATTAATTTATTTATTGGCGTTTAAGGCCATATACTTATGCACAAGTGGTAATCGTGACCGCGACAGTTTTACGGGCGGGGGAAGCCGGAGTACCCCTAGAGAACCACCGAGCATCAACGAGCGACTGTCAGCTCCTCAACATTCTAACTTTGGTCAAGCTCCGCTCAAGCAGGGTAGCAGCGGTTGAATACATGTGCACCATCGGCGTGCAGTATGCCTTAGTACACGGCGTCATAGTGTCCCCATAATGTGCCTTGTCAAATGACACAACGCGGGTCCTACCGGAAGGGGATTTAACTCGGGACCTCTAGCATAGAAGTCCAACAGTCTACCACTGAGCCACCGCCATCCGCCCTGACACTGAAGCATTCGCGTGCAACCTGGCGTCAGGGATGGTCATATTTTGCATTCGGGGAAAGTGAATGACATAAACTTCCTTAACAATACAATGGATAAATGGGATATAAACTGACCCAGAGAGGCCTCCCATCTTAGAATCCGTTCTATCTAACAATTCCTACGTTCAGACAGTAAAAAAAAATAATTGTTGCTCAAAACAGTCAGGGCGTGACTGTTCCAACACCAGTGACAGAAGAAAATGCACGAGAAATATGAACAATGGTATGATAAGCTATGTAAATTTGCTTCATGTGGGACAATTTATTATCTATTGACTAAAGTGAATTTTTTGATTTGATTGGTTGATAGATACGTGGTATGAGACCATATTCATTGATACGTCCGCCCAGCCACTGACAAATTTCCCATACCCAGTGGAAGCCTCTTTCCGAAATCTACAAATTGTCCATACCCCGTAGAAGACGCGTCATTCCAGTTTTACAGTGTACATGTATTATATTTTAATTTTTTATCTCCAAAATATAGCTCATGACCCCTTATTGGAATGAGCTTGTCGAGTACCCCCCAACGCGGGGTTCATAAGCTGTGTTTTTTGAGACAAAAAAGAAAAAAAGAAATTCAATAATTTTTTTATACTAGTCATATCGGCATATTTTCACAAAAAAACTCTTTTGCACAAAAATTCCACAGAAACCTGTATGGCTCAACAATGGAAGATAAAAGATCTCATGCTGTGTGTGTTCACACATGAAATAGATTGTACTTCTAAAAAGGAAAGTCAGTAGATAAATTCGTTACTAGGGCTGTCATGATTAATCGTTTAATCGATTGTTGATCGGTCACTGCGAAATCGATTAGTATTTTTCGTTGTCGAATAATCGGTAAATTGTATCCCGTTTTAGACGTTTAATAACTAAAAGAAAATTTGATGATAAAAATATTGTTTCTAAAGGTAAAGAGTTAAGAACATCGATGTAAAACCTCAAGAAGCTGTGGGAAGCATTTGTCTTTCAGGTACATTCATCAAAGCTTTGATGTTCTGAACTTTTGAACCGTCAGTGTAATAATCAAGACCGGTCGGCAGTTGCGAAGTTCGCAACTGCCGACCGGTCTTGATTATTACATTGACGGTTCAATAGTTCAGAACATCAAGGCTTTGAATGTAACTAAAAGAGGATCGTCTTCGTTGTTTACTTGAGGTAGGTCAACTGACTTGAACTTCATTTTTATCGACTTCAAAGAGAGGTAGAGGGGGTGGGTCATCTAGGTGCGATCAATCGATTATCATCGATTATTTGCGACGATTAATCGATTCCTAAATTAAAAAATCGTGACAGCTCTATTCGTTACCCCGTGTCTGATCACGTGGTACGGGTTTTTACCTACCCGAAGCCAGCCGTATTCTCATGGGATACGGCTGGCTTCGGGTAGGTAAAAACCCGTACCACGTGATCAGACACGGGGTAACTAATAACACTCACTTGAATGGTACTCAATTCTTGATCTATTTTAAAATCCTGGTCATTGGTGTGAAGGTGTTCAAGGCGGCATTGATGTAAATTTCAGAACTGGTGGCTAATTGAAAATGTTGACATGTTCTTATGACTGGAGTTGTTATTACGGGGTCTGGTCACAGGCAAATGCTCCCACCCATTTGACGAAATAAGAAGCTCAGAATAAAATATCCCCTCATTATATATTAAATATTAGATGTCACGTGACATTCCCGCGTTCTGATTGGTTGAACAGAAACACCCTATTTTCCGATAGTTCGTCAGCGAAATCGCACAGACCTACTATCATTTTTGAAAAAAGAATAGTGCACGGTAATAGTGCACGGTTATAAATAGTAACATTCGAATTCGCTTAGAAAATTCCATTGAAGCGTAAATACTTTACAAGACATCTCGTCCCATATACATTATTACATTTAGTTTGGAGAAATAAAAATATGTGTATCGAAAGTGATGTTTGTAGTAGTGTTGGGGCGGGGAGGGGGTTAATGGAATAATGGTATTGGGTTTCTTGAGGTTTTGGTTCTCTACCTCTCTATCCCAGAACTATGAGTGGCAGAATTAACTTAGTTTACCTGTTTAAACCCTGAACCATTTTCTTTTCTCTTTGGCTGTGAATAAGAATATTATCTTGCATATATGACCGATGAAGAACCCCTCCCCACCCCCACCCCCTCCCCCCCCCCCCCCACACACACATCTAATATAATAAATGTATCATGACTTTTCGTTGACTATGCCAAAATAGTGGTCCTCGAGGAGAGAATAGTCCCTCCGCTACGCGTCGGGACTATCCTTTCCTCGAGGACCACTATTTTGGCATAGTCAACTCAAAGCCATGCTATATGTATTAAATATACACGTATAGGGAAGGGACATGTTTTTTGCTGAGCATTTCATTTCGTCAAGTGTCCAGGATCAGGCGCCTTTGGTCGGGTATATTTATTTGTCCAATGTTGTTTTTTGTTTGTTTTTAGCTCAACTTCGACGTAGTCAAATTCTTAGCTCAACTTTGACGTATTCAAATTTGAGGTTATGTCATGTCTCGTCGTCCGTCTGTTGAGAAGATTTTTTTTTATGTCAGTAATGTTTGCTCCAAATTTATTGGGTGCCTTTGTCATCACTGTGGTATTAGAACAGATATTTTTGGGTTCAGTCAGACCCACTCGGGTACTCAAAAATGGAGTTAATTAAAAATCTTTTCCAAAAACACCAAACAAAATAATGTTTCTTGAATTCAGCATCCCTTGGGTGTGTATGTATATTCAAATGTGTTTCAGCCAAGTTCTAGTGTTAATATTTGGTGTTGTTTGGGGAGGGTAAACATCATTTGCACAACATATTATATAAAATATTATTAGCTCAACATAAAACCTCCTCACCTGTGGGAATCCTATGAGCTAAAGATAAAATGAACACTCTCCACCCCCCCCCCCCCCCCCACACAAAAAAAATGAAAGTGTCAATGACACTGTAGCTCAACCTGGGTAAGACATGTACATGAATAGTATGTGACACAACAATGACACACATCTAGGTAATGACCTGATAACAAAGGCACATGTAAAGTATTGTAAAGGTCTGTATATAAATACTGACCGTAGCCTGTAACAAATGTACAGGTAAAGTATTGTAAAGGTGGCTGACAGTTAGATGCTAAACTAGAAAATAAATCTCCATGGGATTAATGTTACAATGGGAGATCCTTGTATGGTGCACCATAAGCCAAATGTTACCAATTGTTTTGGCCTGTTTGATTCAAACCCTTCTAAGGTTGATTCATACTAATTAATAAATATTTGTCCAGGCCTTAAAATAAAGGTATTTGAATTTTTATCTTTTTTTAGGGTTCCCACGGGTAAGAAGGCTTTATTTTTACTGAATGGAAATAGAAAATCGGGTTGTGCTAATAATTTTTACCCTCCCCAAACAAAACCAAATATTAACACAGGAACTTGGCTTCAACACATTTCAATATACACATCCTAGGGATGCTGAATTCAAGAAACATTATTTTTGTCTGGTTTTGTTGGAAAAGATTTTTAATTATCTCCTTTTTTGAGGCCCCGAGTGGGTCTGACTGAACCCAGAAATATTTGTTCTCATACCACAGTGATAACGATGCCATCCAATAAATTTATAGCAAACATTACTGACATAAAAAATCTTCTTTACATTTACAGGTTCTGTACAAAAATTGTAATACACACATTTCCCGTAAATATGACTGCCGACAGGAATTTTTAATTTTTGTCCAACCCCAAAAACACTCGTTACCATCCCATGATGATAACAAACGTAGTCCTAGAAGTTCTGTACAAAAAATGTGATTGCACCTAATTTCGGTATAAAATGGCCATTGGCAGCCATCTTGAATTTCGGACCGCACCCCAAAACACTCGTTCTCGTCCCAGGGTGATAACAAAGGTACCTAAGAAGTTTCGTGAAAATCGGTTCATAAATACAGACTCTAGCCCGAGCCGTATTGACATGTGCACTTACTGTGTATAAGTAGCACTGGATAAATCAAAGTTCATCTAATTTGCATAATTTCTGCACGAGAAAAAAAACTTGTATTATATGTGATGTATTCCATGTTACTAAACATTCATACAAAAATTTATTCAAATCAGAACTTTCATGCAGAAGTTTTGTACAAAAAACTGATTCCACAAAGTTCCGTTCAAAATGACTGCCGCTGGCCATCTTGAATTTCGGACCGCGCCCAAAACACCCGTTCTCGTACTACGGTGGCAACAAAGGCACCCAAGAAGTTTCGTAAAGATCGGTTTATAAATACGGCCTCTAGCCCGACCCTTTTAGAAGTTCTGTACAAAAAAATGATTGCACCTAATTTCGGTACAAAATGGCCACCAGCAGCCATTTTGAATTTCGGACAGCACCCAAAAACACTCGTTCTCGTCCCAAGGTGATAACAAAGGTACCCAAGAAGTTTCGTGGAGATCAGTTGATAAATACAGCGCAAGCCCGAGCCGTATTGACATGGGTAGTTACTGTGGGTAAGTAGCACTGAAGAAATCAAAGTTCACCTAATTTGCATAATTTCTGCACGAGAAAAAAAATCAGTATTATATGTGATGTATTCCATGTTACTAAACATTCATACAAACATTTATTCAAATCATAACGTTCATACAGAAGTACAAAAAACTGATTGCACTAATTTAGGTACAAAATGGCTGCTGGTGGCCATCTTGAATTTCGGACCGCACCCCAAAACACTCGTTCTCGTCCCACGGTGATAGCGAAGGAACCCAAGAAGTTTGGTAAAGATTGGTTCATAAATGCGGCGTCCAGCCCAAGCAGTAGTGAATTGTTGACGGACGGACAGACGTCCAGACGGACGGACAGACAGACAGACGGACGTTCTTACTATTTGGGTTTAAGGGCTACACAAAAAACATTTTATATGTCCATAACCTCATTTTAGCCAGAAACCCACCCCTCCACCCTAGAACTTATATTTCACCCTAACCCCACCCCCATCCACTCAAAAAACACACCCTAACCCTAACCTTACCCTGACCATAAACCCTAAAACCCCACCCCTGACCCTAACCCCCACCCCCTGGGACCTAACCCTCCCCAACCTTAAGATCTACTCTGGGGCTACCCTTAACCCAACCCAACCCAACCCCACCCCTGACCCTAACCCCACCCTAGCCAGACCAAAAGGATTAGGGGCTAGTGTTTGGTTTAGGGGCTATAAAAACTAAAACCCCACCCCTGACCACAACCCCCCACACCCCTGGGTCCTAACCCCCTCCAACCTTTAGCCCCGCCTTGGGGCGACCCCTAACCCTAACCCCACCCCTCTCCTAACCCTAATACTACCCTAATGTCGACTAACCTCCTAAAAATAATAGCTCCTAAACAGGTTTAGTTGCCCGGACAGACAGACGACGGACGAAGGCCGACAGGCAATGACATAACCTCAAATTTGACTACGTCAAAGTTGAGCTAATAAATAAATAAATAAATAAATAAATAAATAAATAAATAAATAAATAAATAAATCTAGTTGGAAGTGAGTGAGTATGATAGCTATTTTCCCTTGCAGATGTTTTTCTTTGGGGAAAAAAATTACACTCTTCACTTTGCACCTGCCTTACTTAATAAATTGTCGACTGTTGAAAGTGTCGTGAATCATTAATGAATTAACGGATATAATTTTTTATATCCTTACAGAATAAAATCGACTGATTTGTATGGCAGAAAGGTATTATGCTGAAAGAGCACCGTGTTTATGATAGCGGACATATAATTTAGATGGGATTGAGACTGTATCTCGTCAATATTCTCTGTCCGTTTTCTTCCCCTCAACACAGTAGAATCTAACCTATGAAAAAACAAATGCAAAGATGTTATTTTCGTTTGTTCTTCTTGACTCTGGTTTCTTGGGAAGTATTTTTATGTACAAAATACACACTCATCGGAAAATGTTTGACGCGGTCAGACCCGGATCTGATCAAAACAGAAACCGCCTTTATGATCACATCACTGTCTGGTCAGTCTCAGAATCTTTGACGTTTTAGACATATAGTCATTTACATACGAGTGGTCTACGTATAACAATACTTTTAGTTGGAGAAAAATCAATAAGTATCAACATTATTTTCCAAGTACAGTACGGTCGCCGTGGAAAGGTCAACATCCACACATGGGCAGTATTTTCATGCATGCGATAATATTACTTACTCGCTCGAGTCCAATATGGAATTAACTGACACCATATATACCATATTAGGCCACCAACAAACTGTGTAACGAATATATTTTTCCGACTGCTGCATCGATTCACAGAAATATTAACAATAGCGATCACAATTAAATGAGAGAATTCTCACAATGTGTTCACGTGTCTTTGCCTTGTTACAATTTATGGGAGAGTGGCACTCTCCCATAAATTGTAACAAGGCAAATTCATACATACCAAACAGTTTCATTTCGAAGGTAACACGACACACATCCACAAAATCTGAAGCCTTTTAAGTTGCCTAACCTGCACTTCAGACCAAATATGGGCTTCCAACACTCAATCTTTCAACTTGAAGCGTTTATCGGCTGCCGCCATTTTGAATAATAAATTAACAAAGGGGAGATTACCCATAGCTGTCAGCGTATATTGATGTTGACAGGCAGCATATGGTTTTATATGCAGTCTGTATGTGGCGTCTTTGAACCAATGGAATTCCCAGATACTTGTAGGATGTAAGATATCAGCGAATCTCCGACATAAAACAATTGAATCGCCATCAAATTCTCAATGAATGAAGCACCGGGTACGACCCGGTGCTTCTTTCATTGAATATTTGCCGAAAACTACTGATTATTGATTTAGAAAAGCGCCCGTGGGCAACACGGCCCAGGCGTGGATATTTATCAGTCCAAGGCGGATGAACTGTACTCATTTAATTGAGACAAACAATTTAGGTTACTGGTGGAACAATATTTACACTATTTATTTATTTATTGGTGTTTAAGGTCACATACTTATGCACAATGGCTAATCGTGACCGTGACAGTTTTACAGGTGGAGGAAGCCGGAGTACCCGGAGAGAACCACCGAGCAACGACGAGCAGCCTCTCCAACATCGTAACTCTGAACTCTGCACCACAGCACAGGCAGGGTTAGATTGGTTGAAGACATGCGCACCATCGACGTGCAGTACGCCTCAGTACACAGCGGCATCGTGCCCCCCATGTAGGCAATCGGGGTGAAGTGTCTTGCCCAAGGACACAACGCGGTTGCCGCAGGCGGGATTCGAACCGAGGACCTCTTGGCTTGCAGCCTGCACCTCTACCAACTGAGCCACCGCGCCCCCAAATATTTACACTTCAAGTTATCATTTATTCTTCTGTCCAACATTCATTTTTGTCGGTTTACAGATATTAATCTGTTGTTTTTTTTTAGCACACAGATTTGAAGCCCACGCAGCACACGATTATGCTTACTTCACCCGGCGTAATGCTTCAATAAGTTTAGCTGTATATCATTAATTTATCATCCACATGTACGCACCTCACTATGAATACAATTTCCAGGTGTGTCGTTATGGGAATCGAGGGAGTGTGACCCCCTCCCCCCCACCCAACCCCCTCCTTCGCCATTACTTTTCCGGTCGGGGCATTGTTGCATGCATTGGAGTCTAAGAAAAAGGATCGATTTTGCTAGTAATCACGTAATATATAACAATAACCCAGAAGTCAAGAGGAATACATTAGCTCAAACATTCTGCAGTTTCATACAAATTGTCGGAAAATTGTTAGCGTTATTGGCCATTATTATATACTTTATAAATAACCATATTTCTATTGGCTGGGTCTTATACACGTGACTGGTACTCAAAAATCCATGTACACCGGTTTTCCAGTGAATATCAACTTTCTAAATATAGCTTTTGGAAATACCGTCTCTAGTTCTATTTCAATCAACGTAATCTCTATAACGTTGTTTATTTTTATTTTATTCTGCAGATGATAACTATTTTGTTAAATAAAAGTATTTCTGGTTGATAAAATTGAACTTTTAATTGACAAACAGAAGACTGTTTTATTTTTAAGGATGGTGTTTTTTAGGTTCATATCACATCATATTCACCACACAAAAGTCCATAATCGTATATTGAAGGTCAAAAAACGTAAAAATTGAATTTCACTGCCTAAAGTTGAAACCAAGGGAACTTTTAGTGCTCATGGTGCCAAATGGAAAATAGTTTTGAAAATCCGACGTCAAATACCGGACATATGACGTCAATATCGATAGGTGTTACCCCCCCCCCCCCCCTCCCATCTGGTGACAGGCCTACACCGAAACTACATAACATAGCACCAGACTAATAAACCAGAAGTCAAGAATAATTGATTAGCTCAAGCATTGTGTAGTTTCGTCCATGCACCTTCTCCTCTTTGTTGGGCCAACTCAGTGATGGACGTGTTTCGTTGGATGACTTCTGGAAATTAGCTTGCGATTTCAAAATAATCAGGTCTTCATTTCTGATCCCGAACACACTGAGTCGGACGACTATACAAGTGGTGCCAACATCTGCTTTAATCTTATACACTTTACAGTAAATCAGTTTCGAACCCGACACCGGCATTGACACCTAAATCCACCATGTCAATGATGTGTTCAATCGGCTCATACCATTCCCTTTGACCAGGAACATCTGTCTGTCCCACCTTCAGCTTCCCAGCTACATCCACAATGACAATAGTGGCCATCATACCGTTACTTCAATGGAAAGCAGCTGGTTCTCCTACCATTCATCTAACACTCGCATCACTCTCCTTGTCGATCTTTGTCGAGCTTCACCAGTCCATGCGGACGGCCATTATGGATTATCTCCGTACCGGCTGGGAAGACACCCACCACCAACCGCATAATTGCTGCAGTAACTCTCAACCACATCAGAGAGCATTCTCAATAACTAAGGCCATTCTCCGGCAAATGTAAACTTTAACTTCGAAGATGCGCACAAATGCGTGCAAGCACACCTGCATCCTCACACTCTACGCACACACGCGGAAAGGGAAATTGGAGTGACGTGGGTGGGGGGTAGAATAGTTAACAATAACTACTGCATTCGCGCGAAGATATTGTTTTATGTACGTACTTTGACGTTTTGGTGGTTTATTTTGTGGTACGTGACACGGGGTGAACTGACTGCTAAGTTTTGTATGAAGGGCTACGCCACCATCATACTCCGATAAAGCGATAGATAACTCAGTTCAATTCTTATTTGTTCAATATTCATAATTAATTAAACGTTCAATCGACTTTGGGAGATAACCATAAGGACTCTACACTCTATTGTTTCCAAGACTGATAATATAATCACGTGCCGTTGATTCTTGGGAGACTCTGTCGGACTATTCCAAGAATCAATGATAAGTTCGGGTATCAACACTAAAGCGGAATTCCTATCCCATGAAACGCCGGGTATAAGCCTGTGCTTAAGTAATTAAAATTTTGCTGATGATGATTTTTTTACCTGGTAAACGCATGCGTGGACATTACGGCCCACTTGTGGATTATGACCACTCCACGGCAGTGCCGCCGAGAGAAAATACGGGCCCCGGGGGGATCAATTAGATGGTACCACCTGGGCCCCCTTGTTTCAAACCCAACTTACCAAGGACCCATGAAAATATCAGTTCTCAGACCTGACCAGGAATAACGAAGCGGGACGCCTATATAACCGAATTACACAACAGCATATTGTGGGCGGATCGATCCACAATTTATCTAATAACTTAGTCAGTTCTTGAAAGGAATATATGCTTACTAGTGAATTCGGGGGCCCGCGGCCCGTCTGTCGATTCACACACACTGGGCATTGAACAAAGCAAACTAGCTATCTCGGGTGGCACGGCTTCGTCCTCGCCTCCCCCCGGACCGCCGGGCCCCAGGGTTTCTACGCCCCCCCCCCCCCCCCCCCCGTCTCGACGGCCCCGCTCCTCGGTGACTGTACCGTAGCATGAGTAGTCGAGTGCGTCGGTCACAAGTTGCATCTCAGCTTCTGTGCTAATAACGAGACAAACGCACTCCACTTTATATGTAATGTTGTAATAATGTATGACAGGCAAGCATACCGATAAGACGATTGAACCGAAAACTCAACTCAAAAGGCAACTCGTCCCCTGAGTTCCAATGTGTTCTATGTGCCTGCCGGCACATAGAACACATTGGAACTCAGGGGACGAACTATTCTTTCTATTCTATTCTTGAATCGGGTACAACAAATTTCGAATTTTATGACCGACCGCGTGTGTCACAAAAGTCTTAAGTATCAAATCAAGTTTTTTTACGAATGTGCATTGTAACTAGCAAGAGAGAATGGATATTTTAGACTCAAATCATAACAAAAACTTCCTAACTGAAAAAAGTATTGGGCAAGTGGAGGGTAACACATCTCCTAAACGTTACTTTTCGATACCCTTTCTATCATCCAGACTCTAAAGTGTTACTCGACCTTCTGTATTATATTACAGACAAGCAGACATGCCTTCAAATGCGTGTTGAAATGAGCAGCGTGTCATTCGTCTCCTATCTCCCTATTTATTTATTTGGGAGTGGGAGTGGTTACGACATTTTCGTCAGCCAGGGTCGCATCGTGTCTGACAGTTTCACGGGTGGAGGAAGCCAGAGTACCCAGAGAGAACCACCGAGCAACGGTGAGCAACTATCAGACTCCCCAACGTACTAACTCCTCACAAAGAGGGTCAGCATTGGTTGAAGACAAATGCACCATCGACGTGTAGTGTGCCTTAGTACACAGTGCTACTATGCCCCCCACATTGGGATTAAGTGCCTTGCTCAAGGACACAACGCACCGTGGATCTTTCGGTTTGAAGTCCGATGCCGTAACCACTGAACCACTGCCCCAAACCCCCCACCGCCCCCCACCCCCACCCCACCACCATCTTCCGACAAACCCACATTAGAATACTGAGAATGACATGCGGCTTCGAACATTACATAAAGGTGGTCATTTCTTTTTATTCTTTATTTGGAATAAGCATGTATATGACTTTGCATGAAACAGTCAGGTTAAAATTTAGCAAGAAGCTACTCAAAGCAAATGCAGGATAAAATTAAAAACGATTTGTATCACGAGAATGTACAAATTAGCTTTCAGTTTTTACACCCACACAAGCCATCAAGGAATCGAGATTTATTGATGAGTCGCAATGGAAATGATAACGAGTGAACTACACACTACAATAGAATTTTTATGTTTGCTTTAACCTACCCACCTTATATACTTTCAACAGTAGTTTAAGAAGCTTGCGAAAATGTAACTGCAAGGATGGTCGTGTCACCGTAGGTCACTTTGATGAAAACCCCGGGAAAGATTCCAGAATATTTCACGACATCGTGTTTTTCATTTAGTTTGTGACTTCTCTCTTGGACTTCAAACCAAATTATTTGCACTCTCGCAAACATGTGTTTTTCCAAACCTTTGTGGCAAATATATTTTGGGTTGAGGCAACAGTCAGATTGTTCAACAACATCCATTTCTTGCTGATATTATTTTATTTTTCATTATCACCTCAAATAGACTGCTAGGGAACGAAGAAATATAATGCAAAAAATAGTCTGCAACATGATCAGCGACCACGTAGACATTACGACAAAGCAAGTAATTTCGTGTCATAATATAAAAAGTTATTGTGATGAATTGACGGTAACATGGTCTGAGTTTGCGGCTCGGGGCGTATGTTCAAACGAGACGCTAAGCGTCGAGGTGGAACATACTCTCCGAGCCGCAAACCTCAGACCATGTTACCGTCAATTTATCACAAGAACGTATATGTTCCAATACGACCCTACCCACAGCCCAAAACTTACATCGTGAAACACGAGAGGCTTATTTACAGAACTTGTGATCGTTAAAAGTTGCCTTGTTCAAGGCAACTTTTAACGATCACAAGTTCTGTAAATACTGAACTTGTAATCGTTAAACACGAGAGAAACACGAGGGGCTTATTTACTGAACTTGTGATCGTTAAAAGTTGCCTTATTCAAGGCAACTTTTAACGATCACAAGTTTAGTAAATACTGAACATGTGATCGTTAAAAGTTGCCTTGTTCAAGGCAACTTTTAACGATCACAAGTTTAGTAAATAAACCTCTCGTGTACCCCCACGACAGCAGTGAATAATAATCAATATATCAGATAAACTCATTCCATCTTAGTTCAAATCGTAAATTGTTTTGTAATTTAAACAACACTTCATTCGGGACATTGTCTGTTACACGTGTGAAAAATGAAGCGGCTTGCTAGTCACACCGTTGATGGAACAATCACGAAACGGTGACGTAATTTCAAATATCTCGCGTTGTGACGTCAGACGGTATCATTTGCTACTGGAGCCGTAAACATAAAAGAAACAACGCCAGCTCTCATCCAATCAGAGGGCAAGGATTCTACTCTGATTGGAACATTCTTCCATATTATACTTATACCCATGGCAGTATAACTAATGCATACTGCTGGACGTTGTTAGGCTAACCTGTAAACGTGTGTTTTACTTCAGACGCATTTAAAAAAGAGGTCCAAAACGAAATCATACTACAAATTTCTGTTTTCAATAAACTTGATAAATATGATAAATTTCGACCTACAGGCCCTGCATGTGCGGCAAATAAAATCGTAATAAAATGTAATCTTAAGCGACAGCCACGCTTGGACCCATTACAATTTACCACGAAACTGTTAATTCTGATCTCAGGAACACCGCCGTAACTCCAATACAGTATATTCGCCGTGGACTGTTCGTAATCTACGCTTGCTTTTACCAGGTAATAAAAATTACCACCAAACCATCAGCAAAATTTTAATTAATGAAACACCGGCTTGTATTCTTCACTGCCGCAGTGGCTTTCCTTCACAAGTGAAAAAACTCCTTTGGTGCGAAACGTTTAGCCAATGAATATTTTTTGGGGTCAAATCAAAGTTTTAGTGCAATTGTCTAAATTGGCACATGGAGCGCGAAAACTGTATCAGGTCAGAGTAATAACTAAGTCCGTTAACCCTTTGAAACGAGCGAGGGCTTTTCCGGCCAGGAACATGGTACGCCATAACGTCATTATATACGATGGCTGTTCAGTAAAAGCGTGTTGTAGACCAATCAATACTTTCATCGTGTAGCCTCGAGGCTGCACGTTGAAAATATTGATTGGTCTGCCCTAAATAATGAATGTGGACTCTTCCAATTGCTGTCATTGAACTGGCATGGAAGATATCGCTAGAGTTTAAAGGGTTAATTTCTATGGATCAAATGTCCACCCACTGTGTGGCTGAGTCCTCAAGTACTCTATGCATAATAGCTTGGTGTAAGAGAAATATTTAAGTTCCCATGTGTCTTCTCTGTATCAGAAGGTAACTCACTGACACATGTTGCTGAGTTCTCACATACCCCGTGTACAATAGTGTGACGTCAGAGTGATATTTAAGTCCTTAAATTTCCTACGGCTCAGCAGGTAACTTACAGACAAATGCCCACTCATTGTTTGACTGAGTTCCCACTTACTCCTACTATGTTGACGCCATAGCAATTCATAAGTTCTTAAATTTCTTCTTTATCAGTAGGTAACTTACTGACAAATGGCCAAGAATGGCCACTCATTTTATTGCTGAATTCCCACTTACTCCATGTTCAACAGGTTGGCGTCAGAGTAATATTCAAGTTCTTCATATGGAAAGCCTATGACATAAATGTTAGCTTTATACACCAACCGTGGTGAACACGCCAGCAATCGGATTTCAACAGTTAAAATTTACACCTACAGTGGAACTACATCCAAGTTGACCTTTTGGTGACGTCGACCTGAATGCAAACGTGTCTAAATTTATCGCGAAGAGTGAAATGAAAGTGGCAGTTATTTATTACGTTTTTAAATGAGTTTGTCCCATAAAACACCAAAGATTAACATACATGCATTGCCTCATGTTAATAAAGCATCCGTAACTCGAAATAGTATGTTATTATCTTATTAAAATGAAAAAAAAGGCCCTGTTTCTTTTTCTATTTCGTTTCGGTGATAAAATTGACAGCGGAAGTACCGCCCACCGATGCTTATGAAAACAAAAACAAATTCGCACGTATGTACGGCTGCTGCTCAGTAAAATCGAGAAAAAATAATAGCGACTCTTAATAATCTGACGATCATAAATAAAATGCACCCTAAGTAGCTTGGTATACCAAATGTTCACCATTCGTGGTGAAGTGGTGTTAACCGCGCGCCGAAGGCTCGCGGTTAACACCACTTCACCACGAATGGTGAACATTTGGTACACCAAGCTACTATGGGTATATTCTATATACTACTACAGTATTTTTTTCTGATTGTGGATAACAAGTGGGATTTACATTGAAACATTTGGTTTTAAACTTTGTCACAAAATCGATTCCACAGACACAAAATGTGCCTCCTTGCATCACCGTGTGTCAATATGTGATATATTAAACCGACAGAACTCAATCAGAATATCTGAACTTCTCAGATAGGATGAAATCTTTTAACACAAATCTTAAACATATAAAATGTATTATCTCCGTAACCTCTTCGGTATCTGTAAACCAAGCTAAGTTTCAACAAACGACCGGCTGGAAATCGTGCATACAATACGTAAAAACACACAAAGTGACGCGTATACATATTTAATAAGCGTTATTTCAAAGACGCAATCATAATTCCCATTCAACCAGCCTTGCAGTTATCTATCGCTGTTGCAAAATTGCATGGGCGGATACAGGGGGGGGGGGGGGGGGGGAGGGTGGATAGGGTGGATTTCCACCCCCTTTGATATTTGAAAGGGGAGACAACAAGCAATTTTTCAAAATCAAATTCAACCTGTATTGAAATTATCTTTACACGAGGAGTTCTCGCGACTAGGAACCATTGTATATACGATTGGTACAATGTATGGTCTGTAGTCTGTACCTCAATGAGGTACAGACTACAGACCATACATTGTACTAATCGTGGTCAACATAAATGTCGATTCATCAGCGAAAATAGTCTGATACATGTTACTTGGATGAAATATTATCACCATAAGGGTTCATGCGATGAAGAATGACTGGCTAGTCATAAGCCGAAGGTGCTTGGAAATATAACGTTCACAAATTTCCTGTTTTGAAACAGGTGACTCGAACCCGTGCATTGCTGTAATTGCTAGGTCTGATAAAAGCTCAGTTGTCATGCCGCTTCGCAGCCATGTGTGGATCCCCCGGACGCAGTACACAAGGAAATACATCCAGAATGTGAACCCCCAAGACGAGAGGGGGGATATCCCCCTCTCGAGCTCACCCCCAGCTCGCGCCTGCGGCGCTCGTTCGTGACTCCGCCACTCAATATTCCACCCCTCTTTTTTCAATTCTGGATCCGCCACTGAATTGCCACATCAATATTCTTTAAACTTTGTAACTCACCTCACAATGAAACAAAAACTAGTCCTTGGAACAATTTCTTATATTAAACCGGGATTTTTCGGTTCGATACCGTGTATCGTTTGAGAACTGCCGCAAAACCGGCCTTCTAAGGGCGTGGCGTAGTTGACCGATTGGGGAAGGCGTGAACATGATTTGCCTGACTGTAATGGCACAAGTCCCGACTGATAAAGTATTCCAACTCCATAGATGCCTTGACGATGTTTTTGGAATATCAGTCGATGGGGATTCTACTTAAAATATCCTGAAATATGTAAAACTGCTCGTCGATCCGTTTTTTCTTATAAACTCCAATGCAGGTTGTTTTTATCTCCAAGTTCTCTCTGGAAAATCAGTGGTATTTTCATGTGATAAAAATAAAATCTACATTTTCTGAGTCTAAGTCAATCCCATTTTACCCACGAGGGGTTCATTCCCACTAGACCAATTCCCTGTAGGCCAACTCCCACGAGGTCAATTCACAAAAGACCAATTCCCCTCAGACCAACTGGCGTGTTCTACTTTAAAAATAATTCTATATCAATAATTTGATATATTTATAAATATTTATAAATGTATTTAATGTTATTGATATTCAAGCCTGAAAATAAGCAGTCTGTCATTTGCAGAATGAGGTCCCCAGAGGGGGAATTTGCTGATGCTATCCCATACAGTGGGCCAGTTTATCATCTGGGTACCTCTTTCTGATTATTTTTGAGACCTTGATTCAGGTTGAAGTTCACAGAGAGTATATGTAGTGATGCTACCCTGCTGTGCAGGGTAGCATCACCAAATTCACCCTCAGGGGACCTCATTTTTCAGATGATAGTCGGCTCATTTTCTGGCTTGTCGATATTTTATAGATGTTAGGCAGATTTTTATAATTGTTTTCCTAATTATCCTTAATCAACCCTTCATCAGAAATACTATGAAGTTGGTCTAAGGGGAATTGGTCTAGTGGGAAGACATCCCACGAGGACTGTGAATAACATACATGTATACCGTGTCGAAAATATGCTATTTTTTATCGCTCCTGAAAAACAGTCGGTCTTCACTTGAAAACTGAGAGATATTCTATCTTAACTTGCCACCCCAATGTAAAGGCCTGTATTTTGGTTGTAGCGTATTCTCTGTAAATGGGAGCGCAGCGGCTCAATGGTGTCAGCATTGGACTTCAAACCAAAAGGTCCACGCTCCGATTCCCTGACTGCGTTGTGTTCTTGGATAAGGGACGCAATCTCGAGTACCCACGTGCGGGCACTGTGTCGCTATGTACTAAGACACACACTGCTAACCCTACTTGTGTGGAGTTTGTACGATCTGTGTGGAGTATGGTAGTTCTCTTCGGGTATTCCGGCATTATCCACCCGTAAACCTGTCCGACACTAGGTTACCCTGACTTTCGAAAGTGTCGTTAAATCCCAATAAATAAATAAAATTAATTAATTAACTGAGCTACTTCCGCTGCGAGGACTTGAAGAAGGAAGGAAGCAAAACATGCCTGAGGTTTAATCACCCGAGTTAGAACTCCAAAAATGTAAAAGATAAAAACGCCCAAAGATGGGGTTCAGTTTCAATGAGGGTTTGCCTGAGAATCAAATGGAGGCATCTGCTTTCGCCTACAGTGCACTTTCGCCTACAAAATAGTTTTGTGAAAGTGTAGGCGAAAGTGCACTAATTTAGCTTGGGGGGGGGGGGGGGGGGGGGGGGGGTAGGAGGGTTAACGGTTACCCATCGGAAATGGATTTACTCTCAACAATTTGAATATGTGTACTATTAAGAACAGGAAAGTTAAATATGAAAACACACATCTGTTGGGCAAAACTGGGTTGATGATGGATGTATGCTTTCTTCTAGTCATTTGGAATCATCACAACAATATAGGACCAAGACCTAACAACCATATTGAGGGGTGGCATTATCACTTAAACAAAATTGCTCAGCGTACTCACCCCAACATATTTACATTTGTGAGTGTACTCCAAAAGCTTTAAAGGCACGGAGAAACAAACTTAGTCAGTATATACATCTGTTGTGCAAAACTGGGTTGATGCTGGATGTATGCTTTCTTCCAGCCATTTGGAATCATCACAACAATATAGGACCAAGACCTAACAACCATATTGAGGGGTGGCATTATCACTTAAACAAAATTGCTCAGCGTGCTCACCCCAACATATTTACATTTGTGAGTGTACTCCAAAAGCTTTAAAGGCACGGAGAAACAAACTTAGTATATACAGAGGCGCCCCCCCCCCCCCCCCCCCACCACCACACACACACTCATCGGAAGAAAGTTTATCGTGAACTTGACCAAAGACTTCAAAGACTAAAGGATCAGTTAGCTGCCGGTCAAAAAAAACTCCTAAACAGTTTCTTGACTCAGCAGCACATTTAGTGAAACTGGGCTAATAAAATTATATTTAATATATATTTTATTATATATCTATTACATAAATCATTTTATTTTTTGCTCAACTGTGAATTATAGAGAAAAAACGTCGTGAACGTAAATCTCTATATCTTCCTTTGGGAAGATATAGAAATTTCCGTTCATGACGTTTTCTCCATAATTCACAGTTGAGCGTGATAGAATACCCGAAATGCGTATAATAAAAATCGTCGATACCCACGAAAAAACACTAGATATACATATTTTTTTAAAAGTCCTATTTAACTTTCCTGTTCTTTATAGTACACATTTTCAAATTGTTGAGGGTAAATCCATTTTCGATGGGTAAACCGAGTAATAACCGTTAATCCCTTATGCTAAATTAGTGCACTTTCGCGTACAGTTAAAACTAGAAGTCCTGTCACCAACTGTGCGCTTATCTAGGCTTAATTGCGCGTAGGAATTGCGCACAATTGCCATATCGAATGGCATCCAATGCACGGCAGGTTCTCCTGGTTACTAATAGCAAACAAAGGCAATGTTTCTGCCAATGGACCTCCGGGTTACCCGGAGGTCCATTGGCTGAAACATTGCTTGTACACAGGCCATATGTACAGAATTTGAAAGCCTTACTATGGTCATTAAAGCGCAGATCAACGTGCTATCTGTGCGCATTTCATGACAGGACTTCTAGTTTTAACTGTACACTTTTAAAAAAAACTATTCTGTAGGCGAAAGTGCACTGTATGCGAAAGTAGACTTAACCAATCAAATAATTTATAATTTTTTTGGCCATAGGGCGGCATTAGTCAGTGAAAACATGAGCTTTTCATCCGGTGCAGACAAAAAAAAAACCCGAGAAAATGGACGAAAATGTTCTCCCTTGCAATGTTCACTACTTGTCTATTCTACCACTATTAGAACGTTTGTACGTGTGACTTTATCACCCAAAAGATCATGGCCAAATTTGAATCACATATACACGATATCATATCTCAGAAGACTTGATTGGTTTCCTGTTAAGTGAAACACTAAACCAAAAGCTTGCTCTAACTGTTGCCGATAAACTGTAATTGCCTGCAAACCTGTTCCGAGAATAAATATTGAATTCACAATTTTAGCGTTCACTTCTAGCATACATCTTATTCCGCATCAATAGTTCATTACTGCTGAGGTTTTATACTTTTATTCAATCAATCAATCGATAATAGGTTCAGTTGTACGTAAGGCAACCGATGTGTTGGATGCATCATTAGACATCAATCTTTTTCACGAGAGCGTGGTAGACTGTTGGACTTCTGTACTTCTGTGCTAGACGTCCCGAGTTCGATCCCCGTCCGGGACGACCCGTGTTGTGTCCTTGGGCAAGGCACTTTATCCCGGTTGCCTACATGGGGACACGACGACGCCGTGTACTAAGGCGTACTGCACGTCGATGGTGCACATGTCTTCAACCGCTGTAACCCTGCTTGAGCGGAGCTTGAACAGGGTTAGAATGTTGAGGAGCTGACAGTTGCTCGTCGATGCTCGGTGGTTCTCTCCGGGTACACCGGCTTCCTCCGCCTTTAAAAAACTATCACGGTCACGATTAGCCATTGTGATTAAGTATGTGACCTTAAACACCAATAAATAAATAATTAAATCCAATAAATAAGTAGATAAATAATAAAATTTCTTTTCACCCTTTATCCAACTCGAATAACACTTGTAAAACAAGTTCAAAAATACAGTTAAAACGAGTCGTTCTCTCACGAAAATTGCACTTATGTTGACATAATTTCGCATAGGAATTGCACGAAATTTCCCCATCGAATGGCATCCAAAGTACGACGGTCTTCTCTTGGTTACCGATGGATTGCAAAAGCAATGTTTCAGCCAGTGGACTTCCGGGTTAAACACGGAAGTCCACTGGCTGAAACATTGTGCATAGGACACATGAACAGAATCTGATAGCCTTACTATCGTCAAAGCACTTATATCAATGCCCAGAGTGGCGTGCTATTTGCCGGCAGTTCGTGACATAACTTCTAGTTTTAGCTAAAAAGTTTCATTTTTTTTGCCTTTTGAACATGTTCAAGACATTTGCATATTCACCATGTTGTATCGTGAGTCACGGGCTTAATGGCCTTCCTCTCTCATACTAGATTGTGGATTATATGCCCATGCAATTTTACACGAGAAGTCATATCAAGGACTCTCGGTCATTACACCTCCCCGTGGGCAATGCGAAGACTGCGGAGCAGCGAGGATAGTTGCGTTCGTTCAGCGGTTCCATCCTAAGATTAGACATTTTTATTTTTTCACTCACTGTGTGGCCGAAGAATCCACGTAGCTTGAAGAAGCGCTTATAATGCCGTACCATGGCGTCGCATACGGGTCATTCATGTTCTATCACTAATGTTTGTTTTTAATTACAAGAGTGATCTCCCTTGTACATCGTACGTCATGTGCGAAACCTTCGAGAATGCAAATGAAGCTCCTGTTCCACTGTGGAGGAGCTACACTTTAATTTTGCGTGCTCTTCCGAGCGATGTTCACGTGCTCTACGAGCAAATATCCCGGTGCTCTGTCTAAATTTGCTCAAAACACAAGATTAGGCAGAACAACAGATTGTATGTGCATGAACAGTGAAAAACGACACCACCACCAACGTCACAATCGTGCTTACTTATATTAATAATAACAAGAAGCTGTTTTAACTCACGATTTTCCAATAATGTCAGAAAATTAGGCGAGTTTAGATGTTAATACAGGAAATCCATCGCTTCGATGGCATCTTTTTTCCAATTCAAAACTGCAACTGTGTGCAACAACAGTGAACATAAACTCCTTGTTCAATTTTCTAAAAATTCTGACGGGGGCGCGGTGGCTCAGTTGGTAGAGGTGCAGGCTACAAGCCGAGAAGTCCTCGGTTCGAATGCCACCTGCGGCAACCGCGTTGTGTCCTTGGGCAAGGCACTTCACCCCCATTGCCCACGTGGGGGCATGGTGACGCTGTGTACTAAGGCGTACTGCACGTCGATGGTGCACCTGTCTTCAACCAATGCTAACCCTGCTTGTGTGGAGTTGGTATGTTGGGGAGCTGGCAGTTGCTCGACGTTGCTCGGTGGTTCTCTCCGGGTACTCCGGCTTCCTCCACCAGTAAAACTGTCACGGTCATGGTTAGCCATTGTGCAGAAATATGTGACCTTAAACACCAATAAATAAATAAATAAATAAAAATTCTGACAAGAAAAATGTTTTATTGTTTTGAGAAAGCGAGGGAATCGGGGAAATCTGGGAAAAGTGGGACATTCCAGTGCTCTGTCGAGTGCCTCTTAGCAATTCCGGTGCTCTCCCAAGGGAAAAAAACCCTGACATTTGATCAAAACGAGTAATTGTGCGGCGCAATCCTCGTCTAATTTATTAGTTTTTAGAATGCAATTTGTTTTGCGACCTACAATTCTATTTTCAGGCAGATACATTTCTTTGAAAGTCATTATCTTGATTTATAGGGCCGGAATCAAATTTAAACTGGCCTTTGGCTAAGGTTGTCAGTATTTTCTTAAACGTTTAACCTTTTACCCAACGAATCGGCCGCATCCGCCCGCGTAATATGCAAATTCAGCAGTTGAAAAAATATTATTTTTCAAAAAATTTCAACAAAACTATATCATGTGGCCCTCGTTGGAACGAGCTCGTCGAGCTCGTTCCAACGAGGCGTCACATGATATAGTTTTGTTGAAATTTTTGAAAATTATTTTTTCAACTGCTGAATTTGTATATTATGAGGGCACAAACAGACGATTCCTTGGATGAAGGATAATATTATTCATTCGGGGCTACAGTTAAAAAGCTCAAGACATCTTGAAAATTAAATTGTGGGTGAATAAATAATGACGATAAACCGATATTTTTGTAATTACACCGGTATTCAATCAATATTGGTTAGAATACCGGTATATGTTGGTTTATCGATATACCGTGCAGACCTAGGTCTAGGTAATTGTCCTGAACACCACTACTCTACAACCTGTACACTTCCATTTGTTATCGGGATTTTTAGTCAAGTCTTAACTGTCTGTTAAGACATCCAAAACTTGGACTACAAATCACTGCCCAGATATGATATGGTTTTGTTGACACTTTTTGAAAAATTTTAAAAAATGATATTTAAAATAATAAATTTTGATATCGTCTGCGTTGGGTAAAGGGTTACGTAATGGATAAAGAACGAGTCTGTGTTGAATGGTTTACAGAAGCCATTCCACCGAGGGCCGAAAGGCCCAAGACGGGAGGGTTTCTCAAAGCGATTCAACGAAAGAAGTAGGCCAGATGGTTTTGAACCCCCCATTTGCATGTTCTCATTGAATGTTCTCATCGTGGTGTGCATGTCCGCAACTGACGTCAAGGGAAATGATGTATTATTGATAGGGTGCCCGAGCGGCCATCTTGTCACGTCATTATTATAGCGTTTTGTGGTCTCTAGTGCGTATGCGCACACGTAATTCTGGGGGTGTTTAATTCTCCCGAAATTTCTGGAGATTTATTTTCCCAAGCACGCGGGCCAACAGTTTGTTTTAGGGAAACGTTTTTTGCACTGGTCCAACAAGGCGGAGTTAGTTATGACTGTAACAGTACTCTCTCTTGCTCGGAGGGCATTTGTTGCGCCCATTCTCCCCAATTTTACATCAAATAACCCAACAGCAAATACAACCCTAAAATTGCCTAAAATCTACCCTTTAGGGCCGTAAAGCAATAGGTTCTTCCCCGTGTGTGGTCGTAAAACAAACTAGTACCCCTTCCCGCAAACGGGCTATCCCATAAGGCTTTGTGTGGCCTCGATTACAAAAAGAATCCAGAAAATTGTTCAAAATCGTCACGGGAGCGACCATAACCGCAGTTTTCTGACATCTCAGATATATATATATTTCTATGTTTTTTCCCGCACATATCAGTTACATTAACCCTTTACCCAACGTAACGGCCAAAACCGGCCAACGCTATTCTCAAAAATCGCCAATTAATTTTCACTATTTTTTTCATTTTTTGTCTCAAAAACATAGGTTATGACCCCTCGTTGGAACGAGCTCGTCGAGCTCGTTCCAACGAGGGGTCATAACCTATGTTTTTGAGACAAAAAATGAAAAAAATTAGTTATTCAAGAATTTTTTTTGCAAGTGTCGTCTGCTTTTCACGTTAGGTAAAGGGTTAATGACCTTCATCAGCACATGGACACATACGACCTGAAGCAATAGCCACACTACCACTGCATCTACGTCACCCTTACGCACCTGTATGGAGGGGGCTACAGCTCGCATAAACTTCCCTCAAACGCACACCCGTCGAGAGGGCATGTTCGAAGGTGACGTCACGGATATTGGTGTGTTATAGGTATAACTTATATGCTGATTGTTTTTCCCGTGTTACGGCGCAGATTTGCGTCAGTTCCCAGCTTGAATTCACTTGAGGTAAAATACAAAATGATGTTCTGTGTAATATGTATCATACTAAGCATACTCACGACTAACTGTATACTGCTATTTTCTTGTGTTTGGTATCAAATCAGGTCTGATATAGTAGCCATGATTTCATGCCAAACTCAACAAAATTTGACGCAAGTGTGTGTGTGTGTGGGGGGGGGGGAGGGGCGGGGGGGTTCAAGTTACTTCGTGAACCACCCCAACTCTATCAAAACATTTTTTCAACATTTTGTGTGATGTCACGAATTTTGGATTGTCACGAATTTATTTCGCGAGGATCAAGGTTGTTTATGGATAGTCCACGGGAATTTTAAGCTATGCCTATGAATAGGCGCGACCATAACGTGTTCGAAATTGAGAAGCGACAAGGCAGCGTCCTGTGGGTGTGGGGTTAAAGTGACGAGGGTAATTTAAAATTACTTATCTATTCTGTACAAATGTTCGCACTTATTGTGTTGCATAAATTATCTGATAATTAATGCAAAAAACGCATATCCAAATTGACATAGAACAGATGAGTAATTCCAAGTAAATAGCACATGCAGACGAAATAAGTAAAAATGTAATAGATTTTGTAATTATTTTGAACGGATTTCACTGAAAAGATGAGCTCGAATGTTTCAATCACTCATTTCTGTCACTGCATGTATACAATAACTCCATATCACGGGTCCCTCAAGAATTGGCGCTTTACTCGGGAAGCCAAAGCGAATTGGGCTTACAAACTTCAAAGTGGTCTGGCGAGAGGACCACTCTCTATTTGGTCAATAATGTGTTTTGTTGATTTTCGACTCTTTTGTGAATGATATGATACAATGGCGTATATCGGGTGGGAGCATCGAGATTTTCGGTGAGCAATGAACATTCGAGAGAGAATCGGGTCCACTCGAGAGAGAGAGAGAGCACCGAAAAAAAATACAAAATGACCAATTTTGTGCATTTCAGCTTGTGTTTCGTGTTATAGACACATCTTTGTGCTACTTAATAGTAGCCATGAGATCGAAATCAGAAAGAAACAAAATGCTAACGCAATCTTCAGTTTTCTTCACTTTCTTCCCGGGAAAATTAACAATTTTCCGTGAGATTACCGGATACTGTTTACGAAATTACCACCAGAAATCGGGAGAGTACGCAAAGTCGGGGAGTGGTTCCTCCACAGTATCTTCCAAAGCAAACAACACCTCAATAAACAAGTATTGATATCGTCCGATAAACATTTCACATTTGCTAAGGTAATTGGTGTCACATGTAAAATTTTGGTATATCACTCGTCTGATGGTTTTCGCTACTGCACAGAAAAGGTGTCACATCATTGGCAAGGATCATGTCCTATATCCTAAATATTACTATGATTCATTAAACCGTTTTTAGGCAGTGCCATGTGTAACTTATATAACCACAAACATATTTGAAGAAACAGACCAATGAGCATACCGTTGGTCAAATTTCTCTCTCTCGCCCTCTTTTTTTGAAACTCACGTGAGTACAGTTAAAACTAGAAGTCCTGTCATAAAATGCGCACAAATAGCACGTCGAACTGCGCGTTAATCTACGCGTTATGCCCACGGTAAGGTTATCAAATTATGTACATATCGCCTGAGCGCAAGCAATGTTTCAGCCAATGGACCTCGGGGTAACCCGGAGGTCCATTGGCAGAAACATATCCTGTGTTTGCTATGAGTAACCAGGAGAACCTGCCGTGCTTTGGGTACCATTCGATATGGCAACTGCGCGCAATTCCTACGCGCAAGTAAGCCTAGAGAAGCGCACATTTCGTGACAGGACTTCTAGTTTTAACTGTACGTACATGTACTCTTGATTCTTCCCTCACCGAAGGGACATATATGAGGGACATATATGAGCGCTTGTCAATCTCGTGCTTGATTTCTGAAACAAGTAACTTAAAACTGATTAACGCAAAAACGTTCAGTTGAATTGGACGATACAATCAGGCGTGGATTTCATCACTTGTTTCAAAATTTCAAAGTCCATGACGTTATCTTATTTTGTTTACACGATCGATGCCTTCAGCATTCGCAGATAAGTGCGTCGTGTTGGCACAACAAACAAGTTACTCAGAGTTTAACTTGCTATGAGTCCAGTTAATCGGACACAGTTCCTCTCGTCGCTCATATACTGGCTATGCTATGTAAATACTAGAATTCTGAATATCTGTTTCCCTCATTTTCTCATTACCACTGTTCACGCTGGGCCGAAACTGTCTGGTGCCGAATTTTCAGCCATTTGGAGATATATCAGTGCCAGCTGCCTGATACAAATAAATTGATCGAGTCTTGAATAATGAACTGGTTTTTTTTCCCCGTTGAACGAACAATTAGTCACGAAAATATCCGACAGAAACCGAAAGTTCTGAAGAAATCCTCGGTAGGCGGAAAGGGGCGGTTACCGAGGTTATATCTATGACATTGATTCAATCAGTGGTCTGGCTGATTGGTATTGGTACGTACACCTGTTGTTGCGCTTGGGTAATAACAGGTTAATCAAGTGAATACTGTTAATTCACTTTGCTTAGAAGGGTCGCGAGTTTTTACAAAAGGTTTAATTTAATTAGAAAAATACTTCATACCGTCGCGAGTGACTCGCGACGGTATGAAGTATTAATCGAATTAATTGATAACCATCAATGTTTTATTGAAGTGAAAACAATGCCTCATTACAAAACTTTGGTCGGCCGCTGATTTGTAGCAGTTTTATCGGTAATTACCACTCGCTTACAATCGACGTCGAAGTTTGTCCAAAAATATTTCTAACACCTGGTGACAAAACCCCTGGGGTCGAGTGTGAATGTCGGGTATTCTGTCCGTCCCTGTTGCCATTTTAAGATTTCCGTGTTCTAAAAGTAATAAAGTATTTTTGTTTCTTTCTTTCGGCATCTATCGCGCTCTTCACTGCTGCAATGGCTTTCCTTCACAATTGAAGGGAATTTTGTTGGAGCCCAAATTTAGCCAACGACGATTTGTAATGCAAATCAGTTTTTTAACTGCAATTGGCTAAATTGACAACTGACACCGTGAACAATGCTTATGACCCAGGGACGTGGCTAGAGGTTTTCGATGGGGAAGGGGGGGGGGGGGGGTTAGGGTAGTGAATTTCCAACTAAGGCGAGGGACCCGGAGGGGGAAACCCCTGCCGGTCCCTCCCCGTCGTTGGAAGTTCACTAGCGAGAAAGATTTTGACATGAAAGGGGGCATAAAATTTATTCTAGTAACTAAATTGCCGACACATTTATGATAGACGTATGAGGTTATTATTAATTGGTATTCTTCTGGGAATTGAATATTTGCTACACAAATACTCAAGCTTAGGACTTTGAACAATTCACTGTCCTAACATTAAATCAGATCTTATGCAGGAATGATCAATTTTGGATATTTCATAATTTTGTAACTGTGAATGATGGAATTTACTCAGGGTAACGATTTTACATGATGTGGTATTCTTGAAGTGCATTTCGAGGATTTTTTTATTACGATAGGTAAACGTACTATAAAAATCTCGTACCGATTAACATCATGCATACATTTGAAGCTCGATATTGCGTACACTGTAGTTGTAAATAGTAACAGTTAGAATTTCTGCCGATTTGAAACCGAGTTGGTATTTTGGGAAGTAAAGGAGACATCAGCATCGCCAAAGAGGCCATAAAATCCAGGTAGATGGAATTTCCAACAACTCATGACTTGACCTCGGAATTTCCAACTATAGGAAATGTTGGCCAGAATTGGGGTGTCAACCTACCCCCCCCCCCCCCCCCCCCACAGACCCGCCTTTCACCACGTCTCTGTCATCACCAAGCGGTTCTCAACGACAATTTTGCCGGATAAGGTCCCATTGAATTACACGTGCAGGAATCCGAAGAAAATGAGAAAAGACAAGCTCTCTCACAATTGGCAGTGCGGAGCCATCAAATTTATTTCAACTGATATGGCCCGTCAGTGGCGGATACAGGAATTCTCAAAGGGGGGGGGGGGGCGAATCGTGCAGATCCCTTCGGCATCTGGCGCGTGTGCCGAAGGCACGAGCTTTTGTAGGGGGGTCTGGGGGAAGAACCCCCCAGATTTTTTTTGGAAATGAGCGACCAAATGGGGCATTCTGGTGGCTTCTGGGGTGGAATTCCTCTTGAATTTTTAGACGGCTAATTAACACTTTTTAAACAGCATGTTTCAGAATTTCAAATTCTGTCATACGTTCAACACAGAATTAGAAAATTTGAAATATGCACTTCAGATCCGTTTACCATAATATTGTATTTTGGACACACTGTTTACAGTCATAACCGACTTAACCCCAGGAGAACATTGCGTTCTGCCAGCGTTTGAAGGTTTTCAGCAGTCAGCCCTCTAGGCTTAGGTACCCCATGACTATGCCAATTAAGATCCTGACCCATAATTGGCATAGCCCTTATAAAAAAGTACCATGGTAAACCATGGTAAATCCCAAAATACCCTGGGTATTTTGGGATTCACCATGGTTTACCATGGTACTTTTTTATAAGGGAGCCATGGGGTACCTGAGGCTAGGGGCATGTAACACATCAAAATCATGCTGTGTCGGTGACGCTATAAATGAAGGCGACCAGTAGATATGTTTTGCGTAATTTCAACGGTATATTTGTTTTCCATAGCGAATGGTGATGGAAGAAATAAATGTCGTTGTATGTTTTTACTTCAATTCATGTATTGTCCCCAAATGAAAATCCTGGCTACGCCCTACATGCGAGACAAACACGAGCTAAAGGGGGGGGGGTGGGGGGGGGGGGCGTCCGCCCCACCGCCCCCCCCCCCCCCCCCTCTGTCTCCGCCATTGTGGCCCGTGTTCTCATAGCAATGATGAGATTTTTTCTGGTAGTCAAAGTTGTTTTTGTGTCGCCGCCCCACGAAGTGGGGAGCGACATATAGGGATTACTTTTGTCGTCTTGCGTCGTCGTCCGCGTCGTCCGCGTCACACTTTCTCTTATCCGCCACTCCTCTTTAACCTATGAATGGATTTTGATGAAACTTTCAGTGATTCTTTATCACATAATGGCATTGTGCACCTCCTATTTTATTTTTTGATCCGCTGTATTTTTTTCCAGAGTTATGCCCCTTTTCCACTTAGAATTCTGTCTGAAACGCCAGGCGACACACGTCTTCCATAGAAGACTCACATCTAAGTTATATTAACACACCGCACTTCTAATTAAGCAATTACAGTGGATTATCATTACACATAGCGACTGTCGCTTGTATAGAATTCGAGTTAACTACATCTCATTGAGAAGTTAGAAGTGCGGACTAGTAGGTCATCAGGCACAAATATACATACTTAAGCACTGTCTATATGGTTTCGTTTGACTGTATTTGTATATTAATCGTCGAACGTCTTTTCTATGAGCACCAGAGTGGGAAACCCGGGAGATGGGTTCATTGCTTGTTTACTGTGATAAACAAGTTTTTTTTTACAGGTATAAGATGACTGATAACCGAAAATCCTCTAAAATGAGCGACATGGTTGATCTTTACTTCATAGTTCATACATACAGTACGTGGAGAGTGTCTTATCACTAATTCACTCGCAGAGTGGAGCTTCCACCCAAGCAATAATTGCAAATTTGTTGCAAAGCCTGACCAGCACAAGCAAAGTTTCAGCCAAAGGACCTCCGGGTTAAACCCGGAGGTCCTTTGGCTGAAATATTGCTTGTGTTTTTTTGTCGGTATGTACAAAATTTGGAAGTTATAGCTTGGGTGATAACACCGCTCCGCGAGTCATTTGGTTACAATCCACTCTCCACGTACTGTATGTGACGGTCATGATGCAGCCAGGAGAAAGTAAACTTAAACTTCAATAACCAGATATGATATGAACAACAAATAATTGTCAGCTGTTGTAGACCAGCACTACCGTAATTGTGGTGCCCCGAGTTTTAACACAAAATAATATTTCAACGGATATCACCAAAGAACCAATCACCATTATTAGACCTCTTCTGTCTTGTGTATTTCAACCACCATTCGTCTGTTTCCTTCAAATCCTTTGCAGAGCACTGTGCGATTTTGAACTATGATTTATTAAATGTTTTAAATTTAGAAACAGCCACATTTCCACCTGGATCATCAATCACAGATTGGCAGTTCTGGCACTATATTCTGTCGGCAATGTTTTTACAAGAGAAAATTGATTAAATCTACAATCAGTGCTTGGCGTTATTGTTCAATTTGTCGACGAGAGCATTAGAGATTATCACGTGACCTGTCAGTCATATTGCATTTTTGCTCTCAATCTGCTGGAGGATGTGGTGGAATCAAATCAAACGTATTTGAGTGATCAGTACTTTATCTAACGCACAAAGAGTTTTATCTAAATGAACAAAATGATGAAGTACATGTTTGCATATCTCACATCGCAATAATCTTTTCTTACCCCTGTACCTGATATCGCGGTGCCTCATTGGTTAGAACAGTGGACTTTAAACGGAAGGATCGACGGTTCGATCCCGACCCACGCCGTCAGTGCTCTATCTCAGGGAAGAGCACTTCACCCTTTGAACACTGGTGGTATATTCCATGTCAGTTCAATGGCAGCAATTGGAAGAGTCCATATTCTTTACTTGGGTGTAGACCAATTAATATTTTCAACCTGCAGCCTTCTGGCTGCACGTTGAAAAGATTTATTGGTCTACCCCGCACATTCACTTTGCAGACATCCTACTTAATGAAATTATAAGCTACCATGTTCCTGGGCCGGAAAAGCGACCTCTTGGGTTCATAGGGTTAATCCAGAATGCCCACGGTGACGCCATGTACTCATCCTTACTGCGCATCTATGGTTCACTTGCATTCACCCGTTGAATCTGTTCGTGCCAGGTTAATAAGTTGGAGAATCCGACAGGGTTGCTTGATGCTTCCCAACCATTACCAAATTCATGTTAATTGTACGCAAGTTATTAATTTCTTCTTTATTGGCTATAAAGCAGATAAACATCTCTGATTTGAATGCAGGTGACAGGACTCCCTTTACCTGTGTTCAGATGAGAAGTGATATCTGGCAATTGTTTTGTTTGTTAAACTGAAAGGGGGAGAGGTGTTAATTGCCCCGTCATAAAACCACAGCTTGCTTAAAAGTCCACATTTCTGCAACATATACAAGAAACCACCAAACGCTAGGCAAGGATTGAAACAAGCTTGTCTGGCTGGGAACGAGTGTACATTTGATATAAATAAACATTTGAATACAGATTTAACAGCCCTTTTAAGGGCTTGAGGATGTGTGTCAGTGAGTGTTTTTTTTTTGGGGGGGGGGGGGAGGGGTGGGGTGGAGGAGGTCATTTGGAATTCCCGAAGGATAACCAGATACCTCAAAATCACATACGGCATCCTATCTCCCAGAAGGCTTGATGGATGACTCCCGGTTTCTTAAAACTAAACTGTTGGAGCTTTCTCCACTTCTTTTTTGTAACCGCTATGGTCATATACCGGGGCCGCTACCAAACCGGCGTTGCTGTTTGGTTTTCTTTTCTCTTCTTCCCTTAAACTTGCCATCGCACAACCTTACATTCTGGCTCTCCACCATGGTGGGACTCAAACCTCTACCATCGCCGAACTGAAACCGAATAGAGCTCGCTCTCTAATAGTTTTAAAGGCGTTGAGGGATTGAGTATTGACCATCTACCAGTCCAGCGTAAACTGCCGGGTATTCTAACCGCGCGCATAACCCCCTCAGACTCCATTTTGGGCAATAGGAAAGCTAGGCCTGTGTGATCCAAGGGAAAAAAAAATAAGGTTAACCGGGTCGCAAGGGATTTGTAAATCCCACATCGTCCCTGCGCGCCTTCGGCGCGCTAAAACCTTTCATTCATCAAGTCCACATTGCAATGAACATCGAGCTTAAGCTCTCCTGTCACGAGTCACGTTCTTTTAGGAATTTGAAGCTCTTTCGCGTTTATTGACCCAATTTTTGAGGAGTTTGCGCACACACTGCCGTTGATTAAATGAGGCATCCTTTATTCACTAACTTATACAGATCGTCATTTGTGCCCCAGTTGTAGATATTCCAATTAATATATCACTTAACCCTTTAACCAACGAATCGGCCACATCCGCACGCGTAATATGCAAATTCAGCAGCTGAAAAAATGTTATTTTAAAAAAAGTTTTAAAAAAAACCATATCATGTGACCCCTCTTTGGAACGAGCCCATCTAGCTCGTTCCAATGAGGGGTCACATGATATGGTTTTGTTGAAATTGTTTTTAAAAATAATTTTAAAAAGGCACGTCAATGGTGCCCTTGCCCTCAACCAATGTTAACCTTGCTGGTGTGGAGTTAGTGTGTTTGGGTGACTGACAGTTGCCTGCTGCTGTTCGGCTTCTTCCACCCGCAAAAGTTTCCGACACGAGGTGACTCTGGCGTTAAATTCCAATTAAACAAAAATAAAAAATTAATACATAGTTATTTCGGCTTGAAAACATGACGATATTAAAACAATTTGTGGATTATACGACGTAATCATAAATCTACAGAGCTAAGGCCCCACAAAGTAGATCTTCTGTTTCTTGTGCCTTTTTTTGTAAAATTGCAAGTGGGCGGGCGGTTTTTATTTTTTTATCGTTTTTGTAATTATTTCTTTGCCATCAAAAGTTTATGTTCTTGGTTTGTTTCATGTGGTTTGTGTTATGTTTTAGGCCTCATGATCTGCAGAATGGTATGGGTGGTGGTGTATTTCGTCCCTAAAGCATTGCAAAGCCTGGTTGCACTCAAGGGAGAAATTTATCAATTTTATTAACTTGGGTTAAATATCAGGCAAAAATGAGCCATTTAATTTTTATTTTTTTAAGTTTGCTTTGGTTATAAAAAGAAAGCATGAGGTAGACAAAAGAACCATGTGGGAGGGCCTGAGAAAGAGATTTTTTACTCTTTTAGGCCTAAAGAGAAGTCAATCCCAATATTTTTGTGAACGAACATGCTTGATAGTATTTGTAAAGTCATTAACCCTATAAACACGAAAGATCATTCTTAAGGGTGAGGAACGCGGTACTTCGTAACATTATAAAATATATGGCTCCGCAGCGAATTTGTCGCGTGGGGCGATAAATAATGTCAACGCGCAGCCCCAAGGCTGCAAGTTGAAAATATTTATTGGCTCTCCTTCAAATAAGGAATATTGGGTCTTTCAATTCACTGGACTATCATGTGAAATACTATCAGGATTCAAAAGGGTTAAAGTTTCAGTCAAATCAAGTTTCGGTAAAGAAACGTTTCTTGCCTCGATTAAAAGAAAATGAATATTTGTATTATTTGTAACATTCGATCGTCTGTGGAATATTTCAGTTGGTCGGAAAAGTGAACTGAGATATTCTAGATTAGTGAATTCAAACATACGCGATTCTCTATTTTAGTGCTGGACTGATTCCAGGCCATATTAAATGTCGTAGATTTCTTTCAGAATTTAATTTGGATGATGGCTTGAGAGCTTTCATCTAACTCTTTCCAATTGGGGTTATGCACTACGCCTTTTAGAGGTGAAAATTTGTAGTTATAGCTTTTTTTTATTTAATATCGCAAGTGTCGATCTCTGATTGTGTTAAGTAAATTGATATTTACTTAATTATTTGGGGGTGGGGAATTAACGACACTTTCCACAGCCATGGTCACCCCGTGTTGGACAGTTTTACGGGCGGGGGAAGCCGGAGTAATCAGAGAGAACCACCAAGCAACGGCAAGGAATGTCAATACTTCTCAACATACCAACTCCACGCAATCAGGGATAGTATTGGTTGATGGCAAGTGCGCCATCGACGTGATGTACGCTTTATAGGAATAATCTTCAAAAATTTAATTAATGAAGCACCGGGTACAACCCGGTGCTTCATTAATTAAAATTTTACTGCTGTTGATTTTTATTACCTGGTAAATGCATGCGTGGACATCAGTGTCCACGCGTGGATTACGACCAGTTCACGGCGACTGTACTGTACATTTATTACTGAGGGTCAAGTTAGCTGTTTACAGGTGCCGTCTACACCATAGTACTGCAACGTCCACTGTAAAAAGGTACCATTGAAAACAAGGTCAAACAGTGACAACTGGCTACCGTGCTCACGAGAGCGGTCTCTTTTGCGATTGGAATGCAATTCAATTGCAGTGGCTTGAGATTTCCTGTATTTATTTATTGGGGTTTAACGACACTTGCGACATCCAGGGTCACCTCACGTCGGACAATTTTACGGGTGGAGGAAGCGGAGTACCCGGAGAGAACCAATGAGCAGCGGCGAGTAACTCTTAGATTCCCCAACGTACTAACTCCGCGCAAGCTGGACTAGCATTGGTTGAAGACAAGTGCACCATAGGTGTGCAGTACGCCTAGTACACAGCGCCACAGCGCCCCCACGCGGGCAATCGGGATTGAGTGCCTTGTCCAAGGATACAACGCAGTGCACCTGGAGGGGATCAAACCAAGGACCTTTCGGTTTGAAGTTCAATATCGTAACTATTGAACCACTGCGTTCTCGAGGTAATACAAATACGATAATAAAGTGCATGAAATGATATGATTTTCAGGAAGGAAAATGAAAATGGCGAATAAAAATTCATAATAGTCCAATTCATCTTTATCTTGGCAATGTATAATTAAATCGCGAGTTGAATATCCTAAAAAAGGTCAAACGATTGTCATAAATTGCTGAAGATATTTGGTAGTATGGAAGATATTTGTAATAAACCCACCACTTATTCTCTCCATTAATTCGCTTCGCTCAGCTTAATTGTGATTAGTAAAACAAACGGCACCCGTTTTGCATCTCAGCCTGGTGTTAATGTGTTCGTTAATAGCGAGTGCTGTTTCATGTCCTGTTCGTATAATGCGTTTTACTTTAACCACGTATTTCACAAAACAACGACAGTTGCAAAGTATATTCGATGGTCAAAGGCACCCAGTGACTGACAATTACATCTCCTCAATCCCGACGTCAAGGATTCGGGCGATAGACGAGCAAAATATGAAAACAAATCCCGCTATTTTCATTTAAGAAATACGTCCTGGGAAACATTCTATACGCAAAAGTTGATACCCTCCAGTGCTTAAGAATGAAGATAAACTCAATATTTTCCAGCGGTCATTAGTGGAAGCGATGCAATTTTCACATTTTTAATTGTCTTGTAAAAATTCACAAACGGGGTATTTGATAATCATTCAATCTTTCTTGTATAATAATTAGTGATTAACCGATAAGGATTTGCGACAGTCATCTGATTGCCGATTAGATGAGCGCACAATCGCCCGATTGTGATTGCCGGTGTCAGACAGTCACAACCAAAAGGAGCAGTGTGCTCAAGAATGCATAGAATAGGGTTAGCTTTACAGTAATCGGGTTGATCAGTTCGTCGACCTCAAGAGCATGTCACTGTGTGTATTAAAATAAAAATACGACACCATCGGAAAAAAGTTGACAGCGCAGAATCTTTGATCAATGATTAAAGATGCCATGCTATTATCCCTTCACCTAACACGAAAAGAAGACGACACCTGCAAACAAAATTCTTGAATAACTAAACATTTTCATTTTTTATCTCAAAAACATAGCTTATGACCCCTCATTGGAACTAGCTCGTTCCAATGAGGGGTCATAAGCTATGTTTTTGAGAGTAAAAATATAAAAAAATAATGAAAATTTAATGGTGGTTTTTGTAAATAGCGCTGGCCGGTTTTGGCCGTTACGTTGGGTAAAGGGTTAACTTGTGCCTTTCAGTTGATGTCGTATTTCGTCGAGTCCTCATACGACGTGGCACCCGTGTCTTGAGCAGCTATCAAGGGGAAGATCAGACCAATCAATGAGATAAGACCAATCATGATTCCTGCCAATCATTGTGGCAACTTATTAAGCTTGATACTGCTTGTAGAATAGAATAGAATAGAATACTTTATTGCACTACCGTAATACATAGAAAAGGTATGGCATTATATATATATATATATATATATATATATATATATATATATATATATATATATATATATAACTATGTAAACAACATTTCGGCAACTTCTTGTCATTTGGGCAACTTACGTCATTTGGGCAACCTCAGAGATATTTATCAATATATTTGTCACAAACGTCTATATTTATTAAAACATCTCTTATCACTTCTAGTTTATCAATAAATTATGCATTTGTGTATTAAAATTGAAAATATATGCATTTTTAAAAGATATATGATTTTGCGTTGCCCAAATCCGGTTGCCTTAATGTTGGTTGCCTAAACGTCAAAAAGTGTTTACTATATAAACGTCCTTTGGGCAACATTTTGTATATATTTATTTTCATATGGAGGTCATTCAGGCAACGTTATATATATGTTTGCTTTCTATATGAACGTCATTCAGGCAACGTTTTGCATTATTATCAATAATAAATAGACGACATCTAAATAACAAGTATTTGTTTTTTAAAAGTGCGAAGTGGATCAGAATCTTGAATATCTGTCACAAATACAACATCGGAGTTGCGTTTGCGAAGTGCAATCATTCCTTGATCAGCACAGTGAACTTCAAATTGAAAGATCACGAGGGCGGTTCGCTCATGATCCTCATTCCTCAACTGCAAAGTGACCTTAGACAAGGCTCTTGGTGTCATTTGCCCATGTGAGGTGTGGTGGCATTGTTTACTAATGCACAGAGCATGATAGTACAGTATGTGGTGATATATTTGGCTTCTGACACTGTCAACCCCGTTTCCACCGGAATAAAATGTTGGAGAGTCTGATAGTTACTCGCCCCTGTTCAGTGGTTTCCTCGATCTTATAAAGGAGTTCCTCGTTCTGCAGTGTACCGTGCGTTTTTACCGAGAGGATACACGTTGTCCATTTTTGCGAGGGTGGGGGCTCTCCGAGGAGAGCCTGCTACTTTAGATACTTTTGACGAGCGGTCTCAACTGCGATTGTCTGGGAGGCTTCTATTGAGTGGGCTCGTGAGATACTCGTCCGCTTTTACCAGAGAGGAGGTTCATCTGCAAGTCACTGTCCAGATAAATTCAACCACGCCGTCTATTGTGATGAAGGGGGATAAATTCAACCACGCCGTCTGTTTTGATGAAAGGGGACGTCGTCTGCAATACATCGTCTTCTAACGAGGACTGTGTGTATGTGTGTGTGTGGGGGGGGGGGGGGGTGGTATAGATATACACTATTTTCTGGGGGCAGGTCGGCCTGCATTTAAATTACCTTTAAAAGCACGATCGTTTTTACAGATTGTAAATGCGTGTGTTTGGGGAGGGGGTGATGGTTGTAGGGAACCAACAGCTGCCGATCTTACCAGGACGGCTGAGATCTTCGATAAAGGGAGTGCTGCTCGCGTGCAAAGCACCCCGCTTGTGGACGAGGGGTGTGGGCTTTGTGCAATCTCAAAAATTCATCCAACCGCGCTCCCAGTGAGCAAGAAAATTATCCTCTAAGGAGAGTACTACTTACTACCGTTGCTTTCACGCGAGTACTTAATTATCGCCCTTGCCATCCACCGTCCACTGCAAAATACGGTCCATGGTCTGATGAAAAGGCCCTCGTCTGAAATGCATAACTGGCGACATTCTCGTCCTCCGTCTGCCAAAGTTCAGCAGGGATGGGAGGACTCTTCTTCAAAGACACTCCTATAATTACTCTCCCCGTTTACCTGCTAGCGCATTCTTGACGCGATCCATACACACACTTATGTGGGTAGGATCCCAGTTCAACATATTCGGTGTTAACAAAAGGGTGTTTAACAGGAAGAAAAGTTCAACTGCAGGCTCGGATTTTAATAAACTCTCTTTCATGAGAGCCTGGATTGCCCCTAATGAATAGTCCTATTTGGTTCCCAAAATCATTTAAGAAAAATTATTTGAGTGTGAATTGGTCTCAAATGCAACTAATGGCTCGTGTATTCATAATTTGGACAGTTCTTCACGAAAACCAGAACAAATCAAACATATCCGAATATCACAAAAAGGTTAGCAAATTATAGTCAAGTCTGACTCAGGGTTTGAATTCCAATTAAACCCACATCTTAGGGGTGGGGTGGTGAGGGGTGTACTTTGCAGTGCCCCCAAAGGCAACTATGACTCGTCTTACCATGAGGTGGGTCCATTTGGATGAAAACCAAGCATGGTCGGACGTGGCTTGTGTACATCGAACGTGCGCAAGGGTATGGCAAGAAGGAAAAGTCAGGTTTTTGGCTCGAAATTACAATACTGATCATTATCATAATTTGTGCTCGACGGCATAAAGACAAGGCCCATTCCGACCTTCGCGGAACACATTCGGTGTTGGTAAGTGGATGGCAAATAAGAATAGTTCCATTTCAGGCAGGCCTAGATTTCAATAAAAATCTATATTCTTCAGAACCTGGAGTGGTTTTAAGGGTGCTAATTACACGTGCTATTAAGTAAAGTGCATGAAAACCACGGAGGGTCGGATCCTAATTGAACACGCCCGCAAAACACACAGATGGCAAACAATGAAGGTCCCACTTTAGGCCCAGGTTTCAATAAAATCCTTATCTTGAGAGCCTGTAGTTGTCTCGAAGATAAGAGATGATTCAGGTGAACACGATTTGGGGTCGTTGGCAGGAAAACCAGTATGCGTCGGGGCTTCCATAACGCATCCACAATTTACAGGAGGATGGGAAATTTAAGAAAAATATGCATTTTGACCGGATTTAAAAAAGGACCACATCTTGTGAGCACGGAGTGACCCAAATGGCAACAAATAACATGTTTATCGTTATTTGGACTTGTTCGGAGAAAAGCAGACAGAGACTGAAATCCGGTTAAACGTCATTTGGGCAACGTGGGCTTCCATAACGCATCCCCAATTCACAGAAGGATGGGAAATTTAAGAAAAACATGCATTTTGGCCGGATTTAAAAAAAAGACCACATCTTGAGAGCACGGAGTGACCCAAATGACAACAAATAACATATTTATCGTTATTTGGACTTGTTCGGTGAAAAGCAGACAGAGACTGAAATCCGGTTAAACGTCATTTGGGCAACGTGTTGTATATATTTTTATCATATGGGAGTCATTCAGGCAACGTTATATATATGTTCGCTTTCTATATGAACGCCATTCAGGCAACGTTTTGCATTATTATCAATATTAAATAGACGACATCTAAATAACAAGTATTTGTTTTTTAAAAGTGCGAAGTGGATCAGAATCTTGAATATCTGTCACAAATACAACATCAGAGTTGCGTTTGCGAAGTGCAATCGTTCCTTGATCAGCACAGTCAACTTCAAATTGAAAGATTACGAGGACGGTTCGCTCATTCCTCAACTGCAATGTGGCCTTAAACAAGGGTCTTGGTGTTATTTGCCCATGTGAGATGTGGTGCCATTGTTTACTAATGCACAGAGCGTGACAGTACAGTATGTGGTGATATATTTGGCTTCTGACACTGTCAACCCCGTTTCCACCGGAATAAAATGTTGGAGAGTCTGATAGTTACTCGCCCCAGTTCAGTGGTTTCCTCGGTCTTATAAAGGAGTTCCTCGTTCTGCAGTGTACCGTGCGTTTTACCCGAGAGGAAATACATTGTCCATTTTTGCGAGGGGTGGGGACTCTCCGAGGAGAGCCAGCTACTTTAGATACTTTTGACGAGCGGCCTCAACTGCGATTGTCGGGGGGGGGGGGGGGGGGGGCTTCTATTGAGTGGGGCTCGTGAGATACACAACGAAGGTCCCACATTAGGCCCAGGTTTCAATAAAATCCTTATCTTGAGAGCCTGCAATTGTCTCAAAGATAACAGATGATTCAGGTGAACACGATTTGGGGTCATTGGCATGAAAACCAGTATGCGTCGGTGCTTCGCTAACGCATCCACAATTTACAGGAGGATGGGAAATTTAAGAAAAATATGCATTTTGACCGGATTTAAAAAAAGACCACATCTTGTGAGCACGGAGTGACCCAAATGGCAACAAATAACATGTTTATCGTTATTTGGACTTGTTCGGAGAAAAGCAGACCGAGACTGAAATCCGGTTAAACGTCATTTGGGCAACGTGTTGTATATATTTTTATCATATGGGAGTCATTCAGGCAACATTATATATATGTACGCTTTCTATATGAACGCCATTCAGGCAACGTTTTGCATTATAATCAATATTAAATAGACGACATCTAAATAACAAGTATTTGTTTTTTAAAAGTGCGAAGTGGGTCAGAATCTTGAATATCTGTCATAAATACAACATCAGAGTTGCGTTTGCGAAGTGCAATCGTTCCTTGATCAGCACAATCAACTTCAAATTGAAAGATTACGAGGACGGTTCGCTCATGATCCTCATTCCTCAACTGCAATGTGGCCTTAAACAAGGCTCTTGGTGTCATTTGTCCATGTGAGGTGTGGTGCCATTGTTTACTAATGTACAGAGCATGACAGTACAATATGTGGTGATATATTTGGCTTCTGACACTGTCAACCCCGCTTCCATCGGAATAAAATGTTGGAGAGTCTGATAGTTACTCACCCCAGTTCAGTGGTTTCCTCGGTCTTATAAAGGAGTTCCTCGTTCTGCAGTGTACCGTGCGTTTTAACCGAGAGGAAATACATTGTCCATTTTTGCGAGGGGCGGGGACTCTCCGAGGAGAGCCAGCTACTTTAGATACTTTTGACGAGCGGCCTCAACTGCGATTGTCTGGGGGGGGGGGGGGGGGGGGCTTCTATTGAGTGGGGCTCGTGAGATACACAACGAAGGTCCCACTTTAGGCCCAGGTTTCTATAAAATCCTTATCTTGAGAGCCTGTAATTGTCTCAAAGATAAGAGATGATTCAGGTGAACACGATTTGGGGTCATTGGCATAAAAACCGGTATGCGCCGGTTCTTCGCTAACGCATCCACAATTCACAGGAGGATGGAAAATTTAAGAAAAATATGCATTTTGGCCGGATTTAAAAAAAGACCACATCTTGTGATCACGGAGTGACCCAAATGGCAACAAATAACATGTTTATCGTTATTTGGACTTGTTCGGAGAAAAGCAGACAGAGACTGAAGTCCGGTTAAACGTCATTTGGGCAACGAGTTGTATATATTTTTATCATATGGGAGTCATTCAGGCAACGTTATATATATGTTCGCTTTCTATATGAACGCCATTCAGGCAACGTTTTGAATTATTATCAATATTAAATAGACGACATCTAAATAACAAGTATTTGTTTTTTTAAAAGTGCGAAGTGGATCAGAATCTTGAATATCTGTCACAAATACAACATCAGAGTTGCGTTTGCGAAGTGCAATCGTTCCTTGATCAGCACAGTCGACTTCAAATTGAAAAATTACGAGGACGGTTCGCTCATGATCCTCATTCCTCAACTGCAATGTGTCCTTAAACAAGGGTCTTGGTGTCATTTGCCCATGTGAGGTGTGGTGCCATTGTTTACTAATGCACAGAGCATGACAGTACAGTATGTGGTGATATATTTGGCTTCTAACACTGTCAACCCCGTTTCCACCGGAATAAAATGTTGGAGAGTCTGATAGTTACTCGCCCCAGTTCAGTGGTTTCCTCGGTCGTATAAAGGAGTTCCTCGTTCTGCAGTGTACCGTGCGTTTTTACCGAGAGGAAACACATTGTCCATTTTTGCGAGGGATGGGGACTCTCCGAGGAGAGCCAGCTACTTTAGATACTTTTGACGAGCGCCCTCAACTGCGATTGTCTGGGGTGGCTTCTATTGGGTGGGGCTCGTGAGATACACAACGAAGGTTCCACTTTAGGCCCAGGTTTCAATAAAATCCTTATCTTGAGAGCCTGTAATTGTCTCAAAGATAACAGATGATTCAGGTGAACACGATTAGGGGTCACTGGCATGAAAACCAGTATGCGTCGGTGCTTCGCTAACGCATCCACAATTCACAGGAGGATGGGAAATTTAAGAAAAATATGCATTTTGGCCGGATTTAAAAAAAGACCACATCTTGTGATCACGGAGTGACCCAAATGGCAACAAATAACATGTTTATCGTTATTTGGACTTGTTCGGAGAAAAGCAGACAGAGACTGAAGTCCGGTTAAACGTCATTTGGGCAACGAGTTGTATATATTTTTATCATATGGGAGTCATTCAGGCAACGTAATATATATGTTCGCTTTCTATATGAACGCCATTCAGGCAACGTTTTGCATTATTATCAATATTAAATAGACGACATCTAAATAACAAGTATTTGTTTTCTAAAAGTGCGAAGTGGATCAGAATCTTGAATATCTGTCACAAATACAACATCAGAGTCGCGTTTGCGAAGTGCAATCGTTCCTTGATCAGCACAGTCAACTTCAAATTGAAAGATTACGAGGACGGTTCGCTCATGATCCTCATTCCTCAACTGCAATGTGGCCTTAAACAAGGCTCTTGGTGACATTTGCCCATGTGAGGTGTGGTGCCATTGTTTACTAATGCACAGAGCATAATAGTACAGTATGTGGTGATATATTTGGCTTCTGACACTGTCAACCCCGTTTCCACCGGAATAAAATGTTGGAGAGTCTGATAGTTACTCGCCCCAGTTCAGTGGTTTCCTCGGTCGTATAAAGGAGTTCCTCGTTCTGCAGTGTACCGTGCGTTTTTACCGAGAGGAAATACATTGTCCATTTTTGCGAGGGGTGGGGGCTCTCCAAGGAGAGCCAGCTACTTCAGATACTTTTGACGAGCGGCCTCAACTTCGATTGTCTCGGAGGCTTCTATTGAGTGGGGCTCGTGAGATACACAACGAAGGTCCCACTTTAGGCCCAAGTTTTAATAAAATCCTTATCTTGAGAGCCTGCAATTGTCTCAAAGATAAGAGATGATTCAGGTGAACACGATTTGGGGTCGTTGGCATGAAAACCAGTAAGCGTCGGTGCTTCCCTAACGCATTCCCAATTCACAGAAGGATGGGAAATTTAAGAAAAAAATGCATTTTGGCCGGATTTAAAAAAAGACCACATCTTGAGAGCACGGAGTGACCCAAATGGCAACAAATAACATATTTATCGTTATTTGGACTTGATCGCTGAAAAGCAGACAGAGACTGAAATCGGGATAAACGTCATTTGGGCAACGTGTTGTATATATTTTTATCATTTGGGAGTCATTCAGGCAACGTTATATATATGTTCGCTTTCTATTTGAACGCCATTCAGGCAACGTTTTGCATTATTATCAATATTAAATAGACGACATCTAAATAACAAGTATTTGTTTTCTAAAAGTGCGAAAGGGATCAGAATCTTGAATATCTGTCACAAATACAACATCAGAGTTGCGTTTGCGAAGTGCAATCGTTCCTTGATCAGCACAGTCAACTTCAAATTGAAATATTACGAGGTCGGTTCGCTCATGATCCTCATTCCTCAACTGCAATGTGGCCTAAAACAAGGCTCTTGGTGTCATTTGCCCATGTGGGGTGTGGTGCCATTGTTTACTAATGCACAGAGCGTGACAGTACAGTATGTGGTGATATATTTGGCTTCTGACACTGTCAACCCCGTTTCCATCGGAATAAAATGTTGGAGAGTCTGATAGTAACTCGCCCCAGTTCAGTGGTTTTCTCGGTCTTATAAAGGAGTTCCTCCTTCTGCAGTGTACCGTGCCTTTTTACCGAGAGGAAATACATTGTCCATTTTTGCGAGGGGTGGGAACTCTCCGAGGAGAGCCAGCTACTTTAGATACTTTTGACGAGCGGCCTCAACTGCGATTGTCTGGGGGGCTTCTATTGGGTGGGGCTCGTGAGATACAGAACGAAGGTTCCACTTTAGGCCCAGGTTTCAATAAAATCCTTATCTTGAGAGCCTGTAATTGTCTCAAAGATAACAGATGATTCAGGTGAACACGATTTGGGGTCATTGGGATGAAAACCAGTATGCGTCGGTGCTTCGCTAACGCATCCACAATTCACAGGAGGATGGAAAATTTAAGAAAAATATGCATTTTGACCGGATTTAAAAAAAGACCACATCTTGTGTGCACGGAGTGACCCAAATGGCAACAAATAACATGTTTATCGTTATTTGGACTTGTTCGGAGAAAAGCAGACAGAGACTGAAATCCGGTTAAACTTCATTTGGGCAACGTGTTGTATATATTTTTATCATATGGGAGTCATTCAGGCAACGTTATATATATGTACGCTTTCTATATGAACGCCATTCAGGCAACGTTTTGCATTATTATCAATATTAAATAGTCGACATCTAAGTAACATGTATCTGTTTTTTAAAAGTGCGAAGTGGATCAGAATCTTGAATATCTGTCACAAATACAACATCAGAGTTGCGTTTGCGAAGTGCAATCGTTCCTTGATCAGCACAGTCAACTTCAAATTGAAAGATTCCGAGGCCGGTTCGCTCATGATCCTCATTCCTCAACTGCAATGTGTCCTTAAACAAGGGTCTTGGTGTCATTTGCCCATGTGAGGTGTGGTGCCATTGTTTACTAATGCACAGAGCATGACAGTACAGTATGTGGTGATATATTTGGCTTCTGACACTGTCAACCCCGTTTCCACCGGAATAAAATGTTGGAGAGTCTGATAGTTACTCGCCCCAGTTCAGTGGTTTCCTCGGTCGTATAAAGGAGTTCCTCGTTCTGCAGTGTACCGTGCGTTTTTACCGAGAGGAAACACATTGTCCATTTTTGCGAGGGGTGGGGACTCTCCGAGGAGAGCCAGCTACTTTAGATACTTTTGACGAGCGGCCTCAACTGCGATTGTCTGGGGTGGTTTCTATTGGGTGGGGCTCGTGAGATACACAACGAAGGTTCCACTTTAGGCCCAGGTTTCAATAAAATCCTTATCTTGAGAGCCTGTAATTGTCTCAAAGATAACAGATGATTCAGGTGAACACGATTAGGGGTCACTGGCATGAAAACCAGTATGCGTCGGTGCTTCGCTAACGCATCCACAATTCACAGGAGGATGGGAAATTTAAGAAAAATATGCATTTTGGCCGGATTTAAAAAAAGACCACATCTTGTGATCACGGAGTGACCCAAATGGCAACAAATAACATGTTTATCGTTATTTGGACTTGTTCGGAGAAAAGCAGACAGAGACTGAAGTCCGGTTAAACGTCATTTGGGCAACGAGTAGTATATATTTTTATCATATGGGAGTCATTCAGGCAACGTTATATATATGTTCGCTTTCTATATGAACGCCATTCAGGCAACGTTTTGCATTATTATCAATATTAAATAGACGACATCTAAATAACAAGTATTTGTTTTCTAAAAGTGCGAAGTGGATCAGAATCTTGAATATCTGTCACAAATACAACATAAGAGTCGCGTTTGCGAAGTGCAATCGTTCCTTGATCAGCACAGTCAACTTCAAATTGAAAGATTACGAGGACGGTTCGCTCATGATCCTCATTCCTCAACTGCAATGTGGCCTTAAACAAGGCTCTTGGTGACATTTGCCCATGTGAGGTGTGGTGCCATTGTTTACTAATGCACAGAGCATAATAGTACAGTGTGTGGTGATATATTTGGCTTCTGACACTGTCAACCCCGTTTCCACCGGAATAAAATGTTGGAGAGTCTGATAGTTACTCGCCCCAGTTCAGTGGTTTTCTCGGTCGTATAAAGGAGTTCCTCGTTCTGCAGTGTACCGTGCGTTTTTACCGAGAGGAAATCATTGTCCATTTTTGCGAGGGGTGGGGGCTCTCCAAGGAGAGCCAGCTACTTCAGATACTTTTGACGAGCGGCCTCAACTTCGATTGTCTCGGAGGCTTCTATTGAGTGGGGCTCGTGAGATACACAACGAAGGTCCCACTTTAGACCCAAGTTTTAATAAAATCCTTATCTTGAGAGTCTGCAATTGTCTCAAAGATAAGAGATGATTCAGGTGAACACGATTTGGGGTCGTTGGCATGAAAACCAGTAAGCGTCGGTGCTTCCCTAACGCATTCCCAATTCACAGAAGGATGGAAATTTAAGAAAAAAATGCATTTTGGCCGGATTTAAAAAAAGACCACATCTTGAGAGCACGGAGTGACCCAAATGGCAACAAATAACATATTTATCGTTATTTGGACTTGATCGCTGAAAAGCAGACAGAGACTGAAATCCGGATAAACGTCATTTGGGCAACGTGTTGTATATATTTTTATCATTTGGGAGTCATTCGGGCAACGTTATATATATGTTCGCTTTCTATATGAACGCCATTCAGGCAACGTTTTGCATTATTATCAATATTAAATAGACGACATCTAAATAACAAGTATTTGTTTTCTAAAAGTGCGAAGTGGATCAGAATCTTGAATATCTGTCACAAATACAACATCAGAGTTGCTTTTGCGAAGTGCAATCGTTCCTTGATCAGCACAGTGAACTTCAAATTGAAAGATTACGAGGTCGGTTCGCTCATGATCCTCATTCCTCAACTGCAATGTGGCCTAAAACAAGGCTCTTGGTGTCATTTGCCCATGTGAGGTGTGGTGCCATTGTTTACTAATGCACAGAGCGTGAGAGTACAGTATGTGGTGATATATTTGGCTTCTGACACTGTCAACCCCGTTTCCATCGGAATAAAATGTTGGAGAGTCTGATAGTTACTCGCCCCAGTTCAGTGGTTTCCTCGGTCGTATAAAGGAGTTCCTCGTTCTGCAGTGTACCGTGCGTTTTTACCGAGAGGAAATACATTGTCCATTTTTGCGAGGGGTGGGGGCTCTCCGAGGAGAGCCAGCTACTTTAGATACTTTTGACGAGCGGCCTCAACTGCGATTGTCTCGGAGGCTTCTATTGAGTGGGGCTCGTGAGATACACAACGAAGGTCCCACTTTAGGCCAGGGATTCAATAAAATCCTTATCTTGAGAGCCTGCAATTGTCTCAACGATAAGAGATGATTCAGGTGAACACGATTTGGGGTCGTTGGCATGAAAACCAGTATGCGTCGGTACTTCGCTAACGCATCCCCAATTCACAGGAGGATGGGAAATTTAAGAAAAATATGCATTTTGGCCGGATTTAAAAAAAAGATCACATCTTGAGAGCACGGAGTGACCCAAATGGCAACAAATAACATGTTTATCGTTATTTGGACTTGTTCGGTGAAACGCAGACAGAGACTGAAATCTGGTTAAACGTCATTTGCGCAACGTGTTGCATATATTTTTATCATATGGGAGTCGTTTAGGCAACGTTATATATATGTTAGTTTTCTAAATGAACGTCATTCACACAACGTTTTGCATTTTATCAATTTTAAATAGACTACATCTAAACAACCAGTATTTGTTTTTTTTTTCAATGTACGAAGTCCTTCACAAATGGAATATGAGAGTCGAGTTAGTGAAGCGCAATGGTTCATTGATTGCACAGTGATTTTAAAATTGAAAGATCACGGTGACTGTTCACTGATAATCCTCATTCATCATCTGCCATCCGTGAGCCCTTAGACAAGGTTCTTGGAGTCTTTTTCCCATGTACTATGTGGTACCATTGCGTACTAATGCACAGAACACAACAGAACAGCATGCGGGGTACACTGGCTTCTGACACTTTCAACACGGTATCCACCAGATTAAAATGTTGGGGAGTCTAATAGTTACTTGTCGCAGCTCGGTTGTTTTTTTCGGCTGCGTTAACCAGCAAAATAGTCGCGTTCGTGTGTATGTATGCGTGCCAATGGTTCAAATGAAAGTGTCAATGACACTTTAGCATAACCTGACTTTGTCTTGTGTTTTGTGAAATGGATAATGTTGTCTATGAATTGATTATGAAATACGACAAGAAGTGTGATAAATGAGAATATGTTAATTTCTGTTCCCTGTATGCTATGTTTCCAATAAGAATAGTTTGAAGTTTAGACTGTACTAAAGAAATGAGGCCTGGGTTAATGTGGCACTCACAGTTAATGCATGGCGACCAAAGTTACCAAGTTTCAGTAAACTTATTCCAAAACAATCCATTTTACCAAGTTTCAATGAACTCCCTTGTTAAATATAGCTGGAAGACGTTGCTGAAGGAATCTAGTTCACACGACAGCTCGACGGTCACGGTTGGCCGATCATGCCCAAAATAGGAAAAACTCACTTAGAGATCATACCACGTTATCCTACCAACTTGCAATGGAATCCTTTCATAAAAACAACCTGTAGACAGTACTAAAGGAATATAGGTCAACTGATCAGGCGGGATAACAGCTGAACGATCGTGACCAAAACAGAGCAGACTCATCTAAACATTATACCGAGTTATCCGTCCAAGTTAACATGAAATCGCTGAACAAATATGAACTGTAGACTGTGTAAACAAATCTACGTCATAGGCGTCGATCATGACATTATACTGAGTCATCCTACAATTTTGCAATGGAATTCCCTTAATAAATGCAATCTGTAGACTGGGCCAAAGGAATCTAGGTAACGCGCCTCTGCGATAGTCACGGTTGACTGAACCCAACCAAACAGGACGTTTTCATCCAGTAATTACGCAGAGTCATCCTACGACGTTAAAATAAAATCCCTTCATAAATATGACCTGTGGAGTGTGGTAAAGATTTTCGGGCTTCGGGACTTGTAGTCGTCACGGTGGACCGATCGCTATCAAAAGGGCGCGTTCTTGTCTAGACATCATACGGAGTCATCCTATAAAGATTCAATGAAATCCCTTCCTAAATACGACCTTTAGACTATGTTAAAGTTTTTTCGGGCTTCGGACCCGCGTAGCCGTCAGGGTTGACCGATCACGACCAAAATAGGACGTTCTCGTCTAGACATTATACGGAGTCTTTGTACCGAGTTACGGTGAAATCCCTTCATAAATACGACATTTAGGCTGTACTAAAAGTTTTTAGGTTTCAGCCTCGAGCATTCAACACGGCGTACTGATGCGAACAGAAGGGGGAAGTCTCACCCAGACATGACCGTGAACCCACATATGGAATTTTGTGATGATCTGACAAGTACTACGGGGTGTAGACTGTGGTAAAGAAAATCTGAACAGGCTGACAGACAGACTGACTTCCGTACGAGTGGTGATAATAGCTTATCTTGACATTGTCAAGTTCAGTTATAAAGCAGGATGAACTAACGATCCATTGGAACAAATTATATGGGATGTGGATGCTATGCCAAAGTAAAATGGCAAAAAACAGGAAAACATATTTTATGCAGTTCAGCAAGCGTAAGCTATTGTCCCTTCATTAATTCCTACTGAAAGTGAAATCATGAAAAATATGGCAGAAGATAAGTGGTGCTCGAAATATTCCCCACAATATATCCGGTAAGTACAGACACCTGTCGATGTATCTGCCGAGGAACCTGCTCACACATTGATTTGGGATTAAGTTGGCAGGCTGGTCGGCGGGTGGATTTCATCTGGTCAACATGCCCATAGCGCGTTGAGGATACACCATTCAGTAAAGAGAGTGCCTTCGCGTACAAAGCACTCCGCATTCTAACGACGGCTGGGTGCACTGTACACTCTCAAAAACTCATTCAACTGCGCTCCCTCATAGTAAGACGCTCATCTTCTGAAGAGAGTATTAGTTACTGTCGTGGCTTTCTCGCTCATGGTTAGCTATATTCCGACCTTACCTTCCACTTTGGTAAGAGGAAGCCCTCGCCTAGAAGTACGGTCCGTGTTCTGATGAAAAAAACCCTCACCTAAAATGCACAGTTCGTGATCAAAATCGGTGAAGCTCTCGTCTCTCTGTTTATGAAATGAAATACAAAAACTGATAATTGAGAATATGTTAATTTCTATTCCCTGTATGCTATGTTTGGAATAAGAATAATTTAAGGTTTAGACTGTGCTAAAGAAGTGAGGCCTGAGTATAAATTATTTCAAAAAAGTCATCCTACCAAGTTCCAATGAAATTCCTTTATAAATATAACTCGCAGACATTGCCAAAAGAATCTAGGTCACATGACAGCTCGGCGGTCACAGTTGGCCGATCATTACCAAAATAGGAGAGTTCCATCTAGATATCATACCAAGTTATCCTACGAAGTTACAATGGAATCCCTTCATAAAAGCAACCTGCAGATAGTTCAAAATAAATCTAGGTCACGTGACAAGCCGTGGTAACGGCTGAGCGATTGTGACCAAAATAGAACAGACTCATTGAGACATCATACTGTGTCATCCTGCCAAGTTACAATGAAATCGCTTCATAAATATGAACTCTAGACTGTGCCAAACAAATATAGGTCACAGGCCTGTACGGCCGTCACGGCTGATCAATTTTGCAATAACAAAGCTTTATTAAATGCAATCTGCATACTGTGCTAAAGGAATCTAGGAAACGCCCCATGCGGCCGTCACGGTTGACTGAAACCGACCGAAAAGTTCTCATCTCGACATTATACAGAGTCATCCTACGAAGTTAAAATCAAATACCTTCGTAAAAACGACCTGTAGACTGTGGAAAACATGTTCGGGCTTCGGGCCCGCGTAGCCGTCAAGGTGGGCCGATCGAGACCAAAAGGGGACGTTTTCTCCCTTCTGCACATTATACGGAGGAATCGTCGTACAAAGTTACAATAAAATCACTTTATAAATACTACCTGTAGGCTGTGTGAGTGGTTTTCGGGCTTCGGACCACGTAGCCGTTACGGTCGATCGGTCGCGACCAAAAGTGGACGTTCTCATCTAGACATTCGAATTTATCCCACCAAGTTACAGCGAAATCCCTTCATAAATTCGACCTGTGGGCTGTGCTGGATGTTTTCTTGTGTCGGGCTCCGACAGCCGTCACAACTGACCGATCACGGCCAGAAGTGGATATTGTCATCCGGAAAGGACCTTAAACCAGCATGTGAACATTCGCGAGGACCCGAGTAGAACTGTGGAGTGTAACCTAAAGTAAATGTAAACAGACTGACAGTCTTCCACCCGCGTGATGGCAATAATAGCTTGTCAAGTTAAGCTAAAAATCCGTATGAACATACGATCCACTAAAGCAAATATAGATGGGATGTGGTGCAAGGCCAAAGTAAAAGGGCAAAAAAACCTGAACAGATGTTTCATGCATTTTAGTAAACGTAACGTATCTTCCCATCATCAATTCCTACTGAAACTTGTATCAGGAAAAATATGGCTAAAGATGGATGGTGCTCGAAATATTTCCCACGATATAGCCGGTAAGTACAGACACCTGTCGGAGTAACTGTCGGGGAATCTGCCCACACATTGATTTGAGATTAATTTGGTAGATTGGTCTGCGAGTGAATTCCATCTGGTTAAATTGCCCCATACCGCGTCGAGGATACACCACTCAGTGAAGAGAGAGTGTCTTCACATCTACACATACAACCGGTATAGGTTTATGAACCGACAGATAACCCGCCCTACCCAAGCATACACATACCCTCACTCAAACACACCAACATCTGTCCTTGTTTACTTGAGTTTAAATGAAGAACGTACTATTGGACGAAACTATATATTTTACAATAACAAACAGAGAAATTTATTAATTTATTATAAATGAAGAAGATTGGTCTCTTACAGGGTGGTTATTTAGCACTGTCCACAATACATCAAAGTGTGTGTGTGTGGGGGGGGGGGGGGGGGGATCGTACAGAAACGGGTCGTATTCACTCAACACAGTGGATGTGGGTTAATTTGTAGCCTAACTGATTTAAGGGTATAATTCTGCAGTGAGCCGTGGGTGAGCTTTTTACCTAACGGGACCTCGTCCAACAAGACACTGTCGGGCAGTCCACTATTTTTCGAACGGGGTCCAAGTCTGAACTGTACCGATCCATCCCATTTTGACATGGAGGGTCTTCCCCTGTCATGTGTGGTTCATTTTTATGGGGGGGGGGGGGGGGGAGGGGGTTGCGTGCATTCAACTGTCCACCTCCCATCGGATTGGGACCTTGTCTCCGCTGCACAGTCCACGTCTTATAAAAAGAGTCCCCATTCTGCAATGTGCAGTGTGCTTTTTCCTACGAGGGCCTATGCCTGGGTGTATACAGTGTCACTGTCTTTGCGAGGAGGGTGGGTGGGTGGGTGGGGGGGGGGGAGGTCTTATCTGAGGAAAGTCAGCTCCTTTCCACCTTTTTGTTGAGAAGCAGCACCTGTGATGGTTTGGAAGGGTCTTTACTGAGAGGACCTCTTCTTAAGATGCAAGTCTATTTTTTACTGGGATGGGGGTGTTTCTTGCTATTCACGAACTGTTTTCACCGAATGGGGTGTGGGGGCGGGGTGGGATTTGAATTAACTTCGAGTACAAGACCGCTTTTACCGAGTATGTGTATGTGTGTGTGTGGGGGGAGGGGGGGGGGGGTGGGGGGTAGATGAGTGAAGGAAGCTATTATCCATATTAGAAAGTCGACTGACATTTTCGGCACAGAGGGCGGTGCTCGTGTACTAAGCACTCAGTATTCTATCGAGGGCTGGGGGCCCTGTCGACTCTCCATTGTCCACTCTCCAAAACTCACCAAACAACGTTCCCTGCTTGCAAGTAACTCGTCTTCTGAAGAAAGTGCTAGTCACTACTGTGGCTTGCTCGCTCCTAGCTACCCCTATCGAAGTTACCTTCCACCTTGTAAGAGGAAGCCCCCGCCTGCAACCTACGGTCTGTGTTCTGATGAAAAGTCCCTCACCTGAATTGTTCAGTTCGTGATCAAAATCGGCCAAGAGGTTCTCGTCCTCCATGCGCTGATGTTCAGCATGGTGGGGAGAACACTTCTCAAACGACACTCCTATAATTACTCTTCCAGTGTTCCTGCTACCGCCTTCTCGACGCTGT